>OX578135.1:81779519-83103269 GCA_951213105.1 Amaurobius ferox | reverse complement strand
CACAGACGCTGTCAACAATATGATAAAATGATATTTCGATAAATAAATATATATATATATATATATATATATATATATATATATATATCCGGCGTCCGGGAGATAAAGCAGGATAGTTATATAAAATAACAAAATAAATTTCTGTGTACATAGGCACAATGAGCGTGGAAAGACCTCCCTCCCCCCTCCATTCAAATCACAAAGCAGAAAACAGTCCCTTGCTGAGACTCTACGTAAAAATCTGCTGTTGGAATCATTTCCTCGACACAAATAAATAAAATTACTTAAAATCGCAAAAGAATTTTCTTTAAAACCGAAATTTATTGGTATCTCATTGAATTTTCATCCAATTTCATTCAAATTTTAGCATATTAGTCTTATGGATAATATAATACCAAATAAAATATTTTAGCACAATACTCATGATAATATAATACCAAATAAAAAAATTTGGGGACAGCAACTTTTGAATTCTTAAAGTTAGTAAACATCGGGAAAACGCAATATAACGCCAATAGATGGCGTTATTTGTCAAAAATCAAAGAATTCTTAAATCTGTTTCGACCTGCTACTAAACTTATTGAAATTGAAGACATCGTTGGTTTGAAAAAATTATAATGATGGCTTTATGAAATATATTTCTGGAGTATTCTGTAATATTTTAAGTAGCTGCTATGAACAATGAGTGTTGTATGATGCGTCAATTTTAATATTTCAAAATATAAAAATCGAAGAGAATTAAAACGCACAAAAAGTAAATAATTTTTAAAAATTCATTAAAATTATCCTATTCAGCGTATGGACTCCGTGCAAAGTTTGTTTGAAAGACAATTTTTCGATCAAGTTGTTCCAAATTGCACTTTACCATAAATAAATGTAAAACTAATTCGAATTTGAAGTTATAGTCACACAATGCGTCCATCAGTAAAAAGGGTACAGCAAGCGCAACAATTATTCGACCACATTCATCAACGTACTCAGGCTGTGAAATATTAATATATGCCTCCTAAATTGCCGAAAATTTTGAATACGTTTCAGATGAATTGTCGAAAAATTAATGTCCGGAAAAGAAGCGTGGTGCATTATTGCTCCTATTTATTTTCTGATCACAAAGAAGTCGACTTGTAGGTTATTTATCTGAACCACATATACACATTACAAAGAACTCGGCTAAATTTTAGTGGAATTAGCTCAAACATAATATATCAGTTAAAATGTCGTAGCAGGAGCAATTTTCATCCGATCATGTTCAGAAACAAACTCGGCTTGTCAAACATTTATTTGCATAATGTATTCAAATTATAAGAAACCTGTTCAGTTTTAGAGCAGTTGTTTCTGGACAAAGCTTTCCAGATAGACGGACAGGCAACAGCAATTTGTGCCTAATTATTAAAAGTAAGAAGCTTAAACACTTACAGACAAACATCTGTATCCGCAATTATATTGGACAAAAAAAATTGCATAACAAATAATTCAGCCTTTTTCCACCCTTATAGCTATTCTAATCATAATTGATTTATTTTTTTACCATTTACCCAGCACTCTTGCGGACACAGACTTGAAAGGCTACTTCATTCCCAAGCACACCCATGTGCTGTCCAACCTCTGGGCGGTTCACCACGATGAGGAGTACTGGGGGAAAGACGTTGAGGAGTTCCGTCCAGAGAGGTTCCTAACCGAAGATGGTAAAGCATTTAAGAAGTGGGAACATTACATACCCTTCTCCATAGGTAATGTATCGCTTTCGTGAAAAGGAGAATTCCTATAAACTTAAATGCAGATTTGACTAGAAGTTATAAGAGCTGTTTCAAACCGTTTTTCCTTTGTAATCGTGCGAAACATTTAGCTACTTTAAGCGTATAATTTCTTCAATGAAATCCGTATCTTACAATTTTGCAAAAAATGTTATTTTGGAAGAAATAAACCCAATATTTATTGATAATTTCCTTGATTCATAGATAAATGTTATCATTTGTAATTATTTAAATTTAATGCTCGTATTCATTCAATGCTGGTATTTCATATTAGTACATTAATATTTATGGTCTAGTAATTTCTTACTTTCCATTGTTATTTGCTATTTGTTTAAACAGATTGATTTTTTATATTTATTCAATGATGCTATTTATTACAATATGTTGGTATATATGGTCTAATGGCTTTGTATTACAGTTGTTTATTTATGGTAGTACTATGTTGGCATTTAATATAAGTAGTTTAGCTACATGAGTTTGAATTCCTGATGGGATATGGCAGGCATTTATAAGCTTACAAAAGGACATGTCTTCTGTCACTTTATATATCATCAAGTTCCCTTAACTTCTACTTATTTTCGTTTACATAATAAACGTTGTTTTCTAATTAATTGAATCTTATATTTGCAAAATGAGTTTCGCTCGGTGTAAAAAAAAGATCTAAATATTATTTTTTATTGTGGAAAATAATAATGAAACTGATTGTACCATACATTCCTTATAGACAGAAGAAGTCAATACAAGTAGATCTACTCCTCATGGATGTATTCATTATATTTCAGTGCAGAAAAAAATTTTGACTAAAGGAAAAATTAAACTCCCAGTCAACTAAACTTGTTTACTACATATACAGTTAATTAACCTTAGAAACGAGATTTACAAGTATCCTATATCTTCAATACATTTTGCTTTTAAAATTTAATGTATAAAGAACAGAATCTTAGCCAGAAACTAATTTTCTCAGTGAGAAATCTAACTACTAATCACTGACTAATTTCTGACTGATCAAGACAACGTTCTATCCATTGAACTATTGAGGCGATTATCTTGCCTTCTATATTTCAAGTGGATATTGGAGTGTATACGATTTTTTACTTTTGATAAGTAAATGATTTTTTACTTTTGATAAGTAAATGATTTTTTTGTTAAATAGTTATTTTCCTATAAATAAATTCTTCTTTTAGTCCAGTCTCCCGTATTAGATATTTCTGTAGCTCTTAATTGTGATGTTTTCGTAACGCTATTTATTTTCAGTATTTAATGAAATATGAATATGAACCATTAGACTTTTATTCTATTTTTATTTGGAATAAATTTTAATCTGTCTGTTATCCGCCCGCTATTCTCCGGTGTTACATTTATAATTCTTAGTTAAAAATAATGAATCTATAATAATTTTCTTATTCCTAACATTATTAATGGATTTAATTAGTAAATTACAAAATTCAAGTGACAACAGAAATATTCCCAAAATTAAAATGACACTAATGAATTGATAAAATAAATCAAATTTAAAACTAATCACAGGAAAATAAATATTTGTATGATATTTAAAGAACATTTTAATTTACGTTGAAGTGAGTTTTTTGCCAATTTCTCTTAAAAAAACGAACTTTTTGAACATAACTGAACAGTATTTAATAAATTTCAGGAAAAAGAGCATGTCCTGGTGAGCCTCTTGCAAAGATAGAAGTCTTTCTCTATTTTGCATCCATTCTTCAAAAATTTGACATCAGATTGCCCGACGGAAAAACTGTTGATTTTGATGGGATTCTTGGAATCGGTCTACAGCCTAAAGATCAGGAGGTTATTATGACAAAGAGAAACTGATTCGAGCCAAAAATTCTCATGCTGTGATGAACAGGACAATTACAGAGATTTCCCTTCCAATATTGACATAATGTGTATATACATTTTTAAATGCAGAGCTGTATTGTTTTGTCAATTTTTCATAAGTCTCAGCAGAAAATTGATTTCTTCTGTAATAGTAATAAACACAATTTGATAAAATTAATGAATCGCTTTAATAAATTGATTGAAATATCTAATATATAAAAGCGAAAATTACAATATACAAGTTTCTAAACAAATTAAATATTTCCCCAACAATTTAACCCTACATGTGTAATGCATCCATCATACAAATCTGTAAAAGAGACTGTTTCAAATTGTCAGCGGATCATATTAATTATAGCGCCAGTTTTAAAATCATGCATATCATGCATTGAATCCTGTATGGACGTTCCATACAGGATTCTAGACTCAAAAAATAAAAGAAAAATGTGTTATCATTTAGATCGTCAATTTCACGTTGATCTGACATCCAAGGCAGACGTTCGATCAACTCAATGATTAAAGCATTGGCCAGCCAGTTAGAAGATCTGTAAGTCAGCCATTTACGCATATGACCTAGGACAATTATTATTTCTTCATTTAGATGTAGTCAACCGCGGCATTATGTGGAAATACTGATCGTTTTGCTGTCTTCGTCCTAAGTTTTACCAATTAGATTAAACTTATCCAAGAGGTACTCAAGCATTACAAGGCGGTCTTCCTAGAGTTTGGTAGTAGGGGAAGGAGGGTACGGTCCCTGTGGATATCTCCCACCACTGGGTCCCTGTCTAAATTGAGTGGCACTTCCCGGTCGTCCAAACAGATACCTTCCACCTTCTGGTATGTCGGACAGTCTGAGAGAAGCAGAAGCATTACGAGGATGCTATCTGTGCTATCCTACTGCGGTTGCTATCAATATATATAATTGTCTAGTTAAATTTGCGCGAAATATAATTTTATTGGGTACTGCGAAATAGTTTTACATGTTATCATCCAGAAAGGCTCCAAATGTACAATTATGTACAATTTATCGTTAAAAACATTTCGTACATTTTCACTGTGAAAGAGGTAAATTTATTGCGTTATGTAGGGAAATTGTAACGCTCTCTTAACTTGTTCGAGTCTGAGATGTAGAGTTCTTAATTCAGAGTATCGATCAGCGGACTCTCTAAAACCCGCAGAGAACTAGAGTACTGCGATAAATCGCAGTCCGTCAGCGATGTCCCTGGTTTTGGAGCTTCTCGGTCTGGAGCTTTTTAACCCCAAGTGCCAGGATTTGGTTTATTTGTTAAGTCTGGATATCTTAAATGTAACCCCATTTTAAGAATTAAAAGATGTTCTATCGAAATTATAAGGGACGCTGTGTACCTGGGATTGACCATCTCTTCCAGTCGAAGTTGCTCCACTCATATTAGCTATTTGAGTAATAAATGTTTTAACTTGGTTGCGGGGTTCAGAGGAGTCTTGGGTTCTGAGTGGAGCACCGATCGGAGGTTGGTTGAGCTTTGTTATTCCAATGTAGTGGAGAAAATAATTACCTAGTGCACCGGAGCCTGGGGGCGGTATCTGGCAAAAGAACAACCACAGAGGCTATTCCTACTGTGGATCATCGGTGGATACAGGACATCTCTCTATGGTGAACTATTTCCCCTTCTCGGTGTTCCCCCTTTCACCTCGTTCACCTTACTGGTCTGCCATTCACCTTGCTGAGCTTTACAGAATATTTTTATTTTGGCGGAGGAGAAGGTATCTATTTGCGGAGCTTCCCCTCCTTCCTCCTGTTAAATTTGATTATCGGCTTCCCTTGGGGATAATCTTCCAGGGGCACTGTGTTGTTATCTTTGAAGACTGGGGTCCGGTCGGTTACCATAGATGAACTGACGGGTCTAAGATGGAGAGTAATGTTGAGTTCACCTTTTGTGTCTTCAGTAGAGACGAGCTTATTTCCACCTGTATGAAAAAACTTAATGATTATAATCCGGTTTTCTAGGCTGAGATTCTTGATATTGACTTTGCCTGCCGTTGGGTCATTCAGATCGAGTTCCGTGCTATAGCTTTTCAAGACAGTTAATTGTCGATTTCCACCCTGGGATCTATTAACATCCTGGTATCCCTTGGCCGGTGTAAAGTCCTCGATCCTCCCTGCAATGTGATCAGTAGGATTGCAGTGAGTCCGTGCTCAATTGGGTACTCTGGAAAACGAGATAGCAGATAGTTTCGCCAAGCTTGCTGCACTCTCCGGTTCACCGCTGGATGACCCTGCCCCCTACTTATTTCTCTTTAGATTTTCAGGAGGACCTGATAGGAGAAAGGCAGGGGAACCATGATAACTTGCACTGTGGCGCGCGGGCTGAGTTCCTTTACCCTGGTCCGGACCTGTCTTTCCAAGTAACTAATAGTTTTTGTTCCAGTTTCTGACAGGGCATGGCCCTTTTCTCAGTTATCTGTATAGATTTCACTTTAAGGGCTCACCCATCTGTTCTTATTCGTAGGAAGGAATTTCTGATCACTATATTTTTAGTCGTTCCTTTACTAAATTTTTTCACTTAGTCAGGCCTGGTATAGAGAATCGGCCCTTTTGGTTGCGTAGAGTTTTGGCCAACCTTTCCTCAATGGCTAGGATTCGCTCCGCTGTGCTAATTACTAATGATATTGCGAATAAATAACTTTATTGTCGTGCTTAATTTTATGTGAAATTTATTGATTTGGTAATTATTTAAAATTTTGTTGTTTGGTGTATATTCGGTTATTCATTTTCATATTCTATTTTTTTATATATGTGTTATGGAGTTTAATGCTTTTCTCCTAAAGACTCGGTTTTTATAGTAATTTTTGATTTATATAATTAATTTATATATTTAATTTAGTTAATTACTTATGATAATTTTGTTTTAAATCCTGATGATGTTGCGTAGATATGTTTTCCTGTCTTTTAACAGAGGAATGTTCATCTACCTGTGTTCACCATTTTTAATTTTTAAATTAAGTCCTTGTGTGGCACTGCGCCTCCGTTCTGGTGGTGGTGCTGCCTGCTTGATTGGTTTTCTTGCATACGAGTTTCTGACTCGCTGGGTGAGAGTTTTGGACCCCTCTGTCGGTGTACCTCGCTGTGAATGGTGGCGCAAAGCCTCATTTGAATGGGCGTTGGTCTAATGTCCCCTTGGTATTCCTGCAGAGTGCGACAGTTACATCTCGGAGTTGGCGGCTGCCTCCGTCTGGCGCTTTCGGGTGGCTCGTCGTTCCTTTTTTGTGTAAAGCAAAATATAATCATTATTCCATTCAATTCTCATATAATGAATAAAAGAACGCATCCATATGGATATAGTTACCTTTCCAAGTGTGTCACTGGAAATTTACCTGTATAAATGTGTCATGCTAGTGGCAGTAAACCCAGTCTTTTTGTGTGCTTGAACCCATATTTTTTAGTGTGTAGATACTTTTGAAGCTTTTTCTAGGTTTGATTTTTTTCATGTCCACAATTGATAAACTGTTTGAAACTTTGTGCATAAGCGGATCAGTTTTATTCCACAATACTTTATTACCTGAATCAGTTTGAAATATTACGTAATCACTATGCTTTATCGAATGATCCATCTGAATGAAAAATTTTAAAAATATCTTGTTTAGAAATTGCATTAATACGTTTGTTGGATAATTCGAATGTTACTTAAATCAGACACAGCAAATATTTGAAAACGGAACCCCAATATTTTTCCTCCTTTGTTAATAAATGCCTTATCATTTTAATCAAAGTTTGAAGCTTACCAGGCATTGCAGTAAAGATTTAGATTTTTCAGAAATTCGAAAAAAAAAATCATTGACGTACATATTAAGTACTACAAACACCTGATAGCTGCAATTTTTTGCTTAGATATGTCGGACCGTCTACATGTGGCGACAGTTTCAAATCTATCGCTCAAAAGAAGAGAGAGTTCTGAATGTAAAACATAAATAATATAGAAATGTGGCATCGTTCTTAACCAAGTAATGAAACAACAAGAAAGATCAATTATGCATATAGCATTGATTCAGAAACACTTTCCAACTGAAATACAATTTTATTTAAACATCTCTAAAATATGATACATTATTTTTTTTGAATTATCACAGTACTACATTAATTTATTATAATTGAAAATTAAAACTTCATCGAAACAGTCAATTCCATTTACACAAAACGAACTTTTTCAAATGACGCCATTCAAATGACGCGAGTGGTGCCAATTGTACATTTGCTTCACGCCACAAGATGGGATTTAGCCCTCTGTACCTGGACCGCAAATAAAGCTAGAGGAATAATTTTTTCATAGCTCTCATGGGCCCAGAGATGAAAATAAAAAAAAAATTCAATTGAGTAGAATACGAGTAGAGAAAAATACTACTGAAAACTTCCTTCTTGGATATATCGTTTCTCATAATTCTTGTTCTTGTTCTTGCAGTTGTCATGTTTTGTGTTGATGCGCCTGCGGGCCAAGCCACTAAACCGATTTTGATAATATATTTTTTATATTTTTGCTTGTGATCCAAGGGTGTGCTTTTTAAAAATAAATCATAACGTCGGATATTTTCTGTAGGAATTAAGTAAAGAATTAAGAATTAGGTAAGTATTTTGTAGGCCATTTGGCGACAGAAAATAAATGACCCAACAATGAAATACAACATTGTTTATATTTATTTCAAGCTCGATGCATTAGATAAAATTTTGAAAACTTGACATCATGCAGTTAGAGAGATAAATTAACCTCATTCTTGGAATTAAGGTCTATTTCAATGTCACCATTTTCAATAAAGTAGGATGAATTACAAATGTGGTTCTCTCAGCCGTCAAAACCTCCTTACACCTTCCGGTAGGTTGTGGCATTAACTTACTGCATTGCATACAACACAGTATACATGCACCACAAGTAGGGGATAAAACGCTAGAGTCAAGAAGTACAGAGGTACACATATGCAAAATCTCTAAAAAATGTTATCAGGCCTGCGGTAGACTCTATAAAAAGTTAGCATTTATCAATCGTATATCGATTTGAAAATCGATACAGATACAATACATGCATAAAGCACATACATATTCCTAAAAATTTAAACAAACCACCAAGTAATTTAAGACGTCAGCCTCCCCCCCCCCCGTAAAAAAAACCCTAGAGAAATGAAATCACATATTTTGGTTTCAAGTAGGATACTATCCAGGTTGGAATGTACCATTAAAGCTTTCCAATTATAACTAGAATAAACAAATTGCCGAAAGATAAATTATATATATATATATACACACACACACACACACACACACATATATATATATATATATATATAGTATACATACATATATATATACTATATATATGTATAACGGCCAAAAAACAGGATTTATTGTTAACAGATGCCAGGGAGGCAATCGACAATTAACTGTCCTGAAAGTTATAGCACGGAACTCGTATATATACATAGTACCACTATATATATATAAGTAATTATAGACTATATATATATACTATGCATAAATGCACCTTGGACTCGTCAGCACGTTTAGAAAATGCTTCCACCGTCTGCACCATAATGTCTGTACTTCTAGAAGGAGCCTTATTCCAAGATAACCGAATTTTATTTTTGGAGACAGACTATCCGCGTAATTACTACAAAACTTACGTGGAGCTCAAACTGCTGTGCAAATAATAAAACTATAAAGTCGTTGTTTAAAGCAGCATACAACACAAAATTACTTTTGCGTTGTATGTTGCTTTAAACATGCAAAACTATTTTGTTTATTCGGCATTTCGCGTTTTGGGACAATAATTATTTTTGCACAAATGAGTATATATGATTGGTTAATAAGGTTTCATAATATATATAACGGTAATACGGAATTATGCGGAACTTCTTTTTTCGTGGATAACAAAAATTACAGTATTTTCATTTTAAAATTCTTCATAAAAATCTCCAATTTCTTAGTTTTAATATCTTCATGTACACACATGGGAAATTTCGTTTGATGAACAGGACCAGAACCTCCTTCTAATGTGCGAAACTTATTTTTAGTGTATTAATATAAATGGAAAAATTAACCCCATTTGATTTCCAGTTTAGTACTTTTCAATAAATAGATTGCAAGCAATGTCAGCACTTTGCAAATGATAAGATAATTCCATTATCAAAATTTTTAATCTCAATATTCAGAGCAGATTCACGTTACAATTGTTTTATTAAAATTATTATCAAAAAGTTTACTTTTATCATACTTTCATTTCTATGCTCAGATTAGTAGATAAAGGGTAAGGACAAGCTTGTTTTTCTACCAGTAAAAATGGAGAGCTCTGTGTTAGTGGCCGCAGCTGTTTGCCTGCTTGTGATATTTATACTCAAATGGGTGTCTGGGCCTTGGGGTCGCAAGAAGCCTCCCGGACCCTGGAATTTGCCCATAGTGGGATACCTCCCTTTCATGAGCAGTACTCCTTATATGGATTTGCAACGCCTGGCCAAGAAATATGGAAATGTGTTCAGGTAAGAACAAGATAATTATGTCTCCCTTCCTTTTGACTTCTATTTGCTGTCGTATAACATAATAATTGCTTGTGTTCGCCATGTAACATAATAATTGTGTAACATAATAATTGCTGGCTGACTCTTTTTCTCTCCGAATGTTATTTATTTTAATCAACTACGGATAAGTAACTAAATTAGAGGTATCGCGATCAGAATTGTACTTAGTGAAATCTCATTATTTTATATAATTTTATTAATATCTGATAATCAAACAATTTATTTGAATGAAATTATTTCCATCGGGTAATTCGAATCAATCAATCATCACCATCAATGGTTCGGAAATCCACTGTCGACCTCAGCCTTCCTTAAAAGATCTTTCCAATCTGTCCCCTTTGGAACAACGCATCTCCAATTTTTAAAATTTAACCTCTCCAAGTCCTTGTCCACACAATTGATCCATCTCCACATCGGCCGTACTCTATATGCCTTGTCTCAATCGGTGTGGACATTTTTTTTTCTTTGTGATTCTGTTGTTATCTCAGCAAATGTCCTGCTCATTCTTTTAAGTTTAATGTATTTGATAATGTCAAAATCTTTATGATTTGTGTAGTTATAAATTCTTCCTTTCCAAATATCATTTTCCTTAATTCCACCAAAAATACTGCTCAAAATTTTTCGTTCAAAGTTGAAAGAGCTGTTTTATCACTGAGAGAATCAAAGTTTCCGAAGCATAAAATTCTATTTAATAATAAATGCATATATAGTGATAGATATTCTAACATTGACAATAAGCGAGAGACCTCTGCGATGCATAGCACAACTAGAAACGTTACATTTTAGGTCTGCGGGATTGACTATACGGGCTCGGACCTGTCGCCACCCAAACACTGGAGCAGGTCATAATTCTGTTAGACAACTCTGGCCCTGACGAGATCGGATTCATTTTATTTTCATTTAGGGCAGGCCTGGTAAGACATATCCAATGCTCTTAAAATTATAAATTTAATTTCATAGAACAAATAAAAACGACTCAGGGATTAACACAATAGATTAATCATGCATAAAGCATTGATTATGAAACACTTTCCAAATGAAATAAAAGTTTATTTGAACATCACTAAAATGCGATACATTCAGCGCTGATATATTTTAAATTATCCCAGTACTAATGTAAATTATTATATTTGAATACTTAAAACGTCGAAAAAAATGATCTCTATTCAAATGACGTCATCGAAATATAAATCGCCTAGCTAGTTCTCTACTCAAAATCAACGAATATTTCATTCATATCACTTCTATTCCAGACTCCAGAGCTAAATAATTTTGGGTGAAAAGAAAATCAGCAATTTGTATGCAATTCATATTATAATCACCTGATTTGTTTTCCTTCTGCATCTATTAAAATTAAGCTCCGTTATAGAAATAATCAAAATTTTCCGATCATTTAAACTCAAAAATATTGTAATTGCGTTGGCACAGAATATAGATGCACAGATAATACACAAAAATAAAGCGATTTCAGGACGGTTGCAACACTAAATATAAATTTAAAATATCCTTAAAAATCACGATCTTGATACATCAAAATAAAAAATGGATGCCATTTTTTATCTTGCAATGAATCACGTGATCTCTCCATACATCATAGGTGTAATTATTATTTTGATTTTTATTTAAGAAAACTACCCAACATATTTTGCTGAAATTTTTCTATATGTTTCATGGAATAATTTGATTATATCCTAAAATTTTCGAAACAATTTTTGAAATTTAACTTCACTTAAAAATGTTTGAAAAATTAAGTCCCATAGGGTTCAACGTATTTCATTTTTTCAATCCGGGTTCAATCCAAAACTGATTAGGTGATATTATTCATCTACATTTCCGTATGTCCCACATACTGTCTCAATAGCATACTAGAATTTAATTTTGATAACGTCATTTTTACTGCAGTTATTGTGCGAACGGACAGACAGACAAACAGAATAAACAAAGTCATAAACACTTTTCAACTATGGTGAAAAGTGTTAAAAATCACCTAGAAAAATCTAGTTCTTGGAAAAGGTAAAAATGGAAAAACAAAACAAATGCAATTATAAACAACAGTAGGGAAGGAAACTCGTAGGGTGATCTCATGAATTTTGCTGCAGTTCACTTCTGAAATTGAGTATATTATACATAAACTTGCATCTTGTATTTATTTATTATATCTTAAGAGAAAAACCATCTCCGTTCCAGCATTCAACTTGGAAGCCAGTACGTGGTTGTACTCAATGACTTCGAATCCACCAAAGATGCTTTCGCAAGGGATGAATTCATCGGGAGACCGGATGAATCTCCATTCCAATTCAACAAGGTGACAATAGGTATGCCAAGTATTGCGGAAAGTTATGCAAATTTCCATTTTAATTATGTTTCCATAAAACGTTTGTTTTCTTAATATGATAGTTAATTATCCAATCCATACATTACTACCACTGAGGCGTTGAGACGAGCATTGTAACATTGAGCTAAATACGTCTATATTATGGCTATACTACCCACACAGACAAGCGTCTTTCTGAAGTGTTAGGAATGTATTAGAGTGTTAAAACATGTTTTCCACCAAAATCTCTATTTAAGGATCTATATTTATGTTATCTCTTTCGTTAGTCATGTTGATTGAAATGATCTATATTCGTGTTATTTCTTCCGTTATATATATTCATCGAACTGATATATATTCTCTTTACCTTTATTGTTATTTATATTCAATGAAATAAACTATATTCATTTTATCTCGTTATTTATAATCAGCAATATGATCTATATTCATTTTATCTATTTTTCTGTTTATATTCAATAAAATTATGTATATTTTTTACCTCTCTTTCATTAATTATATTCATCGAAATGATCTATATTCACTTTATCTCTTTTGTTATTTATATTCAATGAAATTAGCTATATTCGTTTCGTCTCTTTTGTTATTTATATTCATCGAACTGATCTATATTCACTTTATCTCCTTTGTTATTTTTATTCATTCAAATGATCTATATTCGTTTTATGAAACAATATATACAAAATGAATACTTATTTTATAGTATATCAAATTTGTACTGTTTGCATAAGTTCATTTGCCATTTGGCGACGGGTGATATTTTTTATCACCCGAATATTCGCACTTAAGATAGTAAATAATTTCGTCATGGATAAAAGATAGTCAACTGAAATGAGACACAGTCACAAGACAAAGTTTGTCTCTAAATCTCATACTTTGTGACTGATGAAATTTATCAAAATTTCAACAGTCACAAAGTATGAGATTTAGAGACAAACTTTGTCGGATCTTTGAAAATTTGAACGATGTTCGAATCTTACGAGGAGGTCATACACAAACACATATATTACAAATTCAATCTGAACCCACTGTACCTTTTACATAAATACTCTAATAATGAGGAAAATCAGCTGCAAAATTTATATACAAAAGCAAAGAGCTGAGATAATAAAAAAAATGATATTTGAAGGTCATTGTGTCATTCTTAAAATACTTTAATTATACTATTAAATTCTGTTCCCACATTACGTAGTTACACAAAATTCTGAAATTTATTAACTCTAATTTTAAATTTTAAGATTGTTATTTTCAATCGATGTGTAAAGATTATAAACTAATTTTCACTTCGTAGAAACAAAAGCATTCAATGGCCTGCCTTGGAAAGAGCAGCGACGAGTTTCTTTGCATCACCTGAGAAATTTGGGTTTGGGGAAATCGAAGATGGAAGGACACATACAGGTTTGTACACTATCCTTTTAAATAGTAAACAAGAAAGATCAATCAAGTATAAAGCATTGATTATGAAACACATTCCAACTGAAATGCAATTTTATTTAAACATCTGTAAAATGCGATACATTCACCGCTGATGTATTTTAAATTATCACAGTACTACAATAATTTATTATATTTGAAAACTTAAAACTTCACCGAAAGAAATGACGTCATCTAAATATAAATCGTCTGGCTCTCTATGTAAAAGCTGTAAATATTTCATTCACACACTTTTATTCCGGACTCCAGAGTTAAATAATTTTGCGTGAAAAAAATTCAGCAATTCTTATACAACTCATATTACAAGCACTTGTGTACATTCTGCATCCATTAAAATTAGGCTTCGCTGTAGAAATAATCAAAATTTGATAATCATTTAAACTCAGAAATATTGTAATTGCGTTGGCACGGAATATAGATGCACAGAAAATACGCAAAAATAATACAGGTTTGGGATGGATACAACACTAAATATAAATTTAAAAGAACTTTAAAAATCACGATGTTTACACCGTGAAAAATGATGGATACCATGTTTTATTTTGAAGTGGGTCACGTGATCTCTTCATATTATGTGAATGTAATTGTTATTTCAATTTTTATTTAAAAAACTATCGAACATATTTTACTGAAATGCCTCTTCTATATTTTATGAGATAATTTGAGTATTTTCTAAAATTTTTGAAGCAATTTGTGAATTTTAACTTAATTAAAAGAACTTTATGAATTAAAAAAAAAATTAAAAATCACGATTTTGAGACAAGATGGATGCCATATATCATTTTGAAGTGGGTCATGTGATATTTTCATATCATGGTCACGTGCTCGCTTCATATAAGAGGTGTTATTATTATTTTAATTTTTATTTATAAAACTACTGAAAATATTTCGCTGAATTTTTTTTTATATATTTTATGGAACAATTTAAATATTACCTAAAATTGTCGAAGCAATTTGGGAATTTTAAATCCGCTTAAAAAATGTTTTAAAAATTAGGTCTCTTAGGGTTCAATATATTTCATTTTTTCAACCCAGGTTCAATCCAAAACTAATTGGGTGATATTATTCATTTACATTCCCTTATGTTCCATAGATCGTCTCAACAACATACAAAAATTTAATTTTTTATGAAGTCATTTGTACGGCAGTTATCGTGCGAACGGACAGACAGAATGAACAAAGTCATAAACACATTTCAACTATGTTGTAAAGTGTCAAAAACAAGGTCTGTGGGTTATGTGTGCCTGTCCACGTTGTAGCAGAAAATTCGAGGGACATGCAACTGCGGAATTCGACACGTAGTAGCTTTCGAACAAGTCCTGGAATAGATTAGAAAGAGCGAAAATTGAGCGATTTATTCAAAATTCGTTTCAGCTTTTATTTACGTAATGTTTAAGCACAATGTTGAGCAGCTTTTGCAACAATCCTTTAGTAGCGGCAGACTTTCACTCATAACAAATATGAAGAATACTTCTTTCAATGAATTTTGAACGGCGTTTTTTTGCACGTTTTGCGATTTTTGATGATTCTTTGTTAAAAAGATAACATGTGTTTGGTGGAATAAATATATTTTTACGCAAAATCATTTTTATATTCCCATAATGAGTAAACAAAAAGTACTACAGTGAGGGAATTTGACTATTATTAACTACCAAGTCTTCATCCAAAAGTATTTGTCTGATGTGATTTTTTTTATTTTAAGGAATTTTTCTAATTTTATATGCAACATGCGCTTCATTTCTGTCTTCGAATGTTTCTCTTACTCAGCAAACACGGGTCTAACGGAACGCTGTTAAAAATTTTCGTGGACTTTGCACTAAAAAATGGTGCTAGTTATAATGCCTACTAATTTTGGGCAAAATTATGTACTTCTTATGTGGGAATTCCAACTCAGTTTTCCAGAATTTACACTAAAAATGGTGCTAGATGTATTGGCTACTAATTTTCGTGCAACGTTATGTACTTCTTATGTAGGAAAACAAACACAGTTGTCCAGACATAGTGGTGTAATATTACATGAAAATTGGTAGGAAACATAATTGTAAAGACATTTTAGTGCAACTTTGCACGGAAAATTATTTTAACAGTGAAATCTGACATCATTTTAATTAATTGTTAGAACAACTTATGGTAGAGGAAATTATATCAATTTTGACTCCTAAAACGTATAATCATATATATTAGTTTGTTTTTCTTTTATGATACGCTAGAGTGCTTTTTATTCCTGAAGTAGTTAGATGCGAATACATTAGATTCAGACTGGAATAAATATCAAATTCATTTTTTCTTGAATTTGAGTTGCTACATTTATTTTTCATCGTCCCCGGTCATCATTTATGTCTACATAGAGCGGTAAAAGCAGAAGTCTAAGGCCAGGGTAGTAGGCGAAAATGTAATCACATGTTTCCAAAGGAATTATGAATTATAGTCGAGAGAATCAAGATTTCTTCAATGAAGAAACACGCGTATGGGGATGAAAAATAAATGATAACAAGAATTTTGTGAAGGAGTTTTCATATGGTGGTAAGCGGTGTGTCCACTTCATTTTCGGACTGAAATTGTCGACTGTCGTAGAGATTTGCAAAATTTTGGTACATGAAAAGATTTCTTTTTTCAATTGCAGATATCAGCTATTCTACGTGGGTGAGAATATATTAATGGCGTTACAGGTCTGTGGAAGCTCTTATCAGCGTGATCTTAACTTCGAGAAAGCCCTCTCGCTACAGTCACGTTGTGCGGGTTTATAAAATTAACTAGATTAATATAAAATCTTTAAGTGAATGCAGTATACAATGAAGTTCAAAAGTCAGCGGCTTTCGAAAGTAATATTCAAGGTGTTAAACTTGATTAACTAAGTGAGGTTGTGCTGCTCTTCTTGATTATTCTGAAGAGAAGGTTGTTTTTATTTTTTTGCTTTCGAAGTCAGTTGAAAGCTAACTTCTATTATATGCTGTATTTATACGAATATTTTGTATTAATAGTTTAAAAAAACATCAGTTTTTGAGCGGTTTTTGATTATATAAAGTTTGCTGATCTTTTACCACGTCAAATTTTCAAGCATTACAGAATGATGTTTTCTTAGATAGTAATTATTTTTCCTCAGGAAGAAATTGACGATTTGCTCGAGCACTACGGACAAAACGTTGGAAAGCCCTTTCTTGCTCGAGAATATCTCGCTCCAAGCATATCGAACAATATTGGAGCATTGGTGTTTGGCAAGCGATTTAAATACGGTGACCCCTTAAGACAGATGATGAGCAGGGTCACCAATGAGATTGCCAGCGCAGCAGGACAGGTCTCGTGGCTGCTGTTCTTTCCGTGGCTCAGAAAAGCTTTCACAGCTTTGGGCATAGGAGATGTCCACAGAGTAGACAGAATTGCAAAGGAATTGAGGGATTATGTCATGTAAGTGGTCAAAATTGTACTTTTTATATAAAAATTTTATGTTGTTTATTCATGCCAAAACTAGTGCCTGTCCTCTGGAATAATTTCTGTGGACTCATGCAAATATTCATATTGCTTATGTCAATTACTTTAATAATCGGCATCATTTCTTTATTTGTTTTCGATATGAAACATCTTAGGACGCTGGATACGGAGTAAATCTTGTGACAGGTTTCAAACTGAAGTATGTAAATGGACATCCCATTGTTACAAATACCTAAATGGAAAGCATTTTGATATTTTGAGAGTCTGAAACACTTGATCTTGGCTACACATTTTGTGACCTCGTGGATGAGTTTTGGGAAATATCGCCAACTTGGGGATATTTGACGAATCCTGGAAACTACTCAAATTTTGCAAGTTGGCTAAAACTTTCACGAGTTGCATGCTTTATCCAGAACTTTCTGCTGTAGCCATTCAGTCGGTTTTTCGACGTAACTTTTCGTCTAATTATATGTACACTTTAAGTTGTATTGCAAAACAATTTTTGTAGAAAAGTGTAAAAAAAATTACATTTTAGATCTGCGATATTGGGAAATCGATATCTGCGCTATACGGTAGTATGGTCTGATCGCTTGCGCCAAGCGCACGCTCGTCCAGTGGAGTGACTGCAATGGTTACTTCCAGACGTTTCATCGTTGATATTTACGTATACTTTATGGTCTAATACGGACAAAATAAACTGCATTTTATTAATTTATAAA
Organism: Amaurobius ferox; assembly: GCA_951213105.1. NCBI lineage: Eukaryota > Metazoa > Arthropoda > Arachnida > Araneae > Amaurobiidae > Amaurobius > Amaurobius ferox. The sequence continues at coordinate 83,085,228 of OX578135.1, read as the reverse complement.
AAAAATTATAATTTAAAAAACAAAATATATAAATAATAAATCCTCAGAAAATATCGATACTTGTCCCCAATCTACACAGATCAACCTTTCTCCATTAGAAATATACGAAAAGGGTGATGTTTTACATCAATCAAAGTGATGATGTTGTGATGAGATTGATTGTTGTCTGTGTTGTATTGTGACGATGTTTCACATCATCACAAGTAACGGAGTTACTCTCTATTTCTTTTATTAAATAGGAGAATTACAGAACAGGTTCAAATGAATCCAGTTATGATGATCCCAAAAAGAGGAAAACACTATTACAATTTAAAACACACAAAATTATCTGCAAGGAAATCCTACAAAAATCACAAGGTCAAATGCAGGGAAATTCCAAACAACATTTTACTTGCCATCTTAAATTCACAAATTGACATATGTATTCTATTCTATAATCTATAAAATTTATCAAATGCAGAGTGACTTGTTGCATTTACCCTACACTGCCGTTCCTAAACATTATAAATCTAGGTCGTAAATTTCTATTGGAAACACGAAGTGATCCCTTATTCACAATCTGTGTACAGTCAATATGATTATTTCAAAGTGTGACAAAGAAAATCAGTAAAATCAGTAAACATAGCTTTCTCCTGGTGTTTAAATCAACTATAATATACATATACATATCATTAGACAAATAATATTTCCTGTCACTTATAATACATAGAAAAGTATGAAAATCTCAAAACCTGGATTATACCTTTTGTGTCGACCACTAGTAAAATAGTACAGATCCTAACTCAACGACGTACATTTCAGTTTTGGTCTTACAAAACAATTACACAAGATAATTTCCGTATTATTGACATAAAATCGCTTCAAATTTCTCATAAAATTAAGACTTCTAAATCACCAATGACCATTTTCCGTATATGTTCCTCAGGCGTGACCTTAAAATTAAAATACACACTCAAATTCCTAAAACCTTGAGAGAACCAGGGGCGCTTAAATAATACTCATGAAGCGGAATTCGTTGAGTTAGAGAGAATATCGTAGTGGCACATCTACAGATATAAAGATATACATGATTTTTTAAAAAGTTAGTCAAAAACTCATCATGATGATAAATGAATTTTTGATTTCAATAAGCTTTAGTTCCACCAACTTACGAAACTTCTCAAAAAATTATTTAATTTTTTTTAATTTGTAAGTGGTCATTAAATTGGGTGAATTTGATACGTTTGGTGAATTTGTGTAAAAATATATGTATAAGCAGGGATTTTATAGCCCCCCGCCCCTTATCTGATTATTTACATTAATCCTCCATAAGTTCCATTTCGATAAAGAAAATCCAGCATTATAAGTCCCTCATTCGGCAATAACCTATTTTTTCGAGATCCTTAGCTACATTATGAATTAATGTTCGTCATTTTGAATAATCTTTACATGCGTAGAGTAGTCAAAACTATTAGCTGATTGTATTGATTACACTACTATCAGTGATCCAAGTGTCATGATTGTTGTCCGTAGAAAATAACGTAAAAACGTGTATTGCGTACCTAAAACCATGAAAACTATTTTTTATGCATATTTTGTGTTTCTTAAAAACGTATTTTTTGCTCTGTGTTACAATTTCAGGACATAAATTGTCGTAATGTTTGTCACCTATTGAGACCTTATGGCATAGGCCCTGCTACAGTCTGATTATTGAAAGGTTCGTTACTGATTAAATCCTGTTGAATCTTATCCTTAGGAAAGAAATTAACGAGCACGAAGCAACCTTGAATCCGAACGAAGTACGGGACTACATTGATGGCTACTTGCTTGAAATGCGAAAAAGAAAAGATGATCCTTCATTTTGCAGTAAGGGATTTTATGATTTTCTCCTTAAACTAATTAGTCATCATATCACTTTAATATCTCTTTAAAATTTCAATTTCACATTAAGAAGTTCGAAATGTATTCACGTTTTTATTCCATATATATCAACAAACCAGAGGGAAGGGTGTTTTATCTTAAAAGTCAAAGCATCTCAGTTTGCATTACTAAGCCATCTCATTTTCACATCAAAATATAATAATTCTTGCCTTGTCACATGCTTGTTAATTACAGAACTTTTGATCAACAACAAATTCAAGCTTTTTTCTATTGTGAGTCTGTGTGTCTTGGTTAATACTCGAAGCAAAAGAAATTACTAAACCACATATCAAATTAAAAGATGCGGCGTAATCATCCAGGCTGTCAAGCCCACCCACAGAGTGTAGAGTAGTTACAAGGGGGAAGGACGAGAAAAAATGTGGCCTGTTGAATTTAGCATGGCATATATGTTTTTAAGGTTTTGCAGTTAAAAAACGCTATTAACGAGCTGCTTGTGTCTGTTCCCGCCCCTTTTAATTTTAATTCCCCTCCAGCAGATAAACTTAAAATTTGACATGCAGGTGCAGATTTATGGTTCAATAGTTATGCTTATACAAATTAAATACGGCGCCATTGTAATGAACCCTGTTGCTCGAACCGGGAATCGAACCCTGGATCTTCGAACTGACCAGCCGACGATCTACCGTTGAGCTACTGGGACGAAATTGCAAGCTCGTATAGTCGAAGTGAACTCTGTAATGTACTGGCGACCAGGAGTGCAGTGCCGCGGCATTTATGACGAGCTCGTTGAAAACTGGGGAGTGAGGTCACAACCCCTTACCGCCATCAAGTAAGCTTTTTGCTAAGCCTTCCTCCCATTTTTCACTTTTTATCCATTCCTTTTTTTTATGCATTATATGGTGTATAGTACCTCTTGCTGCTTTGCGCATAATTACTATAACACATATATTTCTGATAATCCACTTTCTTTATATTATATATTTTATATATATATATATATATATATGTATATAAATATATATATATATATATATAAAAAAAAAATATATATATATATAATGATTATTTTATTTAATTATTTTTATATTTATATTTGATCCATTTTCTACTTTCTTTTACGGGCCATGTGCATTGTTTCTGTGATACATTTTACAGTAATGCACACAGAAACGTAGAAACAGCATTAACGAACCAGGTATGGCCCTTGCTAATGTCCATAGTTTCGGGAATGCTTTTCACATTTTTCAATTTATTCATTTCCAAAAAATTTTTGAGAGCCAAAAAGGCCTAGCTCCAAGTGAATTTTTTTTTTCTATTTTGCAAGTTTTGATCTTATATACTATTCTTGATTTACACCATATATGTTTAGTAGTTAGGGGATTAGTACCTTAAGTACCTGTATCACTTATATGATTTATAACACATATAAACATTTAACCTAAGGGTGTAGTTAAGGGATAATATTAACCAATCTTTACCACATGTCATTCTTTCTCAATCCCTTAACTTATATATAGAACAGAGAAAAAGGGGTATTTTATATCCATTTAGTAACTGTTTTATTTATCTTTTATTTATGATGTTCTCTATATCATCTTCACAAGCTTGTAGTGTAGTCACTACTGATATATATCAAATAATCACTTCAGACCATCTTATTATCATTTTTGCTATACAGAATATTTCAATAAATGATCAATCTCTGGTATATATAATACAAGTAAATTAAAATTCTTCAAATATATACATATATATATATATATATATATATATATATATATATATATATATATATATATATATATATATATATATGTATATTTATATATATATATATATATATATATATGTATATTTATATATATATATATATATATATATATATATATTCGATATTGCACTATCGGTTTACATGCTAGGATTATTTTGTACTGTAGACACAATGTCTAAAATATTCTAGTATGTATTTTAAAATTTCTTTTGTTTTATATTAGAGGATGTGCTTCAAGATATGGTTGGAAACTTCTTTGGCGCTGGTAGTGAGACCGTCCGGCACAGTGTCGATTGGCTGATTCTTATGGCTGCAACCCACCAAAAAGCTCAACGTCGAATTCAGGCCGAAATAGATGAAGTGATTGGTCGAAATCGTCATCCCATAGGGTCAGACCAAAAATCCATGCCATACACAGAAGCCTTCATCACGGAACTTAATCGATGGAGGACAATCGTACCTTTGAACTTACTTCGATAGTGAGTTAATGTGATTCTGTATACAAAACGAAATGCATTTAGATTTGTTTTATTGAGCTTACCATGTTCATTTGTGTCTAGCAGCCAATATATTTATGGAAGCCCTATCTTACTAACAGTGCATTTGGAATCATGATATCTTTGTCAAACTTGAAAAATATTTTATGTAAACCATATTTTTATGCGATAATAATTTTCTTATAGCAATCCTTATTGAATACTAGAATGGATAATCAGCTGTCGCTCGAATTTAAAAAACCCCGAGTTCTAAGTAATACAAATAAAACCACTTAATTTCCCATCACAACTTTAAACAAAAAAAAAAAACTAATCCTTGTACGTTACATGACGACATCAACACATGATAAAAAAAAAGAAAGATCAATCATACATAAAGAATTGATTGATCATGTATAAAGCATTGATTGAAACACTTTCCAACTGAAATAAAATTTTATTTGTACTTTAAGCTGCATCAAAAATTGCCATCGACAAAATTAATCTTCGATGTATTGAAACACGGCGAACCAAAAATTTATTTAAACATCTTTAAATTGAGATGCAGTCATTAACATTTTAAAGATTATTACTATATTACAGTAATTTATTATACTTGAAAACTTCAAACTTCATAGAAAAAGACAACTCTAGTTACATCAAATGAACTTTATTCAAATGGCGTAATCGGAAGTACAATTTGCGAAGTGCTTACGATGCTTTTGCACCATGACAAACCATTTCATTTTATAAATTAACAAAAAACCTTGTACTATATATATATATATATATATATATATATATATATATATATATATATATACATATATATATGTATATATAAATGTTTATATATATATATATATATATGTATGTATATATATATATATATATATATATATATATATATATGTATATGTACATATATATATGTATATGTGTATATATATATATATATATATATATATATATATAAATTAAAATAATAAAAAAGAATGTGTAGGAGTGCAAATCAGTAAACACAGCGTCAAACCGAGGGCAATACAATAACGTGTATTTAATAGCAGAAAGTAAGAAGTAGCGAGGAACAGCTGAAACAGTAGAGCACGGAATGGCCAGGACAAGGAAAATAAGTTAATGATATACATATACATATAATGATATACACATATATATCATTGGTATATATATGTATCAATGATATTTATATATATAATCAATAACATAAATATATATATATATATATATATACATATATATATATATACATATATATATATATATATATATATATATATATATATATATATATATATATATATATATATATATATATATATAAATATATATATATATATATAAATATATATATATATACATATATATATATATATATATATATATATATATATATATATATATATATATACATATATATAAATATATATATATAACTAAAAATTAAAAGATTTTAATCGAAAACTATGCATGAACTACTTGTATGTACAAAAAAAAAACCTTCTCTAGCATGTCTGTTACAATTGATATATATACATATATATATATATATATATATAAGAAAAAAAGATTTGAAAATCCAATGAAAGAAATGTGAGAAGCTGTAGCACGAAAATTCAACTATTTAACAGGCTTACGAAATAAAAGTATAAATCAATAAATCTTCAAGCATATGGAAAAAAATAAAAACAAATAAATAAAATAAATATCGAATCAACAAGTCAATGAAAAGTATCTAAATACAAAGGCATGGAATCGAAAAAAAATAACAAACGAAATCAAGTACAAACGCTATACACGTGGACAAGGCTCTAAACCTAAATCATGAATTATTCACTTCTATAAAAATCGTAATCTTGCCCAAGTTTTTTGTAGAAGCAAACTCAAAAATGTATGTTTCTGAAGAAATAGATAGATTATATCTATAAACTATTTCTACTTGGACGACATACATAAATAAGAAAAATAAAAGGATAAATGGATAACAAAAAACTGACTGAAAGAACACACTAAACTAGTAAGCACGGGAACACAGAAAGAAGTGACAAGTGTTGCCATTCACAAAGAAATAAGATATACTGTTGCCATTCGTAAGAAATAAATAACAGTAATACGAAAAGACATGTACAAAAGATAATATACCATCAAGAGAGGCAATAATAGAAAGGCTAGTGTCTAAGTGGATGTATAAATCAAATATAATTAAAACAAAAGAAGGGAGATGTCAGGCTAAAATTTAAAGCAATATTAAATAAATAAAATTCAGCTATTCTAAATTTTTTAACTATACCATTTACAAAATAAGAGGGACATTTATATAAATTGCTGGTAATTTTTAGATTATCAATATGTAAAGCATGGAATTTTTTATTAGATAATCTATATATTCTAAAAAGCTGATTAAGAATTATATTTCTAAACAATACAAACGAGTTGCAGGAATTAAATGGTAAGATTTTATTAATTTTAAAATTAAAAGAGTCTTTTCTATCATATAAATTAGAAACAATTCTATTATAATACATTCTATTACAATAACTTACATCTTCAGCCAGTTTTGTTAATTTTCCTAAACTTCTTCACTTTGTTATTTTCAATAATTATATTTTTCAAGGAAATAAATTATACCTACAAGTCTCAGGAGTTCCACAGGGTGGCTTCAGCAGCAGTATGTTAGCTAATTTATATCTTTATCATTTTGAACAGTCTTTTACATCAATAGGCATGGAGGGTATCAAGTTCTGAATATGCCGTAACCCAAGCTCGTGGTATTACATCCAAACAGTTCTAGCCGCCATTGCATTGGACAAAAACTACTTAACAAATAGTGCAGCCTTTCTCCATCCTTACAGTTATTCTAATCATGATTATTTTTACCATTAACCCAGCACACTTGCGGATACAGAGTTGAAAGGGTACTTCATTCCCAAGCACACCCAAGTGCTGTCCAACCTCTGGGCGGTCCACCACGATGAGGAGTACTGGGGGAAGGACGTTGAGGAGTTCCGTCCGGAGAGGTTCCTAACCGAAGATGGCAAAACGTTGAAGAAATGGGAGCACTTCATACCCTTCTCCACAGGTAATGTATTGCTTTCGTGAAAAGTGGAATTCCTATAAACTCAAATGCAGATTTAACTAGAAATTAAGAGAGCTGTTTTAAACCGTTTTTCCTTTGTAACCGTGTCACACATTTAGTTACTTTCTATAAACGAACAATTTCCACATTAAAATCCGTATCTTAAAATTTGCCGAAAAATATTACTTTGGAAGAAATAAACCCAATATTTAATGATAATTTCTTTGATTCATAGATAAATGTTATCGTTTGTAATTATTTATATTAAATGTTCGTGCTCATTCAGTGTTGGTATTTCATATTGGTACATTAGTATTTATGGTCTAGTAATTTCTTACTTTCGGTTGTTATTTGTTGTTTGTTTAAATAGCTTGATTTTTTATATTTATTCAATGATGCAATTTATTACAGTATGTTGGTATATGTGGTCAGTTGGTTTTGTATTGCGGTTGGTTATTTATTGTAGTATTATGTTGGCATTTAATATAAGAAGTTAAGCTTTTTACTTTCCTTATATACATAATGTATAAGGAAAGTATTGTGACGGGGTCGAAAATTCGAATTCGAGTTTTCGACGGGAGAGCACGTTTCAAGCATCCCTGATCACGAATCAAACATTTTTGAAGTGATGTCTGTGTGTGTGTATGTGTGTGTGTGTGTGTGTGTGTGTGTGTGTGTGTGTGTGTGTGTGTGTGTGTGTGTGTGTGTGTGTGTGTGTGAAAGTGTGTGTGTGTGTGTGTGTGTGTGTGTGAAAGTGTGTGTGTGTGTGTGTGTGTGTGTGTGTGTGTGAAAGTATGTGTGTGTGTGTGTGTGTGTGTGTGTGTAAGTGAGTCTGTGGAGACGATAACTGACGAACGAATGGACCGATTCGAACCAAATTTGGTACAAAAATCCCAATCCGTAAACACTGGAAGCCTATTGCTTTTATATGCAATCGAATGTTAAGAACACTCCTAAATTTTCGAATGAAATTTTGAAAAAATCGTCAAAAAATCAAAACCACTAATAAAGTTACGCAAATAGACATTTCTTATGTAATTTTTCATTAGAAAACGATTGACATAAATTTTAGAATGCTAACATGAACCGTTCTCGAGATATTGCTCATTTTTTTTTAAAAAATTATCAAAAAGTCATATAAAAAAGAATTCCTATTGAGAAACATGTTCACTTTTCATATGTAATACCATGCGATAAATTGGGTTACATCATTCTCGTGGAACTAGCTCATTCCATTCATGAAAAAATATACTTTTAGTAATACTTTTGTGTTTGAACGCCAATAGTCATTTATCTGCTGTAAGAATAACTTATTTCTTAGTGCATAACGCTTGGCGAGATTTTGGCGACGAATTTGGCGGAATGTCGCCATCTTGGCGACTTTTTGAAATGTTGCCAAATTAACGAATATCTCGCCAAATGGATAAAAATGACGACTAATTGTCGAAAATTTAATATCTTGGAAAGAATATTAGTATCTACTATAAGAAAAACCTACTTTTTTTACTGTAAAAGTAGTAAATTAATTACATTATATAAGGAAAGTCATGTGTTGCCCACATCAGATTTTTTATTAATATAAGTAGCTTTGCCTAATGAGTTTGAATTTCTGATGGGAAATAGTATGTATGTACAAGCTTAACGAGCAATCACGGACATGTCTTCTGTCACTTATATATCATCAAGTTCCTTTACTGTCTACTTATTTTCATTTACAAAATAAAAGATGTTCTCTAATTAATCGAATCTTATATTCACAAAATGAATTTTGCTTGGTGTAATAAAAGATCTAAAAATTATTTTTTTTGTTGTAAATAATAATAAAACTGATTGTAAAATACATTCCTCACAGACAGAAGAAGTCAATACAAGTAGATCTACTTGAAGTATTCAATACATTTCAATGCTGAAAAAAAATTTTGGCTAAGGGAAAAATTAAACTCCCAGTTAACTAAACTTGTTTACTACATATACAGTTAATTAACCTTAGAAACGAGCTTTACGCGCATCCTATATCTTCAATACATTTTGCTTTTAAAATTTAACTTATGAAGAACAGAATCTTAAAGACAAATAATTATCTCAGCGAAAAATCTCACTACTAATCTCTGACTAATCTCTGACTGGTCAAACAAGGTTATATCCATTAAGCTATTGGTACTATTATCTTTCCCTCTATATTTGAAGTGGATGTTGGATTGTATAAGATTTTTTACTTTTAACAAGTAAAAATTAAATTTCTTGTTAAATAGTTATTTTTCTATAAATAAATTCTTCTTTAAGTCCCGTCTCCCATATTAAATATTTCTTTAAATTTTAATTGCGATATTTTCGTAACGACATTTATTGTCAGTGTTTAATGAAATATGAAAATGAATCACTAGATTTTTATTCTATCTTTATTTGTAATAAATTTTAATCTGTCTGTTATGCGCCCTACCATTCTGCGGGGTTGCATTTATAACTCTTAGTTAAAAAAATGAATGTAAAACAATTTTCTTATTTCTAACATTATTAATGGATTTAATTAATGAATTACAAAATTCAAGTGAAAACAGAATTCCTAAAATTAAAATGACACTAATGAATTGTGTAAATAAATGAAATTTAAAACTAATCACAGGAAAATAAACAGTTATATTATATTCGAAAAACATTTTAACTTAAGCAAAAATGAGTTTTTGCCAATTTCTCTTGAAAAACAGACTTTTTGTACATAACTGAACAGTATTTAATATATTTCAGGAAAAAGAGCATGTCCTGGTGAACCTCTTGCAAAGATAGAAGTCTTCCTCTATTTTGCTTCCATTCTTCAAAAATTTGACATCAGATTGCCCGACGGGAAAACTGCTGATTTTGATGGAGTTCTTGGAATCGGTCTGCAGCCTAAAGCTCAGGAGGTTATTATGACAAGGAGAAACTGATTAGAGCCATAAATCCTTATGCTGTGATGAATAGAACAGTTACACAGATTTCCCTCCCATTATTGACATAATATGTATATACAATTTTAAACGCAGAGCTGTGTTGTTTTGTCAATTTTTCATAAGTCTCACCAGAAAATTGATTTCTCCTGTAATAGTAATAAACACGATTTGATAAAAATTAATAAATTGTTTTAATAAATTTATTGAAATATCTTATAACTATATAAAAGGGAAAATTACAATATACAAGTTGCTAACTAAATTAAATATATCCCGATCAATTTAACCGTACAGGTGTAATGCAGTCATGATGGAGAGCTGTAAAAGACACTGTTTCAAATTGTCAGCGGATCATATTAATTATGGCGCCAGTTTCAAAATCATGCTTATTACGTCCACACAGGATGCTTGACTGGATAAATAACGTAAAAATAGAGGTAATCATTTAGATCGTTAATTTCAGAATGATCTGAGATCCAAGGCAGGCGTTTGAGCTGCTCAATGATTAAAGCATCGACCAGCCAGTTCAAAGATCTGTGAGACAGCCATTTACGCATATGACCTAGAACAATTATTATTTTTTTATTTAGTTGTAATTAGCCATGGCACTATGAGGAAATTCTAACCGTTTTTACTCTCTTCCTTCGAAGTTTTACCAATTAGGTGAACCTTAGCCAAAATATGCTCAAGCATTAGAAGGATACTTTATCTTATTGTGGTTGCTATCAATATATATATAATTGTCTAGTTAAATTTGCGCGAAATATAAGTTTATTGGGTACTTTGAAATAATTTTACGTGTTATCATCCAGAAAAGCGCCAAATGCACTATAATGTACAATTTAATGTTAAGAATATCGTACGGTGGATTTTGTACATTTTCGCAGTGAAAGAGGTAAATTCATTGCATTATGTAGGGAAATTGTAGCGTTCTTTCAACCTGTTAGGGTATTAGATATAAAGTTCTTAATTCAGAGTATCAATCAGTGGACTCTCTGAAACTCGCAGGGCGGAAATAAATCGAAGTCTGGAGGCGGTGTTCCTAGTTTTTGAGCATCTTGGCCTGGAGCTTTTTGTCCCCAAGTGCCAGTCTTTGGTTTTTGCGAATTCTGGCTATCTTAAGTGTTTCAGAACCCTTTTTCAGAATTAAAGGGCATTCTATAAAAACTGTTAGGGACGCTGTGTACCTGAGATTGACCATCTCTTCTAGTCGATTCTGGTCCACTCATTGTAGTTATTTGAGTAATAAATGCTTACGCTTGGTTGCGGGGTTCAACAGGGTCGCAGGTTCTGAGTGGAGCACCGATCGGAGGTTGGTTAGGCATTGGTATTCCACTGCAGTGGAGAAAATAATTCCTATTGCACCGGAGCCTGGGCATGGTACCTGGCAAAAGAGCAAGTCCGATGAAGTTTTCGATACCACAGAGGCTATTACTACTGTGATGTCATCGGCAGATACAGGACTTCTCCTTATGGTAAACTATTTTCTTTCCTCGATGCCTCCCCCCCCCTCCTGGTCCTTACTGGACTTCACAGAACATTTTTATTTTGGCGGAGAAGGGATCTGTTTGCGGATCTTTCCTTACCCGTTAAATTTGATTCCCGGCTTCCCATGGGGATGATCTTTTAGTAGCATCGTGTGTTTGTTTTTGAAGGCGGTAGTCTGGTCGGCTACCATAGATAAACTGACGTGTCTAAGATAGATGGTAATATTGGGTTCTCCTCTTGTGTCTAAGATAGATGGTGATGTTGGGTTCTCCTCTCGTGTCTAAGATAGATGGTAATGTTGGGCTCTCCTTTTGTGTCTTCAGTGGAGACGAACTTATTTTCACCTGTATAAAAAAACTTAATATAGTTATAACTCGGTATTCTAAATCAAGATTCTTTCTATTGATTTTGCTTGCCATTACCTTATTCAGAACGAGATTCGTGCTATAACTTTCTCGGACAGTTCATTGTCGATTGCCGCCCTGACATGTATTAACAATAAATCCAGTTTTGGGTCGTTGTAAAGTTCTATCCTCCCTGCAAGGTGATCAGTCGGATTGCAGTAAGTCCGTGCTCATGTGGGTACTCTGATAAACGAAACAGCAGATGGTTTTGCCAAGCTTTCTGCACTGTCCGGTGAACTACTGGATGCCCCAGTCCCCTACTCGTGTCTCTCTAGATTTTTTAAGAGAACCTGATACAGGAAAGGCGGGCGAATAATGATAACTTGCACGGTGGCACGCGAGCTCAGTTTTTTTGCCATGATCCTGATCTGTCTTTCCAAGTAATTATTTGATTTCGTTTCAGTTTCTGACAGGGAATGGCCGTTTTGTCAGTTATCTGGTCAGATTTCATCTTAAGGGCTCTCCCATCTGTTCTTGTTCGTAGGAAGGAAATGCCGATCACTATATTTTTAGTTGTTTCTTTACTCAATGCTTTCACATGGTCAGGTCTAGGGTAGAGAATAGGCCTATTTGTTTGCTTAGCCATTGAGGCCAACCTTTCCTAGGTGTTTGCTTAGATTCGCTCCGCTGTCCTGATTGCTAGTGATATTGTGAATAAATCATTTTATTATTGTGCTTAATTTGATATGAAGTTTATCCATTTGGTAATTATTTCAAATTTTGTTTTTGTTTTTTGTATATTCGGTTATTCATTTTTATATTCTAATTTATGTGTTACGGAGTTTAATACTATTCTCCTAAAGACTCGGTTTTTATAGTAAGTTTGATTTGTTTAATTCATTTATATATTTAGTATTGTTAACTACTCATGATACTTTTGCTTTAAATACTCTTGATGTTCCGTAGATCTGTTTTTCTGTCCTTGACAGAAAAATGTTCATCCACCTGTATTTTCTATTTTTAATTTTTAAATATAGTCCTTGTGTGGCACTGAGCCTCCGTTCTGGTATTGGTGCTGACTCCCCGGTTGGTTCTCTTGCAAGCCGGTTTCTGGTCCGCAGGGTGGGCGTTTCGGCCCTCTTTGCCAGTGTTCCTCGCAAGGAATGATGGTGCTGAGCTTTGGTTGACTGGACATTGGTCTGCTGGTCCCTTAGTTTTCCGGGTTTACACCAGTTACAACTCGGTGTTGGCGGCTGTCTCTGTCTGGCGTATTCGGGTGGCTCGTTGCTCCTTTTTTGTGTAAAGTAAAATGTAACCATTATTCCGTACAATTCTCATATAATGAATAAAATAACACATTCATATTGATATAGTTACCTCTTCAGGTGTGTAACTGAAAATTTGCCTGTTCAAAAGTTTAATTCTAATGGCAGTAAACAGAGTCTGTTGTGTGCCTTAACCCATATTTTTTAGAGTGTAGGCACTTCTGAAGCCTTTCCTCGGTTTTAATTTTGTTCATAATCACATATGACAAATTCTTTGAACTTCTGTGCATTTTGTGGATTTACTACTTGTCGTGGATTGTACTTATTTTATTGACTTGGTTGCTTTTATGAAGGTTTATAGTGAATAGCAAGCATATATAGCAAACTCAGCTAGATTTATTGGTTGACTCTTGTATTTTGCGCCTAATCCCAAGAACCCAATCCAATGACTGTTCCTAGTATTATATCGACTTAAATATTCCTGCACTTGTGTGCCTAACCTTTCATAAATAAACACATTCATTTCCGAATCCTTAATTTTTCATTTTCCCCTTTCTTGTTAGAGTTTGTGCTAGTCTTTCCAAGAAGCATCGGTTACTCTGAAATGTGAGACTTATTACGTAATTTTAAATCATGCTATACAACAACCAAAACAAGATGAACAAAGAACTCAGACAAGTGACGCCACGGTTGATAGTTTTGCAGTTTTGCTCGAAGAGGTTTATGACCCATAAGTCCATGACTTCGTCAGCTGGAAAAATCACAATGACGACATTGGGCGTAACCGATGCTTCCAGGAAAGACTAGCAAAAGTTCCATTGAAAGAGGGGATCCAGTCAGGATTCTCCCCAAAGTCACTCTAAAGGCAAAGAAAATGAGAGTCGGGGAATATGTGGTTTCCCGAAACATTTAATTCTGCTCTGTTAATTCTTTTCTTTAATTCGTTGCAGCGTTCAGAGAATTATCCCCCAGCATGGTCTTACAGAAATTTTTTTAACACACTTTCATTGCAACATAATTTCATAAGCAGAATGGTGTCCAAAGAATGAATTTTAATCTATAAATGATGTGTAGAATATGAAATTCTACGTGAAATAAAGATTACAGTCTGAAATTTTAAACTTTTACCCTGAAAAGCTTCCCAGTAGTCCAAATACTTTTCTCTCACTAAACATTGTTTATATCAGTTTACTGTTTATAGTTTATCTATAGCTATAATTCCAATCCACCTATCTGCCCAGAATTGTGTAAAATGGTGGTTATTAAGTCTTCAGTTTCGCCATAGATAGATATAAGTACGGCATTTTAGGCCTAAGTACGGTGAGGTCATACCGACATATGTACGACGAGTGGTCGTACCGACGTATCGCCGGTGAAACACGCATAGATGCGTCCATTGTGTAAAGGATTTAGAAACATTGGATAAAAGAAGGGCATGGGAATTGTCGCAGTAGTACAGATCCATCCAGACGTACGTCAGCACGCGTTGATCGATGCATTCGAAGGCATGCGGTGGCGGCCCCCCACAAACGACGACTGTCGACATTCTGCAGAATTTGCAGGGCACATTGGATGTTCCACTATCAGCGGGAACAATTTCTATACCATTGGCCTGCAGCGTCTTGCACCCATACCGTCCTTTACGGTAATTGCCTTTGACGACAAGACACCGGCTTGAGAAACTGCAATAGTGTCGGGTCCGATCCTCTTGGACGACTGAATGGGTCAGGGTAGCGTTCAGCGACGAGTCTCGATTCTGTTTGTTAAATGACAGTTACCGTGTGAGAGTCTGGAGGCGACGTGGAAACAGATTCAATCCTGCTACTTTTGCTGAACACCGTACTGATCGATAATGTGGCAGTTGCGTTTGGGGTGCAATCGGCTTCGATAGCCGTTCACCTTTGGTTCGTATCAGAGGCACAATAATAGCACGACGATATGTGGATGAGGTGCTGAGTCCGGTTGCAGTGACCTACCTTCAGCGGTTGCAAAGTACTGGTTTCCAGCACGATAACGTGCGATCGCACACGGCAACCATCAGCAGACAAGTCTTGCAAGGTATCCAGATGCTTCCTTAACCTCCGCTATTTCTAGATTTCTTACTCATCGAGTATGTATGGGACGTGATTGGTCGCCCTTTGACTGCCTTGCCCCCCCCCTCAAACAAAGGACGATTTGTGGAAGATAGTTTAAGGCATATGGTCATCCATCCCTCAGGAACCTATCCGTAAGCTCATTGCATCTGTTCTTAGAAAGGTTGCTACTTGTATCGGCGCAAAAGGTGGTCCTACTGCTTACTGATTACCCTGTCTATGCCATTACTGTATTGTATTACCCTTCTGGAATAACTATCCCTTATTTATGTATGCCATCTCTGTGTGTCATCACGCTCTATTCGCTCTTTCATGGTGTTCCATTTTCTGTGTCTGGAAGTGTATTCAAATGAAATTATAGATTTCACTAATAATTGTTGATTTTGATTTTATCATTCATCTTTATAAAATGTTGTTTTTGTTGAGACCCAGACCGTCCAACCTACCAGAAAGGTGTAAGGTAACCGTTTGGATGGCCAGGAAGTGCCACCCAATTTAGACCGGAACCTTGTGGGGGAGGCATCCACAGGGACCGTACCCTCCTTCCCCTACCACCAACCTCTCGGAAGGACTTACGAACCCACATGTTTAACGTGATCGTACTCCTCATGAACACGGCGGCAGTTGTGGCAGCGTGCAAATCCAACGCGCAAACCACCGGGCTACGCGCCCGAAATGTGCCAACAGCACGCAGTGTTCCCAGGTGGTCACCCATCCAAGTACTAACCGCGCCCGATGCTGCTTGACTTCGGTGATCTAAATCTTTATAAATTGTGCTATACAACAGATTTTAATAAATTGGTCCCAATACATAAATATTTCTTATTTATTTAAGTAAATTATTGTAATACTCTGCTAATAATAGTAGTCGTAATTAGTTGTAGTAATACTACTACTAATTATCATTTAGTAATGTAATTTCACTTAACTACAGACTACCGGATTCAATTTTTTCATTGTCTAAAAAACTATATCCTCAAAATAGTCACTCAAAATATTCACCGAGCTCCCTAAGCTGAAATATATCCTTTACGAGTCGGACGGTCTGGACTGTCGACGTTCGATTCAAAATATTCAAATGAAATTATAGTTTTCATTGATCCTGATTCTTTAATTCGTGTTTATAAGTTGAGTTATACAATCGCTGTTAATAAATAGTTCCCGATACATAAATATTTCTTTTTTATTTAAGCAAACTATGATAATACTCTGTTTATGTTTTACTAATTTTAAAATAAAAACATTAATCATGAAAAAAAAATATAAAGTATATAATCGCTCATCCACAACGCGATGCATAACTCAGAGCATACCTGAAATGTGTTATATAACTTTTTGAAGAAATTTCCTTTACGTTCGAAAAACTGTTTATATAATAGTTTCAATGTCCATATCCTTCTTCTATTTTTATTCAACCTTTGTGTCAAGAGCAAAAAAATAGTTCTTCCCTTCAGAGATAAAACACTTATTTCTGTTTACTCATGCTGATGATAAGGAATTTTTATTGATTTTTTACTGCACTTCATGTTTATCAGCGAATTCTTTTGATACGTATTTCATTAAACTTATATAATTTGCCTACCTTGGTAATAGTTTTCTCTCCAATAACGCAAAAAATTTTTGGACAAGGAATTATGTCTTATATAAACAATGCAAAACTTGTACTATAAAATAACAAATTGAAATGTTATTTATTTATTTTTTTGGTAGAGGAGACGGCAAAGATTTACAGTGATGCTAAAAAATTGCATCACCCCGAAAAATACTGCAGCATTTTCAAAATAAATGTTTAATACACTGCGACGCATCCAAGTATTGCATCATAATTTTTACGGCATTGCATCAGATAAATAGCTAATAAGTGACGTAATGTTTGGCCTTTCGTACACCTTCGGGTAAATCGGACGGTCTGGGTACGAAAAAAAATAAAAGCAATGGAAAAGTAATTATAACGGTGTTTATTAAATTAACACCCGGAAATATAAATGCTGCAATTTTTACTTTCCCTACATACGTTGTATATACAGGGTGTATAAAAATTGTTTTGACAAAATAAGAGGGGTAATAGTACCCATCAAGACGAACAATATTTACGATGGAACCTAGGGTCGCATTCCACTCTAAGAGTCAGAAAACGTAAAGTTAAAGTTGAACTTTCAACAGTGAAAATAAGGAGAATTAACCTAATCATAAGGTGCACAATTCTATTTATTTATACCAGAGAAAGACTCAAAGTAGATGCTCAAAGTGACGACCAAGGGTGCCATTGCATAATTCACAATGGCGAATGAGCGACTGGCGCACCTATTCGAAGACACCTGGTGTCGTGTTTATCCTGTCTGCTGCAACAACGATTCTCGCGACGAAATTTTCTACGGAGTCCACAGGCGTCTCATACACCAATGATTTTATGTGACTCCAGAAGAAGTCCAGTGGGTTGAGATCCGGTGAGCGTGGAGGTCAAGCCACAGGTCCACTACGTTCAATCCACCATCCGGGATATGTGGAATTCAAGAAGTGTCGGATAGCTAGAAGTGACGGTGATGTTCTGGAGATGTGATACTTCTCCGGCACGATTGCTTTGTAGTCCGAAGTAGCAACTTGTGCTTGTTGGACGTATTTCGAAGTTACTCTTTTCTGACACTCAGAGTGGAATGCGACCCTAGGTTCCATAGTAAATATTGTTTGTCTTGATGGGTACTATCACCCCTCTTATTTTGTCAAAACAGTTTATATACACCCTGTATAAAGTATAAAAAAAGTATTGTGACGGGACAGAAAATTCGAATTCGAGTTTTTGATGGGACAGCACGTTTCAAGTATCACTGAACACGAATTAAACGTTTTTGAGATGATGTCTGTGTGTGTGTGTGTCACTGAGTCTGTGGAGATGATATCTCACGAACAAATGGGGCGATTCGAACGAAATTTGGTAAAAAATTACGATCCGTGAATACTGGAAGCGTATTGTTTTTATACGCAATCGAATGTTCAGAACCCCCTTAAATTTTCGAGTAAAATTTTGAAAATATCATTAAAAAATCAAAACCTTTAAAAAAGTTGCGTAAGTAATTATTTCTTATGTAATTTTTCATAAGAAAACGATTGACATAAATTTTAGAACGATAGCATGAACCGTTCTCGAGATATTGCAGATTATTAAAAAAAAATTATCAAAAAATCATATAAAATAAAACAAAATATTTACTATTGTAAAATATGTTCGCTTTTCATTTGTACTATCATGCGATAAATTTGGTAATATCAATTTCGTACATCTAGCTTGTGTTGTTCATGAAAAAAGATACTTTGGATAAAACTTTTGTATTTGGACTCCAATAGTCGTTTATCTATAGTAAGAGTAACTCCGTCCATAACGCATGGCGAGATTTTGGCGGAATGTCGTTAATTTGATGACTTTTTAAATGCTGCCAAATTTTTAAAATTGTCGCCAAATTGATCAAAATGACGCTAAATCAATTAAAATAGCGACTAATTGATGAAAGTTCATTATCTTGGAAAGAATGTAAAAATGGACTATAAGAATCACCCATTTCTCCATCCATCCGTCAGTAACGCTTGACGAGAAATTTAGCGAGACTCGCCAAATTGACGACTGTTTTAAATGTTGCTAAAATCACAAAAATGTCGGCAATTGATAAAAATGACGCCAAATGGGAATTAATTTTTCGTAAATTCTGATTTTCGTAATATGGCGAGCATAACTTTTAGTATATAAGAAGTGCTCTTCTCTCGCTCAATGCTTCTTAAGATTCTATATCCACTCTAAATAAAAAACTAATGGACCGAATTTCATAAAATTTGGTAGTATTTTTCACTTGGGTGTGACCCTGGTGCTGATTAGTTTTTAGTGCGATTCGGGATAAAAGAGCCCGCATTTCTTTGCAAAATGGCCCTCAAAAATTGCCTGTATCCACTCTAGCTGAAAAACTAATGGACCGATTTTCACAAAATTCGGTATCTAAGTCGCTTGTGAGATTGTGTGTGTCGCTGAGTCCCTGGTGCTGATTAGATTTTGGTACGATTCGGAAAAAAATAACCTTCCTTTTATTGCAAAATGGTCCTCAAAAATGGTCAAAATCTAAAATAAAAAACTGCGTATGCTTAAATATAACCATTAAATGCTTGTTTTATACGTAATTTTTAATGAATAAAAGAATAAGATCAACCCCATTACACTAAGACTAGTCATTCTCGAGATATTTTATATTTTTCGTATTTTCTCTACGCCATCTATGCAAATGAGTCCAATTACCAAATGAGAACGAAAATTGAATTAAAAGTGAATTAAATTTAATTAAAATAATAATAACATGGATATAAGTCTGCAGGGAAAGTCATGTGCTGCCCAAATCATTTTTTTTTACTGTAAATTAGTAACTTCATTGCATTATATAAGGAAAGTCTTGTGCTGCCTACATCACATTTTTTTGCACACATAACGATATATGATTGAAAAATAAGGTTTCATAATATATAAAAGGGTAATACGGAACTATGTGGAACTTCTTTTTTTATGGATAATGTGCCGATTATTATTTTTGTTTATTAAAATTATAATTGACAAAAATGCATTTTACATTAAAATAATCATTAATTTGTGTATTAATTATACATGTAATATTTTCTCAAACTTACTGCTGTGTACATTGCGTGGGTGGCCGCAAAACCCACCCATTTTTGTGCTTAACGGGATACTAAGTTAACAAACTAAAAATAAGGTTAATAGTAAAGGAACAAACATTTATTTATCACATACTTAATTTACACTCTTTTAGTTTACAAATTAAATAAGTATCACAATAGCGGAATACATCTCAAGTGTAGTTCGGGGGTGTAATGCCAGATGAATTGATATTTGGTTGGAGCACTTGGTGGGATGCATTAATTAGCTTTTCTTTAAAAACACAAATTTAGACAAAGAGGTTATCCTCATATAGTTAATTGTACGGTACCTGATCTTCTTCCATATAACTTGGGTAATACCGATGCTTTGTCACACTTTACACTTGCAATACCAGATGAACATGAGCTCTCCTTCGAATTCCTATATCATAGACGCACACACAACTCTTAACATTGCTACAGCCGCTTACTCTTCACTAGTCCAACTCCCAACAGCCTGCCCTGACCAATTCTGACTCTCAACTTCGAGCAACTCTCACGTATATCCCTTTTTCGGTGGGCGGTCTACGTGCTGGAAATGTAGAGCTGAGGGCTAATCCGTAGACATGGGGTCGCCGTCTCGGTTGCCGCCAAACGGCTTAGCGTGGTATGTAAACATGGGGCGTGGTATGTAAGATATGGGCCACCTGTATACTATCGCCCACCTGCTTAGCGTGAGGATAATCCGCCCGCATTCCTGGTTCCATCATTTTAATCCTTCCAAATATTTAATACTTTACATTTCTGGCATTACAGATAACATAAACTATAGTATTTTCATTTTAAAATTCTTCATAAAATCCTCCAGTTTCTTAGTTTTGATATCTTCATGTGCACACATAAAAAATTTGAGTTGAAGAACAGGGCCAGAACCTCCTTCTATATTGCGCAACATATTTTTTATTGTATAAATATAAATATAAAAACTGATCCCATTTGATTTCCACTACAGTACTTTTCAATAAATAAGTTGCACTCAATGTCAGCACTTTGCAAATGATTAGACAATTCCATTATCAAAAATCTGATGTAGGCAACACATGACTTTCCTTATATAATGCGATGAATTTACTACTTTTACAATTAAAAAAAATATTATTCTTATAGTAGATACTTATATTCCTTCCATGATATTGAATTTTCTTCTATTAGTCGTCATTTTCATTGATTTAGCGTCATTTTTGTCAATTTGGCGAGATTTTTGTTAATTTGGCAGCAATTAAAAATGTCGCCAAGTTGGCGACATTCCGCCAAATTCGTCCTCAAAATCTCGCCAAGCGTTATGGACGGAGAAATAAGTTATTCTTACAGCAGATATATGACAATTAGCGTTCAAATACAAAAGAATTACTCAAAGTATCTTTTTTCATGAATGGAACAACTAGATCCACGAGAATGATGTCGCCAAATTTATCGCATGGTATTACATATGAAAAGTGAACATGTTTCTCAATAGGAAATATTTTTTTTTTATTTCATATAACTTTTTGATAATTTTTTTTTAAAAAAGTGCAACATCTCAAGAACGGTTCATGTTAACGTTCTAAAATTTATGTCAATCGTTTTTTAATGAAAAATTACATAAGAAATGTCTATTTGCGTAACTTTATTAGCGATTTTGATTTTTTGACGATTTCTTCAAAATTTCACTCACACACATACATACTTTCACACACACACACACACACACACACAGAGAGAGAGAGAGACATCACTTCAAAAATGTTTGATTCGTGATCAGGGATGCTTGAAACGTACTCTCCCGTCGAAAACTCGAATTCGAATTTTTGACCCCGTCACAATACTTTCCTTATACATCACGTATATAGGGAAAGTAAACATTTTAATCTTAATATTCATAGCGGATTCTCGTCCCAATTGTTCTGATAAAATTCTTATCAAAAAGATTACTTCTATCAGACTTGCATTTCTATTATTAGTAGATAAAGGGTAAGGGCAAGCTTGTGTTTCTAACAGTAAATATGGAGAGCTCAGCGTTAGTGGCCGCAGCTGTTTGCCTGCTTGTGATATTTATACTCAGATGGGTGTCTGGGCCTTGGGGTCGCAAGAAGCCTCCCGGACCCTGGAATTTGCCCATAGTGGGATACCTCCCTTTCATGAGCAGTTCTCCTTATATAGATTTGCAACGCCTGGCCAAGAAATATGGAAATGTGTTCAGGTGAGAACAAAGGGATTGTGTCTTCCTTCCCTTTGACTTCTATTTGCTGTCGTATAACATAATAGTTGCTTGTGTTCAAGAGGCGGACTAACCATAGCCCGGAGTGGTGTAATCACCATACCTTGCTACATGACTCTTTTGCTCTCTGAATGTTATTTATTTTTATCAACTACGGATAAGTAATTGAATTAGAGGTATCGAGATCAGAATTGTATTTGGTGAACACTTATTCTTTTGTATAATTTTATTAATTATCTCATAATCAAGCAATTTATTTGAATAGAATATTTTCCATCAAACAATTCGAATCAATCATCACCATCATCAATGGCTCGACAGTCCACTGTGGATCTCAGCCTTCTTCAGAAGATCCAAGCTGCCCCCCTAGGAACAACGCATCTCCAATTTTTAAAATTTAACATCTCAAAGTTTTTGTCCACACAATCGACCCATCTCCACTTCGGCCGTCCTCTTTACGTCTTTTCTCGATCGGGATGGACATTTTTTTCTTTGTAATTCTGTTGTTATCTCAGCAAATGTCCATCTCATAGCATTATGTTAATTTTAACGTATTTGATTGATTATGTCAGAATCTTTGTATGATTTGTATAGTTTTAAATTCTTCCTTTCCAAATATCATTTTCATGAAATCCACCAAAAATACTGCTCAAAATTTATCGTTCAAAGTTGCAAAGAACTTTTTATCACTGGGATCATCCAAGTGTCTGAAGCATAAAATTATTTTCAATAATAAATATATATTATATATGTAGTGAAAGATAAGCGAGAAACCTCTGCAATGAATAGCACAACTAGAAAAGTTACATTTTATGTCTGCACGATTGACTATAAGGGCTCGGGCATGTCTCACGAATTAGGGCCTGTCTCGACCCAAACACTGGAGCAGGCCATAATTCTGTTATACATCTCTGGCCCTGACGGGATTTGACTCATTTTATTTTCATTTAAGCCATATCTGGTGAGATATATCCAATGCTCTTAAAATTATAAATTTAATTTTATAGAATAAATTAAAACGGTTCAATGATTAACAAAAAAGATCAATCATGCATAAATCATTGATTACGAAATACCTTCCAACTGAAATGCAATTTTATGTAAACATCCCTAAAATACAATACATTCAGCGCTGGTATATTTTAAATTATCACAGTACTACAGTAATTTATTATATTTGAAGATTTAAACTTCAACGAAAAAATGAACTCTATTCAAATGAAGTCATCGAAATATAAATCGTCTGGCTCTCTATGTAAAATCAATGAATATTCCATTCATATCACTTAAATACCAGACTCCAGAGTTAAATAATTTAGTGTGAAAAAAATCAACAATTCTTATACAACTAATCTAACAATCATTGATTTGTTTATCTTCTGTATCCATTAAAATTATACTTCGTAGTAGAAATAATCAAAGTTTGATGATCATTTAAACTCAAAAATATTGTAATTGCGTTGGCACAGGATATAGATGCACATATGCAAAAATGAAGCTGTTTTAGGACGGATGGAATACTAAATATAAATTTAAAAGATCCTTAAAAATCATTATCTTGATACATCGAAAAAAAATGGATACCATATTTTATTTTGCAAGGAGTCACGTAAATCTCTTCATATATCATAGGTGTAACTATTATTTTAATTTTTATTTAAAAACTACCGAACATATTTTACTGAAATTTTTTTCATATTTTTATGGGATAATTTGAATATGTCCTACAAATTTTGAAGCAATTTGTGAATTTTAAATTTGCTTAAAAAGTGTCTGAAAAATTAGGTCCCATAGGATTCAATGTATTTCACTTTTTCAACCCGGGTTCAATCCAAAACTAATTGTATGATATTATTAATTTACATTCCCATATGTTCCACAGACCGTCTCAACAACATACTAAAATTTCATTTTGATAAAGTCATTTTTACGGCAGTTATCGTGCGACCGGACAGCCATACAAACAGACAGACAGACAGAATGAACAAAGTCATAAACATTTTTCAACTATGTTGGAAAGTTTTAAAAATCACCAAGAAAAAAATCCAGGTCTTGGATATAGGCGAAAATGAAAAAGCAAAGCAAATAAAATCATAAGTAATAGTGGGACAGGAAACTCAAAGGATGATCACATGAATTTTGCTCCAGTTCACTTATGAATTTGAGTACATTATACATAAAAAAATCTGATGTGGGCAGCACATGACTTTCCTTATAAATTTCAATGGATATACTTCTTTAACAGTGAAATACTGATGAAAAGATATACGGCACAGTGTTTGTAACGTTAAATTGCACATTTGGCGCTTTTCCGTATAACAACATTTAAAATTATTTCGTACCCAATTATCTTATTCTTTACGCAACTCTAAATTAACAATTATCAATATTGATTGCATTCTCAATAAGCAGTATAGTCCATATAATTAAATATCAAATATGCAACAGTTTCTTCATTTTGGCAACATTTAAAAAGTCATCAAGTTGGCGATGTGCCACCAAAATTCGTCGCCAGAATTTTTCCAAGCGTTTCAGACGAAGAAATAGATTATTCTTACGGTAGAGTCTTATATTCTTTCTAAAATATTGACTTTTAATCAATTAGTTATCCTTTTCATTGATTTAGCGTCATTCTTATCAATTTGGCGACAGTTTCATCAATTTGGTGATATTTCAAAAACTCCCCAAGTTGGCAATATTCTGACAAATTCTTCGCCAAAATTTCGTTAAGCATACACTAATAAGGTGATGTACAAAATTTTAGCATTTTATCATAAAAAGTCCCAGAGATATATATGCTTAAACAAAGTTGGTGAGGGATTAATCACAAGTTAAAATGTAAATATTTACAGCAAAACAGCAAATGACGCAACGCAGAAATGCATCATGGGCAAATAATATCTTCCTCTTATCTTTAATGGATCTTGCCATGGATGGAAAATATTTTAAAGAAGCTTTGTAATCTTTGTGTAAAGTTATTATTTATACACAGTGTAGATACTTTTGTACCGATAGCAAAATTATTATTTATTTGCGTAATCATTGTTTTCTTTCGTAATTTGTGTATGACCTCTGAAATGCGATCTGCGGACATGATTGTTCCCCTCTGAGAACTCATGTCGATGCATCGAAAAGTGGTTTAAGTCAGCATTTTTGTCATTTCATATTTCTGGGACTTTTTATGATAAAATGCTGAAATTTTGTACATCCCCTTATTAGTGTATGGGGCACATTTTACTTATTGAAAATATTTTTGTACAGGGACCATATAAGAATTTACATTTTGTATATCTTAAAATTTAATTCCCTTGAAAATTTTAATCGATTTCATAAAATTCTGTACCTTTTTTAAGCAAATTTGTAATTTATTATATATGTCTAAGGTCAATATTTAAGGTGTAAAAGTCGAGGTCAATATTTTTGGGACACCCTGCATAAGGAAAGTAACAAGGATGTATGCTCGCATCTTGTATTTATTTATTATATCTTAAGAAAAAGACCATCTCTGTTCCAGCATTCAACTTGGAAGCCAGTACGTGGTTGTACTCAATGACTTCGAATCCACCAAAGACGCTTTCGCAAGGGATGAATTCATCGGGAGACCGGATGAAGCGCCATTCCCATTCAACAAGGAAACAATAGGTATGCCAAATATAGCGTAAAGTTAAACAAGCTTCATTTTTCGACCTCCTTAACATATATAAATTGGCAACAGACCAATGAAGCCGATGCATTGGATGGATAACAAGAACGTGTAACACCAGATTGGCAGTGCTGGAGTTTGATATTGCAGTGACGGGTCTCTTGATGTGCTTTTTACTTTCCCTGCAATACATGGTAATGTATAGGGAAAGTATTGGAATCATGCCGAAAATCGCAACTCGAGTTTTCGACGGATCTACACGTTTCGAGACCTCAAGAATACGAAAAAACTATTTTTAGCGTGACGTCTGTGTGTGTGTCTGTGTGTCTGTCTGTGCAGATTTTGTATCCACTCTAACTAAAAAACTAATGGACCGAATTTCACAAAATTTTGTAGGTAAGTCACTTGTAAGTGGGGCTGGTGCTTATTAGTTTTGGGTACGATTCGGAATTAAAGAACCCGCCTATTTTGTGAAATGGCCCGCAAAAGCTTGTATCCGCTGTAGCTGAAAAACTAATAGACCAAATTTCACAAAATTCGGTAGATGAGTCACGTATAGGTCACTCTGGTGCTGATTAGATTTTGGTACGATTCAGAAAAAAATTATCTGCCTTTTTTTGCAAAACGGCCCGCAAAAATTGCGAAAATCTAAAATAAAAAACTGGGTATACTCAAATATATCCATTAAATGCTGATTTAATACGTAATTTTTAACAATGAAAAGAATAAGACCAACCCCATCACACTAGGACTAGCCGTTCTCGAGATATTTTAGTTTTTCGTACTTTCCCTACGCCACCTTTGAAAATAAGCCCGCTTATCGAATGAGAACGAAAGTTGAATTAAAAGTGAAATAAATTTAGTTAAAATAAAGAGAACGTTAATATAAGTCTGCAGGGAAAGTCATGTGCTGCCCACATCAGATTTTTTTTTTCGAAACCTTTTATGTCTCGCCTCATATAGAGACATTAAACAAAGCTTTCAGTTGAGACTTTGTCAGCACCAGATGTCGCTAGCGAATTCTTATCTAGAAAGAATGTCATACGGAGATGCATATAACCCCCACCCCCTGCTCTATCAATCGCACTACAATACTGTAATTATTTAGTGGTAATAATAGTAATGATAATTAATAATGTTACTGCTGTTGTGTATTATATATTGTAACTAGGGAAGGGTTTTTGTCGAGGAATTTGGTATGGCGACGATATACCAAATATTATGACAACATTGGTCACTGCCGGGTGTACTTGTACTTTTTGTGTTGTGATATATAATACGCGTTTGTGCCTAAGCAAAAATAAATCTGTAACTGATGAAAATTTAATTATGTTTTCATTAAACGTTTGTTTTCTTAATATGATAGTTAATTATCCTCTTCGGCACATTAATACAGCTCAGACGTTGTAGACGAGCATTATACCATTGAGCTAAATACGTTTATAATATGGCTATACAACCCACACAGAGAAGCATCTTTCTGAAGTGTTAGAAATGTGTTAGAGTGTTAAAACATGTTTTCCACCAAAATCTCTATTTAATGATCTATATTTATGTTATCTCTTTCATTAGTCATGTTCATTAAAATGATCTATATTCGTTTTATCTCTTCCGTTATATATATTCATCGAACTAATATATATTCACTTTATCTCCTTTGTTATTTATATTCAATAAAATGATCAATATTAATTTTATCTCGTTATTTATATTCAACGATATAATGTATATTCATTTTATCTATTTTGCTATTTATATTCATTAAAATTGTTTATACTTTTTACCACTGTTTCATTATTTTTATTCATCGAAGTGTTCTATATTCATTTTATCTATTTCGCTATTTATATTCAAGAGAAATATCCATATTCGTTTCGTCTCTTTTGTTGTTTATATTCATCTAACTGATCTGTATTCACATTATCTCATTTTTTACTTATATTCACTGAAGTGATGTATATTCCTTTAATCAAACAGAATATGCAAAATGAATACTTATTTTATAGTACATCAAATTTGTAGTTTTTGCATGAGCCCATTTGCCATTTGGCGAAGGGAGATATTTTATATCACATTTATCATCACATCAAGATCATTCACATTTAAGATAGTAAATAATTTCGTCATGAATAAACGATAGTCACCTTAAATGAGACACAGTCACAAACTATGAGATTTAGAGACAAACTTTGTCGGATATTTTTGAAAATTTGAACGATGTTCGAATCTTACGAGGAGGTCATACACAAACGCATATATTACAAATTCAATCTGAACCCACTGTTTCTTTTTACATAAATAAATTAATAATGAGGAAAGTTAGCAATAAAAAATTATATTCAAACGCGAAGAACTGAGACAATAAAAAAAATCTGATGTGGGCAGCACATGACTTTCGCTGCAGACTTATATTCATGTTCTGTTTATTTTAATTACATTTAATTCACTTTTAATTCAATTTTCGTTCTCATTTAAAAACTGGACTTAATTTCAAAGGTGGCATAGAGAAAATACGGAAAACTGAAATATCTCGAGAACGGCTAGTCCTAGTGTAATGGGGTTGGTCTTATTATTTTCATCGTTAAAAATTACGTATTTAACGAGCATTTAATGGATATATTTGAGTATACCTAGTTCTTTAGTTTAGATTTTGACGATTTTTGCGGGTCATTTTGCAAAAAAAGACAGGTTATTTTTTTTCGAATCGTACCAAAATCTAATCAGCACCAGGATAACCCACAAGTGAC
Source organism: Amaurobius ferox (assembly GCA_951213105.1). Lineage (NCBI taxonomy): Eukaryota > Metazoa > Arthropoda > Arachnida > Araneae > Amaurobiidae > Amaurobius > Amaurobius ferox. Next base: position 83,056,637 of record OX578135.1, on the reverse strand, counting down.
TCATCTACCGAATTCTGTGAAATTCGGTTCAGTAGTTTTTCAGTTATGGTGGATGCAAGCTTTTGAGGGCCATTTCGCAAAAAAAGGCGTGTTCTTTTATTCCAAATCGTACCCAAAACTAATCAGCACCAGACTCTCTCACAAGTGATTTACCTACCAAATTTTGTGAAATTCGGTCCATTAGTATTTTAGTTAGAGTGGATACAAAATCTGCACAGACAGACAGACACACAGACACACACACAGACGTCACGCTAAAAATGGTTTTTTCGTATTCTAGAGGTCTCGAAACGTGTAGATCCGTCGAAAGCTCCAGTTGCGATTTTCGACATGATTCCAATACTTTCCCTATACATTACCATGTATTGCAGGGAAAGTAAAAATCTGATGTGGCCAGCACATGACTTTCCCTGCAGACTTATATTCACGTTCTCTTTATTTTATTTAAATTTATTTCCCTTTTAATTCAATTTTCGTTCTTATTCGGTAACCGGACTTATTTTCAAAGGTGGCGCAGAGAAAATACGGAAAACTAAAATATCTCGAGAACGGCTAGTCCTAGTGTAATGGGGTTGGTCTTATTATTTTCGTCGTTAAAAATTACGTATTTAACGAGCATTTAATGGATATATTTGAGTATACTTAGTTCTTTAGTTTAGATTTTGACGAATTTTGCGGGTCATTTTGCAAAAAAAGACAGGTTATTTTTTTTCGAATCGTACCAAAATCTAATCAGCACCAGAATAAGCCACAAGTGACTCATCTACCGAATTCTGTGAAATTCGGTTAAGTAGTTTTTCAGTTAGAGTGGATGCAAGCTTTTGAGGGCCATTTCGCAAAAAAAGGCATGTTCTTTTATTCCAAATCGTACCCAAAACTAATCAGCACCAGACTCTCTCACAAGTGATTTACTTACCAAATTTTGAGAAATTCGGTCCATTAGTATTTTAGTTAGAGTGGAGACAAAATCTGCACAGACAGACAGACAGATAGACACACAGACACACACACAGACGTCACGCTAAAAATGGTTTTTTCGTATTCTAGAGGTCTCGAAACGTGTAGATCCGTCGAAAACTCGAGTTGCGATTTTCGACATGATTCCAATACTTTCCCTATACATTACCATGTATTGCAGAGAAAGTGAAAATGATATTTGAAGGTCATGGTGTCATTCTTAAGATACTTTAATTATACTATTTAATCATATTCCCACATTTCGCAGTTATACGAAACGCTGAAATTTTTTAACTGTAATTTTAATTGTTAAGATTGCTATCTTCAATCGATGTGTAAAGATTATAAACTAATTTTCACTTCGTAGAAACAAAAGCATTCAATGGTCTGCCTTGGAAAGAACAGCGACGAGTTTCTTTGCATCACCTGAGAAATTTGGGTTTGGGGAAATCGAAGATGGAAGGACACATACAGGTTTGTACTTTATCCTTTTAAATAATAAACAAGAAAAATCAATCAAGTATAAAGCATTGATTATGAAACACTTTCCAACTGAAATGTAATTTTATTTAAACATCTCTAAAATGCGATACATTCACATCTTGATATATTTTAAATTATCCCAGTACTACAATAATTATTTATATTTGAAAACTTAATACTTCATCGACAAAAAATGACGTCATCGAAATATAAATCGTCTGACTCTCTATGTAAGCCGTGAATATTGCATTCATACACTTTTATTCCAGATTCCAGAGTTAAATAATTTTGCGTGATAGAAATTCAGCAATTCAGAATCCCTTGTTTACATTTTGCATCCATGAAAATCATACTTCGTTGTAGAAATAATCAAACTTTGATGATAATTTAAACTCAAAAATATTGTAACTGCGTTGGCACAGAATATAGATGCACTGAAAATACGCAAATATAAAGCGGTTTTAGGGTGGATGCAACACTAATTATAAATTTAAAAGAAATTTTAAAATCACGATTTTTGCTCTGGGTAAAAATAATGGATACCTTATTTTATTTTGAAGTGGTTCATCTGATGACTTCATATTATATGGGTGGTTGATGTTGAGATCCAGACCGTTCGACCTACCAGAAAGGTGTAAAGTAACTGTTTGGACGGCCGGGAGGTGCCACCCAATTTAGACCGGAACCCAGTGGGGGAGGCATCCACAGGGACCGTACCCTCCTTCCCCTACCACCAACCTCTCAGAAGAACTTATGGACCCACATGTTTAACGTGATCGTTCTCCGCATGAACACGGCGGCAGTTGTGGCAGCTTGCAAATCTAGCGCGCAAACCACCGGGCTACCGCGCCTGAAATATGCGCGGTGTTCCCAGGTGGTCACCCACCCAAGTACTAACCGCGCCCGACGCTGCTTAACTTCGGTGATGTAACGAGAACCGGTGTTGTCAGCACGGTACCGCCGTTGACTGCCATATTATATGGGTGTAATTATTATTTTAATTTTTATTTGAAAAACTACATAAAAAACATATTTTGCTGAAATATCTTTTATTTTATGGTACAACTCTGTCCATGGGATAACACATTTATGTCCTCGAATGTTTCTTTTACTCAGTAAGCACACGTCTAACGGAACGCTGTTAAAAATTTTCGTGGATTTTGCACTAAAAAATGGTGCTACTTGTACTGCCTACTAATTTTTGGGCAACATTATGTACTTCTTATGTTGGAATTCCAACTCAGTTTTCCAGACATAGTGGTGTAATATTACATGAAAATTAGTAGTAAACATAATTGTAAACACACTAATGAATTGCTACAGCAACCTATGATACAGCAAATTACATCAATATTTACTCCTAAAACGTACAATAACATATATTCGTTTGTTTTCTTTTCTGATAGGCTGGAGTGTTTTTTATTCCTGAAGTAGTTAGATGCGAATACAGTAGATTCACACTGGAACAATTACCTAATTCATTTTTTCTTAAATTTGAGTTGCTAGATTCAATGTATTCTTCATTATTCCCGATCATGTTTTAGGTCTACATAGAGCGGGAAAAGCAGTAGCCTAAAGGCAGGGAAGTAGTCTAAGGTGTAAACACATGTTTCCAAGCGAATTTTAAATTGTAGTCGAGAGAATCAAGATTTGTTCAATGTAGAAACAACCGTATGGAGATGAAAAATGAGTTATAACAAAAATTTTATGAAGGAGTTTTTATATGGTGGTAAGCGGTGTGTCCACTTCATTTTCGGACTGAAATTGTCGATTGTCGTAGAAATTTGCAAAATTTTGGTACATGAAAAATTTTCTTTTTTCAATTGCATATATCAGCTATTCTACGCGAGTGATAATAATATATATAATAATCGCATAACAGATTTATGGTTGCTGCTATAAGCGTGATTTTAACTTCGAGACCCCCCCCCCCCCCCGCAAAAGTCACGTTGTGCGAGTATATAAAATTAACTAGATTAATATAAAATCTTTACGTAAATACACAATGAAGTTCAACGGCTCTCGAAAGCAATATTCAATGTATTAAACTTGCTTGACTAAGTGAAGTTGCAGTGCTCTTCTTGCTTATTCTGTAGAAAAAGCTGTTTATATTTTCATTTTCATTTTCATTTTTTTTTCCCGAAGCCAGTTGAAAACTAAACTCTTTTGTATGCTGCATTTATACCAATATTTTGTATTAATAGTTTAAAAAAACAGCAGTTTTGAAGCTGTTTTTACTTTCCCTGCAATACATGGTAATGTACAGGAAAAGTATTGGAATCATGTCGAAAATCGCAACTCGAGTTCTCTACGGATCTACAAGTTTCAAGACCTCTAGAATACGAAAAAACCATTTTTAGCATGACGTCTGTGTGTGTGTCTGTGTGTCTGTCTGTCTGTGTGTCTGTCTGTCTGTGCATATTTTGTATCCACTCTAACTAAAAAACTAATGGACCGAATTTCACAAAATGTGGTAGGTAAGTCACTTGTGAGCTAGTCTGGTGCTGATTAGTTTTGGGTACGATTTGGAATAAAAGAATCCGCAATTTTTGCGAAATGGCCCACAAAAGCGTGTATCCACTCTAACTGAAAAACTACTGGACCGAATTTCACAAAATTCGGTAGATAAGTCACTTGTGGGTTACCCTGATGCTGATTAGATTTTGGTACGATTCGGAAAAAAATAACCTGCCTTTTATTTGCAAAATGGCCCGCAAAAATCGTCAAAATCTAAACTAAAGAACTAGGTATACTCAAATATATCCATTAAATGCTCGTTTAATACGTAATTTTTAACGACAAAAATAATAAGACCAACCCCATTACACTAGGACTAGCCGTTCTCGAGATATTTTAGTTTTCCGTATTTTCTCTACGCCACCTTTGAAAATAAGTCAGGTTACCGAATGAGAACGAAAATTGAATTAAAGGGAAAATAAATTTAATTAAAATAAAGAGAACGTGAATATAGGTCTGCAGGGAAAGTCATGTGCTGCCCACATCAGATTCTTACTTTCCCTGCAATACATGGTAATGTATAGGGAAAGTATTAGAATCATGTCGAAAATCGCAACTCGAGTTTTCGACGGATCTACACGTTTTCCGTATTTTCTCTACGCCACATTTGAAAATAAGTCCGGTTACCGAATGAGAACGAAAATTGAATTAAAAGTGAAATAAATTTAATTAAAATATAGTGAATATCAATTTTGGATAATGATAAGATTTATATATTATTGTTTTGAATAGAATTTGCTTACACCATCAATTTTGTTCTATGGCGCGTGAAAAACCCAGATCACACGACCGACCCGAAGGCTTACGGTGGTAATCTGTGTGGCCGGGTTCAATGGTGTGTGTGATTTAAAATTTAATTTTTACTTTCCCTGCAATACATGGTAATGTATAGGGGAAGTATTGGAATCATGCTGAAAATTGCAACTCGAGTTTTCGACGGATCTACATGTTTCGAGATCTCTAGAATACGAAAAAACTATTTTTAGCGTGACCTCTGTGTGTGTATGTCTGTGTGTCAGTCTGTGTGTCTGTCTGTGTGCCTGTCTGTGTGTTTGTCTGTGCAGATTTTGTATCCACTCTAACTAAAAAACTTATTGACCGAATTTCATAAAATTTGGTAGGTAAGTCACTTGTGGGCGAATCTGATGCTGATTACTTTTGGATACGATTCGGGATAAAAGAACCCTCCTTTTTTTTCGAAATGGCCCGCAAAAGCTTGTATCCACTCTAGCTGAAAATCTAATGGACCGAATTTTACAAAATTTGGTAAATAAGTCGCTTGTGCCTTACCCTGGTGCTGATTAGATTTTGGTATGATTCGAAAAAAAATAACCTGCATGTTTTTGCAAAATAGCCCGCAAAAACGACAAAATCCAAAATAAAAAACTACGTATGCTGAAATATATCCATTAAATACTTGTTTTATACGTAATTTTTAATGAAGAAGAGAATAAGATCAACCCCATTACACCAGGACTAGCCGTTCTCGAGATATTTTCGTTTTTTCTCTACTTCACCTTTGAAAATGAGTTCAGTTACCAAATGAGAACGAAAATTGAATTATAAGTGAATTACATTTAATTAAAATAAAGAGAATGTGTATATAAGTCTGAAGAGAAAGTCATGTGGTGCCCACATCAGATTTTTATTCTATAAAGTTTGCTGATCTCGTACCACGTGAAATATTCAAACATTACAAAATGATGTTTTCTTACATAGCAATTATATTTCCTCAGGAGGAAATTGACGAATTACTCGAGCACTATGGACGAAACGTTGGGAAGCCCTTTCTTGCTCGAGAATATCTCGCTCCAAGTATATCCAACAACATTGGAGCGTTGGTGTTTGGCAAGCGATTTAAGTACGGCGACCCTATACGACAAATGATGAGCAGGATTACCAATGAGGTTGCCAGTGCAGCAGGACAGGTGTCGTGGCTTTTGTTTTTTCCGTGGCTCAGAAAAACTTTCACAGCTTTGGGCATAGGAGATGTCCGCAGAGTAGACAGAATTGCAAAGGAATTGAGGGATTTTGCCATGTAAGTGGTCAAAATTGTACATTTTTATATAAAAATTTTATGTTGTTTATTCATGCCAAAACTAATGCCTATCCTCTGGGATAATTTCAGTGGACCCATGCAAATATTCATATTGCTTATGTCAATTACTATAATTATCGGTATCATTTCATTATTTGTTTTTAATATGAAACATCTTAGGATGCTGGATACGGAGTAAATCTTGAGGCAGGTTTCATACTGAAGTATGTAAATGAACATCTTATTGTTACAAATACCTGCAAATAAAGCATTTTTTTTATTTTGAGAGTCTGGATCACTTGATCTTGGCTACACATTTTGTGATCTCGTGGATGAATTTAGGGAAATGTCGCCAACTTCGAGACATTTTACGAATCATGGAAACAAATCAGATTTTGCATATCGGCTGAAACTTTCACGAGTTACATACTTTATCCAGAACTTTCTACAGGGGACATATAAAGCCGCCATTGTTCAGTCAGTTTGTTGGCATGATACGAGGGAAAGTATCGGCCGAACTTAATACAGATTCCAAGACGTAACTTTTCTTCGGATTATGTATACACTTTAAGTTGTATTGCAAACAATTTTGTAGAAAAGTGTAAAAAAAAATTACATTTTAAATCTGTGACATCGGGACATCGGCATCTGCGCTACACGGTCGTATGCTTTGATTGCTTGCTCCGACCTCACGCTCGTTCAGTAGAGTGACAGCAATGGTAAATTCCAGACGGTTTAAATAACTGCCTTTTAGTAATTTATAGAAAAAATGTATAGTTAAAAAAAATAAAAAAAACTCCAAAAAATAATGAAACTTTTCACTAGTCTACACACATCACCCTTTTTCTATTCGAAAAATACGAAATAAGTTATGTTTTCCATCAATAAAAATGATGATGATGTGATGTGATTCATTATTGCGTGTCGTATTATGATGATGTTTTACATCATCGCAAGCAACGGAGTTACTCACTATTTCTTTAATTCGATAGGAAAATTACACAACTGGCTCAAATGAATCCAGTTATGCTGATAAAAAAAAGGGAAAAACAATATTACAAATTAAAACCCACCAAATTATCTGTAATGAAATCCTACAAAAATCGCAAGATCGTATGCAGGGAAATTCCAAACAACATTGTACTTGACTTCTTAAATTCACAAAGTGATATATGGGATAAATTCGAATGAATACAATACTTATTAAATAATCTAGAAAATTTCTCAAATGCAGACTGATTTGTTACATTTACACTACACTGCTGTTCCCTAAACATTATAAATCTAGGTCATAAATTTATATTTGCAACACGAAGATATCCCTCATTCACAAACTCAGTGCAGTCAATATGGTTATTCAAAAGCTTGATAACGAAAATCCGTAAACATAACTTTCTCCTGGTGTTTAAATCACTATAATATACATATATATAGCATTAGACAAATAATATATCCTGCTATTTATTATACATAGAAATACCTGAAACTCAAGAACCTTCAAGAGTATACCTTCCATGTAGACTATTAGTGAAACAGTACAGATCCTAAAATGATGACGTACATTTCAGTTTTGGTCTTTCAAAATAATTATACAAGATAATTTTCGTACTGTAATAAAATCGCTTCAAATTTCTTTTAAAATCAAGACTGTTAAAGCGTCAATTACCATTATATGTTCCTTAAGCGTGAACTTACAATTAAACTACGCACTTAGATCCCTAAAACTTTGATTTTAAAACTCGCGCTTAAAGCTTGAAGCAGAATTAGTTGACTTCGAGAGGATATCATAGTAGCAAATCTACTGATATTAACATATAGATGATTTTTTCTAAAAAACCACACAACAAATCATCCTGATGATAAATAAATTTTTGATTCCAATAAGCTTTAGTTCCACTAAGTTATAAACATTTCTCAAATTACTTAATTTTTTATTAAGTTTGTAAGTGGTCAGTAAGGTGGGTGAATTTGATACAGTTGGCGGATTTGTGTTAAAATATATGTGTAGGCAGGGGCTTCTCCCCATTCCTTATCTGAATAATTATATTAATCTTCCATAGGTTTCATTTCGATAAAGAAGATCCAGCACTATAAAATCCCCATTCGGCAATAACTTTTCTTTTCTACCTACGTTTATGAATTAATGTTCATCATTTTGAATAATTTTTGCATGTGTAGAGTAGTCAAAACTACTGTATAAGTTGATTGTACTGATGACACTACTATCATTGATGTAAGCGTCATCATTGTGGTCTGTAGAAAACAACTGTGAAACGTGTTTTGCGTCCTTAAAATCATCAAATCTCTTTTTTTTTTTTCAAAAACATTTCATTTCATGCATATTTTGTGTCATAAAAAACATATTTTTTGCTTTGATTTGTAATTTTAAGACATAAATTGTCGTATCGTTTATAGCCTATTAAAATTTGACGTCGTAGCTCGTCGAGCTCCTGTCTGATTATTGGAAACTTCGTTACTGATTAAATCTTATTAAATATTTTTCTTAGGAAAGAAATAAACGAACACGAAGCAACCTTGAATCCGAACGAAGTACGGGACTACATTGATGGCTATTTGCTTGAAATGCAGAAAAGGACAGATGATCCTTCATTTTGCAGTAAGGGATTTTATGTTTTTTTCCTTAAACTACTTAGTCATCACATCACTTTAATATCTCAACAAAATTTCCCTTTCAATTTAACAAGTTCTAAATGTATTCATGTTTTTGTTCCATATATATCAACCAACCAGAGGGTAGGATGTTTTCTCTTAAAAGTCAAAGCGTCTCTGTATGCATTACTAAGTCATCTTATTTTACAACAAAATATAATAAGTTTCGTCTTGCCACATTCTTATTAATTACAGAACTTTTGGTCAGCAACCACTTACAAGCTTTTTTCTATTGTGAATCTGCATGTCTTGGCTAATACTCGAAGCAAAACAAATTATCAAACCACTTACTTAATTAAAAGATGCGGCCTAATCATCCAGGTTGTCCAGCCCACCCAAAGAGTGTAGAGCCGTTACAAAGGGGGGGGGGGGGGGGCTGGAAAAAATGCAGCTTGTAGAATTTAGCGTGACATATACGTTTTTAAGGTTCTGTAGTTGAAAAGCGCTATTAACGAGCTGCTTGTGTCTGTTCTCGCCCCTTTTAATTTTAATTCCTCTCCAACAGATGAACTTGAAATTTGACATGCAGGTGCGGGTTTATGATTGAATAACAGTATGCTTATACAAATTCCTTAATGTAAAATTCTGAGAAATGAGAGGAGGGAAAATGTTGATCAAAAATAAAGTATGTTTTAACAACTAGTGTGTGATATTAAACTAAATGACAGATAAAGACTTGGCGAAAAACATGCTTCATTGGGAGGCAATGAGAGGATTTTTATTAATATTCATCCCCAGTTGCAAATCAATATTTTCGAATATTTTTTTTTAATCAAATGGCCAGGCACTTGACTTATCACCATTCGCCTTTTGTCAGCGGCCAGAACGTGAACCATTCAGCCGTCCTAGGGCGTCGCCCCAGACGCTCCAGAGGGGGCGGAACACACTGCGTCCTCAACACAAATATCCATGCCTTACGTGGGACTCGAACCCACAACGCGGCGGTCGAGCGATTGCTGTGGAAACGCTCGCCTTGACAACTCGACCACCACGTCGGCATATTTTCGAATATATTACGGCTTTCATATTAGTATATTAATCTTCTGTCAATTTCAAAATTGTTGAACCAATATTTACAATATTCACCTACTATTGGCTTTAGTATTATCACTATTGGACCGAAATTGTCAATAGTTTCGACTTTATACATTTGTAATCTTTATATATATATGTGTGTGTGTGTGTGTGTGTGTGTGTGATTGTGTGTGTGTGTGTGTGTGTGTGTGTGTGTGTAAAGATATGATATGAAAATCCAATGATGGAATAGAGAGAAGTTGTTGTTGAGACCCAGACCGTCCGACCTACCAGAAAGGTGTAAGGTAACTGTTTGGACGGCCGGGAAGTGCTACCCAATTTAGACCGGAACCGGAATAGAGAGAAGTTGTAACTCATTAATCCCTGACTTAAAAAATATCAACAAATTACAAAGAAGGACAAAATAAAGAATCATCAATCAAGAGGAGAATAAAGTGCATATCATGCATAAAATGCAGTCATCAAGCTAAATATACTCAACAAATATCAATGGTGAGAATTCAAATATTGAAATTCATAAAATAACCAAGCATTAAAGCTATACACGTGGACAAGTACTAGGTCTAAAGAGTTGTACATTTTCAACAAATTATTTTTCAAGTATCTATTCAAAATAAACAAAAATTGATTTATATAAAATATATATATATATATATATATATATATATATACATATATATATACACTATATATTGTGAAGAACCTTGCTTCCCCAACCAGGAATCGAATCCTGGATCTCCGAACAGGCCTGCCGAAGCTCTTCTGTTGAGCTATTAGGATGAAATTGAAAGCTCTTATAGTCGCTGTGGACTCTGCATTCTCCACCGTATAATGTCGTATTGGCGGGAAACTGGCAATCTGACTGACCGCCTTCTGCTATTTTACCTCAGATTAGCCTCATGCTACTACTATTTTTACTGAGTGTTCGTTATCCTCTCAATTTAAAATCGGCATTCAGTCTACCAGAGTCCACTAAATCTGTACTAGTCGTATTAAGGTCACTTCCCGACATATTTGCACACCCTACGAGGTTCATTTGTTCGAGCGCCATTGTTAAGAACCTTGCTGCCCGAACCGGAAATCGAACCCTTTATCTCCGAACTGGACAGCCGACGATCTACCTTTGAGGTACTGGGACGAAATTACAAGTTCTTATAGTCCAAATAGTCAAAGTAGACTCTGCAATGTATATATATATATAAATTTCCAAAGGGCGTGACCCCCACTCCCCGGTTAAAGCATGCTTAGACCCGCGGCAAACACTCCCGGAGGCAAACACACCACGGCCACTTTGTAGTACTCGATTTGTTCATTTTTCTTTAATCCTTTTGGAAATTTCTATGTCGTTTACGAAGGGCAATGGCAGCAATGCGCCTTATGATTCGTTAACATTGGTATGGTATAGGGTTTTAAATTATATAACTTTTGTGTAAATATATATATGGGACGGTGCTGTTCTTTTCTCTTATCGGCATTGTGGCCGTGAATTTGCTTCTATGGTGATGTTAATATTACTTGAATTGTTTTTTTATTTTTTATTTTTTTATTTTTACATAATTCTTATTATTGCATATTTCAAATATATATATATATATATAAATTTTGTATTTCTTAAAATTTAGTTCCCTTGAAAATTTTAATCGATTTCATAAAATTCTGTACCCTTTTTTACGCAACATTGTAATTCATTATATATGTCTAAGATCACTACTAAAGGAATAAAGTCGAGGTCAATGTTTTTGGGACACCCTGTGTGTATATGTGCGTATATATATACATATATATATATATATATATATATATGTACGTACACCCTGTACGTACATATGTATACACCATGTGTGTGTATATGTGTGTATATATATACATATATATATATATATATATATATATATACATATATATATATATATATATATATATATATATATATATATATATATATATATATATATATATATATACACAGGGTGTCCCAAAAACATTGACCTCGACTTTATTCCTTAAATTGTGATCTTAGACATATATAATGAATTACAATGTTGCGTAAAAAAGGGTACAGAATTTTATGATATCGATTAAAATTTTCAAGGGAACTAAATTTTAAGAAATACAAAATTTATATTTTTATTCGTCCCCATTAAAAAACATTTCAAATGAGTAAAATGTACCCCATACAATAATAAGGTGAAGTACAAAGTTTCAGCTTTTTATCATAAAAAGACCCAGAGATATGAAAAAACAAAAATGCAGACTTAAACCACTTCTCGATGCATCGACATGGGTGGTTCTCAGAGGGGAAAAAATCATGTCGGCAGATCGCGTTTCAGGGGTCATACACAAATTATGAAAGAAAACAATGATTATATAAATAAATAGTAATTTTGCTATTTATTGGTTCAAAAGTATCTACACTGTGTAGAAATAATAACGTATATTATAACGTATATAATAACGTAGAAATAATAACGTATATAATACTATATGTTACACAAAGATTACAAAGCTTGTTCAAAATGTTTTCTATCCATGCCAAGAGAGAGCTGCATTTGCCTGATAACTCTTCTGTGCACTCGATCAAGTTCTTCTTCGGTGATGCCACGACAACCATTTCGAATGCGTTGTTGCAAATCTGCTTTATTTAAGGGAGGTGATAGATAGACAGTTGTGCGTAAACGACCCCACAAATAAAGATCCATGGGCGTTAAATCAAACGATCTAGGTGGAAATTCGACTGGCCCATGCAAGCCAATCCACTTGTCCGGAAACTCGGTTTTTAACCAGTGTTTCACAATTGTAGTATGGTGAGCTGAGGATCCGTCCTGTTGAAACCATACATGTGAAAGTTTTGTTAGGGACAGTTCATCCATAAAATCAGGATTAGCCGCATTCAGAATCTCATTAACATATCTGTCACCCATAATCGTACCATCATGCAGTATGGGTCTAAACATACGTTTTCTGAAAATACTACACCACAAAAAAATTACTTCTGATGATGGATATCACGTACCATGAATAGATTTGTGTCAGACCAGAAGTGCTCATTGTGAGGATTTATACATCCATCTTGTTTAAAACAGCATTCGTCAGTCCAAATTACGTTTTTCAGGAAAGAGAGATTTGTATCTTCCTGATTTATAGCACATTTCCACTAATCTGGACGACGTTGATAATCTGTTGGCTCCTGTTCTTGCACACCATGAATGCTAAACGGATGCCATTTATTTCGCCTCAGTATTTTCCACACTGTTGCACGTGGTAAGTCCATTTCCGAAGCAGCGGTACGAACACTACTATGTGGATGACTGCAAAAGTAAGCCAAAATATCAATTTCTACATCAGTTGAGTGAAGTCTGGGACTACCTAGTCCACCCACACGACCTCTTTCACGCACTCGTTGCACCAATCGGGAAATAAATCTCCCAGAAGAATGTCGAGAATTGGGAAAAGTGCGTTGATATTCCCGTGCAGTTTCATTAGCATTGCGATTGCATAAACTGTACAGCATAAGCATTTCAAAACGCTCTTCGTTGCTGTATTGCGACATACTGCGACAGGCTAACTACACTCTCAAAATGTAGCAGAAATGTGAAATACTTAAGGATCTCACAGACAGCCGGGACTGCGCGACCTACACTTGCGCAAGCGAGGCGATTGATCAATGGCAGAGCAAAAACAACTTTCTCATGTGATGATGTGTCTGTTGCGATTGTGTGACGCACCGATCAGAGGCATATATTTGCATATGCATACATTTCTAAGCTGTTTTAATGTTCATTTCAATAGTGCCATTTCCAAGTTTCATTACGTAACTAATCATGTAAAACTTTAAAGTATTTTTCAGGAAGCATATTTTTGAAAAATTGTAAATAAATCCAAAGATAAGAGGCAGACATTATTTGCCTATGCTGCATTTCTGCGTTGTGCCATTTGCACTCTTGCTGTAAACATTTACATTTTAATTTGTGATTAATTCCTCACCAACTTTGTTTAAACACATCTCTGGGACTTTTTATGGTAACATGTTAAAATTTTGTACATCAACTTATTAGTATATGGGGCACATTTTACTCACTGGAAATGTTTTTGTACGGAGGCCGTATAAAAAATTAAATTTTGTATGTCTTCAAATTTAATCCACTGAAAATTTTTATCGATTTCATAAAACTCTGTACCTTTCTTTACGCAACTTTGGGATTTATTATATATGTCAAAGAACAATATTTAAGAAATAAAAGCCAAGGTTAATATTTATATATATATATATCATGTGTTTACATGCTAGAATTGCTTTGTACTACAGACGCAATGATATATTCTAATATGTATTTTAAAATGTCTTTTGTTTTATGCTAGAGGCTGTTCTTCAAGATATGATTGGAAGCTTCTTTGGGGCTGGTAGTGAGACCGTCCGGCACAGTGTCGATTGGCTGATTCTCATCGTTGCAACCCACCAAGAAGCACAACGTCGGATTCAGGCCGAAATAGATGAAGTGATTGGTCGAAATCGTCATCCCATAGGTTCAGACCAAAAATCCATGCCATACACAGAGGCCTTCATCACGGAACTTAATGGATGGAGGACAATCGTACCTTTGAACTTACTTCGATAGTGAGTGAATATGATTATGTAAACAAAAAGAAATGTAATTAGATTTGCTGTATTGTGCTTACCATGTGCTTTTGTGTCTGGCAGCCAATATATTTATGGAAGCCCTAGCTCACTAATAGTGCATTTAGAATCATGATGTCTAAATGCAAACTTGAAAAATATTTTATGTAAATAATATTTTTATGTGATAATGATTTTCTTATGGGAATCCTTGTTGAATACTAGAACGAATTATCAGCTGCCGCCCGATTTCTAAATAATACAAATAAAACCACTTAACTTCCCAATACACCTTTAAACAGAAAAAAAAAACTAATCCTTGCCACGTTACATGACGACATCAACACAAGATAAAAGAAAGTCATTTAAACTATGATGCCAAATTACAAAAACGTCGTCAACAAACGTCGTAAATGACCTTATTAATCTTTTGGATATTGTTAATGATTTTACCCCTCCATTAATTTTACTGTCTAGCACTAATCTAATTGTTCTTTACAGTTTGGGAGCGTCCTTGTTTCACGTAATTCTTTTAGTTTTCAGACTTCAGTTTTCAGACCAAAAATTTTTCGTCCCCTTATCCAATTTTGTTCCGAGTTTAAATTTAGACCCGGTCACTCGACTGTTACCACTATGTTTAATCGTATTTGTATTGATAAATTTAAGGATAAGGATAACTTTAAAAGCCAAGCTGGTGTATATGTGGTACCCCTTTTTTCTCCTAATAATGATTTTAAGTTTTATTTTGGTAGCATTGAACGTACGGTTGGTATACGGTTAGCTGAACATGATCGGGAAGCTAAAAATGGTAAACAGTGTACTGCTCGTGCCCAACTTGTGGTTAAAGATAATTTTCAGCCTCTTTTCGAAAAATATTTTCTTTTGATCAGTTGTAATAAACTCCGTTCAATTTTACTGTATGAATCCCTGTTTATTTATTTATACCGTGTTTCTATCTGTAATTTTGATCCTGTGCATGTTTTAAGTTATGCTTTTCGACTCATTCTCGATTCCATCCGCGTCAAGTCTTTACAATGTCACCTCTGAATTTTAATATTAATTGCTTATGCTATATATGCTATGTTTAATAGAACTTGACAATTTATCCTAATTTTGCAGTATAAACGTCTTCAAATTAAATTTCTTGCTCATGTTTTTATGTTGATGCATTATCGTGTTTGTTGTAGTGATGCCGATTTCTAATATGCAAATTTTACCTACAAGTGTGAAGAGTATTTAAGCTTGTTGGTACGATTTTCATTTAATGTCACTGAGGAAGGGTATAATGATGTCCTAAAGCGCTGTGGCTTTTAATCTATGTGTACGTCTATAGGATGTTTATTAAATGACTTTTAAAATCTAAAGATTTCGTCTTCAATTTATTTTATTTAAATCGATTTACAATTATGACGTGTAACCACTCTAAATATTAATTGGATGATATTATTTATTTTCATTTCCAAATATCACACATACCGTCTCAACAACATACTAAAATCATATTTCGATAAAGTCATGTATACAGAATTTATCGAGGGAAAAGAATGACCAAAGTCATAAACACTATCCAACTATGATGGGAAGAGAAACAAAAATCTTTATACTATATATATATATATATATACTCAGACCTGACGATGAATTTAATTCTAATTAATCATCGAATTTGGGATGGTGCTGTTCTTTTCTCTTATCGGCATTATGGCCGTGAATTTGCTTCTATGGTGATGTTAATATTACTTGAATTGTATTTTTTTATATTTACATAATTCTTATTATTACATTTCAAATATATATATATATACATACAGTGAAACCCCGATTTTACGTTTCTCAAGGGACTGGGTGAAAAAAACGTGAAATGCGAGAAAAACGTAAAATACGGAAAATACATAGAATGCAAAAATCAAATAGAAAAAAACTAAAGGTAGGAAAGATGACGCTTTCAAAAGGTATAATATGTATATTTTACGAAAAGAACATTATTATACATACCATTTTAAGATCATTTTAACACATTTAGTTACGACTTCTGGCGTTTAGGTTTAAAATAGTCCGTAATAGTGCATTGTTTTTTAGTCATTGAGTTCAAAGTGAATGTAGCATCTTCTAGGATTGAAATACTTTGCAAGTTTTTTTCCTGAGAAAGAAAATAGTCTTTCACTATTTGTAAGCTCTTCCATGCAATACTGAAAGAAGGTACGGGCTGTGTTTCCGGTTGTTCTTGTTCATATTCATCCGCGGACGAAAAGTCCATAAGGTCGTCTACGGATGGAGCAGTAGCTCTTTCAGCTTCGCATGTTGCTAAGTTTTCCGGGATGTAATCGCCGAAGTCATAGATAAGTGTTTAGTTGTCCTCCTCCGAGTCCACCGCAGCTGATTCTTCATCTGTTCCCGGTTCATTAGACGCTACGATTCCGCTTTCTTCAAAACAATGGGAAATGCACTCTTGTGTAACGTTTCTCCACGACGCAGAAATAAAATGCATAGCCTCTAGAACACTTAACTTTAGTTTGCAGGGGTCATTTAGGTTTCCATTTTCTAGTTCAGCTACAGCTTTCCGGAGAAGTTGCTTTCTGTAATAAACCTTGAAAGATCGAATAATTCCAAGATCCCAAGGCTGCAATTTGCTTGTACAATTTGCAGGAAAAAATACGACACGCACATTAGACAGCTGGGCGCGGTAGCCCATTGGTTAGCGCGCTGGAGTTGCACTCGGTAGGCCCGGGTTCGATTCCAGCCACTGCCAAAACTGCCGCCGTGTTCATGCGGAGTACGATCACGTTAAACATGTGGGTCCGAAAGTCCTTCCGAAAGGTTGGTGGTAGGGGAAGGAGGGTACGGTCCCTGTGGATTCCTCCCCCACTGGGTTCCGGTCAAAATTGCGTGGCACTTCCCGACCGTCCAAACAGTTACCTTACACCTTTCTGGTAGGTCGGACGGTCTGGGTTTCAACAACAACAACAACGCACATTAGACAGCTGCAAATCCGGATATGCACTGCATTGATCAATGAACAAAATTGTTTTATGATTTTGCAAATTCATTTGTTTGTTTAGTTTGCGCAAAAAGTCTTCGAAAAGGGCTTGGGTTATCCACGCTTTTTTGTTTGCTTCGTACTTTGTCGGAAAACTTCTAACGTTTTTGAAGCATCGTGGTTTGCGCGACTTTCCAACAACAAGAGGAGTCAGCTTCTCACTTCCATCAGAATTACAGCACAGTAAAACCGTAAGGCGCAATTTAGACATCTTCCCTCCTTGGCAGGAATCTCCTTTAGCAACGTAACTTTTATCCGGCAGGAGGTTAAAGAAAAGTCTGGTCACGTCCGCATTGAATACGTCCTTTGGCTTGTATCCTTTGGTCAAATTTGGTAGATTTTTCTTTCATTCTTCTATTGTAGCTTCATCTACACTTGATGATTCTCCCGAAAGCGATCTATACACAAGATTATGTCTATATTTCATTCTGTCAATCCAGCCATTTGAAGCTGTAAAGTCTTTCAAACCACCAAGCCTATCGGAGATTTCTAGAGCTTTTTCTCTTATTATGGTGCCATTTATAGGTACATTCGCGGCAGGAGCTTCTTTCAACCACTTTACTAAGATACCTTTCAGCTCGTCGTACGACGATTTCTTCAATGTTTTCCGTTTCTTGGAATTTTTTTCACCCACTTTCTCGTTTTTTTCAATGCATTCTTTTTTCTGTAGTATGGATTGCAGGGTTGTCACGGGAATTCCTTGCGATTGAGCGAACGCTAATTTGGTTCCGTGAAATTCATCAAATTGTTTAACAATTTCGGCTTTCTCAGCAACAGAAAAGTTTTTGCGTTTTTTACTCGTCATTTTGGCACAAAAAGGTTAGAAATGCGACTACCGCGTGCTAAACAGCAACTGAAAGGCTTATCTGAAAACGTGGAGAAGGGTAAGGACTGCCCCCCCCCTCTCCGACGAAATAAAAGGAGCCACCCCATCTGATTGGTTAACTGGAGTGTTCTTCCCCGGGAAGGGAGCAGTCCGTGACAGCGGGTGTTCAACAAAGGAAGGGGGGGGGATCCAAGAAGACAGGAAGACAGGAGTCTGGACTGAAAGACAGGATTTTAGAAGATAGGAGTCTGTGGAATGCGTTTCTGCTTTCTTGATTAACTTTCAACAACGTGGATTAGCTTTAAAAAAGCACAAAAGGAAAAAATAGTAGTATTGCTTTTTTTTGCAAATTTTTTTGTAAATTATTGCAAATTTTAATTTTTTTTTTACTTTCCAGTCCAGGGAAAAAGCGTAAAATGCGGGAAAGTCCATAAATAACAAACTTACAATCCAGGTTAAATTAACATGTATTGGTATACGGAAAAATGGGACCTGATGAAAAAAACGTAAAACGCGTAAATATTTTAAAACGTAAAATGCGTAAATATTTTAAAACGTAAAATGCAAAAACGTAAAACGTAAAATGCGTAAATATTTAAAAACGTAAAAATTTTAAAATAAATTACGTAATTAATTGGCATTCTTGTCTGCATCGTAATGTTTTTAGAAACATTATTATAAATTTTTTAACAAGAAGCAAACGTTTAAATAGCAGTACAGAAAATCGTTTTGTAAGTGATCTGGACTATCTAAATGAAGCAATTGCAAAGGGTTACCCTCTACGTTTTCTTAGTGACATATTATGTAAATTTTTCAGCATAACCGTAACTGAAAGTTACAACTTATATTTAAATAGGAGTACACTTTCAGTCTGATCTGAAGATACGCAGCATTGCGGATGTCATTGTTTAACAGTCTGATGGAGTTCAATTTGTACAAAATATGTGTCTAATACTTTTTGGAGGTTAGAGTGGTGAAGTGTATGCGGGGCTTGTTTGTCTTGATATTGGTGTAAGATATTTGTTATTTACAATGTATTTTGAGTTTCTGTATGGATGTTGTAAATCTCGTTGTTTAGGTTTAGGTGTAAAGTCAGTATTGGTCTTTCAACTTTTATACATTTTTAGTTTTAGTATATGTACTAGGTTTGCGACATTGTATCCGCTTCCGGGAGTGTCGTCATGACATGAAGCTGACTAAACCGGGAAGTGGGGGTCATAATCCCCCCCGGCGAAATTTTGATGCATTGTCGTTCTTCAATTTTCTATTTCTTTTGTAGTATATAAATGTACTTGTTTGAGCAGCTTAGCGCCTTTGGGTATATTTTCAGTAGATTGTTTTAGATGAGGCTAATAGTTATATCTATATGTATACATATATATATATATATATATATATATAGAATGTTTCTTTAATACGTACCTTTGAAATTTGTTGATTGTCTTTGTCTTTATGACCTGCATTACGCTTTACAATTTCCTCTTTATGTTTGAATTTCTTTTATTTCTTTGTATTTTGTAGAAAATTTTGGAATAGTGAATTATGAGTTACTACTTACATTCTAACATTGGATTTACAATTTTATATTTTTATATATACATATATATATATATATATATATATATATATATATAAATTAAAATAACAAACACAAAAGTTCAGGAGTGCAAATCAGTAATCACAGTATTAAACCGCGAACAATATAATAGCGTGTATTTGACATCAAAAAGCAACGAAGAAGGGCCGGAAAAGCAGAGCACGGAGAGGCCAGGACAAGGAAAATATATTAAGGAGTAGTATATCAGTCAAGCCATAAGAAATCTATAGAAATTTGGACAAAACAGGAAATAAACCCAAAATAACCCCACATACCACGCACCAACTACTCACACAACCATCATCAAGACATCAGCAACTTCATTTTCTCTTAATCTGCCACCATATGTCCACTTTCCGAAATGCAAACTTATTGTCAAATGGTTTATTCTTCCTATATCCTCGTTGCCATTTACAAAATTGCAATTCTTACGTTCTTCGTTTACAGCACTCTTGCTGCAAACATTTGCATTTGAATTTGTGATTAATCCCTCACCACATTTGTTTAAACATATCTCTGGGACCTTTATGATAAAATGCTGAAATTGTGTACATCACCTTATTTGTGTAAGGGACACATTTTAATCATTGGAAATGTTTTTGTTTTATACGGGAGTCGTATAAAAATTTTGTATTTCTTCAAATTTAATCCTCTGAAAATTTTTATCAATTTCATAAAATTCATAAAATTTTATAAAATTTGTAATTTATTATGTATGTCTAAGATCAATATTTATGGAATGAAAGCCGAGGTCAATGTTTTTGGGACACCCTGTATATATATATATATATATATATATATATATATATATATATATATATATATATATATATATATATATATATATATATATATATATATATATATATATATATATATGTATATAAATGTATATATATATACATATATATATACATATATATACATATACATATATACATATACAATGTACATATATATATATATATATATACAAATTTATATATATATATACATATATATATACATATATATATATATATATATATATATATCTGGCGTTGCTCGGGAGTTAAAGCAGTATAGTTATATAAAATAACAAAATATATTTTCGTGTGCATCAGTGCAATGGGCCTGATAAGACCCCCCACCCCAATCAAATCACAAAACCGAATATCGTCACTTAGGGAGACTCTATAAATTCTACATAAAAATCTGCTTTCGTAATCATTATCTCGACATAAATAAATGAAATTACTTCAAATCGCAAAAAAAGTTCCTTTAAAACCGAAAGTAATTTCTATCTCTCCGAATTTTCCTCCAATATCAATCAAATTTTATCACAATACGGATAATGATAATATAATGCCAAATTAAACATTTGGTACAACATTTTTTAAATTCTTCAAGTTAGAAGACCTCGGGAAAACGCACTATAATGCCAATAGATGGCGTTATTTATCAAAAGTCAAGGAATCCTTAAATCAGTTTCGACTTGCTACGAAGCCTATTGAAATTGAAGACATTGTTGATTTACAAAAATTATAGTAATGGCTTTATGAAATATTTTCATGGAGTATTCTGTGATATTTTAAGAAGCTGCTGAACAAAAATGAATGTTGTTTGGTGCGTCAAACTTAATATTTCGTAATATAAAAATTGAAGACGCTTAAAATGCACAAGAAGTAAATATTTTTTTAAAAATTACTAAAATTTGCCTATTCATCGTATGGACTGCGTAAAAAGTTTGTTTGAAAGACAATTTTTCGATTTGTCCGATTCAATTTGCTCCAAATTGTATTTCACCATAAATCAATTTAAAACTAATTCGAATTTGAAGTTATAGTCACACAATGCGTCCATCAGTAAAAGGGGTACAGCACAAGCAACAATTATTCGACCACGTTCATTGACGAACTCGGACAGTAAAATATTAATACGTGCCACCTAAACCGCAGAAAATTTTGAATAAGTTGCAGGTAACCTGTCAAAAAATTAATGTCAGGAAAGGAGGGGGAGTACAGCACGCCCATTTATTTTCTAGCTACATCGAAGTCTGCTTGTAATATATTTATCTGAACAATATATCTACATTGCCAAGAAATCGGCAAAATCTTAGTAGAGTCTTCCTCTAACATAATATATCAGTTAAAACCCACGAGCAATTTTTATCCGATCAAGTTCAGCAGCAAACTCTTCTTGTAAAACATTCCTTTGCAGAATGCATTCAAATTATAAGAAATCTGTCCAGTTTTAGAGCAGTTATTGCTGGACAAAACTTTCCAGGCTGAAGGACAGACAACAGCAATTTGCACCTAGTAGTTAAAAGTAAAATGCTTAGATACTTGCATCCACGCTCAATAGTAGTATCATGTACTATAAAAATGCAAATGTCCTCAAAATTTCGTTGTTTCTCCTTGAGCTGCATTGTAATATTTATATAACGCTCTGGCATGGAGGGAGACAACTTCTGGATATGCGGTAACCCAAGCTCGTGGTATTACATACAAACATATAAATCCTCAATTGCATTGTCAAAACAGTGCATAACAAATAATGCAGCCTTTCTCCATTCCTATAGTTATTCTAATTATTATGTTTTTTTTTTGCCATGTACCCAGCACTCTTGCGGATACAGAGTTGAAAGGGTACTTCATTCCCAAGCACTCCCATGTGCTGTCCAACCTCTGGGCGGTTCACCACGATGAGGTCTACTGGGGGAAGGACGTTGAGGAGTTCCGTCCGGAAAGGTTCCTAACCGAAGATGGCAAAAAGTTGAAGAAATGGGAACATTACATACCCTTCTCCATAGGTAATGTATTGCTTTCGTAAAAAGGAAAATGCCTATAAACTCAAATGCAGATTTGACTAGAAGTTAAAATAGCTGTTTCAAACCTTTTTCCTTTGTAATCGTGCGACACATTTAGCTACTTTAAGCGTATAATTCCTGCATTAAAATCCATGTCTTAAAATTTGGCAAAAAATGTTATTTTGGAAAAAATATATCCGATATTTAATGATAATTTCTTTGATTCACAGATAAATGTTATCGTTTGTAATTATTTAAATTTAATGTTCGTGTTCATTCAATACGAATGCACTAATATTTCATATTAGTGCATTCGTATTTATGGTCTAGCAATTTCTTACTTTCGATTGTTATTTGCTGTCTGTTTAAATAGCTTGATTTTTTATATTTATTCAATGATTCTATTTATTACAGTATGTTGGTATATATGGTCTAATGGTTTTGTATTACTGTTGATTATCTATGTTAGTATTATGTTGGCATTTAATATAAGTAGTTTAGCTAAATGAGTTTGAATTCCTGATGGGATGTGGCAGGTATATATAAGCTTAAAGGACAATCATGGGCATGTTTTCTGTCACTTATATATCATCAAATTCCTTTAACGTCTACTTATTTTCTTTTACATAATAAAAGATGTTCTATAATTAATTGAATTTTATATTCGGCAAATGAAATTCGGTTGGTGTAAGGAAAGATCTAAATATTATATTTTATTGTGGTAAATAATGATGAAACTGATTGTACCATACATTCCTCATAGACAGAAGAAGTCAATACAAGTAGATCTACTTAAAGTATTCAATATATTTCAATGCTGAAAAAAAATTTTGACTGATGGAAAAATTAAACTCCCAGTTAACTAAACTTGTTTACTACATATACATATAATTAACCTTAGAAACAAGATTGACACGAATTCTATATCTTCAATACCTTTTGCTTTTAAAATTTAATGTATGAAGAACAGAATCTTATCTAGAAATAATTATCTCAGTGAGAAATCTAGCTACTATTATTTGACTAATCTCAGACCGTTAATTAAATGTTCTATCCATTGGGCTATTGAGACGATTATCTTTCCTTCTTTATGTAAAGTGGATATTAAAGTGTATAATATTTTTTACTTATAATAAGTAAAAATTAAAATGACATTAATTAATTGAAAAAATAAATGAAATTTAAAACTAATCACAGGAAAATAAATATTTATATTATATTTAAAGAATATTTTAACTTACGTAAAAGTCAGTTTTTGCCAATTTCTCTTGAAAAATAAACTTTTTGAATATAACTGAACAGTATTTAATATATTTCAGGAAAAAGAGCATGTCCTGGTGAACCTCTTGCAAAGATAGAAGTCTTTCTCTATTTTGCATCCATTCTTCAAAAATTTGACATCCGATTGCCCGACGGGAAAACTGCTGATTTTGAAGGGGAACTTGGAGTTGGCCTGCAACCTAAACCTCAGGAGGTTATTATGACAAAGAGAAACTGATTAGAACCACAAATTCTTATGCTATGATGTATAGAACATTTATATAAATTTCCCTTCCAATGTTGGCATAATGTATATACACATTTTGAAAAGCAGAGCTATGTTGTTTTGTCAATTTTCCATATGTCTCGCCAGAAAATTGATTTCTTCTGTAATGATACTTTGATGAAAATTAATGAATTGCTTTAATAAATTGATTGAAATAACTAATATATCAAAGGGAAAATTACAATACATGTTTCTAACTAAATTAAATATATCCCTAACAATTTAACCATACAGGTGTAATGTAGTCATCATGCAGATCTGTAAAAGACACTGTTTCATATTATCGGCGGATCATATTAATTATGGCGCCAGTTTTAAAATCATGCATATTACGACCATACAGGATTTTAAACTGAATAAATAACGGAGAAATAGGTGATCATTTAGGTCGTCCATCTGACATCCGAATCCACGTCGATCGGACATCCGAAGCAGGCGTTGCATGATTAAAGCATCGTCCAGCCAGTTAGAAGATCTGTGAGTCGGCCATTTAAGCATATGAACTAGGACAATTATTATTTTATTATTTAGACGTAGTCTGCCAGGGCATTATGCGGAAATGCTGATCGTTTTACTCTCTTTGTCCTAAGTTTTACCAATTAGGTGAGACTTATCCAAGAGGTGATCAAGCATTACAAGGAGTCCTTCCGAGAGGTTGGTAATAGGGAAAGGAGGGTATGGTCCCTGTGGATACCTCTCCCCACTGGGTCCCAGTTTAGATTGAATGGTACTTCCCGAACTTCCAAATAGATATCATACACTTTCTGGTAGGTCGGACAGTCTGGGAAAGAAGAAGCATTACAAGGATGCTATATGTGCTATCCTTTTGCGGTTGCCATCAATAGATATAATTGTCCAGTTAAATTTGCGCGAAAATATAATATAAATACAACAAGTTTATTGGATACTTTGAAATTGTTTTATATGTTATCATCCAGAAAAGCTCCAAATGTATAATAATGTACAATTTAACGTTAAGGACATCGTGCCGTGGATTTTGTACATTTCCGCTGTGAAAGAGGTAAACTCGTTGCATTATGTAGGGATAGTGTGACATTCTCTTAATCTGTTCGGGTATTAGATGTAGAGTTCTTAATTCAGGGTATCAATATGTGAACTCTCTAAAACTCGTAGGGCGGCGATAAATCGAAGTCTGGGGGTGGTGTTCCTAGTTTTAGTGCATCTCAGCCTGGAGCTTTTTGTCCCCAAGTGTCAGGTTTTGGTTTCTGTGAAGTCTGGCTATCATAAGTATAACCGCATTTTCAGAATTAAAAGGCATTCTATCAAAATTGTTAGGGACACTGTGTACCTCGAATTGATCAAATCTTCCTTCGAAGCTGGTCCACTTCTATTAGTTATTTGAGTGATAAAAGCTTAAACTTGGTTGCGAGGTTCAGTACGATCGTGGGTTCTAGGTGGACCGCCAATCGGAGGTTGTTAAAGTTCCGATTGGAGGTCGATAAACTCGGGTATTCCACTGTAGTGGAGAAAATAATTGCACAGGAGAATGGGCATAGTACCTGACAAAAGAGCAAGACCGAAGCTTTCGATACCACAGAGGCTATTCCTACTATCGACCATCGATGGGTATAGGACTTCACCCTATAGTAAACTATTTTCCTTCCTCGGTGTCCCCCCCACACACACACACACCTCCCTCGTCCTTGCTGGGCTTCTCAGAACATTTTTATTTTGACGGAGGAGAAGCGATCTGTTTGAGGATATTTCCCTCCCCCTCGCGTTAAATTTGACTCTCAACTTTCCTTGGAGCTGATCTTCCAGGACACCGCGTTATTGTTTTTGAAGGCGGTGATCCGGTCTGCTACCATAGACATACTGACGCGTCAAAGATACATGGCAATGTTGGGTTCTCCTTTTGGGTCTTCAGTAGGGACCAGTTTATTTTCAACAGTATGAAACAACTCAATAGTTATAACTCGGTTTTCTAGAACGAGAGTCTTGCTATTATTTGCTTGCCGTTGGGTCATTCAGAACGAGGTTCGTGCTGTAACATTATTGGACAGTTCATTGGCGTTTGTCGCCCTGTCATTCATTAAAAATAAATCCAGCTTTTGGGCCGGGGTAAAGTTCGATCATCTCTGCAAGATGATCGATCGGATTGCAGTGGGTCCGTGCTCATGTGGGGGGGGGGGGATTTAAAAAGGGGATTTAATCAGGATTCACCCCAAAGTCACACTAAAGGCAAGGAAAATGAGAGTTGTGAAAAAGCAAAGCCAATGAGAGTCGGTGAAGGTGTGGTTCCCCGAAACAAGATTAAAATAAATTTATATTGCCGAGGAATTTGCTGACTAGACTTCGAGTGATGTCATCGCACAAAACCGGCCACAGCATTATTAAGACTGGTGGAGCCACGAAAACAAAGTGCTCCTAAATAAGGAAGAATAATAAGATTTTGACTGACATAATATCCATGTAAGATTTGTGCCATACCCAGCGCCAAGCCATAATGCCATGCAACTGTTCAAAGAGGTATGTATCAACCAATTATTTCGCAAATAGTCAAGTTGTTGTTGTTGAGGCCCATCCATCCTACCTACCAGAAAGGTG
The DNA here is from genome assembly GCA_951213105.1 of Amaurobius ferox. Classification (NCBI taxonomy): domain Eukaryota; kingdom Metazoa; phylum Arthropoda; class Arachnida; order Araneae; family Amaurobiidae; genus Amaurobius; species Amaurobius ferox. The sequence goes on along the minus strand of OX578135.1, from coordinate 83,029,960 downwards.
TTGAAGACCCAGACCGTCCGGCTCGTCCTGAGGACTAGAGCATCTATTTGGACGGCCGGGTACAACTGTTTGGACGGCCTTGAAGTGCCACCCAATTTAGACCGGAACCCAGTGGGGGAGGCATCCACAGGGGCCGCACCCTCTTTTCCCTACCACCAACCTCTAGGAAGGACTTACGGACCCACATGTTTAACTTGATCGTACTCCGCATGAACACGGCGGCAGTTGTGGAAGCGTGCAAATCCAACGCGCAAACCACCGGGCTACCGCGCCCGAAATGTACCAACAGCACGCGGTGTTCCCAGGTGGTCACCCACCCAAGTACTAACCGCGCCCAATGCTGCTTGACTTCGGTGATCTAACGAGAACCGGTGCTTTCAGCACGGTAGGGCCGTTGGCCTGCAAATAGTCAAGTGTAGCTCCTAGTAATATTTCGGTCATTGTTTAAGTCTCGTATTCAGAGTTCCTGGGACACTTCTGTAAATAATTCAATCAGCGAGTATCTTGATTCGCGTATCTTGGGTAAAAGTTCTTATAACAATGTATGTAATATATTTTTTTTGCTACGTTATCTAACTCATAATAAACTCATTTGTAAGTTAAATTTGGTGGGTTATTGTTGCTACTGCATATATATACTTATTAATAATAAAAATTAACACGATATTTAGATGGTTGACCAACATCTATTAAGTAAAAAATTTATGCCACAGTGCTAATGTCAATTTTAGAATATCTCTCGTTCCTATTAAAAATTAATTTTCTATCTGTTTCAAGTTTATTTTATCACGCATTGACTTCCATCAAACAAACTAGGCTATTTTGTTATTCTCGACAACGAAGAATATATTTAGAATATATAATATATTCTAAATCTCTAATTTAGGATATATTTGCACAAACTTTTAAAATTTTATTGTCACTTTATGTCAAACTGAAATCTTGTACTATCTGAAACTTTTGCAGATTTTTGTATATAAATTTCTGAGTGCACTTAAACTTTATTTGTCTGTGTGCACATTTTTTACTATCGAACGCCAAAATGTAGAGTTCTCGTAATATGTTCGAGCATTAGATGCTGAGTTCTTATTCTCACGGAACACACAAAAAAATATGGATGTTTCGCAATGTTTCGGTCACACACAAGAAGCTGGGTTTAGTGGCACTAGAATGAAACTTTTAAACAGGTAAATTTCCAGTGACACACTTAAAAGAAAATTATATTTATATGAAAGTGTTATTTTATCCATTTATATAAGAATTGTTCGGAATAATGGGCATATTTTATTTTATCCTGAAAAGACCGTTTTAAACAAGCAAAGTGGTAAGATGAGATGTTAATTTTACGAACTTATTCACTTGCTTAAAGGGGTACCTCCTAAAGTGCCCTGTTAAGAAAATAAACAAGTAGGTGGCAGGTAAACAAGAATGTAAAGTGACCCGTTTAAAACCGTCTTTCAAGCATCGAATAAAATATATCCATTATTCTGTGCAATTCTTATATAAAAGAGTATAATAACGCATTCATATACAGGGGGGTCGTTAACTCTTTCAAGAAAAAAGAGCGATTATAGTTAACATCTAAACGAACTATATTTTCAATGGAAATTAGGGCCGTATTCCACTTATAGTACCCGAATATGACTTCGAGAGTGTCTCTACATAGCCGACACCGGCGAATGAAAAACTGTCTCACCCTCTCTCAGACTCTTGATGTGGTGTTGATCTTATTCGCAGCAACAACGATTCTTACGAGAAGATCTTCCAGGGAATTCACAAATGTCTCATACACCAATGTTTTCATATGCCCCCAGTAGTGCCCCCAGTAGTACTTAAGTAGAACAAGGTCCGGAGAGGAGAGTGTTGTAGGCCAAGCAGCAGATCCACCACGTTCAATCCATCGCCCAATATAGGTCGTAATTAGGAAATATCAGACCTCGGTGGAAACGTGTACTGGAACCCCATCATGGATAAACTTGTAAGGATTCTATTATTCATGATTATTGTATGCTAATTTTATTTTTCATTATGCTAATTTATGTACTAAACTCCTCAACTCTGTTTTCGAAAATCACGTACTCACGACTGGCCAAGTCTATAAGAAAGGGATTCGTATTCCTATTGAGATGCGAATGAGGGAAGAAGTCAGGTTTTCAGGATGAACTTGTGAAACGTCGTCGTTCAGCTTCGGCTGTCATCTTTATACCAAGAGTGCGCGAGTGTGGTGGTTCTGTTCATTCATGGAAGTACGCAGAGAAGTTATAGCGCCTACAAATTGTGAGTATATACCTAGGGTATAATAGTTTGATCAGTATAGATTCAGTTCAGTGAAAATGTTTAGTTTTGGTATAGATTATTATGTCAACAGGTTGAGATATGGTAGTTTTTTAGCTTTGGAAATATTCTGTATATGTAATAGTAATATGAGTTGTCAGAAAAGTTAGCTGAAATAAAGTATGTAGTGTCTTAATATTGTAGTTCATTCGTCGAACTCTTGTCATTAGGTTTAAGATTGAAGCAAAAGTTACCATACAATGGTACCTCCAAAGTAGAAACCTTTACAAACTGCATCTCACACTTTGAGCAGCTACTTTGAGTATTTCTCTGATGCGAATGGAAATGTGAATCTCCTAAATTAGTTAAGCCACTTTTTATACTGTTGAAGGATCAACGTGGATATGTAACTTTACTTACTCTTTTCTGGCACTATGAATGGAATGCGGCCCTAGGTTCCATTGCAAATATTGTTCGACTTAATATGTACAATCACACTCTTCTTTTTTAATTGAAATGGTTTGAGTTCACCTTGTATAGTTACCTATTTAAGTAACTGGAAATTTACCTGATTAACAGTGTCATTCTAGTGACATTAAATCCAGTTTTCTGTGTGTTTTTATCCATATCTTTAGTGTGTATCAATCCTGAGATCTAAAACAAATGCTACAACTCAAAACGCAATGCAGAAAAAAAGAATAACCAATTCTTAACAGCCAAGGATGCTAAAATACCTTTATTAACTGAAACTACAAAACTTCTCTTTTGACATGAAACTAAAATAAAAAAATCTGATGTGGGCAGCACATGACTTTCCTTATATGATGCAATGAATTTGCTACTTTTACAGTAAAAAAAATCTGATGAGGGCAACACATGACTTTCCTTATATAATGCAATGAATTTACTACTTTTACAGTAACAAAAATAGGTTTTTTCTAGGGGAGGATAGTATTCTTTCTAAAATATTGAATTTTCGACAATTAGTCGTCATTTTCATTGATTTAGCGTGATTTTCTTCCATTTGGCGAGGTTATTGTTAATTTGGCAACATTTCAAAAAGTCGCCAAGTTGGCGACATTCCGCCAAATTCGTCGCCAAAATCTCGCCAAGCGTTATGGACGGAGAAATAAGTTATTCTTACAGCAGATAAATGGCTATTGGCATTCAAATACAAAAGTATTATTACTCAAAGTATCTTTTTCATGAATGGAACGAGCTAGAGATCCACGAGAATGATGTCACCCAATTTATCGTGTTGTATTACATATGAAAAGTGAACATGTTTCTCAATAGGAAATATTTTTTTTTAATATGACTATTTGATAATTTTTTTGAAAAATGTGAAATATCTCGAGAACGGTTCATGTTAGCGTTCTAAAATTTATGCCAATCGTTTTCTAATGAAAAATTACATAAGAAATGTCTATTTGCGTAACTTTATGAGCGGTTTTGATTTTTTAATGATTTTTTCAAAATTTCACTCGAAAATTTAGGGGGTTCTGAACATTCGATTGCGTATAAAAACAATAGGTTTCCAGGGTTTATAGTGATTTTTGTACCAAATTTCGTTCAAATCGGTAAATTCGTTCGTCAGTTATCGTCTCCACAGACTCACTGAAGCACACACACACACACACATACTTTCACACACAGACACACACATACTTTCACACACACACGCACACATACTTTTACACACACACACAGACATCACTTCAAAAATGTTTGATTCGTGATCAGGGATGCTTGAAACGTTCTCTACCGTCGAAAACTCGAATTCGAATTTTCGACCCCGTCACAAATACTTTCCTTATACATTACGTAGATAAGGAAAGTAATAGGTATGATTTATACCTTAGACAAGCACCAATCAGCACATACTTTTACCCTCTGTATCTGGACCTCAATTAAAGCTAAAGGAATATTTTTTCGTAGCATGTCATGGGCCCAGAGATGAAAATAAAAGAAATACATTCAAACCAGTAGAATACGAGAAGAGAAAAATACTATTTTAAACTGCCTTGTGAAATGTATAGTGCCTCGTAATTCTTGTTCTTGTTCTTGTTGTAGCCATGCTTTGGGTTGACGAGCCTACAGGCGAAACCATTTAACCGATTTTGATGGTATGTTTTAATATTTTTGCTTATGATCCAAGGGTATGCTTTTTAAAAATAAATCATAACTTCGGTTATTTTCTGTAGGAATTAAGTAACGAATTAAGAATTATGTAGGACTTTTGTAGGTCATTTGGAGGCAGAAAATAAATTACCCAACACTGAAATTCAACATTGTTTATATTTATTCCAAGCGCGATGCATTAGATAAAATTTTGAAAACTTGACATCATGGAGTTAGAGAGATAGTTTAACTCCATTCTTGGAATTAAGGTCTATTTTATTATGGCCATTTTCATTTGAGTAGGATGAATTACAAATGTGGCTCTCTCAGCTGTTCAAACAGTTACCATATACCTTCCGGTAGGTCATGGCTTTAACTTACTGCATTGCATACAACACAGTAAATATACACCACAAGACGGGGTTAAAAAAATTACAGAGGCAAGAAGTACAGAGGTACACATATGCTAAATCTCTAATAGAAATTATCCGGCCTACAGTAGACTCTATAAAAAGTTAGCATTTCCCGATCGAATAGCGATCGGGAAATATGAAATCGGGAATAAATGAAAATCGATACAGATACACTACATGTGTAAAGCACATACATATTCTTAAAAATTTAAACCAAGTGTAAACCAACCATAGTTAAGTACAAGGCAAAACATTAAAGCACGAATCTCACTTTTATTTAAAAACAAGAAAGATCAATCATGCTTAAAGCATTGATTGTGAAACACTTTCCAACTTCAATGCAATTTTATTTAAACATGTCTAAAATGCAATACATTCTTCGGTAATATTTTAAAACTTATCACAATACTACATTAATTTATTATATTTGAAACCTTAAACCTTCATCGAAAAAAATTAACTTCATTCAAATAACGGCATTAAAATATAAATTGCCTGGTTTAAACATCTCTAAAATGTGATACATTCCTCGGTAATAATTTTAGAATTATCATAATACTACGATAATTTATTATATTTGAAAACTTCATCGAAAACAACTGAAATCCATTCAAATGACGTCATAGAAAAAATAACACGCCTGGCTCTCTCTATAAAATTAACATTTCATTCATAAATAATTCCCCCATTCATGTCATTCATCACAATACTATAATAATTTATATTATTTTAAAATTAAGACCATGGAGCTACAAGTAAGTAAAACTCTATGCATAAAACTTCATCGAAAATTATCGTCCTTCTCTTTCTAAAATCAATGAATATTTCATTCATATCAGCCATGCAGACTCCATGGACTAAATGATTTTGTGTTAAAGAATTACAGCGATTCTAATACAACTCATTCTACATATTTTGCTGTTTACATTTTACATAGGTGAAAAATAGGCTTAATAGTAGAAATAATCAAATTTGTATGAGCATTTAAACTGAAATATATTGTCATTGCGTTGTTAAAGTATGTAGATGCACAGAATTTAGGCCAAAATAAAGTAGTTTTAGGATGGATACAACACTCAATATGAATTAGAAAGAACTTTAAAAATCACGATTTTGAGACAAGATGGATGCCATATATCATTTTGAAGTGGGTCATGTGATCGTTTCATATCATGGACACGTGATCGCTTCATATAAGAGGTGTTATTATTATTTTAATTTTTATTTAAAAAACTATTGAATATATTTCGCTGAATTTTTTTTTATATATTTTATGGAACAATTTGAATATTGCCTAAAATTTTCGAAGCAATTTGTGAATTTTAAATCCGCTTAAAAAATGCTTGAAAAATTAGGTCCCATAGGGCTCAATGTATTCCATTTTTTCAACCCGGGTTCAATCCAAAACTAATTGGGTGATATTATTCATTTATATTCCCATAGGTCCTATAGACCGTCTGAACAACATACTAAAATTTCATTTTGATTAAGTCATTTTTACGGCACTTATCGTGCTAACGGACAGACAGACAGACAGACAGACAGACAGACAGACAGACAGAATGAACAAAGTCATAAACACTTTTCAACTTTGTTGTAAAGTGTTAAAAAACGTTACCACAAAAATATGATATCTCTAAAAAAAAACAACTGTGTTGTAAACAAATTTCGCAAGTAATGTAAAAAAGCCAAAGAAAAAAGAAATGAAATTACATATTTTGGCTCCAAGTAGAATACCATCCAGGTGGGAATGTAAGTCTATTAAAGCTTTCCACTTATAACTAGAATAAACAAACTGCCGACAGACATGAGATATATATATATATATATATATATATATATATATATATAGGCAGCACATTTAGAAAATACGTCCACAGTCTCACTATCTGGAATCCCACAAGGAGCCTTATTCCAAAATAACCAAATTTTATTTTCGAAGCTCCACTTTCCGCATAAATACTGCAAAACTTACGTTCCAGTTCAAACTGCTGTTTAAATAATAAAGCTATAAAATCATTGTTTAAAGCAACATGCAACACAAAATTACTTTTGCGTTGTATGTTGCTTTAAATGTACAAAACTATTTTATTTATTGGGCATTTCGCTTTTTGGGACAATAATTCTTTTTGCACAAATAAATATATAGGATTGGTTAATAAAGTTTCATAATATATATATATAACGGTAATACGGAATTCAGTGGAACTTCTTTTTCATGGATAACATAAATTATAGTATTTTCATTTTAAAATTCTTCATAAAAACCTCCAGTTTCTTAGTTTTAATATCTTCATGCGCACACATGGACACTTTGGTTTGATGAACAGGACCAGAACCACCTTCTAATGTGTGAAACGTATATTTTAGTGCATCACTATAAATGGAAAAATTGACCTCATTTGACCTCATTGTTTAGCACTTTCCAGTAAATAGATTGCACACAATGTCAGCATTTTGCAAGTGATTAGACAATTCCATTATCCAAATTTTTAATCTCATTATTCAAAACAGATGCATTACAATTGTTTTGTTAAAATTATTATCAAAAAATTTACTTTTATCACACTTGCATTTCTATGCTCAGATTAGTAGATAAAGGGTAAGCGCAAGCTTGTGTTTCTACCAGTAAACATGGAAAGCTCTGTGTTAGTGTCCGCAGCTATTTGCCTGCTTGTTATATTGATACTCAGATGGATGTCCGAAACATGGGGTCGTAAAAAACCTCCGGGACCTTGGAATTTGCCCATAGTGGGATACCTCCCTTTCATGAGCCGTACTCCTCATATAGATTTGCAACGCCTGGCCAAGAAATATGGAAATATATTCAGGTGAGAACAAAATAATTGTGTCTCCCTTCCCCTTGTCTTTTATTTGCTGTCGTTAACGTAATAGTTGCTTATGTTTAGGAGGCGAACTAACCATAGCCTGGTGTAGTGTAATCACCATGCCTTGCTGGCTGACTATTTCTCTCTGAATGTTATTTTCTAATCAATTATAGATGAGTAATTAAATTAGAGGTATAGTGATCAGAATTCTACTTAGTGAACTCTTATTCTTTAATATAATTTTATTACCACTTGCAACAAAGTTGAAAAGTTCTTTGTTCATTCTGTCTGCCTGTCTGTCCGTTAGCACGATAACTGCCGTAAAAATTACTTTACCAAAATGAAATGTTAGTATGTTGTTCAGACGGTCTGTGGGACCTATGGGAATATAAATAAATAATATCACTCAATTGGTTTTGGATTGAACCCGTGCTTAAAAAATAAAATACATTGAAACCTAACTTTACACACATTTTTGAAGCGGATTTAAAATTCACAAATTGCTTCGAAAGTTTAAGGAAATATTCAAATTATCCCATAAAATATATAAAAAAAGATCCACAAAATTATTCAGTAGTTTTCTAAATAAAAATTAAAATAATTACACCTTTTATATGAAGCAATCACGTGACCATTACATGAAGAGATCACGTGGTCCACTTCAAAATAAATTATGGCATATATCTTGTGTCAAAATCGTGATTTTTAAAGTTCTTTTTAATTCATATTTAGTGTTGTATCCGTCCTAAAACCCCTTTACTTTTGCTTAAATTCTGTGTATCTACATACTGAAACAACGCAATGACAATATATTTGAGTTTAAATGATCATCCAAATTTGATTATTTCTAAAACGAAGCCTATTTTTCACATATGTAAAATATAAACACCAAAATATGTAGAATGAGTTGTATAAGAATTGCAGCATTTCTTTAACGCAAAATTATTTAGCTCATGGAGTCTGCAATATAACTGATCTGAATGAAATATTCATTGATTTTACAGAGAGAAGGACGATTTTTTCGATGAAGTTTTAAGCATAGAGTTTAATTACTTGTTTCTCCATGGTCTTAAGTTTTTAAATAAAATAAATTATTATTTTATTGTGATGAATGAAATGAATGGAAAAATATTTGACTGAAATGCTGCTTTTATAGAGAGAGCCAGGCGAGTTCAATTTCGATGACGTCATTTGAATAAATTTAATTTGTTTTCGATGAAGTTTTCAAATATATTGAATTATTGTAGTATTATGATAATTTTAAAAATATTACCGAGGAATGTATCGCATTTTAGAGATGTTTAAACCAGGCAATTTATTTTCAATGCCGTCATTTGAAAGAAGTTCATTTTTTTCGAGTTTTAAGCTTTCAAAGTTTTAGGTTTTCAAATATAATAAATTAATGTAGTTTTGTGATAATTTTAAAAATATTATCGAGGAATGTATCGCATTTTAGAGATGTTTAAATAAAATTGCACTGAAGTTGGAAAGTGTTTCATAATCAATGCTTTATGCATGATTGATCTTTCTTGTTAATTCTCTCATAATCAAGCAATTTATTTGAATGAAATATTTTCCATCAATCAATTCGAATCAATCCTTATCATCATCAATGGCTCGACAGATCAGTTTGGGCTCTCAACCGTTCTCAGAAGATGCTTCTGAACCGTTCTCGGAAGTTATATCCCTGGGAGCAATGCTTCTCAAATTTTTAATGCTTAACATCTCAAAGTCTTTGTCTACACAATCAATCCATCTCAACTTTGGTCGTCCTCTTCAGGTCTTTTCTCGATCGAGGTGGATATTTTTACTTTCCTTATATACAATAATGTATAAGGAAAGTATTGTGACGGAGTCGAAAATTCGAATTCGAATTTTCGACGGGAGAGCACGTTTCAAGCAGACCGCATCACGAAACGAACATTTTTGAAATGATGTCTGTGTGTGTGTGTGAAAATATGTGTGTGTGTGTGTGTGCGTGTGTCAGTCTGTGGAGACGATAACTGACGAACGAATAGACCAATTCGAACGAAATTTGGTACAAAAATTACAATCCGTAAGCACTGGAAGTCTATTGTTTTTTTGTTTTTATACGCAATCGAAAGGTCAGAACCCCCTAAATTTTCGAGTGACATTCTGAAAAAATCGTCAAAAAATCAAAACCGCTAATAAAGTTACGGAAATAGACATTTCTTATGTAATTTTTCATTAAAAAAGGATTGACATTAATTTTAGAACGCTAACATGAACCGTTCTCGAGGTATTGCACATTTTTCAAAAAAATTATCAAAAAATCATATAAAAAAAATATATTTCCTATCGAGAAATATATTCACTTTTCATATGTAATACCAGGCGATAAATTGGGTGACATCATTCTTGTGGATCTAGCTCGTTTCATTGAGAAAAGGTACTTTGAGTAATACTTTTGTATTTGAACGCCAATAGTCATTTATCTGCTGTAAGAATAACTTATTTCTCCGTCCATAATGCTTGACGAGATTTTGGCGACGAATTTGGTGGAATGTCGCCAACTTGGCGACTTTTTTTAATGTTGCTAAATTTGCGAAAAACTTACCAAATGGATAAAAAAAGGCGCTACATCAATTAAAATGACGACTCTCTGACGAAAATTCAATATCTTGGAAGGAATATAAATATCTCTATAAAAATAATCTATTTGTTTTTACTCTAACAGTAGTAAATTCATTGCATTATATAAGAAAAGTCATGTGTTGCCCGCATCAGATTTTTTCTTTATGATACTGTTGTTATCTCAGCAAATGTCCTGCTCATTCTGTTAATTTTAATGTATTTGATTATGTCAGAATCTTTCTATAATTTGTATAGATATAATTCTTACTTTCCAAATATCATTTTCATGAACTTCACCAAAAATACCGCTCAAAAGTTTTCGTTCGAAGTTGCAAAGAACTTTTTACCATTGGGAGAATCCAAGTGTCTGAAACATAAAATTCTATCTTCTATCTATATAAATAAAACTGAAAATCTGTCTGTCTGTCTGTTTGTCCATCATCACGGGAGAACGGCTGAACTGAATTTGATGAAATTTTGTGGGTAGCCTAGAAATAGCCCCACTTAAAATTTAGTCCATGTTTGGAGTTTTCATAACCAGTGGTTCTCGAGATATTAGTGAAAAACAAATATTTCGTTTGTCTCATCATCACGAGAGAACGGCTGAATCGAATTTAATGAAATTTTGTGAGTAGCCTTAAAATAGCCCCCCATAAATTTTGCCCAAGTTTCGAGTTTCTAATTCCAGGGGTTGTCGAGATATTAATGAAAAACGGAACTTTATCCTAGGAGATCTACTCTCTAACTTCATGGTTTATCCAAACGGAAAGGATGAAAATCGTTTGTTTAAAACGTTAACGTGAATTAAAGCTTCATTTCTGAGCTTAGTGCAGGATTTTTGCATTAATTAGTCACTATCTGAAAGCATGAATTATTTGAAACATGAATTTCAATGGAAAATCTAACTCCATGGTCAAGCATTTACTAAACAATGGAAAGTATAAAGAAATCAAAATGGTTATTTTTTTTTGCATTTTATGGGGAAGAGATCAAAATGGTTATTTAATTTCGCAGTTTATGAGGAAGATTCTTTATTATATTATGTTGCTCAGCAACGGAATTAAATTAAATGTGTTTCCTAATATTTGTTATTATTTTTTCTATTTGAATAATAAATAAATAGATGTATAAATATACTTTGTAAATGAACGGTTTGATTTTTCTTTTAATTATATTAATTACGGACTGCGTACATCCCTTTCATTTGACAAAGAGTTTTTAAGCTTTTATATTGTGTTTAGCTAATAAACTCATATTGTGTTTACCAATAAACTCATTTATCCGATTGTTGAAACAGAAAAAGAGTAGAAAGCAACGGATGCAAATGCAGCACCAAATATAAATTATAAGATTCTTAAATGTCACGATCTTGATGCATCAAAATAAAAAAATGGATGCCATATTTTATTTTGCAATGAGCCACTTAATATCTTCATATATCATGGGTGTAATTATTATTTTAATTTTTATTCAAAAAACTGCCGAATATATTTTTTTCTGAAATTTTTTTATATATTTCATGAAATAATTTGATTATTTCCTAAAATTTTCGAAGCAATTTTTGCATTTTAACTTCGTTTAAAAATGTTTGAAAATTTAGGTCCCATAGGGTTCCATGTATTTCATTTTTCCAGCCCGGGTTCAATCCAAAACTGATTGAGTGATATTATTCATTTATATTCCCATCGATCCCACCAACCGTCTGAACCACATACTAAAATTTCATTTTGATAAAATCATCTTTACGGCAGTCATCGTGCGAGCGGTCAGACAGACAGACAGACAGAATGAACAAAATCATAAACACTTTTCATCTATGCTAGAAAGTGTTAAAATTCACCAAGAAAAATCCAATTTTGTGAAAATGAAAAAAAAAAATGTAATTATAAGCAATAGTAGAGAAGGAAATTCGTAGGATGATCTCATGAATATTCCTCCATTTCGCTTCTGAATTTGAGTAAATTATACATTAACTTGCATCTTCTTTTTATTTATTATATCTTAAGAGAAAAACCATCTCTGTTCTAGCATTCAACTTGGAAGCAAGTACGTGGTTGTACTCAATGACTTCGAATCCACCAAAGACGCTTTCGCAAGGGATGAATTCATCGGGAGACCGGATGAATCGCCATTCCTATTCTACAAGGAAACAATAGGTATGCCAAGTATTGTATAAAGTAACACAAACTTCATTTTTCAACCTTCTTAACATATATATATTGACAACAGACCAATGAAGCCGATGCATTGGATGGGTGACATTCTCGTATTGTAGTGACACGTCTCGTGATGTCATGCGCCACATATAGAGACACTATAAAAAGCTTCCAGTTGCGACATTGTCAGCACCTGGTCTCAGTGGCGAATTCTGGTCTAGAAATCAAATCATGCTGAAATGCATATTACCCCCCCCCCCCCGGCTATCAATCGCACTACAATACTGTAATGATTTAATAGCAATGATAATTAATAATGTTACTGTTATAGTGTTATATAGTGTAACTGGGGAAGGGTTTTTGCAGAGAAATTTGGAATGGCGAAGCCATGGCAGAATTCGTCACTGCCAGATGTGCTTGGGCTTTTTGTGTAGTGATAGATAATACGGGCTTGTGTCCAAGATGAACGTTCTAAATATGTAACTGATGAAAATTCAATTATGTTTCCATTAAACGTTTGTTTTCCGAATATGATTGTTAATTATCCACTTTGATACATTACTACCGCTGAGACGTTGTAAACGGGCATTACATCATTGAACTAAATACGTTTATATTACGGCTATACTTCCCACACAGACAAATATCTTTCTGAAGTGTTAGAAATGTGTTAGACTCCTTAAACATGTTTTCCACCAAAATCTCTATTTAATGATCTATATTCATGTTATCTCTTTCGTTAGTCATGGTCATTGAAATGATCTATATTCATTTTATCTCTTCCATTATATATATTCATCGAACTGATCTAAATTTACTTTTACTTTGTTATTTGTATTCATTGAAATGATCTATATTCATTTTATCTTGTTATTTATATTCGGTGATATGATCTGTATTCATTTTATCTATATTGGTATTTATATTCATTGCAATTATTTATATTTTTTAACTCTTATTTATTATTTATATTCATCGAACTGTTTTGTTACTTATATTCATTGAAGGGATCTATATTCGTTTTATCAAACAAAATATACAAAATGAATACTTATTTTATAGTACACCAAATTTGTATGTCATTCTTAAAATACTTCAATTATGATATTTAATTATATTCCCACATTAAGTAGTTATACAAAATGCTTAAATTTATTAACACTAATTTAAATTTTAAGATTGCTATTTTCAATCGATGTGTAAATACTATAAACTAATTTTCATTTCGTAGAAACAAAAGCATTCAATGGCCTGCCTTGGAAAGTGCAGCGACGAGTATCTTTGCATCACCTGAGAAATTTGGGTTTGGGGAAATCGAAGATGGAAGGACACATACAGGTTTGTACTTTATCCTTTTAAATAATAAACAAGAAAAATCAATCAAGCATAAAGTATTGATTATGAAACACTTTCCAACTGACATGCAATTTTATTTAAACATCTCTAAAATGCGACACATTCACCGCTGATACAATTTAAATTTTCACAGTACTATAATAACTTATTATATTTGAAAATTAATACTTCATCGAAAAACAATGACGTCATTGAAATATAAATCATCTGACTCCCTATGTAAAAGCCGTGAATATTTCATTCTTACACTTCTGTTCCAGATTCCAAATTTAAGTCATTTTGCGTGAAAAAAAATCCGCAATTCTTATACAAATCATCTTACAATCACTTGTTTACATTCTGCATCCATTAAAATTAGGCTTCGTTGTATAAATAATCAAACTTTGATGATCATTTAAATTAAAAATCATTGTAATTGCGTTGGCGCAGAATCTAGATGCACACAAAATACGCAAAAATAAAGCGGTTTTAGAACTAAATAAAAATTATAATTTAAAGGTAATATTAAACACTAAATATAAATTTAAAAGAAATATAAAAATCCCGATTTTGACACGAGAAAAAAAGATGGATGCCATATTTTATTTTGAAGTGGGTTTCTTCATATTCTATGGGTCTAATTGTTGTTTTCGTTTTTATTTAAAAAACTACAGAAAGAATATATTTTGCTGAAATTTCTTTTATATATTTTGTAGGATAATTCTGTCTATGATATAATTCAATTTAATCCTCGAATGTTTCTCTTACTCACCAAACACACGTCTAACGGAACTCTGTTAAAATTTTTCGTTGACTTTGCACTAAGAAATGGTGCTAGTTGTAATGCCTATTAATTTTTGGGCAATATTATGTACTTCTTATGTGGGAATTCCATCTCAATTTTCTAGACTTTGCACTAAAAATGGTGCTATCTGTAATGGCTACTAATTTTTGGTGCAACATTATGTACTTCTTATGTAAGAAAACCAACTCAGTTTTCCAGACATAGTTGCAGAAAACCCAGGCCGCTCGACTCATCCGAGGGTTAGAGCAGCAATTTTAGTGGCCGGCCAGACATAGCTGTGGAATATTACATGAAAATGAGTAGGAAACATAATTGTAAACACATTTTAGTGCAACGTTGCACTAAAATTATTTTAACAGTGAAATCTGACATCATTTTAATGAATTGCTAGAGCAAACTATGTTAGAGGAAATTACATCCATCTTAACTCCTAAAACGTATAATCACATATATTAGTTTGTTTTTCTTTTCTGATACACTGGAGTGCTTTTTATTCCAGAAGTAATTAGATGCGAATAGAGTAGATTCAAATGACTGGAATAAATATGTAATTCATTTTTCCTTGAATTTAAACTTCTATATTCAATTTATTTTTCTTCGTCCCCGGTCATCGTTTATGTCTACATAGAGCGGAAAAAGCAGAATCCTAAGGTCAGGGCAGTAGCCTAAGGCCAGGGCAGTAGCCTTAAGGCCAGGGCAGTAACTTAAAATGTAGCATGTTTCCAAATCAATTTTAAATTATAGTCGAGAGATTCAAGATTTCTCCAATGAAGAAACAACCATATGGGGATGACAAATGAGTGATAAAAAGAATTTTATGGAGGAGTTTTCATATGGTGGTAGATGGTGCTCACTTTTTTTTTCTGACTGAAATTTTTGATTGCTGTAGAGATTTGCAAAATTGTGGTACATGAAAAATTTTCTTCCTTCAATTGCAGATATCAGCTATTCTACGTGGGTGATAATAATATATATAATAATCGCATAACAGATCTATGGATGCTGTTATTAGCGTGATTTTAATTTCGAGAAATCCACCTCCCCCTACAGTCACGTTGTGCGAGTATATAAAATTAACTAGATAATTTTATATACTCGCACTAATAATAATAATAATCTTCACGTAAATGCAGTATAATATAAAATCTTCACCTAACTACAGTATACAATGAAGTTCGAAAAGCAACGGCTTTCGTAAGCAATATTCAAGGTGACGCTTATATTCACGCTTGACTAAGTTGAGCTTTTCTTCTTGCTTGTTCGGAAAAGAAGACTGTTTCTTTATTATTATTATTATTTCTTTTTATTTTATTTATTTATTTATTTTATTTTATTGCTTTCGAGACCAGTTGAAAGCTAAACTGTCTTGTATGCTGTATTTATACGAATATTTGGTATTAATAGTTTATAACGGAAAAAAAAGCAGTTTTTGAGCGGTTTTTTATTATATAAAGTTTGCTGATCTCTTACCACGTCAAATTTTCAAACATTACAAAATGAAGTTTTCGTACATGCAATTATATTTCCTCAGGAGGAAATTGACGAATTGCTCGAGCACTACGGACGAAACGTTGGGAAGCCCTTTCTTGCTCGAGAGTATCTCGCTCCAAGCATGTCGAATAATATTGGAGCGTTGGTGCTTGGAAAGCGATTTAAATACGACGACCCTATACGGCAGATGCTGAGCAGGGTTACCGGCGAGGTTTCCAGAGCAGCGGGACAGGTCTCGTGGCTGCTGTTCTTTCCGTGGCTCAGAAAAGCTTCCACAACTTTGGGCATAGGAAATGTTGACAGAATACGCAGAATTGCACAAGAAATGTTTGATTATGTCACGTAAGTAGACAAATGTATATCTTTTTTATAAAATTTTATATTGTTTGATCGTGATTTTCTAGTAGTTATGACAAGAGGGTCGCAAGAGAAGGACTCGAATTCGATCCTCACAACCGTCAAAAATTGTCACCGTATCAACGCGAAGTATGGGCACGATATATTTGTAGGTTCGAAAGTCCTTCCGAGAGATTATGGGTTAAGTAAAAGAGGGTACGGTCCCTGTGCTCGCTGGGTTCCGATCTAAATTGGGTGGCTCAAGGGCGTAATGTGATCCTCCCCTAGTGGTGCGCTGGAACAACGTGCTATAGTAGCGTGCTATAGCAGCAAAATGCGTCATCCGCTAAATAGGCGAATGATTTAATTATCAAGCGTCTTGATAACTAAATCATTGTCCACAGAGTAGACAGAATATCACAGAAATTGAGGGTTATATCATATAAGTGATGAAAATTGTACATTTTTATATAAAAAATTTATGTTGTTTATTCATGTCAAAACTAGTGCCTGTCCTCTAGAATAATTTTAGTGGACCCATGCAAATATTCATATGGCTTATGTCAATCACTTTAATAATCGGTACCATTTCTTTATTTATTTTTAATATGAAACATCTTAGGACGCTGGATACAGAGTAAATCTTGTGACAGGTTTCAAACTGAAGTATGTAAATGGACATCCTATTGTTACAAATGCCTAAAAGGAAAGCATTTTTATATTTTGAGAGTCTGGATCACTTGATCTTGGCTACACATTTTGTGACCTCGTGGATGAATTTTGGGAAATATCGCCAACTTGGCGACATTTGACGAATCCTGGAAACAACTCCAATTTTGCAAATTGGCTAAAACTTTCTCGAGTTACATGCTTTATCCAGAACTTTCTACGGTAGATAAAGCCAGTAGAGTGACTGCAATGGTTACTTCCAGATGTTTTATCATCGATATTTATTTATACTTCGTGGAATATGGACGAAATAAATTGCATTTTATTTATTTATAAAAATAATTTATAATTTAAAAAACAAATTAAATAAAACGAGATAATCTTGAAACTTGTCCCTAGTCTACACACATTTCTACCTTTCATTCGAAATATATGAAAATGGTAATTTTTCACATCAATCAAAGTGATGATGTTATGATGTGATTGATTGTTGTCTGTGTTGTCTGATATGGCTTATGATGTTTCACATCATCACAAGTAACGGAGTTACTCAATATTTCTTTCATTAGATAGAACGATTACAGAACAGGTTCATATGAATCCAGTTATACTGATACCAAAAAGAGGAAAACAATATTACAAAATAAAACCCACAAAATTATCTGCAAGGAAATTCTACAAAAATCGCAAGGTCGTAATGCATGGAAATTTCAAACAACATTTAACTTGACTTCATAAATTCACACGTTGACATATGGAATTAATCCAAATCAACACAGTACTTATTAAATAATCTACAAAATTTCTCAAATGCAGAGTGACTTGTTACATTTATCCTGCACTGCCGTTCCCTAAACATTGTAAATCTAGATCGTAAATTTATATTTAAAACACGAAATGATCCATTACTCACACGCTTATGCAATCAATATGATTATTCAAAAGCGTGATAAAGAAAATCAGTAAACATAACTTTGTCCTAGTGTTTAAATCAACTATAATATACATATACTTGTATATAGTATTAGATAAATAATATTCCCTGCCATATATTATACATAGAATAGTATGAAAATCGCAAGAACCTTTATTATACCTTCTGTGTCGACTACTAGAGAGATAGTACAAATCCTAACTCAACGACGTACATTTCAGTTTTGGTCTTACAAAATAATTAAACAAGATAATTTTCGTATTATTGAGATAAAGCCCCTTCGAATTTTTTATAAAATCATGGCTTCTAAAGCATCGATGACCATTTTCCGTATCTGTTCCTTATAGGCGTGAACTTACAATTAAAATACACACTTAGTTCCCTAAAACTTTGATTTTAAAACCCGCGCTTAAAGAATACTCATGAAAAGTCAAAGAATACTCATGATTCGTTGACTTCGAGAGAATATCATAGTAGCACATCTACTAAGATTAAGATATAAATGATTTTTTTTAAAACCAGGCAACAAATCATCCTGATGATAAATACATTTTTGATTTTAATAAGCTTTAGTTACCCCAAGTTATAAGCATTTTTCAAATTATGTAATTTTTTATTAAGTTTGTAAGTGGTCAGTAAAGTAGGTGAATTTGATACAGCTGGCGGATTTGTGTTAACATATATATGTAGGCAGGAACTTCACTCCTCCGTTATCTCAATATTTACATTAATCCTCCATAGGTTTCATTTCAATAAAGAAAATCCAGAACTATAAATCCTCCATTCGTCAATAACCTATCTTTTCGATATCCTAGCTACGTTTATAAATTAATGTTTTCTTCATTTTGAATAATCTTTACATGCGTAGAGTAGTCAAAACTATAACTTGGTTGTACTAATGACACTACTATCATTGATCCAAACGTCATCATTGTTGTCCGTAGAAAATAACGTTAAAACGTGTTTTGCGTTCTTAAAACCATTAAATCTCTTTTTTTTAAAACATTTTATTTCTTGCAGATTTTGTTTATAAAATTATTTTTTTCTTTGATTTGCAATTTTAAGACATAAATCGTTGTAGAGTTTGTAGTCTATTAAAATTTGATGTCGTAGGCTCTGCTCCAGTCTGATTATTGAAAATTTCGTTACTAATTAAATCCTATTAAATATTTTCCTTAGGAAAGAAATAAAAGAACACGAAGCAACCTTGAATCCGAACGAAGTACGGGATTATATTGATGGCTATTTGCTTGAAATGCAAAAAAGGAAAGATGATCCTTCATTTTGCAGTAAGGGATTTTATGCTTTTTTCCTTAACCTATTTAATTATCACATCACTTTAATATCTCATTAAAATTTCCCTTTTATTTTAGAAGGTTCTAAATGTATTCTGGTTTTTGTTCCATACACAGTAAACACAAACATCTGAAATTCACATACAAAAGTAAATTAATGAGTGCCACAAATTTTACAGCATTTTTTTCTTTGAAATATTTTTAGATCGAATTGCCGTTTGAATTTTATATTCCGCAAGACGTATAAAGGCATACGTCATCTGAATATGCCCTTCTGATTGGCTGGTATTTTCATATGTGTTGTAACACATAAAATGTGCTTCCAAGATGGTGTTTGTTGACATCTTGACATATCCACCGGCGAATACGTCGCCGGTGGCAAATAAATATTCGACCGGCGTGAGTCCGTCTTTGAAGGACTGGAGCCCGAATCTAAAACTCCCTATGGGATTTAACATGAGGTAAAACTTTAGATGTTTATAAGACTCCTTTTCATGTATATTTTACGGAAATCCTTTGAATCCATTATTGAGGACGATGTAAACTATTAATTACACCGCAAAAATATACTATTAATGCTATTTTTAGCTTAACATTAGCAAATTCAATGTTTTCACGTTTTTCCTTGAATGCCAAGGGGCGATTTTGAAGAAAACTAGTACCGACAAGTTAATATACCAAGTAACCTTTTACAGCAACCTCCTTCACTGTGTCGCAAAGAAAAACCGTTTTTCAATGGCGGACACAGGCTTTCTGATACTGTTATGGAACAGTTTAGGAAGCTGAATTTATTTTGTTCGATGATGTAAAAAAGAATATTTTTGTATAAGAATCTTATAATTTGCTGTTATTCAATTGAATATTCAATATTTACGATAAAAAGAGTTCTTGTGGAGGTGTATACTCTATGAGTAAATCTAATTCAAAAGTTGTTGAGTTAGTTTGTATACTTGTCATTAGCGTTTTTTTTTACATTGAGGACTCTGTTATGTTTGACTTAAATGAGATAAGTGTATTTTCTTTAATGAAGTTTTAACATTTTAGAAGTAAACCACATTCGTCACAAGCTAGTTGATGCTTTCATAATAACTAAATGATTTTAAAATTTTAGTTTATTTTGAAAGTGTTTGCTAGCAAGATGAATGTTAATGATAAGAATTATTATGTTAATCTGTTATAAATGCATTTAGTATTTTTGTGCAGGATTAAGCTTCAATAGTTAAATAAAGTGTAACTACATATCATGGATATTAACTTGGGAATTACGAATCAATGAAATGCAAGCTGCTGGCGATGAACAGTCAAATGAACCCTATGAGTGGATCAAATTGTATTAAATTCACAGTTTAGTTTATTATTCCACTCCATGTCATACTTTAAGGTATCTTAAATTTCATGATGTAAATGATATTTAGTACAATTACGTAGTACATATCTAGCATTTTAAATTTTCAGGTCAGAAAAAAACTTTTCCTCAAAAACTAGAAGAGCTTTGTAAAAAAATATGTTAATCTAGAAACTTTACTTCCTACTTAACATTTTTATTCTTTACTGTTAGTTTAGACATTTCTAGTAAACTTAACAAAGTGAAGCAAAAAAATTTAAATTTTTTTGGATAAAAACTTTTTAGTTTCTTTGAAATAGAAACATATCAAAATATAAAAATTGTGTTTATATATTCATAAGTGATACCATGTTTTTGAGAAAACAAGTATGTATGTATCTTTTGTATCTATTTAATTTGGAGATATAAGCATATAAATTGCTTATATTTTTCCTAATGCCCCAATTTCAGCCAGAATACCCCAACCATAGATGTTAGTTATATCAATAAGTGGTGATATGCTGTTTTCCTAGAAACAGTGCCCTGCTAATAATATGTAACATACAGATTTATTTTGTATCTAATATAACAATGAAAATGAGTAATAAAAAAAAATGAACTATAATAATATTTCAAGATTTCATAAAGAAATTAGTTAAAATTGGATTTAAAAAATGTGGAATTGCTTTAACTTTATAGTTTGAGATGTTTTTAAAATTTTACTTTTTACAAGCGTGAGAATATCACGTTTAATCTAAACTGTTTGGTTCTTATTATTCTTATGGTTCTTATTGTTCTTATTATTCTTTGGTTCTTATTATTTGGTACTTTCATTAAATTGCATGTAATGTAGTGGAGGGATATTTTAACCATGCTGTAAAGAAAGAAATATTTCTAGTAGAAGAGTTATATATATATATATATATATATATATATAGTCTATATCTTTTGATTTTGATAAATTCATATATCTACTTGCTTGTTCATATTCCATTCCCATTGAAGCATTCTATCTATGGAAGTATACTACCTTACATCTACTTAAAAATGTTATTATAAACATTAAATTAACGAAGCCTAGGTATCCTTATAAACAACTCCTATCTGCTATTAAAGAACAACAACATCATTTTGTCATAACTTATGTAGATTGAGCTTCTAATAATTATGCCATCATTTGTAAAAAATATTATGTTTCTCTGTTACAGAATTACTTAAAAAATAATCAAATTTATAAACCCATTAATAATCAGTCTATCAAAATCAAAACTAAAATGCTGAAATTATATACATAATTAAATATTAATTGTACGTTTCTAAATTTCCTTATGTTACTTTGGTTCCTAAATTCCACAAATCACCTCTCAGTTTTAGAACGGTCACTTGTGGTCATAATACCTTTACCACTACAGCTAGTAAATACTTGCTTAACTGTTTAAATAGAATTAATGAATCTCTTAAATTTAGGAATTAAGGATATTTCATTTTGAACAATAGTTTTGATTTAGTTAATCACCTTAGCAAGCTTCCACAAATTCTTGGTTTTCATACCTTTGATTTTAAAGACCTATTTAATAATATTATCATTAAAGATTTATATAAAGTTATTATCTCTCTTTATCATGACTATCTATCTTCCAATAATGTTGCATTTAATGTCAAAAACTTTCCTATGCTCTTGCCCTTTGTGTTATACAACAATTATATTATCCAAGGTGATAACATTTATTTACAAACATTTGGTGTACCACAAGGTGGCTGTAGTAGTAGTATTCTCGCTAACTTATATCTTTATTATTATGAATGTCATTTTAACTCTAATTCATATATTATATATAGATATGTTGACAACTTAATTTGTATTATCATTGATGATTCCTATCCAATTAATATTGATTTTTACCCATCTAACCTAGAATTAATTCCTAATGAGTCTAGCGTTAGTCAAACTGTAAATTTTTTAGACCTAAATTTAGATACCCTCAATAATCATGTAATCACCAATCTATATGATAAAAAAGATTCTTGCAACTTCACTATCATAAAGCTGCTATCATATCAATCTTGTAATTCTATTCAATTGTTTAGAAACATCATTTTAAACCAGCTATTTCGACTACATCGACTTTCTGATCCTCGGTTTCACTTTCTCCACATCAATAATCTTAAACGCATTTGTCAAAATTACCAATATCCGGAAGTATTTGTAAATAATATTATTAATAATTTCAAATATACCACGTAATAATTTTACACATGTATTATTTATCTTTGATTGGATAACTCATTTTTGAGAATTCACCCATTCGTATCACCTAACTTACCACTTGGCCTGAATTTAATACTGTGTACTATTTTTGAAAGACTATTTTCCACTTGTCCTGAGTCCTGTACTGATAATTTTTTTTGAAAGTCTGCATACATATTATGTTTCGTTCAAATGTATTCATTCCGGTGCCCACTCGCATTGACGAAGTGAGGTGAAATGCTCCGTCGCTTGTTCAACCTGCACGTGGTAGCAATGCTTGTGAGTTAATATTTCTGTTCAAGGAGGTTTAATTTTTCTGATTTGTAATTCAATTGATTTATTTTTCTCCTTCCAATAGACAGTAGACAGTTCCAACAGTGTCTATAGTTAAATACTATCGCCATTGTCAGAAACTGGCTATTCTATCGGTTTTAAATCGAATTGTATGGCTGTCCTGATGAGAATGCAATTTCGAACTAACCGCCATTTTTTGTGTAGTTTCAATTTATTGTTCTCTATGTCTTAGTCTTTTATCTTGAGCTCAATATTATTGCCTTTTCTTTCTTTTTTTTGCAGTGTTTTCTTTTTATTTATATTTATATATACTTTTTAATTGTGATTTTTTTAATTTATATTTATATATACTTTTTATTTGTGATCATTGTATCCTAATATTCTTCTCATCCCCTTTTCCATTGTAGTGATATGTTACCTTCTTTTTTTCCTTAGTCCTATAGTTACTCATTTGTAACAGATATGCTAGAGATGGGGTTTTTTGTACATACAGTAGTTTATGCATTGTTTTCGATTAAAATCTTTCAATTTTTATTTATATATATATATATATATATATATGAACTGTCCAGCCGACGATCTACCATTGAGCTGGGACGAAATTTTAGCTCTTATAGTCGAAGTAGAATCTGCAATACACACACACGCACACACACACACACACACATATATATATATATATATATATCCGATATTGCACATATAGGTTTATATGAAAGAATTATTTTGTATTTTGTACTGCGGATGCAATGTCTGAAATATTCAAATATGCATTTTAAAGTTTCTTTTGTTTTATATTAGATCGTGTACTTCAAGATATGATTGGAAATTTCTTTGGTGCTGGTAGCGAGACCGTCCGGCACAGTGTCGATTGGTTGATTCTCTTGGCTGCAACCCACCAAGAAGGTCAACGTCGAATCCAGGCTGAGATAGATGAAGTGATTGGCCGAAATCATCATCCCATAGGGTCAGACCAAAAATCCATGCCATACACAGAGGCCTTCATCACGGAACTTCATCGATGGAGGACAATCATACCTTTGAACTTACTTCGATAGTGAGTAAATACGATTCTGTAAATAAAAAGAAATGTAATTAGATTTGCTTTATGGAGCTTACCATGTCCTTTTGTGTCTAGCAGCCAATAAATTTATGGAAGTCTTATCCCACTAATTGTGCATTTGGAAACATGATGTCTTTAGCAAACTTGAAAAATAATTTATGAATATCATCTTTATATATGATAACGATTTTCTTATAGGAATCCTTATTGAATACTAGTACGAATGATCAGCTGTTGACCAAATTCTAAAAAAACCCGAGTTCTAAGTAACACAAATAAATCCATTTAATTTCTCAGTCCACCTTTAAATAGAAACTAATCCCTACCACGTTACATGACGATATCAACATAAGATAAAACAAGAAAGATCAATCATACTTAAAACATTCATTGATCATGCATGAAACATTGATTGATCATGCATAAAGCATTGATTGAAACACTTTCCAACTGAACTACAATGTTATTTACATTTTAAGCTGTCAAAAATTGCCATCGAAAAAATTGATCTTGGATGTACAGAAACACAACGCACCAAAAACTTATATAAACATCTCTAAATTGTGATGATTTTAAAAATTATCACTGCATTACAGTAATTTATTATACTCGACAACTTCAAACTTCATCGGGAAAACAACGCTAGTTACATAAAATGAACTTAATTCAAAAGGCGTCATCGAAAGTGTAATAAACGAAGTGCTTACGATGCTTTTGCAATTAGTATTAAGTCACAATTCTAATATTTCATTATTATAGAAACTGCGTCGTTTGTTTATATCATGTTAAATTAGTTCTTCGAAATTCTTATAATTATGGCAAACCATTTCATTTTATAAATCGTCTACCTCTCTATGTAAAATTAATGAATATTTCATTCATATCACTTATATTCCAGACTTCAAAGCTAAATGGTTTTGTGTGAAAAAATATTCAGCTATTCTTATACAACTAATCTTACGAGAGATTAATTGATTTATATTCTGCATTCTATAGTTTAGGGTTAAAATTAGGCTTCGTTGTAGGATTAAAGAGAGTTTACTTAAAATAAAAAAAATATTGTAGATGCGTTGGCACAGAATTTATATACAAAGATAATAAGCAAAAATAAATCGGTTTTATGACGGATGCAACAATAAATATAAATTTAAAAGATTTTAAATTTCTGAGGCATACATAGCGGGAAAAATGGAACCAATATTTTATTTTGCAATAAGTTACGTGATATCTTCATATACCGTTTCATATAATATGGGCGTAATTATTATTTCAATTTTTATTTAAAAAAACTATCCAAAATATTTTACTGAAATGATTTTACGCATTTTATGTAATATTTTGAACATTTCATAAAATTTTCGAAGCAATTTGTGATTTTTAACTCTGCTTAAAAATGCTTGTCCGCTTAAAAAAAAGTCCCACAGGGTTCTATGTACACTCACGGACAATGAAAGTTGCGTACAAAGAGGGAAGCATAGGACTGACCTGAAATTTTATTGATGGCGGGATACAGATGAATGATATACATGATCACAAAAACAGCGCAGAAAAACGCGTACAAAGGAAACTGTGGTACACAGTCCGGTCATCTTCAATAGCGCGTCGCACCGCCTCGTGCTGCGATACAAGCAGCAATGCGGTCCGTCATGGTGTCGAACAGAGACCTGGTGCTGTCCTGCGGCAGAAGAGTCCACACCTGTTGGACGTTACATTCCAAATCCCGAAGATTGCGGCAACGAAGCAACTGGCGTTTCAACTGGTCCCACACATGCTCGATACGGGACAGGTCTGGGGAGCGAAGCCATGATAATGTCTGGACATGATTCAGGCAGGCCTGGGTGACCCGAGCCGTGTGTGGCCAGGCATTATTCTGCTAGAATTGAGCACCTGGAATCCAAGTAACGAATAAGAGCACATGGGGCCGTGGAATCTAATCCACCTACCGCTGACCCGCAATGTTCCAGGCACCACTACTAGAGCGAATCGGCAGTCGTAAATTATGGCTCCCCAGCCCATGATGTCTGCAGAAGGACTGGTGTGGCGCTCGATAACGAGGATGGGATTGTGACGTTGTACAGGGGACCTCCACACCCGGACACACTGATCATCGGTCCCCAAAACGAAACGGCACTCATCGCTAAACGCCACACATTACCAATCTGTGGCGTTCCACGTTGCTCTGGCCCGGCACCACTGCAACTGAACCCACCGATGTTCCCGTGTTAACGACAGCACACTGGGATCACAGTGTCGCTTCCTTCAGCCGTCTAGATATGGTTCGTGGGCACACAGGGGCCACTACGTGTGCCTGTATCGAAGATCGCGCAGCCGTGGGCTCTATACGTACCTGACGCACGATCATTCAATCCTCTCTACTCGTGGTACGCCTGGTTCGTCCATAGCCGGTCCTCCCTGTGTAGGTGGCGTCCCGTAACCAGTGCTCCCAACACAGTCGGACGGTATAGTCCCAACGATCCACGTGACGTGCCAGCCGGCGCGCTGACCACCCTGCGTTTTTCAGCCTGATGATCAGGCTTCTCTCGAAGTCTGTCAGTTGCGTATATCGACGTTTCTGGCATCTAACTGTCATTCTTTTCACTTCGTCCTCGTGCTTGCGTCGGCCAAAGCTTCTCGCATTGATGGGGAGTCGATTACACGCCGGTTTATAAGGCCGCTGGCTGATGCCTGCAGCGCCACTCGCGGATGTACGGTCATGCGCAATCACACCAGACTCGGATCATTTGCATACCAGCCCGCCCTCTAGCTATTTACATCATTTCGTGGTTGTACCATGTTTTCTTCTTGGTGCGCAACTTCCATTGTCCGTGAGTGTATTTCGTTTCTTCAACCCCGATTAAACACGAAACGAATTGGGTGATATTATTTACTTTCATTTCCAAACACCACATAGACGATCTCATATATATATATATATATATATATCCGGTGTTGCGCGAGGTTAAAACTGGATAGTTATATGAAAAAACAAAATAAATGTCTATGTACATTGGCCCAATAGGCGTGAAAAGACCCCCTCCCCCCTCCATTCAAATCACAAAGCCGAAAACAGTACCTTGCTGAGACTCTTTATTCTCTGTAAAAATCTGCTGTCGGAATCATTTCCTCGTCACAAATAAATAAAATTACCTCAAATCGCAAAGAAAGTTACTTCAAAACCGAAATTCATTGGTATCTTACTGAATCTTCATCCAATTTCATTCAAATTTTAGTACATTACTTATGAAAATATAATACCAAATAAAAAATTTTTGGGACCACATCTTTTGAATTTTTAAAGTTAGTAAACACCGGCAAAACGCACTATAACGCCAATTGATGGCGTTTTTTGTCAAAAGTCGAAGATTCCTTAAATCTATTTCGACATGCTACGAAGTTTATTAAAATTAAAGACATCGTTGGTTTAAAAAAATTAATATGATTGCTTTATGAAATATTTTTCTGGAGTATTCTGCGATATTTTAAGTAGCTGCTGAAAACGATGAGTGTTGTACGGTGCGTCAATTTTAATATTTCGTAATATAAAAGTCGTAGAGGTTTAAAACGCACAAAAAGTAATTATTTTTAAAACTTCATTATAATTTGCCTACTCATTGTATGGGCTCCGTGAAAAGTTTGTTTGAAAGACAATTTTTCAATCATATTGTTCCAAACTGCACTTCACAATAGATAAATTTAAAATAAATTTAAAACTAATTCGAATTTGAAGTTATAGTCACACAATGCGTCCATCAGTAAAAGGGGTACAGCACGTGCAATTCGACCACATTCATCAACGAACTTAGGCTGTAAAATATTAATATGTGCCTCCTAAACTGCCGAAATTTTTGAATAAGTTTTAGATGAGTTGTAGAAAAACTATTGTCAGAAAAGGAGGCGTGCTGAAGGACTCCCATTTATTTTTGACCGCAAAGAAATCTGCTTGTAAGATATGTATCCGAACCACATATACACATTGCAAAGAAATCGGCAAAATTTTAGTGGCGTTATCCTCGAACATAATATATCAGTTAAAAGGTCGTCGAAGAACGAGCAATTTTCATCCTATCATATTCAGAAACAAACTCGCTTCTAAAACATTCATTTGCATGTATTCAAATTATAAGAAATCTGTTCAGTTTTTGAGCAGTTATTGCTGGACAAAGCTTTCCAGACAGACGAACAGACAACAGCAATTTGCGCCTAAAAGTTAAAAGTAAGAAGCTTAGATACTTAGCACCCCAGCTTCAATAATACACTCTTTTACAAAAATATCGAAGCGCCCCTAAAAAATAATCCGATCATCTCGAGATTTCAAATGCAAATTCCTTTATACAATATATGCAAATGTATAAACTTGCAAGGCCAATGAGTGTTAACTTCGGTCATAGCGCCGTTTCTACTGAGCAACTAGCATTCTGAAAAACAGGTTAAAAATGTGGATGGTTTATCTTTGCTCTTTATCGGCATTGCAGTTCCGTGGAGACACAAGCAATAATGCCGTTACGACGTTGCCGTTACGACGTTGCCAATTAGACGAGTTGGAACGTAGTCTTTGAGTCAGGATGCGCGAAGCTGGCTGGCCAGAGCAATAGGCCGCCGCCTGCACTGAACGGCCGCTGCTGTGCAAAGGTGCTAGCAGCAATGTTTGCTGCAAGGAACTCATCAGCGTAATGAAGGCTCTGTAAGGCCAAGGTGCACGAATGCGAGGCAAGATCGGATGATTCTGCGACAGGACGGAACTAGCCCAACGACATCTTTGTCTGCCATCTAACGTACTACAGCCTCTTCCATACCACCCGTGTTATCTTCCACAATCTCACGGTGCTTGACTGAGGTGGGGTTACGCTCACGGCGGCTTTTAACACGTCTGCCCATAACCCCACAACATCGACAGAACCGTTTGGAGTGGTGTCGTAGCCGAGCATCATGGCTGCCAGCAGCTTCAGTCTTTCAGCAGATGACCATCGGGTATGTGTGTGGAGGTGCCAGGGCCAGCGGTCCCAATCAGCTTTTGTTTTACACAGGCACACGGCCATTACACCTGGTGTGATGGTGCGGGGTTCTATCTCTTCGACAGCAGGTCGCCCCTAGTCATCCTGCACATAACATTAACAGATCAACGATATGTTGATGAAATCCTGCGGTCGTTTGCGTTACCTTTCATGGCACGTTATTCTGGGGGCATTTTCCAACAAGATAATGCCACGCCACATACGGTTCGCATATCTGTTCACTGCATCCGTGCTATTGATACTGTTCCTTGGCCAACAAGGTCACCAGACCTTTCGCCAATCGAGCATGTATGGGATATGCTAGGTAGCCAGATTTGAGCACCTCAAAATGTAGCAAATCTAGAGCAACAATTGAGGAATGCCTGGAAGAATGTATAGCAGGATGACATTAAGAAACCTTATCACTCCTTACCTAGACGCATACAAGCATTCATTGCCGCCAAGTGAGGTTTTACCAATTACTGATTTAAAAATTCAATGTGCAATTGCTAACCATTGATGGGTCCTGCGGTCTTGATTTTGTATTCATTTCATTACCTGTGAATGAATTAGACGCATATTAAATTTCAATAAAAACAGTCACTTTCTTCATGGTGCTTCGGTTATTTTGCAAAAGAGTGCAGTATCCTGTTCTATAAAAATGCAAAATATCCTCAAAATTTCGTTGTTTCTCCTTGAGTTGCATCATATTATTTATGTATCGATCTGGCATTGAAGGAGTCAACTTCTGGATATGCGGTAACCCAAGCTCGTAGTATTACATTCAAACATCTGTATCTGCAACTGCATTGTACAAAAAACTGTATAACAAATAATGTAGCCTTTCTCCATCCCTATAGTTATTCTAATCATGATTTTTTGTACCATTTACTCAGCACTCTTGCGGATACAGAGTTGAAAGGCTACTTCATTCCCAAGCACACCCATGTGCTGTCCAACCTCTGGGCGGTCCACCACGATGAGGAATACTGGGGGAAGGACGTTGAGGAGTTCCGTCCGGAAAGGTTCCTAACCGAAGATGGCACAAAGTTGAAGAAATGGGAACACAACATACCCTTCTCCATCGGTAATGTATTGCTTTCGTGAAAAGGAGAAAAGCTATAAACTTAAATGCAGATTTGACTAGAAGTTGCAATATCTGTTTCAAACCGTTTTCCCTTTGTAAGCGTGCGACACATTCAGCTACTTTAAGCGTATAATTTCATTAAAATCCGTATTTTAAAATTTGGCGGAAAATGTTGTTTTGGAAGAAATAAACGCAATATTTATTGATAATTTCTTTGATTCATAGATAAATGTTATCATTTGTAATCATTTAAAGTTATAATGTTAGTATTCATTCAGTGTTGGTATTTCATATTAGTACCTTAGTATTTTCGGTCTAGTAATTTCTTGCTTTCGATTGTTATTTGCTGTTTGTTTAAATAGCTTGATTTTTTTTTAATTTATTCATTGATGCTATTTATTACAGAATGTTGGTATATATGGTCTAATGGTTTTGTATTACGGTTGGTTATTTGTGGTAGTATTATGTTGGCATTTAATATAACTAGTTTAGCTTTTTTATTACTATAAGTAGTTTAGCTATATGAGTTTGAATTTCTGATGGGATATGGCAGATATATACAAGCTTAAAGAACAACCATGGACATATCTTCTCTTACTTATATATCATCAAATCCCCTTAACATCTACTAACGTCCCCTAACGTCATTTACATAATAAAAGATGAAAGATGTTCTCTAATTATTCGAATCTTATATTCGGCCAAATGAATTTTGCATGGTGTAATAAAAGATTTAAATATTATTTTCGTAACTGCATTTAATACTGCATTTAATATATATATGCATTATATATATATATATATATATATACATATATATATATATATATATATATAACAATAGTAGTTTGAAAATCCAATGAACGAAAAGTAAGAAGATATAACACGATAAACCTAACTTTTTAAAACACCCACAGAATAAAATATAATACAGCAAATCATCAATCAAATGGATAAAAAATACAAAACACAAGCTATCAAGTTACAGAAAATCAACAAAATTCAAAGGTATGGAAACAAAAAAAGAAAAACTTAAACTAAATTCAACTATCTAACTGGCTTACAAAACAAAAGTAAAAATCAACTAATTCTCAAGTAAATGGAAAAAAATAAATAAATAAAATAAATATCGAATCAACAAGTCAAAGAAAAATATCATAATACAAAGGTATGGAATCGAAAAAAGTATAACAAACGAAATCAAGCACAAACGCTATACACGTGGACGAGGCTCTAAGCCTAAATCATGAATTGTTAACCTCTACAAAAATCTAATCATGTCCAAGTTTTTTGTAAAAGCAAACACAAAAACGTATGTTTCTGAAGAAATAGATAGATTATATCTATAAACTATTTCTACTTGGACGACATACATAAAGAAGGAATAAAAAAGAAAAATGAATACCTGGAAAAAGCACAGAGTATGTACAATCGAGTCGATACCGGGAACACTGATAGAAGAGACCAATGTTCCATTCGTAAAGAAAAAATAAAAAAACATTTACTGTTGCCATTCATAAGAATTGAAAAACAGTTAAGCGAAAAGTTAAGAAAAAGTATTAATATACAAAAAGGGCTACTGAAAGGAGGGGCAAATAATAGTAATGCTGAAGTGGAAGAGAATGTAAAAAAAAAAAAAAAAAAAAAAAATAAGATACTATGAATAGAATTATATGATACTATGAAAAGAATTATAAAAATCCAACTATTTTAAATTTTTTAACAATACTATTTACTAAATAAGAGGGATATTTATATAAATTGCTAGTAATTTTGAGATTATTGATATGCATAGCATGAAATTTTTTATCAGATAATCTATAAATTCTAAAAATCTGATTGAGTATAATATTTCTAAACAATTGAATCGAGTTACAGGAATTAAATGGTAAGATTTTATTAATATTAAAATTATAAAATCTTTTTTATCATATAAATTTGTAACAATTCTATTAGAAGGATCAATAAAAATATTTAAATCCAAAAAATTAATATTTTTACTAATAGTAAAAATGGAGGCTTCATTAGGAATTAATTCCAAATTGTCTGGATAGTAATCTATATCTATGAGATAATTTTCTGTATGTACTAAGCAAATCAGATCATCAACATATCTGTAAAAAATATAATCTATTGAAGTAAATGACTTTTCATAATGATAAAGGTATAAATCAGCTAGCATACTGCTACTGCAGCCACCCTGTGGAACTCCTGAGACTTGTAAGTATAATTTATTTCCTTGAAAAATATAATTATTGAAAATAACAAAGTGAAGGAGTTTAGGAAAATTTATAAATTTAATTTTATTTGAAAGATGTGTAATATAAGCATTATATAGAGCTAAATTTACATCATATAGATCAGATATCTTAATATTATTAAAAAGATCTTTAAAATCAAAAGTTTGAAATCCTATTATTTTTCTAAGAGATGTTAATTTATTCTTTAATTCTTTACTATTATTTAGAATATGGTAATTATTGCTAGTCTGGCTTAAACTATTATTTATTAGATTTAAAGAATTTAGTAATAATTTACTCGCAGTAGTAGAGTAAGTATTATGGCCACTAGTAACTGTTCTAAATTTAATAGGATTTTTATGAAATTTTGGAATAAGCACTATATAAGGAAATTTAAGATATTTATATTTAATATTTAAATCACTATACATATTGATAATTTTCAATTTAATACTATTGATGGAATGTAAATCAGGTTTAAAAAGACTATTATTTTTTAAATAATCAAACAGAAATTGAATATAAAATTTTTTACAGATAATAGCATAATTATTAGAGGCTTTATCATATATTATATATATATATATATAATATAACAGCATTTAATATATTTATTTCAGGAAAAAGAGTATGTCCTGGTGAATCTCTTGCAAAGATGGAAATCTTTCTCTATTTAGCATCCATTCTTCAAAAATTTGACATCAGATTGCCCGACGGAAAAACTGCTGATTTTGAAGGGATTCTTGGACTCGCCATGCAACCTAAAGCTCAAGAGGTTATTATGACGAAGAGAAACTGATTAAAGCCACACATTCTTATGCTGTGATGAATAGAATGTTTACATAGATTTCCCTTCCAATATTGACATAATGCGTATATACATTTTTAAATGCAGAATTGTGTTGTTTTGTCACTTTTTCATAAGTCTCACCAGAAAATTGATTTCTCCTGTTATATTACTAAATACGATTTGATAAAAATTAATAAATTGCTTTAATAAATTGATTGAAATAATTAATATACAAAAGGGAAAATTACAATACATGTTTCTAACTAGATTAAATAT
This sequence comes from Amaurobius ferox, assembly GCA_951213105.1. Lineage (NCBI taxonomy): Eukaryota > Metazoa > Arthropoda > Arachnida > Araneae > Amaurobiidae > Amaurobius > Amaurobius ferox. The sequence goes on along the minus strand of OX578135.1, from coordinate 82,996,395 downwards.
CTCCCAAGCAATTTAACCCTACAAGGGTAATATAGTCATCATGGTGCCAGTCTTAAAATCATGCATATTACATCCATGCAGGACTTTTGACAGAATAAATAATGTAGAAATAGAAATGATCATTTAGATCGCCCATTTCAAGTCAATCTGATATCCAAAGCAGGCGTTCGAGCAACTCAATGATTAAAGTATCGGCCAGCCAGTTAGAAGATCTGTGAGTCAAACATTTATGCATATGAACTAGGACAATCATTATTTTTTTATTTAGATGTAGTCTGTCAGAGCATTATGTGGAAATACTGATCGTTTCGCTCTCTTCGTCCTAAGTTTTACCAATTAGGTGAGACTTATATAAGAGGCACTCAAGGATTACAAGGAGTCCTTCCGAGAGATCAGTAGTAGGGGAAGGAGGGTAGGTTCCTGTGGGTGCCGCCAACTCCAATATGTAACGGGCGTATCCCTCGGAAAACGAAGGGAACATCAGACCAACTGCCCCAGTCAAGCAAGGCTCAGCGCCCCGGGAGGAACACTGACGGAAAGGGTTGAAACGCCCACCCAGCATACCAAAAACTCGCCTGCAAGAAAACCAACCAGGGAGACAGCACCACCACCAGAACGGAGTCTTAGCGCCTCTGAAGGACTTTATTTAAAAATTAAAAATAGCAAATACAGACAGATGAACGTTCCTGTGTCAAAAGACACGAAAGCAGATCTGCGCAACATCAGCAGGATTTAAAACAAAATATCATGAGTAATTAACGAAATTAATATATAAATTAATTATATAAATCAAATCTCGGTCTAAATTGAGTGGTACTTTCCTGCCGTTTAAACAGATACCTTCCACCTTCTGGTAGGTCGGATCGTCACCTCCGAAAACAGAGGCCGGAGCACTAACTTTTGACGTCTTGGCTTGTAGGCCCACTGCGAGTAGGTCTTCCAGATCGCGATCGAAGCTTTTGCTATTTGCCTCCTTTTAATTCTCTATTCGATGTAAAGGAATCTTAATTTATCAGTAAATCAAATAATATTCATGAAATTTGGAAGTATTTTCGATAATGTTCATTAAAATGGGTGATATAAAATATTAATATTGCTGTACATTTCCTTAAATGAAATATTTATAATGACTCAAATTCACTGTTGGAGCAAAGATGACAATATTCCATTCAGTTAGTGTTTTAATAAAAGTTTGAAAAAGAACCCTGTGTATTTATTGCTTAATCGGGAATTTCATTTGAATAATTCTTCAGTACATTCAGCTAAAGTATGCGTACTTACAGATAAAGTATGCAGAAACTAAAATGATTTCTGAATACTATATCTTTAAATATCAAAAGACAATCATTAAAAAGAAACTCAGAATTTAACTTTTAATATGCTTACGTGTTTATTTATTTTTATTTCATTTTATTTTATTCATTTTTTGTTGTTGTTATAAATTGTAAAATTATTTAGAATTAAGATAAAATACTAGTTGAATGTCATTCATTAACCTATGCACTATAATTTGTTGAAGTTCAGGTTTTCTAACATAGCACATCTTATATTCTTTTTTTTTACTACCACACATTAACAAATTGTAAACAATTTTGCTTAATTATAGAGTTTGAAATACCTCAGGGGCTTTGAAAATTTAATAAAGCTGTATAATAGAACTTTTTGGTATTAATATTTCATTTACAATTCCATTGAAGTGAAAATGTAAGAAAGATTAAATTAGCTTTGTATTATTAAAATAACATTAACTATAATATAATGAAATATACAATGGTAACTTGAAATTGTAAGTTAGTTACTTTGCTTTTTTCCAAGTAATTTTAACAATTTTCAATACCATAATAACTCGCTACATAAAACAAAGTGTGCACAACCTAAACACAAATGACTTCTTTACCTATTTTTTTAAAATTTCAGCATGCCATAACTAATAATAAAAAATATACATGCAATATATTATGATACTAAATCTTTTATATGCAATTACTTACTTATCAAACGTTTAAAAATATGTTATTTGATGTGTGCAATATTACATTTTACATTATTTTACTTTCATAACTTTAGTGTAGCATTTTTATTGCTACAATTTCTTACTATTGACAATATTTTAAAAAGAGAATGACATTTTTTTATTTATATAAATAAAATTGAAAATACATCTATCTGTCTGTGTGTTTATCTATCTCATCATCACGGTAGAACTGCTGCATCGAATTTCATGGAAATTCTGTGGGTAGCCTTGAAATAGCCCTACTTAAAATTTAGTCCATGTTTCGAGTTTCTAGGACCAGGGATTGTCGAGATATGAATAAAAATCCCACAATTAAACCTTCCATAAAAATAGAATTATGCAGATGATATATTTTCCGCAAATTTACTAAGAAAATTATATCTTGATGCTTAGCAACGCAATTAAATCAAATGTGTTTATTAGGCAGACGATTATTAAATTTTTTAAGATTTAAATAATAAAGAAATCGATATAAAAGAAAATTTTATAACCATTTTTATACCATTTTAGCGCTTTCATTTTAGCTTATATTGATCCAATTTCATATATATTTTATAATTTGTTTTCAAACGAGGATGTTTTATTCTTCAGATCTGCTTGAAGATAATTTTGTATAGAAAACACAGAAAGGAGAATTAAATTTCGAAGAATTAAGTGAAGGGAGAATTAAATGAAATATTTTAATGGAATGTTTTGAGTAAGAATGTCATTTAGAATACTGCAGGAATTTGCACATATTTTAAATCATGGCCAATGTCGAGTATATCTGCTATTAACAATATACATAAAATTGTATGTTGTACATCTATCTGTCTGTTTATTATCTCAGCACGGTAGAGCTCACCTATTTTCTTTTCATTAGAATTATTATAAAATTTCAAAAATAGAGACTCCAAATATTAAAATTTCACATCAAATTCTGAATTTTAAGTTTCTTGTATTATATAATCAGTACGAAGAACGGACATACTGCTAGTCTATTATAAAATATCACACAACTAACAACATTATTAAAGTAATTTTAAAATATTTGCAGGAAACTGAATAATTTATGATAACATATTAAGTACACTAGGTAAATGCAATGAATGACACAAGCTAACTTGATAAAATATACATTTTAAACATTGAATGATTTTAAATACTTCTCAATTACTTAACAAAGCTTAATTTTACAAGTTCCTAGGCAGTTTTCTTAATTAATAAGACAACAATAAAATTTTAAAATTAGCTAAGCAAACTCTAAAAGGTTTGTTGACGTTATAATTAGCAGCAAAACAATTTAGAGTACAGTTAGCTTTAATTGAATAGCAATAATTTGATTGCCATGTATTTAACGGGAAGTATTACGGGAAGTATTTTACGGGAAGTATTTATTGTTGTGTTGATGGCATAGCATACAAGGCATCCTCCTTGTACGCTAGGAGTCCCCGTCTTTTTTTTTCTTTTCACTTATTTGCAACAAATGTGGAATCAAAGAAATAGAACAAGTTCCCTCACATATCACATGTTTAATTTCTACAATTCTTTGGGTTTTATTTTATGGTTTCAAAAGACTTGCGTTTGCTTTCTATTTATTCTATGCTTGTAATTTTATAATTGCACAAAATATTCAATATTGTATCATAAAAGAATTTTTATTATAAATTCATATGCACAAATAACACTGCAAAAAATATTTTCTCCAGGCACCTTCACGGGCCCCTATCGTTCGCCAGGCTCCAGTACCATGGTCCCAACTGGCCCCCCTTTGTAGGGGGCCCTGGGGACGCTGTGCGCAATGTTAGGGATGCTGTGTATCTGTGATTGATCATATCTTCCAGTCGAAGCTGGTCCACATATATTAGTTATTTGAGTAATACATGCTTAATCTTAGTTGTGGGGTTCAGTAGAGGAGTGGGTTCTAGGTGGAGCACAGATCGGAGGTTGATAAATCTTTGGTATTCCACTGTAGTGGAGAAAATAATTTCACCGGAGAATGGGCATATTATCTGACAAAAAAACCAAGTCCGAAGCTTTCGATACCACAGAATGTTATTCTTACTATGGATCATCGGTGGACTTCTCTCAATGGTAAACTATTTTCCTTCCTCGGTGTTTATCCTCCCCCCCCCCCTCGTCCTTGTTAGTCTTCTCAGAACATTATTATTTTGTTGATAAAGAAGGAATCTATTTGAGGATATTTCCCTCCCCCCTCGCGTTAAATTTGATTCTCGGCGTTCCTTGGGGATGATCTTCCAGGACACCGTGTTGTTGTTTTTAAAGTTGGTGGTCCGGTTGGCTACCATAGATAAACTAACGGGTCTAAGACAGATGGTAATGTTGAGTTCTCCTTTTGTGTCTTCACTGAAAACGAGCTTATTTTCAACAGCATGAAAAAACCTTAATAATTATGCCTCGGTTTTCTAGATCGAGATTCTTGCTATTGACTTTGCTTACCGTTGGTTCATTCAGAACGAGATCCGTGCTATAACTTTCTTGGCCAGTTAATTGTCGATTGCCGCCCTGGCATCTATTAATAATAAATCCAGTTTTTGGCCGATGCAAAGTTCGATCCTACCTGCAAGGCGATCGGTCGGATTGTAACGAATCCGCCCTCATGTAGGTACTCTGGGAAACGAAACAGCAGATGATTTAGCAAGCTTGCTACACTGTCTTGTGAGTCGCTGTATGCCCCTTCCCTCTACTCACCTCTCTCTATAATTTTAGGAGGCCCTGATACGGGAAAGACGGACGAATAATTATAACTTGGACGATGACGCGCTGGCTCAGTTCTTTTGCTTCGGTCCTGACCTGTCTTTCCAAATAACTAATAGTTTTTGTTCCAGTTTCTGACAGAGCATGGCTGTTTTATCAGTTATCTGTACAGATTTCATCTTAACGTCTCCCCCATCTGTTTTTATTCGTAGGAAGTAAATGCTGATTACTATATTTTGAGTTGTTCATTTACTAAATGCTGTCACTTAGTCAGACCTAGGGTAGAGAATCGGCCCATTCGGTTGAGTAAGGTTCTGGCCAACCTTTCCTCAATGGCTGTCGTAGATTTATTTCCTCAATGGCTGTCGCAGATTTATTTCCTCAATGCTGTCGTGGATTTATTTCCTCAATGGCTGTGGTAGACTGCTGCGTAGGTTCTCTCCGCTGTCCTGATCGCTAGTAATATTGCGATTAAATAATTTTATTGGTGTGCTTAATTTTATATGAATTTTATCCATTTGGTGATTATTTCAAATTCTGTTGTTTGGTGTATATTAGATTATTCAATTTTATGTTCTAATTTATGTGTTATCGAGTTTAATACTATTCTACTAAAGACTGGATTTTTATAGTAAGTTTTGATTTATATAATTAATTTATATATTAATTTTGTTAATTACTCATGATATTTTGTTTTAAATCCTGCTGATGTTGCGTAGATCTGCTTTCCTGTCATTTGACACAGGAATATTCATCTGTCTGTATTTGCTATTTTCAATTTTTAAATAAAGTCCTTCAGTGACGCTAAGTCTCCGTTCTGGTGGTGGTGCTGACTCCCCGGTTGGTTTTCTTGCAGGCGAGTTTTTAGTATGTTGTGTGAGCGTTTCAGCGCTCTCCGTCAGTGTTCCTCCCGGAGCGCTGAGCCTCGCTTGGCTGGGCGTTGGTCTGATGTTCCCTTCGTTTTTTGAGAGGTACGCCTGTTACACATCGGAGTTGGCGGCTGTCTCTGTCTGGCGTATTCGGGTGACTCGTTGTTTCTTTTTGTGTAAAGTAAAATATAACCCTTATTCCGTACAATTCTCATAAACTGAATACATTCATCTAGATATAGTTACCTTTTCAAGAGTTTAACTGAAAATTTACCTGTTCAAAACTGTCATTCTAGTGGCAGTAAACCCAGTCCTTTTATGTTCTTTAACCCATATCTTCTTAGTATGTAGACACTTCTGAAGCTTTTTGTCGGTTTTATTTTCGATCATAATCACAATTGACAAATTCTTTGAACCTTTGTGCATTTTGTGGATCTACTGCTTGCCGTAGATTCTACTTATTTCATTGAGTTGGTTGCTCTTATGAAAGTTTATAGTGAATAGCAAGCATATGTAGCAACGTCAGATAGATTTATGGGTTGTCTTTTGTCGTATTTTACAACTAATTCTAAGAATTCAATGATTATTCCTAGTATTATACCGACGAAAACAATCCAGCACTTGTGTGCATAACCTTTCATAAATAAGCATATTTATATCCGGATGCTTAATTTTTATTTTCCTCTATTTCGATGAAGTTTGTACTAGTCCTTCCCGGGAGCACCGGTTACACTGAAAAGTGAGACTTATTACGTAATTTTAAGTCATGCTATACAACAGCCAAAACAAGATGAAAAAAGAACTCAGACGAGTGGCACCTCGGTTGATAGTTTTGCAGTTTTGTGCGAAGAGGTTTATGACCCATAAATCCATGACATCGTCAGCTGAAAAAATCACAATAACGACATTGGGCGCAACCGATACTTTAAGGAAAGGCATGATGCTTAACTTACTTAAACTTAATACTAACATGGATACTTAAACTAGCATGGGCACCATCAAAAAAGGGGATCCAATCAGTATTTTCCCCCCAAAGTCGCACCACTAAAAGCAAGAAAAGTGAGAGTCGGGGAAAAGCAGGACCAATGTGAGTCGGAAAAAGTGGTCCCCCGAAACAAGATTAAATTAAATATATATTGACGAGGAACTTCTTGACTAGAGTTCGAATGATGTCGTCGCGCATAAACGACGACAGCAGTATTAATATGTTGATGGTGTCACGAGAGCAAAATGTTCCTAAATGAGGAAGAATAATACAGTTTGGTCTGACATAATATCAATGTAAGATTTGTGCCATATCCCGCGTCAAGTCATAATGTCATGCAACTGTACAAGGAAGTATGTACCAAGCAGTACAAAGAAGTATGTACCAAGCAGTACAAAGAAGTATGTACCAAGCAGTACAAAGAAGTATGTACCAAGCAGTACAAAGAATTTTGTACCAAGCAATTATTTCGCAAATGGTCAAGTGCAGCTGCTCGCAATGTTTCGGTCATTGTTTGAGTCCCACATTCGAAAATCCTGGATGACTTCTATAAATAATTCAATCAGCGAGTATCTTAAATCTTGAGTAAAGGTTCTTATAACAATGTATGTAATAACAATTGCGCACATAATAAATATAATTTAAAAGATAAATTGTGTGATTAATGATGAATGCATTTTTTTGGCTACGTTAAGTGAGCTCGCACTTGTAAGGTAAATTTGGTGGGATATTGTTGCTATTACGTATACGTACTTATTAATAACAAAAATTAACACGACATTTTGGTGTTTGATCACAATTATGCCCCAGTGCTAATTTTTTGACTTAAGAAAATTTATCAATTTTAGATCATTTCTGGTTACTATTAAAAAATTATTTTCTATCTGTTTTAAGTTTCTTTTATCACGGATTCACTTCCATCAAACGTACAACTAGGTTATTTTGTTACTCTTGACAACGCTTCATTCAACTGCTTAAAAGTACCTTCCATGATTCATTTTATGCAATTTAGAATATATTTGCACAATCTTTTAAAATTTTAGTGTCACTTTATATCAAACTGAAACCTTTAACTATCTGAAACTTTTGCAGATTTTTGTATATAAATATCTGTGTTCCACCTAAACTTTCTTTTCTCTGTGTGCACATTTTTTACTCTCGAACGCCAATATGTAGAGTTCTCTTAATCTCTTCGAATATCAGTTACTGGGCTCTTATCTAGCGGTACACACAGAAAATATGGGTAAAAACACACAAAAAGCTGGATTTACTAACATTAGAATGACACTTTTAAACAGGTAGATTTCCAGTAACACACTTAAAAGACAATTATATTTATATGAAAGTGTTATTTTATCCATTTATATAAGAATTGCTCCGAATAATGGGTATATTTTATGTTACGATGAAAAGACCATCAAAGTGATGAGATGTTAATTTTACGAACTTGTTCACTTACTTAAAGGGATACTTCCTAAAGCGTCCTTTTAGGCAGGTAAACAGGTACGTAAAGTGACCCGTTTAAAACCGTCTTTACAGCATAAAATAAAATATACCCTTTATTCTGGGAAATTCTCATATAAAAGAGTATAAAATAGCACATTCATATACAAAAGGATCGTAAACTCTTGCAACAAAAAAGAGGGGTAATAGTTCACATGAAGACGAACAATATTTTCAATGGACGCTCTAGGGCCGTATTCCACTTATAGTGCTAGAAAAATGTAAATTTACTTTGATACTTTAACAGTGAAAGAAGAGACGTAACTAATTCAGGAGTTTCGCATTTACATTCGCATCATCGCATCAGAGACAGACTCAAAGTAACTGCTCAAAGTGACATCGGAGAGCGTTGCTACACAGCCGACACCGGCGAATAAACGGCCGTCTCACCTTCTCGTAGACTCTTGCTCATATGTTGTAATTAGGAAGTATCAGACCTCGGTTGAAGGGTGTACCGGGGCCGCATCATGCATAAACTATATCTCACACTTTGAGCAACTTCTTTGAGTATTTCTCTGATGCGAATGGAGATGTGAAACTCCTAAACTAGTTCTCTTTTTTGTACTGTTGAAGGATCATCGTGGATATGTAACTTTACTTACTCTTTTCTGCCACTATGAATGAAATGCGGCCCTAAGTTTCATTGCAAATATTGTTCGCCTTAACATGTACAATCACCCTTTTTTTAAATTGAAAGAGTTTGCGATCACCTTGTATGTATAGTTACCTATTTAGGTAACTGGAAATGTATCTGATTAAAGATGTCATTCTAGTGACATTAAATCCAGTTTTCTGTGGGGTCCTTGTCTTTAGTGTGTATCAAACCTGAGCTCTAAAAAAATTTTACAACTCAAAACACAATACTGAAAAGGTGAATAACCAATTCTTAACAGCCAAGGATGCACTGACAGATAATAAGAAGCTAAAACACCTTTATTAACCGAAACTACAAATTTTCTCTTCTGACATGAAACTAAAAAAAAATAGGTATGATTAATACCTTAGTCAAGCACCAAACTGCACATACATTTAATCTAGACATGATTGCATCAATACCCGAATAAAACCTATAAATAATCCAGAACCAACATTTGAATCGGATACATCAGGAATGAAACCCACAAACTCCACCGATTACCGTCGTTGAGCTAGCTCTCAATTTACAGATCTGGTCTAAGCCCTGAATCCCTCCCCAAATAGGATTCGCCCTTTTCATGGTCTGATCGTCAAACAAAGACCTCCAGCAAAGATTTTGTGTTACCCTTAGTCAAAGATAAAGCTTTGTATTCAACTGGAAACACTGTTAAAAGTTAAACCCGCAACAAAGAAAAACAACTTGTGCACTTGAGCGATAACATTTGCAAAACTGGGGTGGTACATGGAAGTACACGGAAGTGGTGGTACATGGTGGTACATGCTAAATTGGGGTGATGCAATGCACACATATTTTTGGCGAAATTTAATAATTTGTATCAACGATAGAATTTTCAAACTTCCCATGTAAATTTGCTAGTTTTACTTAAATGTAAAAAAAAATTCTTATTAAAATGCAGTTAAAATTTCATTATGAATAAAAAAAAGTCTGATGTGGGCAACACATGACTTTCCTTATATAATACGATGAATTTACTACTTTTACAGTTAAAAAAAATTGTTATTCTTATAGTAGATACTTATATTCTTCCCAAGATATGACATTTTCTTCAATTAGTAGTCATTTTCATTGATTTAGCGTCATTTTTATCCCTTTGGCGAAATTTTTGTTAATTTGGCAACAATTAAAAATATCGCCAAAATGGCGACATTCCGTTAAATTCGTCGCCAAAATCTCGCCAAGCGTTATGGACGGAGAAATAAGTTATTCTTACAGCAGATAAATGACTATTGGCATTCAAATGCAAAAGTATTACTCAAAGTACCTTTTTCATGAATGTAACGAACTAGTGTGTTCCACGAGAAAGATGTCACCAAATTTATCGCATGGTATTACATATGAAAAGTGAAAGTGTTTCTCAATAGGAAATATTTTTTTACTTTCCTTATATACATAATGTATAAGGAAAGTATTGTGACGGGGTCGAAAATTCGAATTCGAGTTTTCGACGGGAGAGCACGTTTCAAGCATCCCTGATCACGAATCAAACATTTTTGCAGTGATGTCTGTGTGTGTGTGTGTGTGTGTGTATGTGTGTGTGTGTGTGAAAGTATGTGTGTGTGTGTGTGTCAGTGAGTCTGTGGAGACGATAACTGACGAACGAATGGACCGATTCGAACCAAATTTGATACAAAAATCACAATCCGTAAACACTGGAAGCCTATTGTTTTTATACGTAATCGAATGTTCAGAACCCCCCTAAATTTTCGAATGGAATTTTGAAAAAATCGTCAAAAAATCAAAACCGCTAATAAAGTTACGCGAATAGACATTTCTTATGTAATTTTTCATTAGAAAACGATTGGCATAAATTTTAGAACGCAAACATGAACCATTCTCGAGATATTGTGCATTTTTCAAAAAAATTATGAAAAAGTCACATGAAAAAAAAAATTCCTATTGAAAAACATGTTCACTTTTCATATATAATACCATGCGATAAATTGAGTGACATCATTCTCGTGGATCTAGCTCGTTCCATTCATGAAAAAATATACTTTGAATAATACTTTTGTATTTGAACGCCAATAGTCATTTCTCTGCTGTAAGAATAACTTTTTTCTTAGTGCATAATGCTTGGCGAGATTTTGGCGACGAATTTGGCGGAATGTCGCCAACTTGGCGACTTTTCTTAAATGTTGCCAAATTAATGAAAATCTCGCCAAATGGATAAAAATGATGCTAAATCAATGAAAATGACGACTAATTGTCGAAAATTCAATATCTTGGAAAAAATATTAGTATCTACTATAAGAAAAACCTATTTTTTTACTGTAAAAGTAGTAAATTCATTACATTATATAAGGAAAGTCATGTGTTGCCCACATCAGATTTTTTTACTTTATATGGCTTTTTGATAATTTTTTTGAAAAATGTGCAATATCTCGAGAACGGTTGATGTTAGCGTTCTAAAATTTATGTCAATCGCTTTCTAATGAAAAATTACATAAGAAATGTCTATTTGCGTAACTTTATTAGCGGTTTTGAGTTTTTGACGATTTTTTCAAAATTTCACGCGAAAATTTAAGGGGGTTCTGAGCATTCGATTGTGTATAAAAACAATAGGCTTCCAGTGTTTACGTATTATGATTTTTGTACCATATTTTGTTCAAATCGGTCCATTCGTTCGTCAGTTATCGTCTCCACAGGCTCACTGACACACACACACACACACACACACACATACTTTCACACACACACACACAGACATCACTTCAAAAATGTTCGATTCGTGATCAGGGATCTCTGAAACGTGCTCTCCCGTCGAAAATTCGAATCACAATACTTTCCTTATACATTATGTATATAAGGAAAGTAAAAATTAGGTTTTTCGAGAACAAGAAACAGCCTATTTAAACAGTGTTATTGTATTTATAGAATACTCCCAGTAAAGTGGAATACTATTAGTTACTTACCTTTCTATGACGCTCAATAATACATTTCATACAAAAAAATATTATTATTTTTCACATTTTCTTTTAAAAATACTAAGTTTATACTTACAAATTTTACATAATTGAGTTTGCATGATATAAGTAGATTTGCTGTAGTAGATTTCCTCTGAAGGGAAGATAAAATGTAAAACAAGAAAGATCAATCATGCATAAAGCATTGATTATGAAACACTTTCCGACTGAAATGCAATTTTATTTAAAGTTCTCTAAAATGCAATGCATTCAGCGCTGATACATTTTAAATTATCACAGTACTACAATGCGAATAATTTACTATACATAGAAACTTAAAACTTCATCAAAAATGGCAAAGATATACATTGTGTGTTTCTCTATGTAAAATCAATTAATACTTCATATCACTTATATTCCGAACTCCAAAGCTAAATAATTTTGGGTGACAAAATCAGCAATTTTTATATAACTCATCTTACAATCGCTCGATTTGTTTACATTCTTCATGTTATAAAAGTTAGACTTCGTTGTAGGAATAATCGAAGTTTAGTGATAATTTAAAATAAAAATATTGCAATTGCTTTTGCACAAAATTTAAATACACAGATAATATTAAGAAGTAAAGCGGTTTTATAACGGATGCAACACTACGTATAAATTTAAACTATCTTTAAACATCACGATTTTTATACAGGAGGGAAAAAGTGGATACCATATTTTATTTTAAAATTAGCCCCGTGATCTCTTCATATAATATGGGTGTAATTATTATTTCAATTTTTATATAAAAAACTACCTAACATATTTTGCTGAATTTTATTTTTTACACATTTTGCTTGACAAATTGAATATTTCTTAAAATTTACGAAGTAATTTGTGAATTTTAACTTTGCTTAAAAAAAGTTTAATAGATTAAGTCCCATAGGGTTCAGTGTGTTTCATATTTTTCAAACAGGGTAAAATCCGAAACTAATTGGGTGATATTATTCATTTTCATTCCCATATGTTAGGCAGACTGTTTCAACAATATACTAAAATTCCATTTTGATAAAGTGATTTTTACGGCAGTTATCTTGTGAATGAACAGACAGACAGACAAACAGAATGAACAAAGTCATAAACACTTTACAACTACGTTGGAATGCTTTAAAGGTATATTTTATGTTTTCGTGATAATTTAGACATTCGTATTTTAGAATCAAAAAGGTTTCCATTTTTTTTTTTACTTTCCCTGCAATACATGGTAATGTATAGGGAAAGTATTGGAATCATGTTGAAAATCGCAACTCGAGTTTTCAACGGATCTACACGTTTCAAGACCTCTGGAATACGAAAAAAACCATTTTTAGTTTGACGTCTGTGTGCGTGTCCGTGTGTCTGTGTGTGTGTCTGTGTGTGTGTGTCTATCTGTCTGTACAGATATTGGGCCCACTATAACTAAAAAACTAGTTGACCGAATTTCATAAAATTTGGTAGGTAAATCACTTGTGGGCGAATCTGGTGCTTATTAGTTTTGGGTACGATTTGGGATAAGAGAACCCGCCTCTTTTTGCGAAATGGCCCGCAAAAGACTGTATCCACTCTAGCTGAAAGACTGATAGACCGAATTTCACAAAATTCGGTAGATAAGTCGCTTGTGGGTTACTCTGGTGCTAATTAGATTTTGGTATACTTCGTAAAAAAATAACCTGCCTTTTTTTGAGAAATGGCCCGCAAAAATCGCCAAAATCTAAAGTTAAAACCACGTATATTTAAATATATCCATTAAATGCTTGTTTTATACGTAATTTTTAATGAAGAAAAGAATAAGACCAACCCCATTAAACTAGAACTAGCCGTTCTCTAAATATTTTTTTTTTCGTATTTTCTTTACGCCACCTTTGAAATAAAGTCCAGTTATCAAACGAAGACGAAAATTGAATTAAAAGTGAATTAAATTTAATTAAAATAAAGAGAACTTGGATATAAATCTGCAGGGAAAATCATGTGCTGCCCACATCAGATTTCTAATTTTTTGAAGTTGTTGCATCGTTCAGAGAATTGTCCAACAGCACGGTCTTACAGAAAAATTTTTTAACACAGATTCATTGCGACATAATTTCATTAGCAGAATTGCGTCCAAAGAATGAATTTTAATCTATAAATGATGTTTTTACAATCTACTTGAAATAAAGATTACAGGCTGAAATTTTAGACTTTTATCCGGATTAGCTTCCCAGTAACAAAGTCTGAATCCTTTCCTCCCCCAAACATTGTTTATTTTAGTTTACTTTTTATTGTTTATCTTTAGCTGTGTATTGCCATCATTCCAATTAACCTATGTGTTCAGAATTGTGTAAAATGATAGTTATTAAGCTAACGTAGCAATAATATTCCAAGTATTTTGTCATATTATCCAAGTATAAATTTTCAAACCATGAGGTGATTTTCTAAATAACTATGTCCTCAAAATAGTCACTCGAAATATTCCAATGAAATTATTGATTTCACTAATAATTGTTGATTTTGATTTTATCATTCGTCTTAATTGTATTATACAACAGATTTTGATAAATAGGTCCCGATACATAAATATTTCTTTTTTATTTAAGCAAATTATAATAATACTATGTTTATCCTTTAATCATACAATCTCACTTAGTTATGTAATACAGATTAGAGAATTCCATTTTTCCGTTGTCTAAATAATTATATCGTCAAAATAATCATTCAAAATATTCAAATAAAATTATAGTTTTTACTAATGATTGTTGATTTTGATTTTATCATTGGTCTTAATAAATTGTGTTATACAACAGATTTTAAGAAATTGGTCCCGATACATAAATATTTCATTTTTATTTAAGCAAATTATAATAATAGTTTATCATTTAACCGTGCATCTCACTTATTTATGTAATAAAGATTAGAGGATTTAAGGTTTATCGTTGTCTAAGCAACTATGTTGCCAAAATAGTCATTCGAAATACATTTTCCGACATAGAAATTCAGCACCATGAAGCTTTGGCCGTATAATTATGCAAATTACAAGACAAACGCAACTGGCAGATGTATGCAAATGATCTGAACTGCAAGCAACAGATTACGTGAGCAGAGGCGGGATAAAAGGGATGGAAACGGCAGATGGGCAAACAGTTGTCACTGTCTATCGCCTACGGAAATCCATTTTCTGAGCTGTTTTTCGTTTCAGAACGATCGTGTCAGGGGATTCATTTTAGGCCTATTTACGGCTGGGTGGTCGCACCAGCGTATTGCCGCAGAAACACACTTAAATGCGTCCACTGTGCAAAGGATTTGGAGAAGATGAACTGAAGAAGAGCATGTGAATCGTCGCAGTGGTACTAGTCCATCCAGACGTACATCATCACGCGTTGATCGACGCATTCGAAGGTTTGCGGTGACAGCCCCACAAACGACGACTGTCGACATTCTGTAGAATTTACAGAGCATATTGGATGTTTCAATATCAGGGAGAACAATTTCTCGAGGATTGGCCGAAAGCGGTTTGCACCAAACCGTCTTTTACGAAAACTGCCATTGACGACAAGACACCGACCTAAGAGGTTGCAATGGTGTCATGGTATCGGGCACGAATCTCTTGAATGACTGAATGGGCCAGGGTAGTGTTCAGCGACGAGTCTCGGTTCTGTTTGTCAAATAATGATAGCCGAGTGAGAGTCTGGATGCGACGTGGTAATAGATCCAATCAATCTGGGACTGTTGAACGCCATACTGCTCGACAATGCGACATCATGATTTGGGGTGCCATCAGCTTCGATAGCTGGTCACCTCTAGTTCGTATCAGAGGCACAATGATAGCACGGCGATATGTGGATGAGGTGTTGCGGCCTGTTGCACTGCCCTAACTTCAGCGGTTGCAAAATGCTGATTTTCAGCACAATAACGCACGACCGCACATGGAAACTATCAGCAGACAAGCTTTGAAAAGTATCCAGGTGTTTCCTTGACCTCCGGTGTCACCAGATCTCTCACTTATCGAGTATGTATGGGACGTGATTGGTCGCCGTTTGACTGCCCTGCTCTCGCCTCAAACAGAGGACGACCTGTGAAAGATGGTTTAAAGCATTTTGTCATCCATCCCTCAGGAACATATCCGCATGCTCATTGCATCTGTTCCTCGAAGGGTTTCTACTTGTATCGTCGCAAGAAGTGATCCTACTGCCTATTGATCACCCTGTCTATACCATTACTGTATTGCTTTATCCTTCTGGAATAAACATCCCTTATTTATATATGCCATCTCTGTGTATGTTCTTTATCATCTCACTTTAATCGCTCTTTCATTGTGTTGCATTTTCTGTGTCGAGAAGTGTATTCAAATGAAATTATAGTTTTCACTAATAATTGTTGATTTTGATTTCATCATTCATCTTAATGAATTGTGTTATACAACAGATTTTAATAAATAGATGCCGATACTTAAATATTTCTTGTTTATTTAACAAATTATAATAATACTATGTTTATCATTTAGTAATACAATTTCACTTAACTATGTTGTTGTTGAGACCCAGACCGTCCGACATACCAGAAAGGTGTAAGGTAACAGTTTGGGCGACCGGAAAGTGCCACCCAATTTAGACCGGAACCCAGTGGGGGAGGTATCCACAGGGACCGTACCCTCCTTCCCCTATCACCAACCTCTCGGAAGGACTTACGGACCCACATGTTTAACGTGATCGTACTCCGCATGAACACGGCGGCAGTTGTGGCAGCGTGCAATTCCAGCGCGCAAACCACAGAGCTACCGCGCCCGAAATGTGCCAACAGCACGCGATGTTCCCAGGAGGTCACCCACCCAAGTACTAACCGCTCCCGATGCTGCTTGACTTCGGTGATCTAACGAGAACCGGTGTTTTCAGCACGGTACGGCCGTTGGCATTCACTTAACTATGTAATACAGATTAGCGGATTTAATTTTTTCGTTGTCTAAGCAACTATGTCCTCAAAATAGTCACTCGAAATATTCAAATGAAGTTATAGTTTTCATTGATTCTGATTCTTTAATTCGTCTTTATAAATTGAGTCGAACAACAGTTCTTAAAAAAAAATTCCCGATACATAAATATATTTTTTAAGCAAACTATAATAATACTCTGTTTATATCTTACTAATTTTAAAAAAAAAACTTTAATCATGAAAAAAAAATTATAAAATACACAATCGCTCATCCATAACGCGATGTATAACTCAGAGTATACCTGAAATGTGTTATATAAACCTTTGGAGAAGTTTCCTTTACGCTCGAAACATGGTTTATATAATAGTTTCAATGTCCATATCCTTCTTCTATTTTTATTCAACCTTTGTGTCAAGAGCAATAAAATAGTTCTTTCCATCAGCGATAAAACACTTGTTTCTGTTTACTCATGATCATGATAAGGAATTTTTACTGAATTTTACTGCGCTTCATGGTTATCATCGAACTTTTTTGATACGTATTTCGTGAAACTTATATAATTTGCCTGTCTTGATAATAGTTTTCTATCCAATAACGTAAAAGTTTTTTGGACGACGAATTATGTCCGATATAAACAATACAAAACATGTGCTATAAAATAATAAATTACAATTTCATGGGGAAGGGAGCAGCAAAGATTTAAATTGATGCTAAAGAAATATTTATAAAGTCGCCAATTTGGTGACATTAAGATAAAATCTCGCTAAGCGTTATGAAATCAGAAATAAGTTACTCTTATAGCAGATTAATGACAATTGGCGTTCAAATACAGAAGTATTAAACACAGTATCTTTTTATACAGAAGTATTAAACACAGTACCCCTAAAAATACTACAGTATTTTCAAATTAAATGCTTAATACAAACCCGAGCGTTGCATGATTACTTTTACGACATTGCATCAGATATATGATTAAAAGGTGACGTAATGTTTGGTCTATCATACACCTTCGGGTAGGTCGGACGGTCTGAGTAAGAAAAAACCACAAAAATTAAGGAAACGAAATTATAGCCGAGTTTATTAAATTAACACCCGGAAAAATAAATGTTGCAATTTTTACTTTCCTTATATACATAATATAATGTATAAGGAATGTATTCTGACGGGGTAGAAAATCCTAATTCGAGTTTTCGACGAGATAGCACATTTTAAGGATCCCGGAAGACGAATCAAACGTTTTTGAGATGATGTCTGTGTGTGTGTCACTGAGTCTGTGGAGACGATATCACACGAACCAATGGAGAGATTCGAATGAAATTTGGTAAAAAATTACAATCCGTGAATGCAAAAAGTGTATTGTTTTTATACACGGTCGGATTTTCAGAACATTCCTAAATTTTCGAGTGAAATTTTGAAAAAATCATTAAAAAATCAAAACCTTTTGATAAAGTTATGTAAATAGTTATGTAATTTTCAATAGAAAACGATTGACATAAATTTTGAAACTCTAGCATGAACCGTTCTCGAGGTAAAAAAATTATCAAAAAATATTATGAAATAAAACAAAATATTAAATATTGTGAAATATGTTCACTTTTCATAAGTACTATCATGCGATAAATTTGGTGACATTATTCTCGTGAATCTAACTCATTCCATTCATGAAAAATATACTGTGTTTAATACTTCTGTATTTGGACGCCAATTGTCATTAATCTGCTATAAGAGTAACTTATTTCTCCTTTCATAACGCTTAGCGAGATTTTATCTTAATGTCACCAAATTGGCGACATCATAAATATTTCCAAATTAATGCAAATGCCGCCAAATTGAAGAAAAAAATGACGCTAAATCAATGAAAATGAAGACTAATTGATGAAAGTTCAATATCTTGGAAAGAATGTAAGAGTGGACTATAAGAATAACCAAATTCGCCGTCTGTCTGTCAGTAACGTTTGGCGAGAAATTTAGAGGGACATCGCTAACTTGGCGACTGTTTTAAATGTTCCCAAGGTGACAAAAATGTCGCCAAATTGATAAAAATGACACCAAATAGGACGTAATGTTTCGTAAATTCTGATTTTCGTCCTATGTCGGGCATACCTTCTAGTATATGAAAAATGCTCTTCTCTCCGTTTGTCTGTAACACTTGGTGATGCATTTGCCAAACTTCGCGAATTATTTAGCAAAGTATCGCCAACTCGACAATATTTCGCCCCAGATTGACAAAAATATCGTTAAAATTGCAAAAATGTCCCTAAATTATTGAAAATACGCCTAATTGATGAATTAATTATTAAAATATTTTAATATAGAGTATATCGCTTATTTAGGAAGCGATATACTCTATATTAAAATGATAATTTTTTAATAATGATAATTTTTTATTTAGAATTGCGCGAAATATAAATTAATTGGGTATTTTGAAATAGTTTTAGATGTTGTCATTCGGAAAATCGCCAAATGTACAATTCAATGATGTAGTACTAACACAGTACCGTGATTCTTATATATTATTACTTTCCCTGCAATACATGGTAATGTACAGGGAAAGTGTGGAATCATACACCGAAAATCGCAAATCGAGTTTTCGACGGATCTACACAATTCGGGACTTCTGGAATACGATAAAACCATTTTTGGCGTAACGTCTGTGTGTGTGTGTGTGTCTGTCTGTGCAGATTTTAAATCCACTCTAACTAAAAAACTAATTGACTGAATTTCATAAAATTTGGTAGGTAAGTCACTTGTGGGCGAATCTGGTGCTGATTAGTTTTGGGTACGATTTGGGGTAAAAGAACCCACCTCTTTTTGTGAAATGACCCACAAAAATTGCCTGTATCCACGCTAGCTGAAAAACTAATGGACCGAATTTCACAAAATTCAGTAGATAAGTCGCTTGTGGGTCACCCTGGTGCTGATTAGATTTTGGTACGATTCGGAAAAAAATAGCCTGCTTTTTTTGCAAAATGGCCGTCGAAAATCGTCAAAATCTAAAATAAAAAACTACGTATGTTCCAATATAAACATTAAATGCTTGATTCATACGTAATGTTTAACGATGAAAAGAATAAGACCAACCCCATTACACCAGGAAATAGCCGTTCTCGAGATATTTTAGTTTTTTCGTATTTCTCTACACCACCTTTGAAAATAAGTCCAGTTACCAAATGAGGACAAAAATTGAATTAAAAGTAAATTAAATTTAATTAAAATAAAGAGAACGTAAATATAAGTCTGCAGCGAAAGTCATGTGCTGCAGACTATAATAAGTGGTACGGATCCCATACAATTTTTAAACTTTTATTTTGCATATATTGATGCAATTTCATATTTTTTGTAAATGTGTTTACAAACGGGGCCAGGATGTTTTATTCTTCAGATCTGCCCGTGAAGATAATTTTGTATAGCGAGAACAGATATTCTTAAACTTCTTTTTAGGGGCATTAAATTAAACAGAGTTAAAAATAAGACGGGTATATAAAGTTATGGCGAAAAGATCATACAAGGAAGACTCCAGTTCTATTCCGAGCGCCGCCCAAAATCATCCCCTTGTCTACACAATATATGTCCATAACAAATCTGCAGGTCCCAAAGTCCTTTCTAGAGATGAAGTGTCAGGGGAAAGAGCGTAAGATCCCTGTGGTTTTCGGTCAAATTCGGGTGGCTCTATGACGTAGTGTAATTCGATCCCACTGGTGCACCGGGGCAAAGTGTTATGACAGTTAAATGGATGGAGCTTCGGTCGCTGATTAGGAGAATGATTCAATTATCACGTACCTAGCCTTTGACGGAGGGACAGAGCTAATAAAGTGACTAGAACGACATTTATGTGTGTTGTTTCTTAATTAGCGAAATAAATATACACAAGTTAGGAATAACAAAATATGCTATAATAACACACAAATATACCGCGTGTGTCATTCATTATCCACAGAGTTAATCGACATAGTTCACTTGATATTCGAAATGGTTTTCAATAAACATGCAAAATAATCTATGTAAACGATCAAACACTTTTCCTTATCAGAATTTTAAATTCCATTACTCAAAGCGACTGCCCCTTTTTCCACAATTGTTTTTAATGAAAATATCCTCAGTCAATCTATTTCGAACAGTTTTATCTCTGCCGCGACTCGCAGATTAGTAGATAAAGGGGCGAATCCAAATATTTCCTTCAGTAAATATGGAGAACTCTGTGTTAGTGGCAGCAGCGGCTTGTCTGCTTGTGATACTGATACTCAGATGGCTGTTTGATGGCCGCAGGAGGCTCCCTGGACCATGGAATTTGCCCATAGTGGGCTACATTCCTTTCATGAGCCGTATGCCTCACCTAGATCTGCAACGTCTGGCCAAAAAATACGGAAATGTGTTCAGGTGAGAAAGAACGAATTGTTTCTGTTATCGCATAATCTAATATATTATATCTGTGAGGGGGCGTAATCCGCGCATGTGTCTGGTGTGTTTAATCTTTAAATCTAACCATGGGTTGTAATTTTAAATTTTTGTGATTTTTAAGAAAATATTGCGCCTCTTGATGGAATTTCAACTGACAAACAGCTTTACATATGTTGATTAATTCAACATATGTTGTCTACTTATGAAAAAATCTGATGTAGACAATTCATGGCTTTCTTATAATGCTTTACATCTTTCACAATAAAATAATGGAATACAAGTACCGAGGAACAATAGTTTTAGTGTTTAATTGTATGTATATCAATATTTAGCACTTTTCCTGATGACAACATGTAAAACCTGTTTGACGTGCTAAATTAACTTTTATTTCGAACAAATCTAACTTTATTATTAAAAAAATGATCCTCATCCGCTGAGAAATATAGTATGTACATTAAAAGGGTTATTAATAAGAAATTAATATTTTATAATGTAAAACTGGCGGTTTGAGTTCCAATCGATAGATTCCGTCAATAAAAAATCCAAATTTTAATAATGTTATTCATTCGTTAATAATGTATTTGACATTTCATTGTTTAATTTGGAGATGTAGTTCTTGTCACTACAACAACCATCGTTTACAAAACCGCAAAATATGAGTATAAGTAAAATATATACAGCCGTACTGCACTTTTGTTGGCATTGAATTAACGTCAAGTAAATTGACATTGTTCATTTTCGGCAATATATTAATTAATTCAAACAATGTGACTCACATATTCAAGTGTAAAATCCTCAATTCCACATCATCTAAAACTATCTCGTGAAGTATGAACACGTCAAATCTGTAGGTCCGAAAGTTCGTCTGAGAGGTGGTGTGTGTGAAGAAGGATGGTATGGTCTCTGTGATTGACACCTTCGTTGGGTTAGATCTAAATTTCGGTGGTTTTGTCTCGGTTGTTTAAGCAATTATTTCACACCCTTAAGTAGCCGGCCGTCCAAATGGTTGCTCGTGTCCTTTGGATGAGTCGGACGGTCTGGGTCTTCTACACCCTTAAGTAGATCTGAGGGTCAAGGTCTGGGTAAGAAAAAAATCTCCATCGCAATGCATTTAACATTAAGTGAATATTCCGAGAAATAAAGGACTATTGGAAAATAGTTTGGCGTAAAAATTTAAAACAACTGCAAAAAATAGTTACTCTCGTGACTGGAGCGAATTATATCCACGAGAGTGGAGTCAACAGACTTCTTCTTCGACCCAGACCGTCCGACCTACCCAAAAGGTATAAGGTATCAGGTTAACAGACTTGTCACATAATATTGTATTACAAAATATGCACTACTTTTTTTAAATTTATATCATTTTTATATAGATTTATTGTTTATAACAGCAATATCTTGATAACTGTCCATATATATATATATATGCTAACGTTCTAAAATTCATGTGATTCGTTTTATAATGGCAAATTGTGCATCAAATGATTATTTATTTTACAACATTGAAAACCGTCCTGATTCTTCAATGATTTTTCTTAAAATTTCTTTCAAAAATTTGCAGGCTTACGAAAATTTAATAGCGTTTAAAAATCAAAATGGTTTCAGTATTCGCTGATTGACATAATCGCACAATTTTTTTTTTTTTCGAAACGATCCATTCGTTCTTAAGATATCGCTTTCACAGACTCCTAGGCGCACACAAACCCACATACACATACATACATGCAAGCAATTTTTTTTTCACAAAAGTTTATTTTTTTTAATTAAAACCATGAATGACAAAATTGAGTGTTAAAGAAGTTTCCCTTAGCGCGCATGCTCGGCACATACACTCTGAGTTTTATACTTATTAACTTATTTGTTTATTTATTTATTAAACAGAACAATTCTATCTGTGTTCCAGCATTCGACTGGGAAGCCAATACGTCGTGGTTATCAATGATTTCGACTCCATTAAAGATGCTTTCAGCAAGGATGCGTTCATCGGAAGACCCGATGAGACGCCATTCGAAGTTAACAGAGAAACAATAGGTATGTCATTTTATATTATTTTATTTGAATTTTATTTTATTTTATTACTCAAAGTGTGTAGAGCAGTTACAAGGGATGGCCTGGAAAAAAAACAGAAAAATAGTGCACCAAGACATACATGGACAAAATAGATATACAATACCAGCATAAAAGCAATACACAAATACATACCTAAAAATCTGATGTGGGCAGCACATGACTTTCCTTATATAATGCAATGCATTTACTACTTTTAAAGTTAAAAGAATGTTATTCTTAATGTAGATACATATATTATTTCCAAGATGTTGAATTTTCTTCAATCAGTCGTCATTTTCATTGATTTAGAGACATTTTTATCAATTTGGCAAGATTTTCGCTAATTTGGCAACATTTTAAAATGTCGCCAAGTTGGCGACAATCCACTAAATTCGTCGCTAAAATCACGCCAAGCGTTATGGAGGGAGAAATAAGTTATTCTTACAGCAGATAAATGACTATTGACGTTCAAATACAAAAGTATTACTCAAAGTACCTTTTCTCATGAATGGAACGTCTTAGATCCACGAGAATGATGTCACTAAATTTATCGCATGATATTACATATGAAAAGTGAACATTTTTCTTAACAGTTAATATTTTTTTTTAATTTATGGGATGTTTTGATAAATTTATTTGAAAAATGTTCAATATCTCGAGAACAGTTCATGCTAGCGTTCTAAAGTTTATGGCAATCGTTTTCTAAGGAAAAATTACGTAAGAAATATCTATTTGCGTAACAGGGGGTTCTGAACATTCAAGTGTGTTTAAAAACAATAGGCTTCCAGTATTCACGGATTGTGATTTTTGTACCAAATTTCAGTCGAATCGCTCCATTCGTTCGTAATATATAGTTTCCACAGACTCACTGAAACACACACACACACATACACACACACATACTTTCATACACACGTACGCACACACACATACTTTCACACACACACACACACACATAGACATCACCTCAAAAATGTTCGATTCGTGATCAGGGATGCTTGAAACGTGCTCTCCCGTCTTAAACTCGAATTCGAATTTTCGACCCCGTCACAATACTTTCCTTATACATTATGTATATACGGAAAGTAAAAATACGTAGAAGAGAACAAGAACATACAATATGCGGTATTGGAAAACAGAAAAGATTAATATAAAAATGAGATAAATTCAAATCTTTTAAATCCCCACGTTTATCCTAAAATAGTGTGATTTAATTAGTTTTGTGATAAATATAACGTATAAAACACTTTCAATTAATATATTTAAGCCTATTTATTGTGTTATTTCATTCTTTTTGTCAACCATTTCAGGTCATTTCGTAAAAAGGGTAATTTCTATTTTTCGAGTCGCACCTAAATCTAATCGTCATATTGTTAACCCATGAGCAGCTTGGCTGGCTTAGCACATTACTTCCCTACAGGCTCATCAATTTTGTTTTCACTTATTTCATAATCAATTAAACTGAGTTTAATAGCACAAAATGACATGGCTATTTATTTGAAATTATATTCAATTTACAGTTTTCAAACAGCTTTTCGTTTCATTTGGCAATTTATCGCATCCTCAAACGTTGCCAGTTTGAAAAAATTATATAAAAATAAAAAATAAAAAACTCGAGAACGGATACTCTTAAAAAAATTTAGTTGATTTTATTCGCGTTATTATGGAAAATTACGGATAAAACAACCACTTGATTAATACATTACAGCCTATTTTATCTCTCCTTTTTTTTCACAACTTTTGCGAGCCATTTCGCAAACAAATGCGGGTGCTATTTCTTCAAATCAAACCAAAATCTAATCAGCACTAATGTATCACATAAGTGACTTGCATATCGAATTTTCTTGTATACCGTAGAATCGTTTTTGAGCTACAATGACACACACACAGAGAGAGAAAGAGATAGAGAGAGGTCACACTAAAAATGATCTATTCGTATTCCAGCGTGCTCCAAAAGTTTATATATTTGAGTATGTCTATGAGGTGTGGTCACAATAACTCAGAAATAAACTCGCTTATCGTTATATAATTTTATGTGAAGATACATTATGTGAAAATAAAGAATTAAGTAAAGGACTACATAAACTTTTGAGCAATTCTCATATTTAGTACTCGAATATTACGAATTTTAAGATTTACAAAGCATTGTTTCCTATGTAAAACTTTGACTATTCCTGGAACAGTGATGGTAGTATGTAGTATACGAGTAAGTGATAATTTAAGTTACGACATGGATGTTAGTGGTATCAAAATAACTGATATTAACTCATATAAGACAAATAAAAGCATCCCATTTATTCGAGTTATTAAACCGTTGCCAACTTGAAAACTAAACTTTTAAAGAATTTCTACGGAATAATAAGATGAAAGAATAACTTGGTTGCAGAATCTGAAAAAGACGCATTGTTTTTTTTCTTTTTTATAATGATCGTGATACAGGTAGAACAAAATGGAATATGAATGTATGTGAAATTGCGAATGAGATATCATACGTCAGATATTTTTTACTTTATACTAGCAGCATACCCGGTCTTCGTACGGAGTATATAATATAAAGAAACTTAAATTCACAATTTTGTGCAAATTCCTGTAATATACTAAATGACATTGTTAATCAACATATTCTGTTAAAATATTTAATTTAATGCTCCTAAAACGAAGTTTAAGAATCTCTGTTCTCGTTATATAAAATTAATTTCACGGGCATATCTGAAGAATAAAACATCCTGTTCCCATTTGTAAGCAAATTTACGAAAAATATGAAATTGAATCAATATATGCAAAATAAAAGCGTTAAAATTGTATGGAACCCGTACTGCTTACATTACCGAATATTAGAATATATATCCATGTATTAGTAAAAGATTAGATTACATACCCATGTATTAGTAGAAGATTACACGTACTACAACATATGAGTTTCTAAAATCTTCGCCAAAATAAAATAGTTGAAGTAATAAATTGAAATTATTAACAATTTCGTAATCGTTAAACCTAAAGGCCGTAATTGATTCCAATATATGTCAATATGTGTTAAAATATGTGCCAATATATCTGCACTACTTATATTCTCGTAGATTATAAGCTATACGCGTGCATTTGTATAAGATTACCAGTACTACGTACAATATATATGTTTCAGCAATTTTTGAAAAAATAAAACAATGACGTAATAAATTGAAAATATCAGTAATTCCCGAATCCATAATCCCCAAAATTATCAATAATAATAATGTTCAAACCTGACGACCGTAATTAATATAATCCAGTCAAAAATGCCATATTCGTAGGTGAAATTTATTTTATATACATACTATCTTTATCATTTAAATCGGAAAAGATTTAATAAAAATCGTCTGCCGCATAAACACATTGGATTTAAATCCGTTGCTAAGCAACATGATATAATTTTCTTCAAATAAATTGGCCGAAAAAATAACGTCTGCATAATGCTATCTCTGTGGAAAGTTTAATTGTTGGTTTTAAAATAATATCTAAACAACCTCTGGTTTTAGAAACTGGAAACATTGACTAAATTTTAAGTGAGGCCATTTCAAAACTATCCACAAATTTCATCAAATTCGGTTCAGCCATTCTCCCGTGATGATGAGACAAACATACAGACAGACAGACATTCAATTTTATTTGCCGCCTGGAAATATCAATAATAATAATGTTTAAACCTGAAGACCGTAATTGATATTATTTAGTCAATAATGCAATGTCAATGAAATTTATTTTATATACATATCTTTATTATTCAAATCGGAACAGATGTATTAAAAATCGTCTGCCGCATAAACACATTGGATTTAAATCAGTTGCTAAGCGACATGATGTCATTTTCTTCAAATAAATTGGTGGAAAATATGTCTGAATAATGCTATCTCTATGAGAGGTTTGACGACAATTTCGCCAATTAGGAACATTTTAAAAAATCGCTTAATTCATTTCTAAGTTGGAATATGAAAATGACAGTCTCAGTTAGCGACAAATTGACGAAACATCATCACAATACTATCTTCTAAGAAACACAATTAATTTCATTTATTGAGCGCAATTTTATCAATTTCAAGACATTTTTATGGATTTACAAACATTTTTATTAAAATGGCGACAGTTTATAAATTCTCTAAAGTCGGATGGTTGGATTGACACACACAAATGTTACCGAAACATCATTTAAGTACTCTCTTCTAACAAAACAAAATTCATTTAATTGATTTAGAGTCGTTTTTATCAATTTGGCGACATTTCCGTGAATTGCACAACGTTTAAGAAGAGTTTCCAAGTTCGTAGCTCTTAATGTTCAGATCTGAAGAATAAAACATCCTGCTCCCCTTTGTATATACTAAATGAAAACCCTAAAATTATTTTAGAAGATATATCCGTTCTACTCTTATCCTGTTTCAACAATCGGCTAAATGAGTTTATTAGCTAAACACAATATATGAGTTTATTGGCTGAACACAATATATGAGTTTATTGGCTAAGCACAATATATGAGTTTATTGGCTAAACACAATATATAAGTTTGAAAACTATTTGACAAAATAAATGAAAGCTATGTACGCAGTCCATAATTAAAATAATTAAAAGAAAAATCAAACCATTCATTTATAAGATATATTTTTATATCCATTAATTTATTATTTAAATCGAAAAAATAATAATAATAATTAACAAAAACATTTGATTTAATTGCGTCGCTTAATAACATGATATAAAATTGACTCTTCCTCATAAAATGCTGATAATTAAATAACCATTTTGATTTCGCAATACTTTGCATTGTTGAATAAGAGCCTGTGAAAAATATACCATGGTGATACAGTTTTCATTTAAATTCATGTTTCAATCTTGCGATTTTCAAAAAGTGACTAATTAGAGCAAAAATCTCCCACCAAACTAGTTTTAATTCACTTTCACGTTTTAAACCAGCGATTTCCAAGCTTTTTCGTTTGGAGGAACCAGGAAGTTAGAGAGTATAACTCGTATGAAAAGTTCCGTTTTTCACTAATATCTTGACAACCCGCTGGTCTTAGAAACTCGAAACATGGACTAAATTTTAAGTAGGGCTATTTCAAGGCTGCTCACAAAATTTCATTCAATTCGGTTCAGTCGTTCTCCCGTGATAATAAAACAAATGAAAGTTTCGTTTTTCATTAATATCTCGACAAAGCACGGTCTAAGAAACTCGAAACATAGACTAAATTTTAAATGGGGCTATTTCAAAGCTACCCACAAAATTTCATCAAATTCAGTACAGCCGTTCTTAATATAAAATTCAGTATATCAAATTCAGTACAGCCGTTCTTAATAATAAGACAAACAGACAGATTTTCAATTTTATTTATATAGATTGTTTAACTTCCTTTTATTCTGTAGAAACTAAAGCGTTTAATGGTCTACCCTGGAAAGAGCAGCGACGATTTTCATTGCATCAACTAAGGGATTTGGGTTTTGGGAAAACAAAGATGGAAGGACACATGCAGGTTTGTTTGTCAATCATTTGTTTTTAAATTGTATTTCATTGAAAGAGAGTCAGATAGAGAAAGAGAGTCAGAAAGAAAGAACGAAGGGAAGCAAACACGAGATATTTTCCAGTGTCTGACAGAATTAAGAAAATAGTTTAGTGTTTCAGCAAGACGTCAATTTTCCGAAATTTACAACAACGATTTTATTCTTTACCACATTAAAGGGTCAAATTCAATATGCACCATATAAAGCTCATTAAGTCTATATATCATTAATTTTCTGGAAAAATTTTATAATTACAGCCTATAGTAAAAATATTTAAATGTCAACCGGTTTAGATGGCATAAAATAGCCGCCTCCTTTAGAACAAGCACAATCTCGCTTATTAGAGCAAGTTCGGCATTTATGGTAGAATTGCACACGTCGTTGAAGGTAGGATAAGTGCCATCGCCGCAAGTAGAAGTGAAAAAAGGTAAAACCAAAGAGATGGAAAATGGGTAGCAAGGTACTACAAATGAACAGTAAAAATTAAGAAGACGAGAAATAAAATGAAAATATAAATAGCAGAAAATAAAAAATAAACTGAAAGAAGCCATTTCGGTAAAGAAACGGATAGCATACTGATTAGAAACAATTGGTTAGTGAGCAAAACCACTAAAACGGTAACTAAAAACCATGAGTCTCATGAATATGAGTCTCCTGTAAAGGGAAAATGTGTGTGGTTTCAGATTTTAGGATTGCAAAAGACAACTCGAAATAAGACCCTTAAGAAAGTTAGAGAAATGCATTTGTGGGACACAAATAGAAATTATTGAGAGATCTTAAATTAATGATTAACATTATTTATCATAATCATTATTATTACGTTTTGCGTTGTGTTTGCAATAACCCTCCAATTATTTAACCATTGCGTGAGTCCCGTGAAGGAATTATTAATTAATATATTACTAAATTGATTACTCCATTTAAACTTAAGCAATAAATCATTTATTAACAACATCAATACTTATTAAATTCATTACAAAATTAATTATATTACTTCGACGATGGGAACATGTGAGACATGTGAGACCAGTATGAATAAAACTATTTAAAATGTGTGTATGCCTTTTGATTATTGGTGAACACATACCTTCAAGGCTGTCTTGGACTATGATCATATATCCATATGCTGGCAATTCGTACTCGCGGTATGTGGCTCCTTCTCGTACTCTGATTGCACTTACACATCAATAGGTCTGGCCATCATTTTGGAACATCTACGGAACACTTCACAAGTCTGTATTCACCCATTCAAGTTATCGTCTCGAAGTTATCTGTTTCAAGTCATGTTAGTATCTCTCTCTGATTCTCGGGTCACAGGCTGTGGCTCTCCTCTCCTCTTTCTCGGGGGCGTCATTTTCCACCTTGCTTTAATTTGAAGCATTGAATGTGACGTAACAAGTACTTTCCCCATTGGTTAATCCTTTAACCAATGGAACCATTTCACATCCTCGTACGGGCCAGCTCGGCCCCCCCTCTGTCATAGCGCTCCTAAATTTATGATTTTGTGACCTCTAGGATCATGGGTTGTAAAACCCGGTTCCATCCAGAGTGGCAGTGTTGTTTGCCGTTTGGGCCACAATAAATAATTAGTATAAAACTGTCTCACCATAACACAACACTTAATGTGAGATCTATTTCTGGTCTCGCAGCATTATAAGCCCGGTGTCTCTTTTAAATGTTATAAGGGATTGAATGTCTTTGAGAAAACCATTTCTATTAAAATCACAATTAGTAAAAGAACACATTCAGATATGAAACAGTCGATGTAATCAAACAATTCACTATAATACAGGACGATCGAAAGTCGCAATTTATCGAAATGTCAACAAATTTAAAAATCATAAAATGTACAAAGAAATTGAAATAGTAGAGCTTTTTTCTATTAAGCGACAGTGACATACAGAGCCTAATTTATGCACGGGCTAACACGGGCTAATTTATGCACGGTGTCCTAAATCTCATTGGGAACCAAATGAACTGCAAAATGTGTAGATATTTATATTACACTTTAACAAAAACACAAATCTGCAAATATTTTATTTCAGTTTTCATTGTGCTTTTCCACGCAGAGACAATAGAACTTAAAATAAGTCATTGGTCAAGAAATCCATAGCTGCGATAGTGGCCTATCATGTTAGATGGTACACTTATAACTTTGAAATAAAGCCCTGGTCATATGTACTACCATAACCATTGCTCTGAAAACAAGCACCATATGGCGTTTAGGCCCTAAGCACCATCAACTGCAAGTCAGTCCCCACTAATATATACCTCAAACATATCGGTAATATAGCCGGCTATTTTTGCTATCAATCGAAGAATATGGTGTTTTCACAGAGTGAAATAATTTTTATTTTAGGAAAATAATTTTTATATTTTTCAAGCCATGATAATGTCATTTTAGAGTTTCAGAAAAGTTCGATGAAGAGTTTTAGCATCGCAGTATCTATTTTAGATAGTTTATCCTCAATTAAAAGAGAAATACTGTATTTTCATGCTTTGTCTGCAATAGATTCAATTTCTCGAAAACTCTTTACTAGCCTCGTAATTACTGAATTGTTAGGGATTTTAAAGCATAGGTATTTCGCCTGAAAATCTTCAGTGACACTCTCATAAGAATGGCTAGAGAATCATTGCTTAACTCTAAGAAAAAGCCATGTTGTCCTATTGGTATAAAAATAGATCTGAAATGATAGTCTGATATATCACAAATAGCAGATCATATTTCTGATATGTTTTATCTATTAGTGTTAGTGTTTTATATATTAGTCTAGTGTCACCTAACTGAAAAAATTCTACTATTTCAATTTTACGATCCATTATATGATTTCCAAATGTGATGTATGCGTATTTTCTATTATCCTGTGGCTCCTTATTTTTTGACATATTTTAGAATCTAGAGGATATACACGCAGATACCAAATATATGAAATGAAAAGATAAGTGCTGATTTTGGAACTGTTAAAATGTTCTTTCCTTCCAGTGGCAATATCATTAAATGCTGCACTATAATAATAAATAACTTCTTCAAACTACCATTTACATTCCTTCTGTACAGCGTATACTGTTTTAAAAATTATTTTACAGTACGAATTTTGCAGCACGTTAACTTGGGAAACCACGAAAACTGGAAGCTATGCCCGTCATATGGAAAAAATCAAAATTTGCCAAACCTTACCTCCCATTTAGCGTCATTTTTATTAATTTGGCGATACTTGCTTCAATTTGACATTTAAAAAAATTGCCAAGTTGGTGACATGCCGCAAATTTTTCATCCAACGTTACTGACGGACGAAGAAATAGGCTATTCTTATAGTGAATAGTTAATACTTTACCACGTGTTAAGAAATACAAGTGTTGCAAAATGTCTTTATCTCACTGCATTTTCCTTTCTTTCTCAGGAAGAAATCAACGAATTGCTTGAACACTACGAAGCAACTGCTGGGAAGCCTTTTATTGCTCGGGAATATCTTGCTCCAAGTATGTCCAACAATATTGGATCTTTGGTGTTCGGTAAACGACTAAAATACGGAGACCCCATCCGGCAAATGATGACAAGGGTTCTCAACGAAACTGCCAGTGCTGCAGGACAGGTCACGTGGCAGCTGTTCTTTCCGTGGCTCAGAAACATTTGCAAGATTCTGGGCGTAGGAGATGTTGACAAGATGCACCGAATTTCTCAGGAAATGAGAACATATGTCATGTAAATAGAATTTTGACCTTTTTTTTCTTTTCAGTGTTTGATGTTTTATATTGTTACGTCATATGATCCGGATAGCAGGAGTGTTTTTTGATGACATAATATCGAGTTTAAAGATCCAAATAACTCAACTTTATTCAACGCAGTAATAAGCCGTTACCATGAAGTAAATACAAATATTAATTGCCACACGTCTGAAAAATCCCTAAATCGTAAGATGTAATAAAACAACAATAAAATGTTCAATGAACAGTTACATGTTCAACACAAGACTTGTTACATATTCACAAGGGTGAAAACCGTATTCTCAAAACACTTACGTTATTCACAATTCTTTCAATCTTTTCACGTCAAAAACACTAACAAAAACTGAAACTAATACTACAGCAACTCTTAAATAGCTTAAACGGAAAACTAAAAAAAAAAAAAACATTCGCGACACACATGACATCTGGCATCAATCCTCGAACGTTCCAGAAATTGCCAAGTTGGTGATATTTTTCAAAATTTTCGCCAGTATTACCGCATTTATTGTCAAAATTTTGTTTTTACAGTCCCGGCCTTAAAGTCAATAGCGATGGTCCTGTAAACGCTGCTTATTATTATAATTATTATTATTATTATTTCAATGAGTTTAAGAACAGGGAAAAAAGGGATACCAGGTAAGTGCAACAATATTATTTCAACGTGGTAAAACAATATTTTTTTTGTATGAAATGAATTCAAGCAAACACTAATAAAACTGAATTTAAAATCTTCATTAAAATCTTCAACTTTGTCTGTATCTACGCATGTCTTTCCAAAGGTACAAATTACAAATCACTCCTATTTTACCCAGATTTACTAAAATTGGCATGCTAATTTAACCTGCCAATAAGAAATATATAGCGGTGTTTGGAAGTCGATACAATTGTTCCATTGAGTTTTATTCAATATTGCTCCCTGGGAGGCTCACAACACAAAAGATGAAAATTTTCAAAGTAATGCATATTTTAAAAAGTTACTTTCGAACACGATAAGATATAGATACACGTCTTCAGAATATGATAAATAATAAGATATATCTATTCAGAATATATATAATATACACTGAATTGACTGAATAAGACTGTGATCCATCAAAATTACCAAGCGCATTCACTGTAGTAAAAGTCCTAGTTTTGATGTCATTCGATCCGTCTCAGCTTCGAGACTAAGGGAAGAAAATAAAATTTCAAAAATTCGAATTAGGTGCAGTTATTCAAAGGACAAAAACTCAAAAACATTTTGCTTAATTATCGAGCACTTTCAATTTAGTTAGTAACTTGGTTTGGGGCTCATTCAAACTGTCTCAGCTTCCAACTTAACGAAAGAATCTAATATTTCGAAAATTCGAATTTAGGGTGACGATCCAAAGGAATAATTTAAATATACAAAGCCAATTTAAGAAATGATAAAACACTTCCATTAAAGCCAAAATCTCAGTTTAGGTCTCATTTGACCCGTCTCCAGCTTCCAAAGCAACGAGAAAAGGGGAAAAAATCGAAAATTCGAATTACAAGCGACGATACAAAGGAATTGCCAATAAACTTACACCACTTTGCCTATCAAAAATGATCGCAGTTCTGTTTTTATGTTTAATTCTGAAACGGCTTTCGATATTCGTAGATCTTTTATTAAGTGTGTAGGTGTCATATTGAGGGACCACTAGCCATTAAGGAGCGCGAATGAAATCGCTAGTATAACAATGAGTTTGATTAAAATGTATTTCACATTTTTATCCTGAGAAACGCCGAAAATTTTTTCTAGTACTCTTATATAGGTTTGAGTTTTTATTAATCCCTTTTAGCACTTCTCAATTTTCATATTTAATATTTGAAATGGCTGGATTGTGTGAATAAGTGTTTGAAATGGCTGGATTTTATCTTTATAAATTTTTTCAGTGAGTGGTTCAGAGATGAATATATCAGAGATGAATATATCAGAGATGATGTTATAGTAACGTTCAATTTTTATCCAAATGCTAGCTTACAGAGCTTTTTTTTTTTTTTTTTTTTAATTATTTTTTTTTTTTATGTACAATGTGTTGATGTGTTGAAAAACCATATTTCTGTACTTATGTGCTGGCATGAGTATTCCTCTACTCAAGTCCATTATATTTTTACTTTCTCAAATATTACATGCACAAACTATTATTTTCTATTGATAATGGTAAATATAGAAATGCATTATCAGTTTCGACTGCAACAATAATCACTGTTTAAATCCATCTCATCCTTAGGAAAGAAATAAACGAACACGAAGCAACCTTGAATCCTAATAATGTACGAGACTACATTGATGGCTATTTGCTTGAAATCCAAAAAAGGAAAGATGACCCTTCATTTAGCAGTAAGTGATTTCACACTTTCCCCCTCAAACTACTTAATCATCACAATCACAACACATCTAACTTTTGTTTTAAATTATATCATTTACTTACCCATTATTTATTCAATTTAAGACATAAGATAAATGGGCTCAATTTCGCAGGTCTAACATTTGCAGTATTTTACAATTTTTTTAAATGCCCATTTAATGAATTTTCTAAATGCTTTATATAATTCACTTCAGAACCTACCGCCTAGAGTAAATTAGTGTCTGAAAGGATTTTTAACTAGTCTGGAACAAAAAATAATAAATATAAATAAAACTGGCGAAATTTTTATGTGCAATGTACGCAACTTTCTCCACGATGTAGTGAAATTGCATGCAAAGTTCTCTGCAAACATCTAATAAAGTTATAATCTAACAGAAAAAACAGAATCTTTGTTTTATTGTTTTCGTAACTGGAGGGTGTAGATAGAAACAGGGTTTTTTAAATACAATAGCTGTGTTGTTGATGGTTTTTGAAGTTTTTTTAACTGGTTGAGTCTCACAGAGAGTACTAATCATATCCTTGAAATAAAGTTTCACTTAGGGGTTAACAGTAGTATCTACGTTTGGGTAGTAGTATCTGCGTTTGGATAATCTCTTTTCTTGCGACTTTCGGCGTTATTGGAAATCCACCATTAGCCAAACGCATAATTCACTCCAGGGGGGCGAAATTGCAAGCAATGCAGCAGCACTCGTGTATGGTAAATAACTAACCACCCAGGCAATAAAACAAAAAACTGACAACGCTTTGAAATACAGCTGATGGCACGGAGTTCTGTGACCTATTAACATAATTGCTAAACCTTATGGTTCATAAATTATAAAACTTACTTAACGAGTAAAAAGTAGCATCGAGCATGTTGTTTATAACAAAAATGACTTCTGCTTACTAGCACGTTGCACTCACACGCTGTGAACCGAAGCCCCTACTCTTTACAGACTGTACACTTATTCCATCAAATGATTCTTATTTTTTTCCCGTCAATTGATTATGGGTGGCTAAATTGTAAATAACTGTCGAATATGTGAATTTTTACATTTAAAAGGTTGTTGTTACTCCATTTTCATTGTTGTTACTCCATATGTACTGGCCAACAAAAAGAAGGGTTTCTTCTTTTACAAGTCAAATATACTATGTACTTCGCAGGACTTCAACATTTAAGTTTCACAATACATTATCTCAGTTTTCACTCATAATTCATCTAACTTTTGTTTTAAATTATATCATTTACTTACCCATTATTTATTTATTTATTTATTTATTTATTTATTCAATTTAAGTAGAAACAACAGGTAAAATCCAATTAGAGCATCTACAAAACAAAAATATACAGAACATAAAATACCAGAACACTAAACAGTAAACATAACTTTCAAAATTTTTGATATAAATGTGTTTAATAGTAGTTTTGTGCAATATTTTTTGCCTAGTATTGGTAACAAGTATATGGAACACCAAGCTCGAAAGTAAAATCCTACAATTAATAGTATTAATTAAAACCTTACTGAAGAATAAGAGACAAGATCATTTTCTTCACTTTTTGAGAGACACTAAATTATATTTTTATCTAAGTTGACTAGTATGCATATTATACGATTAATAACCGGAAATTCTATAATTAATAATCCAAGAGCCAGCAACATTTTTTCCAACCCATCGAGTCCAAAAGATTTGAGCATTGCATGTCATAGAACTTCGCGGTGTCAACAGAAATTCGTGAGTCTGGCAGTCCCCTCAGGTGGCCTTCGCCCTGGGCGTATTTTTGAAATAGGCTAAAATTGACATCTATTGGACCTATCGAGTATACCGATGAAATTGGTGTCAATGATAGGTTTTAACATTCCATTAACCTTCTGCTTACGGGTGGGAGAGCGTCAATCCCAAACGAAGAACCTTCCAAAAAGACAGGTATTTGACATACCCTATCCCAAACAGTTCGAACCCCCTTTGCGGACATTGGCGTCCTTGGACGCCAAGGCTGCCTATGTCCACAAAGGGAGATCCGTCCAAGTACGCCAATATCCGCAAAGGGGGATCGAACTGTTTGGTATAGGGTATGTCAAATACCTGTCTTTTTGGGAGGTTCTTCGCTTGGGATGGACGCTGTCCCACCCGTAAGCAAAAGGTTAACGAATTTATGAGTCTGTCAGTCGTTACAGGTGGCAGACTGCATGCCAGTTGCCTCAAAAGTTGAATATTTGGAATTTTAAACATCTATACATCAAAAACTTACGAGTAGAATTCAATAAAATTTTATATTTAGAGATTTTAAAATATGTGAATTAAGATTATGTAAAAAAATAGTATGCTATAATTCACTTTTTTTTCCCGACCAAATTTTTTAATTTAAAAAAAATGAAAACTATCAAAATATAAAACTTTTAATTAATAATTTTCGTTTAATTATCCTACTATATATTTAAATGTAAAGTAGATATTTTAGTGCAAGTAGATAAGCACGTATTTTAGTGAGATATAGCTAAAAATCTCTTAGGACAAATTAACACTGAAAAATCCAAAATTCTGTTCCCAACTGTTAGAAAAGTTTCCATCGCAAAAAAATGAAACTTTTGCTTCAGAGTGTTATTTAATATAACAAATCAATTGGTGTACAAAAATATAATTTTCACTCAATTAATTTTGTATTTTTTGTCCAAACTTACCCCCATCAACCCACCGAGTACATAAAAGAAACTTATGTCATTCGATAGCTTTTTACAAGATAAATTCAAACTTATAAGTTTCTAGCCAAGATGTGCTATGTTTCATAAATTTGTATTTAAAGGTTTGGAACTTGTGTTACACTTTTGTTTTATTTCGAATAAAGTATTAAAGTTATCGGAAAATTAGAATACTTTGTCAGTACTATTGACTTAATAAGAGCATAAGACAGTTGATTAAATGCATCAATAGGTTTCTAGAATGTTCTATGTTCTTTTTTAACACTTTACAACATAGTTGAAAAGTGTTTATGACTTTGTTCATTCTGTCTGCCTGTCTGTCCGTTAGCACGATAACTGCCGCAAAAATGACTTTATCAATTTGAAATTTTAGTATGTTGTTCAGACGGTCTGTGGGACCTATGGGAATATAAATGAATAAT
Source organism: Amaurobius ferox (assembly GCA_951213105.1). Classification (NCBI taxonomy): domain Eukaryota; kingdom Metazoa; phylum Arthropoda; class Arachnida; order Araneae; family Amaurobiidae; genus Amaurobius; species Amaurobius ferox. The sequence continues at coordinate 82,958,674 of OX578135.1, read as the reverse complement.
ATCACCCAATTAGTTTTGGATTGAACCCGGGTTGAAAAAATGAAATACATTGAACACCATGGGACCTAATTTTTCAAACATTTTTCAAGCAAATTTAAAATTTACAAATTGGTTTGAAAATTTTAGGAAATATTCAAATTATCCCATAAAATATATAAAAAAAATTTCAGTAAAATATGTTAGATAGTTTTTTAAATAAAATTTACTTAATATAGGGAGAAAGACAAATTCAATTAAATTGTGACTCTTGCTATATCCTCCAGAAAGAAAAAAGAGATAAATTATATAATAAATATCTTTCCAAGTGTTTAATTATTTAATATATAAGAGAGGATTCACATTTTAAAATAAATAAGGTAGGTAACAATTTCTCAAATTTTTAAATAAAATAAATTATTATATACTATTGTGATGAATGAAACGATTGGAAAAATATTTATGAATGAAATGCTGCTTTTATATAGAGGCGATTTATATTTCGATGACGTCATTTGAATAAAGTTCATTTGTTTTCGATGAAGTTTTCAAATATAATAAATTATTGTAGTATTTTGATAATTTTAAAAATATTACCGAGGAATGTATCGCATTTTAGAAATGTTTAAACCAGGTAATTTATATTTCAATGCCGTCATTTGAATGAAGTTCATTTTCTTCGAAGAAGTTTTCAAATATAATAAATTAATGTAGTATTGTGATAATTTTAAAAATATGACCGAGGAATGTATCGCATTTTAGAGATGTTTATATAAAATTGCATTGAAGTTGGAAAGTGTTTCATAATCAATGCTTTATGCATGATTGATCTTTCTTGTTTACATATGTTTGAATGACATGCTTTTATCTTCAAACCACAGGAGACGAAATTAATTTCCTATAAAAAAATTTATTGGATCATAGGTTGACTTGATATAATACTGAGAATTGCAGAGTCCACTTCAAAGATAAGGACTTGCAATATCGTCCCAATAGCTCAACGGTAGACAGCCGGCTGGCCAATTCGGAGATCTAGGATTCCAGTCCCGGTTGGGTCGGCAAGGTTCTTTACAGATTTTCAATTCTACATACATGATTTATGCATAGAAGCTTTTGCCATCGAACACTCGAGCATGGTTTCAAGCTGCTAGAATACAAATATGTTAGTTATTATAGGAATTGATTGCTTGGTGTTTGTTTTTGGCTTTTATTTCGAATTGAATACCAGGAGTCAAGATTTATCAACATCATCACAGCCATTGATATATATTTTACTGTTTCTTACATTCACAGCTGAATACTGGCTTTAAATGCCGGATGAAATATTTCTCTCTAATATTTTGGAGAGGATAATTATTTTCCGATAAAACACGTTATGTATTCACAATTCAGTAGCATTGCCTTGCACATTGATTCCCCCTAGTTTTGATCTAATTTGGTGCAATTAATAAATTTTGGAGTATTTATGATACTGAATCCAATTTTCAACTAAATTTTATTTTTAAATGTAAGCATATTTATGATAAAATTATCAAAACAGCATGATTTGATTACTGCATGAAAATGGAACAATTCAAATCTCATAACGAAATATTTCTGTTTGGAAGACTGAAATTGCTTGTTCTCTCAAATGTCCCACACCCATGTACCACACAAAATGGATTTATTAAAATATATGTATTAAATTATATCAAAGACGACATACCAAATTTGAACTTTCTAATTTCTCCGGTTCTCAAAAACAAGTACATTCCTAAGGCGTGCCCAGAACGGGTTAATATAGTAAGGTTACAAATCAAGATCTAAAATATACCACAAAAAACAGCGCCATACTAAATTTGGATTTTCTATCTTCTTCGATTTTCGAGTTATTCCCCCAAAATAAGTACAATCCTATGGCAAGCTCAGGGTGGACTAACCCGATAAGGTTGTAATAATACTAATAAAAATTAATTCAATTTTCAACGTCACTATTATTATCACATGCTAAACATTTTTTCTTATATATATATATATAGATAGAGAGTATATATATATAGATAGATAGAGAGTATATATATATATATATATATATATATATAGAGAGAGAGAGAGAGAGAGAGAGAGAGAGAGAGAAACGGAAACGAAGCTGAATATTGAATTTGTTTTTAACTATCTTACAACCGTGGTTATTCATATGACCGTTGTTGCAAACAAACTGTTACCCAACTACAGACCTACATCTCAATGAATCCAACATAAAAGGGTTTGCAGAGATTTGAGAATGGCATAAGTTTCATTCATGTACTAAGTGAGTCGATGAGTTAAGTTGGGACAAAAAATACAAAATAAGTTGAGTGAAAATTATATTTTTGTACACCAATCGATTTGTCACATTAAATAATACTCAGTAAAAAAAATTCCATTTTTTTGTGTGTGTGCGATGCAATCTTTTCTGACAGTTGGCAACAGAGTTTTGTCTTTCAGTGTTAATTTTTCCTAAGAGATGTTTAGCAATATCTCTCTAAAATATGCACTTATTGATATAGATTTTACTTTTAAATATGTAGTAAGATAACTCAAACGACAATTCTTAATTAAAAGTTTTATATTTTGATATTTTAAATTTTTTTTAATTTAAAATTTTAGTCAGGAAAAGGAAATGATATTTTTTGAAAGAAGAATAACATACTAATTTTTTTTACATAATCTTCATGCACATATTTTAAAACCTCTATAAAATTCTATTGAATTCTACTTGTAAGTTTTTGAAGTATAGATGTATAAGTTTTCAAATATTCAACTTTTGAGGAGTCTGGCATGCAGCCTGCCACCTGTAACGCCTGCCAGACTTATAAATTCATTAATGGGACGTTAAAAGCTATCATTTGACGCCAATTTCATCCGTGCACTCGATGGGTCTAGTAGATATCAATTTTAGCCTCATTCAGAAATTCCCAGGGCGAAGGCCACCTGAGGGGACTGCTAGACTCACCTGAGGGGACTGCTAGACTTCTTCTTTGACAACGCGAAGTTCTACCATATGCAATGCTCGAACCTTTTATACTAGATGGATCGGAAAAAATGTTGTTGGCTCTCCGACTAGTACGTAAAAGTTTATGTTGAACTACCTCGATTTGTTGAAAATGTAGATCATAAATTAGATCCTATATCATAGAACAATATTCTAAAATAGATTTAACTAAAGTATTATAAAGGCAAATAATAGTATTATCTCTGGCCACTTAAGGTGAAGCCAAGACTTATCAATGTATGGTAAAGCCATTACCAAGCACTTAGTAAATTCAAGCTTCTTTTGCTCAACAGTGAAATAAAATTTCAGTTAGAAATCGTTCCTCTGTTTTTGTGAACTTAGTCATTGCAATTAGCCACCATTGAGCCACCATATTGATATGCACTTGACTTTTGCTATCAACTTAGTTATTGCTTCGTGCTGTTTAGTTCAATATCGCCTGGATTTAAAGATGCATTGTATGACTCATTTCATTGGTCAATCCAGAAGAATTGCGGTGTATGGCAAGCTTTTATTTGCTACTAACTCAGTTGTTCGTCATTCGGTGTTGAAGAGTGCTAAAAAGCGTAAAACCAGTATGCTCAGGTTTGCTCAACAGGAACTATGAAGGATCTAGGTTTTGTGTGAACAATCCCATAGATATGTAGACAATAGTTTCAGTTGTTAAACATATTATAATTCAATTCCTACATTTGAGCTTTTCTTACTATGGTTAACTTGAAGCTTAAAATCCTAACTAAGAGTTACACCATACATTAAAAGTGGAATTCCGAGTAATATTCCTGGAAGCGAAACAGCAACCGCCGAGTTTTACTCGCTTTAGAACTACACAGCACTGAATAACCGTTAACCATACTGGTTACAAAACTGGCTTTTAGAAATCTGCAAACCTCTGTAATTGCTTCCAAAGTCTAGGAGCTATCGCAGAACTGATGTTAAATTTGTGGAAAACCAAATTTACCTCCATCGTTGCTACCGAGAGAGAAATAATGCTTTCATACGGAGTCGATTCGATGCATGGACCCGGTAAACCCCCTAGAATGACATTAAACGGAGAAATTGCGAATTTAGGCATCTTTGCTTCATTTTTCTTCATAGCACAAAATATATAAAATATGAATGAGGAAGTGGGAAAAGACTTCATTTCGAAACGTATAAATTAATAGCCCGCTACATATTTATTTATTTTTATTTTTGAAATATTACATTTTTAAAAAATAAAAATTTTTAAAATAGTTAAAGATTGATTTTTAAATTAACATTGAGCTTTTTTAAATTAAATATCACATTTCATATCCCTTTTAAAAATAATAATAGTGTGACGAGACATGAGAACGCCCCTTGCCCCTTAGTGAAGCAAAGATTCTGAAAAGATCCACTGCAAAGATCACTGCAATCTTCACTGCAAAGATTAAACTTCACATTGCTCTTCAAGTTGCCATTTGCCTTACTTGATCGTTATGAAAGGGATGTCACATATAGAGACATATTGCTCAAGTAAATCCAACATTGGAAATATTGCTCAAATATTCTCTAAAAGCATTTTTTTCACAGTGACGTAAGATTTACGTCACACTGTGACTTTGGGAAGTCACAGGATTTCGCAGTACGTCTTGGCAATGTCATATTGAGGTCACAGCGAAGTCATTTTCATGGTCGTTTGTGACGTCGCATATTAACTTGTTTGTGACGTCACATTGTAATTGCCATTGTAATATCATCACATTGTTACGTGTTAACGTCACAGAATACAGTCACAATGAAGTTACAACATTACCAATACGTAACGTTATGATGTCACATTGTGACCCAGGTGCCACGTGACTACAAAGTCACTGTCACACATGTGACGATCTTTGCTGTGAGGGTTATTCTAATATTTTCAGCATTTGAAAAAGCCTAACATTGATTTTCTACTGGGTATTTCACTTCTGTGCTGTTTTCATTTTTTTCTTCTTTCTTTCTCTTACATCAGAACCTGTGCTTCAAGATATGATCGGAGCCTTCTTTGGAGCAGGTAGTGAGACGGTCCGGATCAGTGTGGAGTGGCTGATTCTCAGAACTGCGAGCCACCAAACGGGTCAACGTCGAATCCAGGCCGAAATTGATGATATTATTGGCAAACATCGTCTTCCCATTGCATCAGATCAAAAATCCATGCCATACACGGAAGCCTTCATCACGGAAATGATACGATGGAGAACCATCGTACCCATCAACGTACTTCGATAGTGAGTCCATATGATTATATAAAAGAATGCTTGTATAAAATGGGAATTACATGTAACAATTCATATTTAATTCAATAACAAAAAGCCATTTTAAAATTGCCTTTTACGCTCTAATCTCTACTGTAAAGTTTGCTTTTCACATATGTCTATTTGTAGGCAACATATAAAAATATACAACATTTGAAAATCGCTTTGAAACAAGTTTTTTGATTAGGAATTTTTGTGTGATTATGAAAATGGTTCTTTGAATTGATTAACACATTCTCTACTTGTAAATATTAAAAAAATATTAAAACTGTGCGTGCAAATTACTTTTAAGATGAAAATTTAATCACTGATTTGCACATAAAAGAATTTATGAAGTTTCAAACATTTCATAAATAAAACTTATATTACAATTGTAATCACACTTGTTCCTTATACCACGCTTATATCACGCTTATAGTACAATGCGTTTTCGGAAACTTAATTTATAAATAAATGTCCAACAAGAACACAAGTCCAAGAAGAAGTGCTACCCTGTGATAGTAAAATATAACAATATTCTCAGATATAGGAAAACAAACGGTAAGTAAAGCAATTCAAGATATAAGTGGTGATGTCAAGGCTGCTTGAAGAAGCTGCCGTTTCCAAACAACCGGCTGTTAAGCAGCTATTATATAGCGTTATTCGTTCACGTTTGTATAATACAATAAATGCAGTGGCAGGAAAATATCGTGCTCCCATTGCCCAGCTAAGGTTTACGAACTTGGATATAGGTGTCAGTAGGGTACAAATTTTTTAACCAGCGAGAATACAACCAGGGGAGCGAGGTCAGCAGAATCATTCACTGGATGAAGTCCGAAGATGGCCTGCCAAACTCGACCCCAGTCGCCGAAGGATTTATGCTCAGGTCATGAATAGACACAGTCCGTTCTCACGTCACCTGGAAGAGGCCGAGTCACAGACAGCCGGGAGGTGTGTGCGACATTCGTGTTCCTCGGATTAATTTGCCCCCCAGTTTGGAGGACCAGAGTTACAGAGCTAAGATGCGTACACCACCCTCAAAGAGTCAAGTGGGTGTAAATGCTGTGGCAGCTCGTAACTTCAGGGAATGGGAGAAATAGATTCAGTGGGGGGATTCCCCCTCCCCCTCGACAACGAACATCATCAAAACACATCGCTCTATTAGCACAAGTGTTACCAAATATTATCTAAAAATAACCAACCGAGTCTGAAAAATTCACCAAATAACAATAATAATTGCCCATTCAACCGATAACTTTAAGTGAAGTAGCAGTTCACATGCGTCATCTGACGCGTCGATCTGAATACATGCTGTTTTGCTTTTGTTTTCAAACTTTCTATACAACGAATATTTTCTTCGAAAATATCCAAAAAGTGTAATAAATACTGCAATAAAAGTGTAATAAGTATAAAATAATTGTAATAAATATTTAACAAGTAATAAAAGTGTAATCAGTGTACATTCTTTAAATTTCTTAGAAAATGAAATAAAATTAATCCAAATGTGTGAAAATCCAGTGTCCCCAATCAAAATAATGACATCCATTAATTGCAATTCAGCTTGCATTGCTACAACATTGTTCACTGCGTAGAACCCAATTCGAAAAATAAAGTTCACGCAAAAAAAATTAAGCATGTTATTTCAACATTTTTTAGTTTTCTTCCATTTTACTTATTAACATCTTTGAAAGGTGATTTACTGCGAAATGCATTTTACAATCTAATTAGACAAAACTCCACTGGATTATTAGATGGAAATTATTATCAATATTTCATCATCACTATGAGACATTTTATCAGTTGACTGACGTCATCATAAATTGCTTAACCGAAGAAAACCAGGATATGTTGCATCTTATCAAATTGGCATCTTGCTGTGGTGTGTGGTAAGGTGCGCTTGTTACTAGCTTTAGCAAAGAAGTTTATTTTATTTTTCTCTTATAAAGCCGGTTGAAACCATTGCGTTTTTATTTTATACAAAGTTATTTTAGCTTTCTATTTTTAATTTAACAGTAGTTTGAACTTTAATAATAGCATACTATATGTTGTAGAGAAAGTAAATATTGGCAATCGCTGCGATCTGTCATAAATCACATAACTGCCAATCTAAATAAGCATTTTTTTTTCACCATTTCCTAGCACCCTTACGGATACAGAGTTGAACGGCTACTTCATTCCTAAGCATTGTCAAGTACTAGCCAACCTCTGGGCCATCCACCACGATAAAGAATACTGGGGTAAGGATGCTGAGGAATTCCGCCCGGAAAGATTCCTAACGGAAGATGGCAAAGCATTTAAGAAATTGGAACACTTCATACCATTCTCTATAGGTAGTGTATTTATTTTGTAAAAACAAATAATTTTTATATTCCTCTAAATCCATAGTACTCTCAGGATTTGATTGATACATGAGAATGCAAGTCAAGGTCCCGGCACCAAAATGCCAAATAAATTATTCTTTATTGAAACCATATGCTGCAAAGATGAGATGTGAGATATATATCGCATTGTATTTGCCTGTAAAAGTTGAAACATGCCATTTCACAGATTTAATTTTAAGCGTTATCATATTTTCTACTTAGAGACAAGAGATCTTAAATAAGACATTCACAGCTGAGGTAAACTTAACATAATAGATGGTACATGACAAGTCTATCCCCTTCGTCAAATTTTTGAAGCGAAACTTCTTAAGTCATGGTAATGCTAGTTCTTTCAATGGAAATCCGAGTATGACGAAAAGTAAAACGGTAATGAAGCTTCTCCGATAGTGGCGCAAAAATTGAGAGTTGTAGAGTGAGAACGGCGCATTAGACATTCTGCTATGCCCGCCAACGACTCAGAAGAGGCAGTGTCTATCGATTTCTCCACTCCATACGGACCAGTAAGTGAGATTAGCGTGTTACAAATTTTCATTATGCTCCCTGTTGTTTGCTATGCGTCGAACGAGTCTAGCGTATTTCATATTTTCTATATATTGTATACAGTTGTGATGTATTTTGTGATTTTTGATTACTATATTAAATATTAAATATTAAATATTAGAAGGATAAGCCAGTCATAAGTCGGGATAAAGTTGCAAAAGATTATCTTAGATCCGCCATTAATAAAGTTGCAAAATATATACGCTCCTAATATCCATTGATACATGCGAACCATATATCCTTCTCATTTAATATTAGTATTTCCCATACTATACCATCCGCTAACATAATGCAATTAATCTACTTACTCTCCCTTAGACAGCAACGCCTTCGGCCTGAGACATAAACCCTTTATCTCTCGTCAGTGGGCTGCAAAGATACGGATTAAGTGTTGTCTTTTATTATATAAGATAGTAATAATGCCGAAATCTAGTACGGGACGAACAATTATAATCGATGAATTATGTATCTTATTTCAGTTGTCATAAACCAGTAATTACATTTTTAAATTGTGAGAAAATACGGTACTTACTAATAGAATTTAATTACCACTTATATTTTATTTTAAATGGTATTTAATAATAGTGTTTTGGGGAATTAATGCTTTTTCTTTTCACTCATCTGGATCATACTGTATCTGGATCATACTTCTTATTATGTATCACATTGTGTATATTATATATTTAAAACACTGATTTGTTAAATTTGCCAAATTACAATATATAAATGCATTTACCATTATATGGTTGAAAACCCAGACCACACGACAGACCCGAAGGCTTACTGTTGCTAAGTGCGTGGCCAGACCATTATATGGTTGTAATACTCTTTCATTGATAAGTGCATTTTCTTTGTATCGCCCTGCAAAGTTACGGCACGGCGACTACGCATTTTTAATGTGTTTCAGAATGATTTTTCTTTCGAAGCAGGATTTTTTTTAAACAAAAGTTTCCACATCAGTTGCCGTGTAATAAAACATTTTAGGTACATAAAAATATAATTAATATACAGATAAAACGAGCATTGCTGTATTTTAAACTTTTATAGCCCACAAATGTAAAGGTAATAATGGTTACCATAGTAACAGACCGACTTTCTGTGGTGTATTCAAGTTTGCTTTGAGTGAAGTATACATGTGGCGAAGAGAGAAAGATGAGAATTTTACTTAAACAGGAAAGCGTGAATGTAACTTGAATGACTGTAAGTAACATTGAATTTTTAAGTTAAAAAATTACTTTTTTATATAAAAATTCTCAGTTATTATCCTCATTTAGCCCAGTACACCATTTTCGATATTTCTGTAATTTTAACGCAAAGTAAACTTAACAATTTTAAGGCAAAATGAACTATACAATGAACTTAACAGCAAAATAATATTTTCTAGTATTTAATAAAATAGTATGTAAGCCATTACGTTCTATTTAATTTTTTTATTTAATTGGAATAGAGTATGATTTAATTATCATCAATCCTTCTACCCTAAGTTCTTCAGTTTATTCTTACATCTATTACCTAAAATAAATCTTTAATCATTTACTTTACCCAAAATTGTTATTGGAATTTTTTAATAAATCCCGAATTTCATGTCAAATAAATCCCGAAAATGGCAATAAGGAAATTGTTAAAATCAAAAAGGAAATCTTATCAAAGAAAAAAAGCCTTTACCTAATATTAAAAGAACTTTTAACTTCTACTTAGCTTGAAATAAGTTTTCCATCAATTATCTCATATTTTTATTATTTGTAATATAGTATTATTTGTAATATATTATAGAGAAAATATTGGTTTCACGAAACTTTGGATGCCAAATCGATCTTTTTTGATGCCAAATCGAGATTTTGATGTTTTAAAACCTACTGAACATGTTTTGACTATTTTTGGAGTGATATTCGTCTGTCTGTCTCTATCTCTATGGTCGATATCTTGTGTGCGTGATAGCGGCCACAAATATTAATGAATTTTCATAAAACTTTATATCCGGCTGTGCTATCGAAAAATCTAGGACTAGATAGAATTTTTTTAGAAGTCGAGCGAAAATTTGGAATTTATTCAAAATTTTATATAGACTTAACATGGCGGCATAGGATAAAATTCAATGATCACGAGAGACTTCATAGTTTAAATCATTTTATGGAAAAATAGGCGCGATAAAAAAAATTTGTCATTAGCCCCTCTCAGTGGGTGGGGGGGGGGGGAGTTACTCCCCGAGGGTACATTGTCAAGTATGATATAAATCAGAAGAATTTTTCAAACCCCTATAAAGTGAAGGGTAAAACTCTATAAGTGTAATCATTTAGATCTACTATACCGATTTTTCAAAAATATTCTTGTAAAATGTAAAAAAAAAAATGCTACTAAAAATAGATTCTGGTATGAAGTCTGAATGGCTAAACCGTATTTCATTTATTCTAGGAAAAAGACAATGTCCTGGTGAACCTCTTGCAAAGATAGAAGTTTTTCTCTATTTCGTATCCATCCTTCAAAAGTTTGATATCAGATTACCCGACGGAAAAGCAGCAGATTTTGAAGGACAACTTGGAATTGGTTTGCAGCCTAAAGCGCAGGAGGTTATTATGACGAAAAGACACTAATTAAATGAACAGATTCTCTTGATGTGGAAAAAAATAGAACATTTACATTTCATCATCTATGTTGTTGCCGTAATGTGTATATAAATTTTCAACAGATATTGCGTTGTTTTGCCTGTTTTCCCTTTTCTTCATGTATTACGAGAAAATCGGTTTGGTTTGTAAATAATAAATATAGTTTTGTAAAAGTTAATGAAGTATATTAATAAATTGATTTTAATGTCGATTTTAACAATTTTATATTAAAATGGATAAAAAATATAAATCGTAAAAACATTTACCATATATGTTATAGGAGCACAACGTTATGGTATTATTCTACTGTGTAATTTCTAGTTTTAAGTACGATATCCTTGATTAATATAAGTATGGTAAAATTCCAAATAAGATGTACAATTGTATAACTTCATATTGATTATTTCAAATGTTAAAATAGTATTTAAAAACACCAATAAATTTTTTACTTGAAATTGGGCGGGTTTTTTTTTTTTTATAAATCTGATATAATTTTGTTTTATATTTTGACTCCGTGATTCATGCAATCAGTAAGAATGCTATTTATCTTGTATGGGAAAACCATGAAGATCATTTACCATTATAAAAAGAACATTTGTATACTTAATCTCAAATATTTAAATTACAGGTATTTAAAATATATGTGTGTGCATGTAATTATGAAAGTCTTCTACGCAGTGACAGATTTAATAAATTCATGGTAGAGTTATGAATTTATTTTGGATTAATATAGCCATCTACCTCTATAATAGCCATCTACCTCTACCATTCAATATTATAATTTCTTATACGACTCCTCATCTAAGCATGCATGCAATATGCCATCCCCTAACATAATGTAATTAATTTACGCTACCCTAAACCCCCTAGCAAATTGCAACTGTCTCAGAAACAGTGAAACTCATTATATTTTGAACAAAGAATACCAAGTTAATAATTTCCTCACGAGAGGGCTAATCAAAGAAATTAGATGTAATTAAGTACAACAGATAAGATGTAATTAAGTAACAAACAGATAAGTAGACTTGAGTCATTATAGTATTAATTAGCAAGTATTAATTTAATTGGGCCATACTGGTTAATAACCTGACTGGACTGTCGGAAGTACCAGACTTTTCTGAACGAAGTGCTGTTAAATTTACTGAACAGTGTTCTTGGTACTGTAAACCGTCAAATGTGGTTCCAGCACGACAGGGCTCCAGCACATTTTGGCATTTTTACACGTGAGTGTTTGAATAGGACTTTTAGGGCTCATTAGATTGGGTGTGGTAAACTCATTGTTTGGCGATGATGACTGACATGTATTCAACATTGAATTTAGGGGGGCTTTGGAGGACTCAGGATTTTCACTTCCGGTTCTGAAGATATCACTTCCGATTTTTCCGAAAATTCGTACAACTGTACAAAAACAGTATGCAAAAGGAAATACTGTACAAGGACAACTGTACAAGGACAGTATGCAAAAAAAAAGGTAATAAAAACACTTTATATTTCCTTCAAAAATGAAATTTACACACCATTTGTCACCATATGAAGACTTCTAATAAATTTTCTTTCATAAATTCCCTGTTGTATATTTAAATCGGCTGCGTTTTTCATTACTATCGGTAAGACCATAACTTTTTCTATACGTTATGAGAAACGTATGTTAACGTATAAGAAACGTATGTTAACGTATGAGAGAACGTTACCATACGTAATCTCAAATATTGCCATTGCTTGTATTTAAAACAAAATGTGAGCAGCAAACAATTATGGACTACTTTTACACATTAATTGACATGGGGCCAACGGCCGTACCGTGCTGAAAACACCGGTTCTCGTTAGATCACCGAAGTCAAGCAGCATCGGGCGCGGTTAGTACTTGGTGGGTGACCACCTCGGAACGCCGCGTGCTGTTGGCCATCTCGGGTGCGGTATCCCCGTGGTTTGCGCGCTAGATTTGCACGCTGCCACAAATGCCGCCGTGTTCATGCGGAGTACGATCACGTTAAACATGTGGGTCCGCAAGTCCTTCCGAGAGGTTGGTGGTAGGGGAAGGAGGGTACGGTCCCTGTGGATGCCTCCCCCACTGGGTTCCGGTCTAAATTGGGTGGCACTTCCCGGCCGTCCATACAGTTACCTTACACCTTTCTGGTAGGTCGGACGGTCTGGGTCTCAACAACAACAACATTAATTGACATATTTTACAGAAAAATTATTCCAAAACTTGTTTCGTTTATTATAAAGAAAAAAAATTCATGGTAGAGTTCAGAATGTATTTTCCATATCGTGCAGCATTGATAGAAACTTTGACCTTCCGGATTATTAATCCCCAAACCAATTTGTTTTACTTAGTATGAGTCACAAGTTGTGCCACCGGCCATCACGTTTTCTTTTCATCCTTTTCAGGAGACTTTTCATGACCTAATAAGTTTAGAGACAAGCGCAAGACATTAACGTTGATACTTCAAGAACACGTCCACATTACACATTATGAGAATGTAAATTAGGCTTTAGAATTTAAATATAAAGTCATCGATTTTCAGCTGATTTGGAAAGATTATATTATCGTGGTATCTGCACTCTTCAGTGGTAAATTAAGTTGAAGGAATCAAGGACACCGAAGAAAGAAAAAAAATCATCTACCTGAAGTGCAAAGTGTGTTTAAGCCACGGGAAAATATATGACAACTGTCCGATGAAAGATCCAATTGGTCAACCCACTCCCCCCCCCCACACACACACACACACAAGCACAGAGAAAAATAAATCCAACTTAATTATCTCGATGCCCTAACTTACACTGTATGCAAAATCTTACGTTTTATATATATTTAGTTTTTACCCTGGTAAGGTGGTAAACGACTGTTTTACAAGAAAATAGAATCCACTTCAGAACTGGAAACACAAAATATAGGCAAAGATTCGGCCATCTCCTGCACTCATTCTGGTACATCTACAGAACCAGTTTCTTCGAACCTTTTCCTTATAAAGCAAGGATACAGGTAACAAGGCCTTTGTCAGGTCTAATGTTTTCGTTGACCGAATAGAACGTAATGCAGCAATGGAAATTACGTTATTGGTAACGTCACTCTTTGGTAACGTCATTATTTGGTAACGCCAATGGAGCGATCTGACAATAGTGAATGTGACGACAGGACGCCACGCCATTGTCGTCACATTGGCGTTGGCAAAACGCCGTCACGTTTTGGTAACGTCATTACATCATTATCTCAAAAACTAATTATGCGAAACATTTGAAGTATTCTAAATGGGCCAGATTCACCTAGGTTAAGCTTGTCTAAAAGTAGCTTATTACGCTACGCGTAGTAAAAAATGCTAGTTGTTTTGTTAAATATTGTTTGCTGTGAGGCTTTATTTTTGTGAAATCATGCTATTTCAGACGTTTGTATCTGTTGGCAATCGGTCCATTTTGCAACGACAGATAGCTTAGTGGATAGGCAAAACAATATAGACCACGAAGATGACATTATTATTTTTTTAACTAGCTCATTTGATCGCCACCTCCTCATTTAGGTACAATCATTTTGTTCTCTAATAAAAGGAGTTACATTGCATATACAATAAAATGCTACAAACATTACATATTCATATCAAAAATTTAATTTGAACTAAAATTACTAAAATTAGTAAATGAAGGAGTGAAGTATTTAACTTGTTTTTCTAATTTATTTTTGTCTTCTTAAAAAACAATGGAACTTTCTTTTATTTAAAATCATTTTTTTTTTCTATCCTAGAATGGGTCAAATCGGGCTTTTTAACGTAAAGTACTTTTTTTTATAATCAGTATTTTAATTTTACGACTTTAATACTTGAAACTTGTAGAATAGAAAGTCATATTCAAGGGTAAAGCTCAGCAAAAATGTATTTTTCATTTATTAGAACACATACCCGACATCGCCTAAGATATTTCGATTATGCCTAACATCTGAAATATTTTAGTCATAAAAGCATATATTCCCTATTAAGCTTAACAAACCAGCCAAAAAGCATAAAAATCGGAAATCGGTAACCGTTTTTGTTTGAATTATAAACTTGACATTATAGACCGATAAAGTAGACATTTGAATTCCTTTTGTTTTACGAACTAACTAGTTTAACTGTGGGAGAATAAAACTTTATTCAGAAACACTCCCTTGACGGAGTCTCATTCATGAAAAAAGTTTTATCAAACTTTATTCTACCTTTCCAATATTTTGTTGGGGATATATTTTATGTTTTTTTAATTTTATATATTAGCGCAGTACAAAATCGGAAATATTTTAACCGTAAGCCTATACTCCTTATTGAGTTTAAATTAAAAACCGTAAAACAGGTATATAAATCCGTTATCTACCTTTATATGAGCCGTTTTCAAGTTATATGTATGACATACAGATAAACGGGGACAAGCTTGTAATTCTTGTTACTCTTCACGACGCTGTAGGGTGATAAAATTCACATTAGAATATTCCTTGGACCTCATTGTCCGAAAAATATTCATCAAAATATATCTCATGATTCAGAAGATATTCAAGTTAGAGGCTTGTATTGAAATTTAACCTTTTACGCTGTATGTTATTTCAAGATAGTAATACGTATAAGGTTCAGTTTTAAAGATTTTAAATTACTTTAAATATTGAACTTAAATATTTTAATTTAATATTGTCTGTATAATAATTGTCCAACATATTTTATCTTTCTAGACCCTCAGAAATTTCTCCACTGACGTAGAAGCTGAATTTTTTTCACAACCACGGGACAGAAATATCAACCACGGGACAGAACTTAACGGAGCGGAACTTCCTATTTCTTCCCGGGATCGAACAAATTGTGAATTTGAAAGTCTTTTCACACACACCGGTTATCTCGAAGTCAAAAACTTACAGTATTAATTCCCTGTAGACAGAATAAAATTAATCCAATTTTCGATCAGGATGATTATTTTCATGCATAAATAAACAAAATAACACTTACTAAAAAGTTGTAACTTAATTTTTAGGAATGTTTATTTCAGTGTCTGTAACTCTAACAATTGTCTTATTAGAGTCACAAACACGGAAATAAACACTCATTAAAAAGTTGCACCTTTTTAAAAAGTATTATTTTGTTTATTTATGCATGAAAATAATCATCTTGATCGAAAATTGGCTTACTTCTATTCTATTCAGGGAGGGAGGCCAGTATTTTATTCAAAAGAACTCTCAAACTTCAATATTTTTAAACTACAAAACCCTTCAAAATAAATGCATACAAAATTCAAATTCAAAACCCATACACAAAATTTGATGATTTTCCTTATAATCATAACTTCCTTACCAGTTAAATATACAACTTCAAATTTTACTCAGTTTGTATTTCTCTGACTGAGCCCTCTCTGCCGGAAATACTAAACAAAAAATCCTGCACTAAATTTGCATTTAAAATTGATAGACAGTAAAATCAGGACAAATCCAATTAGATAGGTGACGTAATTACACCCACGCCATTAATAGAGAACAACGAGTCCACAAAAGAAGATGAAGTAAGTGGAGCCATGTTCCGCATGAGAAAATCATTTAACTTACCCGGATGCTGCGATCTTTGTTGCCAAACAATCACAATTATTATTTCTTTTCTCTTTTTCAAGGTGGAACAGAACATATGTAAATGAATAGGTATTCACTTTCGTGTTATAGGTCAGTGTTGACATGAATAATTAACACTTTCCTCCTAAACTAACATCTGAAACTGTGTTTCTTTAACTGTGGATGAAACCGAAACTAGTAATTAAATTTGACTGAAAGTTAAGGTTACGAGTAGGCTGTTAAAGACAGGATTATAAAAGACATAATAGCTTATGTTTCTCCTGCAGTTTCCTGTCATTGATAGGGGTTTACTTTTCTTGACTTCGGGTGTATTTATAATTTCACTAATATTCAAGCCTGTCAAAGACAGGGAAACTAACACTCCTACAAAATTGAGTTGAAACATGTTTTTAGCGAGTTTTATTTTGTTTGACAATGAACGAGGCTTAGAAAAAAATCGTCTTCATCGAAATTTGACATATTTGGTTCTGTCCCATAATTTATACTGTAAGTGTGCAAAGTTTTAGCCTTATGAACCACCAGCAGGGGGGGGGGGGGGGGCTTCTGAAGGGCCTGATAAGTCTTTTAGACTACGTGCTCCGTTTTGGATCCGGGGAGAAATCAAAACTCCGAGACTATACTGTAAGTTTTCAAAGTTTCCAGCCATCTGGACCACCTGAAAACTTTTGGAGGGTCTGACTTTTCGAAACAAACTTTTCAGACAATGACTTTTGAAATAGTCTTTAAAAAAGAAGAAAAAAACATTTTATATGCCTATCCCTGTGAAGAATTCGACTCTGATAATTTCTATGTTGTAGTCGATTCTATAAATATGCAATGCTTCAGCCTTCTAGATCACCGAAAGAGGGGAGGGGCTTCTAAAGAGTCTGAAAAAACTTATTCAAAGGACCCCCCACTCCCACCCCATTTTCTTTGCCAGCGGGAGAGATCAAAAATCAGGTTCTTTTAAGTTCTACCCTGTTGTGGATACTATAAGTGTGCAAACATTCAGTCTTTTATGTTTCCGAAGGGGGAAGGGGGGCGGAGACTTCTGGAGGGTCTGTAAAGACAAAAACACGTTAGCCAGTGATTACGTAAATTTTATAAACAATCTGCTAGCTCCAATTTTAAAACTTTTAAACACATAAACTAAAGTTCACTATCTAATTTTTGTTTTCAAATTTTTGTTTTTGATAAATGTTCTATATAGAAATATATACTTCTCTTTGGAATGTTAAATAAAAGGATTGAAATTTATGCGTTGGATTTGAAAAAATCCAGCAAAATGAGCTTCTTCAAAAGACTTGCATATAATGTGAGATAAATTATTCAGATTTCATATATAGTTTCTTGTTTGCATAAAATACACTATATTTTCTACTACACCCAAAAAAATATCATTCATTTCATTTTAATTTCGTAAATTGTGGTTGAATGTAGTAAATTAGATTCGTGGTATTTTTGTATTTCTAATTAATTACAAAACATCACCCATCACAAATGGAATGTAAATTTCAAATATTTTTGCTATCGTCATGAATATATTAATTTTCGTTAAAACGTATCATTTTAACCGTAATTCAAGATTAATGCTAGATCAATAATGAGAGGAATTTTTTTGCTTTTGAATGATACTCGTACCTAAGTTTAAATGCTACCTAAGTTTGAGTGTTACTTAAGTATATTATACTAAACAGGCCTCAGCAAAACATCGATCGAGGTCCACCAATGAACCGCCAAGAAATTTTGGGATGATCACTAAAATTAAGGAAAAAGTGGTGAATGTGTTTTTTTAATTATTAAAGTATATTTTTATCAAATACACTTTTTCAAAATTGCCAAATCAAACCATCCTTGTAGGAAATAATTAACTACTTTTCGCAATTCACAGACGGCCGTTTAAAATTCTGCACAAGATTAGCAGTCAGTATTTATATACCGAACTGTTTAAAATCGGTGAACGGTATACAATGCAAGTATTCAACGGCGAGTATGTGAACTTCCATGATTCCACTTGAAATTTATATTTGACACTGAATTTTGTTGTTTTGAATTTTTGGCTCCCAAATACATGTTTTGATCATATGGTGTAATTGTTATTATTTTTATTACACTGTGATAAATATATGGCTGATTGCAGTACTTTGAGAAGAGGTTCTAGACACGAAAAAAATCTGCCCAGGCCTCAATTAAAACAATAATAAATAAATTGCTAAAAGATGACTGATAACGACTGAAACAAAAGCCTTATGAAATCAAACTCAAAATATTTTATTACTCAACAAAGATATATACCAATTACTCTTCCATGCGTAATTCTATATACAAGTTCGATATTTAAATGTATGTCCAGTACGTTTAGAGAAAGACCAAGGAACTAATCTACCATGCTGGTGGGTCTCTTCGTGTAAAGACCATACACGGGGAGTTTCAAAAAGATTGCACGATTAAATACCTCTTAAGCGATGGGTCGTACTCCCGCGGTTCTAATTTAAGAAATCCTTTAATTAAAGTAAGGCATCATCGTACTCAAATTTTGATCATGTGACATCATTTAATAAAAAAGTACAAAATGTAACTTTTTATACTGGCCAACTTTTTATACTATCCATACCTAAAATATACTAATAAATATTTTATCATCTGAAAAACGATGCTATTAACCAAATTAGTGAATTAATCCTTAGCCCACTTATAGTTAATTTTTTAACAATGATATTATATGATATTTGTCCCCTCTGGAACAAATGTGTTAATACATTATGTTACTATAAAGTTCGCCATGACGGTATCTGTGAGGTGTTGAAGGCCCAGACCATCCGACTCGTCCAAAGACTTAGAGCACTTGGTATCTGTGAGGTGTCTGTGAGGTGTGAAAGAATTATGCATTTTGGTATATGAAACATTTTCAAAGTGCGGTCGGAAAATTCGCATTTAAATTAACACAGGGAGAGCTCCGATGTCACTAAAAGGGGTAGT
This sequence comes from Amaurobius ferox, assembly GCA_951213105.1. Lineage (NCBI taxonomy): Eukaryota > Metazoa > Arthropoda > Arachnida > Araneae > Amaurobiidae > Amaurobius > Amaurobius ferox. Next base: position 82,939,397 of record OX578135.1, on the reverse strand, counting down.
TTTGGTGAATAATATTCAAAGTCTGCCTTGTTATCACATTTGCCTATTTTCAAAATTACCTCACGTTACCTCATTGTATTCACATTCATTTGACTCAATTCATTCAAATTTTGTTTTACGTATCGAAAAGTAAAACATCTGAATTAACAGAACATTTTAAAAAGAAGGAAATTCGAGAGCATCGCAGGGCAAAAGTCAAATATGGCCATACTTCTAAGCAAACATTTTCCGATTCTAAATTTGGAATGAAGGCTGTGATTCCCAGTAATGCTTCACAACACTTGCCCATATCTCTAACGCCTATCTCTCTTCCATTACACAAATGGACATTTATTGTCATTATATATTGAATGAAAGTTCTGGATAAACAGACATCCGTTAACGCTTTCGACATAGGCCTTCTTCGATTGCATCAAATGATTAAGAAACCAGTCGTGCTGTTGAATTATAGATAAATTACTCCAACGTGATTCATGGATAGCCTCTCCTGCCACTAAATTACATAATTGAGCAGTGATTCCAATTTCTTAGAATTTTCTTTCTGATAATAAGAAATGATGTATAGATACCGGGGTAACACATTGAAGGACAGAAGCTTAGATTTCTTAACAATAATTCTAAGGGGGTTGTATAACAGGGTGAATATGCACTGGAGCAGAAATAGTGAAATTGTCAGTAGACTGAACCATGACCCTTTTAAGAACCTGGTAAAACACAGGCCAAATATCATTTGAGGGCCCCTGCACAAATAATATTATTATCAGTTTATATATATATATATAAACTGATATATATATATATATATATATATATATATATATATATATATATATATATATAATAAAGATAAAAATAAATAAAAATAGTAAGACTAATTTAAAACATAATCAGCTTCATACCCTGGTTCAAAAACAATACGGAGGAAAATTAAGTAAAGAGGATAAGAAAGGAAATATCTAACAAAAGGAAAACAATGCTACCAAATAAGGCAAAATGATCTTAATTTTAAATTATCAACAATGCACATGAATTTATCAACATTCAAGAGCGATACATACAAATCAAGTTCAAACATCAAAGGATTATCAAAATCTGGAGGCTCAAAATATTAAAATGACAAAAAATAAAAATAAAAGAAAAAATGCAGTTCGAAAAAATGAAATTAAATAGAACCTCTGTAGATCCAGCTTTTCAAGGATCTTTATACGTCCACAGAGGTTCCAAATATGTTTCGCTTAACGATACAGTCACATGGCCGAAACATCATACATATACATATATACAGGATATATATATATACAAAATTAAAGCTTAGGCAGACAATAATTAGCTGAATATTTCAGAAATTATATATATATATATATATATATATATTAGAAAAATGTAATATTAAAAAAATTCAAGTAATATTAACATCATTATAGATGCAAAACCCCGGCCATATTGCCGATAAGAGAAAAGAACAGCACCGGCCCGAATTCGATGATTAATTTGAATTAAATTAATCTTCAGGGGTCTGAGTATTTAATTCCAATTAACCCAAACAAATGCCTGTTTTAGATTGAGCAATAGTATATTACTATAAATACTCAAACTCAGACTACAGACATCAAAAAATGAAAAATCGAAGATAAGAAATATTAAGGAAATTTGATATTACCATGTGTCATGAACCCTTCTTCTTTCACCACGTGTATACGCGATCAACCTCAGCAGAATGAATTATCTAGAAGCACCGGAATGAGCATGTCGAAATACAACCAGGGAGGCAGTTCGGACGTTCACACCAACACTCCCAGACCCGTCCAGTGAGTCAAAGCAGGAGACAGGACAATTAACCGTATAAACAATTCAAAATATGAACATGAAGCAAAGATGAAAATTCTTACTAAGCAAGTGATTCATAGAAGAAATGGATAAACTAAAATACCATTATACACCATTATAAGGGCTCTCAAATCGTAGTTTCAAACTGGCTAAAATTACAATTTTTCAGCGAAAATATATATATATATATATATATACAGAGAGAGAGAGAAGAGAGAGAATATCAATTGTGTTTTAAAGATGCGTTAAGATCTATTATATTCCTTATACAGTAAAACCAGGTTATAACGTTAAGCCTGTTCATAATGATATTTACCGCTGTCCCGATAAATTTCCTGCAGTACTAATGCTTATCTAACTTATCTAAAATAACAATTTGTTTCTGAGTAAACCTGTATAGTAAAATCTGTATAACGATAACTTTGCGCTTTTTTAAGCAGTAAGGCCCTTGATAATCCAGTAGTGCTGAAGAACATCGTACACAAAGCATTCGGTTCTACAGAAACTTCGCCCAACTTAACGGCTTTATGTTACATTAATTGGAATATCACATAATTTTATTTCTATACTACCGAATGTCCCAGACGTATATCTATATTCGCTAGATGGCTTGCGAAATGCATATGGCATATATGTATTCTCTGCAAAAACTAAGCAAATAAAAATATCCGATTATTCCCCTTGTTAATTACGACTAACGACTTTAAGATTCAGATTTTTTCAACATTCGTATAACTTGATTATACATTAAGTATTTTGTTTCTGTTTCTATGCATTAATGCATTTTTTATAATTGAATAAAAAAAACATAATTCTCTATATTGTTTTTACCATTATACACTTGCACACATGCATTTTTAGATTAATAGAAATATAGGTGAAATACACATATTACTTTTCAAATTGGAATCAGATTCTTGTGATTTATGCTCATGTACATTCTTAATCTGTAACATTACTTAAAAGTTTTAAGTTTGGCATGATATTATTAAAAATAATGTTACATATTAAATAACTTCCATTTTAAAGTGCATCTGATTCAAACTTTTATATAAGGATAAACTGCCTATAATAATATCTTTCCAGGTCTTTAAGATATCGTCATAAACAAATTTCACCGATTTTTGCATATCATTAAATTCGGGAAGTAAAAAAGCGATTAACTTTTTTAAAAAATCTGATGAAGGCAGCACATGACTTTCCTTATATAATGGAATGAATTTACTACTTTTACAGCAAAAAAAACAGCTTATTCTTATAGTAGATACTTACATTCTTTTCAAAATATTGAATGTTCGTCAATGAGTCGTCATTTTCATTGATTTAGCGTCATTTTTAACCATTTGGCGAGATTTTCGTTAATTTGGCGACATTTGAAAAGTCGCCAAGTTAGCGATATTCCGCCAAATTCTTCGCCAAAATCTCACCAAGTATTATGGAAGGCGAAATAAATTATCCTTACAACAGATAAATGACTATTGGCGTTCAAATGCAAAAGTATTACTCAAAGTATTTTTTTTCATGAATGGAACGAGCTAGATCAACGAGAATGATATCACCAAATTTATCGCATGGTATTGCATATGAAAAGTGAACATGTTTCTCAATAGGAAATATTTTATTTTTATTTTATAAGTCTTTTTGATAATTTTTTTTTTAATGTACAATATCTCGAGAACGGTACATGTTAGCGTTCTAAAATTTATGTCAATAGTTTTCTAATGAAAAATTACAAAAGAAATGTCTATTTGCGTAACTTTATTAGCGATTTTGATTTTTTGACGATTTTTTCAAAATTTTACTCGAAAATTTAGGGGGGTTCTGAGCATTCGATTGCGTATAAAAACAATAAGCTTCCAGTGTTTACGGATTGTGATTTTTGTACCAAATTTCGTTGGAATCGGTCCATTCGTTCGTAAGTTATCGTCTCCACAGACTCACTGACACACACGCACACGCACACATACTTTCACAAATACAGACATACTTTCACACACACACACACACACACAGACAGACAGACATCACTTCAAAAATGTTTGATTCGTGATTAGGGATGCTTGAATCGTGCTCTCCCGTCGAAAACTCGAATTCGAATTTTCGACCTCGTCACAATATTTTCCTTCCACAACTGCCGCCGTGTTCATGCGGAGTACGATCACGTTAAACATGTGGGTCCGAAAGTCCTTCCGAGAGGTTGGTGGTAGGGGAAGGAGGGTACGGTCCCTGTGGATGCCTCCCCCACTGGGTTCCGGTCTAAATTGGGTGGCACTTCCCGACCGTCCAAACAGTTACCTTACACCTTTCTGGTAGGTCGGACGGTCTGGGTTTCAACAACAACAACAATATTTTCCTTATACATTATGTATATAAGGAAAGTAATAAAGCTTACGGATTATTTTCTTCATATACATTTTGAATTCTTTATATACATTTTTTAGGTATATATCATTTTAATGGATATGTTACTGAGACAACAATAGTTACTGTTAAAACTTTCATTGAGAGTAAATACAATTATTTTCAATACAAGAAAAAAAATATTTTCGAATTAACTGCTTTCTTATGCCAAGTGTTCAAATAAAATGACTTTAGTGATTTAATCATACAAATTCTCAAAAAATTATTTCCAAAATTATCTTTCTGTACTGTATATGCGTAGTAACCAAAATATAAAATACTTTAAAACGCGCAATTTGTTCTTAATTTGGGACCCCTAACGAAATCGAAGTCCTATGTGAAATGCTAGGAAGGTTGACACGAACCTTTCAAGCCATTAATCAGGGTTTGGAATTAATAATCAACTTCCCAAAGAAAATGTGTTTTACGTTTTATAGGATCAACATATAGTTCTACCTATAAACTTTTTCTATAAAAAAAAGGGTCGGTATAATAAAATAGCAAAGTTCCTGAACCATATAGAGAAAAATGCTATTTATGGAATAATAAAGTTGGTACTTACAAGTTTTCAAGAGCTCCCTATCCCGTGTTTACGCAGAGTACGGGCACGTTAAATATGTGGGTCCGTAAGTCCTTCCGAGTGGTTTGTGGTTGGGGAAGAAGGGTAAGTTTCTGTGGATGCTAGCCTCACTGGGTTCCGCTCTAAATTGAGTGGCACTTCCCGGCCGTCCAAACAGATACCTTACAACTTCGAGTAGGTCAGACGGTCTGAGTCGAAGAAGAAAAAGAACTCCCTATAATTTCTAAATTAAAAACACTACGTAAGTGTTTAATGCATAAAATATATCATTTTTGACGTTTCACTTTCACTTACGTCGGAGCCCGCTTGTAGAGACAGTGCAATTTCCTGTGAACCTAAATGTTTTAATCGTTTTGTAAATCAATCAAATTCATACTGTGTGTATGCTTGTGCATTACATCTAAGCAATGTTTAAACCCATTATAGTTTTACGATATTTTAAAGTTAAATTCTATATACATTGACGGCCTACAAGGAAGCTTGCAATAGGTAATGCTAGAATCTATAAGAATGTGCGGCTTAACAATGTCAGAGTCTAGGGCAGACAGATAGGTACCTTATAAGCGGATGAGAATCAAATATACAAAACTTTAAATAGGCCTTATGAACTTCCTATTACACTCAGATACCTTTCGTGTTCCGAATAATCTGCCATAAATTAGTTCTTCCCGAAAACATCCCTTTATCTTTAGCAATAATTAGATAATATCTGTGCATCGAATATTAATTATATCGAAGTTTATAGTGTAAGAGAAGTAAAAAAATACTATTTCCAATGAACGTTTTGAAGTAAAATCAAAATCCCAGGATTAAAAATTAGTTTGGTAACAAAAATCCATCCCCATATATACGTTTAGCTTAAACATTTTTCTAAACACATCCTCAGGTACGTTGAAATAACCCATTCGTATGAAAAAAATCCATCCCCATATATACGTTTAGCTTAAACATTTTTCTAAACACATCCTCAGGTACGTTGAAATAACCCATTCGTATGAAAGTTGCCTAATAAATTTTAGATGATTCTTGGCGAAATGTTCATCCGCAAATAGAGGAAAAATGCTGGAAACATGCTGGGCTATAAGGAGAAATCCAGAAATCCTTCATTTCCGGGGTATGAAGATAGTTCAGTGTTGTTGATGTTGAAACCCAGACCGTCCGACCTACCAGAAAGGTGTAAGGTAACTGTTTGGACGGTCGGGAAGTGCCACCCAATTTAGACCGGAACCCAGTGGGGGAGGCATCCACAGGGACCGTACCCTCCTTCCCCTACCACCAACCTCTCGGAAGGACTGAAGATAGTTCAGTGTGAAATAACTTACAATTAAAAGCAGCTTTATTAGGAGATTTGACTTGTTGACGATTGCAAGCAATGATTGTGTTAAAACAGAAGCACAGGAGACCGATATTGCTATTTTTTCTACAGTTGCTAATAATGAATGATACAGTTTCTGAATACAGGTGAATACAGTTTCTGATAATAAATGATACAGTTGCTGAATGCAGTTAAATACAGTTACTGATAATGAATGATACAGTTGCTGAATGCAGTTGAATACAGTTACTGAATACAGTTGAATACAGCTGCTGAATACAGTTCAATACAATTGCAGAATACAGTCCAATACAATTGCTGAATGCAGTTGAATACAATAGCTGATAATGAATCAGAATCCAAAGAAACCAAAATTGATTTTAAAAGAAATAAAATAACATTCAAAATTGCTGTGGAAAGCCTCCAAAATTTACACTATCATTTAGAAGAAGAGACAGCTTAAATACAATTGTCACAGTTCTTAAGAAAGTTAAGAATTATGACAATTTAAATACAATAGAAAAAGTGCTATGCAAATGTATTGCAGATTTAAATGTTCCGAAAAAAGTTACAGATTGTTTTCAACGTAAATAAAAAAGCAACGCTTTTCAAACTTATTGTAATGTTTTCTTTTTGTTTCGCAATATGCAGCCAAGTAAGTCATTCTTATTGTTTAACTCACACCTAAACATTTTATCGGTTATTTCGAATATTAGTGACAACGAATATATATATCCCTGTCCTCAGCGGCTTTGCTATATGCGAGCTATACTGTGTGGATTAGGGTGACCTGTATATTTAGATCCTAAGGGTGACAAATTCATAACAAATTCAACATGTATCCTATGACAACGCATTGCCAAATCCGCGATTTAAACTTTAAGAAATAAAAATTGCTGTACCAAATCCTTAAATTGATTAAAACTTTATTATTTTCTTACTTAAGAACGCCTTTGTGATCGAACGCACCTAAGTTTTCCATTTCGAAGTATTATCACATATGTAGGATTGACGGATCTTAATAAAGCATGGCAAACTCTGGATGTTTAGGAAGAATAGCATGAGAAGAAATACTCTGCGCTCTAGGTGGCATGACACACATGAACTTGTATGGAAATCTTAAGTGTGTCAGGGAGAATGGCCGTTGTTAAAAAGATTTACATAAGGCAGTTGGGTATGGCAATGTTTGCCTATTATGGAAAATTATGTTTCACAAATAAAGGCAAACAAATTACAAAAGTTCTAAACAAACATTCATAAATATTAAAATGTTACAATAAAATGTAGTTTTGTTTCATCAAATTTCAGACATTGTACTAGCTGAATGAATTTCAGAAAAATGGCAAAACACGGAACAATAATTCAATCATTTTAGATATGTAACTTGTTACGAAAAACTTCAATCTTCAAAATTTTGTTCATAAACTTGGAATAAGTTTCTAGTCACCTTACCGTTGCCTCTGATCAGCAAGGCTTGAATTCCAGTCACAGAGGTCCTAAGCTATACTACAAATGATGTTTCACCGACATCACCACCAAAAATTAACTACCATAAAATTTTAACTGGAATTTTATCATTGTGGCAGTACAATTAAATAGGTTTTTTTTTTATCCTAGTATTTTTTATATATAATCTTGAAGCCTGAAATTTATATTAAGAATGCAAAATATGCTATAATATGAATATAATAATATATAATGTAACCAATTATTCCAAAGAATTCAGAAAATACCACCCCCTCCGAATATACCCCTCCCTGAATATTTGACTACTTTTCATATTCCATAAGAATTGCTTTTGTAAGCAATATTCATCCTAACTTGAGGTCAAACATATATTCTCACAGTCTAGAAAATTTATTTTACATAATAAAATATGTCTGTGTATGGCGCTTGTAGCGAAAAAGCAAAACTTCGAACAGCGGTGAAATTTGCAACAGAGGTACTTCAAACTCCATGTACGATACACCTCGGCGAGATACTTTTCTTTCAATTCGAATTATTTTAAATGTAATGAACTTTAAAAGCGGAAAATCGCCTTTCCTTCAAGTCAAATGTATTCATTTTTTGCCGCTGCAGACGATATTAAAGAGCAGCTATTTCGATTACATCGCACATTTTGTTTCGACAAAAATCTACTGTTTGCTAACTCAATGGAATTAATTCATAGGTTTTCTAACTTTACGAATTTAAAAGATTTCGTTCTTTTTTTTTACTTTCCCTGCAATACATGGTAATGTATAGGGAAAGTATTGGAATCATGTCGAAAATCGCAACTCGAATTTTCGATGGATCTACACGGTTTGAGACCACTAGAATACGAAAAAACCATTTTTAGCGTGACGTCTGTGTGTGTGTCTGTGTGTCAGTCTGCACAGATTTTGTATCCACTCTAACTAAAAAACTAATCGACCGAATTTCACAAAATTTGGTAGGTAAGTCACTTGTGGACGAGTCTGGTGCTGAATAGTTTGGGGTACGATTCGGGATAAAAGAACCCGCCTTTTTTTGCAAAATGACCCGCAAAAGTTTGTATTCACTCTAGCTGAAAAACAAATGGACGGAATTTCACAAAATTAGGTAGATGCGTCACTTAGGGGTCATCCCGGTGCTGATTAGATTTTGGTACGATTCGAAAAAAAATAACCTGCCGTTTTTTGCAAAATGGCCCGCAAAAATTGTCAAAATCAAAACTAAAAAGCTACGTATGCTCAAATATATCCATTAAATGCTTATTTAATACGTAATTTTTAACGAAGAAAAGAATAAGATCAACCCCATTACACTAGGACTAGCCGTTCTCGAGATATATTAGTTTTTTTTCGTATTTTCACCACGCCACCTTTGGAAATAAGTCCAGTTATCACAGGAGAACGAAAATTGAATTAAAAGTGAATTAAATTTAATTAAAATAAAAAGAACGTGGATATAAGTCTGCAGGGAAAGTCATGTGCTGCCCACATCAGATTTTTACTTTCCCTGCAATACATGGTAATGTATAGGGAAAGTATTGGAATCATGTCGAAATGACAACTCGAGTTTTCGACGGATCTACACGTAGAATACGAAAAAAATTATTTTTAGCGTGACGTCTGTGTGTGTGCCTGTCTGTCTGTGTGTGTGTGTGTGTGTGTGTGTGTGTGTCTGTCTGTGCAATGTATGTATCCACTCTAACTAAAAGACTAATGGACCGAATTTCATAAAATTTGGTACGTAAGTCACTTGGGTGAGAGCATGGTGCTGATTAGTTTTTGGCAGGAATCGTAAAAACAGAATCCGCCTTTTTTTGCGAAATGGTCCGTAAAAATTTCATATACCCACTCTAGCTAAAATACTAATTGACTAAATTTCACAAAATTTGGTAGATAAGTTACTTGTAGGACACTCTGGTGCTGATTAGATTTTGGTACGATTCGGAAAAGAACAACCTGCCTTTTTTTACAAAATGGCCTGCAAAAATCGCCAATATCTAAAAAAAATATTAAGTATGTTCAAATGTATCAATTAAATGCTTGCTTTATACGCAATTTTTGACGAGGAAAAGAATAAGAACAACTCTATAACTCTAGGACTAACCCTTCTCGATATATTTGAGATTTTTCGCATTTTTTTATGCCGCCTTTGAAAAAATGTCCAATTACCAAATAAAAGCAGAAATTGAATTAAAAATGCAAATTTAGTGTCATTTTGTGCAATTAAACTCAATTTAATGAGTTCTTAAAGAAATAAAGAAAAAATGAATTTGAATCTGCAGGGAAAGTCATGTGCTGCCCACATCAGATTTTTGCTTTCCCTGCAATACATGGTAATATATAGGGAAAGTATTGGAATCATGTCGAAAATCGCAACTCGAGTTTTCAGCGGATCTACACGTTTCAAGACCTCTAGAATACGAAAAAACCATTTTTAGCGTAACGTCTGTGTGTCTGTGTGTCTGTCTGCGTGTCTATCTGTCTGTCTGTACAGATATTGTATCCACTATGACTAAAAAACAAATTGACCGAATTTCATAAAATTTGGTAGATAAATCACTTGTAGGTGAATCTGGTGCTGATTAGTTTTGGGTGCGATTCGGGATAAAAGAACTCGCCTTTTTTGGGGAAATGGCCCGCAAAAGCTTGTATCCACTCTAGCTGAAAATCTAATGGACCGAACCGAATTTCACAAAATTTGGAAGATAAATCGCTTGTGGGTTACCCTGGTGCTGATTAGATTTTGGTGCGATTCGGAAAAAACCACCAGCCTTTTTTTGCAAAATGGCCCTCAAAAATCGACAAAATCTAAAATGGAAAACTACGTATGCTGAAATATATCCATTAAATACTTGTATTATACGTAATTTTTAACGAAGAAAAGAATAAGACCAACCCCATTACATTAGGACTAGCCGTTCTCGAGATATTTCGTTTTTTTTGTTTTTCTCAAAGGCACTTTTGAAAATGAGTCCAGTTAACAAATGCGTACTCAAATTGAATTAATAGTGAATTAAATTTAATTAAAATAAAGAGAACGTGTATATAAGTCTGCAGGGAAAGTCGTGTGCTGCCCACATCAGATTTTTTAGTTTGGTTTTATATAATCATTATGAGTATTGAGCTAAAATTTGATTGAAATTGAATGAAAACTTTCAAATAGCATTTTTTTTTAATTTTACTTCTGCTTTACGTTGCATATGATATCACATACTGAAAATGAAGCTGATATTAGACTCATTTATAACTCATTTATAACTTATTTACGACAATGGATATTATAATACCTCTTTTGTGTGTGTGTGTGTGTTGTGGATCCACAGACAGTGATTGAGTACTGACTTTCATTATAGTAAGATATCCCATCAATAAACCAGTTTTTTAAATTAATTACGGGTAGAATGCCCGCGGGCCTCACTAGTTTATAATATAAACACTGGCAAATTTTAAAAATGGGGTTTTAAAAGCATGTAAAGGTGCATCACTTTCACAAAATTCGTCATTACCGATGCTTCCCAAGCCATCAATACCTCGAAACTGCAAACCCTAGAGGCAGGTTAAGAAATCAAAGGTGATAAATGGAAGTGCGCTTTGTTAACTCAACTTCCTGGTTATTATCTTTTGAACACTTTCACTTCTTAACCCTTGCCGTGGCGATTCGGAATATGAGCCGCAACTTGCCGGCAAAATGTTTATGGTATTAGGGACTCAAGCAGTTAATGTTTGTTTTTTGTTTTTCCTTCAGGAACAATGTCCAGCAGCTTCGTTAGACCGTTACCAAAAGAACCGCAACGAAGTGAACTTTTTGCTTCTTATGCAAATGGGTTAGTGCTCATCGTATTCAGAACGGGATTAATGCCCAATGGAAGAATGAAGAAAAGGGCCCCACAAAGTGGTTGGCTTACGTTCTTTCACCGGGAAATGACAGATAATGGCAATTGTTTTGTTTTCAGGAAAATGACTGTTTGGAACAGAGTTGGCAAGATGGTAAATTGGGCAAGGGTTTCGCTGATTAACAAAGTCTGCTGGACAGAGCGGATTTAATGAGCTGAATATAGAACCAACATGGAAATTTGATCTATTTCAGCGTTTGGAATCTGGAACACGATATAGCTATATAATAATTAGCTAACGTGTTTTTGTTGCTCCAAACTGTGTAAAAGCTTTCCCTTGGTTCAGAGGGCTGACACTTATAATATCAACCATGAGACAAAACCTAACGGAGAATGATTTTCGATTTTCCCCCTGGAGCAGAAGGAAGGGTGGTTTCAAAAAGTCTTTTCTGGTACCTCCAGAAACGTTTCCTGGTGACCTAGACGGCTGAATATGTACACTTGTATTATCAACCAAGGGACAGAACCTAACGAAGCTGGATTTTCGATTCCCTTTCCTACCCCCACCCTTGTGGCAAAGATAATTGGGTTTTCTTCATGTGTCAGGCCGGTATGCGTTATCCCCTTATTATCTCCCAAAAATAACTATAAGTTCTGCATTGGTATTACTAAGCGTACCGTTGGTATTCGTATATCTGAGCATGCTAGCTATATTAAAAATAAAATTCTGCTTACGGCTCTTGCTCATTTTGTTAATAACGGTAATTTTCACCCTATGTTTGATAAAACTTTCCTCTTAATCTGTTGCAATAGCCCCCATAATATTTTACTTTACGAATCCCTTTTCATTTATATTTACGGCGACTCTATTTGCAATTTTGATCCCATTCGAACCCTCAGTTATGCTTGGCGTCTCCTTCTCTACTCATTGCCTGTTAAACTATTATATAATTTTCTAAATATAAAGTAATTATTACTTTCCTTGTATACATAGTATAATGTATAAGGAAAGTATGGTGACAAAGTCAAAAATTCGAATTCGAGTTTTCAAGCATCCCTGAACCCGAATCGAACATTTTTTAGGTGATGCCTTTGTGTGTGTGTGTGTCAATGTGTTACTTTTCATATGTAATATCACGCGATAAATTTAGTGACATCATTCTCATGGATCTAACTCGTTCCATTCATTAGAAAAGTTACTTTAAAGTTACTTACTTTGGGTAATACTTTTGCATTTGAATGCCAATAGTCATTTATATGCTATAAGAATGCCTTATTTCTCCATCCATAACGCTTGGCGAGATTTGGGCGACGAATATGGCGGAATGTCACCAGCTTGGCGACTTTTTTAAATGTTGCCAGATTAACGAAAATGTCACCAAATTGATATAAAGAAAAAGGAAGCTAAATCAATGAAAATGACGACTAATTGACGAAAATACAATAGCTTTGAAAGAATATAGGTATCTACTATAAGAATAACCTATTTTTCCTTTCGTAACGCTTGGCAAGATTTTAGTAAGGAATTTGTCAGAGTATCTCTAACTTGCTGAATTGAAGTTGCTAAATTGAAGAAAATGTCACCCAATTGATAGAAATTCGCCAAATTGATGAAACTGACGCTAAATCAATGAATTGACGACTAATTGATGAAAGTTCAATATCTTGGAAAGAACATAAGGGCAAACTCTAAGAATAACCCATTCCTCCATCCGTTCGTCCTTAACGTTTAGCGAGAAATTTAGCGTGACGTCAGCAACTTGACGAATATTTTAAATGTTGTTAAAGTGATAAAAACATCGACAAATTGATAATAATAACTCCAAATTGGACGTAATGTTTCGCAAATTCTGATTTCCGCACATATGACGGGCATACCTTCTAGTATATAAGAAACGCTCTTTTCTTCGTTTGTCTGCAACACTTGGAGATGCATTTTGGCGAACTTGGCGAATAATCTAGCAAAATATCGTAAACTTGGCGATATTCCACCCCAGATTGACGAAAGTATCGTTAAAATTGCAAAAATGACGCCTAATTGATGAATTAATTATTAAAATATTTTAATATATGGACTATGCACTATATCGCTTATTGAGGATACTATCAATATTGATAATTGTTTATTTAGAGTTGCGCGAAATGTAAATTAATTGGGTACTTTGAAATAGCTTTACATGTTGTCATCCGGAAAATTGCCAAATGTACAATTCAACGATAAAAACACAGTACCGTGGATCTTATACATTATTTGTTTACTGTAAAAGAAGTAAATTCATTGCATTATGCATACACTCATTGCGAAAAAAATTTACTCACCAAGAAGTAATTGTGGGATCGTATCGAAACTTGGCATGAAGATACTTGTCAGGCAGATATGCAAATGATTAGAAATATAGCGTGATTGCGCATTGCGTAGTGCCACCAGAGAGCGTTGAACTTCGTTCTCCCTTCCGCAGAAAAAAAAAGTACGCAGAGGCTTTTTGCCTGTACTTAATCTGTTGCAAGGGGACGCTTTTTCATCAGGGATACCGTTACGCCGCCATCGAAGAAAATATGATCAGCTATCAAAGTTCAAGAGGGGAAGAATCACTGGGATGAGGGAAGCCGGGTGGTCAGCTCGGCCAGTAGCCCGTCACCTAGGCCGTTCTGATTTTACTGTGGGGAGGTGTTGGGACAAGTGGACGAAAGAGAGGTGGCATACACGGCGACCAGGCTCAGAACGTCCTCGGCAGACCAATAGCCGCGAAGACCGTCACATCACCCGACACGCAGTCACAGCGCCAACTGCATCATTGTCCGGCACCCGGACACAGGCAGCTTCTTCACTACGGGCCCCTGTGTCTGTCCGTACCATCACGAGACGCCTGGCTGAAGGACATTTGGTACCGCAGCGCCCATTATGTGTGCTGCCAATGACACCCACACACCGTCGCCTCCGCTTGGAGTAGTGTCGCGCTCGACGGGATTGGACACAACCGAAGGAACCAGGTCGTCTTCAGCGACGAATCGAAATTCAATTTCAGTGATGACAACCGTGTACGTGTGTAGAGGCCCCGTGTTGAGCGCCTCAATCTTGCCTTCGTTTTACAGAGGCACACCGCTCCCGTAGCTAATGTGTTGGTATGGACTGCCATCGCATACGACACCTGGTCACCTTTAGTATTGATCCACGGAACCATAACAACCCAGCGACACGTTCGTGACATTCTTCAGCCACATGTGTTGCCCCTCATGGCAGGACTCCCAAGAGGCATTTTTCAACAGGACAGTGCTCGGCCACACACAGCAAGGGTGTCACAGGAATGGCTCGGCCACATTAACACCTTTCCCCGGACTGCCCGATCCCCAGATTTTTCACCGATCAAGCATGTATGGGATCACTTGGGACGGTAAGTTGGACAGCCTACGAGTTTGGTCGAACTAAAGGCGCGCCTACAACAACTGTGGAATAAGATGACGCAGGACACCATGCGGGACCTGTATGCCTCAATGTCCTCCCATATCGCATCATGTATTCACGCTAGAGGTGACCCAACAGGGCACTAGAACCTCCATTCATTTGCAGTTTTTCCTGTAATAAATGATCCTTTTGCTTTGATTTTGTATCACTTATATCAACATTGCACTCACATATATAAAATTTCGTTCGATTCTGACAGCTTTTTCTTGGTGAACAAATATTTATGGCAATGAGTGTATAAGGAAAGTCATGTGCTGTCCAATTCAGATTTTTTTTTCCTTGTTTTTGACGACACATATATTGGTTTACCCTGTATTTTATGATCTACTACCATTTATGTTTCTTGTAATTAAATTACATTTTCTAAATGTATCGATTATAAAATGTTCTATATGCCAATCTTGTCTCGTGACTGTGGCCTATATATTAGATCTTATGTTTGTCACCTACTATTTACTATGGCACTGATGAAGGACGTGAAAATGTCCGAAAGCGCTCTGGTGTGTGTGATTTTCAAGTACGTCGTTAAGGGTGTTTTATTAAAGACATTTTAATTAACCAATATTTGGTTGTCTTTATTTGATTTTGGAATTTTTTCGAACCCTCCAGAAGCTCCTGATGTCTTAAAAGTTTGGATCTTTGCATACTAATAGTATCTATTGCGTGAGAGAATCTAGCGGTATTCGATTCCGCTACCAGGTGCGGGACTCAACCGGGTCGGAAAGTACTTACACTCGGTTAGCTTGAAGGTTGAAACTTTGCACGCTTATCTACAGCGTAACAGAACATAAGAGCCAATTAGCATGACTATTCTCCGGGCTAAGCGCAATACATTTTTAAACAAAATAACATTTATTAAAAAGCTGTAACTTGATTTTTTTTAAAGTGTTATTTTCTCTGTCATTGATAGGCATAAATACTGTGGTCATGTAATAAATGTTGAAAGTTGTTCGGAATTACTATCATGGCGATTTTCTATCCAAATTTTGCATTCAAGGTCGGCTTTACACCGGCATGCCTTCAGAGGCATTTTTTCAGCACAAAGTTGGAGCTGGTTGCTTTTCGTGTCAAAACATAAATAAATAAAATGCTAATTTTTTTCTACAAATTATCATTTAAAGCCTCCCTATTGATATGATCTTCCTCTATTTATAAATTTGCATAATTTTGCTTATACCGTATAGAGAATAGAGAATTTTTTTGTATATTCTTTTTCATACAAAATCTTGCATACACATTTCATAGCACTATGTTCCAATATCAGATAAAAATTATCTATAAATTTAGAAATTATGCTTTAAAAATGAATTGATTAAATAATCCGAAATTAATAGTTAAAATCGAATATTTGCATGTAATATTTAGGAATTACTGTGTATCATCTTTATGGAAAAAATCAAAACTGAAACACCTCACTTACACTGCACACACTGTATACAGAGCGGGAGTGGCACTTCCACACGTGCGCCAACGCAGTGAATTCTCCCCCATGCGCCCAAGCAGATTGTTCTGACGCTTATTTAGGGCGTATTGCATCCACTTAGAAATCCTGCTATTTTTCAGAAGACAGAGTATTCGCGCAGCAAGCGGCTGCGCTATTTGAAAACTCGAATGAATACATTTAATTAATTCCTGCTTCAAATCTTGATCATACTCCACGCACATTTTTAGTGCAAAATTAGAATGCATTTGATAGCCAACCTCTAACTCCAGATATTTTTATTATGCGTTTCATCCTTGAAGTGAGTATTGGCATATTGTAAATCACTTTCAGGCATATCTATGCCAGCATATCTATGCAAACGTAATGATTATTTGAGAAAGAAAAAGCATTCCATCACCATGATCCCTTACCTTGAAAACGTTGAATATTTTAAGTAAATATTTTAGCACTTTTGGCATCTACCTGTTTGTAACCCCAGTCTCATCTTCGCACTGTGGTCTACCATTAATTCACCAGATAAAGCTTGCCTAGTCGCTGATAGGGAAGCGGATTTTATTCAACGTTCTTAAGAGAAATTAATTGTTTGTGGTACGCATCCTGCTCCGTTTGGGGAGAATATATTTTAGCTTTATCTGAGTAATAAATGAATGTATGTATCGATGCGAGCTTGTGCAGTACTTAAGGGATTATTATATCAGTTCGTGGCGTACATGAGATAAGAACCATTCCAACTATTGAATCATGTACTAAATTATCAATGACAGTTTTTAGCAACTATTAGAGACGAAAAAATGTTAAACATTTAGAAACGTGTCACATTTTTTTCCACTATCTTGCTGATTTATTACCATCAGATTATTATTCCTTTTCTCAAGGTGATTTTTTCTGATATACAAATCTTCCTCAGACCGTAAAATTCAATATAGAAGATTTTATGCATACATATGCAACAAGTAGAGCTTGAATAATAATAACAATGCAATAGCTCATTTTTTTTTTCACTGAAGAGAAACAAATACACACTCTTGGAATTTTGATCGAAAAATTTATAAAACTTTGATTTTTTTTTACTAACGGACTTCAGTCCCTGCTCGTTACGATCACCAACCCCCATAACCGCTTTCGCGAATCAAGAGGGCTTTTTCCTCTACTCGTGGGCACTGATTGAACTTGCTTCTTCGAGTCACTAGTTACACAAACGTAATACGTTGCAGGGGGTCCGCCCCTTGTTTGCTATCACTCACTAATCCCCTGAACTTACTTTGCGATCTTCTCCAACTCAGCCGCGCACAGGACCGCTCTCGAACTCCTTATTGGCTGGACCAAATTAATTTTTGCTTATACTGAAGGAAATTTTCAATTCAGAAATGTATAAAAAATAAAACAACTTTTAAACTGTATCGAAATTAAAAAGTCTGATGTGGGCAGTACATGACTTTCCTTACAGACTCAAACTCATTTCCTCCTTATTTTTTTAATTCATTAAATTGAGATTAATTGAGGCTCCGTTTAATTAAAGGCTCCGTGTTGCAAAAATTCAACTATGTGGGTACATTCGTATAAAAATGCGTGGTCTTGTTATTGTTAGTCTGTTGCAAACACGAACTGTCGGTTCAAATACTCTTCTTTTGATTTAAATATTCAATATATCTTAAGCTAAAGTTTAAATAGACGAACCGTTTATTTCAGCGTATTTCCCTAATATTCCTATACAAATGTAATAAATATCATATTTTTGTATACCATAGTTTTTGCAGCACAAGACAGAGAATCTCGAGAAACGCAAAATTTGTCAAACAGCGTCGGCGTCAACTACATTTTTTTAATATAGAAAGATATTGTAGTATAGAAAAAGCATTTATTACCTAAAAATTTCCTAATTCCAGATTTTGAATACATGTTCAAGGAATCCCTAAAAATTTCTCGAACATTTTTAGAATGAGGTCGACCTTTATATATATGCTTGTATGCGTGTATATGAGATGTGAACTATGATGCACGTATCAAAATGAAATTTTATGTATTAGTCAGATTATGTAAAAACTATAAATATTATTTGCAAATTTCATGTTCAGAGGAAAAATCATTCGAAATTTAAAATTTATATAAATTGCAATAAGGAATCAGAAATTGCATCAAAATTGCATCAGTATGAATTATACTGTGTTCTTTTCTTAATTTCAGTAAATTATAATTTATTTTTCTGTCAACTTTATTTGTTTTTCAGTGAACTGTATAACTTACTTTTTAGTGAACTATAACTTATTTTTAGTGAACTATCTATTTTTCACCGGATTAGTATTTAATTTTCAATGAACTATTATTTATTTTTCAGTGGACTATTATTTATTTCTTCTACAGATAAAAAAATCTGATGTGGGCAACACATGACTTTCCTTATATAATGAAATGAATTTACTACTTTTAGAGTAAAATAAATAGGATTTTCTTCTAGTAGATACTAATATCCTTTCCAAGATATTGAATTTTCGACAATTAGTCGTCATTTTCATTGCTTTAGCGTCATTTTTATCCATTTGGTAAGATTTTCGTTAATTTGGCAACATTTCAAAAAGCCGCCAATTTCGTCGCCAATATCTCGCTAAGCGTTATGGACGAAGAAATAAGTTATATATCTGATGTGGGCAACACATGACTTTCCTTATATAATGAAATGAATTTACTACTTTTAGAGTAAAATAAATAGGATTTTCTTCTAGTAGATACTAATATCCTTTCCAAGATATTGAATTTTCGACAATTAGTCGTCATTTTCATTGCTTTAGCGTCATTTTTATCCATTTGGTGAGATTTTCGTTAATTTGGCAACATTTCAAAAAGTCGCCAATTTCGTCGCCAATATCTCGCTAAGCGTTATGGACGAAGAAATAAGTTACTTTTATATATATATATATATATATATATATATATATATATATATATATATATATATATATATATATATATATATATATATATATATATATATATATATATATATATATATAAAAGTAAATACATCATCAAATTGAAAAAGGGGGGGGGGGTACAAAGGAAAGGGGGAAAAGAAAGGAGAGTGTTTACAGGAACGACAGAAAAAAGGCCGGGGGGGGGATAGTGACCCCCCGTTCCCGGTTAAAGCACTTTTACTCTAGAAACACTCCCGGTGCCTCTGTCTTCCTGAAGCACTCCTCCGTCCGATGAAATCTATGAAACATCCCGAAGTATATAGACCATGAAGCAAAAAAGGGGGCTTAAGATTGGAATAAACCTAACCTAATTTCTCAACAGAATTCCTGAAGTCCACAAGCCATGCCGCACAACCTTATCTCACCGACCTGCTATCATCAAATAAAATTGTTTGTCTTTCTGTCAAATATCAAGTCTACATAGTGCCTTAGATAACGATGTGGGTAATTGCTTTTTGCTGCTTCCCTGAGTAATTTATTGACGCTGTGTTGCTGTTCTTCTTTTTCAGTGTTGAGACGTCTATATCGATTTAGATGATTTATTATAACATTCCTGAAAATACCACTGCTCAAATTAGATTTCCAATCTATAATGTAATTAATGTTGAAATCAAAATTATCCCTCTTGTCATAAACTTTAAAACATATCTTGTTTTTCTCATTGTAGTAAATACTGATATCCAGAAAATCAACAGTTCCTGGATTTGTATATTTAGTTTCCAAAAGTTCCAGGCACTTAGGGTAAAACCCAAACTCAAAATGATCTTGTTGATTTTTATATCCAATAATCACATCGTCAACAAAGCGGTATTATGGCATTTCATTGACTAAATATGTGCCTTGTTCATATTTACCTTGCAGATATTTACCTGAACAAGTATGAACAAGGCACATATTTAGTCAATGAAATGCCATACTACCGCTTTGTTGACGATGTGATTATTGGATATAAAAATCAACAAGATCATTTTGAGTTTGGGTTTTACCCTAAGTGCCTGGAACTTTTGGAAACTAAATATACAAATCCAGGAACTGTTGATTTTCTGGATATCAGTATTTACTACAATGAGAAAAACAAGATATGTTTTAAAGTTTATGACAAGAGGGATAATTTTGATTTCAACATTAATTACATTATAGATTGGAAATCTAATTTGAGCAGTGGTATTTTCAGGAATGTTATAATAAATCATCTAAATCGATATAGACGTCTCAACACTGAAAAAGAAGAACAGCAACACAGCGTCAATAAATTACTCAGGGAAGCAGCAAAAAGCAATTACCCACATCGTTATCTAAGGCACTATGTAGACTTGATATTTGACAGAAAGACAAACAATTTTATTTGATGATAGCAGGTCGGTGAGATAAGGTTGTGCGGCATGGCTTGTGGACTTCAGGAATTCTGTTGAGTAATTAGGTTAGGTTTATTCCAATCTTAAGCCCCCTTTTTTGCTTCATGGTCTATATACTTCGGGATGTTTCATAGATTTCATCGGACGGAGGAGTGCTTCAGGAAGATAGAGGCACCAGGAGTGTTTCTAGAGTAAAAGTGGTTAAACCGGGAACGGGGGGCACTATCCCCCCCGGCCTTTTTTCTGTCGTTCCTGTAAACACTCTCCTTTCTTTTCCCCCTTTCCTTTGTACCCCCCCCCCTTTTTCAATTTGATGATGTATTTACTTTTATATACCTGCTAAACATGAAAGAGCGGCAATGCGCCTTAATGTTATGAAGTGTTATGATTGTGTTTTTTGTATATCTTATTTTTAGATATTTTTCTAATATATATATATATATATATATATATATATATATATATATAACTTATTAGATATTGAATTTTCGACATATATTATATAACTATTATTATATATTTATATATTATATAACTTATTAGATATTGAATTTTCCACAATTAGTCGTCATTTTCATTGATTTAGCGTCATTTTTATCTATTTGGCGAGATTTTCGTTAATTTGGCAACATTTCAAAAAGTCGCCAAGTTGGCGACATTCCGCCAATTTCGGCGCCAAAATCTCGCCAAGCGTTATGGGCGAAGAAATAAGTGGTTCTTACAGCAGATAAATTGGCGTTCAAATGCAAAAGTATTACTCAAAGTATCTTTTTTCATGAATGGAACGAGCTAGATCGACGAGAATGATGTCATCCAATTTATCGCATGATATTATATATGAAAAGTGAATATGTTTCTCAATAGGAAATATTTTTTTTTCTATTTTATATGACTTTTTGATAATTTTTTTGAAAAATGTGCAATATCTCGAGAACGGTTCATGTTAGCGTTTTAAAATTTATGTCAATCGTTTTCTAATGAAAAATTACATAAGAAATGTCTATTTGCGGAACTTTAATATTGGTTTTGATATTTTGGCGATGTTTTCAAAATTTCATTCGAAAATTTAGGGGGGGGGGTTCTTAACATTCGATTGCGTATAAAAACAATAGGCTTCCAGTGTTTACAGATTGTGATTTTTGTACCAAATTTGGTTCGAATCGGTCCATTCGTTCGTCAGTTATCGTCTCCACAGACCCACTGACACACACACACACACACACACACACAGACATCACTTCAAAAATGTTTGATTCGTGATCAGGGATGCTTGAAACGTGCTCTCCCGTCGAAAACTCGAATTCGAATTTTCGACCCCGTCACAATACTTTCCTTATACATTATGTATATAAGGAAAGTAATGACACAATGTTTTTTACTTTCCCTTCGATACATGATAATGTATATGAAAAGTATTGGAAAAAATTGCAATACAGTTGCAATCTACACATTTCGAGCACTCTAGAATACGAAAAACTATTCATAGCATGATGCCTGTGTGTATGTATGTCTGTCTGTCCGATGTATGTATCCACTCTAGATGAAAAACTAATTGACCAAATGTCACAAAATTTGGTAAATAAGTTTTTTATAAATGACCCTGGTACCGATTAGATTTTGGTACGAATAAAAAAAAAGAAACCTGCCTCTTTTCTGCGAAATGTCGCTCAAAATAGTATGTATCTGCTCTAGCTAAAGAACTACCAAGTGACCAAAATTTCACAAAATTTGGTATCTGTGGAATACTTTGATGCTGATTAGATGTTGATATAATTCGGAATGAATAAACCTGATTTTTTAGCAAAATGTCTCATAAAAATTGCTAAAATCTAAAATAAAAGATTACGTGTCCTCAAATGTATCAATTAAATGATCGTTTTATCCGCAATTTTTGTCGGCAAAAATAATGAAACCAACCTCGTAACTGTAAAATTAACCGTTCTCTAAATATTTTAGTTTTTCGTATTTTTCTACGTCATCTTTGAAAATACGTCCATTATACGTGTACAATAATTATACGTATAATAATTATACGTGTTATTTTGTGCTATCAAACTCAATTTAATGAATTATAAAAAAAAGAAAGAAAAAAAAATTGAATCTGTAGCGAAAGTCAAGTGCTGCCCACATCAGATTTTTTTTTTCTGTACTAACAAAATTTTAGATCGGCTGTTAAATAGTTTTGAAGCATTTAGTATGCCGTAAACCAAGATTGTGAGAAATTATAACCGGTACTAATATATATTTTTACTTTCCTTATATACATAATGTATAAGGAAAGTATTGTGACGGGGTCGAAAATTCGAATTCGAGTTTTCGACGGGAGAGCACGTTTCAAGCATCCCTGATCACGAATCAAACATTTTTGAAGTGATGTCTGTGTGTGTGTGTGTGTGTGTGTGTGTGTGTGTGAAAGTATGTGTGTGTGTGTGTGTGTGTGTGTGTGTGTGTGTCAGTGGGTCTGTGGAGACGATAACTGACGAACGAATGGACTGATTCAAACCAAATTTGGTACAAAAATCACAATCCGTAAACACTGAAAGCCTATTGTTCTTATACGTAATCGAATGTTCAGAACCCCCCTAAATTTTCGAATGAAATTTTGAAAAAATCGTCAAAAAATCAAAACCGCTAATAAAGTTACGCAAATAGACATTTCTTATGTAATTTTTCATTAGGAAACGATTGGCATAAATTTTAGAACGCTAACATGAACCGTTCTCGAGATATTGTACATTTTTCAAAAAAATTATGAAAAAGTAACATAAAAAAAATTCCTATTGATAAACATGTTCACTTTTCATATGTAATACCATGCGATAAATTGAGTGATATCATTCTCGTGGATCTAGCTCGTTCCATTCATGAAAAAATATACTTTAAATAATACTTTTGTATTTGAACGCCAATAGTCATTTATCAGCTGTAAGAATAACTTTTTTCTTAGTGCATTACGCTTGGCGAGATTTTGGCAACGAATTTGGGCGGAATGTCGCCAACTTGGCGACTTTTTTG
Source organism: Amaurobius ferox (assembly GCA_951213105.1). NCBI lineage: Eukaryota > Metazoa > Arthropoda > Arachnida > Araneae > Amaurobiidae > Amaurobius > Amaurobius ferox. The sequence continues at coordinate 82,915,724 of OX578135.1, read as the reverse complement.
AAATGTTGCCAAATTAATGAAAATCTCGCCAAATGGATAAAAATGATGCTAAATCAATGAAAATGACGACTAATTGTCGAAAATTCAATATCTTGGAAAGAATATTAGTATCTACTATAAGAAAAACCTAATTTTTTACTGTAAAAGTAGTAAATTCATTACATTATATAAGGAAAGTCATGTGTTGCCCACATCAGATTTTTTTTTATTGACCATGCCGTTCAGCAGCTCACTCAAAGGATGGAGAGATGTTACAACGACAGCCAGGAAAAACACAGAAATAACTAAACACATGAACATGCACAGACATACATAGACAATATACATAAATATAAAGTGTCACAGATACATCAAAGTAAAATTTGCTGGGGAAAGTTAAAGTAGTCTAGTAAACAGGTACATCCAATTTAAATTGGGAAATAATTAGCAATTTAGAACCATATAAAAACCAAATAAAATTCCAAATTATTGAAAAATCATTATATAGCACAAACAAAAGAACAATATACAAATAATGGACAAAACAAGACAAAATATAGTATATAACCTGTACTATTAGCATTTTCCTTCTATAAGTCATATTTGTTCAATGAAGCCAGTATCGGGGACCACCTGCATTTAAGTATCACTTGATTCAGCGAGCCATCAATCCAAGTTGGAATTTTCGCCGAATAGACATAATTCCCAGACTGACTCTAAACGGACTTTCCCGACTCATTAGCGACAACTATTTTGCCATACTATTGTTTTTCTAGTCAAGTTTTTTTTTTATATATTTTCATTTTTTTCAGGATGTGCTATAAATAGAGATGAAATTATGACTGACTTATGTTCAGCATAAAATGTCGAAAGAGTTAGGGGATATTACTATGAATTTCCGCTTCTTTTCTTTTTCAATTTGTCGTTCAAAATTTTCATTTTACTTGAAACGTCTAGAATGACCATAGATAGAGCTTAGATGATAACTGAAATGAATTTAGAATCAAATTCTGGGAAGATAGAGTGATTTACTAAATATTTGAACATCTAGTTCTCAGGATTAGCAATAGATAGAGCTTAGATGATGACTGATACGGACTCAGCACTGAATTCCAGAGTTCATTGTATGAAATAAGTGACTGTACGATATAAGTATGCAATAAAGAATGGAAATGCTTAATAATTCCATCAAAAATGAAGTGTGCGCACCATTTACCACCATTTGAAAGTTCCTTCACAAATTTGTTGTTCAAAATATTTTGGTTGGGTATATATTTTTTCTTTTTCTGATTAATTCTTAGAAAAAGATTATTTAAAGTCAGTCACAACTGCTTAATTCTTACAAAAAGGTTATTTAAAGTCCGTCGCAACTGCTTAATTCTTACAAAAAGATTATTCAAAGTCAGTCACAACTACTTAATTCTTGAAAAAGGATTATTTAAAGTCAGTCACAACTGCTTAATTCTTGAAAAAGGATTATTTAAAGTCAGTCACAACTGCTTAATTCTTGAAAAGGATTATTTAAAGTCAGTCACAAGTATACTCTACACAAAAAAGGATAACACTGATTCAACAAGCATGAACGCTGTAGTATTTACAGAATATATTTCGGAGTTGAAACTAAATATTACAATACTGTGAAAAAGCATCTGTATCCAATATGGTAGGCATATTATCATTATGATTAACATACCTGAATAGGAATAAGAAGATCTTTATTCGATTCCCGGTTCTATCCGATTGGGATTATATACTGAAATGGAGTTAAATTTTCCACAATTGGTGCCTGAAAAAAAATACTTATAGCATGATGGCAGCTAAGGGATATTTGGTCCATTTGTTGTTTCGAAGAAGAAGAAGAATGTAGTATTACCTGACAAAGCTGGGATGGTGTACGAATCAACATACCAGAATGTTTTTTGGGTGATTGTGTTCGAACATTGGTTCTATCCAATTATGATTCAAAGTAAAACGTTTAAAGTTTCTACTTGGAATTAGAGTCAACTTTGTGCCCAGGGCAATAGTGGCCCTTAAGGTGAAGCAGGTAGCACAGGATTAGCGCTGCTTCACTTAAAGTCACCGACTGAATGGGTTATTATTAATATTATTTGACAAATTTTTTAAACTCGTTCGGCTATTATTAGATAATACTTGACAACACTTGTGTCAAGCGTGATGTGATTTGAAGATGTTCATTGTTAAGGAGGAGGGGGGAATTCCGCCACTGAATCTGCTTCAACCATTTCTGAAGTCGCGAGTTAAAATGTTACTTAAATATATGAAAAATATATTAATCAGAATGTATATTTCAAATGTATGAAATACAAAATTTCAAATTTTTACTTTCTAACTGATCCGGTTCTCGAGTTATTCCCCAAAACCGAGTACATTCCTATGAAGAGCACAGGACGAGCTGGTTCAATAAAGTTAAAAATGAAAAAATAAAAATGTACCTCAAAAGACAGCAACATACCACATTTCATGTGACTGTGATTAATGAAACTTAATTTGTTATGGCTACAAAGATTTGAATCACACTGCCAAACAAACAAGCATCAGATCAAATGAAATAAAAAGTTGCAATAATAATAAAAAGTGATAGCCTCAATATATGTTTGTCGAAATTTAAATATTAACAATGAAATTTAATTGAAAATAATGGAACGGCATTATTTTTTGTGTTTGAATCTTTATATGTACCCCAAAACTATGAAACTTATTCTTTTACCATGCACATCTGCGATTGGAGGATCTACTTGAAATGAATGTAGGTTAAAAAACCACACAGTATGATTAATAAATAATACTGCGGTAAAAAATGACGAAATGGTTGGCTAAGATTGATTTAGTGGGTTTATAGTGCAACATAGCTATTAATAATAAAACCACAAGCAACTAGTAGTTGATGAATTTCACCAGATAGCATTCATAAAAAGTGTGCTCATTGGAGTACAATTGGTAAGAAACCGCTAAAATAAGTGTAAACGCTGTTTAATAAATGTCTCAATACGTAAGAATCGTAAAGAAATGAAACCATTTATTTTTTATTCAATATGAGAGCTCCATGTGAAGTTTAGATAAGTGACATAGTTTTTTAAGCATTACTACCTGACATGCCAGACAAGATATTGTAAGGATAATATAGAATACACATCAGGAGACTACATATCATATAGAATACACATCAAACAACCAGTAGTTGATGAATTGTATCAGATAGTATTCATAAAATATATGCTCACTGTGCTACATGTTGGTTGAAAACGACAAGAATTAATGTAAAAGCTGTTTAATAAAAGTCACAATAAGTAAGAATGGTAAATAAAATTAAACCATTTATTTTTAACTCAATATGACAGTTTCATATGAGATTTAGACAAGTGACAGAGTTTGTTAGGGTAAACGTAATATAGAAGGTAAAAGTATACTTGTTTAAAGAAGTCAAGGTAATAGACGTCAGAAGACCCAGATTCTATTCCTGATTTGGACCAATTGTGGCTTTAAATACAAATGAAGTCTAAAGAGAGCAATTATTTCACAATTGGGCATTTCGTCCTTTTAACTTCGTGTTTGTTGGTTGTGTAACACTGACAAAGGGATCCAACATATCCTCGAAACAGTTGCATACTGCATTGTTATTCTATTTGAACTTAAATGCGTTGATAAATTTTTCTTATCCGTTGTACAAAGTGGTTTTTTTTTTTTTTTTACTTTGAACACAAGACGAGATACCTGAAAAAATATACAAAATGTTTAATAATTCTTGAATTATCGCGTGTTCACGCCTTTTACTCCTACATACATCATACACACATTGACATATTTCTGGATGTGTTAATGCGTTCTTTGGAGATTTTAAGCTGTGCCTTTATGCCAAAATCTGGAATTCGAAAAAAATTGAAAAAAAGAAAATTATATACAATAGTGAGAAAAAGAAAAAATATCTCGTTCTTCCTGGTATATATCGTAAGGTAAATGAAAAAAAAATGCGGAACTTTTTATTCGTATTCATAGTTTACAGTTTCCATCAAACACGCAGTATTCACGTACAGTCCTGTTATTCTAGAAGCACGTGGGAAGAATTCAAATTACGCCTGGTATATTCCGGCTTTTATTGTACTTTTTCTCAATCGAAAACGCATTATCATCCGAGGTAAGTCATGAAACTTCTTCACTTTATGACATTTGGTGGTAAAAAGAATAAAACTTGAAAGAGATGGCTAACGATACGAGGCCGTAATTCAAGTTCTGTGGTGGCACTGCCGGCTGATTTCACAAAGTGAGATAGACCTACAAACCAACATACGCACAGAATATCTTTAATAAAAAGAATATATTTAAAGTTATTTATTTCTTCGCTTGGATAGCAATATTTACCTGGTGATTAAAAAATGGTGTAAAAAAAGTATATTTCAACTTTCGGGAGGCATTCAATATTGCTTTCAGCTGGTAAAAATTCAAACTATAAATTTCAGTATTACTAACCTACTAATACCTACTAGTGTAACCTACTAATGTGTTCAGTATTAATGTGTTCAGTCATCATATCACTCATATGACATAGAATCATGTTCCCATTCCAAACAAATGCCATTGGTAGATTAGAGTGCTTTATGACTATAATTGAAAATGTAATTGGTAAATCAGTGTGTTTTCTAACTATTACTGAACATGTAATTTGTGACTATCATTGAGCATGTCATTGGTATTCGGAGAACTTTGTGACAATCATTAAATATGTAATTAGTAAATTTGAATTAAAAAACTTTTCGACTATATTTAGCCAAAACATGAATTAAAATTAGATAGAATCATGAGTTTAAACCCTAATCAAACCATGTTGGATAAATTTTCATATAACCCAAATTATAAATTGCTTATATTTATATTAAAACAATCGAGTCAGTAGCCCATTCATGTGTCTGGCAATTTTCGTCCCATTTTCACATTTTAATGTCTGTACTGACTGCAATTTTGTTTTATCTGTAGCACATCATTTCTGTCTAAATTGTATTGATATTTGCTTTGCCAGCTAGGCATGTACAATTTCATAAAATACCGTCGTAAGTTTAAGTAGATTTGTCAATCCCTTATATCAAATTTACTTAATGTACTAAATTATATGCAAATCAGATGAGAACTGCGTGTTTTTAAAATAAGCATACGCAGTTTCTGTATGAGTTTAATAATGTAATACGAAATATAATTTCATTCTGCAACCATTTTTATCACCAACTGTGTCAGCCTCGGGCACGACGGGCTTTGTGACTATCCATTCTTTGGTGCCGTTACGTGGATGATATTTTTATTATTTGGGATACTGATTTAAATAATCTCTTTCTTTTTTTGTCTAAGTTTAATGATTTTTATCCTTCGATTAATTTTACTGTTGAGCATGAATCCTATTGTTCCTTGCCTTTCCTTGATGTTCTGGTTACCCGTTCTGCTGTTGGTTTTCACACTTCTGTTTTCCGCAAACCCTCTTTTACTAATTCCTGTATACTCGCTAATTCTTACCAACCTATATTCTCTAAAAAAGCTTCTTTTAACGCTTATTTTAATCGCACATTTAATATTTGTTCTTCTGTCTCTGCTTTGAGTGATAAAATTAATTTTATTTTAATCTTGGCCATTAGGCTGCCTATTCTTTTGAGTTTAAACATAAGATTTTCACCCACGTTTGCCGTAAATTTACTCAAACTGATACTAAACTTGTTGCTTTAAAAGATCGTTTAACTTATAAATCTAGTTTTCCGTACCATCCTAAGATTTTGCGTCCCTTTGTTCAGTTCTGTCATGAATTTGGTTTCAGGCCTGCTCACTCTAATATTACTACTTTATTTAACCGTATTCGTTCTGATAAACTTGGGGATATGGATGACTTTAAAGCTATGCTGGGGTGTATGTGGTTCCTCTGTTGTCTACCGATGGTGACTATAAATTTTATATTGGCAGTGCCAAATGCAATGTTGGCATTCGTTTAGCAGAACACGCTCGGAATGTCAAAGGTGGTAAACTTTCTATGTTAATGATAATTTTCTGCCCATTTTTGAAAAACCTTTCCTTTTAATGCGTTGTAATAATCCCTGTAATATTATCCTTTTTGAATCCTTTTTTATTTATATCTACCGTGTGTCGATTTGTAATTTTGATCCCGTTCAAATTTTAAGTTATGCTTGGCGACTCATTCTCGACTCCATGCAATTCAAGTCTCTTCATAGTCATCTTTGACGTCATCCTCATGGGGATCGGGCTTGGCTGTCCTTTTTGAATTTGCATTCCTGTAATAAAATAGTATTTTTAATTGTACTTTTCTTAAGATATACTCGTCTTTAAATCCGTTAAAAAATATTTTATGTTTTTTGTGTATTTTTCAGTAGATAATCGAATGCTCATTTACTAATTATATTTATGCAAATTTGTCATCTTTACTGGTCTATATATGAACGATCCTTTTTACTTTCCATGTAGCCGCTGATGAAGAGCGTATTAACGCTCGAAAGCGCTCTGGCCTTTTTCTATTTTGTACGTCTTAGAAGAAGTGTAATAAAAGACCTTCTATCAAATTTGTGTACTTAATATTATTTGCTTGAAATCAGATGTGATACCAACTTATTTATGTGTCAACATTATTGATTTCTGCTCTCTTAGTACTCCTATTGTATTCGTTTTAATGTAATTTTGGAATTTATAAAAACAGACAGACATTGCATCATTACAGTAATACTAGCCGAGTTAAAAAACAATAGAAATTGCTTGACCAGTTACACATAAGCAATTGCTTATTTTGGTGAATTTTTACTTTCTCGTACTATGTAGTATAGAGAAAGTATTGCTTCCGCAAAAATTTTCGATTTCGAGATTTTGATCCCAATATATGTTTTAAGACCTCCTGAACACATTTTGACTATTTATGGAGTGATATCAACCTGTCTATAACTGTCATCTTAATCGTTTCAATCATTGTTGTGAAAAATAGCCGCGTTACAATTTTTTTTTGTTTGTGACGTCATTAGCTCCTTCAGGGGCACGTTACCCCTCTGAGGGTTTTGAAAGATTTTTTTCAAGATCTTTAAAATAAAGGGTAACACGATATAATTGTAATCATTTGAACCCGCAATACCAATTTTTCAAAAAAATTCTTATAAAACTTGAAAAGGAAAGTTACTAAAAAAAATTAAATTTGGTATAAGAAAACCCTGTTCAGCCGCTCTCCAGTTAATTTAATTTAATAAAATACTTGCAATAAGACCCTTTGACCCTATAATTAACCTTCGAACCTTCAACTGGGATCACCTCCAAGCTGAAACGGAAAATAATCTATTCTCTTCAGATTTCACTTTCTTCCTGAAATAAAAATATCTGCTAATGATTTAATTTCTTTTTTTTTCCTTCTCAATTACTTAAAATACCATTCAAATGAGATATAGGCATCGTTAAGCCAGTGACACCAGTTTAACTGAGAATAAATGACCGCCACTGCGTGTTGATCGTTAAAAAAGGCCGAATTAACGAGACGTCAGGCGGGATTGCATCAGCAAGCAATGACGCAAGTGAAGAAGGTGAAAAAGTGTTGCTCAAGTTCAAATGGACTCCGTCTGGTCAGACTTTCGCAGGACATTCAATAAATAATTTATGATGAAAGCAATAAATATTGAATAAGGATTTTATAAGAAAGTAAAAAAAATGACTTATGCATGAGTTAGTTAAGGCGACAGTGCATCTTTAAAATTTTTAAGTAACGTATTTTCTGGTTTTAACATCACTTCGTAGTCTTATGAACTCCAAAATGAATGACGTGACTTGTGAATCCAAAATGAATAAATTTTTCTGACTTTTATTCTATCGTAAGATATTAAAACAAGAAAGATCAATCATGCTTAAAGCATTGATTATGAAACACTTTTCAACTTTAATGCAGTTTTATTTAAACAAGTCTAAGATGCAATACATTCCTCGGTAATATTTTAAAACTTATCACAATACTACATTAATTTATTATATTTGAAAACTTAAAAATCTTCATCGAAAGAAATGAACTTCATTCAAATGACGGCATTTAAATATAAATTGTCTGGTTTAAACATCTATAAAATGTTATACATTCCTCGGTAATAATTTTAGAACTATCATAATACTACGATAATTTATTATATTTAAAAACTTCGTCGAAAACAACTAAAATGCATTCAAATGACGTCATAGTAAAAATAACACGCCTGGCTCTCTCTATAAAAGCAGCATTTCATTCATAAATAATTTCCCATTCATGTCATTCATCACAATAATATAATAATTTATTTTATTTAAAATTTAAGACCATGGAACTGCAAGTAATTAAACTCTATGCGTAAAACTTCATCGAAAAAAATCGTCCTTCTCTTTGTAAAATCAATGAATATTTCATTCATATCAGCTATGCAGACTCCATGAACTAAATGATTTTGTGTTAAAAAAATACAGCAATTCTAATATAACTCATTCTACATATTTTGCTGTTTACATTTTGCATAGGTGAAAAATAAGCTTCGTTGTAGAAATAATCAAATTTGGATGAGCATTTAAACTCAAATATATTGTAATTGCGTTGTTTCAGTATGTAGATGCACAGAATTTATGCAGAAATAAAGTGGTTTTAGGACGGATACAACACTCAATATGAATTAAAAAGAACTTTAAAAATCACGATTTTGAGACAAGATGGATGCCATATATCATTTTGAAGTGGGTCATTTGATCTTTTCATATCATGGTCACGTGATCGCTCCATATAAAAGGTGTTATTATTATTTTAAATTTTATTTAAAAAACTACTGAATATATTTCGCTGAATTTTTTTTATATATTTTATGGAACAATTTGAATATTACCTAAAATTTTCGAAGCAATTTGTGAATTTTAAATCTGCTTAAAAAATGTTTGAAAAATTAGATCCCATAGGACTCAATGTATTTCATGTTTTCAACCCGGGTTCAATCCAAAACTAATTGGGTGATATTATTCATTTATATTCCCGTAGGTCCTACAGACCGTCTGAACAACATACTAAAATTTCATTTTGATTAAGTCATTTTTACGACAGTTATCGTGCTAACGGACAGACAGACAGACAGAATGAGTGAACAAAGTCATAAACACTTTTCAATTTTGTTGTAAAGTGTTAACAAGAAAGATCAATCATGCATAAAGCATTGATTATGAAAAAATTTCTAATTTATAGCAACTCCTGGTCTAAAGTTATTCCCGAGAAATAAACACATCCTCATGAAGGACCCAATACGGACTAACCTGATAAAGTTAAAAATCGAAAGAATGGAAATCTACTACAAAGACAACGATATGTTAAATGTGGATATTCTAGCTACTCTTTATATCTCCAAAAACAAGTATCAAATTCCCCCAAAACGTGTACAATCCTATGGCGGGACCGAGACAGGTCAGCTCCATAAAGTTCAAAATCATAAGAATTAACATGTACCACAAAAGACAATGACATATCAAATTTCATGCAACTGAACTTAATGAAGGCTGATTACTTAGAGACTCAAAGATTTGAGTCTTACTAACACCATATCAAATTAAATGAAAGGTTGTGAAAAACACCAAAATCTTCGTGGTAAAAACTCCCCACCAAGTAACTCTTTCCAAAAAAAATTACTAAATCTATTATCTAAACAAGCCATTATTTTATCATTGCATTACATATATTAACTGCTAATATATTCACTGTAATATTTGTCTTTATATGTGTTTTTTTAAACTCTTGAACACTACACCCATATTTGTATGCTTAACAGAAATCTATGTACCTCAGACACACATTCTAATAACTATAAAAAGAACCATATCTCGCTAACTTCTAGAATTGAACACCTAATTTTTACTTTTCTTATATACATAATGTATAAGGAAAGTATTGTGACGGGGTCAAAATTCGAATTCGAGTTTTCGACGGGAGAGCACATTTCAAGCATCCCTGATCACGAACCAAACATTTTTGATGTGATGCACGTGTATGTGTGTGTGTATGTGTGTGTGTGTGTGTGTGTGTGTGTGTGTCAGTGAGTCTGTGGAAACGATATCCACGAACAAATAAAGCGATTCGAATGAAATTTGGTACGAAAATCACAATCCGTGAATACTGGAAGCTTATTATTGTTAAACGTAATCGAATGTTTAGAACCCCTTAAATTTTGGAGTGAAATATTGAAAAAATCATCAAAAAATCGAAACCTTTAATAAAGTTACTCAAATAGACATTTCTTATGTAATTTTTCCTTAGAAAACGATTGATATAAACTTTAGAACGCTAGCACGAACCATTTTACATTTTTTAAATAAATTTATCAAAAATTCCTATAAATTAAAAAATATATATTAACTGTTGAGAAACATGTTCACTTTTCATATGTAATACCATGCGATAAATTGGGTGACATCATTCTCGTGGATCTAACTGGTTCCATTCATGAGAATAGATACTTTGAGTAATACATTTGTATTTCAACGCCAACAATTTATCTGCTATAGAATAACTTATTTCTCCGTCCATAACGCTCGGTAAGACTTTGGCCCCGAATTTGGTGAAATGTCGCCAACTTGACGACTTTTCAAATGTTGCCAAATTAACGAAAATCTCGCCAAATGGATAAAAATGACACTAAATCAATGAAAATGACGATTCATTGACGAAAATTCAATATCTTGGAAAGAAAATAAATATCTTGGAAAGAAAATAAATATCTACTATAAGAAAAACCTATTACTTTCCTTATATACATAATGTATAAGGAAAGTATTGTGACGGGGTCGAAAATTCGAATTCGAGTTTTCGACGGTAGAGCACGTTTCAAGCATCCCTGATCACGAATCAAACATTTTTGAAGTGATGTCTGTGTGTGTGTGTATGTATGTGTGTGTGTGTGTGTGTGTGTGTGTGTGTGTGTGTGTGTGTGTGTGTGTGAAAGTATGTGTGTGTGTGTGTGTGTGAAAGTATGTGTGTGTGTGTGTGTGTGTCAGTGAGTCTGTGGAGACGATAACTGACGAACGAATGGACGAATTCGAACCAAATTTGGTACAAAAATCACAATCCGTAAACACTGGAAGCCTATTGTTTTTATACGTAATCGAATGTTCAGAACCCCCCCTAAATTTCCGAATGAAATTTTGAAAAAATCGTCAAAAAATCAAAACCGCTAATAAAGTTACGCAAATAGACATTTTTTATGTAATTTTTCATTAGAAAACGATTGGCATAAATTTTGGAACGCTAACATGAGCCGTTCTCGAGATATTGTACATTTTTCAAAAAAATTATGAAAAAGTCACATAAAAAAAAATTCCTATTGAGAAACATGTCCACTTTTCATATGTAATACCATGCGATAAATTGAGTGACATCATTCTCGTGGATCTAGCTCGTTCCATTCATGAAAAAATATACTTTGAATAATACTTTTGTATTTGAACACCAATAGTCATTTATCTGCTGTAAGAATAACTTTTTTCTTAGTGCATAACTCTTGGCGAGATTTTGGCGACGAATTTGGCGGAATGTCGCCAACTTGGCGACTTTTTGAAATGTTGCCAAATTAATGAAAATCTCGCCAAATGGATAAAAATGATGCTAAATCATTGAAAATGACGACTAATTGTCGAAAATTCAATATCTTGGAAAGAATATTAGTATCTACTATAAGAAAAACCTATTTTTTTACTGTAAAAGTAGTAAATTCATTGCATTATATAAAGAAAGTCATGTGTTTCCCACATCAGATTTTTTTGTAAGCAATCATACTTATACAAATTCTCTTAAGAATAACTTATTTAATTTTTCCCTTTTGGGGAAAATTCTCAAGTTATTGCCCTGACCCCCCATGACTTATACGATGTATACGAGATTTTAGGAGAGGTGTGTTGACTTGCATCCATCAAATGAAATCACGCTTTTCGCAGTGAAGTAGGTTTAGAAATATATCGAAATAATTCCCTTTGGATATTCGAACTCCAAACTTTTGCGCTTCTGTGCCATAAACGAAGACAGATGAGTATGCATAATAAATACACTCGATCCGTCATCAATAATTTTATCCTTTTAAAATTCCTTATAAACATTTTTGCAAAACAGACTCTTCGAAATATAGCTTCGAATTCATTGTTAGGATTCATACATATTAGTGAACTGTTAAGTTCACTTTTCAATGCCACAACTCGAAAATCGTGCAACAGGCACTGAGCACACTTGAACACACTATCAACTATATTATTTTACTCCTGAGCACAATATCAACTATATTATTTTATCAGTTCATTAATGTAAACTGAGCGAATCAACAAACATCTGAGTTTGTAGAGAATTAGACATAATTTCACTTAAATATCACAATTGCCCGAAACTTAAAATTTAACCCTTGCCTCTTAGATTGCACCCAGCATGATACCAGCTGCAAGAATCTGGCCATGAAAGGATTTCCTTTTATTTATTTACCTTACAAACTAATTTGACGGATTTTCACGCGATGTGACAGTTTTCTATACTATGGAATATTTTGGGGACGGCTAGATTTTACTTGAAGTTAAAACAGTAGTCCTTTACTTTCTTCGCACCACTTTCCTTGATACTTTTATTTTCACCTTTACTTTCCTTGCAGCACTTTTCTTGGTAAATATGCTTTTGTCAGAAGATTAAAGGAACTTTTTAGTTTCACTGATGTAGCCTAAGAAAAGTATAGTGCCCGTGATTAAATCACGAGTAGCGTGTTAAGCGCAAATCCATCGAAGGGGGGCGGGTCTTTAGATACAAGAAAGGACTTTTATCAATGTGTGTGTATGAGAGTGTGTATGAGTGTGTGTGTGTGTGTGTGTGTGTGTGTGTGTGTGTGTGTGTGTGTGCCAGTGAGTCTTTGGAGACGATAACTGATGAACGAACGGACCGATTCGAACAAAATTTGGTATGCGTGTATATATATATTTTTGTATGCGTGTGTATGTGTGTGCGTGTATATGTGCCCTAATGGGTGGGTGGGTGGGTGTCATATCGTTGGCCGTTTGTATTAGCAAAAAAAAGCAATATGAACCAATTTTGGGTGGCTAGTTTCATAAGTCATTTAAATGTGAACGCAGGAAAAAGAATATATATATATATATATATATATATATATATATATATATATATATATATATATATATATATATATATATATATATATATATATATATATATATATGTATATATATATATATAAATATATATATATATATGTATATATATATATATATATATATATATATATATATATGTATATATATATATATATATATATATATATATATATATATATGTATATATATATATATATATATATATATATATATATATATATATATATATATAATAGTAGTTTGAAAATCCAATGAACGAAAAGTAAGAAATATATATATATATATATATATATATATATATATATATATATATATATATATATATATATAGGATGTCTCAAAAACTTTGACCTCAGCTTTCGTTCCTTAAATATTGATCTTAGACATATATAATAACTTACGAAGTTACATATATATAATATTAAGCAAATAAAAGTGTGATAAATACCGAAGCATACTAAAAGAATTAAGGATACCTAACAAATATGAATAGTTAAAAATACAAAAGATATATTAAGTAAAAAAGAATGACGAAACAAAATACATTTATTTTATTACGCAAATGCAGCATATAAATAAAGTGTTTTGAATAATAATAAAAGTTTAAAAATCCAAGAGAATTTTCAACTCAAAAAACCTTAACATTACAAAATGCCTTACAAATAAAAGTGTCTAAGAGAGGATCATCAAGCAAATGGAAAATATAAATGCAAACCTCTAGTCATCAAGCTGAAGACAATCAAAAAGCATCAATGGAAAAGAATCGATAAATAATATCAAATAAAATCCAAGCATGAAAGCTTTACATGTGGACAAGCCCTAGGCCTAATAATGAATTGTTCATTTCGATAAAACTCTTTATCAAGTTCAGGCATTCCTTAAAGATGAACACAAAATGCATGTTCCTGTGATATCAGTGATAGATGATATCTATAAACTTAGATAACCTGGACAACATGCATAAAGATTGAAAAATAATAGGAAGCAAGAATACCTGAAAAAACACTGCATACGTCTAATCCATTGGAGTCTTGAATAAAGAGACTATTGTTGCCAATCTCAAAAAATAAAAAGTTGAGAACTGCTGTTGCCAATCGTTAGAAAGAAATAAAATTAATGCGAAAAGACGATATTCAACAGTAAAAACATGTAAATACATGGTAATGCTTATTCAAGAGAAAGTGGATGTCAGGCTAAAATAAGATACTAAGGAGAGAATTTAAGTATAATCTACCATTCCAAACTTTTTAACTATACTATGTACTAAATAATCTGGATATTTATATAATTTGCTAGTAATTTCAAGTTTATTAATATGCATAGCATGAAATTTTTTATCAGATAATCTATGAATTCTAAAGAGCTGATTACGTATAATATTTCTAAACAATTGAATCGAGTTACAGAGATTAAAAGGTAATAATTTATTAATGTTAAAATTAAAATAGTCTTTTTTATCATATAAATTAGTAACTATCATATTAATAGGTTCAATAATAAGATTTAAGTCCAAAAAATTAATGTTATTACTAATAGTGGCTTCATTAAGAATTAGTTCCAAGTTATCCGGATAGAAATCTATATCTATGACACTAATCTTTATGTTGTCAGAAATCTATATGTCTGTAAAGACCAAACAAATCAGATCATCAACATATCTGTAAATTTTATAATCTGTGGAAGTAAAAGATTTTTCATAATGATAAAGGTATAAATTAGCTAATATACTGCTACTACAGCCACCTTGTGGAACCCCTGAGACTTGTAAGTATAATTCATTGCCTTGAAATATACAATTATTGAAAAGTACAAAGTGGAGAAGTTTAGAAAATTTGATAAATATAGAATGAGTAGTATGATAAGTAGTATAAGCATTATATAGAGCTAAAATTACTACATAAAGATCAGAGATCTTAATATTATTAAAAAGATCTTTAAAATCAATAGTTTGAAATCCAATTAGTTTATCAAGTGATGTTAATTTATTCTTTAATTCTTTACTATTATTTATAATAAAATAGTTATTGCTAGAAAAACCTAAACTATAATTTATTACATTTAAATAATTTAGAGGTAATTTACTCGCAGTAGTGGAGTAAGTATTATGACCACTAGTTACTGTCCTAAATTTAATAGAATTTTTATGAAATTTAGGTATTAGCACTATATATATATATATTTAAGAAATTTATAATTAATATTTAAATCACTATATATATATTGTTAATTTTCAGTTTAATACTATTAATGGAGTGTGAATCAAATTTAAATAGATTATTGTTATTTAAATTATCGATTTTGTAATGTTAGGGTTTTTTGAGTTGAAAATTCTCTGTATTCTTTCATTGAATTTTTAAACTTTTAATAATTAAGCATACATATATATAATATGTATGCTTACATATGTATGCTTTGTATATATATAATATTGAGCATATATATATATGCCGACGCGGTAGTCGAACGGTTAAGGCAAGCATTTCCTAGCGATCGTTCGGCTGCCGGGTTATGGGTTCGAGTCCCAGTTTCAGGCATGGATGTTGTGTCGTTGGGCGCAGTGTGTTCCGACCCCAACAGGTGCGCCGGGGCAACGTCATGTGACGGCTAAGAGGTTCACGGTTCTGGCCGGTGTATAGGCGAATGATGAAATATCAAGAGCCTGGCCTTTGGAAAAAAAAAAATATATATATATATATATATATATATAGATATATTACACACACATATATATATATATATATATATATATATATACTAAATCGATATAGACGTCTCAACACTGAAAAAGAAGAACAGCAAAACAGTGTCAATAAATTACTCAGGGAAGCAGCAAAAGGCAATTACCCACTTCGGTTTCTAAGGCACTATGTAGACTTGATATTTGAAAGAGAGACTAACTGTTTTACTTGATGATAGCAGGTCGGTGAGATATGGTTGTGTGGCATTGCTTATGGTCTTCAAGAATTCGGTTGAGTAATAAGGTTAGGTTTATTCCCATCTTTAGCCCTTTTTTTGCTTCATGGTCTATATACTTCGGGAAGTTTCATTGATTTCATCGGACGGAGGAGTGCTTCGGGAAGACAGAGGCACCGGGAGTGTTTCTAGAGTAAAAGCGCTTTAACCGGGAACGGGGGGTCACTATCCCCCCCGGCCTTTTTTCTGTCGTTCCTGTAAACACTCTCCTTTCTTTTCCCCCATTCCTTTATGCCTACCCCCCCCCCCTTTTTTTCTATTTGATGATGTATTTACTATTATATACCTGCTAAACATGAAAGAGCGGCATGGCGCCTTAATGTTATGAAGTGTTATAATTGTGTTTTTGTATATCTTATTTTTAGATATTTTTCTTATATATATATATACACATATATATATATAAGTCATAAACACTTTTCAACTATGTTGTAAAGTGTTAAAAATGAAACAGTGCAATCGCACCCAAACCGGCAAAAAAGCCTCTATCAGCCATTTGCCTTTACTTGTGTCATTTCTGAAGAAAGCTGTAATATAAATCACTCTGTTTCTTCTATCTGTGCCCATTTCTGACTTCAGGTTTGTTGGTTCTCTACGTAAAGAGCCTTGCTGCCCCAGCCGGGAATCTGACCCTGGATCTCGAACTGACCATCCGACACTCTATCGTCGAGCTACTGGGACGAAATTGCAAGCTCTTATCAAAGCGAACTCTGCATCTATCACTGACGAAGGGAATCCAGCCTATCCTCGAAACGGCTGTATGCTGCATTATTATTTTATTTGTGCTTTAATGCGTTTTGCTCAAGTTTTTCTTATCCTTTGCACAAAGTATTTTTTTTTGCCCATTTAAGAAGACTACGGACTCCAAAAACTGGGTGATACTTCGATCCGACTTTTCATGCTATTACTAATGAAGTGTTTTAATTTCAGCTCATTTTATATGACAGTTTCAGAGCTCAGTTTTATATGCTTAACCATATCGAGCCGCACTGCATTGCTTACGGATCCTCAGGGAAACCAATCGCGCAGCTCATTAACTCCATTCCTTCATATTGACCCATCCTGCATGGGGGCTCATTTTCGGCCACATGCGTGGCGGAGGATTCGCCTTGACCCGCTTCGTCCGGCGATCGTTACATCACGAGAAGCGCATCAGTTTGTGGGTCACTTTCATCGCATACACATTTAAAAAGGGTTTTTTCTTTATAAGTTCATTAAGGATCACTTTGTGATATTGAATCTGCATCTGTTTACCCAATAGGAATCGGGCAACTCACCTTGCATCGCAACCCATTCGTCACAGGGTCGAAGCAAGAAACAGAATCGGGATGACGTCGGAACGATACCCGATGGGGCCGTGCTGAAAAAGGGGGGACAGAGGGGGGGCTAACTATAAACTGAATATTAAAAGTAAAAAATCTGATGTGGGCAGCACATGACTTTCCCTGCAGACTCATATCTACGTGCTCTTTATTTTAATTAAATTTAATTCACTTTTGATTCAATCGTTCTCTTTTGATAACTGGACTCATTTTCAAAGGTGGCGTAGAAAAAAACGAAAAAACTAAAATATCTCGAGAACGGCTAGCCCTAGTGTAATGGGGTTGGTCTTATTCTTTTCTTCGTTAAAAATTACATATAAAACAAGCATTTAATGGATATATTTGAGCGTACGTAATTTTTTATTTTAGATTTTGACGGTTTTTGAGGGCCATTTTTCAAAAAAAAGGCAGGTTGTACTTTTCCGAATCGTACCAAAATCTAATCAGCAGCAGAGTATCCTATAAGTAACTTATCTACCAAATTTTGTGAAATTTGGTCAATTTCTTTATTTTAGCTAGAGTGGATATATGAAATTTTTACGGACCATTCCGCAAAAAAAGGCGGATTCTGCTTTTGCGAATCCTACCAAAAACTAATCAGCACTAGGATCTCACCCAAGTGACTTACCTACCAAATTTTATAAAACTCGGTCCATTAGTTCTTTAGTTAGAGTGGATACATGCATTGCACAGACCCACAGATACATAGACAATCACACAGACACACAGATACACACACAGGCGTCACGCTAAAAATAGTTTTTTCGTATTCTAGAGGTCTCGAAACGTGTATATCCGTCAAAACTCGAGTTGCGATTTTCGGCATGATTCCAATACTTTCACTATACATTACCATGTATTGCAGGGACAGTAAAATTAATAAGGCTTTACATTTTAATGTATTAATCAGATGTTATAGATGGAATGACCAGCTTTGCTAGGATTTATTGTAGACATGGAGTTAAAGAGATGGAGATAAAATTTTCTGTTAGTGAAAAGCTTGAAAATGCCATAATGTTTCGAAAATTCTATCTAGGTATAGCTAGTGTTAGTAAAGTTCCATCTGTTCTCATATGTCACAACAAGAAGGCGTAGTGTTTAGTGTATGTATTTTAAAAAATTTTTGCATTTAAGTTCCCTAACCATGGAGTTAGAAAGATGGAGATAAAACTCTTAGGGATGAAACGCTTGAAAATGCCATAATGCTTTGAGAATTATATCTAGGTGTCGCTAGTGTTAGTAAAGCAGCTGCTATTGTTAGTTGACACAACAGAAAGGCGTAGTATTTAGTATATATTTTTTTAATTTCCTTATATACATAATGTATAAGGAAAGTATTGTGACAGGGCCGAAATTCGAATTCGAGTTTTCGACGGGAGAGCACGTTTCAAACATCCCTGATCACGAATGAAACATTTTTTAGGTGATGTCTGTGTGTGTGTGTGTGTGTGTGTGTGTGTCAGTGAGTCTGTGGAGACGATTTCTCACGAATGAATGGAGCTATTCGAATGCAATTTGGTACAAAAATCACAATCCGTGAATATTGGAAGCCTATTGCTTTAAAATACAATCGAATGTTCAGAACCCCCCCCCCCTAAATTTTCGAGTGAAATTTTGAAAAAATCATCAAAAAATCAAAACCTTTAATAAAGTTACGCAAATAGACATTTCTTATGTAATTTTTCCTTAGAAAACGATTGACATAAACGCTAGCATGAACCGTTCTCGAGATATTGCACATTTTTCAAATAAATATATCAAAAAATCTCTTAAAAAATATATTACCCGTTGAGTAACATGTTCACTTTTCATATGTAATATCATGCGATAAATTGGGTGATATTATTCTGGTGGATCTATCTCGTTCCATTCATAAGAAAAGATACTTTGAGTAATACTTTTGTATTTGAACGTCAATAGTAATTTATCTGTTATAAGAATAACTTATTTCTCCGTCCATAACGCTTATAAGAGTAGAAATATACGCTTATAAGAGTAAGAATTTCGCCGTTCATAAGAATATAAGTATCTACTATAAGAATAACCTATCTTTTTTACTGTAAAAATAGTAAATTCATTGCATTATATAAGAAAAGTCATGTGCTGCCCACATCAGCTTTTTATTATTTTTAAATTAGGGATTCCCTAATTATGAGCATAATTACTCAGTATTTTTTCATAGTTGTGGGATAGAGCACAGAATATAGGGAGATAAAAAAAATTGAAAGGCAAAATAATTTTGAATACGTAGGAATATTCTTTATTGTTTCAATTCTAATTTACATTGCGCTTATAATTTATTGTTACAAAATTGACAGTTTAAATAAATATTTTAAGCCTTTCGCCTTAGGAAAACATACAAAGCAGGACTACTTATGTTCCACAGCGCCACCTGAATTATCATCTCAAACGATGTTGGCGGTTTTTTTAATATGAAGTATGAACTCCTTATTTTTACCTCCATGTCCCTAACTTTGCGGAGAAGTAATATGAAATTTTTTCTAGTTGTAGAATTATTAATAAAAAATAAAACTTTTCTCCTTGGTGAGCAAGAACATACAAATTTTTGCATGAGGTTGCAAAAATGATTGTTTGTATAGGCTCAAAAGAAGCATCATAATTTGACATATCATTTAGCGTAGCGTAACAAATGCAGCAGCAATTTTGACAGGGTCCAAAAGTCGATGGTAAAGGATAGACTAAGCAATTTTTATCACGGCATAATTCTTGCTCTGAGATAGTAATAATGATGAATCCTAATACATATGTGACCTCTGTCGTTCAAACTCATGACATAGCTTAAAAAGCTATGTATTGTATCTTTTACTTTTTAACTTTAATGTTTTAATATTTTAAACTCATTTTTTAAATTATCTACAATTAGCCCTTAGAAACAAACAATTTTATATTTGCTTCAATTTTAAAGACTGAATATGGTAAAACAAACATTCGACCAAACAAAAATCCGGCCACCGTTGGTTTTTCCAGCTCCTTGGGTCGTGCAGTTAAACCAAATGTAACATTAGACTCGGAATAATCTATACACATAAAATTGAAAATCTGTCTGTCTTTCTGTTTGTCTCATCATTACGGGAGAACCCCTGAACGGAATTTGATGAAATTTTGTGTGTAGCCTTAAAATAGTCACACTTAAAATCCAGTCCATGGTTCTTGTTTCTAAGACGAGGAGGTGTTGATATATTAATTAAAAAAACGAAACTTTCATTTGTCTCATCATCACGAGAGAGCGGCTGAACCGAATTTAATGAAATTTTGTGTGTAGCCTTAAAATACCCCCACTTAAAATTTAGTCCATGTTTCGTGTTTCTAAAACCAGGAGTTGTCGTGATATTATTGAGAAACGAAACTTTTCATAGGTGCACTACTCTCTAACTCTCTGGTTCTTCCAAACCAGAAAGATTGGAAATCGCTGGTTTTAAACATGAAAGTGAATTAAAACTCTATCTCTAAGTTTTGTGGAAGACTTTTGAGCTAATTAGTCACTTTTTGAAAACATGAATTTAAATGAAAAATCTATCACTATGCTTTATTTTTCACAAGCTTTTACTCAACGATGAAAAGTATTAAGAAATCAAAATGGTTATTTAATTATCAGCATTTTGTGAGGAAGATTTTACCTTATATCATGTTGCTCAGCAAAGCAATTAAATTAAATGTTTTTGTTAATTTTTATTATTATTGTTTCGATTTGAATAATAAAAAATCTGATGTGGGCAACACATGACTTTCATTATATAATGCAATGAATTTACTACTTTTACAGTAAAAAAATAGGTTTTTCTTATAGTAGATATTTATATTCTTTCCTAGATATTGAATTTTCGACAATTAGTCATCATTTTCATTGATTTGGCGTCATTTTTATCCATTTGGCGAGAATTTCTTTAATTTGGCAACATTTCAAAAAGTCGCCAAGTTGGCCAAGAAGTTCGCCAAGTTCGTCGCCAAAATCGCGCCAAGCGTTATGGACGGAGAAATAAGTTATTCTTATAGCAGATAAATGTCTGTTGACGTTCAAATACAAATGTATTACTCAAAGTATTTTTTCTCATGACTGGAACGGGTTAGATCCACGAAAATGACGTCATCCAATTTATCGCATGATATTACATATGAAAAGTGAACATGTTTCTCAACAGTTAATATTTTTTTTCAATTTATGGGATCTTTTGATAAAATTTATTTGAAAAATGTGCAATATCTCGAGAACGGTTCATGCTAGCGTTCTAAAATTTATGTCAATCGGTTTCTAAGGAAAAATTACATAAGAAATGTCTTTGCGTAACGTAAAAATTTTTATTTTTTGATGATTTTTTCAAAATTTCACTCGAAAATTTAGGTTGGTTCTGAACATTCGATTACGTTTAAAAACAATAGACTTCCAGTATTCACAGATTGTGATCTTTGTACCAAATTTTATTTGAATCGCTCCATTCGTTCGTGAGATCTCGTCTCCATAGACTCACTGACACGCACACACACACACAGATAATCACCTCAAAAATGTTTGATTCGTGATCAGGGATGCTTAAAATGTGCTCTCTCGTCGTTAAAATGTGCTCTCTCATAAACTTACCATTAAATTATATGCATGTCTTTTTTCAACATGAGGAATGGTCTTGAAAAATATGTAGGCAATGACTAAATTTGCATAATTCGGGCTTTGTATGGCTAATTGTACAACAGATTTAAATTATTTCACTAAAATTATAATTAATAATACAATATATAATTACTTTCAATATGTTAATTGTATTTAGAATGCCTAACGATGACAGCAAAAAGGATTTTCATGCAAATTTTATGTTCTGTAGCTATGTTTGAAAATAAACCATTGGAATAAACTATCAATAATCCAGTTAATAAATATTCTATTCCAGGACTCGGACTAAAGATTAATAAGATGGGTTAACGCGGTATTTCATGTTAAAATGCAATATAATTAATTTAACTTCAATGAACTTCAATTTAATTTAAAATGTGCACCACACCAACTTGTTCTTTTTAAGCAATTTTAACCCATTAGCGCCCAGTGCGAATTTTTTAACCTAAACATTTTTCTTGATAGTTTTACTTCTTCTTTCAATTAGTAGACAAAAATAATTAGTGAGTAACAAACACTGCTACTTGTTATAGATTGATGCGAAGCATCCCATTTTCACATCTTTCGAATGAAAAAAGGTTGATGTGTTGTATGTGACGATGATACAAGATGCCTAGGGAAAGGTTTCGATATTTTTAATTTAAAATTTATTTTTTTACACGTTCCTATCAAAATTGTTTTATAGTACAGCTTAAAGTGTACATGAAATCAAAAAGATACAATACACATTGGGTTCTGCATTGAGGTCGACAGACACTTTTAATCATATCACGTCAATAACCCAACTGAATGATAGCGAATTTATATGCCCTCTGTGGAAAGTTTCGGAAAAAGCACGTAAATCGTAAGATTATTTACCAATCAGTAAAATTCTATAAGTTTCCAGAAATTTCCAAATATAGGCAAGGTGGCGATGCTTCGCCATATTCGTCAACAAGATCATCGCATTTGTAGCCAAGGTCAAGTGACCCAGACCTTCAAATTATAACAACAGTTTTTATTACGTATTTTTAACAGTATGATGTCACTTCCGCTACATACTTCCACTTCCCTTTTATCTAAGTCACATTTCCTTCAAGATTTACTTACTCTATCTCGCGCCCTAAGATGTTTCACATCAAAAACATATATCTACGTTGGTCAATTTTCTTGCAAGCGGGCGTTAATGTGTTAAAACTGAATATCGCTAAAACGAAATGCCCTATATAGATGTCATTCTTTTTTTCATTCAAATACTTATATTGACCTTTCACTCCAGATATTTTTATTTATAATTATGGACTTTAAACTTAATTTTGCTTTAATCTTGATGAAACATTTCTAAATTTTTAATATATTGCTATATATTGCAGCTAGATTGTATAAGATGTTTCTGAGGAAAACATTGATGTCTGCCTGAAGCTCCGGCGTTCTTAACTGCGTCTCTGTTTTAAGGTGTTACAGGTGCAATGTTTCTGTCAGCGATTTCATTGTCATTGTCAGCGATTGATTCATTGTCAGCGATTTCATTGTTATTGCACAGGTGCAATGTTTCTGTCAGCGATTTCCATGGACGCCAATGCCTGCAAAGGGGTCGAACTGTTTGGGATAGGGTATGTCAAATACCTGTCTTTTTGGGAGGTTATTCGTTTGGGGTGGACGCTGTCCCACCCATAAGAAAAGGTCAAATGCATTTTTTTCGAAACGAAATTTTGAAAGGTTTCACATTTTTAAAATGCTCCATGCGTCTTAATTTTTGTTTGAGATGCATGAAATTCGGCAAGAAGACACCTTTTATACTTTTTAATGAAACTGGGTATACATTTTATAATTGGACTTTATTAAGGTAATTGAAAGTGAATAAGAACCTAATTAAATGATGAAAATTAATTATTAATGCAGAAAAATATTTTTAAAAAATGAACTTTCCAAGGGATTTAAAAATGAATACCCACATATGTTCATAATGTGTTTTTAAGGGATCATAATGTAAAATTATTCAAAAATGTGAACAAATCACACGCAAGGAGCATTTTCAAATTTTCATTAAAAAAAATTAAATTAGAAAAAATACAAAATTATAACAAAATTGAAAAAAAATTAATGGTATTTTATATAGTAATGTTAAGAGGAATATTTACACAAATTTTCATGTTTCTAAGTCAATAAATAAATAAAAAAATTTTCAACGTCCACCGTCGCCTTAAGAGAAATAGAGTAACGTAATTAAGCACAGATTAAGTTAAACGAAGCACACTGCTGTTTCTAGTATACGTTGAAATCCCTTTCACCAGTGCTAAAATTCCTTCCGTCAAGCCAGTCATTGAATGGTTGGCGATTTTCAGTACCCAGATAACCGAAATTACTTTATTTCAGGTAACCGTTTAACCGAAGTTAACTGCATATTAGGAATCAATATATAGACATATGCCCTTCCCTGAGATGACTCATCTACCTTTAAACTACGAGAACTTAATCTGAGTGTTCATATTGAGCAGGAACATCACAAGTATATGTGAAGTGGAAGTCAGAATTTGTTAAGGAAGAAAGAATTAAAAACATTAAATAGAATTCACATCTATCTTAACGATTGCCAAAAATTTGCAGTTTTGAAATGTTGAACTTAGTAACTTAAATTTACTATAGCGAAATAATTTATATTCTTAAAAATAAATGTATATTTTTGATGTTAATTTTGTTACAAATAATTGTAGAATTTTTTTTTTAAGATGGGGAATTCGTTATAAAAGCATTACGATATTGTAGTTCTCAAAAAACTTAATGTTTCCGCTCGTAAATTTACTAAATTGAATAATTTATATTCTTAAAAATAAATTAATATTGTCCCAACTAATCACTTATGAGTATATTTAATGTTGTTACAAAAATACTGTTCCAATGAATGGTAACATTTTATAAAATGACAAGGCGTTCGTTCTCTATTCATTCATTATAAGAAATATATGAATTTGATTTTAAAAATTCTGCATTGCATAATTTGTTATTATCCTTGCACAAAATGAATTAACTTTTGCGTGTCTTCTTTCAGTTGGGTTGGCCACCATGAGACGTCCTAGACCCAAAATATTGTGAGCAAAATTCATTCATTTAATCTTTTAGAAACCCAGTTGGAGAAAATATGCCATGCAAATGTGGGAAAATACCATCCACCACATGGGGTAGTGGCCTTTAGAGGTGCGTAGCTAGTATAGGTTACGCAATCCGTCAAGGCTGAATAGTGGGTTCAGACCCGAAACGAAACGACCTTCGCGCTACATCGAAATTTATTCAGCAAAAACGTGAAATTCGGATTACAAGCAACCAGGGAGTAATAGCACGTGACCTGTGGCTCTATTTGGTGCGGAACTGTTAATAGCTGAATATTTTGGAATTGTGATTTATGATTGCCATTTTGTTTTGGGCTCAGATGAAAACCGCGGGGGTTTCTATGAGTCGTTCAGAGTTGCATAACAGACTTCATCTCTTGAAACTATGTATGCATGGTAAATTGATTGTTCCAAGTTATTTTTCAATTTATATCAGTTGCGATTTATATTTCTTGCGACTTTAAATTTATGTGAATTGCGATGGTATTGCATGAAATCTCTCTTTTTTTAACACTTTACAACAAAATTGAAAAGTGTTTATTACTTTGTTCATTCTGTTTGTCTGTCTGTCTGTCTGTCTATCCGTTAGCACGATAACTGCCTTAAAATGACTTAATCAAAATGAAATTTTAGTATGTTGTTCAGATTATCTGTGGGACCTATGGAAATATAAATGAATAATATCACCCAATTAGTTTTGGATTGAACCCGGGTTGAAAAAATGAAATATATTGAACCCTGTGGGACCTAATTTTTCAAACATTTTAAAGCGGATTTAAAATTCACAAATTGCCTCGAATATTTTAGATAATATTCAAATTATTCCATAAAATATTTTTAAAAAAATTCAGCAAAATATTTTCAGTAGTTTTTTAAACAAAAATTAAAATAATAATTACACCTCTTATATGAAGCGATTACGTGATCATTTTACGAAGAGATCACGTGACCCACTTCAAAATGAAATATATATATATATATTTTTTTAATCAAATGGCCAGGCACTTTGACTTATCATCATTCGTCTTTTGTCAGCGGCCAGAACGTGAACCATTTAGCCGTCCCAGGACGTTGCCCCAGGCGCACCAGAGGGGGTCGGAACACACTGCGCCCACAACACAAACATCCATGCCTTTTGTGGGACTTGAACCCACAACGCAGCGATTGAGCGATTGCTGTGGAAACGCTCGCCTTGACCACTCGACCACCACGTCGGCTCAAAATGAAATATGGCATCCATCTTGTCTCCAAAATCGTTATTTTTAAAGTTCTTTTTAATTCATACTGAGTGTTGTATCCGTCATAAAGCAACTTTATTTTTGCTTAAATTCTGTGCATCTACATACTAAAACAACGCAATTACAATATATTTGAGTTTAAATGATCATCCAAATTTGATTATTTCTACAACGAAGCCTATTTTTTACTTATGTAAAATGTAAACAGCAAAATATGTAGAATGAGTTGTTTAGGAATTGCTGCATTTCATCTCGTGGAGTCTGCATAGCTGATATGAATGAAATATTCATTGATTTTACAGGGAGAAGGACGAATTTTTTCGATGAAGTTTTAAGCACAGAGCTTAATTAACTCCATGGTCTTAAATTTTTAAATAAAATAAATTATTATAGTATTGTGACGAATGAAATAAATGAGAAAAAGTTTATTAATGAAATGCTGATTTTATAGAGAGAGGCAGGCGTGTTATATTTTGATGGCGTCATTTGAATAAATTTTAGTTGGTTTTGATGAAGTTTTCAAATATAATAAATTATTGTAGTATTATGATAATGCTAAAAACATTACCGAGGAGCCAGGCGATTTATATTTAATTGACGTCATTTGAATGAAGCCCATTTTTTTCGATGAACTTTAAAGTTTTCAAATATAATAAATTAATGTAGTATTGTGATAATTTTTAAAATATTACTGAGGAATGTTAGAGATGTTTAAATGAAATAGCATTGAAGTTAGAAAGTGTTTCATAATCAATGCTTTATGCATGATTGATCTTTCTTGCTTTATAAATAAGTAGAAAAAGAATTGGCATTATCCTGTATTACTAATAAAATTTTTGGGATAAAACTTATCTTTCTTAAATCGCGACAAAAATTGATTAATATTAAATACCGATTGTAATGACGAACTGGCACTAATAAAAATCTCAGAAATATTCATTTTTAAAGTAGTCAATTCTTTAAAAATTCAGAACGAGACACAGTTGCTAAATTATTCACAGCTGTCGTGTAAATGCATTAACGGATTTAAAATAGGTTTCTTCTATTTAATATAAATGCTGACTTCTTATTACTTTCCCCTCAATACATAGTAATGTATAGAGAATATATTGGAATCATGTTTACTACAACTCGTGTTTCCGACGGTTCAACACGTTTTGAGACCTCCATAAAAACGAAAAAACAATTTTTAGCATGAAGTCTGCATGTGTGTGTGTGTGTGTGTGTGTGTGTGTATGTGTGTGTGTGTGTGTATTCTTCTGTGTGTGTGTGTGTGTTCTTCTCTGGGTGTGTGGGTGGGTGTTTCTGTACAATAAATGTATCCACTCTAACTAAAAAATTAATGGACCAAATTTCATAAAATTTTTTAGATAAGTCACTAATGAGATACCCTAGTGCTGATTAGATTTTGGTACGATTAGGGATAAAAAAACATTCCTTTTTTGCGAAATGTCCTGTAAAATTTGCATGTATCCACTCTAGCTAAAAAGCTAAAACACTAATTGTGAATAAACCATAATAGAATAAACCATAACAGTCACTTGTGGGTAACCCTGATGCTGATAAAACTTTGGTACTATTCAAAGAAAAAAAAACTGCCATTTTTTGCGAAATGACCCGCAAAATTCGTCAAAATCTAAAATGGAAGACTACGTATGCTCAAATGTATCAATTAAATGCTAGTTTCACATGAAATTTTTGAAGCCGAAAAGCATAAAACCAACTCCATTACTCTAGAACTAGCCGTTATTGAGCTATTCAAGTTTTTTTTTTCTTTTTTTCTGCTACGTCGATTTTGAATATACGTCCAGTTACCAAATGAAAACGAAAACTTAATCAAAAGTGTAAATTCAGTGTATTTTCAAAAAATTATGAGTTCTGTTTAGTACAATTAAACTTAATTTAATGAAATATTAATTAAATAAAGAAAGAATGAATTTGAGTCTGTAGTGAAAGTCATGTGCTGCTCATATCAGATTATTTTATAATGACATTCCAAAGATTAAAGAAAATTTTTGGCTAGAAACAGTTTTTTTTAATCGTAAGCCATTTGTTTGCAGTTACTTGACAACACAGTGTTATTCTACACAAATTATCATCAAACATAAAATATTTGCGTCATTTCCAATACACAAAAAATTATTTAAAACCAAACAAAATTCCTGCAATGTATTCAAAACTATCACATAAATACATTAACGGATTAAAAATGGACATTTTCTATTTAAAGTATAAAACATTTTCAAATTCTTCTTCTTTTAGTATGACATTTTAAAAGTAGAAAAAATTCTACCTTTACTAGAGACAATATTTTCAAAAATTCCAAGTTATTTGTTTCCGCTTCTTAGCAACGCAGTGTTATTCTCCACAAATGCATATCAGACATAAAATATTTGTGCTTGCTATTAATCCTATAGGAACTCGTTTAATAACATCAGGAAGTATTTTAAACGTATAAATTTAAACATGATTAAAGCTTTTGTTGGGTATAAGCTATTTGAGTCAAACATTGAACTTTTCCTTAAGGGTGAGCGTTAGTAAATCTTCTGCTATCTCCTCGCTTTGTTAACTTTCGCAGATCACGTTTTTCGCCGAAATTCTTCTCAAACAGTTGCGAAACATTTTCTGAAAGGTAAAATGCAATACTTAGATTATATTAAAACTAAATTTAATACTCAATAAAACATAGAATATATTTTTTATTGTAATCCAAAATATTTTTGATGCTGCCATCTGTTGTCGTAATTTAATTCATACCAACTGTTTTTATTTTTTAATTAACATTTTTAAATGTCTATTCCTTCTAATACACTATTTAATACAACAACAGATCATATATAATAATGCCACAATCCCGGAAAGATAATTGAACTTGGACTTGAAAACAAAGGAACTTGAAGACGAAGCTGCAGTCCTCAGTGATGTACATTCAGATTCCCTTATCAAATTTATAAAATTAGATATTACCTTTCCGTGATTGTGGTATTATTATACATGACCTGTTGTATTTAATACTGTATTAGAAGGAATAGACATTTAAAAATGTTCATCAAAAATAAAAATTGTCGGTATGAATTCAATTACGACAACAGATGACAGCACCAAAAATATTTTGGATTAAAATAAAAAATATATTCAATATTTTATTGAGTATTAAATTTAGTTTTATTATAATTTAAGCATTGCATTTTATTTTTCAGAAAATATTTCTCAACTGTTTGAGCAGAATTTCGGCGAAAAACGTAAACTGCGAAAGTTAACAAAACGCGGATAGGGCAGAAGATTTACTGATACTCACCTTTAAGCTCCGAAATTCTTTATTATGACTCTGCTTGCTTCATATGATCATACCAAAGAATGATTATATCAGATTTGAAAGAAATAGACCTAAAATGTGGAATTTGGTGTAAAATAAAAAATATATTCAATATTTTATTGAGTATTAAATTTAGTTTTATTATAATTTAAGCATTGCATTTTATTTTTCAGAAAATATTTCTCAACTGTTTGAGCAGAATTTCGGCGAAAAACGTAAACTGCGAAAGTTAACAAAGCGCGGATAGGGCAGAAGATTTACTGATACTCACCTTTAAGCTCCGAAATTCTTTATTATGACTCTGCTTGCTTCATATGATCATACCAAAGAATGATTATATCAGATTTGAAAGAAATAGACCTAAAATGTGGAATTTGGTGTATAGAATTAAAATACAGATATTAAACTTCCTATATAACGATAATTAAATGGTTCATATATTATAAACTTTCTGTTTATCAGGTAATGTGCCAAATATTGAATGTAAAATTCTCTCTTCCGGTCCCATAACAGCATTTTCCTCGCAAACCCCCACAAAGCCATGATAAAATTGGACTTCACTTTAAAATTCGAACGCTGCATTTAAAGACAAACATTTCAAAAATTCTCAAGATATATTACCCAACGATTTATGACAACAGGCACAATTATGGCAATCCAATTTGCAGAGAATTACATCGAACGGGATGCTATTTTGTGTTTAAAAAAATCAAAAGAATTAAAAAGTAGGACAGATCAAAAATTTCCCTTCGATCTCAAATTTTGAAGGAGGAAAATGTAGAGAATTGTTAAATACAAAGGAAAATATAATTATCTTAGTAGCTTAATGGATAGAGGGTCATCTAACCGGTCAGAGTTTAATTTCGAATCTGAGACGATAGATTTTTATAGCTTTTAAAAACTCAGATAAATTATTATCAAATATAAATTTAAAAAAAAAAAAATGCCTGTATTGGAAGTCAGCTCGACCCATTAAATCTTTGCCCATACTGGCAATGTTAAATTTAATTAATAAAAATTTAATTAATTAACTCTTTCAAAGACCCATCTTGCACATCTACGGGTTCATATTAGAAACTGTACCCGGTGTTTTCCGAGATTTATAGCAGAGATTAATTGAAGTCATTAAATTTTACGAAAACCTTAATCACTTGCTACGTGGGCTCACGCTCAAATGCATGCACATGCTCGTCCTAAATGAGCACCTAATCACGTCATATTTTCTAATTAGTGCTAAATCTAAGCGTCCTCTACGTAGAAATAATTAAACGAGCGCCCGCTGCTTCATACATTTGAACACAATTTAAAATGGCTTCGATCGGAAAATTGCATTCTTCAATTGCTCGCGCTCTTTGCAAAAGGCAAAAAAATATGAGAATCCCAGTTGACCGTATATTCAACACACTACTCATGACCGCTGTCCTAAACAAAATGAGTCTGGTCCATTTCCCTGTACGTTTCGACCTCCAGTTGAGGGCGAAGGCTATTAGATTTGCTCAAAGAAATAAAACACGTGCTTTGGATGAAAAATGTATCAACAGAAGGATTTATTAATTTTTTTTTTCTGGAG
The DNA here is from genome assembly GCA_951213105.1 of Amaurobius ferox. Taxonomy (NCBI): domain Eukaryota; kingdom Metazoa; phylum Arthropoda; class Arachnida; order Araneae; family Amaurobiidae; genus Amaurobius; species Amaurobius ferox. Next base: position 82,884,455 of record OX578135.1, on the reverse strand, counting down.
TGGTCTGACATATTTTAAGCAGCTGTTGAAATAAATGAACGTTGAATGGCTCGCCAATTTTAATATATCGCAATATAAAAATCGCAATATAAAAAATAAAGTTTAAAACGCACGAAAAGTATATATTTTTTTAAAAAAATTAAAATTTTGCTTTTTAGCGTATGAACTTCGTTCAAAGTTTGTTTGAAAGACAATTTTTCGATCTTTCCAATGATGGAAACTCTGTGACAATATTTTAGATCCCTAAGAGATCAATTTGTGTAAATATCGGTCTAAATCGGGGTAAAACATAAAATAACTAAAAAACTAATTCGAAATAAAATAAAAATTGCTGAGTTGCACTTATTCGGGTCCTGAAGTGCCTGTGTACCAAATTTAATGCCGTCCGACGCTTAGATTTCCCGCTTGAGAATGCACACATACACACGCATATTCTTTTATTATGTATGATTTTAGAACTGTACGTTTTGCCTTCTATTCGCAATTCTGCGTCAGAAATTCGTATGATTATTTTTTTTAATATTCTCAAACGTCAAAATAGAATGAAGTGATAAAGTTCATTTATGATTGCAAAAAGCAAAATTTATTATCACTAGAAAAAGAAAATTCCACGCATTATCGAGCGACATTGCCTGTGCCATTTTTTTTTCAATTGATCATCTTAAAAGTCAATACTAGCTGAAACCGATCTGCCTAATTCAGTGCCAATTGGTGGATGTATTTAAAAATTAGAGCCCACGCAAACGAGTCAAACAGTTGGGTTGAATACTAATAACTCGCATGCTCGTGAAAATATTGTCCTTGTCCACATTAACCCTCTCTTCCCTATCTATACTATTTTATGAAATACCAATAAAAGTCTTATAACTAAAAACCCATAATTAAAGTTCATAAAACCGGCTTTTACTTTCAAACTTATCTATGGTTAGATACTTTTAACTGAAGTTCAATTAGACGAATATCAAATGGTAATTACTAAATTACTATTAATCAAGTAACAACGTTTTTTCTTGCACACCTTCCTTTTCAAAATACGCAAAAGGTCATGTTATGCGGAATTTCATTAACACTCCAGCGTAACTGTCGGTATTAAGAAAACCAATAATCACGTGAAATAAACGCGTACTTCCCGCATCTTCAAGTGTCTTTATTCTCTTTTTCCTTTTCGAAACTTATTATTCCAAGAAGATGACCCACATCGAAAACCGTGCACATCCAACAGTTTTTTTTTTCTTTTTTCTTTCCCATTCTGACTATCCGTGGGCGAGAAGAACCGGAAACAACTCAACCCAACTCACTTTGGCGAATATTCTTATTCTTGTTCAGAGGTGGAATATTGGAGAAAGTGGACAAACGTATGTGATTTCGCCTCGTGATTCGGAAATGTTCCTGATACAAATTAAAAAAAAAAAAAAAGGCTTAGGTGGATCACGACTCAACGTCTGCCTTTCTGAGGCACGCACTTACCTTTAATGGAATTCTTGAATGTGATGGTGAGCACATGTGTTCATGATTAAATGGGAATAATGGAGGGAAATAAAACGTAGTTGTTTCTTTTCGAATAAAGTAGCCGAATTTGTCACAGCTTTTGGGGATGCTGCTAACTTTTGTCACCCGGAAAATTTGATCCGTGGGGTTAGAGAGATGACAGATAAAGCATCTATGTATGTAAAGTTTGAAAAATGCTATAATGCTTTGAGAATTATATCTAGGTTTCCCTAGTGTTAGTTAAATAGCCGATATGATATTGTTAGTTGGCACAACAAAGAGGCGTAGTATTTAGTATATGTATTTTTTTAATTTTTTTTTTAAATAAATGTTCCCTAATTATAAGTATAATTAACCAGTATTTTTTCATGGTTATACGATAGAGTATAGAATATATGGAGATGAAAATAAATTGAAAGGTAACATAATTTTGAATACATAAAAATATTATTGTTTCACTTCTACTTTACATTGCGCTAATAATTTATTTTTACAAAATTGATAGTTAAAATAAATATTTTAGGCCTTTCGCCATAGAAATACGTACAATATAGGGTTACTCATCTTATCCCAGCACCACCTGAATTTTTGCCTCGAACGATATTGGCCTTTTCTTAATATAGATTTTTAACTTCTTACTTTTACCTCCATAGTCATAATGCTTTGAAAATTCTATCTAGGTGTCACAAGTGTCCATAACGTCCCATGTGATCTTATTTGGTACAACAGGAAGGTGTAGCGTTTAGTATATATATTTTCAGTTATTTTTAAATTGAATTTCTCCCGTTATGAGTAGAGGTAATCAGTATTTTTCCTAGTTGTATAACAGGGTACAAAATATAGGGATACAAAAATCGGCGGTGGCTCCAGTGCGATGGAGCCGAAATGGTTTTACGTTAATAACAGTTTGTAAAATAAAACTCAACTTTTGCAATATCGAAAAAAAGAACTCAATCCCAAATCTGTTAATATACATGAGATTTGAAAGAGCCATTGCTTATTGTTTATAGCTACCACTTTTAGATTTTAAAATAAAAATAAAGTGATATATCTATCACTTTTAGTTTTTAAGATATACACATTACAAACTTGAAAAACCTAAAATTTTCTTACTTCTTCAACTGGACAGGACGATTATTCGAAAACTATAAGAGCATTTTTTTAAATAAATGTAGATTTAGAAACTTTATTTCCTCCTACGTAATTTTTTTCGCTTACTGTTCATATCTATATTTTATAGTTTTGAAGATATTTCGAGTGAAAGTATGAGGAATGAAAAAAAACTTTCAAAAGTTTTTTTCAAAAAAATAGAACTTGATCCGAAATCCAATTATATATGCTATAATAATTTTCATTTTCATCTAAAATTTATGTATGCAAAATTGTCGAAATAATTTTATCTACTTACACTTTCATATATCCCTTGATTAAGCCATTTTTACGGAAGTTATCGTGCTAACAGACAGACAGACAGAATGAAAGAATGAACAAAGTCATAAACACTTTCAACTATGTTGTAAAGTGTTAAAAACTACGTATGTTCAAACGTATATTCATTAAATGCTTGTTTAATACGTAATTTTTAACAAAGAAAAGAATAAGACCAAACCCATTACACTAGGATTAGCCGCTCTCGAGATATTTTAGTTTCTTCGTATATTCTCTAAGCCACCTTTGAAAATAAGTCCAGTTATCAAATGAGAACGAAAATTGAATTAAAAGTGAATTAAATTTAATTAAAATAAAGAGAACGTGAATATAAGTTTACAGGGAAAGTCATGTGCTGCCCACCTCAGATGTTTACTTTTCCGTGCTCATTTTAAAACTAGCTCATAATTTATTTTTATGCCAAAATTTAAAATCTTCAGAATCTTCAGGTTTCTGATCCTTAGAATTTTTATGAAGTATATGAGTGTCACATTTAGTGACCACTAGTCATTGAGAATGCGCAAAGCGCGGTTGAAATAGCTAGCCTATATATAAATATCAAAGCATTCACACAAAAATCTGCTGAACTGCAAATTGTAGCTCAAATTCAAGCACATCCCCATAAACAGAATCAAGAACTTTATGTGCAAAAAAAATCCTATTCAAAAAAAAAAAAAAAAAATCAATTTAGACCATTTTGAGAGTACTTTCATCCCAAAGACTCTAATGAATAAATTATTCTTCGTATTATTTACATATTGGGAGCTTTGATTTTGCACCCGGATGATGCTGGGAAATTTGTTTCAGTTTCGAATAAAATATGCAAATAATAATGCCCCGGGTGTTAAAAATCCTCCTTAACTAGCTCTAATTCTCACACCGATCTTAGTACATAAAAATAACTTCAATCTATATAACTTAAAAATGTTCAAAAACATATTCATAACAGATTACGTTATGTCACTATTTAGACTTCGAATGAAAAATGCCGTACAGTGTTTAAAGAAGTAGGTTCTCTTCCCAAATAGTACGTCACCCACGTACAGATATACCTTTATCACTTTTTATGAAGTTTCGCTATTTATATTAGAAAAGTTTTAGCTATTCATCTTTCTGGAACCTTATTGGCAAAATCGTACAAAATACAACAGATGAACCTCTGTTGAAACCACTCGATGGTGTAAACCTTGTTTTTAAATTCATTGCAGTGTTATCCTGTCATCAAGTTTCATGGTTCACACATCCTTAATTCCTATTCCCTTATTTTTCACACTTCCTTGATTCATATTTTCCTTAAATTCTCGAAACTGACAAGAGCTGCAAATAATTCAAGGTTATTATTACGACAAACATAACTACCCCATGTGGCAAAATTGCAATTTAAGAAAACTATTTTCCTCCATAAACATACGGTTTAAGCCTTTCCTTATCTTTTGCAAAAATGCAATCCAAGATCTTTATCATTCTGCTACTGCAAGGGTCTGTTTATGAGCGAGATGATGTCACGTCTTGAGTTAGTTTCTGAAATTTACGATCTTCTTGATCGCAGGTTTAGTAAAAGTTAATTGTTGTTGGCCTACATCCTACAGCAAGTAGCCAACCGTATTCCTGAGAGTGTCAGTCCTTGTGCCAGGCCGAACCTGAAACAGCCATTTACTGCTCTGCTATAACTACGTTCCCCAGTCGGGTTAAAACGAGGTTTCAGTAATCCGGTAGTCGGGGGCGTCTTTCAAGGAAAACAGATAAAATCCTAGCGGTATTGTTAGACAAAATTGAGATGCAACAGCCAAGTTGTGTCCTTCATCAGATTGAATAAAGAAACTGAAATTTAATGGCTTATAAATTGTTATTAACGGATTCGTGCTCATTAAATTGATATACGCATGGCAGAACATAATAAAACTACCGCGCAATTAATAATAAAGTTACTCACATACGATAAGTGTCCATTCAAAAACATTCACTGCGACTAAATAGAGCTGAGTTTTATTTGAAGGAGGATTAGAATCCTTCAGCAGGGTACCCTAGACCTGAAACTACAGTTTAGTTCCCGTCCTGCGATAATTTGACGAAATCAATTTTGAGATTTCATTACTTTTTAAAAGGGGGTTTTTGTACTTAGCGGAGAATTTTTTTTTTATCATGAAATAGTACTTTTGAAATATTTCAATACTTTTTGTGTAAGTATTTATCCACGTGATTATGCAACAATAATATAGATAGCATCAAATTTTGAAATTCTAAATCAAATGTATCTTCAAATTGTAGAAGAAAAATATATACCTCCCACCGAAACCCACAAAATGGGCCATCATTTATTAAAATAGGTTCAATAAGTAAAGCTGTGGGTCCGTCGACTCTGGAGGGAAGAAAAGGCCAGAATGACAATTGTAAAAAGTGCCATTTTACAGTTCTTTTTTCTAGAGTGCTGCCGTACCAATTGTAATAATTTTTCTCAGCTTGTCATAATTTTTCTCTGTAATAATTCTTCTGTGTAATACGCTTTATAAGCGTATTACACAGAAAACAGCATCTAGTCTTTAAATATCTTGGAGGATGAGCTAAAAATCGTGGTTTGTCACGTCAAGTACAATATACACTTGCTGGATACGAATTCGGATATAACAACATGGAAAGGCGGAATTCTGCGTTTCTAAAATAGTAACACATAGCCGATTGATTTTTTATATGCGTCATTAAGCTGTTGCCAACTTAAAGAATGAAACCTTTAAAGATTTATTTTTTAAATATTTTAAAAGAGTAAATTGCGTTTGGAATCTGAACACGATGCATATTCATTTAATAATAATTGTTACACGTGGAACAAAACACTGTGGAATATGAATGATTAAGAATGCAAAGTAAAGCTAAATCCCAAATACTTCAGAATTATTCTACCTACAAGAATTGGCATTTCAATATGAGACAAGTATTGGCATTCAAATATGAGACGAGAATTTTAAAATTCTTTCGAGAAAGAAGAATATGTTTTTCCAAATATAAGTATGTGCATTCGCATAAATATTTATAGACGATCCAAACACCAGTAGTTCATTTTAAAGTCTAAGCATGGCCGGAATTCCCACTTTGCCGTTTAGCAGACAAGCTTTTAAGAGCACTTATGTTAATAAAAGTAGCCACTTCAAAATATAATTTCCTGTTCGTGTGACAGAATTTTCAGTTCTTTCAACCGAAGGGGAACTACAGACTTTGGATCGGAGGTTTATTGCGAATGTGGTTAACCTTCATCAAGCTGATTTTAAACGGTCAAGGGAACTGACCCGAGTGGGGTTTGCGATGAATTAAAAGAGATTGGGGAAAAAATTTGAGTGTTTAGCAGCATACTAGGCGTCAGATGCCGAATAAAGATTTTATTGGATGTTTTAGAAGCCGTCCTTGAACTCCTTATAATTTATTGAAATACTGTTATCTGATGCTATACGAAAGAAATCTAGTTGTAATACGTGATGTAAAAGAACGATCGATTAATTCTGTTACTCGTTATGATTAATGTGAAACATCCCCCCTCCCCTTCGCAAATTTGGAATGAGAAAAAGTCGATGTGTGTTGTGTGTGACGATGGTGCTAAGAAAATGACATTTTCCTCATCGTAATCAATTAAATATATCTCACAAACCACAGTACCCTTTAGTTGATATAGGTTTGAAACGTGGGCCGTTGGTTGGACTTGAACGAAAAGCTTGGTAAGAACATATAGTCATTGTTTCTTCCAATAGAACACACTCACAAATCATTAAATTCACTTAGTATAGTTATTATCTCCCTCGAATGATAAAGACCTTCTCTTTCGGGTTTTCAATGTCCTTTTTCTCATCTTTTTTGACAAAGAACAGTTACTATGAAACTCCGCCTTCCTCTAATGTAAATACAGTTTTTCACCCTTACTACTTTTCCCACTATTTGATTGGCTAGGGTGCATAGGACGGGCTGCTTCTAGACACTAGTTGTCCAGGCTTCCATCACTTCCATCACATCCAGCAAAGCGTATTTTTTATTACTTTGAACTTTGCTGAGTCCACTTCGATGGAGCTTGCAATTGCGCCTCAGTAGCTCCACAATGGACCGTCGATTGGCCAGAGCGAAGATCCGTGGTTCGATTCCCGTTTGAAATGGCAGGGTTTTGTACAATGGGTCCCGAACCAATCAACCCTGTAGATTAGTGCAAAGATTGTTGTGAACCTAGAATGACTAGTACGGATTCAGTGGACTCTGGTATGTTGAGCGTCGGTTTTTAAATCGAGAGATCAACGACCACGCAGGTGGCTAACCTGGAAGATAAAAATAACAGCAGGGGAGGTAACCTGAGGTAAAAAAAGCAAACGGTAGTCAGTCGTCAGATTGCCAGTTGCACGTCAATATGGCATAAGAGGATAGAGAATACAAAGTGCATATCGACAATAAGAGCGTACAGTTCTGTCCCAGTAGTTCAACGGTAGAACGTTGGCTGGCCTGTACGAAGTGGTTCAATCCGTGGTTCGAACCCCCATTTGGACAACAAGGTTCTTTATAACTTCTCTAGTCACTTGAATTTGTCAGTCCTTTTTTTTTAACACATTCATAATTTTTTCTGTATTCTAATTAATATTAGAATACTTTTTCTCAAAATTTTTATGTTCATATCCCAGATTTTCTGGCTTGATCCTGTTAATTTAATTCCGTTTCTGTTCCTTCGTGTTAATTCAATTCTGTTCGTTTATGCAAATTCTTCTTCAAATTTTATGTTTAACTATTGTTGGCTAACCATGTTTGAATTCGTTGAATCCTTAAAAGGATTTCCCACCGTTTTATAGTTAAAAATATGAAACTGTTCTATATATATCTCATCATTCGGTATGTTATAAAAGACTCGAGAAACGCAACATATCCCGAATGCCAGATCAACTGCTCTAAACCTTTTTTGCAAGGAAAAAATTTACTTAGAAAGACGTGTGGAGCCACATAGCACTAAAAATATATTGATGTTACAGCGTTGAAAATCAATTTTTTCTGCTTATTCAACAATATGGATTGAGTCCTAACAATGAAAATCACTAACGACTGTGACATGTTCTGATGAGCCTGATTTGGATGAAACAGAAAGAAATATCGACAAAGTTAATGATGATATATCACATCTATTTGTTATGCATACTCATCCATCTTCTTTCGCGGCACAGAAGCACAAATTTTGGCAGCCGAATGCCAAAAGTCCTCTATTTCGAAATATTTCAAAGTGTATTTCATTGCTTGGGGTGATTTAATTTGATCGATGAAAGCGCTTACATCTTCACTCATATAACGGATTCATAATTATATGAATATTTAATGCGATTAAACGCACAATTAAAGGCATTTAAGCAATTACAAGTACTGAATGCAAATCTAAACTAATTATCTAGTTCAAACTGCTGCTAATGCACTGAAACTAAAATTGCTCCTTACACGAAATTAGTTTAGTTGTAAATTAATGTACTTTAAAATTGCAGTATGACAGAGTATAAAGCGTAACTAAAGGACAAAAATTATTGAAACAATACATTACTTTGTACTAAAATACAGAAGAATGATTTTCCTACACAAAAAAAAACCCTTTTTTAACATTTTTCAACATAGTTGAAAAGTGTTTATGACTTTGTTCATTCTGTCTGCTTGCCTGTCTGTCTGTCTGTGTTTATCTGCCCGTTTGCACTATAATGGCCATAAAAATGACTTTATCAAAATGAAATTTTAGTACGTTGTTACGATCTGTGGGACATATGGGAATGTAAATGAATAATATCACCTAATTAGTTTTGAATTAAACCCGGGTTGAAAAGGTGAAATACATTGAACCCTATGAGACCTAATTTTTCAAACAGTTTTTAAGTGATATTAAAATTCACAAATTGCTTTAATAATTAGTTAAAATTCAAAATTTTTGGAAATATTCAAATTATCCCATACAATATATAAAAAAAATTCTGCAAAATATGTTCGTAGTTCGTAGTTTTTTAAATAAAAATTAAAAAAATCTGATGTGGGCAACACATGACTTTCCTTATATAACGTAATGAATTTACTACTTTTACAGTAAAAAAATAGGATTTTCTTGTAGTAGATACTAATATTATTTCCAAGATATTGAATTTTCGACAATTAGTCGTCATTTTCATTGATTTAGCGTCATTTTTATCCATTTGGCGAGATTTTCGTTAATTTGGCAACATTTCAAAAAAAGTCGCCAAGTTGGCGACATTCCGCCGAATTCGTCGCCAAAATCTCGCCAAGCGTTATGTACTAAGAAATAAGTTTTTCTTAAAGCAGATAAATGACTATTGGCGTTCAAATACAAATGTATTATTCAAAGTATCTTTTTTCAAGAATGGAACGAGTTAGATCCAAGAGAAGGATGTCACTCAATTTATCGCATGGTATTACATATGAAAAGTAAACATGTTTCTCAATAGGAAATATTTTTCTTTTTATTTTATATGACTATTTGATAATTTTTTAAAAAAATGTACAATATCTCGAGAACGGTTCACGTTAGCGTTCTAACATTCATGTCAATCGTTTTCTAATGAAAAATTACATAAGAAATGTCTATTTGCGTAACTTTATTAGTGGTTTTAATTTTTTAGCGATTTTTTCAAAATTTCATTCGAAAATTTAGGGGGGTTCTGAACATTCGATTGCGTATAAAAACAATAGGCTTCCAGTGTTTACGGATTGTGATTTTTGTACCAAATTTGGCTCGAATCGGTCCATTCGTTCGTCAGTTATCGTCTCCACAGACTCACTGACACACACACACACATACACACATACTTTCACACACACACACACAGACATCACTTCAAAAATGTTTGATTCGTGATCAGGGATGCTTGAAACGTGCTCTCCCGTCGAAAACTCGAATTCGAATTTTCGACCCCGTCACAATACTTTCCTTATACATTATGTATATAAGGAAAGTAACAATAATTACGCCCATGATATATGAAGAGATCGCGTGACTCATTGCAAAATAAAATATAGCATCCATTTTTTTTTTATGTATCATGATCATGATTTTTAAGGATCTTTTAAACTTATGCTTAGTATTTTATCCGTCCTAAAACCGCTTTATTTTTGCGTATTTCCTGTGCATCTATATTCTGTGCTAAAGCAATTGCAATATTTTTTAGTTTAAATGATCATCTCAAACTTGGATTATTTCTACAACAAAGCCTAATTTCAATGGATGCAGAATGTAAACAAAACAAGCAATTGTAAGATGAGTTGTATAAGAATTGCTGAATTTTTCAAGCCAAATTATTTAGCTCTGAAGTTTGGAATATAAGTAATATGAATGAAATATTCATTGATTTTGCATAGAGAAGCAGACGATTTTATAGCATTGCCTGTTTTGGTGAAGTTTTAAGTTTCCATATAAAATAAATTATTATAGTACTGTGATAATTAAAAAAATATCACCGCTGAATGTATCGCATTTTAGAGATGTTTAAATAAAATTGCATTTCAGTTTAAAAGTGTTTCATAATCAATGCTTTACGCATGATTTATCTTTCTCTTTTATTTGAAAGAGTTGATTATTGACAGATATATTGTATTTGAAAACAAATTCCCATAAAGTGGTCAAAATTAAAGAGGTTGTATGGTTTGACTCCGCTGTCACCCATGCCTTATCCTGATGCTTATTATAATTTGGTATAGTTTGAAAAAAAATAGAATAAAATATTTTTTCAAAATAACCAATATTAACCACCAGAAATTAACAACTAAAACAATAAACTAAATGTGTTTAAATTTATTAATTAAAAACTTGTTTTATACGCAGTTTTCTATAATGAATTGAACCAACTCCATTAAAACTATTAAAGAGAAATAATTTAATTTTTGAGTCTATAAAATAAATCCACGTAATGCCCGAATCAGGTATTTTTCTCTTTCACTTCGCCACTCTTTTACAATATTTGTTTACGAGAATTAGTAATAACGTTCGAAACAGAACCACAGCAGAGGTCATGCGCCTTATACCGATATAGAGGCTTCTGCGGTGCAGTCATACCCCCCGGCACATAAGAAAAAATCTGATGTGGGCACCACATGACTTTCCTTATATAATGTAATGAATTTACTACTTTTACAGTAAAAAAAAATAGGTTTTTATAGTCGATACTAATATTTATACTAATATTTTTTTTTATATAGTCGATACTAATATTTTTAGTTGATACTAATATTTTTAATATTTTTACCTAATATTTTTCGACAATTAGTCGTCATTTTTATTGATTTAGCGTCATTTTTATCAATTTGGCGAGATTTTCGTTAATTTGGCAACATTTCAAAAAGTCGCCAAGTTGGCGACATTCCGCCAAATTCGTCGCCAAAATCTCGCCAAGCGTTATGGACAAAGAAATAAGTTAGTCTTACTGCAGATAAATGACTATTGGCGTTCAAATACAAAAGTATTACTCAAAGTATCTTTTTCATGAATGGAACGAGCTAGATCCACGAGAATGATGTCATCCAATTTATCGCATGGTATTACATATGAAAAGTGAACATGTTTCTCAATAGGAAATATTTTTTTTTTAATTTCATATGACTTTTTGATAATTTTTATGAAAAATGTGCAATATCTCGAGAACGGTTCATGTTAACGTTCTAAAATTTATGTCAATCGTTTTCTAATGAAAAATTACATAAGAAATGTCTATTTGCGTAACTTTATTCGTGGTTTTGATTTTTTAACGATTTTTTCAAAATTTCATTCGAAAATTTAGGGGGGGTTCCGAACATTCGATTGCGTATGAAAACAATAGGCTTCCAGTGTTTACGGATTGTGATTTTTGTACCAAATTTGGTTTAAATCGGTCCATTCGTTCGTCAGTTATCGTCTCCACAGACTCACTGACACACACACACACATACACACATACTTTCACACACACACACACACACACACACACACACACACACACACAGACATCACTCCAAAAATGTTTGATTCGTGATCAGGGATACTTGAAACGTGCTCTCCCGTCGAAAACTCGAATTCGAATTTTCGACCCCGTCACAATACATTCCTTATACATTATGTATATAAGGAAAGTAAAAAACGCAGTTAAAACTACTTTAAAATTCTCTCTGGTGAATGTAGGCTATGCTATCATTTCGCCCTAAAGGCTATGTTTTGCCCACTAAACCAGTTGATACACTTATTATTGTCATATATTGTGTTATATATTGTTTTGAACGAAGCTTTAGAAACCTTTTGTGACCTTTCATCTCGTTGTGTTATGGGACTGAAAAGGAGCAAAAAAAAAAAAAAATGCTGACATTGCCACGTTTAATTTGTTAAAAATATTTCGGTTTATTTATAAAATTATGATTGAAACTGTTGCTCGTTAAGGATTTCACTCTACCAGATTAAGCCAAGTATAACGGAAGAAATATTATTTCAGTCTACTCAAAATCGTGTTATCTACTGAAAATTTGTGGATAATATTTTGCAATTTTAGAAAAAAAATGGGAAAAACTGGAAAAAGGATTAAGTGTGCTTATATGCATTAACTCATTTTCTGTTTTATACATGCTTCTTTATAACAATACAAATAAAACCACTCCCATAAATTTGGGGTAAACAGTTCTCAAGATATTTCATTCATTTTTAACACTTTACAACATAGTTGAAAGTGTTTATGACTTTGTTCATTCTGTCATTAGCACGATAACTGCCGTAAAAATGGCTTTATCAAAATGAAATTTTAGTATGTTTTTCAGGCAGTCTGTGGGACCTATGGGAATTTAAATGAATAATTATCACCCAATTAGTTTTTTATTGAACCCGGATAGAAAAAATGAAATACATTTAACCCTATTTTTCAAACATTTTTAAGCAAATTTAAAATTCATAAATTGCTTCGAAAATTTTAGGAAATATTCAAATTATCACATAAAATATATAAAAAAAAATTCAGAAAAATATGTTAGATAGTTTTTTAAATAAAAATTATTTAATATAGGGAGAAAAACAAATTCAATTAAATTCCGACTCTTGTTATATCTTCCAGAAAGAAAAAAGAGATATATTATATAATAAATATCTTTCAAAGTGTTAAATGATTATTGGCGTTCAAATACAAAAGTGTTACTCAAAGTATCTTTTTTCATGAATGGAACGAGCTAGATCCACGAGAGTGATGTTATCCAATTTATCGCATGGTATTACATATGAAAAGTGAACATGTTTCTCAATAGGAAATACTTTTTTTTATTTTATATAACTTTTGATAATTTTTTGAAAAATGTGCAATATCTCAAGAACAGTTCATGTTAGCGTTCTAAAATTTATGTCAATCGTTTTCTAATAACAAATTACATAAGAAATGTCTATTTGCGTAACTTTATTAGCGATTTTGATTTTTTGACGATTTTTTCAAAATTTCACTCGAAAATTTTGGGGGGTTCTGAACATTCGATTACGTATAAAAACAATAGGCTTCCAGTATTTACGGATTGTGATTTTTGTACCAAATTTCGTTCGAATCGGTCCATTCGTTCGTCAGTTATCGTCTCCACAGACTCACTGACACACACACACACACATACTTTCACACACACACACACACTCACAGACATCACTTCAAAAATGTTTGATTCGTGATCAGGGATGCTTGAAACGTGCTTTCCCGTTGAAAACTCGAATTCGAATTTTCGACCCCGTCGCAATACTTTCCTTATACATTATGTATATAAGGAAAGCAAAAACAGGATACTTTTGTCGGAGCGCTGACCCGTTATATAATTTCCAGTTTTTTATACTCCTGACTGAGTATTTATTTATAATTTCTTTTACGTTGGGTTGGTTATATTGCCTTCAATATTTTCTTGTGGCATTCCATAAAGGATGCACACAACTGATTATCGACAACTGTGGGGGCAATTGGGGTTAGATCATGTTACGGTGGCATAGTTGGTGTGAGTGGTCGTGCTAGAATGATGGCTTCTATGTTATCATTCAACTATGCAATCATTTCTCTTGCTTTTTGCAGAGTTTTTTTTTCTTCAATGCTAGCTCATATCAAGCGTCCCAATGCTTTTATGCTGGCTCTTTTAAGCCCCAAATATTAGCATTTAATGAATACTTATTTAAAAAAATCTGATGTGGGCAACACATGACTTTCCTTATATAATGCAATGAATTTACTACTTTCACAGTAAAAAAAAATCTGATGTGGGCAACACATGGCTTTCCTTATATAATGCAGTGAATTTACTATTTTTACAGTTAAAAAAATATTTTTTTATAGTAGATATTTATATTCTTTCCAAGATATTGAATTTTCGTCAATGAGTCGTCATTTTCATTGATTTAGCGTCATTTTTATCCCTTTGGCGAGTTTATCGCTAATTTAGTAACATTTAAAAAAGTTGCCAAGTTGGCGACATTCCACCAAATATATCGCCAAATCTCGCCAAGCGTTATGGATGGAGAAATAAATTATTCTTACAGCTGATAAATGACTATTGGCGTTCAAATACAAAGCATTACTCAAAGTATCTTTTTTCATGAATGGGACGAGCTAGATCCACGGGAATGATGTCATCCAATTTATCGCATGCTATTACATATGAAAAGTCAACATGTGTCTCAATAGGAAATATCTTTTTTTATTTTATGTGACTTTTGGATAATTTTTTTGAAAAATGTACAATATTTCGAGAACGGTTCATGTTAGCGTTTTAAAATTTATGTCAATTGTTTTCTAATGAAACATTACATAAGAAATGCCGAATGAATTAACGATTTTTTCAAAATTTCACTCGAAAATTTAGGGGGTTCTGAACATTCGATTGCGTATAAAAACAATAGGCTTCCAGTCTTTACGGATTGTAATTATTGTACCAAATTTCGTTCGAATCGGTCCATTCGTTCGTCAGTTATAGTCTCCACAGACTCACTGACACACCCACACACACACAGACATCACTTCAAAAATGTTCGATTCGTGATCAAGGATGCTTGAAACGTGCTCTCCCGTCGAAAACTCGAATTCGAATTTTCGACCCCGTCGCAATACTTTCCTTATACATTATTGTATATAAGGAAAGTAAAAATTACCGAACATATATTGCTGATTATTATTATTTTTTTGTATGTTTTACGGGATAATTTGAATATTTCTTAATATTTTCGAGCAATTTGTAAATTTTAACTTCGTCTAAAAAATGTTTGTAAAATTAGGTCCAATTTTTCAACCCAGGTTCAATCAAAAACTAATCGGGTGATATTATTCATTTACATTCCCCATGTCCCACAAACCGTCTCAAGAACATACTCAAATTCTATTTTGATAAAGTCATTTTTATGGCAGTTGTCGTGCGGACGGATAAGAAGACAGATAGACAGAATGAACAAAGTCATAAAAATTTTTCAACTGTGTTGCAAAGTGTTAAAAACAATGAATATTTATTTGTAATACTATTACAAAATGTAGGTGAAAACGACAAGATTGCATACTGGCGGATCTAAACTATCAGATCGGAATTCGTCCTTTCTGCTGCACAGTTCAATTTTCCTTTTTTCAATATTATATTTTTAATCTGCATAAAAATTTTCATTGAATCCCAATATGTATAACAAACTGGGCTGCCTTTGAAGTTTTTTAGTTAGTGTCAATATATCTATGAAGTTAGTGTGAAATTATAGTAGTAGAGGGCATTAATCCTTGTCGAATGATATCTTCCGTTTAGTTCTGCAATATAAATTGTGTACAGACGGTCGGGTGCTGTTTTCTTTTATTTTGATGTGTGTACATATTTCTAAATGTGTGAGGTTTTGATATGTGCCTATTCGTTAAAATCTTGTACATCATTAATTTTGGGGGCACCAACGAATTTTTTATAGAACAGTATACGTTCTATTCTATAGAATATGTATTGAAATAAAATGAATTTGTTTCAATGTACAAAAATATAATAAAGACTTTATTAATTAACAGCTTTCTTTTTAGGTGTTTTCATTTATAATTTGTTACTTTGAGCATATTTAAAAGACTTTGAATAGGCCAAAATAAGATAAAATCTTGAAATAATTTATCATAGTAAGACTGGTTTCATTAATTTCTTAAGAATTATGCAAATATAAAACGAGTACATAATAAATATTGCGAAGTAATTACTTTATTAATTCTATTACAAGAAGAAATTAGTAATATTATAAAATAGTGGGAACTACATAGAACAAGAATGCTCATAATTTTTTAATATCAACGACACTACTTAGTCAATTGAAACTAAATTTATCTCACTTATAAAATATTAAATACGACAAAATGCCTCTTGACCTTTTAGGAAATTTTACAATGTTATGCACAGTAAGCACAATTGCATTTTTCAATTTAACATCAATTTTGGTTTTTGAACATATTTACATAAATTAAGCTTGCTGAAACAATTTAACAAAGTGTAACGTAAATACGTCACTTCACATGTACAAAATTGCTGTGATAAATATGCTGCATGAACCAATTTAAATAGAGTAATTAAATTCTCAATGTGTAATTGCGTTAAGAGCTAATTAAAAATTATAAAATCAATTACTCCACTCAAATCAAATTCCCTGCAATTCGGATTCCCTGCATCGGATTCTCATGTCAAATGTCTAAATTTTAGTTGGCCAAATAATCTAGATAAAGAAAATTAAGAGATTATAAAATTTTTTAGTATCGTATAGTAGTTGAAATTTTAAACTCATCATTACGAAAATGTTAAAAAGTAGTTTCTTCCATGCGCGTAAATGTAAAGATGCAAGGAAGGTATTCCTTAATGGGATACATGGCTGAGGGGCATCACTCGATACTTGGCCCCAGACTTCACTCTAGTCCTGCCTGGTTCCTGAGGGGGTATGAAAACCATGCCTGAATGTTGTTCAAAACAGCTGAAATTCAGGAAGACATATTACTTAAAAGTACTGGCACGTCCGGCCCGCTCACGGCCTTAGAGCAGAAATTCGACCCCACAGGCAGGACCAGTGAAGAAACCGCGCTCCTTCATCAAAGCCGATCATTCCTCGATGCAAAGAAGCATTTTTAACCGAAAGCTACGACGTTTGTTTGCTGTCCAACTAAAGTAATACGCTTCCACAAAGCTTCTTGACTCCATTCTACAACTATACCTATCGATGGCCTGTAATCGTACAAAAACGCCGGATAGGCTGTCAAAACAAGTAGCATAGCAATTTTCATTATTTCTTTCTATTGTATCCTCTTACATTGTCATGAATGTTTCTGTTTTATATAACATTATTTTAGTATGCAAAAACATTTCTGGTAGAAAACGTATTAAAGTTTAATATTTGGTATTTGCACTTTTGAAGAGTTGCTTCCAATCAGAATTAAACGAAAATCAAAGGGGATATCGCTTTAATGTAAAAGTGCGTCCAGGGTCTTGTTTAAAGTTTTGCCGCCCCCAGACAGCCCTTCAGTCGCTGCTACTTCTTCCAAATCTGGTATATTTCTTTTACCAGGCGTACACCATACTTTGTACCATCCATGTATTTTTTATGTGCATTTTTTTGCCCATTGACTGTTATAACCGAGTATTAGTAAATACTACTACTTCATAACTATTGAGAATCCCCTTCAAAACCATTGGCTTATGCGGGAAATATATTGTAGATATATTATATCTAATATAAATTATGAGAGAAATATACTCATCCATTGTGGATCTTTCGGAAATGACTGTATAATAGGTTTGTAATGTAATTTTTTCGCATAATTCTGTTTATACAATCATTTATTGAATCAATCCAGTGGGAAACACACACACACACACACCGTTCTAGAAAAGTTGACTACTCGAGTGGATCTGCCGTTATATACAGGGTAGCCATAAGTAAAATGGAGGTGTTTAGAGCCCGATAGAGAGAAAACTGTTGAGCCAAACTCAACCAAATTTGCAGTAAATACTATTATGACCATGGGGTTTTTTGATGTTTAAAAGAAAAAATAAAGTTCGAATTTTTGCTGCCGTGGACCAAAGTGGCGCTGTAAGGTCCATTTTTGGAGTAAAATAAGCATAGGAATTCCAGAAAGTTCCGTCAATGCTGAGAGGTATCGAACAATGCTGCTGAACTTTGTTATTCCGCAACTTCAACAGCGTGAATGTCTTGAGTCTACGATATTTATGCAGGATGGAGCATATTTAGATTGCGCACGCAGGAAGTCTTACGATAGCATTTTACCAGCAACCGAATAAGTAGTCGAGCGTTTCCTATGAAGTGGCCAGCCCTTTGGCCTGATCTGACTTTTGGTTGTGGAGTCATGTAAAGCGCTTCGTATACCAAGGGAATGTGGATAATTTAGCCACTTTGAAAGCCCGAATAACATTGCAAGTCAAGCAAATCAATGGAGATCTGCTGCATTCTACAGTGGAGAATGCTGTTCCGAGAGTGTACTTTTGGAACATATGCAAGGAAAACATATTGAATTACATATGTAAATGATGCCAATAGAAAAATTAATGTCATACGTATGAAAATGTGAGATGCAAATGTAAATATAAAATGTACTAAATACGTATAAAATGTAAATGTGATGTCCTTTTCAAAATGCATGTAAAATGTTAACTTTCTCTACTTTCTATGCCTATTTTACTCCAAAAATATACCGTAGAGTGCCACTTTGGCCCGAGGTGGCAAAAATCCGAACTATTTTTTTTTCTTTTAAAAATCGAAACCCCATGGTCTGAATAGTATTTAGTGGAATTTTGATTGAGTTTGGCCAAACAGTTTTCTCACTATCGGACTCTAAACACCTCTACTTTAATTATGGCTACCCTGTATTTTCTGTATTTGGTTGGATTGTTTGAAGAATTTTCTAATTCATATGTTGATTAGCCACATAATTATAATTTGAAGGATGCATGTATTCGGTAGCATTACTTTGTGTTTTATGCTTAAGATTACTATATCTGCCGATTCATCTGTGTTTATTTATAGTGCTATTTGGGTTTTGAAACCTAAATGACTACTGTTTTTAAAATGTTATAACAGATTAAACGATATTGATAAAAACATGAGAATTTTTTCTGAGGTCTGAGGTCATCACTTTTCTTACTAGACATGACAATGCATAGGGACTAACATGTGTGTATGTGTGTCACCACTATGTGTATATGTGTGTCAATTTGTCTGTCTGTTTCTACTATGTATGTTTCGTGCACAGAAACAATAAACATTTACTTGAAGCTTATCTCCCTTATAAATAATAAATGATTTTTTGGGTTGAATTATTATTATTAATTATTAGCGATAGTGAATCGAATATTCATACATTGCACATCTTGGCCGCAATAACTCACCATTATTTCTTTGCACGAGTTCCTAAAATATATCATTTGTTAGAACATCACACATTAATTTCCACAATTTTAATTTTAAAATAAATACTTATTATTACAAATTATTTTTACGGTTAAACTTACATTTATTTTATATAGACTTATAAGGAGGAGATAATGCAAGTATGAGACCAGGGCTTTATATTATTCCCAAAATCATATATGACCTAATGTAAATGCAGATTTTCACATACGTCTGTTTGTCGTTCTTTTGCTTATCATGCTTGGAATATTGGTCGCTGCTTTTGCTGGCATTTTGAAGTCAGCTTCCTCTGTTTTCACACACTCTTAAATTTGAACATAACCATAACGCATTCTTATATCTCAACGCTTCTGCACCATCATCGCTCTTGGACATTCTGTACTCTAAATTTTTTGTATATTTTGAATTCTCCCCTTGTTGATACATCATTTAGCCTGAGGCTCAGATACGCCCTCCGTATCTCTATCAGTTGCTCCTCAGCATACAGCTACTTTATATCCAATGATGCTTGGTTTAAGTATTGGACCGAAGGAGATTTTTGCTGCAACCACACCTGCGATTTATGTGAACTGAATTTATTGGGGCCGATACTGTCATAAAATGACGCCTACAAGTCTGAGCTTTACTTCGTTGTACATATCGTATAAATGTTAACTGCATAAATGCCTCCTGGTCTCACAGTATGTATCCACTCTATCTGAAAAATTACTTTATCAAATCGCATAAACGTTTAGTAGATCAGCCAGTTGCTGTTTTCCCTGGTGCTGATTAGATTTTTCTATGATTTGAAAACAAGAACCTGCGTTGTCTGCAAAACTGGAAAGTAAAAATTAGCAAAATCTAAAATAAAAGCCGCCTACATATGGTCAAATGCCTCACTTAAATGTATGGTTTATATATACGTAACTTTTAATAACGAAAAGAATAAGACA
Source organism: Amaurobius ferox (assembly GCA_951213105.1). Taxonomy (NCBI): domain Eukaryota; kingdom Metazoa; phylum Arthropoda; class Arachnida; order Araneae; family Amaurobiidae; genus Amaurobius; species Amaurobius ferox. The sequence goes on along the minus strand of OX578135.1, from coordinate 82,864,229 downwards.
AAACCCATAACTCCCGATCTAACCGTTCCAGACATAATTTAGTTTTTTTACATTTTCACTACGTAGCCTAAAATTACGTTTAATCACCAAGTGAAAATGAAAATAAAATAAAACTGCGAATTTAGTTACTTTCAAATAATAATTCATGTTATTTTGGTGGGAGAAGTAATTTCATTTTATGCTTAAAACTTCATCGAAAAAGTCTGCTATAAAATCGTCTCCTTTTCTCTGTAAAATCAATGAATGTTTCATTCATGTCAACTATATTGCAGACTCCAGAGCTAAATAATTTTGCTTTAAAGAAATTCATCAATTCTTTACAATTCATCTTAGAGCTTAATGTGTTTACATTCTTCAAGCGAGAAAATTAGGCTTCGTTGTAGAAATAATCAAAGTTTGATGATTATTTAAACTCAAATCTATTGTAATTGGGTTGTTTCAGAATATAGATGCACAGAAATTAAGCAAAAGGAAAACGGTTTTAGGACGGTTACAATACTAAATATAAATGAAAAAGAATTTTAAAAATCTCAGGATTTTGACACAGGATGGATGCTCTAGGGCGCGGAAGTCCAGTGGTTAGCGCGCGGGAATGAGGAATTTGCACACGTGGGGAAAATACTCAATTTTATATTTTCCTGATAATTTTAGGCTTACGATTTTCAAATATGTCACATTAAATGTCAAAATGATTTTGAATAAATTAAAAATTAAAGTTCAAATAAGCGAAAAAAGACGCGATATCATGTGATCTTGAAACGATACGTGATTGGCTCTGACGTTACTCTGCATGAAGTATAAGTGTTTACGTTTTAAAAACAACGCTAGATCAATTCGCTTCTTCGCATTCATTGTTTAGAAATCATTTTTTGAGCCGTAAATTTTATAATCTTTTGTAATTTTACCGTATATTTTAATTGTATAATCCATCCATTTCATTTTTGTTTAAGATGTCGATTTTCCGGGATTTGTCAAAGGACAATCCGATAATTTTCCTAAAATTGACGCTATATTTATGTTTTCGTTTTTTTGGGAACGAATCCCAATTTTATTGGAGCAGAAATGCGAGGATTTAAAACTAAGAGATATGTTTGATCTTCATTAATATTGACAAATAAATCTAAAACTAATTCAAATGCATGAATAATTCTTTTACATTTAAAACTTTAATTTTGATTGCACGTGGAAATAGTCGCACACTACAATGTCCTATTCTGCTTTTAAGCTGATAATTGACTTTTTATAGTAGTTTATATTGTAGTTTGAAATTATGTAAAGACAAATAAAGCGTACCTGAAATACTCAAGAAATTTAAATACAATACAAACTACAAAAAACTAAATTTGAATGACATAGTCTGATTTATGAGGTTACATTGCCAATAATTCTCCATATCTTCCCTTAACTGAAATATAGAGAGGAATCAAAAAATAGTTCTAAAAAAACAGTTACATTTATAGTTTGATTTAATGTCTCCCATTACACAGTTAAAAGGATTTATCGAAACTTAAAAAAAATTTCATAGAATATTCTGTAATATCTCAAATTATATTATTTTGATATAATTGGAAGAATAAAAGCATTATAAGAGATAGTTTATTTAATTTTTCGTCTCCACCCCCCTCCAAAAAAAAAGAATATTTTATTTAGTAGATGAAAGGGGGGGGGGACACTGAGATTTTGTGTTCTGTATATGGGGACAAAAGTTGATAGAACCATTACTGTATAAACACTGCATAAGTTGATGATATAATGCATTTATACTAACAAATAATAGTTAAAGTAGTATATATATATCAGATAAATATTGATAAGATATATCTTTATTTCACAAATGAGGGTTGCACAACTTATGATCACAACTTATTTGTTATACAAGCAATGACTGCCATTTATTATTATAAATTACTATATAATGTTAACATTTCTGTTTATACAATAGATATCATCAAAAAGAAATAATTATAAATTAATGTGCCATTCTTTATTTCAATAAATTGTTTGGCTTAATAACATGTGGCGCCAAAAACGCTGGCGTCATTTTAAGGTATTTATTACTGTCACCTCTCCCCCCCCCCCTCGGGCACATTCTAGCGCCATCCCTGTTTAATAAATTGTGAGATATTTTTAAGGTTTGATTCTATGTTTTTAAAACTTATTATTTTGAGATACAAGCTAGAGTATGTTTTATTGTTCAATCCCTAACTTGACCACAAAATTCTTTAATTTTAAATTACTATTTACACAGGATTATTTATAGTTTATTATTGATCCAAGCAAGATCGTATCCAGGATTTGATTTCGGGGGGGGGGGGGGTTAAACCCACATTTCATATCTTGATGGATCTTTACCTTTTTAATGTTAACTTTTTCACTTTAGGGAGTTTGAACCCCCGAAAAAAAACCCTTGGTTACGGCCATAAATCCAAGTAAATAATATTTAAACAGAAGCAAATGTTTACTTACCGAAAAATGATCTTCACCATCATAACACCAAAAAGAAATGAATCATTAAAATGATTCAATTAAAATGATCATAACACCAAAGAGATGTTTTATTCGATAATTTTGGATTTTTCTGCTCGTCCCTTTTTATTGCTTTAGTTTATTCCATGCTTTTCGTTTAATTGGATCTTTTGGAACATTAAAAAACAGCTTATCAACTGAATTAACCGTTGTATTTGTGCAGCAAGGTACTAAACAGTACTTGTAGGTCGGTTTTAGAATCTCACTCATTATGAAAGTATGATAAATAAAATATTTTGTCAGAGAATCACGTGAGCACCTCTCGGAATCCACAGTAAACAGTGTATTGCGCTCTTTGTTTACATGCATAGTGTCGTCACAAGAGCGGCCATTACAGAAACAGCGTTTTCGCGCCGGATTCCTAAGTGCGAGTTTAAACATTTTTATATTAACTATCTAAGTTCAAAAATCTGATGTGGGCAACACATGACTTTCCTTATATAATGCAATGAATTTACTACTTTTACAGTTAAAAAAATTTTATTCTTTTAATAGATATTTATATTCTTTCCAAGATATTGAATTTCCGACAATTAGTTATCATTTTCATTGATTTAGCGTCATTTTTTATCCATTTGGCGAGATTTTCGTTAATTTGGCAACATTTCAAAAAGTCGCCAAGTCGGCGTCGCCAAAATCTCGCCAAGCGTTATGGACGGAGAAATAAGTTATTCTTACAGCAGATAAATGACTATTGGCGTTCAAATACAAAAGTATTACTCAAAGTATCTTCTTTCATGAATGGAACGAGCTAGATCCACGAGAATGATGTCACCCAATTTATCGCATGGTATTACATACGAAAAGTGAACATGTTTCTCAATAGGAAATATTTTTTTTTATTTTATAAGATTTTTTGATAATTTTTTTGATAAATGTGCAATATCTCGAAAACGATTGATGTTAGCGTTCTAAAATTTATGTCAATCGTTTTCTAATGAAAAATACATAAGAAATGTCTATTTGCGTAACTTTACTAGCGTTTTTGATTTTTTGACGATATTTTCAAAATTTCACTCGAAACTTTAGGGGGGTTCTGAACATTCGATTGCGTATAAAAACAATAGGCTTCCAGTGCTTACGGATTGTGATTTTTGTACCAAATTTCGTTCGTCAGTTATCGTCTCCACAGACTCACTGACACACACACACACACATACTTTCACACACACACAGACATCACTTCAAAAATGTTTGATTCGTGATCAGGGATGCTTGAAACGTGCTCTCCCGTCGAAAACTCAAATTCGAATTTTCGACCCCGTCACAATACTTCCCTTATACATTATGTATGTAAGGAAAGTAAAAATAAGTTTTTCTTATAGTAGATACTTCCCAAGATATTGAATTTTCAACAATTAGTCGGAATTTTCATTGACTTAGCGTCACTTTAATCCATTTGGCAAGATTTTCATTAATTTGACAACATTTTAAAAATCGCCAAGTTGGCGACATTCCTCTAAATTCGTCGCCAAAACCTCGCCAAGCTTTACTGACGGAGAAATAAGTTATTCTTATAGCAGATAAATAACTATTGGCGTTCAAATATAAAAGTATTACTTGAAGTATCTCTTCTCATGAATGGAACGAGCTAGATCCACGAGAATGATGTCACCAAATTTATCGCATGGTATTACATATGAAAAGTGAACATGTTTCTCAATAGGAAATATGTTTTTTTTTATTTTATATGACTTTTTGATAATGTTTTTGAAAAATATGCAATATCTCGAGAACGGTTCATGTTAGCGTTCTAAAATTTATGTTAATCGTTTTCTAATAAAAAATTACATAAGAAATGTCTATTTGCGTAACTTTATCAGCAGTTTTGATTTTTTAACGATTTTTTCAAAATTTCACTCGAAAATTTAGGGAGGTTCTGAACATTCGATTACGTTTAAAAACAATAGGCTTCCAGTGTTTACGGATTGTCATTTTTGTAACAAATTTCGTTCGAATCGGTTCATTCGTTCGTCAGTTATCGTCTCCACACACACACACACACACACACACACACACACTCACACACACACACACACACACATACTTTCACACACACAGACATCACTTCAAGAATGTTTCATTCATGATCAAGGATGCTTGAAACGTGCTCTCCCGTTGAAAACTTGAATTTGAATTTTCGACCCCGTCACAATACTTTCCTTATACGTATATAAGGTGAAAGTATGTGTGTGTGTGTGTGTGTCAGTGAGTCTGTGGAGACGATAACTGACGAACGAATGAACTGATTCGAACTAAATTTGGTACAAAAATCAAAATCCGTAAACACTGGAAGCCTATTGTTTTTTAAAGTAATCGAATGTTCAGAACCCCCGTAAATTTTCGAGTGAAATTTTGAAAAAAATCGTCAAAGAATCAAAACTGCTAATAAAGTTACACAAATAGACATTTCTTATGTAATTTTTCATTAGAAAACGATTACATAAATTTTAGAACGCTAACATGAACCGTTCTCGAGATATTGCACATTTTTCAAACAAATTATCAAAAAGTCATGTAAAATAAAAAATATATATTTCCTATTGAGAAACATGTTCACTTTTCACATGTAATACCATGCGATAAATTTGGTGACATCATTCTCGTGGATCTAGCTCGTTCCATTCATGAGAAGAGATACTTCGAGTAATACTTTTATATTTGAACGCCGATAGTCATTTATCTGCTATAAGAATAACTTATTTCTCCGTCCATAGCGCTTGGCGAGATTTTTTGCGACGAATTTAGTGGAATGTCGCCAACTTGGCTACTTTTTTTAATGCTGCTAAATTAATGAAAAACTCGCCAAATGGATAAAAATGGCGCAAAATCAATTACGACTCATTGATGATGACGACATGGAAAATGACGACTCATTGACAAAAATTCAATATCTTAGAAGAATATAAATAATTACTATAAAAATAATCTATTTTTTTAACTGTAAAAGTAGTAAATTCATTGCATTATGTAAGGAAAGTCATGTGTTGCCCATATCAGATTTTTTTATTATTATTATTATTATTGAGCTCAAATACATGTAAATAAAGAAAAATAAATAAATTTGAGTCTGTATGGCTTTATTTTAAAATTACGCCATTACATGAGCATCCTATTTTTCAAATACGATATCCATTCTTAAAGTGGCAACGTCTTGCAGCAGTTGAAATAAAAAATGGCCATCATTATCCATTTTTTTACGCTTACCACAGCTGCGACGCACTGCTTACACGATTAAGCACTGGCAGATGACAAGAGTTCTCCTTCGTTTTATGGCTTAAACTGCAGAAAAAGAAAGAATTTTCTAGTTTAAGAATGTATCTGGGACGCAGGAAACGGCAAAAAAAACCGTACAACTTAGTTTTCAAACATTGAGCTGAAACCCATGCATCATGGCGGATTAATACCTAAAGGTCTTTGGAACTCGACCTTTGGTGTCATCAGGCTCATTCTATTAGATATATAAACATGCAACATTTAAGCAATCCTATTTGCTCGAAAAATGCAAGTGGACATCCTGAAAAATCGAATGAAAAACAATTTTCTCCGTTAGTGGTGTTACCAGATGAAACACTCATCTAAGTGAGGCATTGTGAATTAATACTTCTAACGCGAAAATAATCTTGTGGCCTAGACTTCCGGTTCGTTGTCTGGAAAATCGATGTCAATAGTCTGAGTTATATTACGCTCTCAGTGTTTTTTAAATTTTTGGAACAGGTTCTTCGTTTTAATCTTGATACGTATACAGTGTTTCAATGAAGTCTTTAAGCAGCCCAATAAATTTGTAAGAAAAGGTCCATGAGTATACACGTTAGGTCTAGCTACAGTGAAGTAACTATGCACAGCAAAGTAACAGAAAAAAATCTGATGTGGACAACACATGACTTTCCTTATATAATGCAATGAATTTACTATTTTTACAGTCATAAAGTAGGTTTTTCTTATAGTACATACTTATATTCTTTCCAAGATATTGAATTTTCGACAATTAGTCGTCATTTTCATAGATTTAGCGTCATTTTTATCCAGATGGCGAGATTTTCGTTAATTTGGCAACATTTCAAAAAGTCACCAAGTTGGCGATATTCCGCCAAATTCGTCGCCAAAATCTAGCCAAGCGTTATGGACGGAGAAATAAGTTATTCTTATAGCAGATAAATGACTATTGGCGTTCAAATACAAAAGTATTACTCAAAGTATCTTTTCTCATGAATGGAACGAGCTAAATCCACGAGAATGATGTCACCCAATTTATCGCATAATATTACATATCAAAAGCGAATATGTTTCTCAACAGTTAATATTTTTTTTAATTTATGGGATTTTTTAATAAATTTATTTGAAAAATGTGCAATATCACGAGAACAGTTCATGCTAGCGTTTTAAAGTTCATGTCAATCGTTTTCTAATCAAAAATTACATAAGAAATGTCTATTTTTGTAACTTTATTAAAGGTTCTGATTTTTTGATGATTTTTTTCAAAATTTCACTCCTGAACATTCGATTACGTTTAAAAACAATAGGTTTCCAGTATTTACGGATTGTGATTTTGTACCAAATTTCATTCGAATCGCTCCATTCGTTCGTGAGATATCGTCTCCACAGACTCACTGACACACACACACACACATACACACACACACACACACACATACTTTCACACACACACACACGCCGTCCATTTTGATGCTCTAAGTCCACTGGACGAGCCGGACGGCCTGGGGCTTTCACACACAGACATCACTTCAAAAACGTTTGATTTGTGATCAGAGATGCTTGAAACGTGCTCTCCCGTCGAAAACTCGAATTCGAATTTTCAACCCCGTCACAATACTTTCCTTATACATTATGTATATAAGGAAAGTAAAAAGGGATAGCAGCGCCCCTAGTGGAGAATTTATTAAGTTGGGACAAAGAACTCAGTAACAAAGCCATGCAGACAAAAAATATCAATTTTAGTGCATTGTATAACTAACCGGAACAGATATCTGGAACTCACAAAATACGTATATGGAAGGCAATAAGTACCTTTCTAAAAAATGTATCATCAGGATTTGAAACACGGTGGCACCTGCATTGCTTCAAAAAGTGCAGTAATATTCTTTGTCGAACTCAAATATACACTGTTGGCAACGAAGAGAATTTTAAACAGGTTGCGCATTAAATTCCTGCACATGTAATTGTTGTTTGTTTTAGCATTTCTAAATCAGACAGCAAGTCGTCATAAACCAGATTGCGTCAAATAAATGTTTTCAAGAGAAATACACTTTGTGCAAAGGATAAGGAAAACACGAGCAACGTATATAAGCACACATAAACTGATAATGTAGCATACAGCCGTTTCGGAGATACGTTGGCTCCCCTTCATCAGTGCAAGAGAACCACCAAACCCGAAGGCCAAAAGAGGAATGATTCCTCTTTAGGACTTCGGGTTTGTCAGTTCTCTTGCGCTGATGAAAGGGATCCAACGTATCCTCGAAACAGTTGAATATTGCATTATCAGTTTATGTGTGCTTATATACATTACTTGTGCTTTCCTTAAGCGTTTTCTTTCTTTCTTTCGACCCAGACCATCCGTCCTATCCAAAGGCGTAATGTTTGGATGGCTGGGATAGTGCCATCTAATTTAGATCGCAACCCAGTGCCAGTGGGGGGCGACATCCACAAGGACCGTACGCTCCTTCCCCTACCACCAACCTCTCGGAAGAATTTCGGACACACCGATTTAACATGCCTGTATATTTGAACCGTTTTGAACATGTCAAAAACCATTTTGACTCCTTTCGACTGGAGCCATTGCCGATTTTTTAACCAGCGTTTTATTCCTATACATTCTGTCTGCGGCTTAAGCAACTGAAAAAAAGAATGACACCTCATGAAAGTATCTCATAAACTCCTTCAGCATCAAAACATTAATTGCATATTTAACCTTTTATATTAAAACAATATTAATTGCATATTTAACCTTTTATATTAAAACAATATTTATGTACTAAATAAACTCTAATACATTTTTCATTTAAAAATCAGCACTGGCTCTAGTCTGGTGGAACCGAAAGAGATTTGCGTTAATAACATCTTCCTTTGTATTTGTGTTCTTTAGGCGTTTTCAAAGCAGGCCAAAATAATAAAATATCTAAATTAAAACCACTCTGTTTCAAACACTAATAATCCGATTCAGAATACAATTATATATCGTTATACGACTTTGAAAGGGCTGCCATTTACTTCTTCCAGTTCATAACTAGCACTTTTAGTTTTTGAGATATAAGCATTGCAAATTTGAGAAACGGAAATTTTTCAATCCTTTTGACCTTCACAATTCTTCAAAACCTGTTAGAGCTTTGTAAATCCATTTATTGATCTGAAAACTAGATTTTCTACTGAACAATGTTGTCGCTTACTAATTATATCTATCTTTTATAGTTTAGAAGATATTTGGTGTGAAACTAAGCACAATGAGGTGAAAACTTTCTCGGACAAAAACTCTAGTTTTTTCGAAAAAAAACAAAAACTCAAAATCGAAATACGGAAATGACTTTTATATATCCATAAACTGTACCCTATTTCCCATAAAAACAAGTTAAAATTCTTTACATTTTTATCTATGAGATTCGAAAATATAAGCGTTCAAAGTTTTTGCCGACCATAAATGCTGTTCACATGAAAAAAACGGAAGTTTCTTAACAATGAAGTGGTGTTGTAATATAAGGGTTTAGTCTTAGTCAAAGAAGGGAGATAAGGGCCGCAATGTTTAAAATTACGGGGGAGGGAACACAGTCAAACCAAGCTTCGCTACTGCATGTACTAGACTGTCAGGCAATAGAAAGTTTGCATTACATATCTTCCAGCGTATTTGATCGCAGATAGCAAAGTTATGCAAATTTCAAAAAAAATTTCATTTTCATTAGTTTATTATCAAATCTGACATGCTGAAAATTTTTAAAGGTGGAGATCAAACTGAACTTTAAACGTGATAATGCAAGAATAAATTACACATACATTTTACGCACACCGACCAGTGAATTAGAAACACGGGTTCATTATTTTATTGGACAGCTTTTAGCCTGAATTACAGCACGTATGCGGTTAGGCACGGATTCTACAAGGTACTGGAGTGCATTTAAGTCAAGAGAATATCAGGCACTGGAAAAGCAAGCAGATCGTAAACTCCTGTACAGTTGATGACAGAGGAGATTGTTGTCGATGTGTCTTTCAAACATGTCCCAAACATTCTCGATAGGATTTAAATCTGGACTTTGCTGTAGCCAGAGTATATTGTGGGAATCAGAGTCATGCTCCGTGAACCGCTGTTGTAAGGTTCCCGCGCGGTGGATGGTAGCATAAAATGAAAATTACCATGAAAATTACCATGAAAGACCCGTTGTCTGTTGGGTAAAAATGCAACTTTGTAGGGTTGTCGTGATCGGCAAGAATGTTTAAGTACTCCATGGAGGACACCCCACCGTCCATAAACACCAGGTGACCAGTACCAAACCAGCAGAATATGCCATACACCATTATACACCCTCAACCTTGAACAATGCGAACAAGGGAAGATGGGTTCACAGCTTCATGGGACTCTCGCCACACTCTCCGACTGCCGTCGGTACAAAGCAAGGCGTGGCGTGATTTGTCCGACCACATAACCTTCTTCCAATCATTGAATATCCCGTGACGTCATTCCCAGAACCATTGTAAGCACATTTTAAGGTTTTTCGCTGAAATGAGAGGTTTCAGCACAGGCATACGAGTGGGCTGCTATTTTTTGCGCATTGTTCAGTTCGAGATTGTTTGGGACAAGCCTTCATTAAAATTTTGTCAGTTGCTGCTCAATAGGTCCCTTTTACTGCCGTACAAGCCGTTTAAGATGCTGCCGATCACGAGCAGGGGGGGGGAGTTGGTTGCTGGTTTTCGATCCACAGTTCCGTCTTTTAGGCGACGCCTGGAGGTTCTGTTTCCAACGGTTTTACACTTTCGATATCTCATCTTTCGAAAAGCCAGTGAGTTATTCTGTTCTGGCAATCGTGGCGTCTACCAAACGTCCCCATAATAAGGACGTTTTCAAAACGGAGACAAATCCGTCGTTTTGCCCATTTTGATCCGCATGTCTCGGAACACACACCGACAGCATTCTTATAGCGCAGAGTTTCGATCACGTGTATCTCCCATGACCAATGTAATTTGCATACATCCGCCTGCGACCTACATTTACATACATGTTCCTAGGTTTCTAATTCACTGCCCGGTATGTGTACAAACGCGATTCGAAATTTGTAGACGTCAAATTAGAAAAAATAAATAAATAAATTTAAAAAAAAATTATAATCTTATCTTGTTTGTATTTGTCTTGCATGACATACACAAACACTGTATTTAACGCAATTATATTTTTCTAAACAACTAATTCCATAGCATGAAGCAACATTGAATGTGGTTTCAGAAAACGCTCTGGCTTATTTCGTCACGCGCACACATTATAACAAACAAATACGGTAATCCCTCCACTAATAATCCTCTCCTTCAACATAATAGTCCAAAACGAACCTCCAAGGCAAATGCCACCTTTTAGACGAAATCTAGACTTAATAACAGCTTGAGGTTGTGCTTTCTTCCCTCGCGGTTTTCAACTCTGGGATACCTGAGACTGGCTGGCCCCGCATCAAAGGGATGAGGGGATGTTTGATGGAAGTTTCTCAAAACTCACGCTGACAGGCCATCAGAAATTCGTGTCACTGAAGCGATAGGTCAGGGGGACCAACGGGGTCACGTGGAAATAATAATCACATTGCTGGATGAAACATTGCTCTGTTGGAAAAGGGGTGAAATTTTTACTAGTTCCGGTGTTTTGTTTGTTGGGTTTAGTTTGGGAAGGTGTCTGTTGTTTTGCATGGAAAAGGGGGTTTATTTATTCTGGGGATTGAGACTATGAATGGTGTAGGGTTATTATCGCGATGAATGTTTACCTTTCCATCGCAATTTTTAAATCCAGAAGAGCTGTAATTACAGATTATGAACATCCGTTTTAAAAGAAATTATGATTATAATTTATCTTTGTGGACTTTCTGCTGCATCAACATATTTTACTTTCCCTACAATATATGGTTATGTATAGGGAAAGTATTGAAATCTAATCGAAAATCGCAACTCCAGTTTCTTGCGGATCACAAGTTTCGAGCAGTTTTGAACCCGAAAAAACTATTTTCAACGTGACGTCTGTGTGTGTGTCTGTATGTCTGTGTGTCTATCTGCAATGTAGGTATCCACTTTATTTCAAAAGCTAATTGACCTAATTTCACAAAATTTGGTAGATAAGTCGCTTGCGAGTTTCCCTGGTGCTGATTAGATTTTGGTATGATTCGGAAATAGAAGAACCAGCTGTTTTTGCGAAACGGCCCGCAAAAGTCGTCAAAATTTAAAATAGACGACGGAAATTGCTGAAATATGCTATAATTAAATACTTGTCCTTCATGTAATTTTTGACAACGAAGCGAAAAGGACTAACTCCACGAAGATTATCCGTTCCGAAGACATTTTAGTTTTTTGGAATTCGGAGGAACTGAAGATGTTTTAAAATACATTAAGTTGCCAAATGAAGCAAAGATGCATTTAAAATACAAATTGTTAAGTATAACAAAAGTGTCCACGATATTTTCTGCAATTAGACTCAATTAATTCTGAAAGAAAAAATAAGAAGATAAATTTGAGTCTGTAGGGAAAGTCATGGGCTGCCCACATCAGATTGTTTGATTTTGTTACCATACATAGTATAATATAGAGAGTATTAAAATAGGATCAAAAATTCGATTTCTAGTTTGGTATGGATTTTCATGTTTTGGGTACCTTAAAACAAGAATCGACTATTTTAACAAAACGTTTGCAACCGCGCGTGCGCGTGTGTGTGTGTGTGTTTGCATAAACTTTTACCATGAGGGCAAACACAAGGATAAGGCGTACAACATCGACTAGCTTGAGTCCCGCTTTTGTGACCTTAAAAATACATCTATACAACAATCGAGACGGGAGACTGTCCCCACCTGTGTGTGTGTGTTTATATATTTCCTGTGCTTCTGCCTGTCTGGATATTGTATACATCCACTCTAAGACTTAATGTGATTTTGTCCATTAAATTCGGTAGTTAAGTAAATCATGTGTTATCAGGCCGCTGATTCGATTTCGGACACTTTTTGGGAAAGGCCCGAAACGTTAAAAAAAAATTCTAATAAATGAAAATGAATATACTAAAAATCATACTGTTCATATGCTTGATTTATAAGTAATTTTTGATAGCATGTCGGGTTTTAAAAATATTTTTCATGTCCTGCCATATTTACTAAGCGTATGGACATCATTTCTTGATCAAAATCATCAGTTCTTTTCTACTTAGAATAAAAACACCCATCTATTAGCGAAAAGAACACGATTTCTATTATAACATCGCGTCTGATACATGTTCAATGACTTCCCTATTTGGCTACGCGCCCAATCATGCCTTTCCTGTTGAATGTATTTTTTATTGTTCCAATCAAAACTCATCTCCATTTTCTACAATTGAACTCGTCCTTCAAGAGAATAGCCACGCCTATAAAGATACTTTAAAATATTGAATCTTGTAGGATTGCGTTCCCTTTGCAGATCAGATAGCAGCATCTATGGACCATTTTGGAGCTAATTTTAAGCTCAGCAGCACAATAGAACAACCATACTATGGAACCCTGGAGCAAATAATCTCATGTCCCTTTCCTATGCCGCTCCCTTCTCGTTCGACACCCTGATCGCTCCAGGCCAACGACCCTACTGTGCTAAATACACAGGTTCTCGTTAGATCACCGAAGTCAAGCAGCATCGGGCGCGGTTAATACTTGGGTGGGTGACCACCTGGGAACACCACGTGTTGTTGGCACATTTCGGGCGCTGTAGCCCGGCGGTTTGCGCGCTGGATTTGCACGCTGCCACAACTGCCACCGTGTTCATGCGGAGTACGATCACGTTAAACATCTGGATCCGTAAGTCCTTCCGAGAGGTTGGTGGTAAGGGAAGGAGGGTACGATCCCTGTGGATGGCTCCCCCACTGGGTTCCGGTCTAAATTGGGTGGCACTTCCCGGCCGTCCAAATGGTTACCTTACACCTTTTTGGTAGGTCGAACGGTTTGGGTCTCAACCCTGATCGATCCGTTGCGCTCTGTTCCGCTCCATGGCGATACGTTGGTACGTCAGCATAGAATAATTGATATATGCAATGTGCGCAGAAAAACTGATGCTATGCACATTACAAGTTTTCTTGCTGCTAATGCAGATATTGCCCATTTCATGCTAACGAGCACATGATAAGTACGAAACCAGTTTATGGATGATGTTACCTGCAATGGGAATGTAATCTTAATTTTCAAAACTCCCCTTGTAAGTAGAGTTAATAGAATGTTAATTATAAGATATTCTACGGACATTGCCCTGTAAGCGCATTTTGTGACTATGAATTTAGTTTGCTATGAAAACATTCAGTTTGTATCCAATGAAAGGACTCTTCTGTACTTATTTAAATTATTTAATTATGTTCCTACATAAATTTTTGTTTAATTAACTTTATCTGGTTAATTTATTATCCAATTTTATGGCTGGTTAGTTATTTATCATTTTTTAACTACAGTTAACAATTATTAGTAAAAAAAATATCAAATGTAATAAGCTTACATGAAACAAGTAAAAGTAAGCAAAGCAGTTTTTTAATTTGCCCCTTGTCATTAATTATATGTAACTTAATATATGAAAAATGTATTTATTAAAATTACATAACTTAAATGCGTGAAAGACAACGACATACCAAATTTCAGCTTTCTAGCTGTTCCAATTCTTGGGTTATTCCCCAAGAATGTAAACATTCCTGTGACGGGCCCAAGACGAGCTGGGATGGTACGATTCAAAATCGAATATATTAAAATATCCCACGAAAGGTACAGATATATCATAAATTATCTTTCTAGCCACGCCGATTTCGAGTTCTTCAAGAAAAACGAGTATATTCCTATAGCGGGCCAAGATCAGGCTAGCCCAATAAGAATTAAAATTTCAAGAATTAAAAAATGGCTCCAAAAACAATGACGTACCAAATTTGAACTTTCCAGCTGCTCCTGTTCTCGAATTATGTCTGTGCTGTCTACTCACAACCAATTTTTTTATATATATATAAATTTGAATTTCATAACCCAAAATAGCATATGAACTTAGGCTTATATTAACTACATGAAATTTTCATTTAAATGTAATTTTTTTGTATTTCATTTCATTTAAATGTAATTTTCTTTCGCATTTGGCGACGTTACATTTCAATATCGACAAAATTCCAAGAAAAGTGAAATATCTCGAAAATGACCTTTATCTGATGATAGTAGTTTTATTATCAAAATTTAAGCAAAAATTTAACGTCAATTCACATTTATACATATTTATTCTTATTTCAGTACCTATCTATATCTACATCTATCAAAATTTTTGTAGGTCATTTTAAAAAGGTGTCAACCTTATTTCCAATTTGTGCCAAAATCCGATCAGCATCAAAATAAGACACAACTTTGCTAAATTTCATAAAAATGAAAAGGATATATTGCGAGCTAGAACGATACATGCATTGCACAGATACACAAAGGCAGGCTCATATTATTACGAATGTGTAAAATGCACTCACTGGAGTCTCTTTTGAAAACCAGACGGAGGAAACACCTTTACAGGGCAGGCAACCAATCCTGTAACTTAAATCTAGAGCTGTCATATACTGATGTTCCTAGAGGGTTCCCATATTTGGCGCTTTATCGCCAAATTTACGACCTTTTTTTAATTTCGAGAACCATCTTAATATAACGAATATGCTACGAGATACGAACCCTTTCTGGAATTTTCTACAGAGAGTATATAAAAGGAGTCAACACTCAGTTGGAAAGCACAGTTAACGTGATACGAGCTACATTGAATTGTGAGATATGTTAATGTTTTGAGAATAGTAGCGGCTGTTTTGTTATTTTAGTGGAGCATTTAATTGCTGTTTTACTGTACATGACAGTTGTTTAGTGGTCTTATGGGATAGTTATCGAACTATTTTCTGTATATTGTTCCTGTTTACTCTGTTCTTGTAAATAAACGTGCTAGTTAGCCAGAAATGTGGACTCATTCTTGTATCCTGAGCGTACACCCACGATTCAGAGGATATGTCGTAACAATATACACACAACAAAATTTTGCACTAACAAATAATCGTTGAAAAGTATTTTCCCTACATACTAGTATACTATATATGGCAGTGTGTATATTATACTGTAAAACTGCTAAAAATGTTATTCGCGATTTGATCCGAAGTAACAAACCCAGCTTGTCATATCTCATGTCTTCTCAAGAAGGTTTTACGCCCAGTAGAGATAAGATAAAACTGCGAGTGGTATACATCGCACGTAAAAAGAAATTCGAAGTTCAAGGCTGTCTTGAAGATTTGTCGAATTGTAACGCTGGGCCAATACACAACTCCGAATTGAAGCACCTAAGTAATTTTAAGATGTAGTCACTCCCAAGGTCGAAAGGCAAACAGTCAGTGAAAGCCCCAGGCCGTCCGGCTCGTCCAGAGGACTTGGAGCAACAAAATGGACGACCGGAGGCAAACAGTCAGTGAACTAACTTACTGGCTCTGAATGTCTACAATCACACTCACTTTATGTGACATTGTCGGTGAAAAGTGTGTCGGTGAAAAGAGCTGCATCGTTAAAGTTCATGTTGATAATGCAGGAAAGCGAGAAAAAAAAATTATGCACAAATTTCCTCGTTGGGACATAAATACCTGAAAGTAAATGTACGGGTCACGTCAAATGCAGAAGAAAAATCTATCGTCTCAGTAGCTTAATCTTCCCAACCCGTATGTAGTAAGTGGAGTGCAAGTCTGATAATTTGGGAAATTTATTTTATCGATAAAAATTCCAAGAAAAGTATAACTACATATATCTATTAACATCTTTCTCATACAGTTAAGTGCTTTCCATTTGCAAGAAAGTGACACTTTCTGTAATAGTTTTGTTTGGACGTCAACCCATTTGTCAAATTTCATCTATGTCACGTAATGTTAGTTACATATCGATGATATTTTAATGTGTATTTTGCATGTGAGCATTTTTTTTTTCATAACATAGTTGCCAAAAGTTTCCCATTTTGGGTCCAGGTTTTGAAAGTGAGCAATTTTTACTTTTTGCTTTCACATACGTAGAAAGTATTGTTTTCATAAAAATTTTCTATTTCGAGATTTTGATGCCAATATATGTTTTAAAACATCCTGAACACGTTCAGACTATTTTTGGAGTACTGTCCGTCTGTCTATCTGTCTGATGTCTGTGGTCGATTTCCTGTGTACACCATAGTTGTACAAATATTTTTAGATTTTCACGAAACTTTATATTGCTTTGTTATCAAAAAAGTTATACCTAAATAAAAAAAATTTTTACTTCGAGCGAAAACTTTGAAACTGATTCGAAATTTCATATTTCTTTAACATGGCAGCATAAGACGAAATTTGACATAATCATGCATTAAATGGATTATTTATGGCTCAATGATCACGATACTTTATAGTTTCAGTCAATGTTGTCAAAATTAACCGCCATACAATTTTTGTTTTTGTGACATCATTGGGCCTCCCCCCTCGGGGGACAAGTTACAACCCCCACCGGAGGTACATTGTCAAGTATAGTATCAATCGAAAGATTCCATCAAGCTCTTTAAAGTGAAGGGTATTAGGCTATAGTGAAGGTAACAGGCTATAGTGCTATATAAAGTGAAGGGTAACAGGCTATAGTGCTATATAAAGTGAAGGGTAACAAGCTATAGTGATATAT
This sequence comes from Amaurobius ferox, assembly GCA_951213105.1. Classification (NCBI taxonomy): domain Eukaryota; kingdom Metazoa; phylum Arthropoda; class Arachnida; order Araneae; family Amaurobiidae; genus Amaurobius; species Amaurobius ferox. Next base: position 82,846,839 of record OX578135.1, on the reverse strand, counting down.
AAAGTGAAGGGTAATAGGCTATAGTGAAGGTAACTGGCTATAGGGATATGTAAAGTGAAGGGTAACAGGCTATAGTGAATGTAACAATCTATAGTGATACATAAAGTGAAGGGTAATAGGCTACAGTAAAGGTAACAGGCTATAGTGATATATAAAGTGAAGGGTAACAGGGTATAGTGATATATAAAGTGAAGGGTAACAGGCTATAGTGAATGTAACAAGCTATAGTGATATATAAAGTAAAGGGTAACAGGCTATAGTGAATGTAACAGGCTATAGTGATACAGACCGTCTCAACAACATATTAAAATTTAATTTCAATAAAGTCAGTTTTATGTCAGTTATTGTGCGAACGGACAGACAGAAGGGCCAAAGTTAACACTTTTCAACTAATATGTTGGAAAGTGTTAAAAAAGATAGATTTTCAGACTACATCAGTTTGAGACGCGTGATAAACTACTTTTATCCAATCGAAAGAAACGATGAAAAGAACGATTAGATGTGAAGGGTACGTACAAAAACTGAATTTTGTTAGAAAAAATTTTCATTCGAAAACATGCATGGCTCATCCATGTATATTTATTAAAAGTTTAATTATGTCCCTAATTACCCGTAGAATATTTGAATTAATGATATATTGGTTAATTTTGATTCTACGACCATGAAACATTTTTGTTTGACGTATTGGACTATAGAAAATGTTTTCATAATGTAATTTTTTTTTCTAAGGGGGGCCCATATAAAAGTTGCATTTTGTACTTTTTTACTAAAAAGTGTCACATGACCAAAATTTGCATACGATAATAGTCTATTACTTGAAAGTATTTCTTAAAGCATTTCTGAACCATGAGTATACGGCTCATTGCTAATATTTTGTCATGCAATCTTTTTGAAAGATTATTTTATATTATTTAAACAATAGAAACTCAATGGATTTGCATAGACAATGGAGGATTAATACATGCACCTTCCCTGGATTACTCCACTAGTTGCAACTGCATGGGACTGCACAAACGCCAAATAAAAAGAACTTTTGGCTGTTTAAAATTATTTTTCTTATAGTTTAGTTTAAAGCATGGAATCCTGACAGATTAGAATATTAACCGAACAATAACAACAGTTATTTATGAAACAAAAAAGACCAATCTTGCAACATTGATTATGAAACACTTTGCAACTAAAATGCAATTTTATTTAAACAGCTCAAAATTGCGATACATTCGGCGCTGCTATTTTTCAAATTATCATAGTACTGCAGTAATTTATTATACTTGAAAACTTGCAACTTCGTCGAATAAGACTACGTTAGTTACATAAAACGAATTTTATTCACATGGCGTCATCGAAATATAAATTGGCTGTCTTTCTATGTAAGATCAATGAATATTTCGTTAATATAATTTATATTCCAAACCAGAGCTAAATAATTTTGCGTGGAAAAGTTCGGCAATTCTTATACAACTCACCTTATAATCACTTGATTTGTTTACATTCAGAATACGTTAAAATTAGGCTTCGTTGTACGAATAATCAAAGTTTAGTGATCACTAAAAACAAAAAATATTGTAATTGAGTTAGCACAGAATTTGGATACACAGATAATACGTAAAAATAAAGCGATTTTAGGACGAATGGAACACTAAATATAAATTTATACGAACTTTAAACATCTACGGTACCAGCAGAAAAATGGAAGTCATATTTTATTTTTCATTGAGTCACGTGATCTCTTCATATATCATGGGTGAAATTATTATTTCAATTTTTATTTTAAAGAACTACCCAACATATTTTGCTGAAAATTTTTTACACACTTTATGTGATAATTTGAATATTTTCTAAAATTCTCAATGCAATTTGTGAATTTTAACTTTGCTTAAAAAGTGTTTGAAAATTTAAGTCCCATAGGGTTCAATGTATTTCATTTTTTCAACCCGGGTTCAATCCGAAACTAATCGAGTGATTTTATTCATTTTTCATTTCCATATGTCCCACAGACTGTTTCAACAACATACTAATATTCCATTTCGATAAAGTCATTTTTACTGCAGTCATCGTACGAACGAACAGACAGACAGGCAGAATGACCAAATTCATAAACACTTTTCTTCAACTATGTTGGAAAGTATTAAAAAAATAACATTTATATAGTAACTGTGCATGCGTGTATTTAAGTCTCTGTACAGGAAGACATTTTTCTAATACATTTGCAACACACACCAAATTATCTTTCCACGTAAGACTCCAACTGATTTGATCTATCTTCTTCTATATAATAAAAGGCAATGTCTGTGTGTCTGTGTGTCTGTCTTATACACTATACGTTTCGCGACCGCGCGTCGGAGAGCTACGAAATTTGGCAATCGGAGACCCGGGGGGGAGGGAAGGGGACACGTGAAAACCGATTTTTAAAATTTTAATTATTTTTTATTTATTTAATGTTTTATGCGATTTCGACCGTTTTTTGCCCATTTTGCCCTTTTTTCTCCACGATCCAGACATCGTAGAAAAAAACAAATTACACCATCGGAAAGAGCAGAGAATTTCGAGTAAAAATATATCAATTTCAAATCTGAATTTCGATTTCTAATATTTTTTAAAGATTTTAAAACAAAAGTCACTTTTTGCTCAAGAAAACGATTTTTGGTTTTTAAATTCTCGCATCGTGAAAAGTACTCATAATTTCGACTAATAATTTACATTTTCAGAAAGGTCAAACATCTGGCATTCTTACAAGTCTAATCTGGTCCAGAAATAATGAAAATTGCCTTCAGGATCGCAATTTTAAAGACGTCATGATTTTAAATTTCTCGCCGTTCCGCTCGGCGTGACGCTTCGTTTCTCCCCCGCTGAAGCAGGGAAGGTGGTGGGTGGGGACGTCAAGGTGGAGGTGACGTCACGGTTCTGAATAGAGCGCCTTTGCTCTATATAAATTATTATATTTATATTTTAAATGATGGGACGATCTGGATTTTTTAAATGTATATTTTAACTTTTGGATATTTTAATTTTATGGATATTTTAAATGATGGAACAATGAAACAATGGAATGAGGATGATGGAATTAAGCATATGGTCATTTTAAATTGCAAATTAGCGCGCGGGAAGTTAGCGGTAGGCCCGGGTTCGATTCCCGCCACTGATAAAACTGCCGCCGTGTTTACGTGGAATACGATCACGTTAAATATGTGGGTCCGTAAGTCCTTCCGAGAGGTTGGTGGTAGGGGAAGAAGGGTACGGTCCCTGTGAATGCTTCTCCCACTTGGTTCCAGTCTAAATTGGGTGAATAAAAAATAAGTTATGAAGAATATCGCGGAGGGTGAAGTACCCCAGTGGTTAGTGCGCGGGATTTGCACTCGGTAGGCCCGGGTTCGATTCCCAAAATTGCCGCCGTGTTTACGCGGAGTACGATCACGTTAAACATGTGGGTCTGTAAGTCCTTCCGAGAGGTTGGTGGTAGGGGAAGAAGGGTACGGTCCCTGTGGATGCTTCTCCCACTTGGTTCCGGTCTAAATTGGGTGAATAAAAAATAAGTTATGAAGAATATCGCGGAGGGTGAAGTACCCCAGTGGTTAGTGCGCGGGATTTGCACTTGGTAGGCCCGGGTTCGATTCCCAAAATTGCCGAATAAAAATAAAGTTATGGAGATTATAAAGATATGGTCGCGGATGGCACGGTAGCCCAGTGGTTAGCGCGCGGGAATTTCACTCGGTAGGCCCGGGTTCGATTCCCGCCATTGCCAAAACTGCAGCCGTGTTCACGCGGAGTACGATCACGTTAAACGTGTGGGACTGCAAGTCCTTCCGAGAGGTTTGTGGTAGGGGAAGGAGGGTACGGTCTCTTTGGATGCCTCCCCCATTGGGTTCCGGTCTAAATTGTGTGGCACTTCCTGGCCTTCCAAGCAGTTACCTTACACCTTTCTGGTAGGTCGCGCCAACGAGTTTGCCACGGTCAGAATTTTCAAGGGTAGCGAACAGGCTGGTCGCCAAAGGCGGCTAGTAAATAATAAAAGGCAATGTCTGTGTGTGAGTGTGTGTGTGTGTGTCTGTCTGTCTTATACACTATACGTTTCGCGACCGCGCGTCGGAGAGCTACGAAATTTGGCAATCGGAGACCCGGGGGGGAGGGAAGGGGACACATGAAAACCGATTTTTAAAATTTTAATTATTTTTTTATTTATTTAATGTTTTATGCGATTTCGACCGTTTTTTGCCCTTTTTGCCCTTTTTTCTCCACGATCCAGACATCGTAGAAAAAAATAAATTACACCATCGGAAAGAGCAGAGAATTTCGAGTAAAAATATATCAATTTCAAATCTGAATTTCGATTTCTAATATTTTTTAAAGATTTTAAAACAAAACTCACTTTTGGCTCAAAAAATCAATTTTTTGTTTTTAAATTCTCGCATCGTGAAAAGTACTCATAATTTCGACTAATAATTTACATTTTTAGAAAGCTGAAATATCTGGCATTCTTACAAGTCTAATGTGGTCCAGAAATAATGAAAATTGCCTTCAGGATGGCAATTTTAAAGACGCCATGATTTTAAATTTTTCGGCGTTCCGTTCGTTTCTCCCCCGCTGAAGCAGGGAAGGTGGTGGGTGGGGACGTCAAGGTGGAGGTGACGTCACGGTTCTGAATAGAGCGCCTTTGCTCTATATAAATTATTATATTTATATTTTAAATGATGGGACGATCTGGATTTTTTAAATGTATATTTTAACTTTTGGATATTTTAAATGGATATTTTAATTTTATGGATATTTTAAATGATAGAACAATGAAACAATGGAATGAGGATGATGGAATTAAGCATATGGTCATTTTAAATTGCAAATTAGCGCGCGGGAAGTTAGCGGTAGGCCCGGGTTCGATTCCCGCCACTGCCAAAACTGCCGCCGTGTTTACGTGAAATACGATCACGTTAAATATGTGGGTCCGTAAGTCCTTCCGAGAGGTTGGTGGTAGGGGAAGGAGGATACGGCCCCTGTGGATGCCTCCCCCACTGGGTTCCCGTCTAAATTGGGTGAATATGTAGAAAGTTATGGAGATTGTCGCGGAGGGCGCGGCAGCCCAGTGGTTAGCGCGCGGGAATTGCACTCAGTAGGCCCGGGTTCGATTTCCGCCACTGACATGGAGTACGATCACGTTAAACATATGGGTCCGTATGTTTTTCCGAGAGGTTGGTGGTAGGGGGAGGAGGGTACGTTCCCTGTCTTATACACTATACGTTTCGCGACCGCGCGTCGGAGAGCTACGAAATTTGGCAATCGGAGACCTGGGGGGGAGGGAAGGGGACACGTGAAAACCGATTTTCAAAATTCTAATTATTTTTTTATTTATTTAATGTTTTATGCGATTTCGACCTTTTTTTGCCCTTTTTGCCCTTTTTTCTCCACGATCCAGACGTCGTAGAAAAAAACAACTCACACCATCGGAAAGAGCAGACAATTACGAGTAAAAATATATCAATTTCAAATCTCCATTTCGATTTCTAATATTTTTTAAAGATTTTAAAACAAAAGTCACTTTTGGCTCAAAAAAACGATTTTTGGTTTTTAAATTCTCACATAGTAAAAAGTACTCATAATTTCGACTAATAATTTACATTTTTTGAAAGCTGAAATATCTGGCATTCTTACAAGTCTAATCTGGTCCAGAAATAATGAAAATTGCCTTCAGGATCGCAATTTTAAAGACGTCATGATTTTAAATTTCTCGGCGTTCCGTTCGTTTCTCCCCCGCTGAAGCAGGGAAGGTTGTGGGTGGGGACGTCAAGGTGGAGGTGACGTCACGGTTCTGAATAGAGCACCTTTGCTCTATATAAATTATTATATTTATATTTTAAATGATGGGACGATCTGGATTTTTTAAATGTATATTTTAACTTTTGGATATTTTAAATGGATATTTAAATTTTATGGATATTTTAAATGATGGAACAATGAAACAATGGAATGAGGATGATGGAATTAAGCATATGGTCATTTTAAATTGCAAATTAGCGCGCGGGAAGTTAGCGGTAGGCCCGGGTTCGATTCCCGCCACTGCCAAAACTGCCGCCGTGTTTACGTGGAATACGATCACGTTAAATATGTGGGTCCGTAAGTCCTTCCGAGAGGTTGGTGGTAGGGGAAGGAGGATACGGCCCCTGTGGATGCCTCCCCCACTGGGTTCCCGTCTAAATTGGGTGAATATGTAGAAAGTTATGGAGATTGTCGCGGAGGGCGCGGCAGCCCAGTGGTTAGCGCGCGGGAATTGCACTCAGTAGGCCCGGGTTCGATTCCCGCCACTGCCAAAACTTACGCCACGTTCACGCAGAGTACGATCACGTTAAACATGTGGGTTCGTGAGTCCTTCCGAGAGGATGGTGGTAGGGGAAGGAGGGTACTGTCTAAATTGGGTGAATAAAAAGAAAGTTATGGAGATTGTCGCGGAGGGCGAAGTAGCCCAGTGGTTAGCGCGCGGGAATTGCACGCGGTAGGCCCGGGTTCGATTTCCGCCACTGACATGGAGTACGATCACGTTAAACATATGGGTCCGTATGTTTTTCCGAGAGGTTGGTGGTAGGGGAAGGAGGGTACGTTCCCTGTGGATGCCTCCCCCACTGGGTTCCGGTCTAAATTGGGTGGCACATCCTGGCCGTCCAACCAGTTACCAGGCCCGGGTTCGATTCCCAAAATTGCCGCCGTGTTTACGCGGAGTACGAGCACGTTAAACATGTGGGTCCGTGAGTCCTTCCGAGAAGTTGGTGGTAGGGGAAGGAGGGTACGGTCTAAATTGGATGAATAAAAAGAAAGTTATGGAGATTGTCGCGTAGGGCAAAGTAGCCCAATGGTTAGCGCGCGGAAATTGCACTCGGTAGGCCCGGGTTCGATTCCCAAAATTGCCGCCGTGTTTACGCGGAGTACGATCACGTTAAACATGTGGGTCTGTAAGTCCTTCCGAGAGGTTGGTGGTAGGGGAAGAAGGGTACGGTCCCTGTGGATGCTTCTCCCACTTGGTTCCGGTCTAAATTGGGTGAATAAAAAGAAAGTTATGAAGAATATCGCGGAGGGTGAAGTACCCCAGTGGTTAGTGCGCGGGATTTGCACTTGGTAGGCCCGGGTTCGATTCCCAAAATTGCCGAATAAAAATAAAGTTATGGAGATTGTCGCGGATGGCACGGTAGCCCAGTGGTTAGCGCGCGGGAATTTCACTCGGTAGGCCCGGGTTCGATTCCCGCCATTGCCAAAACTGCAGCCGTGTTCACGCGGAGTACGATCACGTTAAACGTGTGGGACTGCAAGTCCTTCCGAGAGGTTTGTGGTAGGGGAAGGAGGGTACGGTCTCTTTGGATGCCTCCCCCATTGGGTTCCGGTCTAAATTGTGTGGCACTTCCTGGCCTTCCAAGCAGTTACCTTACACCTTTCTGGTAGGTCGCGCCAACGAGTTTGCCACGGTCAGAATTTTCAAGGGTAGCGAACAGGCTGGTCGCCAAAGGCGGCTAGTAAGTAATAAAAGAAAATATAAAATCTTGTAAGTTTGTTCGAAAAATTTAAAAATCGCGAAAATTTTCATTCAAACATTCTCTCACCTATATAACTCAAAAACAGCCAAACAGAAAACAATTGCTTTATACCATCATGCGCAGAAAAAAATATATCCCCATCCCATTCTTGAAATATTTTAATTTATAGTTACAGCAGACGATTTTTTTTATTATATTTTATCAATGAATACATAGTTTTTGATTCCATTATAGTAATTATGGTTAAGAGTGAAGTTTCAAATACCAAAATCATTTGGCAGCTGTTCTTAATCGAACTATTAAAAAAAAATCTGATGGGGGCAACACATGACTTTCCTTATATAATGTAATGAATTTACTACTTTTACAGTAAAAAAAATAGGTTTTTCTTATAGTAGATACTAATATTATTTCCAAGATATTGAATTTTCGACAATTAGTCGTCATTTTCATTGATTTAGCGTCATTTTTATCCATTTATCGAGATTTTAGTTAATTTGGCAGCATTTCAAAAAGTCGCCAAGTTGGCGACATTCCGCCAAATTCGTCGCCAAAATCTCGCCAAGCGTTATGCACTAAGAAATAAGTTAGTCTAACAGCAGATAAATGACTATTGGAGTTCAAATACAAAAGTATTACTCAGAGTATCTTTTTTCATAAATTGAACGAGCTAGATCCACGAGAATGATGTCACCCAATTTATCGCATGGTATTATATATGAAAAGTGAACATGTTTCTCAATAGGAAATATTTTTTTTTATTTTATATGACTTTTTGATAAGTTTTTTTGAAAAATGTACAATATCTCGAGAACGGTTCATGTTAGCGTTTTAAAATTTATGTCAATCGTTTTCTAATGAAAAATTACATAAGAAATGTCTATTTACGTAACTTTATTAGTGGTTTTTATTTTTTGACGATTTTTTCAAAATTTCATTCGAAAATTTAGGGGGGTTCTGAACATTCGATTGCAAATTAAAACAATAGGCTTCCAGTGTCTATGAGTTGTGATTTTTGTACCAAATTTGGTTCGAATCGGTCCATTCGTTCGTCAGTTATCGTCTCCACAGACTCACTGACACACACACACACACACATACATACTTTCATACACACACACACAGACACCACTTCAAAAATGTTCGATTCATGATCAGGAATGCTTGAAACGTGCTCTCCCGTCGAAAACTCGAATTCGAATTTTCAACCCCGTCACAATACTTTCCTTATACATTATGTATATAAGGAAAGTAATAATGGTGTAATTAATTGATTTTTAGCTTAAAATATCTGAAAACGTCGAAAATAAGACAACATAAAGTGATAAGTTATGAAATACTGTTTTTTATACCGTAATTTCCATGTCAATAGAGCTATAAATGTGTGCCATTTTCAAGCTAAGTTTTCAAATGGTTTTCGATATTTAGAACTTTTATTAAGTAGGTAGATTTCACATTAAGTGACCACTAGCCATTTTGTCCATATGAAGCGTGGATAGAAATGGTTTTCGATATTTAGAACTTTTATTAAGTAGGTAGATTTCACATTAAGTGACCAACCACTAGCCATTTTGTCCATATGAAGCGTGGATAGAAATGGCGAATAATAAAATAAAGCTAAAATTGTTATGACGGGCAGGGAAGAAAACTATTCGAAATTAGCGATATACAAAAAGAATTGTAACTCTGAAAGAATGCATAAAACTAAATTTGAGCACCAAAGTAAGTTGTGGAATTTATTTTCAAGGTCTACACATCTAGTCAGTGAACTGAGTGGAAGCTAGGTGGTTATTTTAACTTTATGTGGCAGCTTTAGTAAAGAGTCTGTGTGCTTCTGGAATACATTATAAAGAGTTCGAGATGTAGCCAGATAAAGACGAAAATAAAGTAAATTACGACACTCAAGCATTCATTTGGACAAATGGGAAAATCTGAATACAAATGGCAAAAGACTTCAAATATATTATCCGACGTCTGTTGCGTGTAATCAAGATATTTTTCTAACTCACGCACGCACGAAATATGAATACTAAAAAATATCTAAAGATCTTTATCATTTCTTTATCTTAATCAATCGATCGGATTTCACTTTAAAAAAGCTATCGCTGGTGATTAGCAAGAGCATATTGCACTTAAATTATTACCTTGGTCATAGTGATAAGAGGAAAGAAGTTGGAAATTTTGAAATTTTTGGTGGCAAAAATTTTGACATACAATTGTTAAGAACATATTAAATTCCTTCACTATAGGCTTTTTTGAGAACCAGAAGGAAAAAACACCTTTACAGGTAGTCATTCCTATTACTTCAATATAGGGTTGCCATTTGAACACCCGGTGTCAAAGTTGCCAGATTTGGCTATATATCGTCAATTTCGTAATTTTTCGAACGTACTCGAACCTTCTCGAAATAACGAATATTCTGGGAGATACAAGTCCCTTCTGGAAGTTTCTACGGAGAGTATATAAGAATAGATATCGCTCAATTGGGTAGCAGTTGGCGTGATACGAGCTACATTGAATTGTGAGATACGTCAATGCTTTGAGAATAGAATCGGCTGTTTTGTGAAATTAGTGGAGCGTTTAATTGATATTTTACTATATCTGACAGTTATTTAATTATCTTGTGAGATAGTTATCGAGCTGTTTGCTGCATATTGTTCCTGTTTGTGCTGTGCTTGTAAATAAGTGCGCTAATTATCCAGAAAGTTGGACTCATTCATGTAACCTGAGAGCACCCCCCCCCCCCCCCCCCCCACGATTTCAGATTATACGTCGCAACACTATTATTTTTTTGCAAAAATTTTCCTTGAAACATCTTTTTATCAGGATCGGCTATAGAGAGTTCAGTTGATGACCAATTTTGATTGAGCATTAAATTTCGGAGGAGAATGGAATGTTCATTAAGAATTTTCGTTTCCTATTATTTTTTCGTTTCTATTTCTCAAGATTGGCTGTAGATAGAACTTAGATGATAACCGATATTGATTCAACATCAAATTCTGGGGAAAGTTGAGGGAGGGGGGGGGGTCAATAAGAATTTTCACTTCCGGTTTCTTTTCCACTTACAAAAGTTCCCCTTGAAACATCTATTTCTCAGGATTGGCTATATAGGTAGAGCTTCTACGTGATTTCCACTTCTGGTTCTGAAGATATCACTTCCGATTCAAAAATTTACACATTATCCTCTATTTATCAGGATCTGCTATAGATGATAACTTAGATGATAACTGATATGGATTTAGCATCAAATCCTGGAAAAGTGTGTGGGTCCCTAAGGGTTTCCACTTCCAGTTCTTTGTCCACTCCAGTTCAAAAATTATTCTTGAAAAATCTATTAATATTATCTATAGATATATTAAATTATGACTGATATGAATTCAGCAATAGTTTCCGGAAAAGAAAGAGTTTACTAAATTTTCCACTTCCAGTTCTTTTTTTCACTTTTGATTCAAAAAATTTCTTTGAAACATCTATTTCTGGAAATTGGCTATAGATAGAGCTTAGATGATTACTTATACAAGGATTTAGCAGCGAATTCTAAAGAGGGTATTGGGTTATGAAAGATTTTCATTCCTAGTTATGGAAATGGCACTTCTGGTTTTCTGAAATTCGAATGACTGTATGAAATAATTCTGCAGAAAAACTAAAATGCTTAATTGTTCAGTCAAAAATCAAGTGTGCAACCATTTGATGGATCTTTCATAAATTTCGTGTTTTTCATTCTTTTACTGCAATTAGTGAGTCTTTTTATAAGCATAAAAGATACGGCAGTATTCAGTCTATAATAATAAAGTCATATGTCTGTCTGTCTGTCAGTTCGTCTGTAGCGAAAAATCTAAATGTCATACGGACATGAAATTTAATACACATATATTTCAGGACCCTGGACGATACGCTTCAGTGAGATTTTTTTTTTAAATTCGAGGTAGAGAAACTTCTTGTTCACGATTGATTTGCACACCATATCTTCTATGGCACTGTTACTGATGGCGCCATCTGGTGCCGCCATCTTAAACGTAAATCGTCGTTCATTAATTAATGTTATAAAATTAGTACATCTCAAAAAGATATATTGTAGTAGAAAACCGAGTCCAGCCCTCCCTTCATATATATTTTAATCTGTGAGTAATTGAGGTTTTTTTTTCTGGAAACAATTTCTTTTCATATCTTCAGGATCCAATATTCGAAATGTTCAACAACCCAGGTAGCACAAATACGTAATTCTTACGTATCAAGCAATACGTAATCTTTACGTGTCAGGCCATACGTAATTATTACGCAAAAATGGTACGTTAGAATACGGTATACCAACCGTTATAAAAAAGGTTATTATTACGTATCCTTATACATTATTATTACGTATCCTTATACGTTAATATTACGTATATTCACATACGTTATTATTACGTATATGCACATACGTGTTTATTACGTATCCATATACGTTATTATTACGTATATCCACATACGTTATTATTACGTATACCCACATACATTATTATTACGTATCTACATACGTGTATATTACGTATCCACATACGTTATTATTATGTATATCCACATGTGTTATTATTACGTATCCAGATACATGTTAATTACGTATCACATACGTGTATATTACGTATATCCACATACGTTATTATTACGTATCCAGATACATGTTTATTACATATCATATACGTGTATATTACGTATATTCACATACGTGTTTCTTACGTATATCCACATACATGTTTATAACGTGTTCCCATATGTATTTATGCGTTCCCATACGCATTTATAATGTATTCCCATACATATTTATATTGTGTTTCTACATGTATTTATTACATGTTTATATTGTGTTTCTACACGTATTTATTACGTGTTTATATACATATTTATCACACATTGGACAACTCTACAGAATAGTGCATGTTGCAGACATGATATTTACAAAGTTTTATGCATCTTTGTAAAACAAACATATTGAGTCAGGTGAATATATTTTTATAATAGATGTCAAATTTTCAGATTGTGTTGATTTCAATAATGTACTTGAATTTATAAATTTGAAATCAACACAATCTGAAACAGTATCTTTAAAATTTAAAATACATTCATCTAAATCATATTTTTACAAAGATACGATATATCAAATGTGTCATATATGCAAAATTCACAATACTATAGAATCACTCTGTTCATATGTAATAAAACTTTTATTTTAATTTATATTATATATTGTTAATACAATAATTTTAATGCAAAAATGTTTTTTTCCTTTATTTTCAGTTTATATTTAAATATATTTTTAATTCTAATTATTTCTAAATATTGCAAAAATTATAATCTACTACATTATGAAATATAATTTTAAATCTAAAAGATAAGCTATTTTAAATTGAAAATAACTTAAAAATACAGAATAAAATTTTGGGATATATTAAAACACATAATACTTAAAACATTTTTGCAATTTTTAAAGAGTTAATTTTTTAAAAGTAAACTTCAATACTAAAAATATATAAAAAAAACAATATTAATAATATTGTAATTAAGTTTATAGGCTATTTTAAATTTTAATTTAGCATGCTAAAACTACACATCTCTGATCAATGGTGGTATCATGCAACTGTGATGATTTTTAAGAGTGAAAACAGTGAGTAAGGGCACAGAGCCCAAGTAGAACATGTTTCTAGATACACAGAACACAAACTGTTTCACAATTATTTCTAAAAATTGCAAAAATTATAATCTACTACATTATGAAATATAATATTGTGTTTAATGTTTTTAAAAAAATTCCCAGAATTGTGTTTTTATTTCTTGTACATATCATGTTTATTTTCTTTTAAGTATAAGGCTTTTTTAACTTCTTCCAGGTATTTTTTTTTATTTTCTTAAAAGTATCAAATTATTTTAATTTAGTATTGTGTTTTTTAACATTTCACCCCAGTATCAACTTTTTTTTAAAATTTGTCCTAAGTAGCATATTATTTTAAAATTTCTTCCTAGTATATATTTTTTTTTAATTCTTCCAAATCATGTATTTAAAAAAATTATACCGAAATATCGTTTTTTAAATGCTTATAAATGAGACTTACTATTTAACCTAGAGAGCTTAAATTAGTGTTATTTTCTTTTGCTTTTAATGAGTCTTAATTTGATATATAACATGACTATGCTATTTCAAATTTGAATTTTTTGAAAAGCTTCAAATTTTTTTTTTTTAAATCTCAAAAACACCCCTTTTAATTTTTTTGAAAAAAAAATATATGCTTTATGGACTACTTGTATGCCAAGTTTCATAATGGGAAGCCAATGGGTTCCTATGAAAATTATTTTTTTTTTTTGTATTAAACTATAAGTGAAATTAGCTAAATTACAAAAAATTTAATTTCCATAGGAACCCCTTAACGACCGACTATGAAATTTGGCACACAAATAGTCCCTTAATGTCTTTAATAAAAGTAAATAACTGAAAATCTAAAAGCCCCCAAAATCTGAAATTTTACAGTTTTTGTAAACTTTACTGGTACTATCACTGTACCAAAAATGATCGATTTCTGAGGTATCAAGGTTCAAACCATTAATTCATTTGACACGGAATAACATATACTTAGTACATAACTCATTAACCAGTTGTTTCAAACATTCAGCCCACATATGTTCTTTTCAATTTTAACAATTTGCTACACACTTAATATTTCACATATGTCACTCAAAATTTAATTTTGTATTTACAATCAGTTACAAAACGTTACTTTTCAAGAACTTTTAAAATAAGTACTTCTCCAAACAAGTGAAGACAATTTCATCTCTTCCTTGCTCAAGAGTACAAACTCTCCCAGTTGCAGTATCAGGCTCGACTTTTTGCGAAATGGTCTCACCTAGCACATTCAAATATTCAATACGTCACTTGGTTGAGGATAAAAGAAAGAAGAAGGTCCTTTAGGATGTAGGAAGCTAACTATATAGTCGCTCGTCTTTTCAAGAATACATGCAAGCTACCAAGATCCTTTATAGAGTATAGTGACAAATCCAGATTCAATTTTTGCTTAATTAGTTGGTGTAATATAGTCTAATGCTGTCACACGTTCAGTAAATTGGTGTTCACTACAGTAATTATGCTTAACATGAAGTATATTTTCAGAAATTGGGTAGAAAGAATGAAGTTTTTGAGTACCCATGATTGCCTTAAAGTCATTCAACTGTGGCGACAGTATTTCTTTAACTTCTTCATACTCATCAACTGTGCTGTACTCAAAAACTTCATTCTTTTTACCCAATTTCTGAAAATTGGCTTCTTGTTAAGCATTATTACTGTAGTGAACACCGGTTTACTGAACGTGTGACAGCATTCGACTATATTACACAAACTAATTTAGTAAAAATTGAATCTGGATTTGGCACTATATAGTCTATAAAGGATCTTTGTGGCTTGCATGTATTCTTGAGAAGAATAATGTTACGAGCGACTATAAAGTAAGCTTCCTACATCCTAAGGGACCTTTTCTTACTTTCATCCTCAACCGAGTGACGTATTGAATGCGCCAGGTGAGACCCTTTTGCAAAAAGTAGAGCCTGTTACTGCAACTGGGAGAGTTTGTACTCTTGAGCAAGGAAGAAATGAAATTATCTTCACTCAGTTTGGAGAAGAACTTATTTTAAAAGTTCTTGAACGTTTTGTAATTATAATTGTAAATATAAAATTATATTGAGTGGCATGTGAAATATCAGGGTGGCCACTCTTCAGACACATTGAAATTCCCTGACTTTTCCAGGTGAATTTAAAAGAAATTCCAGACCAGTAATTTTAACATAAAATGCGTGCACATCCCTATTTAGTTACAAATTTGATTAAAGAATCTTAACAATTACTCCACTATTAAAAAAAAAGTTATATTAAATCAGGAGAAAAAAATACACATTTTTTGTTTTTACAAATAAATTTTGCCATTTTTAATAAAAAATACATGTAAATGCAGCAAAATTGAACTACTGAAATATTTAAAAGAATTTAATGTTTTTTTTCCCTAAAGAAATAAAAAGAAATAGTCTAAACTGATGTCCTTAAATATGGGCATTGCAAATTGTTCACAATGACAGACATTAAAGATATGCAAAAACTACACTGTAACAAGCTACAGCCATTGAATAATTAATGTCAATTCAGCAATGTCAAAAGAATGTCATTAAAATAGAAAAAATATTGTAAAATGTATATAATATTCTTGGCAACAGTTGTCCAAAATGGAGCACAAACTCTGCATTTTTGTTTTTATACGGAATCAAATGGACACATGGCAGCCTTTATTTAGAAGTTACGAGTACAGCCTAATACTTGGCGAAATTTTTCGAAAATGGCATACAAACTGGGCAGTCCTGTTTTTATAAGGACAACTAGAATTAAATTTTAAAAAAAAAAAAAAAAAAAAAAAAAAAAGAATTTTCACAAAATTCCCTGACTTTTCCCGGTTGAGTGGCCATCCTGAATATTAAGTGTGTAGCAAATTGTAAAAATTGAGAACATATGTGGGCTAAATGTATGAAAAAACTGGCTAATGTGTTATGTACTAAATGTATGTCATTTTGTGTCAAATCACTTAATGGTTTGAA
Source organism: Amaurobius ferox (assembly GCA_951213105.1). Lineage (NCBI taxonomy): Eukaryota > Metazoa > Arthropoda > Arachnida > Araneae > Amaurobiidae > Amaurobius > Amaurobius ferox. The sequence continues at coordinate 82,830,727 of OX578135.1, read as the reverse complement.
CCTTGATATCTAAAAAATTGATCATTTTTGGTACAGTGATAGTACCAGTAAAGTTTAAAAACACCGTAAAATTTCATATTTTTTGCGCTTTTAGATTTTCAGTTATTCACTTTTTTAAAAAAGCCAAATCTGGTAAAGTTTTGAAATCTTTAAACAGTGGTAGATCAAAAACTATTTGACCAAGAGAGTTCAAATTAGTGCAGTCTTTTGTTTTCGATGGACCTTAATTTGATATACAACATGATTATGGTATTTAACTCTTTTTTGAAATTGGAGTTTCTAAAATAATTACAAACTAAAAGAGAAATTGTTTTTAGAGAATAGCATAGTCATATCAAATTAAGACCCATTAAAAGAAAAAAAAAATGACACCAATTTGAGATCTCTAGGTCAAATACTTTTTTTTTTTTGCCAAATTTCGCTTTTAAGAAAGCCAATAACTGAAAACTAAGAGCCCAAAAAATCTAATATTTACAGTTTTTGTCAGCTTCACTGGTACTACTATTGTACCAAAAATTATCATTTTCCATGATGTCAAGGTTCAGATCATTGGTTGATTTGACACGGAATGACCCTTGGATGAATATTCAATTTGGCAGTATTTTAATTTCTTAAGTTTTACACCATATATGAAATATTGTTTAAAAACAAACTAATTATTCTTTGTAATCAAAGTTAGAGGTAAGTTACGGTACAGGAAAATTAAGCGTTCTGCATTTTCAGGTTGCAGCCTATTACCATCTTTAAGTTTAAAATCTAAGTTAAGTTTAAAATTTAAGTTATACCATCTTTAAGTTTAAAATACATAAAAACATGTAAAAGAATAATTTCTGATTTTACAATATTTGAAATAAACATGCATGCATGACAACAAATGCAATCTCGGACCACGTTTTCATTTAATCTCCGCTTAGATAGTATTAAATGCGAGCATGGATGCACATACCACGATGCATGCACTTTTCCCGTTTGTTTTTAAAGCAATATGTGCATACATACAACAAAGCTAGGAAGATATATAAAATAAAATAAAAGTTAAAGCTAAATATAATTAAATAAGTTATATAAATTAAGCAACATGTTAACCTAACACTAACCTAACACGGGAAAATAAAGTTCAAGATACAAACCTTTCTGTGCTACAAACCATGGCGGGAAACGTAAAGAATGATTACTGCACTCAGTGTTGCCAGATGCACAAAGCTTATGGCTTCGTCCCCTGAGGTAGAAATGAGTCCGTTCTGGAAGCTTCCAGAACTGCGTGACGTCACGGCGGGGTTAGAGCTTGGGAGGGTGAAGATAACAAGAAGGGATACATGAAAATGCCTTGGGGAAAAGGGTTCGAGAACAAAGCTGAAAGAGGATTTGAGCAAGGGGGAGCGTTAATGGTTATTTTTACGTATGAAAAATGGTAATTTTAATGTAATATAAACGGTATTTATAACGTATGATAAACGGTATTTATAATGTATTTTAAACGGTAATACATAAAAATGCCTTTGGGAAAAGGGTTCGAGAACAAAGCTGAAAGAGGATTTGAGCGAGAGGGGAGCGTTAATGGTTATTTTTACGTATGATAAATTGGTATTTTTAACGTAATAAAAACGGTTATTTTAATGTAAAATAAACAGTAATACATACGTATTTAAAACGGTATTTCTACATACGGTATGTTCATACACGGTAATTCATACGTATGATATACGGTATTTTTATATACCGTTTACTCATAACGGTATTATAACCGATGTATTACCGTTTATCGTATAACACATACGAAAATATAACGTATAAACGGTTTATCAACGGTTATAATACCGTATGTGTGTTACCTGGGAAAACACTGTAAAATTGTCAGAGATCGACAATATAATCTTACACTATAATCGGACTCTATGATCACACAACATCGGAAAGATCGAAAAATTCTCTTTAAACAAAATTTGAATGGAATTTAATACAGTTCAATACATCGAATGCATCAAATTAACAGAGGCTATACGTACGATGATTACATGGTTGTCATAGTAACGATATTCACCGAATTAAATAATGAAAAATTAAATATATTATTGACAAATAAATGTTAAATGCATCATTAAAACTTAGATTTTGAATTTTACAAAGATTTAAAATATCAGTTTTTTTTAGAATATATCAATTTCCCATTATTTAAATCGTGTAATATATGGTCTATTATATTGCTTATTAGATGCTAATCTCTTTTCTAATTGTCAAATTAGGTTTACACGAAATATAAGCCAATTCTGTACTTCGAAATAGTTTTACATGTTGTCATCAAGAAAGATCTTCTACATCATCATTTGGATTTTGAATTTTTACGAAACTTAGATTTCGTAAAAATTCACATTCGTCACATTTTTATAACATATTAATTTCTAATTATCCAAATCATTTAATTAATGGATTATAGTACTCCGCAGGTGCTGGCCAGTTTTCTATGTGCCAAGTTAGATTTATACGAAATATGAGTTAATTCGATACTTCGAAATAGTTTTACATGTTGTCATCAAGAAAGACCTTCTGACATCATTATTCTTCTACATCATCATTTGGATTTTGAATTTTACGAAACTTAGATTTAAACTATCAGATTTTTATAACATATTAATTTCTAATTATCTAAATCATTTAATTAATGGATTATAGTACTTAGCAGATGCTGGCCAGTTTTCTAAGTGCCAAGTAAGATGTATACGAAATATGAGTTAATTCGATACTTCGAAATAGTTTTGCATGTTGTCATCAAGAAAAGTCTTCTACGTCATTATTCTTCTACATCATTTGAATTTTATATTTTATAAAACCTAGATTTAAACTATCAAATTTTAATAATATATTAATTTCTAATTATTTCACATTCATTTAATTAATGGACTATAGTGCTTAGCAGGTGCTGTCCATTTTTTCTGAATGTTAAGTTTATACGAAATATAAATTAATTCGGTACTTTGAAATAGTTTTACATGTTGTCATCAAGAAGAACCTTCTGCATCATTATTTCAATGTGAAGTAGGTAAAGACGTTGCATTATTCAGAGAAAAGCATGTTCTGGAAATGTCGAATATTTATTATTTATGTCTATGCGAATGAGTTATTTGCCATCTGTGTACATTCCTCCAGCTGTCAACTGAACTAACTTCTACATCCGCAGACATACTTTACCAAGGTGGTTTGCATTTCCAATAGAGAGAATTTTGCCCACCTCTGATAAATCTGAATCGTGACAACTTTAACAACCAATCCAGAATAAAAATCATTTTTATCTGTTCAAAGCGGAAATAATCACGGCGCGGATAGACTGGACATCGGCACCCACCTTCTTTTGGATTTGCATATTACAAAAGGCTCGATAAAAGGAAAAGTCATTTGTTTTTCAGATAAGATTCATTTGTTTGTAGGAGGCTTGCTCTGATTTATGTTCCTTCTTACTCCTACCTCACAATAGCTTTCTGTTTTTGTATCTTCGGTGTAAGGATTTTTCTAATAAAAATTGAGCATGTTTCTTTCTATGTTACAAAAATGTAGCTGCTTGACAAATTCCTCGAGTTCCTCTGCTTCGTACCGCAAAAAAATATAGCATACAAAAACAAGATAAATATTTGAGGAATACGATGAAATAAACTGTTTTTGGATTAAAACTTTAGTTTAAGAAATATTCAATATCAGAGTCAAAGACAAAATATTTGAACTGCGAGTTCTCATCCTGGACAGACTAACAATGGCAAGACCACGAATTTCTGCAAGCATGTACCTACATACACTCGTCAAAAGTGAAATCGCAACACCATGAAGGAATGAACGTAGCCATGTGCAAATCACGATAACGATAGAAGTGGGAGTCATATGCAAATGATTAAGATTTCGTACGTAGCGGGTCACGTGACACTCAGTTTCGGGTGGTAAAGACCAGCAGACGACGACTCATCCCGTAAATGCTATCAGTGACGATTTGCAGCAGCTAAACTTTCGAAAACGTGAAGAAGCGATGCCTCGAAGACGTCAGCAAGCTGTATACCAGTAGTTAATGACTGGAGAACAAGACCGTATTCTAGAGCTACGTGACGTGGGTTTGTCGATGCGTGCAATTGCTACTCATGTTGGGCACTACGTGACTACCATCCAGCTATGTGTGACACGATGTGTGACAGGGAGTGGGTCGTCGAGACCAGTTCGCAACGGCAAGTGACATGCGAAATAGTCTGCCACCATAAACGGTTGCATATGCGTGCACACAAATCGTTCGCAACATGTTGCATGAAATACAGCTGCACACACGGAGGCCAGCCACTGGGGTGCCATTAAGCGCTCAACACAGGGATGCGTGTCTAGCTTGGTGTCATCGACATCGCAACTGGACCAATGAATGGCATCGGGTATTGTTTACGGATGAATCTCGCTTCTGTCTTTGGAGGAATGACAATTGTGGACGTGTGTGACGGCTTTCCGGGGATCGTCACATGCCAGTCCATATTACTGGGCGTCACATCGCGATCAGCGGACAGTTCTTGTGCAAATTGCAGGTAATCTGACAACAAACCGGTACGTCACACAAGTTGTGATGCCTGTGGTTCGGCTACTGGTGCAGGCCGTTCCCGGCATGGTGTTTCAGCAAGCCAATGCCACATCGCACGACGAACTCTCAACAGCCTGAACGGATTCACACCCTTTTGCCGGCTGGCAGCCTCGGCGTATTTTTCTCCCATTGAACGCGTGTGGGCCGTCATCGAACATCAAGTGTACCGGGCACCACCAGTACATACCGTAACGAACTGCGTGCCGCAGCGAACGCTGCTTGTCAAGGGTTACCTCAGGCACCCATTAATATCCTTGTCGATAGTATGTCTAGCCGTTTAGCAACCTGTATAGCTGCCCGTGGGGTCCACATTCTTTATTGAATAAACAGGTTTCTTTTGCATATATTTCTTTGTTCTTTTAATCATTTGCATATGACTGACTGTCTCTTCTATCGGTACTGTGGTTTGCTTATGTTTACATGCATTCCTTCATTGGGTTGCAATTTCACTTTTGACGAGTGTAGTTCAATTTTCATAAGACGGAGCTCTTTTTTTAATTTCGGTTCAGTTTACGAGTTATTCTACCTGTTATGAACTTCTGAAGTGAAAAATGTTCTTCCTTATCGACGCTTTCCTCTAGTTCCTCTGTCTCGTAATTCAAAAACTATAGCATACATAAAATTATAGGGAAATAATAGGGAAACATGGTGAAATAAATCTTTTTTCAATTTGAACTTTATTTTAACGAAATTTTATTTTGGTGAACTTTATACTCAAGCAAGCTCTGCTAGCGTCAGCGAGTAGGAGGCACTGGTGTAACCCTGTAACTCGCTTTTCACATAGCTTCGTCAAATCCTGTAACTCACGAAGCGAGTTACGTGGTTTGGCGAAGTGTAGCCAACAGGGAACAAGTTCACCTAGTTTATGACAGAAAAGTGCAGGAATTGTGATACTTTTATATGTAATAGCAGAAATTGGGAGATTGGTTTCTGTATAATACATAAATTATTTAAAGGGTTGGAAGCTGTCAAAATTCCACACTAAGTTATTGCTTATTAGTGCTAAGCATGGCAATTTCGGTATCCAAAATCCCGAGATTTTGCTAAGAAAATTCATTAAAAATTCCCAGGATAAAAGCCAAAAAGCTATGGATTTTAGAATTTCTTTCAGTCATTTAAATTTACTAAATATTGCGTTCTCTATTTTGCCATTATGTCAAAATGTGGTCTTATTTTGTTTTGAATCGACATTTCTGTTGTGTTTTGAAGCACTGCTATTCTGGGACTGCTTCTGTTTCCTGAGACTGCTTCTGTTTCCTGACTGCTTCTGTTTCCTGAGACTGTTTCTGTTTTCAGAGACTGCTTCTGTTTCCTGAGACTGTTTCTGCTTTCTGAGACTGCTTCTGCTTCCTGAGACTGCTTCTGCTTCCTGAGACTGCTTCTGCTTTCTGAGACTGCTTCTGCTTCCTGAGACTGCTTCTGATTTCTGAGACTGCTTCTGCTTTCTGAGTCTGCTACTGCTTCCTCAGGGCTTCCCTCAGGACGTCATGGTTATTTTAGAATTCAACTTACCATCTCTGAATAATAAAACTTTCAAATTGTTAGAAAATCTCTCCGAAAAGAAAAATCAAAATATTTTTCAAAATTAATTTTGCTCTTTTGGCCAGCTTAATTATTAAAACTTTAATATTGTTTCTATTCCAATTTTTTACATTCCAAATTTCCTGCCATCACAGTAGATGGACTCAGTAATTTCACGTTTTCTTGACTTTGTAATTTTCGTACTCTCACTACACTGTAAAAAAATCTGATGTAGGCAGCACATGACTTTCCTTATATAATGCAATGGATTTACTAGTTTTACAATAAAAAAATAATGTACAAGGTCCACGGCGCTGTGTTTTTATCGTTGAATTGTACATTGGGCGATTTTCAGGATGACAACATGTAAACTATTTCAAAATACTCACTTAACTTATACTTCGCGCAACTCTAAACAATCATCAATATTGTTAGCATCCTCAATAAGCGTATAGTATATATTGAAATATTTTAATAATTACTTCATCATCTACTAGTTATTTTCCCACTAGTCCTAGAGTTGTAGGGTTGGTCTTATTCCTTTGATCATTAGGAAGTACGTATAAATGAAGCATTTAATTCATATATTTGAGCATATGAAGTTTTTATTTTATATTCTGGCAACTTTTGTGGGACATTTTGAAAAAATAGGGCAGATTCTTTCTTTCGGATTCGAACCAAAATCTAATCAGCACCAGAGTATCCCCCAAGAGACGTATTTACCAAATCTTGTGCAATTTGGCCAATTAATTTTTCAAACAGCGTGGATACATACATTTCTTCGGATCATTTTACAAAAGAAAAATGTCGAATTGTGATAAAATCTATTCAGCACCATAAGTGACTCATTTACCAAATTTTATGAAATTTGTTCAATTAGTTTTTTTGCTAGAGTGGATACATGCATCGCACAGACAGACACACACACACAAATGTCACTCTAAAAAACATTTCTGGAGTGCTCGAAACATGTAGATCCGTCGAAAACTCGAGTTGCGATTTTCGACACGTTTCCGATACTTTCCCTATACATTATCCTGTATTGCAGAGAAAGTCTGATGTGGGCAGTACATGACTTTTCCTACAGACAAAAATTCATTTTCTCTTTATTTCTATAATTCATTAAATGGAGTTTAATTGCACAAAACAACACGCATAATTATTTGAATTTACACTGAATTTGCACTTTCAATTCAATTTTCGCTGTTATTTGGTAACTGGACATATTTTCAAAGGCGGGGTACAAAAACTAAAATATCTCAAGAACGGCTAGTCCTAGAATAATAGGGTTGGTCTTTTTAATTTCATCATCAAGAATTACGTATAAGAAAAGCATTTAATTGATATATGTGAGCATATGTAGTCTTTTATTTTAAATTTTAATCATTTTTGTGGACCATTTCATAGCAAAGGCTGGTTCTTTTTAACTGAATCGTACCAAAATCGAATCAACACTAGGGTCACCCACAAGTGACATCTACCAAATTTTATGAAATTTAGTCAATTACCTTTTTAACTACAGTGGATACATGCAATTTTTTTTTATCATTTTGCAAAAGAGGCAGGTTCTCTTATCTCGAATCGTACCAAAATCTAATCATCACCAGAGTAACCTACAAGTGACCTATGAAATTTCATGAAATTTAGTCAATTAGTTTTTGAGTTAGAGTAGATACATGTATTGTACAGACACACACAAAAAGAGAGAGACAGATAGAGACACACACACACAGACGTCACATTAAAAATAGTTTTTTCTTGTTCTAGAGGTTCCGGAACGTGTAGATCCGTCGAAAACTTAAATTACGATTTTGGTCACGATTTTAATTCTTTCCCTATGCATTGCCATGTTTTCTAGGAAAAGTAATATGTATGTCGTAAATAGATAAGTCTTTGAAAAAAAGTGGAATTGAATAAAAATAATTCCATTGTTATAAAAAAAAATAGTTTTATTAATTTCATAAAATAGCAAACTAATACATATATCACATTCTTATTCAATTGACATGTACAAAAAAGGTTCGGGAAAATTATTTAGAAGGGCATTCGTAAAACTTGTTAATCTTCTGAATATCCAAATCAGTGAAAACTGCATTCTCCATTCCGTAGCCCAACTCCTCCAGGGACACCCCCTCCACCACAGGGCTCAGCGTAGGCTGCGACAAGTCGCTGGCGAACATGTAGGCCGTATAATGCATGATGGAACCATAATCATAGTCGAAACCCAAGTCATCCATTTCCATTGGGGTCATCTTTTCGAAATTAAGCTCCATACCTGGATGGGAAATAAACCACACTCTTTATTTACAAACAAAGTTTATGTCGCGATCAATTGCTGAAACCTGCTTCAAGAACACTTTTGGACAGCTTGTAAAGTAGCTGCCTTCCTCGGCTCTTTCTTATTACTTTATTCTACGGATTAGTATAATTAGGTTTCGAGATTACATATCCGTATTTATCCCTGTCATCAAAGTGACTTTACTCAAACTTAAATTCTTTGATATTCAAACCGTTCGGTTCAAGAGAAATAACACAAGACTGCACTGAGTAATTCAAATTAAATTTATTGCACACTTCACAGAATTAACAGTGTCTGGCTGTTTAAAGCAATTGATGACATAGACAATAATTATTATTGCACACGCCCAGAATAATTTAAAATATATATAAGATACTACTATTAACTGGCCTGGTGATAACTATTAAATGGATACTATTCTAAAGCTTTTACGCTTACCACTGGCATTCTTTATATCTCACCTCGTATTGCGGCCAAACCCTGGATACTAGACCTTTCCTAGTCATCGTTGTATACCCTGGGTTTTCCTTCCACGCACTCTCTCAAGATAAGCACACTCAAGACAAGAACACTCGCAAGGCACGCACTACCCACTGAACTCCCCCGATCCGAAAAATTATTCCTACTCTACCGTAGGAACGCAGACAATGCTGATTAGGTCAGTGATTCGCCTAATAATCGAACCAATTAGGATCGTCAGTTTAAAGAAACATAAATTATAATGAAAACTGGGGGAAATAATAATCGAAAGGTTGTTTAGACCTCACACGCTTTCCTAGGAAAAATCCAACTTCAATTATAATCCCCTATGAAACGTCCATAAGTGTACACGTCTATGGTATAGTAACCGTGTCCGATCTAATAAAAGTAATTACAGCGCTCCTAACAGAGAATTCAAAAAGTTGGAATAGCGAACTCGGCAGCAAATCTACTAAATGGACGAAAATAAACTATTTGTTGTATAGCATTGTCTAACAAGCAGGACCAAACAAAATTCGTATAGAGAACGCAATAAATACCTGTCAAACTGTCGTATCATCAAGACTTCTAACACGGTGATAACTGCAATGCTTGTCAAAGTGCGCGGTTATATATTCAAGATACTTACTTGATAATTACTTCATGATATTCTACAGTGTGTAATACAAATAAATTGAATAAAATGAATGTGTAATACAAATAAATTGAATAAAATGAATGTGTAATACAAATAAATTGAATAAAATGAATCTGTAATACAAATAAATTGAATAAAATGAATGTGTAATACAAATAATTTGAATAAAATGAATGTGTTATACAAATAAATTGAATAAAATGAATGTGTAATACAAATAAATTGAATAAAATGAATGTGTAATACAAATAAATTGAATGAAATGAATGTGTAATACAAATAAATTGAATAAAATGATTATGTAATACAAATAAATTGAATAAAATGAATGTGTAATACAAATAAATTGAATAAAATGAATGTGTAATACAAATAAATGTTCTCAATATTTGGATAATTTTACCCTATCAAGAAATTATCAGAAGTGCCCCAAATTGTCTATTTACAATAAATAATAATAATAATAATAATATCTGATAATATATGTAACTGTTAATATCATGTCCTCAAAATACCACATAATGCACATTTACGGCCATGATCTCCAAAATTTTAACATGTAAAATAGTTATTCTTCCACAAGGATTTTCTTTAAACCATGCAAAAAATATTAGTAGGGAGCGCGTGCACTGATACAAACAATCTGATGTGGGCAGCACATGGCTTTCTAAGTTTCAAATTCATTTTGTCATTTTTATTTCATTACGCATTAAATTGGGTTTAATTGCAGAAAATGAGATGGATACTTTTCTGATATTATATCCAGTTTGCCTTTTTATTGCATCTTCGTTCCATTTGACAACTTAATTCACTTAAAATTCTTCATATCCTCAAAATTAAAAAAAACTAAAATATCTCTGAAATGGTTCATCCTACAGTCATCTGGTTAATCTTATTCGATTGCTTGTCAAAATTTACCTGAAGAACACGTACCTCATTAATATATTTCAACAATTTTAGTCATTTATTTCAGATTTTCACTATCTTTGCGGGTCATTTCGCATAAAAGAGTCGGTTATACATTTCCGAATCATATCAACATCAGCATAATCAGCAAGGGACTTAACTACTAAGTTTTAAGAAATTTCATTAAATAGTATTTTTAACTACAGTGAAAAACGTCTTCCTTCAAAATTAAAAATTTAAATATCTCGAGAATGATCCGTAATGAGGTTGATTTTATTCCTTTGTCCTTAAAAATTGAGTATTAAACAAGCATTTAATTGATATATTTGAGCATACTCGTATGTAGTATTTATTTTAGATCGGATATTTTACATTTGAGGACTATTTTGCAAAAAAAATGGTAGATTTTTTTTTCCGAGATGTATCAAAATCTAACCAGCACCAAAGTGTCCCACAAGTAACTTATCTGCCAAACCAATGTGCAATTTGATCGATTAGTTTGTCAGCTAGTGTGGATACATACAATATTTTTGCGGGACATTTTGCAAAAAAAATGCAAGTTCTTTAATTCTTTTCACCCGAATCGTACCAAAATCTAATCAGTACCAGGGTAACCCACAGAGACTTATATACCAAATTTTGCGAAATTTGGTCAATTAGTTTTTGAGTTAGAGTGGATACATACAATTTTTGCAGGCCATTTCGCAAAAAAAAAAAAAATGCTTGTTATTTTATTCCGAATCGTACCAAAATCAGATCAATACCAAAGTAACCCACAAGTGTCTTATCCACCAAATTTTGTGAAATTTGAACCAATAGCTATTTAGCTAGAGTGTGTACAGACCTTTTTTGCGGGCCATTTTGTAAAAAAAGGCAAGTTCTTTTATCCCGAATCGTACCAAAATCTAATCAGCACCCAGGTAACCCACAGGGGTACCTATCAAATTTTATGAAATTCAGTCAGTGAGTTACTGAGTTACAGTGGATACATACATTGCACAGACAGACACACACAGACAAACACAGACATACAGACGTCACACTAAAAATAGTTTTCTCGTGTTCTAGATGTCCGAAAACGTGTAGGTTCATGTTGTGATTTTCGACACGATTCCAATACTTCCCCTATACATTACCGTGCATTGCAGGAAAAGTGATATATTGCTAAAGCACCGTCACGAAACTCCTTGTTGTAATGATGGTATCCATCAGAAAAATAATGGCAATTTACAATTTTTAATGTATAGGCATTTAAATTTATAAAGCTGTTCTCGTTGCAAAATTGACCACCACTCACCATTAATGATGTTGTCCCAGATGACCCGTACATACTCATCCCTGTCAGGTCGATTTTGCTCGTGAAGAAACCCGAGCGTGTGCATCATCTCGTGCATCACGATTCCCTTCTTCATGCAGACGGATGCTTGGAGGGTGAGCGACTGCACGTCTCCGATCCTTCCCAGATCGGACCAACAGCTGTAACAAAAGGACTCGTTTTTCTTGAAAGGAATCACATATAATTGTTTAACATCTTTCACAAGGTTTTGTCTTTCCAGAACTTTACTGAATCTTTGCATACTTATAACAGTATCGATCTCTGACGGAACTTAACGTAGCCGGATATTCGATTTACACCAGGGAACTGAGAAATATGCGCTGGTGGTCTAAAAGTCTTTTCAGATCATCTGATGCCCCCTGGTGAGCTAAAAGGCTGAATCTTTGCACATTTATAATATTGACCACCCGACAGAATATAACGTAATCATACTTTTAATCCTCCCCCCCCCCCCCCGGGACAGAGATTATGGGGTTTTTTTAATATCTTTCCATACGCTCCTGCAGCTCTCCAGTAGCTTAAAATGCTGAATCTTTTTACACTTATTGCAACCGGTGAAAACCTAACTGGTCCAATTCTCAATTGAAACAACTATTTTTGACAATAAGCATGAGGACAAGCAACACACGTCCACGTGGTGCACTATGTATCTCTCTGTAAGAGAAAGCGAATAAATAATGTGCATGTGACAAACGGAAAACCGCTAAATAATTTAATTGTGCTGGGTTCTTTATTGGTGGCAAAAATTTTGCCATACTATTGATTTTACGCTTTTTTTTAAACATCTATTTCTCAGCGTCTGCTCAATGTAAAGCTCAGGTGATGACTGATTTGGATTCAGCATCAAATTCCAAAGAGGGCAGGGGTTCACTGAGAATTTCCATTTTGGGCTCTTCTTTCTGTCATTTCGATTTTTCCAAAAATACGCATGCTTATTCTAAAAAAATAAAAAGCTGAACATTTCCTTCAAAAATGAAGTATACACCTATTCGCCACCATAGTAATGCTCCTCCATTAATTTCTTGTTTCATGAATAATTTTGGAAAGTCTTGATAAAGAACAACCGCTGAATTCCACTAGTTTCCACTAATAATATAAATTTTCCGAATTCTTTCATATTTTTGTAACTGAGCTACACTCATCACCAACAGCATGTTCAAGGGGTTTCCTCATATTATAGTATAACCATGCGAGGCATTTGCCCAGGTTCCCACAATTTTAGAGCCCTTAAACATGGATAAAATTAAATGCATTTCCTTTTATTCATGTACAATCAATGTAATTATTTTAAACAAAATTCTTTGTGGAGATTTTATTATTCATTTTTACAGTTATAACACATACTGAGAGATACATTCAAGTATAGTTTTATAATTTCAATTTTAAAGCACGCAGGCAATCACAGCAGCCAAGCAAGAGATCGCAACCAATCTCTATTTTTTCGTCATGTTCCATTATACTTGCAGTCTACAGGACGTTGTATTTGAAACCGCCCTTAAATAGTGACTAAATATTTTATTAATCCACCATATTATAAAATAATGATAATATATTTTATAAAACAGTATGATTGTGACTGTAATAGTTGTTCTTATTAGCTTTGTTATATCAGCAGTTTTAGATACTTTGATAGTAGCTTAACAGTATGCAAATTCGATGTATTTTAAATTAAATGCAGTTTAAGTATTATTATTTTTTTAATTAAACTCATACTACAGAATACTTGTTCGTTTTCTCACTTCAAATATGAGTTGACATTTTTAACAAAATCCACTCATTTAGTAAATAACTGCTTACTCGTTAATTAGTGTTTTATAAAAAGTGTGAGTGTTATAAAAATGTAATTAGTGTTTAATAAAAAGTGAAGTGTTATAAAAATTTAATGAGTGTTTTATAAAAGGTGTAAGTGTTATAAAAATATAATTAGCGTTTTATAAAAAGTGTGAGTGTTATAAAAATTTAATTAGTGTTTTATAAAAAGTGTAAGTGTTATAAAAATTTAATTAGTGTTTTATAAAAAGTGTAAGTGTTATAAAAATGTAATTAATGTTTTATAAAAAATGCAAGTGTTATAAAAATTTAATTAGTGTTTTGTAAAAAGAGGGTCCCATAATTTCTTTGGGTCCCAGATTGTTATAATCTCGTCCTGAGTACAACACCTCATTAAACCGAAAGATTTCAGGTTAAACTCCCTAAAATCTCTCCTAAATGCCACTGTAAATCTGCATAATTAATTTTAAACAAATATATCCCAAACATACTTTCAAAATGAACCAGTGCTCATAACACACCCCTCCTGAATTTTCTCTTCTAATAGTGCCAAAATGTTTTAGACTTCGGTTTTCAAAACATGAAATCTAATCCTAAATATCTATACTGTGCGTCCTTAGAAAATTATTCCAACCCTTGAATAAAAATCGTAACTCTCGATAGAAATAGTATTTGGGTATACCCTTCATATATTTAATCATTTAAAAACTGGAAATTACCCTATGCCATTATCTATCGCTACGTAATATTCTTCATGTGTCCTTTCCACCCATCGAATGCAGGTATGCTTCTCGAATTCCTCGATGGCTGATTCGATGATTTCTCGATCGGTGTCACCTGGATAGACAAACAGTAAAACAAATGCATAAAATGTATTTTTCGTAGGGAAATTAAAAAAAAATCAAATAATACATTCTAGTTGATAACATTTGAAAAGTTTAAATAGATTTATCATACGGTATAATTTGCTTCGATCATATTATGTACCACTATTTTTGCATCAAGGATCCAAATTCCATAAAAGACAAACATAATGTGACAAAGCTCCAACCCATATAATAAATTATGCAGAGCAAGAATCGAATCGAACGCCGTCTTCGTTAGGAAATTAATGCTCCATCAACTGAAATACACACACTGTAAAACATTCTACAACCATTCAACAACCATTCTACAACATTCTACAAACATTTTACAACCATTAAACCGTTCTACAACCATTCTACAACCATTTATGTTGATAAATTCTATGTTGATAAATTCGGCAAACTGATAAGAAAAGCCACAGTTTCATCCTTTCGTGAATATTCCAGTTCCATTTCTGAAATATTCAGCTAATTATTGTCTGCCGAAGCTTTATTTTTGTATGTATTTATATATATATATATATATATATATATATATATATATATATATATATATATATATATATATATGCATATGTATATATATATATATATATATATAAATAATAATAGAAGTTTGAAAATCCAATGAACGAAAAGTAAGAAGATGTAACACGATAAACCTAACTTTTTAAAACACCCACAGAATAAAATATAATACAGCAAATCATCAATCAAATGGATAAAAAGTACAAAACACAAGCTATCAAGTTACAGAAAATCAACCAAATTAAAAGATATGGAAACAAAAAAAGAAAAACTTAAACTAAATTCAACTATCTAACTGGCTTACAAAACAAAAGTAAAAATCAACTAATCCTCAAGCAAATGGAAAAAAAAAAAATATCGAATCAACAAGTCAATGAAAAATATATAATACAAAGGTATGGAATCGAAATAAGTATAACAAACGAAATCAAGCACAAACGCCATACACGTGGACGAGGCTCTAAGCCTAAATCATGAATTGTTAACCTCTACAAAAATCTAATCATGTCCAAGTTTTTTGTAGAAGCAAACACAAAAATGTATGTTTCTGAAGAAATAGATAGATTATATCTATAAACTATTTAGCTATAGTATCTATATATATAAATATATATATATGTATATGTATATGTATATATATATATATATATATATGTATATATATATATATATATATATATATATATATATATATATATATATATATATATTATATATATACATATATATATATATATATATATATATATATGTTATTATAACTATCAGGAACCTTACTCCCCATTACGGACAGTTGATTCCCCTGAAACTTTCAGTAACATGCTTGCCAATGTTTTACAGTGTAGGTAGTAATAAAATGGCATATCCCTTTTCTTCTAGTTCTTCATATATAGAAAAATTAGTGCACTCCCTGAAAATTTAGAATTCAAGATTATGATGGAAATACATACTACAATATTTCTCTATAGACTTCAAATACTTTGGAACTGATATCCACCTGTATGTACATTTACGTACACATAGCTATAAATTGAGGAAAAATTGATTTAAGCTTCAGGACATTTTTTTTAATTTGTTGATTTACTGCAATATTCACAATTTATAATTCTTAATTATCCTAATTATCCACACAATAGTTCTAAGGCATTATGCAAATGAATTATCTATTCATTATAGTGTTCGTATCCCCCTTCCATATTCCTCTTTTGTTGTTTAAAAATGTCCCAACAGTCTTTATACTCAAGCTTAAAAGATACTTAAGCAATTTTTATACTTAAGCTTAAAAGATACTTAAGAAGTATTTATACTTCAGATTAAAATATACTTAAGCAGTCTTTATACGTAAGCTGCGAGCATGTTCGCCATTTCTCTTCAATCTCTTTCCAAAGAAGCCTTAAAAGAAGTGTGAAATGACATTCAACAAGATGAACGCAAATTCTTAAGCGTCCCGTTTTCACTTCACAGGAAACAATTTTTAAAATCGGGTTGACTGTTCAATTTCTTTATTCAATTTCTTGGATCGAGCTTTAACTCTTTCGTTTTATCACCTCTGATACACTTTCTTTTTATCACTTCTGACACGAACATCTGCTTCACGGATAGTCAAAGATCAACTTATCAAGATTAGCCACTTACTAAACGTATCATCCAGTGAATAGGCTACAACGCCTTCGGGCCACCGTCCTTCATCATTCGTGATGGCATTTCTTCCACGCCCCTGAAAACAAATATACATTACTTAAAGCAATTACATAAAAATATATATTTCGCAAGAAATTTCATGAAATTGTAACAATTAATTAGTGACTGAAACGCATATTTTACGTAAATTCAGGGAAGATGGTGCCAAATCATCCAATTCGATGTCCTTCTTTTTAAAGACAGTCCTATGTATGGGTAACAAAATTAATTTTTACTCACAAGGCAACAAATTATTTATCAAACACAAAGTTTTTCTTTAACATTAGCTGTTCTAAAAACATATTAAGAACTGGCTCAAACTGCTGCTAAAATTATATTAATGCTGAATACCTCCGATAAAATACAAAATTTAATAATTAAATAAGTTGTTGATCATTTAGGTTGTTTTCCAATGGTTGTTTTCCAAATTGGTTATTTTCCAATTCAATTCGTCAAAGAATACTTAAATTCATAGTCTTATTCACTGAAAAAGTATTTCAAATTTTGCTATTCTTTCACTTTCTTCCTTTATTTTAACTTTTAATTTTTTGTTTAGCAACGTTTTTTCTCTGCGTCACATGTGCGGCTCTCTGTTAACATCAGCTTTCTTACTTTTGCTAATGTTTCTAACCTGTCTATCTTCTGAAGATAAAAGCTGTTTTTTGCTCCGAAACCAATTGACATCGTTTAATACTGTAGTGTTGTTGTTGAAACCCAGACCGTCCGACCTACCAGAAAGGTGTAAGGTAACTGTTTGGACGGTCGGGAAGTGCCACCCAATTTAGACCGGAACCCAGTGGGGGAGGCATCCACAGGGACCGTACCCTCCTTCCCCTACCACCAACCTCTCGGAAGGACTTTCGAACCCACATGTTTAACGTGATCGTACTCCGCATGAACACGGCGGCAGTTTTGGCAGTGGCTGGAATCGAACCCGGGCCTACCGAGTGCAACTCCAGCGCGCTAACCAATGGGCTACCGCGCCCCTAATACTGTAGTGTAACGAACATATACAAAATCAAATTTCATGCCAGCTATCAAACCCATTGAGTTTTCAATAATCAATAAGTAAAAGATCTGATGTGGGCAGCACATGAATTTCCTTATATAATGCGATGAATTTACGACTTTTACAGTAAAATTATAATGTATAAGATCCACGGTACTGTGTTTTTAACGTTCAATTGTACATTGGCGATTTTCCGGATGACAACATGTAAAACTATTTTAAAATACCCAATTAACTTATATTTCGAGCAATTCTAAACAAAAAATTATCATAGATAGCATCCTCAATAAGAGATATAGTCCATATATTAAAATATTTTAATAATTAATTCATCAATTAGGCGGCATTTCCATTAATTTAGCGTCATTTTTGCAATTTTGACAATATCTTTATCAATCTGGAGCGAAATATCGCCAAGTTAGAGATACTTTGCTAAATTAGTTCGCCAAATGCATCGCTAAACGAAGAAAAAGAGCATTTCTTATATACTAGAAGGTATGCCCGCCAACGTCATATGACGGAAATTAAAATTTGTGAAACATTACTTCCCATTTGGCGTCATTTTTATGAATTTGGCTACATTTTTGTCACTTTGGCAACATTTAAAATAGTCGCGAAGTTCACAACGTTCCTCTACATTTCTCGCCAAGCGTCACAGACGGAGAGAGAAATGGGTTATTCTTATAGTCTACTCTTATGTTCTTTTCAAGATATTGAACTTTCATCAGCTAGTCGTCATTTTCATTAATTTGGCGTCATTTTTATCAATTTAGCGACATTTTTGTTAATTTTGCAACATTTAAAAATTCGTTAAGTTGGCAACATTCCGCCAAAATCTCGCCAAGAGTTATGGACGGAGAAATTATTTATTCTTATAACAGATAAATGACTTTTGGCGTTCAAATACGAAAGTATTGCCAAAAATATCTTTTCTCGTGAATGGAATCCACGAGAATGCTACCAAATTTATCGCATGATATTACTTATGAAAAGTGAACATATTTCACAATAGTTAATATTTTTTTTTATTTTATATGATTTTTTGATAATTTTTTTTAAATGTGCAATATCTCGAGAACGGTTCATGCTAACGTCCTAAAATTTGTGTCAATCGTTCTCTAATAAAAAAATTACATAAGAAATAATTATTTACGTAACTTTATTAAAGATTTTGATTTTTTAAAGATTTTTTTTCAATATTTCACTCGAAAATTAGGGGGGTTCTGAACATTCGATTACGTATAAAAAAAATTGGCTTCCAGTATTCTCGGATTGTAATTTTTGTATCAAATTGTGTACAACACACCACAAACACACACAGAGAGAGAGAGACATCATCTCAAAAACGTATGATTCGTGTTCAGGGATGCTTGAAACGAGCCCTCCCATCAAAACCTCGAATTCGAATTTTCGACCCCGTCACAATACTTTCCTTATACATTATACTATATATATAAGGAAAGTCAAAGCATTTTGTGCAAAGGATTATAAACTTGAGCAACGTATATGAGCACAAGATAATAATGCAGCATTTTTATTTACAACTGTTTCGAGGATATGTTGTTCTTTTCGTTAGTGCATGAGAAACAACAAGCCTGAAGTCGAAAAGACGAAATAGCTTCAAATGAGAGAAAAGAAGAGGTTTCGTCCAGAAAAGAGCACCAGCGCGAAGCGCCTTTAATCTCCAATCTCCAGGTGTGGTTCTTATTTTCATACTGTGACATTATTTCATTTACCCATAGTTGGAGGTTCGAGGTTTTTGATTTACTGTTTTTATAATTTGACCTAGCTCCTAGTGTGGCAGTTTGTTGCACATTTAGAGTTTGAGTAACTTTGGGGAGTTGATGCAGATCTAAGGATTTCCTAGCAATTTGGCAGTTTAAGGTTTAACAACATTTTTTAGAAAACATTGATCGCAGTTTTTATTTAATTTCAACTATTTAAGGTGGGACTTACCTAATTCCGATTTTCAATATTAAGTACCGCGCGGGGTCTCTTAAGTGATTTGGCCTTGCGATGATCATAGTCATGCAGACTGAATAGTAGTTCATTTGGAACAGATGGCAGATTTTTATAGAACTTAAGCGCTAGCTTTTTAATTTGGGCTCTAACAGTTATTTTGAAGTCTTACCTAATTACCGAGTTTTTTAAGTATTTAGGGGCTTTCCTTATAATCCTTAGGGTTTTGTTTTGTTTTGTCTCTAGTAAGTCTATAGTAGTTTTACAGGCATATCCCCATACGGGTGCTGCATACAGCATTCCCGGGCGGATGACCGATTTATAAATTAGGAGTTTATTTTGATAACTTAGATTTCCGTTTCCTATCATTGGGTATAAGGCTCCTGTGGCCATATACGCTTTTTTGATTAAGTTCGTTACGGGCTGTTTCCAGGTTAGGTGGGAATCTATCGTTAAACCTAGGTATTTAGTAGATTTTTCCGCTTTTAGGGCATGGTTGTTTATGTACAGAGGCGGCGGAGGTTTACGTTTTCTAGAGAAATAAATCCAATGACATTTATTGGGGTTTAATTTTATTCGCCATTTTTCCAGCCATGTTTGGAGTATGTCTAAGTGTTGTTATAGCTGTCTGTGCATTACTGAGACGTAAGGGTGTTTTGCAAGTATCGCACTGTCGTCTGCATAGAGAGCCAGCTCCGTGTCTGGGGTCCTAGAGATGTCATTTAGATATATGTTAAAGAGTGTCGGGCTCAGGATGGATCCTTGCGGTATACTACTTTTAATGAGCTTGGGTGTAGACAAGTTATCTTTTACTCTAACTTGAAAGTGTCTGTTATTTAGGTATGAGGTTAAAAGTTTGACAAGTGCGTCAGGGACTTTTAGAGTGATCAATTTGTATGCTAATCCACAGTGCCACACTTTATCAAATGCTTTTTGTACGTCAAGAAAAATCGCAGCTGTGGGTGTCTTACTATTAAGTCCAGAAGATATGTACTCTACCACTCTCAGCAATTGATGAGTGGTGGAGTGTTTTGGCCGAAATCCAAACTGCTCCGGAATGATAATATCATTCTCACTAAGGTGCGTGTTCACTCTATTAAGAATTATTTTCTCAGTAATTTTACTAAGTGTCGGTAGTAAGCTGATTGGTCTGTAGTAGCTTCAAATGAAGGAAACAAAGGGGTTTATATACCCAAGAACCGGATTAAGAGTTAACCTGAGATAGCCAATCAGAAAGCATAATGAAGACCGGTCCAACCAATCCGAAACGAGAAGTAACACATCAAATTGATATGTGCCAAAACATAACAGGGATATCCCAACAAAACGAGTCAAGTCTGAACAAGAATACATGAGACCCAACAAGACGAAAAATAAGTTAAAACGATACATAAGAGCCCCAAAGGTTAAGAAATGGAAACAAAGAAAGTGAAAAAATTTACAAGGCACTCCGCCAGACCGCGGACAAAAATGGAGTACCAGACATTGTTATCTTATTTGTGCTTAAAATCTTCGCGCGAGCTTCTTACCGTTGAGCTTTTCCTTTAAGAAGATAATTAGCTGGAGAAACGCCATTCATTTTCAATTTTATTTTACATCTTAAAAATTAATGTTTTTAATATAGTATTTAATTTAGTGCTACAGTATATACAATTGTGACTGCGTAAATTATTAATAATAGAGTGTTATATCTTATTACAGACGCTAAAAAAACGGAGCCGCTGGTAAAACTCGTACCTCTCAGATTGAGCTCAGACGTACCACTGGCATGTGGAGTCACGGCAGCCATTAACTTCTATGGAGTTCAGCATGAAATAATATTTTCAAAGCCTTAGACAATACAAAATAATATATTCAACACTCAAGGCTGCAATATTTGGAATCTAGAGTGCAATATTTAGAAACTTCTCTTTTAAAATTCATTGTTGGGCAATTTTTTACACGAGCCCCCAAAATAGCTCTATCAATCCCCAGGGGATTCTGAAATTACCATCTGAAAACCACTGACCTGGAACATTCAACTCTTCATAGCTATTGAAAAGGTTCAACAAAGTTGAAAAGTGTTTATGACATTGCTCATTCTGTCTGTTTAACACTTTACAACAAAGTTAAAAAGTGTTTATGACTTTGTTCATTCTGTCCGTCTGTCTGTCCGTTAGCACAATAACTGCTGTAAAAATGACTTTATCAAAGTGAAATTTTAGTATGTTATTTAGACGGTCTGTGGGACCTATGGGAATATAAATGAAAGAATATCACCCAATTAGTTTTGGATTGAACCCGGGTTGAAAAAATGAAATAGATTGAACCCTATGGGATCTAATTTTTCAAACATCTTTTAAGCGGATTTAAAATTCACAAATTGCTTCGAAAGTTTTAGGAAATATTCAAATAATCCCATAAAATATATAAAAAAAATTCAGCAAAATATATTCAGTAGTTTTTTAAATAAAAATTAAAATAATAATTACACCTTTTATATGAAGAGATCACGCGACCATTATATGAAGAGATCACGTGACCCACTTAATGGGCGTAAAATATGGCATCCCTCTTGTGTCAAAATCGCGATTTTTAAAGTTCTTTTTAATTTATATTTAGTGTTGCGTCCGTTCTAAAACCGCTTTATTTTTGCTTAAATTCTGTTCATCTACATACTGAAACAACGCAATTACAGTATATTTTAGTTTAAATGATCATCCAACTTTGATTATTTCTACAACGAAGCCTACTTTTCACTTATGCAAAATGTAAACAGAAAAATATGTAGAATGAGTTGTATAAGAATTGCTGTATTTCTTTAAAGCAAAATTATTTAGCCCATGGAGTCTGCAATATAGCTGATATGATTGAAACAATCATTGATTTTACAGAGAAGCAAACGATTTTTTGATGAAGTTTTGAGCATAGAATTATATTACTTGTACCTCCACGATTTTAAGTTTTAATAAAATTAATTATTATAGTATTGTGATGAATGAAATGAATGGAAAAATGTTAATGAATGAAATTCTGCTTTTATTTAAAGAGCCAACCGATTTATATTTCGATGACGTTATTTGAAAAAGTTTATTTGTTTTCGATGAAGTTTTCGAATATAATAAATTGTTGTAGTATTGTGATAATTTAAAAATATTACAGAGGAATGTATCGCATTTTAGAGATGTTTAAACCAGGCAATTTATATTTCAATGCCGTCATTTGAATGAAGTTCATTTTTTACGATGAAGTTTTATGTTTTCAAATATAATAAATTAATGTAGTATCGTGATAATTTTAAAATATTACCGAGGAATGTATTGCAGTCTAGAGATGTTTAAACCAGGCAATTTATATTTCAATGCCGTCATTTGAATGAAGTTCATTTTTTACGATGAAGTTTTAAGTTTTCAAATATAATAAATTAATGTAGTATTGTGATAATTTAAAAATATTACCGAGGAATGTATCGCATTTTAGAGATGTTTAAATAAAATTGCATTTCAGTTGGAATGTGTTTCATAATCAATGCTTTATGCATGATTGATCTTTCTTGTTTTTTCTTCATTATACTCATATTTCATTTTTTATTGTAAAGAAAAATTTAAAAATCTAGAGAAAATAAATTAAGAAAAGAGAAAAACACTTTTCAAAATTACCATCAGTTTTGTTCTATTTCTGATCCTTATGTCCCCTTGGAACAGGCCCAAATGACCTAAAGAAGGATGAATTGAATATAAACATAATAAAAATATTATATTTTTTGTAATTTATACAATATATATTGATAAATCATGCGGTATATCTTTTATATATCCTCTCAAAGCTCAGAACATTTAAACGAAACAATAGTGAAACAAAACAATTATATAAAATGTCGCAACTCGAATTTAATTTGTCAGATCGTAAAGAAAACGATTTCAATAAATCATTAAGATTTGTTAAATATTAAGCTTCTTAACATTAATAAAATGGCCAGCCATTAGCTACTTTCTCTGTATACACAGCATACTGTATAGGAAAAATTTTGTGGCGAGGTCAAAAATTGGAATTCGAGTTTTCGATGGAAAAGCACGTTTCAAGCATCACTGAACTCGAATTCAATATTTTTGAGGTGATGTCTATGCCTATGTATGTTCGTACTTATTTGTGTGTATGCGTATACATGTGTGCGTTAGAAAGAGTCTGTGTGTACGATACTATTATTCTGATGCAACTTCTGCTAATTCATTAGCCGTCATCATCAGTCTTCAACTTATATAGTTCTATATAAAGCATTTAACATTCCAAAACAATGAGCTCTCCATCGAATCCTTCCCGTAGCGACAAAAGTGGCCCTTAGTGGCAAAAACTTCAAGGTTGTAAGATAAACAAATAGTTTAATACGAATAGAACAGATACAGTTTAAGTCATTCATAGTAAACTTAAATTTGGGTGTGTGTTTTTTCTCTGTTTACCAACCATTGATTTTATGTTTTTATTTCCAAACTTCATTTTATTTGAAACATAACTTCAGCTGTGTGAATCCTCAATTATAAATCAAAGTAATATTATATTTAATTGTCATTCCATAAACCGTTTTTAACATATCCCGTTACTCTATTTAATGTCCTTTGACTCTATTTAATGTCTTTTGACTCTATTTAATGTCCTTTGACTCTATTTAATGTCCTTCAGTTATCATATTTAATGTTCTTCCGTTATCTCATTTAATGTCCTTCCATTACCATGATAAATAGTCTTCCATTGCCGGTAAAAAGCAATTTAACCAAAAATAAATTAAAAATGTAACTTATTTTGGCTAATATAGAACATAAACTTATTTTATGAAACTTGTTTTTATAATCTTGTTTTTATAAATATGTTTTATGAAAAAAAATACAGTTCTAAACTTAAATCGTGAATGCGGAGACAGTTGATAAACAATGTTTTGAAAGCGGAAAGATATTTATTATTTACATTTTAAAGAAGTCAGTTAGATAGTAAATAAAGATTTCTGTACAAAATATTTTCATCAATAACTTAATTTACATCAGGAAAGGTTACGTTTGTAGCACTTACATTAAAATATTAACAGAGTTTTAGTATATATCAAAATTAGAGTTTTACAGCAATACATACACCTGCATAAAGAGAATAAGTGATTTAACATTTATTCTCCGAGTCATTATAGTGTCAAAGTCATCGTATCACTATGAAATTTTATATGTAGGTGTATTCTGTAGAAAATTGTAAATATGACGCTTAGGCACGGCTTCATCCACTTCACAAGCACACACGCGGCTTTGCCTCGCTTAATATGCCTTTGGCCAGCTGTGCGTGCTCCGGAAACAGCAACCTGTGTTTGAGCTTAATACGTCCTAAGTAAGCTTTTTTGATACGTCCTAAATAAATGCGAAGGTAAAAAATTAGTTACTCTTGAGAAAAGCACTGATATCCCTAAAAAACTTTTTAAAAGTAAAAAAAAAAACGCCAAGCTTTAAAAAAGTGAAAAATTACCATCAGGAAAATAGAAAGTTGTGTCTAAAAAATGTTGCGATATCAAACTGCCAAGTTATTACATTTTTAATTCTGGTACTTAATTAAAATTTCGAAATAATAAATTTTTCATATTTGTAAGACAATTGTACAACATGTTAATTATAACCCTTCTCTCTATGAATGCATTATAACGTGTGTCTGAAAATTCAAAGTATTACATTTTATACACTCTGCGCTTGGCGGTCATCTTTTCGAAGAATAACAATAATTCTTCCAAGAACAACAATAATTCTAATAGTAGAAAAATTCTTCTTCATACCAATCTTAAATTGCCGATTTCTACATTCAATAAAAAAATAAAATAAATAAAATAAATAGTAGGACATACTTTACGGAAATATCTGGGTGGGGGATATAATTAAATTACATACAATGTTTTATAGTACAGACATAATGAATTTATTTTAAACATAAAAAGGTGGCAGCCAAGCGCCGAGTGTATAAACTGTAATAATTTTTATTTTCAGAAACACGTTATAACGTATTCATAGTGAGAATGGTTATAACTGGCATGTTATATAATTGACTTACATATATGAAAAATTAATTATTACAAATTGTTAATTAAGTACCAGAATTAGAAGAGTAAAAGCTTGTCCATTTGATATCACAATGTTTTTAGACGCATCATTCTTTTTTTCTGATAGTAATTTTTATCTTGTTTATTTACTTTTTAAAGTTTTTTTAGGGGATATAGCATTACACCATTAAAGTAATTTTAAAATTTAGTTGTAATGTCCACTTTTCCCCAGAATCTAACTATACAGAATGTCCAGGAAAGTCTATGGATCAGGCCAATAAGTCGAGAAGTATTAGGGTTGTCGTATTGTTTAAGCAGGTGTATTAGGAAACTCCAGCAACGCTACACTTTGAGACAACTTTGTGTGTGTGTGTGTGGGGGGGGGGGGGGGGGTTACGATCTCGATATATCAAACATTTAGCCAATGCGTCAGAATAAAATTGACTTTATCACACACAAAATACCTAATGTTTCCCTTCAGCAACGGTGCGTGCTTGAACACGTGTACTAAAATGTCTTTTCAATGACCTACATTTACACTGCCACATACAGATTAATAAAAGCGTGTCTTTTAAAATCGCTATTTAGCGAATTATTTAACAGCTTTCTCTGTTGGACAAAAGGGCTAAGTACCGATTTTGCAATATTATATAACTTTGTAACTGACTCTTCCCTCTATCTCTAACAGGAAGCAAGATAGCTAGCTCCCCGTACACTCCTAAAAAGGAGGTAACCCCCCATACATACACACACACACACCGCCTAAAGTTATCTCATCGTATAGCAGCATAGGGGGGGTTTCTATACACTTACATAAAGAAATGCAATAATCCTAATACTTATTGAGTTATTGGCCTGGTTGTGACAGCCTGTATATGTAGAAAAGGTAAAATATTATTTTATTTCAAACTAAAATTAAAGATAAATTAAACTTACTGTTTCCCATCAGAGGATGCCCTGAGAAGGCTGAATCGCTTAGGGTAGCACATACAGCACTGAAAAAGAATATAGCAGACAGCATCCTTTACCCTTTATAATACAATGATGAAAGCTTCTAAAAAACCTTCGAAGTTTAAGACATTATCTTCGACTTCTCTACGTCATATGAGAAATACAGCACTGGGTTTCTGTCAGAGATAAAACAGGGAGAGGGAAATAGTATCGAGAAGATCCTGTTTAAAAAAGAAAAATCCGCCATCGTGTGATCAAACATAAAAATCGCTCATAAACTCAAATGCCGCCTATAAGGGACTTACCCAAAACTTGGAAAACACCGTTATTGCAGATACCAACATCCATGGACCGGTTTCTCGCTTTCGTCAGTATGAAAAAAACGATGTATGCAATGACAGAAAGAAACTTGCTATAAGCCACGTTTTTTTTTATTTATTTTTTTTTTAAACATGTGGGAAACGCCAATTTCTGTCCTACGTGACCGGCATAAAATTCATTTGTTTTATGTCTTTATGAGAATGTTTTATGTGTTTATGAAGTTTTATGCTTATAGGCAATTTTTATGTTTGAGCACACGATGGTCTATTATTATTATTATTATTATTATTATTATTATTATTATTATTATTATTATTAATATTATTATTATTATTATTATTATTATTATTATTATTATTATTATTATTATCTTACACAGGATATTTTCGATATTATTTCCCTCTCTCTCTGGTTTATCTCTGACAGAAACCCAGTGTTGTTGTATATGATGGTTATTCCATGCTGAAGAGCCCATAATAAGAGCGAAACCGATCCATGTCACTGGTATCTGTAATAGGAGTGTCTTTCGAATAAAAATTCTATACAGTGCTTCCAGCTTTAATACATAGCTACAGAAAATTAATAGTTAAGCATAAAATACATACAAAGTCAGATATTACAAAAAAAAATTCTTTTTTTTTTAACTGCCTTGTAATACGAAACTAACGTCAATTCCTAATCAACTCAAAGTTCGGCATTAGTGGTTTTGAATTTGTTATTCCAAATCTGTAACTCTTTACTCTTCCTACTACATTGTAAATCTGTAAATCTGTTACTCTTCCTACTACATTGAAGATGTTGTTACACATCTGTATAAAATTTTTCTTGCTTTGATGACAAGATATTTTCCATCACCCCCCTCCCCTTACATTTCCTACATCCTGCAATATACAAGGTTCCTAGGGAAGTGCACTCATTGTCATAAAAATTTGCACACCAAGAAAAAGTTGTCAGAATGGAACGAAATTTTATATATGTGAATGCAACGTTGATATAAGTGATTACAAAATCAAAGCAAAAGGATCATTTATTATAGGAAAAACTACAAATGAATGCAGGTTTTAGTACCCTGTGGGGCCACCTCTAGCATGAATACACGATGCGATACGGGCTGGCATTGAGGCAAATCTCCTATAGTGTCCTGCGCCATCTCATTCCACAGTTATTGTAAGCGCGCTTCTAGTTCGACCAAACTCGTAGGCTGTCCAACTTGCCGTCCCAAGCGATCCCAGACATGCTCGATCGGTGACAAATCTGGGGATCGAGCAGGCCAGGAAAGGCTGGTGATGTGGCGGAGGCATTCTTGCGACACCCTTGCCGTATGTGGCCGAGCATTGTCCTGTTGAAAAATACCTCCTGTGAGCCCTACCATGAGTGGCAACACATGTGGCTGAAGGATGTTACGAACGTGCCGCTGGACTGTCATGGTTCCGTGGATCAATATTAGAAGTGACCAGGTGCCGTATGCGGCGGCACCCCATACCATCACACCAACTATAGGAGCGGTGTACCGCTGTAAAGCAAAGGCAAGATCGAGACTTTCACCACGGGGCCTCCACACACGTACACAGTTGTCATCACTGCTCAAATTGAATCTCGATTCGTCGATGAAGACGACCTGGTTCCATTCGGTTGCGTTCCAATCCCGTCGAGCGCGACACCACTCCAAATGGAGGAGACGGTGTGTGGGTGTCATGGGCAGCACACGTAATGGGCGCCGCGATACCAAATGTCCTTCAGCCAGGCTCCTCGCGATGGTACGGACAGACATAGGGGCCCGAAGTGAAGATGCTGCCTGCGTCCGGATGGCGTACAATGATGCAGTTGGGGCCGTGCGTGTGTGTCGGGTGATGTGACGATTTTCCCAGTTATTGGTCTGCCGAGGCGTCCTGAGCCTGGCAGCCGTGTATGCGACCTCTCTGTCGTCTACTGATCCCAACACCTCCTCACAGTAAAGTCAGAATGGCCTAGGGTGCGGACTACTGGCTGAGCTGACTACCATACGGTTTCCATCATCCCGATATTCTTCAACTCACGAACTCTGACAGTCGATCATATTGTCTTCGATGGCGGCGTAATTGCATCCCTAATGAAAAAGAACCCCTCTATAACAGATTAAGTACAGGTAAAAAGCCGCTACTTACCTTTTTTCTGCTCCAGGGAAAAAGAAATTCAACGCCCTCTGGTGGCATTACGCAATGCGCAATCAAGCTGTATTTCTAATCATTTGCATATCTGCCTGACACGTACCTTCATGACAGGTTTCGCTATGATCCCACAATTACCTCTTGGTGCGCAAATTTTTATGGCAATAAGTGCATATTGCAGGAACCTGTTCTTAGTAAACAGAAGTCTTTCAACATTTTTTCATTTATAATAGCTATTATGGTAAAAATTGTGGTGGTAGTATATTTTAACATTAAACTACAAACAAATTTTTTACAAAAAATATCTTATTGAACAACATGTTTAATTAAAATAAAAATTTTTTTAGAAAAATTAATTTTTTTTAAATTCCTACTTTTTTTTCAAATATTAATATATTCACTCCAAATTTTTGAAGTGAAACTTCTATGGACGTGATTCGATGCGAGAGAGTTACGACCGACCAATAGAAAAATGCAAGCAAACGCATTTCCACCTATTTTTAAATTCGCTCTACCCTACCAAAATGAAGTATTTTCTCATGTGTTAAAATTAACTCCTCCCACCAAAGTTACGTAACCTACCGCATTCTGAATAATAATTTTGAATCTAAATAATAGTGTAATAAAAGCGTAAAATTCTTACAGGAACCTATCAATATATATATATATATATAAATATATTTTTTTTTTTAATCGAATGGCCAGGCACTTGACTTTCATCATTCGCCAATATATCGGCCAGAAACGTGAACCATTTCGCCGTCCTGAGACGTTGCCCCAGACGCACCAGAGGGGGCGGAACAAACTGCGGCCAACAACACAACATCCATGCCTTACGTGGGACTCGAACCCACAACGCGGCGGCCGAACGATCGCTTGGAAACGCTAGCCTTGACCGTTCGACCACCGCGTCGGCCCTATCAAAATAGTTTAAGTATTATAATTTATAAATATAATACTTATATTAATTATATTATATAATGTACTTATAATGTTTATAAATTATAATTTATAAATCCATGTGATTATAAATTTTTCTGATTTCAAAAGCACGATCCTTTGAAAATTTTCGGGATTTTTCAATCATTTCAAAACTTTATATAATATCAAAGCCCGATTCTACAAGATGGATAACAGACCCGTTTTAAAAACACGGGAAAATACATGCGCGTTTACGTAATGAAACGAAAACGTAAAATACTATTTACATATTGTTATTAAATTCAGTATGAGCAAATAATAAAACAAAATAATAGAACGTCATAAATAAAATAATAGAAATAAATTAATAATTTAGAAAATTCATAGAAGTTGTTACATTTTTTCCTACACAAGTTTCACGTCTTACAGTGTGGTCTTCAGCAGTCGTATATATATATTTTTTTTTACATTTGCACTCCTTGGAATATGCCACACAAAACGGGGCATAGATGTTTGGATGTTGCTTATATCAGACTTAATTTTTTAGTTTCCTTATATACATAATGTATAACGAAAGTATTGTGACGGGGTCGAAAATTCGAATTCGAGTTTTCGACGGGAGAGCACGTTTCAAGCATCCCTGATCACGAATCAAACATTTTTGAAGTGATGTCTGTGTGTGTGTGTTTGACAGTATGTGTGTGTGTGTGTGAAAGTATGTGTGTGTGTGTGTGAAAGTATATGTGTGTGTGTGTGTGTGCTAGTGAGTCTGTGGAGACGGTAACAGACGAACGAATGGACCGATTCGAACGAAATTTGGTATAATGGTACAAAAATCACAATCCGTAAACACTGAAAGCCTATTGTTTTTATACGCAATCGAATGTTCAGAACCCCCACAAATTTTCGCGTGAAATTTTGAAAAAATCGTCAAAAAATCGAAACCGTTAATAAAGTTACGCAAGTAGACATTTCTTATGTAATTTTTCATTAGAAAACGATTGACATAAATTTTAGAAAGCTAATATGAACCGTTCTCGAGATATTGCACATTTTTCAAAAAAATTATTAAAAAGTTATATAAAATAAAAAAATATATTTTCTATTGAGAAACATGTTCACTTTTCATATGTAATACCATGCGATAAATTTGGTGATAACATTCTCGTGGATCTAGCTCGTTCCATTCATGAAAGAAGGTACTTTGAGTAATACTTTTGTATTTGAACACCAATAGTCATTTATCTGCTGTAAGAATAACTTATTTCTTCGTCCATAACGCTTGGCGAGATTTTGGCGACGAATTTGTTGGACTGTCGCCAACTTGGCGACTTTTTTAAACGTTGCTAAATTAACGAAAAACTCGTCAAATGGATAAAAATCGCGCTAAATCAATGACGACTCATTGATGATGACGACATGGAAAATGACGACTCATTGACGGAAATTCAATATCTTGGAAAGAATATAAATAACTACTATAAAAATAATCTATTTCTTTTTACTGTAAAAGTAGTAAATTCATTGCATTATATAAGGAAAGTCATGTGCTGCCCACATCAGATTTTTTACTGTCATGTATAGTGAAGAAACGAGGAAATTTAAACAGTTCTTATAGTTTAACATTCAAATAGAAAAAAATCTGATGTAGGCAGCACATGACTTTCCTTATATAATGCAATGGATTTACTACTTTTACAGTAAAAAAAAATATATTATTTTTATAGTAGATATTTATATTCTTTCCAGGATATTGAATTTTCATCAATGAGTCGTCATTTTAATTAATTTATCGTCATTTTTATCCATTTGGCGAGTTTTTCGTTAATTTAGCAACATTTTAGAAAGTCGCCAAGTTGGCGACATTCCACCAAATTCGTCGCCAAAATCTTGCCAAGAGTTATGGACGGAGAAATAAGTTATTCTTACCGCAGAT
This sequence comes from Amaurobius ferox, assembly GCA_951213105.1. Taxonomy (NCBI): domain Eukaryota; kingdom Metazoa; phylum Arthropoda; class Arachnida; order Araneae; family Amaurobiidae; genus Amaurobius; species Amaurobius ferox. The sequence goes on along the minus strand of OX578135.1, from coordinate 82,798,823 downwards.
AAATGACTATTGACGTTCAAATACAAAAGTATTACTCAAGGTATCTTTTTTCATGAATGGAATGAGCTAGATCCACAAAAATGATGTCATCAAATTTATCGCATCATATTACATATGAAAAGTGAACATGTTTTTCAATAGGAAATATTTTTTTTATTTTATATGATTTTTTGATAATTTTTTTGAAAAATGTGCAATATCTCGAGAACGGTTCTTGTTAGCGTTCGCGTTCTAAAATTTATGTCAATCGTTTTCTAATGAAAAATTACATAAGAAATGTCTATTTGCGTAACTTTATTAGAGGTTTTGATTTTTTGACTATTTTTTCAAAATTTCACTCGAAAATTTAGGGGGGTTCTGAACATTCGATTGCGTATAAAAACAATAGGATTCCAGTGTTTACGAATTGTAATTTTTATACCATTATACCAAATATCGTTCGAATCGGTCCATTCGTTCGTCAGTTATCGTCTCCACAGATTCACTGACACACACACACACAGACATCACTTCAAAACTGTTCGATTCGTGATCAGGGATGCTTAAAACGTGCTCGCCCGTCGAAAACTCGAATTCGAATTTTCGACCCCGTCACAATGCTTTCCTTATACATTATTGTATATAAGGAAAGTAATAACTACACATCTTAATGCTAATCCTGTAAACAATTTTATCTAACACATAGTAAAAAAACATGTGCAAAAAAATTAAAACCTCCATCCTAATTGGAAAATAAATAAAAGGTAAGAAAACTTAGCATTTTTTAAAATTTGAATGTCGGCGAAAATGAACATGGAGAAAAATCAATCTAAAATCTTCATTTGTGAGTTGATTCTATTCGATCAACTTTAATAAATTCTTAAATTGTGAAGATACAGCTTTGAAATTTCACCTACATATTAAGAAATGTCACAGTTATAAATTGAGCCAATAAAACAGAAAATCGATTTTTGGATCATTTTTAAGGCATTGTGTCCTCTTTATACACCGCAATAACTTTGTACGGAGCAGGTCATAAGCGCACACGTTAGGTCTGAACACGTTAGGTCTGACACGTTAGGTCTATAGTAAAGTAGCCACGCCCGATCCAATAAAAGTATTTGCAGTGCCTCCTAAAGAGTAATTTAAAAAAATTAGGTTTACGAAGTCGACAATAAAGCGAAATGGACGGAAAAGGTCAATTTCAAAGTTTAAGAGTATATCTAATGACTTTAAATCAACACCAGGAACGAAAGAAACGCGTATATGGAATGCAATAAATACTTGTCAAAAAGTCGTATCATCAGAGACTTTGAAACGGTAACACCTGCAATACTTGCCAGTGTTCACAGTAGTATTCTTTCCAGAATTCAGCTGCGCATTTTTGCTGATGGAGAGCATTTTAAACAAGCTATACATTAAATTCATAGGCATGTAATTGTTTATTTTAACCTATTTGAATACTACAGCAATTCATCAATAACTTTATTGTGCCTTCTGTAACAGTTTTATTGTTAATGATCTTTATATATATATATATATATATATATATTAATAAAAATTCTCTCAAAATTTTGTCATTTTAACAACTTTTCCTTCTAACTTCGATTACGCAGCCGCGTAACATAAAAATGTTCTCGCGTAAGCTTAAATATTGCGGAGAAGCTCGGGTTTTATTCAAAAGCTGCATTTCCATTGCAAATCTTCTTATGCAAATTAAATGCCGCACAGTCGTCGATTCATACAGACTTTCTATACCTATGTACCGACCCCAAAGGGACATTATAGGGAGAAAAAACCTCAAAAAGAACCTAAAACAGAAATTTACATTCTAACAATACGAATTATATCTTCGAGCCATATAAAATATTTCTGCTTATAGCAAGTAGTCGCAGGTCCACGTGATTGTAAAAAAATCTGAAGTGGGCAGCACGTGATTTTCCTTATATAATGTAATGAATTTACTTCTTTCACGGTGAAAATGATGAAAAGATCCACGACAACGTTGCATTGTACATTTGACTCTTTTCCGGATGACAACATGTAAAACTAACTTATATTTCACGCAACTCTAACTTAACAATTATCAATATTGATAGCATCCTCAATAAGCAGCATAGTTCATATATTAAAATATTTTAATAATAAATTCATAAATTGGCCGTCCTTTTCATTAACTTGGCGTCATTTTTGCAATTTTGACAATATTATCGTTAATCTGAGAATAAATATCGCCAAATTGACGATATTTCACCAAATTGTTCACCAAGTTCGACAACTCTGCCCTCAAGTGTTACAAACGAGTGGAGAGAAAAGCATTTCTTACCACCAACTGCCCGGAATTATTTCTGGACGGTATGTCCGTCACATGACGGAATTAACAATTTTCAAAACATTACCTCCCATTTAGCGTCATTTTTATCAATTTGATAACATTTTTATCAATTTTGGCGACAATTTCGTCGATCTGGCAAAATTTAAAAAGTCGCCAAGTTAGCGACAATCTGTCAAATATTTTGCCAAGCAATATTTGTCAAAGCAAGGTTATCGCCAACAAGATTATTCTTATAGTCGATTCTTATACTCTTTCTAAAATATTGAATTTTCATCAATTAGTCGTCATTTTTATTGAGTTAGCGTCATTTTTTATTAATTTAGAGACATTGTTATCAATGTGGCGACATTTTCGTCAATTTGAAAACATTTAAGAAATCGCCAATTTGAGTATATGCTGCCAAAATTTGTCGCCAGAATTTAACCTAGCGTTAGAGACGAAGAAATGTGTTATTCTTATAGTAGATTATATTCTTACCAAGATATTGAATTTTCATCAATAAGTCGTCATTTTTTTGATTGAGCGTCATTTTTATCAATTTGATGACATTTTTATCAATTTGGCGACAATTTCGTCGATCTAACAACATTTAAAATGTCGCCAAGTTAGCGACATCCCGTCAAATATTTCACCAAACATTATTCGTCAAGCCAGATTATCGCAAAGCAAGGTTATTCTTATAGTTTATTCTTATGTTCGTTCTAAAATATTGAATTTTCATCAATGATTCGTCATTTTTCATCAATTTGGAGACATTTTTATCAATTTAACGATATTTTCGTCAATTCAACAACATTTAAAAAGTCGCCAAATTGACGATATTTCGCCAAGTTCGTCGCCAAACTTTTACCAAGCGTTATGAACGGAAAAATGGATTATTCTAATAATAGATAAACGACTAATTAAATCCAAATACAAATCTATCACCCAAATTATCGTACCTCGTGAATGGAACCAGTTAGATTCACCATAATGATGATGATAACAAATTTATCGCATAATACTAATATAGAAAATGAACATATTTCTCTATAATTAATACTTTTTCTTAATTTTATGTGATTTTTGATAAATTTATTTGAAAAATGAGCAATAACTCATGAAAAGTTCATGCTAGAGTTCTAAAATTTATGTCAATCGTTTTGTAATGAAAAATTACATAAGAAATGATTATTTACGCAACTTTATTGAAGGTTTGGAATTTTTGATGATTTTTCAAAATTTCATTTCAAAATTTGGAGATGTTCAGAACATTTGATTGCGTTCAAAAACAATAGGTTTCCTGTATTCAATGATTGTAATTTTTGGAACAAATTTTGTACGAATCGCTGTATTTGTTCGGGAGATATCGTCTCCACAAACTCACTAAGACACACACTCACGCATACACATACAGACATCACCTCAAAAACGTTTGATTCATGTTCAGGGATACTTGCTCTCTCGTTGAAATCTCGAATTTGAATTTTCGACTTTGTCACAATACTTTCCTTATACATTATACTATGTATATAAGGAAAATAATATATCAGAAGTAATGTTGCATACTAGTTATAAAAACCACAATTCTTATAGAGTGCATTATTTACCGAACACAGTGTATAAACAGAATTCAACATCCAGCGGCCAAAAATATTTTTTACAGACAACATTGATTTTAGACACATTTCCAAAAGGAAGCGTTTTTAAAGGCTCTCTAGCTTCATGCATAAGGCATTATTTTATTAAAATTATAAGAAATTATTCACAAAAGAGTACGATTAAATAATTTAATATCGCGATAAGGATGACTTTAAACTCATTGTGGGGTTACCTTATGGGGGGGATCCTCAAAAACGTTAAAAACTATGGTACGTCGTGATATAACAGATTAAAACACCGAAAAATAAAATGGAATAAAAGAACTTTACATTATTGAAACAAAACTGTTTTATTTACTTAATATACAGAAAGGTCACATTCAATACATATAACTCATTTAGTGGGGCACTCGTAAAACTTGTGGATTTTCTGAATATCCAGATCAGTGAAGTATGCATTCGTCTGTCCGTCACCCAACTTCTGCAAGGACACCCCATGCACCACAGGTCGCAATGTGGGCTGTGACCTGTCTATAGCGAACATGTGAGCTGTGTAGTGCATGATGGAACTATAATCGTAGTCGAAGCCCAAGTCATCCATTTCCATTGGGGTCTGCTTTTCGAAATTAGGCTCCATACCTGGGAAAATTGAATAACAGCTTTAATTCATGACGTGGATTTTAAAACACCATCTTTGTACACCCTCTTCAACTGCTCGACGTTGTAAACCCGGGGCTGTGCATGTTACAAAATTAGGTGACGGAAGCGGTTATGAATATGTGGCAGCAGACGACTCTGCTCCTGCCAAAGACATCGATCGAAGATGCTAGGATACCCGAATTATAAGTTTGGAGTCGAAACTAGCTTTTGCTCTTATCTTATAATGTCGGTCTTGTAAGCATGAAGTGCCGAGTTCGGGCCTGGCACCATCTATCCGCTACAATGGCGACCCTGGACGTTTGAAACACGCAACCTTCTCTCTCCAGCGATCTCACCATCTCAACACGAGATGGCAGCACCACACGGAGCCAGAGGCCCCACCTCTCCCTTTCTGGTTGACCCCGACAGACGTCACGCCCGAGCTACGACACACCTCCCGGTCATTCATCCCCTCGAGTGAGTTTCGGATGGGAACGCACGGGGATTTTCTGGGCGGCCCCCCTCCTCGCCGAAATTCGACCGAGGGCTTCTCATCAGGTAGGGGAGTGTGTGGCAGCAGACGACTCTGCTCCTGCCAAAGACATCGATCGAAGATGCTAGGATACCCGAATTATAAATTCGGAGAGTAAGCTAGCTTTTGCTCTAATCTTATAATGTCGGTCTTATAAGCACCGGGTCCCTGGTTCGGGCCCGGCACCATCTATCCGCTACAAATATTAATCATCACACAAACTGAAATACTGAGAAGAATTAACTAGAGTGTTCAAATTTTACAAGAAAAATTTTGAAAAATCGGTATCGTAGGTCCAAATAATTGCAGCTATAGCGTGTTGCCATTCACTTTGAAGGGCCTGAAAAAATATTAAGATTGATACCACACGTGACATTGTACTGGTATTTCATTATTAAACTATTTTATTATATAAAACCGTTGGTTTAAGTTTAAACCAACAGATTCTTAACATTCAAAATTCACATTCTAAATGTATGTTCATCATTGTCCTAAGGCAACTTCTATTTTAGGACACGCCCGGTAAGAGCGCGAAAAAGAATAAGGGCCGTGAGTATTTACAAACATTAATTTATTTACACTATATAAATATTTACAACATTATTGATTTAAATTATTTAAAACACAACTTCCCATATTCCAAATGGGATGAAACCCAAATTTAAGATAAACAAATACAAAAGTATATATAGTCTCACAGACTAAAATGTGAAAGATGGTAATCTATCATGAAAACATCTGACTTTTACTATTAAATAATTTATTTGGAGTTAACAAGTAGATATTTTAATTGGCGTTAATTAGTAGTTATTTAATTGGAGAGGGAGAGAGAGACAAAAGATACAAATCAGGCACAGGCCCTTAAATGTGGAACTCACCAACATTACTGGAAGTTGAGCAGCATCTCTCTTTACAGAGGACCATGATTGGGAGCCGACTTTTCTCAAACACCACACAGTTCCTTCTCCTCGTTCCTTTTTTTCATTTCTGAAAAACTCTCTCTCTCCAAGATTTTAAAACACGCCCCTGAGGCGCATACAACTACCTCATTGGATTCAGGGTCTTAACACCTTGACCCCAAAGCCATGCTATTGGCTTTAGGCCTTCCAGAAACAAAAAGCCCCTTCTCAAGCCCCTGCGAAACTGATATGCTTTCGGGCACTAATTCAAAGCCGGCCGAAAACCCTATGATCCCTCCGAAAACGGACAAACGTTAAACCTTTCGGTGAAAATACGATCTCTAAAGAAACCTCCGACATCCTGTCTCCTATTCCGAGGAGAGCAACTGGTCAAACGAAAAGGCTGACCCCCAAAATAAATAAGTAAACTCTAGATCGCAACCCCGAAAATATTGGATCATGGGTTTACCATGCGACAATATACCTCCATTTAACCATTAAAAAAAATTCCAAAATCCAAAAATTAAAATATCAAAATCCAAAAATTAAAATTTCAAAATTTCAAAAATTTTACCATCAAAAATAATAATCAAATTAAAATATGCTGAGGCGCAATACGCCTTCTCAAAATTACCTCCATTTCCCCATTAAAACATCAAAAATTTAAAAATTTTAAAAATCAAATTAAAAAAACAATTTTACAATCAAAACCATAAGGAAAATCAAAATGTGCTGGAGTGCAATCTGCTTTCCTTCCAGCCACTAAGATCCAACCTCTGAAAACAGAAGTTTCCTCCTATACGGTATAATAAAACACATAAAAATCATCATATTGCACATAAAAGAAAAAACAATTGTCAATATAAACACAATACAATAAAATAAAAATATAAAACAAATTAGTGAATTCAGGACAACAAATCAGAAAGTCTGTTATTTGTGATGCACTAGGCTGTACAAAGTCACTCAAACTAAATTACTTTTCTCACTGATAATGTTTTTTTAGTTCTCCAAAAGTTTTTGCAAATTGTCCACCAAAAAGGCAAAAGCAATGGGATAAGGCATCCCCTGAAAATAGTTCCCTACGTGGTGTATTTTGTTGGCCACTTCTTCTTACAAAATTTATCATAGTGCCTGCATACTTCCTTGTTTGTGATAAGTGTTAATGGAATAATGTCGATTTGCAAGTTTATCATACCAAAAGTTGTTGCTGATTGACAGCATTGATGAGGAGTGTCTATTCTGTGCAAACCCCTATAAACACATAGTAAAATATTGAACACAATGTCCGATGTCTGGCCGTAAGAAAACACCATGATTGGAATCTTGAACCGTTTGTCTTGTAGAAAACTGGAACGTGGAACTGTATGCATTGTAAAAAGTAGAGCCGAAAACCATCTGTACTGTAGAAATGACAGGAACGTGAAAATGTATACCTTGAAAAAAATTGTAGAGCAGAAAACCATCTGTACTGTAGAAATGACAGGAACGTGAAAATGCCTGTTCTGTATACAATGTCTGACACTTGTAAATTGTTTATAACGAAAAGCATGTCTGTGGCTATAAATGTTTATACCCCTTGTACTTGGCATTAACATAGACAGTTCTTTCGTGTAGTCGGGCACTTTTACGTAAGAAAAAAAAAAAAAAACACCGGTGGAATCTTCTGCACCCCGTCCGTAGAGGAAAACCAACACAGTAATTGGCTCTGTGCTGATCTATCTGTACGACATATTACAATGCCGTATTCAGTCATCGAAGATTTTTTTATGGAGTTGGCATGTGCCAGCATCCGGTCACCTGTTGACCCGAAAACTGAAAACTTTTCATTTGTATAGGTGAAAACTGTTCAATTGTATAGGTGTAGCACCTTCCGTGCGCATCACCTTGGAGTTTTCGTGCTGTGCTATTTTCAGCAAACTGCTTCAACACAATTATGAATAATTTATATACAAAAACAAAATATATATATATATACTGGCCTAAGTGACGGGAAAGTTACCAACAAAAGACCCAGCCAATATGCACTTTATTCTTCTCTCCCTCCGAGAACAAAACATTTTAAAATAAATTGCAAAATTTCCTAACTGCATAAACATGCAAGTAAAATATGTATAAAATTTTACTCTCTTAGCTATAAAAAACTTTACTTCTTTACATATAAAAAACTTTACTCCTTTACATATAAAAACTTTACTGCCAAAGGCAACTTTACGTTAAATAACATGTTTCATATACCATGAAATTCAAAACTCAAAACCATAAAATATCACACAAAATTTTCATAATTAAATTACATGATCTAAACTAAAAATTTTCTATCCAAAGAAAAAAATTAAAATCATCCAACATATTAAAATACCTCATTAATTGCAAGTTACAGAAAAATATACAATTCCTGCCTAAAATAAATGTTTCAAACCCATTCGAAAAATTTACATGTACATGTGTCTAAACCGTCGCTTAATACTTGACTTTATCTCATATTTACAATGTCTTAGTGCATAAAAAAAAACTCTTTTTTTTTCTATTTATTCTCTAGTTTATATATCTCCCAAACATGTACCTTTCAGAAAAATAAAACCACACCTCCCAAAAATTTCCAGAAATACGAAAAAAACCAAACCCCACTTACTTTCGAAGGGAAAATTTACCCTAAGTGCTAATATTTTGTTTCATTAAGCAAAATCATCTTATTCACTTATTTCCTCACTTCCTTTATTTTCTTTACAAAAAGGCCTTATCATACTTTTTATTAATACGTTCACAACTTTATGCATTACGCCCTATTTTCCTTAAATAAACTAGCCTTATGCTACACATTAAAATATAAATTTTCCCTTTTTATAAAAATGAAATACCATTCACCTTCATTTTATATCTTATCCACATCATCTATCATGAAAATACCACTATAATTCTAACCACCCTATATCCTAGCATATTATTTACTGTAAAATACATATTTAACCATGACAATTTTTGTAGGTAAAGAGATAACACCTTAACAATAAAACCAAAACACCAGAGAAAAGACCATATATTTTTCTTTTAGAAACACTACTTAACGAAATGCTAAATTAGTGATATTATTATCCAACTGCCTTCTCCCAAAACTACATTTTATAACCTTTTATCTTCCAATGCTATGTTAGCTTTCAACATACCCGAAAGAAAAAAAAACTAACAAATCTCACCCTTCTTTCCTAAACTACCCATAGAAATTAAAAAAAAATCTCCATGCGTTCAGAAAATATGCTGGAACTGTCACTTACCCTACTACGTGTAACGATTTAAGAAAATTATTGTATCCTTCAATTGATTCCCTTTTGAGCCCCGTCGTTACCTAACAAACATATCATATATTCTATTCCGAATTATTTATTCAATTATGTGTGTTTAAACAAAAGTAAAATATAAGTGAATGTAGGAAAGTACCCTTTACAGACGATAAAAATTATTGAATAACAGTTAAGAGATACAAAAAAAAATGGAACTACTTTCTTTTTTTTATTTATTTTAAAATAAATCCTTTCAACGTTATGTGTCATCAGAAGATGAAAGAGACCCTTTGTTGATCACTCAAACAGTCTGATCCAATCCCCAATGTATAGAAAAAATCCCAAAAAATCCACTCTAAATCCCAAACATCACACAATTCTGCCCGCAGAAAAAATATGTGCCTAAGGTCAAATTATATATCCTACCAACAATTGTTAAAAAGGCTTATTTATTTATTTATCAAACTTAAAAATTTACTATTTTTGTTGTTTGTTCTTTGACTGTTATCTTTGTCACTTTATTAGAATTCCCTTGTAGACAAAAGTTTCCTTAGTAATTAAAATTTTCTTTCCATTTCGGTTATAAATTGAACTTATATAATATCTATTTATTTTCATTATTTATTATTATTTTTATAATTACCTTTTTTCGAAAAATAATATACTTATTATTTTATGTATTTTAATTCCCAATAACCTAACTAACTCTCTCCAGCTGCCACATTGCAAAGCCATTCTATTACTCACTGGTAACTTAAGCTTACTCTACCCAAAAGAGAAAAAAAAAGGAGTCTCTCTACTTGTCCACTCTCCTTTGAAAATTTATGTTTTCCTCGATTATCTCCTCCAATATCCCGTACAATATATCTGCTAAAACCACTCCTCTTTTCTTCGTAAACATTTGTGTGTGTTGCGCTTCCTCTCTGAAAAGGACTCTCTCTTTGGAGTGCGGAAAAAAACCCCATCGCGACGTATCAAATTACAACCTTGTGGTCAAACCGAAGAACGTTGTCCCCTCTGAAAAACAGGTGTTGAAAACGAGGATGTCAAAGTTATAACTCGCAACTATGGCCTGAACGAAAACTTTGAAGATCCCTGTGTTTGCCATAAAATTAGAACCGTCATTGTTAACTGAGATAAAAATTGAAAAAAAATTGTGTTGCCTTTAAAAATTCGTTTATCTAAACAACTCACATTTTAAATTTTATTTTCAGAACCACTTGTAAAAATTTTGTAAACTCGTACCCATAACATATAAAAGGTTTATTATAATCTCACTTTACTTCTAATTTTAGCAAAAAAAAATTTTGTTCTAAAACTAGAAAATCACTCAAATGCGTATTAATTAAATAATCATCGCGACCAAAATATAAAATGTCAAAAATGAAAATTTATCCCAAAAATACTATACCAAAAAATTTTTCAACTGAATACGACAAAACCACCCAAAATATTTAGTATTCTTTGTATATCACCCTAGGAGTTTGTCTGAAAGAATAATTTTTATTAGTGCGAGAAAAAGACACTTGTTGATGTGTATCGGTCGGAGTAGGTAATAACGGCGATTTCGAACAAGATGTATGTGTGTGTGTGTCCGCTGTATCCGAGATGCTAGTGGGTGTATTTACATTTGAGGGTAAATTTCTGTGTGTCTGCTGATCCCATAGAAAAAATGGAGTTTCGGATTCTCCGCTCGTCTCTTGCTTATTTGAAAGCAACGGAATACTCTGTGATTCCTGAGTTGTCTGCTGGTTATTTTCGATCTCATCAATTTTTAAATGATCCCGCCTTTCAATCATAAAACGCAAGCGATTTATACGTGCCCTAAAGGTCTTGGAATAAGGCATATTTATCTGTTTTATGTCATAAATAAATCTGTTTACTTTTTTTACAACTCTGTAAGGTCCCAGCCACTTAGCCTTTTTAAAAGATTTCACGTGATTTTTCAAAATTACCTTTGATCTGGATCTCAAAATTGGATCAAAATATACATAATCAAAAACATACACAAAATTTAAGAAATATACAAACAGATTAATACCACCAAAAATTTTCAAACCATATCGTGGACCAAAAAGTTTGCCTCACAAAAATAAAACTGATATACATTTCCTCTCGATATACATAAAATCATTATCCAAACCCAGTTATTGAATATATTCCCATGGGAAAAAGAAACCGCTTTTTATCTCTACTTAAATTTGGAATAAACATTCTATCTAAATTATTTCAAATAGACTCAAGAAAAGATTTTTTTTTGTACTTGAAATAGCATCCATCTAATTTCACTTCCAAAAAATTTCTTGATGTTACCATTTTCCCCAAAAAAGTTCTTAAATTCCAAAAATTCTTAAAAATTCCCCATTTACATGTAAAATGCAATCAATGACATAGATAAAAACCAAAAATACATATATACACACTACTACAAATTTCAATTCTTTGTATTTTATCAATATAACATTAAAATAGCACATATTTTCATGGCAAATGAAACTGTTACTACCTTTATCCAATGTTTAAAAATTTTTTCTAAAATTTTCATTAGCTTATAAATTTCTTCTAAATTTCTCATATTCTCATAATAGAATTTACTTATTACTAGGGAAAAGAAAAAAAATTATTGCAGATATTGACATTTAATATTTGCTTTATTAATTCATTTTTACCATCTTTCCAAAAAAAAAAAATTTCCTTGGTTAGTGAACCAAACATAATTCATATCCTGGTCTAAGGCACCAATTTATTTTGTCCTAAGGTAACTTCCTTTTTAGGACACGCCCGGTAAGAGCGCGAAAAAGAATAAGGGCCGTTAGTATTTACAAACATTAATTTATTTACACTATATAAATATTTACAACATTATTGATTTAAATTATTTAAAACACAACTTCCCATATTCCAAATGGGATGAAAACCAAATTTAAGATAAACAAATAAACAAATACAAAAGTATATATAGTCTCACAGACTAAAATGTGAAAGATGGTAATCTATCATGAAAACATCTGACTTTTACTATTAAATAATTTATTTGGAGTTAACAAGTAGATATTTTAATTGGCGTTAATTAGTAGTTATTTAATTGGAGAGGGAGAGAGAGACAAAAGATACAAATCAGGCACAGGCCCTTAAATGTGGAACTCACCAACATTACTGGAAGTTGAGCAGCATCTCTCTTTACAGAGGACCATGATTTCTCTTGACTCTTTACAGAGGAGCCGACTTTTCTCAAACACCACACAGTTCCTTCTCCTCGTTCCTTTTTTTCATTTCTGAAAAACTCTCTCTCTCCAAGATTTTAAAACAACACGCCCCTGAGGCGCATACAACTACCTCATTGGATTCAGGGTCTTAACCCCTTGACCTTCAAAGCCATGCCATTGGCTTTAGGCCTTCCAGAAACAAAAAGCCCCTTCTCAAGCCCCTGCGAAACTGATATGCTTTTGGGCACTAATTCAAAGCCGGTCGAAAACCCTATGATCCCTCCGAAAACGGACAAACGTTAAACCTTTCGGTGAAAATACGATCTCTAAAGAAACCTCCGACATCCTGTCTCCTATTCCGAGGAGCGCAGCTGCTCAAACGAAAATGCTGACCCCCAAAATAAATAAGTAAACTCTAGATCGCAACCCCGAAAATATTGGATCATGGGTTTACCATGCGACAATCATGTATCAATAATGTGTTTAACTTTTCATGATTTAATTTTTAAAAAAGTGCATCTGTTACTACGGCAACCATCTAATTAATCATCGTGCATAAAGTCGCCAAATTGCGTACAAATAATCAAAGCCAAACTACAGTACTATTAGCATTAAATTGACATCAAGTAAATTGACATTTGACACTTTGAACGACCTTATGGTCAAAGAAAATAATTTATCCGTACTCACTTGCACATTAAAACGCACATAAAGTGCAATTGACAATTAATGGCGGTGAAATAAATAACAATTGGAGAATTATTTGACGTCGAAATTCCAAACTATTGAAAAAATCGGCGGTGACTTTAATCCGATGGAGCCATAAGGGCTTTGCATGAATACCATTGTGTAAAATAAAACTCATCTTTTGTAACATCGAGAAGATGAAAAACTCGATCCAAAATCTGATTATATACACTTATATTAGGTCTTTTAAAGAGCTACAAATTCTTACTTATTGCATATAGCTATCACTTTTAGTTTTTAAGTTTTTACATTACAAACTTCAAAAACGCAAAATTTTCATACTTCTTCAAATTGACCGGACAATTACTCGAAAACTATAAGAACTTTAGAATTTAAAAAAAATAAACATAGGTTTAGAAGATAAATTTCCTCATAAATATTTTTGTTGCTTATGATTTATATCTATCTTTTAAAGTTTCGAAGATATTTTGAGTGGAAGTACGAAAAATACAAAATAAAAACTCATTCGAACAGATACTTTTCTTTTTCGAAAAATTAGAGGTCACTCCAAAATCCAATCATCCTTACAGTATCCGTTCGTCCCCATGTGGATGAATCGGTAAAACGCAGATTTTAAAATCTCATAGCCATGAATTCGAATACCATCCTGGACCAGACATAATACTGGTATCCGAGTGATGTTGTTGACAATTATAAAGTACTAGCAGCATACCCGTTCTTCGTACGGAGTATATAATATAAAGAAACTCATAATTCGCAACCATGTGCAAATTCTGTTAAAATATTAAATTTATTGCTCATAATGAGAAATTTAAGAATATCTGTTCTCACTATGCAAAATTATCATCACGGGCAGATCTGAAGAATAAAACATCCTGCCCCCTTTTGTAAGCAAATTTACACAAAAAAAAGGAATTGAATCAATATATGCAACCCCGTACTACTTATATTGTCGCAGATTAGAAAATATGCCAGTGTGTTAGTAGAAGATTACCCGTATTACAATATGAGTCTCAAAAGTCTTTGCCAAAATAAAAGAGATGACGTAATAAATTGAAAATATCAATAATCCCCGTACTCTTTATACCAGAAAATCGTAATTGATTCCAATATATGCCAATATATATCAAAATATATGCCAATATATCTGTACTACTTATATTCTCGTAGATTAGAAGATATACCCGTGTATTTGTGGAAGATTACTCGTACAACGTACAATATATGAGTATATGAGATTTAATTCCCTTGAAAATTTTAATCGATTTCATAAAATTCTGTACTTTTTTTTACGCAACTTTGTAATTTATTATATATGTCTAAGATCAATATTTAAGAATAAAAGCCGAGATCAATGCTTTTGGGGCACCCTGTATATATACTCACAAGTTTGCAGGTTATAACTCTCGCCTCTACCTTCCATGGATGATCAGAACGAACACACACACACACACACGCGAACTCGGCAGAATAACAGATACGTAATTCTAAAGTCTGCCCTTCTTATAGCTCTGGCCAATCGTAAGTATGCGATGCTTCGGAATGAAAGTTGAAAAGTTCAGAACATAAATTAAAATAAGGAAAAGTAGAATTACAATAAAAGGATAATAAATGATAGAATCCTCACACACTCACAGATGAAATAAAAATTATTTTAATGCACACAGTGTAAGTGACTTAGTAAGAGTGAAGAGGGTTAAAATTATACGCATCTAGCAATTCGGAGGAGGAGAATTTTTGAGATATAGGGTATTTTCTCATACTCGGGTATAGCTTCATCCGCAAAAAGTTGGTTTAAAAATCTAGAGATTAGGATTCTTGTGATTTATTGGAGACTAGCAGTATACCAGTTCTTCGTACGAAATATATATTATAAAGAAACTAAAAATTCATTATTATGGGCAAATTTTTATAGTATTCTAAATGACATATCTATTCAAAACCGTCTATTGGAACATTTAATTTTGTTCTCCTAAAAAGAAATATAATAATTTCTGTTCTCGCTATATGTAATTATCTTCACAGGCAGATCTGAAGAACGAAACACCCTGGCCCCGTCTGTTAACAAATTTGCAAAACATATTGAATTACATCAATACATGCCAAAATGAAAGTGCTATGAAATTTGATCTATATGTGCCAAAATGAAAATGTTAAAATGGTATTAGAAGATAGACGCGTATCATTTTCATTCTATTTCAACAATTGACTAAACACAGTATATATATGTTTAGAAAATATTTTCCAAAATAAAGCAGATAACGTAAGAAATTGAAAATATCAATAATTCTCGTACTCTTTACAACGAAGTCCGAAGTCAGTAATCCAGTCAAAAATGCAATTCCAATAAAAAATTATTTACATACATTTCTTTATTACATGAATCACTAAAGATTTAATAAAAATCACATGCAGTATAAACACATTGGATTTAATTTCGTTTCTACGCAACATGATATATACTTTTGTTCAAATAATATATTATGTTGCGGAATATATAATATAAAGAAACGTGCGGGGGAAAATATCGTCTACATTATGCAATATCTATGGGAAGTTTGTTTAGATCGTAATTAATATATCGATTACTTCTGATCCTGGAAACTAGAAACATGGACTAAATTTTAAGTGAGGTTATTCCAAGGCTACCCACAAAACTTCATTAAATTCGGTGCAGCCGTTCTCCCGTGACGATGAGACACACACACAGATTTTCCATTTTATTTATATAGACTATTTCATTATAGTACCGTAGAATTTTGTCGATCCGCCCCTTCATATGCAAAGGGAAATCGCCGAAAATGTAGAAGGGTACTAGGGCATTTCTGCTAAAACAAACAAGTAATTCTATCGATTCGCCTCTCAAATGCAACTGAAAACACATATAGGGTCACTCGCACCATCCCCTCGTGAAAGATCGGAAAATTATCTAAGTACCCAGCTCCTTTCGCAGGGAAGACATCAATCATTCATCGTCTACCTACAAGTCTCAGTTTGTATGCTGGTTAAAGCACTTTCCTACGGTGCGAGGGGTCCCGAGTTCGAATCCAGCTCAGTCTGGAACCAATTCTTACCTTTTAGCCATCACAGTTCTCCAACCTGCCCATAAAGGGCGCCACCAAAAATTCCAAGATGGCCTCCAAGTTCTTCAACCTCACTCATCCAATCACGTCATCCGATAATCTTATCGAGTGACGTCATCCGATAAGATAAGATTAGATAAGCCGATGACGTCATCAGATAAGATAAGCTGATGACGTTACCCTGCTCCGTTCCTCAGTCTCTCCGGGTTGTCAGTTGTTGGGTTGCTTTAGAATTTAGGTAATTTGGAGGTTTGGAAATTTACTTTTATTTCTTTTTCCCTGGCTCAATATTCTTAATTTGGTAATATTTAAATAATATTTATTGGCTTTTTCATTTATTCTTTAATTAGAATATTTTTAATCTTCTAAATTAATTTTCTTTATGATATTCTTAGTTAAAAATGTTCCATTCCTTAAATTAATATTACTTTTGATTTGTAAATTTTAAAAATTATTTATTTATTTGATTCCCCTTAAAATTCCCTTTAATTTGATGTCTCATTTTCCCATATTGGTTAGAAATTCCGTTTGTTCTACAGTTTCAAGTTATTTCCATGTCTCACTGTAATTCAAAAATTTCAGTTGCGGCCATTTTCGGAATTTTGTTTCGCGGGCCCTTTACTGCGATTAAGGCGCCACCTAAGCGTTTTTCGCGCCTCTTTGGAATTCGTGAAATTTTTTAATTGGTTCGCGTTTTTACGAATCGTCTGCTCTCGGAATTATGAGTATTATTTTGGCAATTCTAATTTCGGTAAGCGAATTTTAATTGCTGCCGTTTATCTAAACTCCGCGTTTTTGCCGCACATATAAATACGCGCGTAGAACTTTTCAGTTTCAGTTTTTTGTTGAAATCCTTCGTCGGTGTTAGCGCGAGAAGCGCGTTGTTTATTTTCGAATGGAACTTATGTTCCACGCGAGCTTTTTTATGGAACGTTAAGTTCCTCGCGTTATTTTTTTAACATTGTAGTTTTAATTTAAATGATGGTTTTTCAAGTTTTTATCGCGAAATTCACGAAGTAGCTCTCCGGAAAAGTGTGTATTAAAATTCCGTATGCGAGTTACGTGGAAGTAGTATCTGACGAGAACGGCTGACTTTAAGAAGATTTAGCGTTCCAGTTGTGGTTGTTAGGCCTCTGCTGATGTTTTTCAAGAAAAGTGCTGAATCCTCTCCTGTTTCAAGTTTGGGTGATTTCCAGTAAACCAGTCTTCAAAATGTGTCTCCACTTATTGGAACTTTCCCCCCCTGTCTGATGGCCCAAGCGGGTGAATACAGTTGTTTTATTTAAAAACTCCTACTTTCTTTAATTCTGAATATGATTTCTTAATATTTTTTTGAAATGCATTTAACTAAAATTTATTCTGTAAATTTAAAATTCTAAACTTTATTCTGAGAGCAAATTTCTAAACCTTCATAAATTTTTAAGAGCCTGGGTAAAATTCTTTAAGTTTAATATTTTTGTTAATGATTTTCTGATGGAATTTAAAATAGATTGTTTTGAGTAAAGTTTTTATGCTAATTCCTTAATTTTAACTAAGTTGAAAAAATTCTAAAATTCTAATGTCTAAAATTCTAATGTTAATTCTTCCTGAGTTGCCTGCCTGTGAGCAGTGTTTTTGTATTTGTTAATTTGAATTAATTTGAAGTACTATTTAATAAACTAATTTTCTTTAAACTAAATATTATGTCTTCATTTATCTTTTTTAAACACAGCAGGTTTTATTCTATCTGTCAAACACAACACAGTGAATGCCTGTTTGTTTACTACGAGGGGGTATATAGGGGGTGTGAGGATGCTTACTCAGAATTTCCAGCTAAAAAAATTATATTTTTATCAATAAATTTATTTTATTCGCCGACGCAATTGTTTATTTTCACCGATGTTTAGAGAGAGGGGGGCTGTTTAACGAAATTTTTCAGAATTTCAAATTGAGACAAAAAAAGGAGCGGAGGGGCGCTTTTCTGAGGAGGACGGATTGACGGAATTCTAACGGTATATAAATTTTTAGGTGGAAAAAGTTTATAAAAATTAAAAAACTAAAATTTTTAAAGATATTCGCGTTGCTAAGCTAAATATTTCTTCACTCACCACTTATGATGTTGTCCCAAATCACCTGCACGTATTCATCTCTGTCAGGTCGATTTTGTTCGTGTAGAAACCCAAGCGTGTGCATCATCTCATGCATCACGACTCCCTTCTTCATGCAGATGGATGCCTGGAGGGACAGTGACTGCACACCTCCTATCCTACCTAGTTCCGACCAACAACTGAAACAAAATAAACGTTCTTCTTTAAAGATATCACGTTTCCAATACTGCAGTTACACTAATTAATAGATTATTGAAGAAAATTCCTCCCTATATTTCCATTTGAATTTGGTACTTAATGAACCATTTTATTTTGCAATAAATAAATTAAAGTATCATTGTGATGGGATAAATACATATTGAAAATAATAGAAAAGAAGTTTTCAAAATGCAAAATTTGCAAAACAAGTCAATTTATCGTAAAATTCCGATAATAACTCATTTTTTCTAAGAAAAATATAGGTGGGTTGTTGTTGTTGAGACCCAGACCGTCCGACCTACCAGAAAGGTGTAAGGTAACTATATGGACGGCCGGGAAGTGCCACCCAATTTAGACCGGAACCCAGTGGGGGAGGCATCCAAGGGAACGTACCCTCCTTCCCCTACCACCAACCTCTTGGAAGGACTTACGGACCCACGTGTTTAACGTGATCGTACTCCGCATGAACACGGCGGCAGTTGTGGCAGCGTGCAAATTCAGCACGCAAACCACCGGGCTACCGCGCCCGAAAGGTGCCAACAGCACGCGGTGTTACCAGGTGGTCACCCACCCAAGTACTAACCGCGCCCGATGCTGCAGTTGGGTGTTATAATTGAATTCTTGTAGAAAAAAAAACCAATAAGACGGAGCGCAATTACAAAAAAATTTCGAACATAAATAAACAAGAGATCCTTGAATTTTTTGAAAAACACGTATTTTCAGTAAAAAAAAAATCTAATTTACATTCCATGAACTATTATTAAAAAAATTAAAATTAACTTTTAAAATTTTTTACATTTCTCTGTTTCAACCCTGACTTATGAAACGGGGAAGGAGAGATTAAGTAATTGGAAAATTTTTGTATATTGTGTGCTTTAAAAGGGAAGTTCTCCACGAATTAAAAAATGTTGAGCTTCGAAGTCCGATGACAAAAAAACTGGTGAAAATAAAATAATGAACCCTGACAAGTTCTGTAACAACATAAAAATTTGGGGAAAGCATAATTGAGGAGGGCTAAATTTTAAGAACTACAAAATGTCTATTTTTAGGAGGGGTATACCCCCCTCTTCCCCTCCCCCCCCCCCTCCCCGTCCTCCTTAGAAATCGGATGGAGGTTACTATCGAAATTCTACGGTCGATGAAGAACCATTGAAAAAGCTTATATTATTCATCTTATTTTGTCTCTTTATAACGGTTGGATACGATTGCAGGTGGTCAATATAAATGCCATAGATTGAAAACAAAGAACTTTAATTAATTACAAACAAACATTTTATGAAGGTACAAGCACATTTTATAATTTAAACTATAAATATTATTAAAGCAAGCTTTACATAAAAAATTCTGTAAATAGTGTTAAAGATCTCCTACCTCTGCCTGTTTTAAGGGAAGATCGCAATTTTTAACCTTAAATAAATAGATTTTTCAATTGCAATTTAAAAAAGTATATTACATAGATAGAATTAATTTAAAGCAAGCTTCCTTAATATCGAACTCAAATTAAGCATACATCTATAAGAAGTAAAGAGCATAAATAAATTTATACAATGCAATTTTCCCTAATTTCAAATCTTTTTAATCTCAGTTTCAAATTTTTATGCCCGACCGAATGATTGAAAAAAAAATATTATTATATTTGCTTAAAAGGTAATATACATGTTGACCTAATAAGTACGCAAGCATTAAACATGAAACTTTTAATTTTGGGAAGAAAAAAAATTATAATAAAAACATATTTTTGTCTCAAAAACGCAGAAAATATGAAAATTAACATTTATAATTTTTCAAAAATACATTTATGTAAAATATTTTGATTTTAGATTTTATGTATAGAAATATTTCTTAGTATTAAATAGCACCACTTTAATGAGAAAAATCTGATATGGGCAACACATGACTTTCCTTATATAATGCAATGAATTTACTCCTTTTACAGTCAAAAAAATCTGATGTGGGCAACACATGACTTTCCTTATATAATGTAATGAATTTACTACTTTTACAGTAAAAAAAATGTTATTCTTATAGTAGATACTAATATTCTTTCCAAGATATTGAATTTTCGACAATTAGTGGTCATTTTCATTGATTTAGCGTCATTTTTATCCATTTGGCAAGATTTTCGTTAATTTGGCAACATTTCAAAAAGTCGCCAAGTTGGCGACATTCCGCCAATTTCGTCGCCAAAATCTCGCCAAGCGTTATGGACGAAGAAATAAGTTATTCTTACAGCAGATAAATGATTATTGACGTTCCAATACAAAAGTATTACTCAAAGTATATTTTTTCATGAATGGAACGAGCTAGATCCACGAGAATGATGTCACCCAATTTATCGCATGATATTACATATGAAAAGTGAACATGTTTTTCAATAGGATTTTTTTTCTATTTTATATGACTTTTTGATAATTTTTTTGAAAAATATGCAATATCTCGAGAACGGTTCATGTTAGCGTTCTAAAATTTATGTTAATCGTTTTCTAATGAAAAATTACATAAGAAATGTTTATTTGCGTAACTTTATTAGTGGTTTTGATTTTTTGATGATTTTTTCAAAACTTCATTCGAAAATTTAGGAGGGTTCCTAACATTCGATTGCGTATAAAAACAAAAGGCTTCCAGTGCTTACGAATTGTGATTTTTGTACCAAATTTGGTTCGAATCGGTCCATTCGTTCGTCAGTTATCGTCTCCACAGACCCACTGACACACACACACACACACACACAGACATCACTTCAAAAATGTTTGATTCGTGATCAGGGATGCTTGAAACATGCTCTCCCGTCGAAAACTCGAATTTGAATTTTCGACCCCGTCAAAATACTTTCCTTATACATTATGTATATAAGGAAAGTAAAAATGTTATTCTTATATAGTAGATACTTATATTCTTTCAAAGATATTGAATTTTCTTCAATTAGTCGTCATTTTCATTGATTTAGCGTCATTTTTATCAATTTGACGAGATTTTAGTTAATTTGGCAACAATTAAAAATGTCGTCAAGTTGGCGACATTCCGCCAAATTCGTCGCCAAAATCTCGCCAAGCGTTATGGACGGAGAAATAAGTTATTCTTACAGCAGATAAATGACTATTGGCGTTCAAATACAAAAGTATTATTCAAAGTATTTTTTTTTCATGAATGGAACGAGCTAGGTCGAGAATGATGTCACCAAATTTATCGCATGATATTACATATGAAAAGTGAACATGTTTCTCAATAGGGAATATATTTTTTTTTATATAACTTTTTGATAATTTTTTGAAAAATGTGCAATATCTCGAGAACGGTTTAGGTTAGCGTTCTAAAATTTATGTCAATCGTTTTCTAATGAAAAATTACATAAGAAATGTCTATTTGCGTAACTTTATTAGCGGTTTTGATTTTTTGACGATTTTTTCAAAATTTCACGCGAAAATTTAGGGGGGTTCTGAACATTCGATTGCGTATAAAAACAATAGGCTTCCAGTGTTTACGGATTGTGATTTTTGTACCAAATTTCGTTCGAATCGGTCCATTCGTTCGTCCGTTATCGTCTCCACAGACTCACTGACACACACACACACATACTTTCACACACACACACACACATACACACACACACACACACACACACAGACATCACTTCAAAAATGTTTGATTCGTGATCAGGGATGCTTGAAACGTGCTCTCCCGTCGAAAACTCGATTTCGAATTTTCGACCCCGTCACAATACTTTCCTTATACATTATGTATATAAGGAAAGTAAAAATGTTATTTTTATAGTAGATACTTATATTAGTTCCAAGATATTAAATTTCCTTCAATTAGTCTTCATTTTCAATGATTTAGCGTCATTTTTATCAATTTGGTGAGATTTTGTTAATTTGGCAACAATTTAAAATGTCGCCAAGTTGGCGACATTCCGCGAAATTCGTCGCCAAAATCTCGCCAAGCGTTATGGACGTAGAAATAAGTTATTCCTACAGCAGATAAATTACTATTGCAGTTCAAATACAAAAGTATTACTCAAAGTATCTTTTTTCATGAATGGAACGAGCTAAATCCACGAGAATGATGTCACCAAATTTATTGCATGGTATTGCATATGAAAAGTGAACATGTTTCTCAATAGGAAATATTTTATTTTATTTTATAAAACTTTTTAATAATTTTTTTGAAAAATGTGCAATATCTCAAGAACGGTTCATGTTAGCATTCTAAAATTTATGTCAATCGTGTCCTAATGAAAAAGTACATAAGATATGTCTATTTGCGTAACTTTTATTAGCGATTTTGATTTTTTGACGAATTTTTCAAAATTTCACTCAAAATTTAGGGGTGTTCTGAACATTCGATTGCGTATAAAAACAATAGACTTCCAGTGTTTACGGATTGTGATTTTTATACCAAATTTCGTTCGAATCGGCCCATTCGTTCGTCAGTTATCGTCTCCACAAACTCACTGACACACACACACCCACACACACACACACACACATACTTTCACACTCACACATATACTTTCACACACACACAGAGAGAGACAGACAGACATCACTTCAAAAATGTTTGATTCGTGATCAGGGATGCTTGAAACGTGCTCTCCTGTCGAAAACTCGAATTCGAATTTTCGACCCCGTCACAATACTTTCCTTATACATTATGTATATAAGGAAAGTAAAAATATTATTTTTGGTGATTTTAGTTAAAAAATAATCTTACAGTGAACTCTACAATTTTTTCTAGCTATGACATATATATATTTTTTAAATCACAAGTCAGTCAGGATATGTCTTAACAAAACAATAATATTTCCATGTTAACAATAGGAAAAAAATCTGATGTGGGCAACACATGACTTTCCTTATATAATGTAATGAATTTACCACTTTTACAGTAAAAAAATAGGTTTTTCTTATAGTAGATACTAATATTCTTTCCAAGATATTGAATTTTCGACAATTAGTCGACATTTTCATTGATTTAGCAACGTTTTTATCCATTTGGCGAGATTTTCATTAATTTGGCAACATTTCAAAAAGTCGCCAAGTTGGCGATATTCCGCCAAATTCGTCGCCAAAATCTCGCCAAGCGTTATGCATTAAGAAAAAAAGTTATTCTTACAGCAGATAAATGACTATTGGCGTTCAAATACAAAAGTATTATTCAAAGTATATATTTTCATGAATGGAACGAGCTAGATCCACGAGAATGATGTCACTCAATTTATCGCATGGTATTACATATGAAAAGTGAACATGTTTCTCAATACGAATTTTTTTTTATGTGACTTTTTCATAATTTTTTTGAAAAATGTACAATATCTCGAGAACGGTTCATGTTAGCGTTGTAAAATTTATGCCAATCGTTTTCTAATGAAAAATTACATAAGAAATGTCTATTTGCGTAACTTTATTAGCGGTTTTGATTTTTTGACGATTTTTTCAAAATTTCATTCGAAAATTTAGGGGGTTCTGAACATTCGATTGCGTATGAAAGCAATAGGCTTCCAGTGTTTACGGATTGTGATTTTTGTACCAAATTTGGTCCGAATCGGTCCATTCGTTCGTCAGTTATCGTCTCCACAGACTCACTGACACACACACACACATACACACATACTTTCACACACACACACACACACACACACAGACATCACTTCAAAAATGTTTGATTCGTGATCAGGGATGCTTGAAACGTGCTCTCCCGTCGAAAACTCGAATTCGAATTTTCGACCCCGTCACAATACTTTCCTTATACATTATGTATATAAGGAAAGTAATATCGAAGTATAAAAATGTTCATTTTATTCTCTGTTCCTTTATTCAAAACTAGAGTCCTAACAAAATATATGTAGCTTTTCACTGTCGAAAATTACTTTCTCCCCTTAATACCTTTTACACACATAAGTATTTCAAAATATCAATTTTCTGTATTGAATATATTACAATCATCCTGACGGGAATTTTCCTTCGTCTCCTAAGAAAAAATACGACGAAATTTTTAAATTTCGAATAACTTTCGTTCTAAATATGCCATTTTTGAAACATTCCATTTTACTTTAGACTTTCACATAATGCATCCACGTATAAAACTTTAGAACAATACAAACATTTATTTACTCTTGCGTTATCGTCTCCACACATGAAACACAAATACGCAGGCAGACATTATTTCCAAAAATGTTTGAAATGTGCTCCACAAATTTTAAATCTTGATTTTCGTCAAAATTACGAAATTCAAAATTTTTGATAAAACGATACTTTTTTTAAGCACTGGTACAAAAAATCTGATGTGGACAGCACATGACTTTCCTTATATAATACAATGAATTTACTACTTTTACAGTAAAAAAAAAAATAGATTATTTTTATAGTAGATATTTATATTCTTTCCAAGATATTGAATTTTCGTCAATGATTCGTCACTTTCATTGATATAACGTTATTTTTATCCATTTGGCGAGTTTTTCGTTAATTTAGCAACATTTAAAAAAGTCTCCAAGTTAGCAACATTCCACCCAATTCGTCGCCAAAATCTCGCCAAGCGCTATGGACGGAAAAATAAGTTATTTTTACAGCAGATATGTGACTATTGGCATTCAAATACAAAAATATTACTCAAAGTAACTTTTTTCATGACTGAAACGAGCTAGATCCACGAGAATGATGTCACCCAATTTATTGCATGGTATTACATATGAAAAGTGAACATGTTTCTCAATAGGAAATCTTTTTTTTTTTATTTTATATGATTTTTTGATCATTTTTTTTTAAATATACAATATTTTTAGAACGGTTCAGGCTAGCATTCTAAAATTTATATCAATCGTTTTCTAATGAAAAATTACATAAGAAATGTCTATTTGTGTAACTTTATTAGAGGTTTTGAGTTTTTGACGATGTTTTCAAAATTTCACTCGAAAATTTAGGGGGTTCTGAACATTCGATTGCGTATAAAATCAATAGGCTTCCAGTATTTACGGATTATAATTTTTGTACCAAATATCATTCGAATCGGTCCATTCGTTCGTCAGTTATCGCCTCCACACACACACACACACACACACATACACACACACACATACACATACAGACATCACTTCAAAAATGTTCGATTCGTGATCAGGGATGCTTGAAACGTGCTCTCCCGTCGAAAACTCGAATTCGAATTTTCGATCCCGTCACAATACTTTCCTTATACATTATGTATATAAGGAAAGTAAAAAGTAGAAGTCGCTGTGCTTCAAATAAGTGGGTGTTTCAGAAGAGTAAATTACCCCATGTCATTCTCTATTTCTACGTAATATTCTTCGTCCGTCCTTTCCATCCATCGAATGCAGGTGTGCTTTTGGAATTCCTTAATAGCTGATTCGATAACCGCTCGGTCGCTATCACCTGGGTAGACAAACAAGAAAAATAAAATCATAAAAGATATATTTTGTAAGGCAATAAAAGTTATTTTCTTTCCAAATTGTATATTCGTATTAAAGAAATCTTAAAAAAGGAAAACATTATATTTGTGACCTGGGAGAATTTGGATTTACCGTCTTTCCGTCTGATCATCATGTATAAAATAGGGTGTTTGCAAGTATGTCCAGCGATTTAAAACATCAATTCTTTACTTTGAAACTCGTGGGAGGGAAGGGGAGTAGGATCTGAACTTGATCCTAAAAAATTAAAAAAAAAATTAATACATTATTAATTTTTTTTTTAAAAAAAACCTCCATAAAGCCCTTAATTTGGCGAATGTATCTGCAGAGAAAAAATGGACCACCCCTCGTTATTCTGCTATCGTTTATCGTACAGCAAATTCTAATATATCATTCAAAAGGGAGTTTAACATCTTCTACAAATTCATATGCAAAAACAAAATCGCTTAAAGGGCATATTCTTCATATTAAATTGTGCACAAACTTCAATATTTTCATTGGCAACACCCAGTTTTTATGTCACAAACAAATTCTACATCCGCAAAATAGTCTACATATAAATTTTATGAAGTTCTGTTGTTACATCCGGAGATATTACAGTTTTAAATATAGACATGATTTGGGGATCACCTCCATATTTAAAACTGCAACTTGAAGAAAGAAATTATTAATACTTGATCAGAATTATTATAAAGAAATAGGCAAAAATATATACCCGCCTCCCCTCCCCAGAGATGTCAAGTTTACAATATTTCGATACAGTCGTTCATGAGCGATGCGTATATAAAATTTTGATCTCTTAATATACAATTATTTTCCCAGGCTTTTCTTCATCTAAAATATTTTCATATCACGCTTGTTACTTTTGAATGCGTTAGCAATAAGCTAGCAAAGAATCAATGCAACTAGCAAAGAATCAATGCAATTTTCTTTTTCAATATCAGTTCTCGTATGAGTTATGAAATTAATATTCGAACAACGTTTTATATGACTATGCTAAATTTCAACTCTTTCTTCTCTGTAATTTCTTCAATCCAAGATAATATTTCAGAAAGACACACAATTACGTTTATTATTAGGGTGCATCTAACTGCATCTATACTGCACTTTTTATACACATTTTTATAATAATAGGGTAAACAGAAAGCATCGTAATATTAAAATAAAGTGTAAATTTCCAAAATTTTCTCTGAAATGTAATTTTTTATCAATATGAGAATAATCGATATCGACCTAACTAGAGCTCCTCTACTACAGGCTGACTCATCAAGCATATTGAAGCCCACCATAGCTGGAAGCGCAATCCATTATCATTAGCTCTATTCGCATTTTCACTTTAGGAAGTATTATTGAAATAATTATGGGTGGTTGTTCTGTACAGAACTGCTCTAGTCGTTCTAGAAAGGGTTTTAGGCTATTTTGCTTTCCTAGAAACGGCGAAAGAAGAAAACAATAGCTAATAAATAGTCGGCACGATAATCGGATAGCCGGTACTGGAGCATACTTGTGCGAGATAAGTTCTACAATATTGTACTTGAAACTT
This sequence comes from Amaurobius ferox, assembly GCA_951213105.1. Lineage (NCBI taxonomy): Eukaryota > Metazoa > Arthropoda > Arachnida > Araneae > Amaurobiidae > Amaurobius > Amaurobius ferox. The sequence continues at coordinate 82,771,333 of OX578135.1, read as the reverse complement.
TTTTCTTATATAAAGTATTTATTTTAAACACTTATAATTTCTGTAACTGTAATATGGAGTATTAATAATTTTTAGTTGTTATATGTAGTCTTATCTTAGGACACTTGGTTTATAATGTAAACATCTCCTTGAATGCATTATACTGTCTTCAAAACCTAGAAGTAAATAGCTTCAAATTATACATATATATATTAAAGATTTATTCCTGTTACACCAATATCTTTCAAGTTTCATACACTTTGTTGTATTTTAGATCATAATGAATCACAGAATTGGTGAATTCTACTATCAACAAACTGTCGCCAAGTGGAAAACTTGCCATGTTATAGTAATTAAATTGGCACTCGTGTACAAATTGAAATTGGCACTCGTGTATATTCAATTTAAAATTCTCTACATTTTGAATAAATTTTTCAAAATAGTTTTACTTTAATGAAGTTTTTTTAATAACATGTGTGAATGTTTGCCTCACATATTTGAAAGTTTGCTAACTACTTTGTATTTCAAGAGGAAAATACTAATAATAACCTACTAAGCTCGGCTTTATTTTCATAAAATTATTTTCAAACAATAGTTGATCATTAAGTAGCTATTATGATAAACGTATTCCGATTTATTTACCATTCTAGCTTATGTTTGCATAATTACTATAACATGACAAGTTTTCCACTTGGCGACAGTTTGTTGATAGTAGGATTCCCCAATTCTGTGATTCAGTATGATCTAAAAATACAAGAAAGTGTATAAAACTTGAAAGATATTGGTGTAACAGCAATATATCTTTAATATATATATAGCTTCAAATTATATATATATATATATATATATATATATATATAATTTGAAGCTATTTTCTTCTAGGTTTGGAAGAGAGTATAATGCATTCAAGGGGATGTTTAGATTACAAACCAAGTGTACTAAGATAAGATTATAGCAACTAAAAATCATTAATAATCCATACTACAGTTACAGAAATTATAAAATAAGTGTTTAAAATAAAAAATTTATATGAAAAAAGAAGTGTCAATTAGAATATTGTAGAACTTACCTCGCATAAGTATGCTCCATTACCGGGTATCCAATTATTTATTATCCATTGTTTTCTTCTTTCTTCGTTTCTAGAAAAACGAAATAGCCTAAAACCCTTTTTAGAATGATTAGAGCAGTTTGGTGCCCCATAAATATTTTAATAATACTTCCTAAAGTGAAAATACGAATAGAGCTAATGCTAATGGATTGCTCTTCCAGCTACGGTGGGCTTCAATATGCTTGATGAGTCAGCTCGTATATAGAGGAGCCTTAGACCTAACTGTGACGTAATTCTCTGTATTGTTACAAATGTATCAATCCTCTGGAATCGTGGGTGTGCGCTCAGGTGTGCGCTTTTATAGGTGTGCACTTTTTATGGACTTTCCATAGAAACTTCTGGAAATCTCTCTTACGAAGTAGCATATTGATTTTTTCGATGTGTTTCTCGAACCTTCAAGAAGTCGCCAAATGTCGCCAAATTGGCAATAAATTGTCAAAGCTGGAACCCTTCCTCGAGCTTTACTACATGGCAACTCTAGATTCACGTCATAGGAAAGAATGCCTGTACGGGATTTTCTCCGTCTGGTCTTCGAAAGAGACGAAAGTAGAGGGGGGGAATACTTCAGAACGTTTTACAAGTTCGTAACAGTATATATAGTACGTACCGCTGTGAACAATAAAGGTGCTTGTTACTACAAGCTAGGTGTGTGCTTCCTAATACATAATTCCCCGCGAAAAACACCAGATAAACATGGTCATGATACAAATAGGTATCAATCCATTTTGTAGTTAATCACATCTTTTTATAATTAATGACTAACCCCTTAAAACCATCGGAATGATGAAAAATTAAATATTGCGAAAAACGCACGGGGAGGAAGTAGCTGAAAGTTAGCATAGTTATATAAAAAAAAAACTCCAGAATCGATTTCCCCCAAAATATATCAAGGTTGCTATTCCTAGTTTTTTTTTTCCTAACATTAATTCCATAATTGAAATTGCATACAAAAAACTGTTTAAAAAGGAGAAAAATTGCGTAAATGTTGTTTGGGTCGTTTAACAGCAACGTAAAAAAAAACATCAGCATAATAAAAGATTTATTTCGAGAGACATGAACAAAAGCCTGAGAAGCTCATTTAAAATCAGGAGCTTAAAATTTTACTTCACAGCACTCATAATCCAGAAACGGTTGGACCAAATGACATGAAATTTGATATTCGAGGTTACATCTGGATGTCGATTCGGACGTTTAGATGTAGGACGGCCTACTCAGTTTGCAACAGTTATTCCAATGGATTGGGCGATGGGATCCCATAGCTTGGATCCACGATCGCCCGATCTGTTGTGTCTTGACTTCTTTTTGTGGGAATATCTCAAGAGTTTTGTCTGTGACACACCCCTTGAATCTGAAGAGAAACTCGTCGTCAGAATTTCGAACCGCTACTGCCGAAGTGCGCGATATACCTGGTCTGATATACCATCGCCATTGTGAGACGTGCATTCAGGTTGGCGGTCACTCTTTTAAGCCATTATTGTAATTATTGTTAAATGCCACTTTATAACTTCTAAGTCATTCTTGTGTTTTCGCCTCACCTCATCGGTTTCGGCATTAAGCGCCCACTGGCGCCTTTACGTTTCATTTCCGACCCGGTAAACTATAGCGAAACATGCTTGGTTTGATGTGTACTACCATCTCGTAAAGTTTGGGCCATCTTTTTTTAATCACCCTGTATACAGATTTTATTATAAAGTTTTTACTACTTTCCCTATAATACATAGCAATGTATAGGGAAGGTATTGGAATCGTGCCTAGAATCGGAACTCGAATTTTTAACGAATCTACGCGTTTTGGGCACTCTAGAACACGATTACACTATTTTTAACCTGACGTCTGTGTGTGTGACTGCGCAATGTATACGTATCAACTCTAGCTCGAAAGCTATTCAACCAAATATTATAAAATTTAGTAAGTCACTTATGGGTTACCCTGGTGCTGATTAAATTTTGGTATAATTTGAGAAAATAGAACCTTACTTTTTGCAAAATGGTCCACAGAAATCATCAAAATCTGATCGCTTAAAAAGATTATTCACGTATTTACTTACCACTTACAACTTGGGAGGATCAATGGATTCATGAGAACAAAACATAGAAAAGTTTTTCCTTGTAGAAAACGAACAACTTTGCCATCTTTCACCCTAAAGTGAACAACCCTGAGGTATTGACACGTAAAGTGAGTGACACACATGGACAGATAAGACTTTGCATGTCATTGTTCTTGACCTAAAAGTTATTTCCTCCTAATAGTAATTTTTTACAATAACATTGAATATATGTACAGACATATCAACTTTTAAATTTTTTACTACTCAATTACCAATTAGTTAGGCGAAAAAAATATAGCTATAATGAAAGGAAAACGTAATTAAAAATTTAAAAATGTATTAAAATATTGAGGGAATTTATTTGTATTACAGATTCATAAATATTATCTCCAAAATATCATGAAGAAATTACCAATCTTGAACTTTTAATTTCCGTATATATATATACATATATATATATATATATACGCTCTAAGACAAAAGAACCAACGTGCCAAGAAAGAATTAACCAAATGAGAAAAAATTTGGTACGTGTAATGTGTATGTACAGAAAAAGAAATGATTAGAATTTCAGAACAATTGGATGATTTATTGCACTGAAAGATCTACATAAAGTGAGCATGACAGTATAGCGTTGTTCCACCTCTGGCCTTAATACAAGCTGTTACCCGACGTGGCATTGATGCATAAAGTTGCCGGATGATGTTCTAAGGGATGTCGTTCCAAATGGCCTCCAATTGACGAGCTAATTCGTCTATATTCTGGGATAGTCGCAGGCGACGCCCCATCTCAGCCCAAATGTGTTCAATGGGCGAGAGATCTGGGGATCTGGCTGGCCAAAGAAGTGTGTCGTAAGTACGCAGACAATCAATAGACAGGCGTGCCGGGTGTAGCCTGGCATTATCTTGCTGAAAAGTTAGCCCGGGGTGTCACGAAAGGAATGGCAATACAACAGGTCGTAGAATGTCGGTAACGTACCGCGTACCGCTGTGCTGTGATGGTGCAACGGAGGACTATCAAAGGGGTGACACTATCAAACGAAATGGCACCCCGAACCATAACTTCCTGTTGTCGGGCCGTGTGGCGTGTGGTAGTAAGAACAGGATACTGACGATGTCCGGGCTGTCTCCAGACATGTCTCCGCTGCTCGTCGGAATTCATTTCGAAACGGGACTCATCACTGGAGACAATTCGTTCCCAATCCGAACAATCCCACGTTGATCGAGCCCGGCACCATTGCAATCACTGCTGACGGTGCATACTGGTCAGCGGATGGCGGCGTAATGGGCCCCGCGAGTATAGATTCCACTCCCGTAGTCTTCTATTAATGGCGCAAGTGATCACTTCCGTGTTTGGAACACGTTGGATGGCTGATAACAACGAATTTCGTGCTGTCACAGCTGCTCTGACAATCGCTCTATCTTCCCATTCTGTCTTCGCTCTAGGCCGTCAGCTGCCCTCTTGCCTCTGAAATCTGCCATTTCGGACCCATTCCTGCCAACATCGTCTAATTGCTGCATCGCTCCTACTCAAATGCCGAGCGATTCGTTGGTGTTCCCATCCAGCCTCATGCAGTCCGACCTCACACCCTCTTTCAATCTCCTTCATATGCTCTTAGTGGCCGCGAATTTTTCAGGCGAGGCATTGTTACAATCAAGGTACATAAACGCAATCGAAATCCACTGCACGTTTTGTTCCTGAAAGCGAGGTTCGCTCCTTATATACACCACCATGGTGCTCAGTATTCAATGCGCTGTAGTTCCGACTATTCATTCATTGGCTGCGAATTTTTGACCATTTGCATATTCGGTCGAAAGGTGTTTGCATTTAAAGTTTCATTACTGTCGGATTATTTTGAGAGGTGCGTCGATTTTTTTGTCTTAGAGTGTATATATATATTAGCAGTATACCCGTTCTTCTTACGGAATGTATAATATGAAGGAAATTAAAATTCACAATTATGTGCAAATTATTATAGTATTAAATGATATTGCTATTCAAAACATTTTAATAAATATCCCAGTATCATTATTCCAGTCAATTTATCCGATCTTGTTTATACGATTTGATTTTGGATAATAATGGATTTGCAGGGAATTTCACTAGGTATCCACCCCTAAAGAAACCATTTTATATATTTCTTCCCCATCTTCATATAAACATCGAGTTTGATCTGCAAGTGACCTTGATCTCTGATTAATACGCAGTGGTGATTTTTCTAAAGACGAGAGTAATCATTATGACATCGCCCCGTCAGATGGCCGGGTATACGATTTCTGCCCGTTTCAATGAGTTGAACGTCGTTCAGCATGTCTGTATATACTGTTTTGGAACAGGTGTTTATTGTGAAAAGTTATTGAATAACAAAGTATGTAAAGGTAACACAGCGCAAATTCCTGGGTAAGTTTGAGAGGAAGGCTAGAAAACACCAGTAGAAAGTTACATAGCCCTGTTAATAAAGAATTTGGGGCGTTGTTTTCGAGTATGTCTGAATGTCAGTGGAGGACATTTTCAGCATTTACTGTGAATAATGTTGCATTCCAATGAACACTTGTAAACTAAACGACATGATTTTATGCAGAGTGGGAAGGAAAATATAGTTGGTTCCATAGAATGGCTACCCATTGAAACACCCTGTACCTTAGCTTGTGATATTAGGATACGAAAAGTATTTTTATGTTAACAAAAGGGCCATAGTGGTAGCCTAAGACAGAAGTCATAGTTTAAAACAAAACTTACTGTACGTATCGTCTAGCGAGTAAAATACAACACCTTCAGGCCACCGGCCCTCACGATTCGTCATAGCGTTCCTATCGTACCCCTAAAAAGAAATAAGGATATTTCAGCATTACTCAGAACAATTACATAAAAGATTAGTCTGCAGAAATACCTTTACATTGTATCAAGTTAATACAACTGTAATGTAATAGGCAGTGCCTGATCAAGTGCCAAATCAAACACCATTTTGTGGCCCCCTTTTGCTTATAGTATTTTATATTGAGTATTTTAAAATAACAGATTTACAGGCTGTATCTCGAACAAAAGAAATATACTATCGTTAAAGAAAAAATAAAATAAATTTAAAAAATATTTAATAATAATCATCATCTAAGAAACATTGAAAAAATTTAATGTTACATTAAAATAAAACCAGCATTTTTTATATCTCTGAAAATTTTTTAAATTCTAAAAAATAATAACACTTTAAAAAAATAAATAAATTTGCATTTGAATTGGGACAATTAGTTTTAAAAATAACTTTTATATACTCCTTTGTAATGAATTCCTTATTATTATTTCGTAGAAAACAATATTTTTTATTAGTTTACTTTCAATGGGCATGACAGACTATGCGGTTTTATAACATAAATGTTCTTAACTTATTTTTTTATTGTTTTGAGTTTTGACAATGCTCTTTTGTTTACAGCTGGCGCCATTTTCCATTTATTCAAATTCTTCGAGAATCCCTATGTGACTGTATTCAAGAAAGTTTTGTCCTGAGTATATATGAATTCTATTTATCTGTAGGTTATGTGGAAGTCTAAAAGGTCGCTATAATGTGCAATATGGTATATTTCAAAATATTGAAAGTCTTACGCGATGGGTCGCAAACCCCCCCCCCCCCCCCCATGACTTCAATTTAAGAAAATGTCCTTCTTCTTTTACCCAGACCGTTCAACCTACCCGAAGGTGTAAGATATCTGTTTGGACGGCCGGGAAATGTCACCCAATTTAGACCAGAACCCAGTGGAAGCGGCATCCACAGTACCCATACCCTCCTTCTCTTACCACCCACCTCTTGGAAGAACATACAGACCCAAATATTTAACGTGTCCGTACTCTGCGTGAACACGGGGACAGTTTGGGAAGAGCTAGGAATAGAACTCGGCTTTTCGACGCGCAATCCACGCGCGCTAACCACTAGGTTGTCCCACCCCTAAGAGATGCTTAAAAGATAGATTTCCAGGTTGGGTCACGTGCACGTTTTAGTGAAAAAGCACAAAATTTCACTTTTTATACGGGCCCTCTACGAAAGAACTTCCAATTAGATATTTTTTCCTTATTCATTTAAAAGTATTTTTGAAAGAAAATCTGATTCTCCAATATGCAAAATTGGTCATGGGAAAACTTGTTAAAGTTTTAGGAATTAAACCGCTTTCACGCTATCAAAAACTATGGTGAGAACATAGATTTCAGGCGTCGTACGAAAAATTTAATTTAGCAGATAAAATTTGCATTCAGTAAAAATGATAGCGATTTTTCTAAAAAGATATCAGTGAAAGATACCTCGGTAAAATCTTTGTGAAAAGGTATCTAAACATTCCCATGTCATGGATATTGTAAAAAATGTTAACTCAATTCGTGAGATGCTACTGCAACCATTTTCGACTATTCAAAAGTTTGAAGAATTAGAAACCTCTGAGTATGGAGATCTTACACGAGTGCACTTCACTCATAAATCATTATTGCTAAAGTCCTCAGTCGTTTTTTGAATGGAATGCCTGAAATCAAATCATTTTTAGTCTCAAGAAATGAAACTTACAATAAATTAGATACCATAATGTGGATGGCTGACTTGGCATTTTTAACAGGCATCTCTACAGATTTAAACGACATAAATTCAAACGTTCAAAGCAAAGATAATCCCGTTTCAAATAGGATAAGAGCCATGAACACTTTTAAATGTAAGTTGAAACCTCATAGGTTTCTTATTTGAAAACTTTCATTAAAATACAAACATTAAAATACGAACATTTTCTACCATTAAAAAAATGAGAATAAAAGACAACGACAAAAATTATCAACTGCAAAGGCACATTGATGATTTTTAGTTGTTTAAAGATGAATTTGATAAACGTTTTCAGGATCTACAGGAAATTGAGCTACTGTTTTTATTTTTTGACGGATCCATTCTTAACATATCTAACGTGAATAGTCTAGCATCAGTCACGGATAATTTAGAATGGCCCGGTGGTTAGGGCATTAGGAAGACCCGAGTTCGATTCATGGTGCTGCCCCAAAACTAACCCCGTGTCTACGCGGAATACGGGCAATTCAAATAATATTAAGTGAAAATCATTGAAAGAGTTGGTTGCTTTTACAAACAGCCTGAAAGAGGCTTAAAATGTAGGAAACAACAGACATTGAGCAACGCCATTTGTTGTTTCACCATCAAGGTATTAAATGTGTCAATGTTTTAAATTTGACGATGCATCCTTAATCCAACAAAATTTAAAAACTTCCACCAAAGACTTCGAATATGACCGGCTTGGAGTTAGCTCCGTGACAACCAAATCAATTCACTTGTTAAGGATAATTCTTGCTTTCTCCCCATATCAAAATGCTAATGAACTTTAGAGAGCTCATATAAATTAAGCAATTAACCTACTTTCCCTTCTCTAGTTAATGGAAACCTTTTACAACAACACAGCTTTCGACTCAATGGAATAAAGGAGGAAAGTGTTTGCTATTGATGTTACACTGATAAATATAAGATGATTACACGCGATTTTTTTTAATTGACATCCAGAGACTTCTGGAAATAATTCGAATTTAAAATAATATAGAGATCCTGATGGTGTGAATTTTTACTTCACCTACGAAATATACAGGGTTCCTTGGAATGTCCTGTAGCACCTTTGCATAACTTTGTATGGAAAAGATTCACGAGTGTACACGTTATATCTATCTAGAGTAAAGCGACCATGCCCCATCGACTTAAAGGGATAGCAGTGTCCCTTGCGGAGAATTCAATAAGTTAGGATAGCAAACTTGACAACAAAGCGAGATACATAAAAAAGTCAGTTACAAAGTTGTAGATATTGAGTATCTACTTACAAAGAATCGACACCAGGAACACACAAAATGCGTATATGAAAGACATTAAATACCTATTAAAAAGTCGTTCTCTCTCTCTCTCTCTCTCTCTCTCTAATGGTGTGCTACTAAACCACTCTAGGCCTGTAAGGAAGTATTATAATTATCTTACAGAGATATTATTAAGACCTTTGACGACCCTACGCAACACCATCTTGTGATTGAAAAAACTGCAGGCTTCCATAAAATACATTTGAAACATGATAACATAAATGGACCTAAACAATATGGTACATGGGTGTAATGGCGTATCACCCGGGCCCACGGGGTTCCCAATGCAGTGGTGTCTAAGGAGAGGTTCGCAAAAGCATGAAAGATAATTGAAAGTAAGCACCTGTAAACCATCACACCTCTTCATAGATTTACGATAAATGTATATTTTAATATCTCGCTCCATATATACAAATTTTGCCCTTTAAAAATTAAAATTACAAAGAAGGTATATTAAAAGAAAATGCAAAATAATTTTCAAACATTACCAATATCTTAGATCCATTTCGGAGCATTATATCCCCTTGGAAAAGCCCCAAAAGTCCTATAAAAAAGAAGATATTAAGTGGAAATATGAAGTGAATCTACATTTAACAAACGCATACAGACAAATTATTTCATTTCTTCTTGCTTTTTACTTACTCATATTATAGTCTAGAGAGAGTATTGTTTTCACGAAAATATTTGCATTTTTTAGATTTTGATGCCAATATACGTTTTAAGACCTACTGAACATCTTTTGACTATTTTGGGTGTGATGTCCGGCCTGTCTTCAATCTATTATGTACACGGTTACGTCCACAAATATTAACGAATTTTCGCGAAAGATTATATCCAACTTTGTTATTTAGTAATCTAGACTAACTAACTAACTAACACACTCTCCTAGAGTGCAGAGGTTGGGACTTGGCACTTCGCCTTCTGTCCCAAGGGGAAAATCTAGAACTAGATGGAATATTTTAACATTTGAACGAAAACTTCGAAATTTATTCGAAATTTTATATTTTTTAATATGGCAGTATAGGAAAAGAAAATTGAAATAATCGTGCATAAAATAATTTATTTATGGCTCAATGATCACGATACTTCGTAATTTCAATCATTGTTGTAAAAAATAGCCGCAATATATTTCTGTTGTTCGTGACGTCATTAGCCTCTCTCGGGGCAAGTTACTCCCCGGGGTACATTATCAAGTATAGTATCAATGGAAAGATTTTTTTCAAACTCTTCAAAGTGAAGAGTAACACGCAATAATTGCAATCATTTGGACCCCTGATACCGATTTTTCAAATTTTTTCTTGCAAAATTTGAAAAAAAAGAAAACTACTAAAAACGGATTCGGGTGTGAGAAAGTCGAGTTGAGCCACACTCTAGTTCATTTGAATTTAATCGTATTTTACATTTAATCGTAATTTAATCGTTTTGTTTTTAATTTTAATCGTTCACAAAGAATGTATTGGGGGAAAAAAGTAAAACGAAAGTAACGAAAGATAATTTTAACGTAATCTATGCAAGGACGGAATCCCAGCCTAGCTTACTTACATCCCAAACTTCATACCGCAATGGAACTTTTAAGGAAGTGCAAAACGTGAATCCCTGCTGTTCATTAAGAATGCCATTGGTAAGTAATTATTAAACACTTTATGAATTACTATACGTAAACCCAAAAATGACAACATGTGATTAAGTTTTCGACAAAACGAAAACTTTGTGGTTTTTAATGCCTCTCTGACCAAGTAAATTCAGAAATTCAAAAATAAAATTGTTATTTTTCACTTAGTCTTTATACATCCCATTTTTGATAACCTCCCTTTGCGTCGTAGCCCCCCCCCCCCCGCCTTCATTTTTCTAATCAAATTCAAGCTCCTGAGTTATTTTTCCTGTATTTGGATTGGTTTGATGTATCTCTGAAATATTTTGAAGTGAATCTGTACATCAAAGTCAGAACAAACGAAAACTTGACGATTTTACCAATCCTTCCTTCCCTAGTGTATCCAAAATATGAAATATTAGGTACTTTTATGTTATTTACAATGCTTTCTATTGCTAAACCTCACTTTTATATTTTGATTTTTTTTTATTTATTCCCCCCCCATCAACATTTGATCGATCCCTTTTTTTTCTAGTCACCTTCAAGCATGTGAGTTATTTTAAATTTTTCTCTATATACTATTTGACTTAAATATTTCAAAAAAATTCTCAGACGTTTTCGTTCAATTTTTTTTTCTCAAAACTAAGGAAAAATGGAAACGTTGTAATTTTTATAGCCCATCCCCTCACCCCGCCCCACCAGAAAATCAAAAAATAAGTAATAACATATAGATTGTTTTATTAATGACGTATAAATTGTTGGGTTTTACGCAAGTATGGGACTCCAGTAAATATATTCCTCTAAACCAGTGATATTCAAACTGTGTTCCGCGGAACCCCGGGGTTCCGCTAAACGTTTTCAGGGGCTCCGCGACTTTTTTAATAAAATTTTAGGTTTTTGCTATAAGATTTTATAACACTTTTATTAAATTTTTTGTTATTCAAAAATTTCGATAATTGATAAATGCGTTTGCAAATAACAACAATTAAGCCTGATTTTCAAAAGTTGTGTAGCAAGAAGCAAGCGCATTCAAGTCATTAAATTTAGTTACTTCTAGTATTACTTCTGAATTAGATATATTCCGAATTTTGTATTTTCTTGCATTTATGCCTACAAATATGCTTGTATGTTTCACTGCAGTGGCGACTTTTTAGAACCGACAAATTCACCTCAGCTGTATTCAATAAAAAATCTGAATAACATGTTTTTAATAATTTATTTTTGTATTTAGTATTTGGTTTTATGATTATAATGGTCAAAATTAATTTCCAGTCTTCGGTAGTTAATTTTTGTAAATGTAGCTTTAAAACTTTTTTGCGGAGGGAGAGGGGGCACCGAGATTTCCTGTTACGTCACTATGCTTAAAGTCACTATGCTTAAAGTCTTTACGTCACTATGCTTACGGGGCATATTTTTTGTACTAGGATTCCAAAAAAAATTTTTTTTAAGCGTAGGGTTCCGAAGACGTTAGAAATTTGAAGACCACTGCTCTAAACTAATGACTTGATACTCTTTCATGGTATTTTCGCCTTAAAATTACTTGAGCTGAAATTTTCATACGATATGTACTTTAATTATAACACAAGGTGTACATCTCCGAAAAAAAACCGAACCACCTTTCATTATTCGTGCGCCGTTCATAACACAGTAAATTCAAATATACCATTCGATAGGGAACAACATTCTCTACAAATTCGTATGCTTAAAATTTGCATAAGGGGCCGTCTTTATACCTAAATGTGCATCAACTTTAAATTTTCTAATGGAAATATCTAATTTTGATGCCAGATTTCGAATCTACATCAACATTTTACCTCGGATATCGAAAAAAAGTTTGAAGTCATTTGATTCTGCTATTTTTAGCTCATGAGTAAGTAAAGTTGTATGTTTCTAATGTTAAAAGACTTTCCCAGACATTTGTTCACATCTACCGAAATAATTTTTTTGTAGCATTGGCTCTTTTTTCCTTATTACGCTACTATTAAACGACACAAACAAAATCCAAGTAATTTTTCTCTTCAAAATAATGTTTTGTATACAATATGAATGAATTACGAAATTAATATTCGAAAAGAAAATATGAATAGCAACCTTGATATATTTTGCTGGTAATCGATTTAGAAGATCTTGTGACTGTGCAAATGTGATTATGCAAAATTTCAGCTATTTCTTCCCAGTAGTTTTTTCGCTATACAAATTTTCGTTATTACGATGATTTTAGAAGATATCCATTAGTTGCAAAAAGAAATGGCTAACTTGAACACGGTATATTTAAATGAAAATTTTTGACACTTACCCATTATTTAATATAACTAGCATTGCTCTCTTCCCAGTTATAAAAAATTTAGTGTAATACGCACCTTAATAATCTGAAAATACTGGCGTCTGCGTGCGAATGTAACTAAACCAGAGCATTCAAAACTCACATTTGGGATCTTTCGTTTAAAAAAAGAATTTGAGGAATTAATATGGTAGAAACCTATTGCCAAATGTTGAAACATGTCTTCACATTTAAGTTTACTTTTGTTATACGTATATAGATTCAGAAACTGCAGTAAACCATCGTTAAAATGTCCATTCTATAATGTTCTCTAACTATTTTGACAATTCGAACATTCTTAGAATGTGCTGACTCCGCCATTCGCGTAATTTGACCATTTTTAGAATCCCATAAGTAAAAAGGGTTTGATGTTCTCAAACGCGCAAGATAAGAAATCAAAAGAAAAAATGCTGTGAAGTATTTCATTAAAGCAGCAAATAGCCCACTTTTTTTAGAGCAGTTCTGATAAAGCAGCTATAATCTCGGTCTTCGAATTGCGGTTTTAAATATGAAATCCCCGAATCATCCCCATATTTAAAACAGTAGATATCTTAAAAGAATCTTATCTGTAATCTACGCTTAAAACAGTGAGACCTCCGGATACAACGGCAGGAACTTTATATGGAATTTATTTATGAAATCAAAACTGGATGTTGCCATTGGAGATTTTAAAGTTCGTGCGTAATTTGATAAAGCCGGCCCTTTAATCAAACATTTTGCATAATTTGCAGAAGATGCTATTCCCTATCGAAAGATATCTTCCAATTTACTTTACTATAAACGATGACTAAATAACGAGGGGGTGGTTCTTTTCTTCCCCCGCAGCTGTACATAAAATGATGTCGCGAAAGAAAAAATAAATAACTTCGAAAGTAATGCACATAAGTGTATATTATTGTATCTACATACCGATGACAGATAAATGGTATTTTTTGTTGTTGTTTTGTGTAGAATTATAATTACATCACCGAAGTAATAATAGTGCAAGCAGTATCCCGGCAGTAGGCGCCTTATCGATATGGAGGCACTTCATACATGTTTAAGAACTTTCATCCGTGGGACATATATAGAACAAGAAGGATCCATCATGCATAAAGCATTGATTATGAAACACTTTCCAACTGAAATGCAATTTATTTACATTTTAAGCTGATTCAAAAATTGACATCGATAAAAATTAATCTTAAAACTTCATCGAAAAAGACAATGCGAGTTACACAAAATTAACTTTATTCAAATGACGTCATCGAAAATGTAATTTACGATGCTTTTGCGTAGTGTTCATACGATGCAGTTATTATTACGCCACAATTATAATATTTCATTAATATATAAACTACATCGTTTGCTTATCTCATGTTAAGTTAGTCCTTCGAAATTGTGTTGTAACTACGAAAAACCATTTCATTTTACAAATCGTCTGCCTCTCTATGTAAAATTCATGAATGTTTCATTCATATCACTTATATTCCAGACTCCAGAGCTAAATAATTGTGAGTGAAAAGAAATTCAGCAATTTTTATACAACTCACCTTACAGTCGCTCAATTTGTTTACATTCTGTAGGCTATAGTTTAGCGTTAAAATTAGGCTTCTTTGTAGGAACAAAGAAAATATAGTTATAATTTTAAATAGAAAATATTGTAATTGCGTTGGCACATAATTTAGATACACAGATAATACGCAAAAGTAAAAGCGGTTTTATGACGGATGCAACACTAGATATAAATGTAAACGATCTTTAAACATTACACAGCGGGGAAAAAAATGGAAGCCATATTTTATTTTGTAATGAGTCTCGTGATCTCTTCATACAATATGGGTGTAATTATTATTTCTATTTCTGTTTAAAAAACTACCCAACATATTTTTCTGAAATTTGTTTTATACATTTGTAAAGAATCTTGCTGCCCTAACCGGGAATCGAACCCTGGATCTTCGAACTGACCAGCCGACGCTCTACCGTTGAGCTATTGGAACGAAATTGCAAGCTGCTGTTGTCGAAGAGGACTCTGCACATTTTATGTGATAATTTGAATATTTCTTAAAATTTTCGAAGCAATATATGAATTTTAGCACCTTTTAAAAAATGTTTGAAAAATTAAGTCCCATAGAGTTCAATATATTTCATTTTTTTTTTCGACCCGGGTTAAATCCGAAACTAATTGGGT
Source organism: Amaurobius ferox (assembly GCA_951213105.1). NCBI lineage: Eukaryota > Metazoa > Arthropoda > Arachnida > Araneae > Amaurobiidae > Amaurobius > Amaurobius ferox. The sequence continues at coordinate 82,756,250 of OX578135.1, read as the reverse complement.
GATATTCATTGTTATTCCCAAACATCCCGCAGACTGTTTCAACAACATACTAAAATGGCATTTCGATAAAGTCATTTTTACGGCAGGTATCGTGCGGACAGACAGACAGACAGAATGACCAAAGTCATAAACACTTTCAACTATGTTGTAAAATGTTAAAAGAGGGATGAAGAGTAGTCTGTTTAGATATTACAAATATTTTTTCTAAACAAATTTTAAGTTCTGAAAATAAATAAAGTATTTTATCGTCTTCAGCAGATGATGGAGTTTATAATAATGTATTTATTTATTCACTTCTTTAAGTGTTTCCTGAGGCGAAATGGCAAGGAGTTTTTTTCTGTGACAGTTCTGGTGATGGTTCTTCTTCAGAATCGGATTAAAATCCAAAATAGCCAAAGAAGAAAAGTTCTAAAACTTGAATTCCATTTTGAATATAAACAGGAAGTAAAATCACCCCCCTTCCCCTCCCTCCCTTGTCAGTCTCCAAAAATGTGGTCGCTTCAGGAGAGGGGATGCTTTCTGATGATCTTTGAACTAAGATAAATTTACCATTGAATCTACGGAGGAAAAATCCACTCCGAGGAAAAGTGGTCGTTGAAGGATGTGGTCTCTTAATAGAGGTGATCACTCAGAGAGGTTTTTCTGTATGCAAGGTGTCCCAAAAAGATTGAAACGCGCTAAGTCTTTACCTGCTGAAGATAAGTGGGCAATATAAATTGCAAAAATGTTGAAAGTGAGATAGGAAATAAGACTACGTTAATGAAATAGTCCTCCCATTAATTTTCAAAAAGTTACACTTTTTAAATATTTATACGAACCCCTTAGACAAATTTGGTCAATCAGAAAATTTTTATTTTTAATGCAACAAGATCATTAAAAAACCGCATATCTGTATCTTTGAAATTGAGCGAGTTATATTTAATTGAAAATTGAACATTGTGAATGGGGATCCTATATCAAATTAGACATGTAAATTTGTGACACATCACAAAAAAGATATAACTGGATGATAATACATAGGAGACATTTTTGCGAATTCCGCATAGGCTCACGATGCCATCACGGATTCTTAAGTACTTTTCACATTGAGACATGCCATCTTTTATTTGAAACAATTGAAATAAATAAGTAAACAAATGCAAATATGTATTTGATTTTGAAATTTAACATAATTTTTCAAAATGAAAAATAGAACGCAAGATTTTTTCTTTCCTTTAACTCTAATTTAGCCGTTTCAAATGTTTATAGTAAAATAATTTTAAAAAACGGAAGAATGAAATACAGACGATTTATTTTTCAATTTACGTATTTATTCCCAGTATTATTTCTATTCAATACAACTAAACTTTTTTTTAATATTGTACCAAAATAAAGAAGATTAGAAATCATTCTGTGAATCGTCAGCATGTTTAGTTCTGAATTGACGAATTAAGAACACGTAACTGGCTGTGCAATATGGTATTTTTAACAAATAACGAGCTTTTCGAATTAACAATGATTTATGCTCTGTGTAATAAAAATACTGCAGAAACTGCTCGGGATTTTGGATGGCGATATCCAAACTTGCCTGAAATTTCACTTACATTTGTTTGTAGGATGATGAGGAGATTAAGAATTACCGATTCATTTCATCCAAGACCTGACCCTGGAAGAAATCGTTTGTATACGGAGGACCAAGAAACTGACATCATCGCATATTTTTCTTTCAACCCACGAACAAGCATTCGAAAAGCAAGCGAAACTTTGGGGCTACCTAGGATGTCAATTGCTAGAACACTTGGAAAATACCACTGGCATCCATTTTGTATTCATAGACTTCAAGCACTTCATCCCTCCGATTTTGACCGGCGTTCTGCAACTGGTTGTTAATCCAACAAGACATCAATTCGAACTTTGTTAAGAACATTCTGTGGACTGATGAATGTTTGTTTACGGAAGATGGAGCAATCAATGCTCACAATTATCATTATTGGGATAATATGATACCATTTTTTGTCCGTGAAATACATCATCTGAGAAAGTTTTCTATGTCTGTATGGTGCGGAATTTGGAATGGAAAACTGATTGATCCTGTGTTTTATGAAGGGACTCTTGCAGCTGAAAAATACATGCAGCTTATTTTAAACGGTACTTTAACGGATTTTATGGAGACGACAACATTATCGCTTCTAAAAAACATGTATTATCAACAAGATGACGCGCCTGCACACCAAGCTATAATTGTGACAAACTAGCTCAACGAAAACTTTGATAAACAGTGGATTGATTTGAAAGGAGCCACAGAATGGCTCCCCAAATCCCCTAATTTTACCCCTCTCGATTTTTACTTATAGGGTCGTCTTCGAACACTAGTTTATAATACTCGTCCACTAAACGCAATTGACCTTAAACAAAAGATAATTGATACTTGCAACAATATTAGTGGTGAAGAACTCCAAAATATTTACAGAAGCATCATTAGAAGAGCTCTGTTATGTATTGGAGTTGAAGGAAAACATTTTGAGAATGCTTTGTGAATTGGGTTTTGTGAGTTGTATTTCCAGTATTTGTAACGAAATGTGTCCCTTTAAATCAGTGGTCTTCTATCAATGCATGCATATTTTAATTATGTGCCCCAACCGCGTAGTGAGTACCACTGCTTTATATGATCTCTGTGTAATGCTTTATTTAGATGCATTTGTGATAAATAATTTTGACACATATTAACGTATTTTTGATCTAAACAATTTCCATCCTCAATTTGTTTATGATCCCTATTTTCACTGATGAAACAGCCTTTCACATGGTACGGAAAAGTGGCATAAATCAGATTTTTTCCTTTATCATAATTCAGTTGATTTTAAAGATACAGATATGCGGGATTTTTTTAATGATCTTGTTGCATTAAAAATAAAAAATTTCTGATTTGACCCAATTTGTTTAAGGGGGTCGTATAAAAATTTAAAAAGTGTAACTTTTTAAAAATTAATGGGAGAAATATTTCATTAACGTAGTCTTATTTCCTACCGTACTTTCAACATTTTTGCAACAATTTACATTGCACACTTATCTCCAACAAGGTAAAGAATTAAAGCTCATTTCAATATTTTTGGGACACCCTGTATAGTTCAAATGTCGTTTAAGCCACTGCCGGTGCTCACAGCGTGTTATTACTATAAAATCAAACTTGCTCCATTTGTTATCTGTATATATATAGCATGCAATAAAATGCATATATGTGCATAACTTTACGAGTTAATTATTACTTTCTCTGCATAAATAATGTATACGGAAAGTGTTTTGAAGGGGTCGAAAATTCGAATTCGAATCTTCAACGGAAGAGTACGGTTCAAGCATCCATGAAACTCCAAATGAACGTTTTGACGGTGGTGTGTATGTGTGTGTGTGTGTGTGTTTGTGCTAGCTTATGAACGAATGGGGCATTTCGAATAAAAAATCGGTACGATTACTGCAATCAATGAACATTGGAACCCTATTGATTTTAAACGCAATTGAATGTTCGAAAGACCCCCCCCCCCCCCCCCCCCAATTTTTAAATGACTTTATAAAAAGAAATCTTTAAAAAAATATGTCCGAACCTTCAATGTCAAATAAATAATTATTCTATACGTGATTTTCATTACAAAACGAGTGATATAATTTTTAGAACTCTAGCATACCCCGTTCTCGAGATATTTCACATTTTTCACATAAAATGATCAAAAGATATACATAAAATTAAAAACGAAGTATCATTAAATAGGTTGATATTCTATATACAATATAATGGGACAAATTTACTAACATCATGATCGCGTATATAACTCGTTCTATTCATGAGAGAGACATCGATTGATTAAAACTCAAACTATCGGGTAATAAGTATAGAGTCCCTCTGCTTGTCTGGATGTTACACTTAGCGGGAAATTTAGTAACAATTTGGCGATCTTAACGACGAACTTGTTAAAATATTACCAACTTGTCGATTTTTGAAAATATCGCCAAATTAAAGTACGCGAAATGGGACAAAATTGACTTTTTATTAACAGATATGTCACAAAACTGACGAAAGTTCAATTTCTTTGATGTATCCTATCGCATTGTGGGAATTCATATTTCTGATGTAGCAAAAGTCATGTGCAGCTCGCATCATTTTTCTTTGAGTCCTATTCTTTCATGCATATCTATGGCCTTCTTAAAAAAGTCCATATCAGCCCTTTACTGATATTAAAGATAAGATAAATCTACTTGGATAAGATATACCTACAATGTGAATGTGCCTTTACAGAAATAAGGATTTTCTTCGTGTGTGTTTTTTTTCTTCTTAATGTAAATAGGGAGATAAATGTGACTTACTATTTTCCATTGGGAACTGTTCGGAAGAAACTGAACCACATATTGAAGCCCATGCAATGCTGAAGAATATCACAGACAGCATCTTTCAGAATTCAGTTCCTCTACCCAGTGCAATAAAATAAATGGAATCTTCAACAAAACATTCACAGCTTCTACATTATCTGAGTCCTCTCGACGTCATATGATAAACGCAACAATCGGTGTTTCATAGATAAAACACAATAATGACAAATAGTAGTTTAGCATTCAAAACCTAAGCTTTAACTTGGTTACAGTTGCAAAACCAGCCGATAAGGAGCACTCCCAAGCCTTGGATTCGCTCTCCCAGTGCAGCCACCAGCATCGGTGAACCGTTTTCGTGCTTACTAGCTCTCTTCAGCACCGTATAGCCACCGCACTGGAGACACGAAGACTAGAAACATGCTTTTATTTCAGCTATAGGTTCAGTGAATAAACAATACAATCTGCAGATTTCCTGAGTCCAGAATTTTTAAACTCTTCACGACACTGCCTGACAGAACAGAACCTGATCCTGCCTCGCACAAAATAGTCATACAAGTCCTTTAATAGGTATATAAGTCCGACTTTCTTTCAAAAATATCGAAAACCATAAAGGTGCGTGGATATTGATAGCGTTTCTAGAATGATTTCAAAATTTTGCACTATCACTGCCTGAAATTATTAATAATTAAGACATTGTATTATTTTTATTTATCGAGGCGAAGTGAAGCAGCACTTCACTTAGACTCTATTAGATGTCGTAGCTCGGGGGATTATTTTAAACGCAATTCCAAACATGATTTCATGTGAGAAAAGCTAGTGCTGTCATTTATTGATGTATTGAAACTATGTAACCAGTTCTAGTCATCGTCAATTTTAGAGATATATATATATATGTGTTGAAGACCCAGACCACACGACCAACCCTAGGGTTTACGGTAGCAATATGTGTGGATACATATATTATATAAATATATACAGGGTGATTAAAAAAATAGGCCAAACTTTACGAGGTGGTAGTACACACCAGAACAAGCATTTTTCATCATAGTTTACCGGGTCGGAAATGAAACGTAAAGGCGTCAGTGGGCGTTTAATGGTGAAACAGATGAGGCGAGACGCAAACACAAGAATGACTTAGAAGTTAAAAAATGACATTTAGTAAACAATAATTTCGGTAATGGCTCAAAAAAGCGACCGGCAACTTAAATGTACATCTCACAGCGGCGATGGAGGGATTGGCGAACTCTCTCGAACAGACCAGACATGAAGCGCACTTCGGTAGCAGCGGCTGTAATTCTGGCAACGAGTCTTCAGATTTAAGGGAAGTGTCACAGACGAAACTCTTGAGGTATTCTCACAAAAAGAAGTCAAGACACGACAGGTTAGACGGTTGTGGAGGCCACGCTACGGTACCACCTCGCCCAATCCATCGGCCCAGATAAGTGACGTTCAGATAGTTCCTTACCTCTCGCACAAAATGGGCCGGTACTCTATCGTGTTGGAACCACATACGACACCGGATGTCTGTTGGAACATCCTCCATCAATTCCAGCAAGACCTCTTGCAGGAAAATACGGAACATTCTCCCATTCCGGCATAAGATACGACCCTATTAGGTGGTAGCCGAAGATTCCTGCCCACACATTGATGGTGAATCGTCGCTGATGCGCATGTGGATATGTTGCATGTGGGTTTACACTCGCTCACACATGTTCATTGTGGGTGTTAAATGTGCCATCAAGTGCAAAGGAGGCTTCAGCCGTGAAAAGCACAGTCACCGGAAAATCACACTCTGTCCAAGGAACAATCCAAGACTAACTAGAAAGACTTTCTAGTTAGTCTTGAACTTACACCCACAGATTTTTGTCTGTGGGTGCACCCACAGAAATTTGAAGAATTTTTTGTAGTTGTTAATCTTCTTTAAATCGTATTAGGATTAGATTTTCCCGAGAAAGCTATTTACATAAAAACGGCGTGAATGAACAATCAAAGCTCAACGTTGAATTATTTAAATTGAAGCAATTACTTACACTACCCCTTCTTTGACTTCGAACCATGGTGTATTTGACCATTACCACCTAATAGAGATGGTTTGGATCTGAGCTTAAAAGACCGTTGCAGTCGGTGGTCGAGTCATAAAATAGAGCCGTTGAAAAGTTATCTCCCTCACGTTCTGTCAAACTGTTCGGACATTGATAGTATTGTTTGATCGACTATGGGTGCGTTATATCCTGCTTAGAATAAGTTGTAAGAAATTCTAGAATATTGGTGCTAAAAGAACTTAAAATTACCAAATAAAATTGTTATGCATGCATTGCATCCACTACAAAATTCTGCGCAAATATCCTTTATTATTGAGGGACGTTATGCAAGATATTCCATTTCAGTGGGTGCAAAAATAATATTTAAACAAGAAATATCAATCATACATAAAACATTGATTATGAAACACTTTCCAACTTCAATGAAATTTTATTTAAACATCTCTAAAATGCGATACAATCCTCGGTAATATTTTAAAAATTATCACAATACTACATTAATTTATTATATTTGAAAACTTAAAACTTCATCGAAAAAAATGAACTTCATTCAAATGACGGCATTGAAATATAAATTGCCTGGTTTAAACATCTCTAAAATGCGATACATTCCTCGGTAATATTTTTAAAATAATCATAATACTACAATAATTTATTATATTTGAAAACATCATCGAAAACAAATGAAATTTGTTCAAATGACGTCATCGAAATATAACACGCCTGGATCTCTCTATAAAAGCAGCATTTCATTCATAAACAGTTATCCATTCATTTCATTTATCACAGTACTATATTAATTTATTTTATTTAAAAACTTAAGACAATGGAGGTACAAATAATTAAACTCTATACTTAAAACTTCATCGAAAAAAACGTCCTTCTCTCTGTAAAATTAATGAATATTTCATTCACATCAGCTACATTGCAGGCTCCATGAGCGAAATAATTTTGCGTTAAAGAAATGCAGCAATTCTTATACAACTCATTCTAAATATTTCACTGTTTACATTTTACATAAGTGAAAAATAGGCTTCGTTGTAGAAATAATCAAATTTGGATGATCATTTAAACTCAAATATATTGTAATTTCGTTGTTTCAGTATATAGATGCACAGAATTTAAGCAAAAATAAAGCGGTTTAAGGACAAATACTCAATATTAATTTAAAAAATCAAAAATCACGATTTTGAGACAAGATGGATGCCATATTTCATTTTGAAGTGGGTCACGTGATCTCTTCAAATAACCGTCAAGTGATTGCTTCATATAAGAGGCGTAATTATTGGTTTAATTTTTATTTAAAAAACTACTGAATATATTTTGCAGAACTTTTTTTTAACACTTTACAACAAAGTTGAAAAGTGTTTATGACTTTGTTCATTCTGTCTGTCTGCCTGTCTGTCTGTCTGTCTGTCTGTCTGTCCGTTAGCACGATAACTGCCGTAAAAATGACTTAAACAAAATGAAATTTTAGTATGTTGTTCAGACGGTCTGTAGAACCTATGGGAATATAAATGAATAATATTACCCAATTAGTTTTGGATTGAACCCGGGTCGAAAAAATGAAATACATTGAGCCTTATGGGACCTAATTTTTCAAATATTTTTTAAGCGGATTTAAAATTCACAAATTGCTTCGAAAATTTTAGGTAATATTCAAATTGTTCCATAAAATATATAAAAAAAATTCAGCGAAATATATTCAGTAGTTTTTTAAATAAAAATTAAAATAAGAATTACACCTCTTATATGAAACGATCACGTGACCATGATATGAAACGATCACATGACCCACTTCAAAATGATATATGGCATCCATCTTGTTTCAAAATCGTGATTTTTTTTAAGTTCTTTTTAATTCATATTGAGTATTGTATCCGTCCTAAAACTACTTTATTTTTGCTTAAATTCTGTGCATCTACATACTTAAACAACGCAATGACAATATATTTGAGTTTAATTGCTCATCTAAATTTGATTATTTTCACAACTAAGCCTATTTTTCACCTATGTAAAATGTAAACAGCAAAATATATTGAATGAGTTGTATTAGAATTCCTGTATTTTTTTAACACAAAATAATTTAGTCCATGGAGTCTGCATGGCTGATATGAATGAAATATTAATTGATTTCATAAAGAGAAGGACGATTTTTTTCGATGAAGTTTCAAGCATAGAGTTTAATTTTTTGTAGCTCCATGGTCTTAAACAAAATGTTTAAATAAAATAAATTATTATAGTATTGTGATGAATGAAATGAATGGGAGAAAGTTATGAATGAAATCCTGTTTTTATAGAGAGATCCAGGCGTGTTATTTTTTCTATGACGTCATTTGAATTAATTTCAGTTGTTTTCGATGAAGTTTTCAAATATAATAAATTATCGTAGTATTATGATAATTCTAAAACTATTACCGAGGAATGTATAACACTTTAGAGATGTTTAAACCAGGCAATTTATATTTCAATGCCGTCATTTGAATGAAGTTCATTTTTTTCGATGAAGGTTAAAGTTTTCAAATATAATAAATTAATGCAGTATTGTGTTAAGTTTCAAAATATTACCGAGGAATGTATTGCATTTTAGACTTGTTTAAATAAAATTGCATTGAAGTTGGAAAGTGCTTCATAATCAATGCTTTAAGCATGATTGATCTTTCTTGTTATATATTTTATGGAATAATCTGAATATTACCTAAAATTTTCGAAGCAATTTGTGAATTTTAAATCCGCTTAAAAAATGCTTGAAAAATTAGGTCCCATAAGGTTCAATGTATTTCATTTTTTCAACCGGGGTTCAATCCAAAACTAATTAGGTGATATTATTCATTCATATTCCCATAGATCCCACAGACCGTCTGAACTACATACTAAAATTTCATTTTGATTAAGTCATTTTTACGGCAGTTATCGTGCTAACGGACAGACAGACAGAATGAACAAAGTCATAAACACTTTTCAACTTTGTTGTAAAGTGTTAAAAAACGAAGTTCAAAATGTATGTGTTAAATATTTGTATAATATAAAGCAAGAAAGATCAATCATGCTTAAAGCATTGATTATGAAACACTTTCCAACTTCAATGCAGTTTTATTTAAATATCTCTAAAATGCGAAACATTCCTCGGTAATATTTTTTAAATTATCACAATACTACATTAATTTATTATATTTGAAAACTTCATCGAAGAAAACGAACTTCATTCAAATACGGCATTTAAATATAAATTGCCTGGTTTAAACATCTCTAAAATGCGATACATTCCTCGGTAAAATTTTTAAAGTTATCATAATACCTCAATAATTTATTATATTTGTAAGCTACATCGAAAACAAATGAACTTTATTCAAATGACGTCATCGAAATATAAATCGCCTCTATATAAAAGCAGCATTTCATTCATAAACTTGTTTCCAATCGTTTCATTCATCACAATACTATAATAGTTTATTTTATTTAAAAATTTGAAAAATTGTTATCTACCATTGTTATTTTAAAATGTGAAACCTCTCTATATAAAACAATGAAACTCTTAAAAAGATATTTATTATATAATATATCTCTTTTTTTTCTTTCTAGAGGATATAGCAAAAGTCAGAATTTAATTGAATTTGTTTTTCTCCTTATATTAAATAATTTTTATTTAAAAAACTACTTAACATATTTTACTGAAATTTTTTTATATATTTTATGGGATAATTTGAATATTTTCTAAAATTTTCGAAGCAATCTGTGCATTTTAAATTCGCTTAACAAATGTTTGAAAAATTAGGTCCTATGGTATTTCATTTTTTCAACCCGGGTTCAATCCAAAACTAATTGTGTGATATTATTCATTTATATTCCCATAGGTCCCACAGATCGTCTAAAACACATACTAAAATTTCATTTTGATAAAGTCATTTTTACGGCAGTTATCGTGCTAACGGACAGACAGACAGTCAGAATGAATGAACAAAGTCATACACACTTTCAACTATGTTGTAAAGTGTTAATAAACTGGCTTAGTTTGAAAAATTTCAGAATTTTACTTAGATTAAAACTTTTTTTGTTTATTTAATGGAAGCGGTATTCCAAAAGAAAATAATCATACTGTTAAACCTTTCCATTCTATGATACATTCAAAAGTATAAATGAATTTTTGGCAATAAAATATCTAAAACAGAAGTTATGAAGCATTTGACATTAGGCAAGAATAAGTACATAGTGTTAGGTAATAACACCATTCTTTAAACTGGAGTTAATTTCGTAAAAATGCAACATTTGGATAAATGAATGAAAATGACGCTAAATCAATGAAAATGACGACTAATTGAAGAAAATTCAATATATTGGAAAGAATATAAGTATCTACTATAAGAATAACATTTTTTTAACACTTTACAACATAGTTGAAAAGTGTTTATGACTTTGTTCATTCTGTCTGTCTGTCTGTCTGTCTGTCCGTTAGCACGATAACTGCCGTAAAAATGACTTTATCAAAATGAAATTTTAGTATGTTTTTCAAACTGTCTGTGGGACCTATGGGAATATAAATAAATAATATCACCCAATTAGTTTTTTATTGGACCCGGGTTAAAAACATGAAATACATTGAACCCTATGGGACCTAATTTTTCAAACATTTTTTAAGCAAATTTAGAATTCACAAATTGCTTCGAAATTTTTAGAAAATATTCACATTATCCCATAAAATATATAAAAAAAATTTCAGTAAAATATATTAAGTAGTTTCTTAATTAAAAATTATTTAATATAGGGAAAAAAACAAATTCAATTAAATTCTGACTTTTGGGTTATCTTCCAGAAAGAAAAAAGAGCTATATTATACAATAAATATGTTTCCAAGAGTTAAATCATTTTGTATATGAGAGAGGCTTCACATTTTAAAATAAATTTAGTAGTTAACAATTTTTCAATTTTTTTTTAATTTTATATAACTTTTCATGATATACTTATTTGATGACATTTTTAATGCACTTTCCTACGTCCTAGAGAGCTAAAATTTGGTACACAGCTTAAATTTGTTGAACATTTTATTCTACAAAAATTTGGTGGATCTTTAAATATAGATCAAACATTTTTTTCGAAATTGCCTGCAAATAATCCCCGTTCACTTCTATAAATCATTGCTGTAATATTGTTAAAAATTCTGATGTGGGCAGCACATGTCTTTCCCTGCAGATTTATATTCATGTTCTCTTTATTTCTTCAATAATAATCTGAGTTTATCTGCACAAAATAACAGCCATAAGTATTTTAAATGACATTGAATTTCCACGTTAAACTTAAATTTGGTTCTCATTTCATAGCTGGACTTATTGTCAAAGGTGGCGTAGCGAAAAAACGAAAAAAATTAAATATCTCAAGAACAGCTAGTCCTAGAGTAATGGGGTTAGTCTTATTCTTTTTGTTGTCAAAAATCACGTATAAAACAGGAATTTAATTGATATAATTGAGCACACGTAGTCTTTTATTTTTGTATTTAACGATTTTTGCGGGCCATTTCGCAAAAATAGCCCGTTCCTTTTTCCCGAATCGTACTAGAATAACCTACAAATGATTTATATACCTAATTTTGTTAAATTTGTTCCATTAGTTTTTAGCTAGAGTGGATAAAGGCAATTTCTGCCGGCCATTTCGCAAAGAAGGCAGGTTCTTTTATTACGAATAATACTATAATCTAATGAACATCAAGATTTCCCACAAAAAACATACCTACCAAAGTTTGTGAAATTCGGTCCATTAGTTTTTCAATTAGAGTGGATGTAATATCCTCACAGACACACAGAAACATACACAGATACACCCTTACACTCACACAGACGTCTTCCTAAAAATAGTTTTTTCGTGTTCTAGAAGTCCCAAAACGTGTAGATCCTTTGAAAATTCGAGTTCCGATCTTCGAAACGATTCCAATACTTTGAATACATACATACACACACACATATTATCTGTGTATCTAAATTCCGTGCCTATGCAATTACAGTAGTTGTGATTTTAAATGATCCCTAAACTTTTATTATTTCTTCAACAAAGCCTAATTTTAATTTATGCAGAATGCAAATATCTCAAGCGATTGTAAGGTGAGTTACATAAGAATTGCTGAATTTTTTTCACACAAAATTATTTAGCTCTGGAGTCTGGAATACAAGTTATATGAATGAAATATTCATTGATATTGCATAGAGAATGAGATGATTTATATTTCGATACAGTTTTAAATATTTAAGTATAATAAATTACTGTAGTACTGTGATAATGTAAAAGATATCACCACTGAATGTATCACATTTTAGAAATTTTTAAATGAAATTGCATTTCAGTTGGAAAGTGTTTCATAATCATTGCTTATGCATGATTGATCTTTCTTGTTTAACTGTAAAAGTAGTAAATACATTGCATTGTATAAGGAAAGTCATGTGCTGCCCACATCGGATTCTTTCTTTACCTATTAAAATACAATTTGTGCTAGGACTAACTTACACAGAAGGATAAAATATTTTTTAGAATGTTGCTAATTCGTCAATTCAGTTTTACTTTCCCTACTATGCATTATAATGTAAGGAAAAATATTGTGATATGATAAAAAAATACGCCACTCAGATCTATATGTTTTGAGCATTCCTGAATGAAAATCAACTCTTTTATCGATGTTGTTTATGTGCAGGTATGAGTTGGTTATGGAATAAAGTATCCAAGTTCATCCGGGATAAGAAAATTTATTCATTTGATCTGTTTTTTATTCTTTAACTACAGTAAATTTTTATAAAAACATACATAATATGAAATGTACAGGAGATTTTTTTATAGAAAGGAAAAGCTTCCAGGTATTTTGTGAAATTTAGAGTGGATTTAGTTCCTCAATTTTTAACTAATTTTAACTTAATTTTAATTAAAGCATGAATTTGTAAACAACTTTTGTTTTAACGGGAATTTAGAACCATCTACCAACGATTGGTTTGACGATGCTATCCATTGAGCTACTAAGATAATTATCTTTCCTTCTACATTTGATGTGGAACCTATAATTTCCATTCTCTTCTCTGGGCCTTTATTTATGTGCTAATAAACAAACTGTGATTGCCCTCCTTTTAACATTAATTAGATTCCGATTTTTTAGTTATTAAGGGGAGATAGTAGTTTTCAAAAGAGAAAATTGCATATACATTGCTATGGCTTTAATTTTAACTGTGAGACCAGAAATAAATCTCACATTTGATGAGACACTTTTATGTGAAAATTTATTGTGGCCCTAACGGCGAACAATAAGTGTAGTCTGGCTGGCACCGAATTTTATCACTCCGTGAACCTAAAGGTCAGAAGACCATAAATTTAGGGGGCCATAACAGAGGGGCTGAGCGGACAGGGAACCTGGGTAAATTTTTGCATGCTTTCAATATTATTTATTTTTTTATTGTCATTTTTACTTTCATTTTCATTATGTTGCTTTGCTTTAACCTTGGGACCTGGGCTTCGCGTGCGAACCTCCCTTTTATCATTTTGCATTTTATTTGCGTCTTCATAATTTTTTTAACTCGATATCTTAATTCGCGTTTGCGATTATTCTCTTCTCGATTGAGACTTTGGTCTATTTTTTAGATTTTGACTCTGCCAAAGTCCCTCGGTCAGTTTAAATTCCCGCGATTTTGACTGCTACTACGGTTTCTTTCTTGTCTCTGAAATCTTTCTTTCGCAAACGTTTGCCTATTTGACCGACTATCATTTCTTTCCGTATTTTTTTCTCTATTTCCGCTATTTTGCGTATTACGAAATCCATTACTTCGCCCATTTCTAAATCCGTTACTGTTTTCAATTCTAAATCCGTTATTTTGATCATTTCTAAATCCGTTATTGTTTTCATTTCTAAATCCACTTCTTTTATTCCCATATTTATTTAGTCCATAATTATTTTGTGCGTTTTGGTTATGCCAACAGGTAGAAAAGTAGTGCCCTCTTTTTTCGCATCCTATACAATATATAACTTCATTTTCTGATTTTTCATACCATTCATATTTTACTTGCTGAGGTTCAAATTTTGAATTTTGTAAATGCCTTTCCATTTGATTATCATTAAATTTTCTGCCATTATTTTCATTGCGATAAATTGCATTCATTTCTGTACGGTCGCAATCCTCCTCCAAAATTTTCTCTAAGTGCTCTGCGTATTCTACCGCTTTTTCAAAATTCTGAATATTTAGTTTTTTAATTTCAAAAGCAAGATCTTGTCTAACAGGCTCTAAAAATTTAGACAGCATTAAATTGTTCTTAATTTCGCACATTTCATTATTTGCGCAATTTCCTACAAATTCATCTGTCGAATTTGAAATTTCTAATGCCAGCTCTGCCCCTCTGTTATGGCCCCCTAAATTTATGGTTTTCTGACCTTTAGGTTCACGGAGTGATAAAAATCGGTGCCAGCCAGACTACACTTATTGTTCGCCGTTTTGGCCACAATAAATTTTCACATAAAAGTGTCTCATCAAATGTGAGATCTATTTCTGGTCTCACATATTATGTGAGACCAGAAATAGATCTCACATTTGATGAGACACATTTATGTGAAAATTTTTTGTGGTCAAAACGGCGAACAATAAGTGTAGACCGAATTTTATCACTCCGGGAACCTAAAGGTTAGAAGACCATAAATTTAGGGGGCCATAACAGAGGGGCTGAGCAGGGTCTTACGAGATGTGGAATGGTTCCATTGGTTAAAGAAGTAACCAATAAAAAATGAAGAGTGTTACGTCAAACTCAATGCGGCAAATGGAAGAAAAGGCGGAGTTACCCCCCCCCCCAACGAGGGAACCACAGCCTGTGACCCGAGAACGAGAGCAGACAATTATGAAGATTTGACTTAAGAGCAGACCAGAAATAAGAGAAATAATGAAGATTTTTGACTTAAGAAGGACGTGAGCAGATTTGTGCAACTTGTGCACATATAGCTTGTACAACATGACTTAAAGAAATGTGCATATGTTTTAAAATCTTTTTAAATAATCAAAATTTAATTGTGCTTCAGTTGAAAACTTGACCTGATGGATTTGATGTGTACATAACTTTTGATATACTGTAATATATGTGTTAAAAAACTGTTGGTGTTTACAGCAAGACTGTGTTGAACTGCAATTCTGGACGAACTTTGTCCCAAAAGGAAAAATGCCAATTAAAGAGTTGCAAGTGACTCGAACTTTGTTTCGAACTCTGTTGGTTTTGAATTTTTTTTTGTTTTTGTCCGAGGGGAGATATGTGAGACCAGAAATAGATGTCACATTTGATGAGACACTTTTATGTGAAAATTTATTGTGGCCAAAACGGCGAACAAGAAGTGTAGTCTGGCTGGCACCGATTTTTATCACTCCGTGAACCTAAAGGTCGGAAGACCATAAATTTAGGGGCGCATAACAGAGGGGCTGAGCCGGGTCTTACGAGATGTGGAATGGTTCCATTGGTTAAAGGAGTAACCAATAAAAAAGAAGAGTGTAACGTCAAACTCAATGCGGCAAATGGAAGAAAAGGCGGAGTTACCCCCCCCCCCCTCCAACGAGGGACCACAGCCTGTGACCCGAGAATCAAGAGACAATTATAAAGATTTTTGACTTAAGAAGGACGTAAGCAGATTTGTGCAACTTGCGCACATATAGCTTGTACAACATGACTTAAAGAATTGTGCAAATGTTCCAAAAATACTGGCTAGATCTATATAAGGTGGAGCAATCAGATGTACAAGAAGGAGCCACACACCAAAGAGTTATGGCGGTGCAAATAACTGATGCAAGCATTTGATATATGATCAAAGCCCAAGACAGATTTGAAGGTATGCGCTCATTAACAATCACAGGTCATAGACACATGATAGTAATTTTAATAGTACTGGTCACATATGTCCCCTCCGCCGCAATAATTAATGAGAATAATTGTTGTTAAGCATATAATTAATAATATGAATAATTGGTGTAATTAAATAATTTAAATTTGATGTTGTTAAAAAAAGTTTTATTGTTAAAGTTTAAATGATGTAATCAATAAGTATTATAATAATTAATTATTCATTTTTAGGACTCACACGAAAGGTAAATAATTGGAGGGTTTTATATAGCGGCACGACTAGCAATGTACGATTTCAATAATAAATCCACTAATATGAGAATTTACGGCAATGTTAAGATAAGATAATAAGTAATAATTATGTTAATTATAAAGATTAAACTTATAAACTTTTATAATTAACATAATTAACATGATTAATTTTAAAAATTAATTTTATAATTATTCATTAATTTTATAATTAACATGATTTATTTTTATTTTATGTGTTCCACATTAACTAAGGAACAGGTTTTTCATATTTTAAATGAAAATTTTTATACTTCAACATGTGTATGTTGCTAATATGAAAATATTGCTGTTTCATTAATATAGATCTTGGATATATTTTAAACATATGATTTTAGATAAATCAGAGTTCAAAAAATAAATAATAGAGTCTATCTGCAAGATTAGTTTTCTAACTAAAGTCACTAGAAACAATATTTTTCACTAAAGTGATGTTATTTAATGCTTTTATACGATAAACCTAAAACATTTGAAAATGTTTTCAGAAAAGTATTTTTGAAAAATGATAAATGTGAATTTTCTTATTTCCTATTTTAAATCAAACAAAACTATTTTTTATTACAAACTAGCCGCCTTTGGCGGCCAGCCTGTTCGCAACACTTGAAAATGCTGATCGTGGCAAACTCGTTGGCGCGACCTACCCGAAAGGTGTAAGGTAACTGGTTGGACGGCCAGGATGTGCCACCCAATTTAGACCGGAACCCAGTGGGGGAGGCATCCACAGGGAACGTACCTTCCTTCCCCTACCATCAACCTCTCGGAAAAACATACGGACCCATATGTTTAACGTGATCGTACTCCGTGTCAGTGGCGGAAATCGCACCGGGCCTACCGAGTGCAATTCTCGCGCGCTAATTTAAATTTTATAATGACCATATGATAAGCGCTTAATTCCATCATCCTCGCTCCATCGTTCCATTATTTAAAATATCTATAAAATTAAAATATCCATTTAAAATATCTATAAATTAAAATATCCATTTAAAATATCCATACCAGAAAGGTGTAAGGTAACTGTTTGGATGGCCAGGAAATGCCACCCAATTCAGACAGGAACTCAGTGGGGGAGGCATCCACAGAGACCGTACCCTCCTTCCCCTACCACCAACCTCTCTGAAGGACTTACGATCCCACATGTTTAACGTGATCGTACTCCGCGTGAACGCGGCTGCAGTTTTGGCAGTGACGGGAATCGAACCCGGGCCTACCGAGTGAAATTCCCGCGCGCTAGTGCAAATCCCGCGCGCTAACTACTGGGGTACTTCGCCCTCCGCGACATTTTCCCTAACTTTCTTTTTATTCACCGAATTTAGACCGGAACCCAGTGGGAGAGTCACCCACGGGGACCGTACCCTCCTTCCCCAACCACCAACCTCTCGAAAGGACTTACAGACCCACATGTTTATTCCGCGTGATCGTACTCGGCGTGAACACGGCGGCAATTTTGGAAATCGAACCCGGGCCTACCGCGTGCAATTCCCGCGCGCTCTGGGCTACTTCGCCCTCCGCGACAATCTCCATAACTTTCTTTTTATTCACCCAATTTAGACCGTACCCTCCTTCCCCTACCACCAACCTCTCGGAAGGACTCACGAACCCACATGTTTAACGTGATCGTACTCTGTGTGAACGTGGCGTAAGTTTTGGCAGTGGCGGGAATCGAACCCGGGCCTACTGAGTGCAATTCCCGAGCGCTAACCACTGGGCTGCCGCGCCCTCCGCGACAATCTCCATAACTTTCTATATATTCACCCAATTTAGACGGGAACCCAGTGGGGGAGGCATCCACAGGGGCCGTATCCTCCTTCCCCTACCACCAACCTCTCGGAAGAACTTACGGACCCACATATTTAACGTGATCGTATTCCACGTAAACACGGCGGCAGTTTTGGCAGTGGCGGTAAACGAACCCGGGCCTACCGCTAACTTCCCGCGCGCTAATTTGCAATTTAAAATGACCATATGCTTAATTCCATCATCCTCATTCCATTGTTTCATCATTTAAAATATCCATAAAATTAAAATATCCATTTAAAATATCCAAAAGTTAAAATATACATTTAAAAAATCCATATCGTTCCATCATTTAAAATATAAATATAATAATTTATATGGAGTAAAGGAGCTCTATTCAGAACCGTGACGTCACCTCCACCTTGACGTCCCCACCCACCACCTGCCCTTCTTCTGCGGGGGAGAAACGCCGGTTAAGAAGCGGCACGCCGAGCGGAACGCCGAGAAATTGAAATTCGGAAACTTTTAAAATCCCGATCCTGTGGGCAATACGGAATATTTCCTGACCAGATTGGTCTTGTAAGAATGCCAGATGTTTGACCTTTCTAAAAATGTAAATTATTAGTCGAAATTATGAGTACTTTTTACTATGCGAGAATTTAAAAACCAAAAATACTTTTCTTGAGCAAAAAGTGACTTTTGTTTTAAAATCTTTAAAAAATATTAGAAATCGAAATTCAGATTTGAAATTGATATATTTTTACTCGCAATTGTCAGCTCTTTCCGATGGTGTGATTTGTTTTTTCCTACGATGTCCGGATCGTGGGAAAAAAAGGGCAAAAATGGCAAAAAACGGTCGAAATCGCATAAAACATTACATAACAAAAAAAAAAAAAAAATTTTAAGAATCGGTTTTCACGTGTCCCCTTCCCTCCCCCCCGGGTCTCCGATTGCCAAATTTCGTAGCTCTCCGACGCGCGGTCGCGAAACGTATAGTGTATAAGACACACAGACACACAGACATTGCCTTTTATTATTTAAGATTTATTTTTCAAAAATTAAAAATTTTATGTTTAGTGCATGCATATTTATTAGTTTGATGTGTATATTAACTTTTAAGCAAATAGAATACAGACTTTGTTATAATCTGGGGACAGACACAAAAATTTGAAACCGAGAATAAAGGGTTTAAAGAAACGCAGACTGGAGAAAACTGCAATACGTGCAAGTGAACTTTTTATCAGTGTGTGCTTAATTTGTGTCCGATGTTGATGCGGTTTGCTTTATATTAATCCAATTTTCATCCGATTTGAGAAGTTTGTATAATTTGGAAATAATAGTAAGTTTTAAAAATTTAAATCATATCTTTAAAATCCACGAGTTTTTAAAGTCTCTTAATTTTATCTACTCTGTGTTTATGCAGTATGGAAAAAATCACCCTCTGTTCTTTTGGGTAGCGATGATAATAACATATTTTGTGATTTGTTATGTTCCAAAAGACAATAAAGTGGCTCTGGTCATATTTTGTTCATCTTTAGAAATCTGTATAAAAAAAATATCTATTAATTTTTTTTTTTTTTTTGACTAACTGGTAAATTTTCTCATACTTAGCTTCCATTTTAAAGGCATAAATACGAGAGTCCAGTGCAAAAATTGCGAAGAGCTATCATTTGAGAAAGTGTTGTTTGGCATTTTGGGGTCTTTTTCAGATAATTTTTTGCAAATAATTGAAAATTTATTTAATTTTTGAATTTTTGAAAGTGTTCTACAAAGACGCAGGTCATTGGCTGACTTAAGATCCAGAGTTCTTGGACAATAATTAGCTTTGCAATAAGCGAGACATAGATTTACAATATTTTTTTTATATTTAAATATCTAGAACAAAATGAATTGATGTTTTTTAATTTTCTCTCATAAACTGTAAATTATCACATATATAGCTTCCATTTTAAAAAGAGAGGAGGGTGGGATTTCACTGCAAAAATTACCGAAAGAGATAACGTTTGAGAAAATTTTGGAGGTTTTTTAGAGATTTTTTGTAAATAATAATAAATAAAAATTATCTTTTCAAATTTTCGAAAGTTGCAGATGATCAGAGCAGATTCTCAACGGTAAGAACTTACAATTCCATTCCATTTGTTCAACGGCAGAAAGTCGGCTAACAAGTACGAAAATCGGCGGCTCGATTCCCGGTTTAGGCAGCAAGGTCTTTACAATGGCGTCAGTAGTGTCTATACACACGTATGAGCGCACATATATTTTTAACACTAAAAACATGATTTTATAGCTTATATTATCTTTTTTTTATAAAAAAAAAAGTCTCGATCCATTTTAATATTAAAAACATGATTTTATAGCTAAAAAAGGTGTATATATACCTTTTTTACATTTAGACCAAATTTTAACAGTGAATTACTGAACTTTTTCAGTTAAAAAGCTAGACTTATACATATTAAAAGCATAATTTCACAGTGAATTATTTAAAATAAATGCGTGAAAAAAGAGGACCTCCAAATGAATGGAAGCCCCCTGTTTTTAAAGGGTGGGATTGAGACCCCCCCCCCTTTTTTTATAAAATTAAAAAGAATTATAAAAAATATGTCAAAATTAAAAAAGAGGCAAGTTTAGATAACACGATCCCAAAATAGGATCGTCTCAGATATCTTTTTTAAAGACTATGATAAATATAAAGAAGAAT
The DNA here is from genome assembly GCA_951213105.1 of Amaurobius ferox. Lineage (NCBI taxonomy): Eukaryota > Metazoa > Arthropoda > Arachnida > Araneae > Amaurobiidae > Amaurobius > Amaurobius ferox. The sequence goes on along the minus strand of OX578135.1, from coordinate 82,735,319 downwards.
ATAATATTATAAAATCTGAAGATTATCAATTAAATTTAGGAAATTGAAAGATAAAAAAGAAATGATAATTACAAATAATATACTATATCTTATATATAATAATAAATTTTCAGGTGGGGAAACATTACCTCCACCTAAATATGATACAAAGATCTTTAAAAATGATTAAGCTTTCTCTAATTCATATTCGTATTTATCATCAATCATACCCGAATACTTAAATATATATCTTCCTTTATTGATTTTATTTAATGATTCATCAGAAAGTTTCGCATGTTTTTTCGCTAGGTAATACTCTTTTTCTTCTCCTTCCACATCTAACTTTACGATTACTGAATCTCCATATTTAGTAATAATTTTACTCAATGATATCAGATCATATATCCCAGGATTTAAATCTTTTAATTTAAACGTTTTGGGATAACCTCTAAGTCTCTATTGAATTCTTCCATTTATTAGTAATCATTTTTTATAAATACACAGGAATCTAATCATAATAGAATAAGTTCTTTGAAATAACATATAAAACTCCTAATCCATTCAATTTAATATCTTCATTTTCTTCCTTTTCAATTAAGACAGTCATCCTTTGAAAACTTTCTGATAATAGTATTTTAGTATGATCATATTTATCATACAATTCTTTACAAAGATAAGTCAAATAGTAAATTTCTTCAGAATTTGTATAATTTAAAGCTCGAATATCACCTAAACACTCATCCATTTATATAGAATTATTTTTAGAAACATTTTTATAATGTCCTGAAGCTCTAGTATATATACCATCTTCTAATATAAATCTTTTATCATCTTTTACTGATAAAGCTATCTTGTTCACTTGAATTGAATGCAACTCGTGTTTCTTACTTCTAATTAAATTCTGTGTTCTATATTGATCTTTTTTATTCAATAAACAGTCTTTATAATCTTCAAATGATATTCTGTTTTTAACGGTACTTGTCTTAGTTCCTTTAGACTTCTTAGTTTCAAATTTTTTATGGTTTTCTTTATCTTCTACATTATTATTGTATTCTTCAACACTCTGTTTTTCTTATCTTAATACATTTTACTTCTTAAACCTACAAATTCTTCCATAATCACACCGCTATTTTCATCTTTCATTTTACCTAATACTTTTTTATTACATCTAGGTATATTATACGGATTATTTACTTGATAATCAGATGTATCGAAATAATCAATCATTGACTACATATCTACATAAAAGTCATCTGTTTTAATATCATATATAAAACTATCTGTATCTATATATAATAACTTAATATTATCCTTATATCTCGGTTTCATAACATTATAATGAAAATCATACATTAAATGTTTAGATAAATCTAATATACTCATTCCAACATAAATCGGTTTATTAACATATAGTTTTGTTTTTTTCATGTGAACAGCTACCAAATTTTCATCAAAAATAGTTCTGCATTTGAAATTAGGTTTAGAAATTAATTTTTTAACTTGATCATAATTGCAACATAATCTTACATCGATTCGTTTTCTTATATTTTCCATAGTTTTTCCAAATACTGAATTATTCATCAATTTATAAAAATCTTTCTCAAAATCATTAGCAGCTTTCTTTCTCATTTCAGTGTTTAAATCTATATATTTTTTCAACCAATTCGATTGTTTAAATTGTAATACTCTATGTACTCTTGCAACCTTTAAACCCATTTTCAAATATTGTTTTAAACTTCTTTAATGAACTACATATTTCTCTCTATCGTATAAAGTTGTTAATAACTTACCTTGTTTCGAATTTTCAGGAATTTTATTTTCAGGACATAATGGTAAATCTGAATGATAATCATGTAACTTTTTGGATATCTTAAACTAATTTCAAATATATATCCATTCTCTGAATCATCTTTTATTTCATGGTTATATACTCCACGTTTAACATAATTTATTTCATAATCATTACACCATTTAAATTCTCCATATGATAAATATTGACTCATAGCCCATCCATATAAATTATTAGCATCTAAATACATTAAATAATTGGATTCTTTACTATTATCATAATTTTTCATATATTTATTATTTGCTTTTCCATATCTATTACAACATTGTGAAACACCTCCTCTTAAACCTTTTTCTATCATGAGAATCATATCATAATTATTTAATAAATCTAATTTGACTTTTGTTATTTTTAGCATTGCATCCCAAGATAAACCAGGAGCAATAAAATACCAATCTGGATCTAATTTATAAGTTTTTAAACAAACATCTCTAAAATTTTCAAATACATCTGTTAAAATTAATACATCTATTTTGACATATAAATCTGTATATTCACCTAAATTTTTTATATTAAATTCTTTCCAAACACGTTGAGCATGTTTATATTCTTCATCAGTTATATTACATTCATTCAATTTATTATAAAATTTATCTTTTGAAGGTAATTCTGTTTCTTTGTATTTATCTCTAGAATCCATATAATCATAAGGATATACACCTTTTCTTGTAATGAGATCTAATTTATCATCAGGAAAATGTAATGATGTGTCTCTAAATTTTGATTTTAAGTATTTAATATATTTCATTTTCCGTGTTTTTGGAGGACATCTATTTATTTCATTCTCTGGTCTCAAGTTTTTTGATAAATTATCTAAACTGCAAGACATAAATTTAAATGAATCAATAAATCTCAATTTCATACCTCCTATTTTTTTGCTGAAAGATATATATTTTTCTTCAGTATTAGGTATAGCATCTATTTTTGATTTATCAAATCCAAGTTCTTTTATAAACAAATGAGAATCATAACCTGTTAAATTATGGATTTTTACTGGAATAAATTTTGGTATTTGATAATTTAAATTACAAATATTATGAGCAGGACCCCTATATTTTCCAGTTATATGACAATGATCAATTACTTTTTCATCCTTTAAGATTTGTTTTTCACATATATGACATATATTAGTTCTTTTATAATGATTTTCATCGAACTCTATCATTGATTTGATACTTTCATACTTTTTAGTTTTTTTCTTCTATAATTTTTTCAATTTTAAGAGTATCCTCTTTTAACATAGATACAAACTTTTTGATTGTATCAGGTCCTCTATAAACAACAGGAGGTTTAAAATATTCATTTTCATATTTGATATAATAACAAAATGCATCTGCTACATGTTTTTAATATTTCACAGTATATGATTTAGTTTGATCTTGCTCACATGTATCAATTTTAGGTAAGAGAGATTCAAAATCAGCATATATAGTATATGGTACTCTCATTTTTCTTTCATGATTTTTAAATTGAATATCTTCATCTTTTTTAGGCATATTAATTGTGACAGCTTCTTTCTCTTTACAGTATTCCACATGTATCTTTAATCTTTCCTCAGAATAAAAATGATTTAAACATCTATCACATAAAAATATATGATTATTAGTAATTTGTGATCTGATCAAACTATTCATATTTTTAATCCAACATTTTTTTCATCTTTCATATAAAACAAGTTTACATGTTTTTCTAATTTATTGTTAGTTATTCTAAGTGGATAAATTGAACCATCATAACTATAAACATTTACAGATATATTATTTAGTTTTTCAAATTTCTTAATATTGTCTAATGAAACAGGAAAATCAATTCCTTTAAAATTTAATTCATCTTTATATTGTTCATATTTTGACACTCTTTGAGGATCTTTTTTTACAGGATGAATTGCTGATAATATAGACCACATAAAACATTTATTATCTTTATTTTTTACATTTATTATAGCTTGTTTTGATTTAATGTTTTCAGGTAAATCAATATAACTTGATCCTCTCAAGGGTCGATACTTATTTATTCTCAATTCCAAAAATTTAATTTCTTGAAGACTCCAACCAGATCCTTTAGATATAAACTCATCAGATTCATTTATTAATTTGTCTATAACATAATCATAAAAAGTATGTAAATCATTAGATTTTAATATAATTTGATCTTAATCTAGATTTATAAGCAGTTTCATATTCCTTAATTTCTACTTTACCTTCATCATTTAATAATGCTTTTTTATGTTTTCGACTTGATATGTGATTTTCTAAATGTTTATAATATATACCGCAAATAATACATTTTCTCTTTTGTTTTGATCTTTTAATTATTAAATCTTTCTTTATATGTTTTTCTTTATCTTCAGTTTTGTAATATTTACCGCATATACGACATTTTCTATCTTCTGTAAATAACTTTTCAAGATTTTCTTCTAGTGTAAATAACTTTTCTTCAGGAAAGAAAATTACAGATTAAAATCATTAATATTTTTATCAAATCTTAAACTAAAAGAATCAAAAACCTTTTTAATTTTATTACGTTTTTCAGGTTTTTCAATAAATATTTTCTTCTTTTTTTCCAAGTATTTTGAAATATCTAAATTTAATAAATCTACTAAAACAAGTTTATATTCACCTGTTTTTCTGATATATTTAATTAATAATCTAATTAAATAATCCTTCTTACAGCCTTTAGATTGTTTAATATTCAATTGTTTTACTACTTTTCTAAGTTCATTAATAGTCTTTGTTCTCAGTTGCATATCCATTTATTAGGAAATATTTTTTTAAATACTTTTCACAACTCGCTTAATATGATAATTACTTCTCAAATGTCTTTGTTTATGAAGATATGTATACTGTTTTCCACATTCACAATTATATTTTGTATAACTAATCTTAGATTTACAAATTTTACAAATACAGTCATGATTAAATTTACCATAATTACGATGTTTATAGAAATCATCTATTGGTTTTATAATCTTACAGTGTGTGCATATTCTTGTCACATCCATTTATTACGATTTATTTTTATAAAGGGATTTCACTGAAATCATTCCAGATTTTTTCATATTTCTTTTTGACTTTATAACAAAGTCTTTGAACCTTTATATTATTTTCAATTTTAAAAAAATCACAAATCTTTTTCATAAAATAATAATAATTAACTGATTTCTCATAATACATAAAATCTAAAAATTTTAAAAACATTTCCTCAACTTCTTGAGTAATATTATACCTCCTTTTCATTCGATTAAAATAACTAATTCTACTTTTATTTCTTTGTTTTAAACTCTCGTAATCTATAATATAAAAATATTCATCATCTGAATACATTAATTTCATCTTTAAATTATATGCTTTATCTAAAACTTCATTATCTGAAACTTCATTATCTGAAATATCAATCGATTCAACCATTTCAACACCATCAAAGAAGTTAACATTCATTTATTTACTACGAAATCTTATTAATAACAGCTTTTATTTTCTAAACTATCAATCTTATATTCCTGATTCATTAATAAATATAGCTGAAATCATGAGTCTTATCATCAATTAAACTTTTCAAAGATGATAAATATGCTCCCCCCCAGATCTGGGGGGACCACTTTTTAAAGACATTTCTACTCATATATGTTCTTAGATTTCTAATGATGATAAAGATGCTCCTATACACATCATAATTTAAACATCATATAAATCAGATGTCCAGCTATTAAATTCATCTGGATATCCTAACCATTTTACAAAATATTTATTTCCTTTGTTTTTTATGATTTTTTCAATTTTATATACATCATCTTTTTTATTATATTTTACCATTTCATTTTCATAAAAAGTTCCTTCAATTTCTTTACTGTTTAAATCTTTTAATCGATAAGTAATTGGATCTGTTTTTAATACTTCAGATACTATAAAAATCTCTTCAGTAAATGTAGAATCATCTACTTTCCTGAATGTTTTTTTAATTGTTGATATTCTAACACTATCCCCTATCTTAAATTTAGGGTTTTTTATGATCTTTTTAGTATATAAGTTTTTATAAACTTGAGATTCATTCTCGTCTCAACTAGCCTCAACGGGTGTCATTTTTATTGATCTATGATATGAATTGTTATAATTAAGTAATTTAGGTAATACATCAATATATCTTTTAGTATTGTTAGCATGCATATATTTTATAATTTTTACTCTTATACTTCTATTAAATCTCTCAGCTATTGCAGATTTTATTTTTTTATTATAAGTCGTAAAGCAATGTATATTATTATCTTTGAATAATTTTTGTGTAACGTTTCCTGTAATTTCAGTACCTTCATCCGTTAATATAAATTTTGGTATTCTTTCTATAAAAACTTGTTTAAAACCTTGTACGACTTCTTCAGATGTTTTTCTTTTTATAGGGAAAGCCCAAGCATATTCATTAAAAGCATCTATAACCGTTAACAAATAATTAGTTCCATCGTTATATTTGCTATAATTTTTTATAAATAACAAATCAGCGTCAAATTGATTATTACTGCTTGGAACATAAACTCTCCTTCTTTTAAATTTACGAATGACAGGTTTATATCTAGTATATACATCTTGTTCATGTAAAAATACTTCAACATTAGGTAATCCTGTTTTTCTTTTCAATTCTTGAATACCACAATAACCTGTTTCTGGATTATAATATGTCTCTTTTAACTCTTTAATCCTAAAAAAGTATTTTTTTTACTACCACATATTGTACAAATACCTTTACCAACTGGTTTATTATTTTTAGAAGTAGTTTCATGATAATTTTTAGTTTCGGTTTTCTTTTCACACTTGACACAATACATATTTATGGAAGTAGAAATTCCTAACCAAGATTTTATTTTAGCTTTAATAATAGGTTTAATAAACAAACTTCTATCTATTCTTTCTCGAAATGTTGGATCTTGTACTGCATTTAAATCATCTATTAATTCTTGATCAGCAACATGTCTTTTTTTTTTTGTATCTTTTGTTTTATTGTATTTAATATCATGTTTTTTACAAGCTTTATCAACTCTATTTATTCCAGGATCACCTCTTTTTAATCTTTTTTCTAATTTTGTAAATGGACCACAATATTGATATCCTGGTAAATGCATTTCTGGAGGATTTATTTTATCTTGTAACCATCCAACAATATCACCACCTTTCTTCTTACAAACCATTTATTTAGAATGAATAAATTTATATCCATTCAATTGCATTTGTTTTACATATTTTTCAACTGGATTAAATTTTAAACTTTTTATGAAATCCTTTTCTCGCATATAAATTTCTTCTTCTGTCATTTCCTTAGCTTTAAACGAATTAATGAGTTCTTTATAAAAATTATAACAATGTCTATACTCTTCTTTTCTTTCTGATATTTTTAATGCAAGATCAATAGCTTCTACCATACCAACCGATAAACTTAAAAAAGCAAGCGGAAGAAAGGCAATAACTGATAAACCCGTTCCACTTAAAATGACCTTACTTACTGATAATGAAATACTTATCTTTTGATACAAATTTCTACTCTTTCTGTAAACATACAATCTTTTTTCTAAATATTCTTCCATTTCATTTATATAGGATCAAATTTTTTTCTGTATCTCATATTTGGATTAACTAAATCTAACATTAAAAAATCGTATTGTTTTTGAACACTTTTATTATATATTTGTTTGAATTCTTCAGTACTTAATTTACCATCTACAGTATTGTGGCAATTAATTGAGAAATGTCATTTTTTTCGTTTTATCACACGTAAGCTTAGGAAGAAGCACTCCAAATTAGCTCAGAGTTCAAATTGCAGTTATTATCAAAGTAGCAGGTGTTCGTATGCACCTGGTAAGTAGCAGGTGTTCAAATTCCTCCGCCAGGGGGCAGGTGTTCCGCAGTGGTAGTTTCTCAGTTGTTGCGGGGCTCATTAGCGTCATGGATATCAGCGCGGAAACACGTGCTAAAGTGATTGCGCTTAGAGAACACACTTCTAAGACGTTCGAGGAAATAGGTAAAATATGTGGAGTGAGTACAGCAAGTGTCGGGAGGATCTGGAAGCGGTTTAAGGAAACAGGAAATGCTGGAACCAACCACTCTGGAAGATGCGGCCGAAAAAGATCAACTTCGACTCGTGACAAAAAAACTTTACATCGAATGAGTGTTAAAAATCCTCGATTAACCAGTTTTGACCTGTCTACGTCCATGGTGGCAGCTGGTGTTGATATTGCACCTTCAACAGTGCGATACAGGCTGTTAGAACGCGGACGGAGAGCACGTCGACCGTACAAGAATCTGCTTCTGACGCTTCGCATGAAGAAAAAAAGGTTGGAATGGGCACGGAAATACAAAACATGGACTGAGAAGGACTGGGAGAAAGTTCTCTTTTCTGACGAAATACATTTTGTGGTTCATGGATTTGGATCTATGTTCGTGAGAAGGAGCTAAGGAGAACCTCTCAATCAGCACCACATCAATCAAGCACCCAAGCATCCGCCCAAAAAGATGTTTTGGGGTTGTTTCAGCGTTTTGGGGACAGAATCTCTTGTTCCCGTAGAGGGAATGATGAACAGTGCCAGTTACGAAGTCATATTGACCCGAAAAGTGCTTCCAACCATGGCTAAACTGTGGCCGAACGGAGATTGCGTTTTCCAATAAAACAGCGCGCCATGTCACACTTCGAAGCGAATCAAAAATTTCAGCTCAAAAAAAATATTACCGTACTGGATTGGCCCGGGAATTCACCAGACTTGAATCCCATAGAAAATTTGTGGGCTATTGTTAAAAAACGGCTTCACAAATTTGACTGTACGACGATGGACAAGCTAATTTCGGCCGTTATTGACATATGGTTCAGAGACGTTGAAATTAAAACTACATGTGCTAGTCTAGTACATTCCATGCCGAAACGTGTCTGTGATGTTATAAAGTCTCGGGGAGGTCATATCACTTATTAGTTTTAAATGTATCCATAGAAAACTTGAATAAAACTGAATTTTATAAAAAAAACTACATTTCTCAATTAATTGCCACAATACTGTATCTCTCTTATAATCTGTTGGATTTCTTTTGGTTGTAGATTGAAAAATATAAAGTAATTACAGTTCTTTCTTATATTGATAGGTGTTGTATAGTAAGACTGCGATAAATATATTATGGATGCGTTTTTCTTTCTACCTCTGATAAATAATTCCTGGATGGTTTTTTGATCTTTCTCAGTCACACAATCATCGAAAATAACTAAATTCTTCAATGTAGGATTTAAATCATCTACTGTAATAAAATCATCTGAAGAAAAAAATACTTCTTTTTTGTATTTATCATATAATTCTAATAATGTTTTCTTATTCTTCTTACATTTCAAAATATCTTCTCTTTCTATATCTTCAAACATAATATATATTTCTTGTAATTTAGAATATTTAGGTTCGTATAAATCTTTTGCGCATATATATAGTGCATCAAAATTTTAAAAATCATGAATCATATTAACAGTAAATTTGTTTTACCTGAACCTGAAGGCCCTGTTATAAGCAATCTAAATGGATGTTTAGGTAACAAAGGATGCTGATTAGGATCAGGTAACTCATCTGGTTCCGTGTAATCTTTAATTTTTATCATTTATATAACAGTAAAAAAATAATTCACTCGCTGTAAAAAAATAATTTACTCGCTGTAAAAATAATTTACTCGCAGTAAAAAATTAATATTATATAAATGAACGAATTAGAAAATGAACGAAAACACAAGTTTATAAATCAAATAAAAGATTCAATTAAATTAGTAAAATTAGAAAAAGAAATAAGAAAGAATAGTGAAGATCAACTAAAAGAAAAATTAGGTATTCAAAAAACCTTAGAGGAATTTCATAAACCAGTCACTCAAGAAATTGAAAAATATGAAAAATCAAATAAAGAGGTTGTAAAAAGTATTCAAAATGCTGTAGAAAATATTTCATTTCCACCTCTTGATTACACATCAGATGTTAAACAATTTATGGATAGAGCAGAAGGGAAAATTACATTTTACAGTGATAAATTTATGGATATACCGTTTATCAAAAAAGAAAATTTAGAATTACCTTCTGATCTTATAAATAAACCTAAAAAAGATCTTGATGAAATAATAGCAATAGCTAAAGAAAAGCGAGATACATATAAAAGAATGAAAGGAACTAATACTAAAAATTATAACTATTCTAAAGCTGAAAGTGATCTAGAAACAATTAAGGAATCAGATTATAAAATAGAAATGATGAAAAAATATATCCATGTCTTAAGGCTTATGAAAGAGGGTTATCCTTATATAGGTGAAGGTATAGATAAAAAGGATGTATTATCAAATTTAACAGAAAAAATATGTAATAGAAGTAAATCAAAGAAATTGTATAATCAAGTAGTTTTATTGTTAGATATGTTATTAAAAAATAGAGAAATGACTTATAATGATGTATGACGATATCATAAACAATTTCTCTGTTAATAAATGATAAAAAATAAAGTTTATTTGAGTGAAGGTCAGAAAAATAAACTTAAATCAGCTTTTAGAAATAAAGAACAACTAACATTACAAATAGATAAATCTAAAACTCCTAATCATGAGATGTATTTAACTAAAACTCAAATTAATCATATTAATGATGGAAAAAGAATTACTATCTGTAAAACGCAATTAGATAAAAATGGAGGATTTTTACCATTTCTAGCAGCACTTATACACTCTTTAATAACCGCTGCTAAATTTGCAGTTCCAGCATTAGCAACAGGTGCTTTATCTGGATTAGCTAGTTCAGCTGTACAAAAAAAGTTAAAAGGATCTGGGGGAAAAAAAGCGTGGAAAGGGGATATATCAACCTTGAGAATTAGTAACAAAATGATTGAAGAAAATATGAAAAATGAAAAAGGATTTAGAGATGTATTTACCTCTGATTTATTACCTAAAACAATAGGAAAATTTGAAAATGGAATCATTAATTTAGATGTATCAACAGGTCCTGGAACTCATTGGGTTTGTTATTATAATGATCCTAAATATAAATATGTGGAATATTTTGATCCGTTTGGTGAATATGACAATATGAAGAAAGATTATATTCCTAAAAATATTAAATCATTTCTTGTTACATCCAATAAAAAGATAAAAATAGGTCATAATGAAAGTTTTTTACAGAAACCTACATCTGTGAAATGTGGTTTATTTTGTATGAAATATATAAGAGAAAGGAATAAATGTAAATCACCTAAAAATGTTCTCAAATCATTTCCTACACAAAGACCTAGTGACTATAATGAAAGTTTTGTTCTGAATAAATGATAATATTAAAATCTGAGGTCATGAGAAATCAGAGGAATTCACTGTAAATTTTATTACACCTCTTAAATTAAGAAAATTAGCTTTACAGTCGTTTTCTATGGAAGTTTCATGGTTTAATATAAGTGAGAATTATGAAAATAACATATTTAGAATATATAAATTAGGCACAGATATAACAATTGTTATCTCAAATGGTAATTATACTATAAGAGGTTTAAATGAGTATATGATGAAAATATTCGGTGAGGATCCACCTGTGAAATTTGGTATTATTGAAGCAAGACAAAGAATAGCTATTAAACTGAAAAAAGGTTGGGTAATTGATTTTACAAAAAGTAACTTTCATAAAATTATAGGCTTTTTAAAACCGACATATGGAAGTTATGATGAAGAAACAGAGGTAGAAGGTGAACAAATAGGTGATATATCCAATGGAAATGATAATATTTATATTCACTGTGATGTTGTAAAAGGATCTTTAATAAATCAATCTAATTCAGAAGTCATTTATTCTTTCGTTAATAAAAATCCTCCAGGTAGTATAATTTCAAAAGAATTTAATAATTGGATATATTTTCCTGTTAAAACGGATCCTGTTGAAAGAATAAAAATGAGGATTACTAATCAAAAAGATGAATTAATTGATTTAAATAAAGGAGCTGTAGAATTTAATTTTATACCTATTTTTGAGGATAACTACGTTAAAAAAATATATCAATTGTTAGGTCAGGTTTTTCTTCATAAATAAATGTATAAACATAGATTATATAGAAAAAGTAAAAAAATACAAAGATTTTTAAAGGTTTTAGTGAAAACTGAACCTATTATTGAAGACCAAACATTTGTACGGAATAAATTAAATGAAATATTTTCAATGAAAAATAAAGGACGCGTTTTAAAAATTCTTCCTAAATAAATGCAAAAGATTTATGATTTGAGTGATACTCATTATTATTATAATGATCAAATTAAAAGTTATGAATTAAGAGAAATTCACCCAAAAAAACATAGTTCAGATGAGAATGCCGCCTATGTTTTTCATATTAATGATACTAAAGCAAAAATTTTATATTCTAGAGGATATCTTAAGAACAAAAATTAAAAATTACAAAAAATGATAAATCATCCATTGGAAACGAAAATGTGAGTCTGATAAATGGTGGAGGTTTTATCAAAACTTTAAAATTACATATAGGAGATACCGAAATTGAATCAAATACACAGTCAAATTTTTCAATCATGAATCATGCTTTAAGATTAACTCATTATACTCCTGATTATACAACATCACAAGCTCAAGATGAATTTTTTTATCTAGATACAGCTGATTCAACTGACCGAAAAGAGTTAAAATATGAAGGTACTTTAGAAGATACTACTAACATAACTGAATTTTTTAATAATTTGAAAATGAATAAAGATTATAACGAAGGATTCACAAAGAGATGGGAACTAACGAAAGATAGCAATGTCATTAAAATATGGACACCTTTAACCCTTTCGCGACGAGTGGCACGCATACGCGCCAGCTGTGAAGTTGCATTCAAGGACGAACGGCACTCCCGCGGGCCGGAGGAAATTTTACCCTAAAGGACGACTGGCACTTATGGGTGTTTCTATGTGGAACGTTTTAGTTTGAATGTATTTGTCTCCTAGATGGCGCTAAATGCCCGTGGAAGCAACTTAAATGTATTTTGTAGATGTTTGACCTTGGCACAAGGAGAATCCAATGAATTATTTCTCCATTTGGAGCGGTGAAACACATGGTTCTGTAAAGTAAACATAGCACTTCTCGTAGCATCAACAATTTTATAATTGAGTTCCGGGTCTCGTTCTGATTTTGTCTTTTATTGATTTGGTTGTTGAATTAGAGGAATATAAGAGAGGTTTTTTTTAGTGGGTGGGGGAGGGGGGGGTAAAGGAATGTGCGGCAATGAAATGATTAGGTTATTTATGTTCTCATGGAAAGGAAGGCTGGGATTTCGTTAATATATCCCATCGAAAAGGTCCAGATATGGAATAAAAATATATAAATCGTCAGAATCGGAATGAGGCCATAAATGGAATTTCCTTGTGTATACTGGAAAGGACACGGGATTATCAAGCTCTGATGGTGGGTATGGAGAACGCGTTGTGAAAACACTTCTAAGTGAACTTTCAGGAAAAGGATATACTTTGTATTTGGATAAATTTTTTACCTCTCCTGTACTTGCAAAGTATTTGTTGTCTAAGAATACGCATATATGTGGTACAGTTTCAAAAAATCGGAAGGACATGCCAAAGAATTATCCATCTGTACCTAAAACATATATACACTAAAATTTTTAATATTTTGATAAAAGAAAATTTGAATAAAAAATATACATCAAATAGAAAATAAGTATTTCCTTTCTTCCTGAAAAAAGTAGAATGCTGTGTTGAACGGGTGATTTTTAGTGAATTTTTTTCGAGAGTAAGGCTTAGCGCAAAAAAGTAGCCGTCTTTTACGCACATTTCGGAAACGAAGCGCTTCGTCCTTTGGGCCACGGTAGTTTCGGAATGCCGCCGTCCCGAAAGGGTTAAAAGATATAATCGATTTCTTTGGAGAATATGAAAAGGTAATTTCTGGTAAGTTCTGTCTGATGTAGAATACAGAGAAAAACTTATAAATGAGATGGTAGAAAGAGGTTTTATAGATTATGAAGAATGAATAAATTTATATTTATAAAAAATGTTTACTAATAAATGGAAGAATTCAATAGACTTAGAGGTTATCCCAAAACGTTTAAATTAAAAGATTTAAATCCTGGGATGTATGATCTGATATCATTGAGTAAAATTATTACTAAATATGGAGATTCAGTAATCGTAAAGTTAGATGTGAAAGGTGAAGAAAAAGAGTATTACCTAGCGAAAAAATTCTTCTTATAAATGAAATCTGAAGAAAAAGAGTATTACCTAGCGAAAAAACATGCGAAACTTTCTGATGAATAATTAAATAAAATCAATAAAGGAAGATATATATTTAAGTATTCGGGTATGATTGATGATAAATACGAATATGAATTAGAGAAAGCTTAATCATTTTTAAAGATCTTTGTATCATATTTAGGTGGGGGTAATGTTTCCCCACCTGAAAATTTATTATTATATATAAAATATAGTATATTATTTGTAATTATCATTTCTTTTTTATCTTTCAATTTCCTAAATTTAATTGATAATCTTTAGATTTTATAATATTATATTCTTCTTTATATTTATCATAGTCTTTAAAAAAGATATCTGAGACGATCCTATTTTGGGATCGTGTTATCTAAACTTGCCTCTTTTTTAATTCATTTATTTTAAATAATTCACTGTGAAATCATACTTTTAATATGTATAAGTCTAGCTTTTTAACTGAAAAAGTTCAGTAATTCACTGTTAAAATTTGGTCTAAATGTAAAAAAGGTATATATACACCTTTTTTAGCTATAAAATCATGTTTTTAATATTAAAATGGATCGAGACCTTTTTATTTTATAAAAAAAAAGATAAAATAAGCTATAAAATCATGTTTTTAGTGTTAAAAATATATGTGCGCTCATACATTCAAATATATGTTAAAATATATGTTCGCTCATACATATGTGCTCTCATACATAAATATATGTGCGCTCATACATAGTGTATAGACACTACTGGCGTCCAAACAAATCAACCCTTCAGGTTAGTGCCAGGGGTCTAACAGACTTCTGGAACCCCGAGTTAGTGCAATGATGTCGGGACCTGAAAGTGACTCTAGTACCACTAGTACGGATTCAATTGACTCTGGTATTGAGCGTTGATATCAAACAGGAGGTCAACGACCACGCAGGAAGCTAACCTGGAGGATAAAAATAGCAGCAAGACATGAGGCTAACTTGAGGTAAAAATAGCAGGAGGTGGTCAGTTAAATTATTAAGTTGCCTGTCAATCTGACATTAGTGGGAGGAAAATGCAGAGTCCACTGCAACGATAAGAGCTTCCAATTCCGTCCATTTCAAAGGTAGAGCATCGGCTAGTCCGTACGAAGATCCATGGTTCAATTACTGGTTGAAGCAGCAAGTTTCTTTACAGGTTCTAGGCCAAGTATTAACTCTGTAAGAACCGGAACACAGATTTCATTTTCAGAAGTAATTTGTAAATGAAAAAAAAAAGTCTATTAAATTTTTCGCAAGTTTTGGAAAAGTGCTCGAATCATTAGCACGTGAGGATTTATGCCAAGTATTAGCTATGTAATAGGCTCTGCAGGCGGCAAATCAGTTTCTTGCTACCACAAGACAGAGGATCTCCCGAAAAACTGTAGCCAGACGTTTGGGAGAAGGAGGACTATACGCCCGCAAACCCGTTGTGTGTGTCCCATTGTCCAGAACGCACCGTTCCATCCGTTTGCAATGGCGTCATGAGCACCGTAATTGGACCGAACAGGACTGGGCTTGCGTACTATTCTCAGATGAGAGTTGGTTCAGTCTGTTATCGGATTGTAAAAGCCAACTGATCTGGCGTGAGAGTGGTACTGCTTATCGTCCAGAAAATATCCAGGAAAAGTACCGATATGGTGATATCCGACCTGCAGTATCATGATGTGGGCCGGCATCATGATCAATAGTAGCACTCCCCTATATGTGGTTGCAACTGGGACTATGACCGGCCAACGATACACTGATGAAGTTCTACTACCTCATGTTCACCTTTTCCGTGGTGCTGTCGGTGATAAATTTGTTTTCACGACAACGCGCCATGTCATCGAACACTCGTTGTTCAAGATTCTCTAGTTAGCGAGGGTATTCAATGCCGAGTATGGCCAGCACGCTCTCCAGATCTAAGCTCCCTTGAAAATGTTTGGGATGCTTTGGGGAGGCGACTTGCTGGCCGAAAATATCCTCCAGCAAACAAGAACACCCTCATCCGTCAAGACTTATTCTAGGTGGCCTTGCATCAGTGCACTGACAGAGGAGTGGGATAACTTGCCTCAACAGCTGCTGGATAATATTGTGGAAAGTATGGAATGTTGCATCACACTCCATGGTGGACATATACTGACACCTTTCTCAAAGATGTCTTCTGTCGTTCATATGCATTCTCCGTACACAGCATCAAATGAACACTTTTTTTCCTTTCAGATGTTTCAAAACCTTCTGCATTTTCCAGAACAATAAATGATATTTTTTCTAATGTCCAAACAGTGTGGCAACAATATTTTATCCTGCTGGGCCTCAACACCGCTTAATGTTGTGCTACATTGCAATTTGTGATTCCTCCTTAGAAATTATTCAGCAGTGTATATATATATATATTCTTCTTCTTTTTTGAGTCCCTTTACGACAATAGAGTTTCAAAGTCCCTTTATAATAATTTTATGTGTAAAGGGACTCTAATAATTTTTTTCTGATGCTGCCATCTATTACGTAATAGATGAAACAACAATGGGAAATGTTGTGTTAGAATGGTGCTGCCATCTAATACCTGATAGAAGAAAAAATGGATTGTGCTAGATTGGTGCTGCCATCTAGTAGCAGGAATATGACAGAAAATGAAACATATTTATTTGTTAATGCTATCTTCAATATATTAAATAAAAGCATCTATATAATTATTCATTCTCAATTTACTTATAAAACATTTTTGAGAAGGTTCCGATAGCTTATTTAAATAGAAGGGGAAAAAATTCTACTTTGGATATTCGATTTTAAATAGCTGCTCGATGAAAATGTTATTCGAAATCTGAAATAACTGAAATAGTAATATTCCAACTAATCACCCTTTATGTCCATGAAATGATCTGAAAACTGGAAAAGATCCAAGATTAAATTTCGAAAATTCTCATTATCAAAAGGTAAGTTGTTACATAATGAATAGATCTTTTCATAATTAATAAAAGCATATAGGCGATATTTTACATTTGTGGTTTATGTAATATACCTTTCTGTAATATTAATATCCTTAGTTTTTAATAGTGCATGTCACTATTTATATAATGGTTGCCTAGTTGCAGAAAAGGACCATAGTTATAAAATATTTGATACAAAACTATTTATAACAGAACTATAAAACGCCATGGTCTACTCCACAATGCCTTGTAGTGCATAGTACATAATCTGAATGTTTATGAATTGAGGTGGCCTATATGTCTGTTTCACTTGTAAGAACGCCGTATGCATTCTTGGTAAAAACTGCTTATCTGCTTATTGGAACTGTATACTTCATAAGCATTTAATTAAGAGACCCGACTTTATAAATATCTAATGAAAGACCCAACATAGTTTTGCTTGAATATTCTTAGGGAATATTCAGTGACTTAAAAATAGTTAAGCTTGTAAAAAAAGAATCAGGTAATTGAATGCATCTACACTATTGCTATATAAAAAATTTATGCTGTAAAAAGCAAAATATTGTAAGTGTAGTTTGTGTCCATATCTTTATATGAGCTATTGTTTGCATTGATATTTTCCCCTTATTCCCGGAATATCCTTCATGCAATTTTAATTCTAAAAATTTCTTGCGTGTGAGTATCCAATCCACATTCATATTCCATAGTATTTAGTTCTACTCGTATCGTAATCATTTTCAAAATGAAAAAAAAATCAAGTGTCCTGTGATAAAAACGTGAGCAACAGCTTAGTAACACTGTTGGGTGTATTTGGCTGGGTATATACAGGGTGATTAAAAAAAGATTGGCCAAACTTTATGAGGTGGTGGTATTCACCAAACCAAGCATTTTTTGTTATGGTTTACCAGGTCGGAAATGAAACATAAAGGTGCCAATAGGCTGTTGATGATGAAACAGATGAGGTGAGACAAAACCACAAGAATGACTTAGAAGTTATAAAATGACATTTAACCCTTTGTGGATGGCGACTGAATTATTTCTACGATCATGACATATATACACCTAATAAAGTTATGAGAATCTTAAAATTTGAATTCTAATTATCACTCAGAATTACTAAAAATTCTACCTGGTTCTAATTTTTGATATGATGTCTTTACACAAAAAATTTTAAATGCTAGGAGTATTAGTGTCCATACCTCACAGATGGACATATTTCCTAAAGTGTTTGAAATGAATTCAAGAGGTATATAAATGGGCTTGTCTATCGATATCTAAAATTCGAAAATTTTCTGAAAAAAATACTTTCTCTATATATAGTAGGTAATATAAGAAAGTAGAGTGAGGAAAAATATCCTCAAAACTGGAGCAGCCTGTACAAAAATGTAATTAAAAGCCCCAAAACCCTTTATAATTCCTAAATATAATTTTAAAAATTCTCTAAGACTCTGAAACCTAAGTAGTTATGAATTTGTTCGTAAAATTTTAAGCCAATGCATACATCTGTTTTAAAGTACATTTGTATGTTGTACACATTAACAGTTACATCAAACAAATTTTCAGTTTTTAAGATAATACATGTCATCTCAAAGAACATCATTTGAAAATGAAAGTCAGAAGTTTGAGCTTGATTTAAAACTACAAAGTTGTTTTTTGCAGAGAAGTGAAAGAATTGTAAATAAGGTAAGATTTATCTGAATCACTTATTTTAGTATCTTTAATTTTTGTCACATTTCAATAATTATATATTCATATGTACAAATTTCCCAAACTGTTCATTCAAGTTTAAATAATTAATTTTATATATATATTTTTTTTTTTTTCCTTTTTCTGCAAATTGCCATTGTTGAAAACAGGACAAACTTTGAGTTTACAAAATAAAGATTTGAGAATTTTTTGAATTCACACAATTGTTTTCACAATCTAACGGGCACCATATTTCTCTCTCTTTTTTTTTTTTCTGTAGATCATAAGATATAATATGTTTGAAAAAAAAAGGTTGTTTTATAAATGTACTGAATATCATATTTTATTAAATTGTTTTGTATAAAGTATCAACAGTAATTTTTTTAAAATAAAAGTTCAGGTACAGCTTCGGTATAAAGAATTTATATTTGGCGAGATTTTTGAAGACGATAAATTGTGAAATATGGTAATCCCTTGGCACGATCGTGAAGTGGCAACCCCTTCAAGCTTCTGAGCTTATATTCTATTCTAGTTTTTTCTACAGTCTATTGTTAAGAGCATCTAAAAGTTTTGGATTTGGATGATTTTCATGTTACGTCCACGCAGCAGACAAAAGCCTGTGCTCTATGAGCTATGGAATACTTGTTGCACAAACAGCTGTTGCTACGTGCAAACTCCGACATCCAGCTTTACCAGATTCTGTAATGCTTTTTCAGTGGGCGAGCGTAGGTCTAAGTGTAAGTGGTCATAATCAAATTATTAATATCTTATATTTCAGTCTTCAATTTTCTTTATTGCTATTCAATAAATAATATTATTTATTTTATTTCATCCCAGTTTAAAAAAATCTTTAGCCTAAATACATATTCCTGGTATAAATACATCAGAAAAAAATATTTAAAGCAATTGTTAATTAAATAAGACAACTCAACTAAATACTGTATTAGACTAAAAAATAATTTAAAATATTCATACCTAATACCTTTAAAAATATGTTCAAGCAAAGATATAAGAAGAAATCTAGATCCCTTGGAACTTTTCACAGAATTCCATCATAAAATATGCAGACCCTTCACAAAATTTCAGAAATAGCGTGTTATTTTACATATGTTATATTAACCTCTAAAATAGATAATTTATAAAATATAAACACAGGAATGTCAGTTTAATTAAAAATATTGCTATATTCCAGTGTTTCTCTAAATTTTGTGGCCTCAGCTCACTCTGAAACTTCAAAAAGTCTCTGCAGGCAACTTTGTAACTTACTAAAAAAAACCATAAAGTTTTTATGTTCTTTATTCCAGCTGTTGCTGCTTCTCTGTACAATAATGCATTAGTCATAAACCTTTCTTAAGCCATGGGCAATTTGATAATTTGTAAAAATATCTATACAGCTTTCTTAAATTTCAATACTTTTATTTCACTACATAGACCAAAATAAATTATGCATTGTCCAATTAATATAAAAAATGACAATTCTTCCTACTTCGTCAGTTTACTATTGTGTATATGCCTATATTTCAAGCTGAAATATGTTCATATACCAGATTAAGACAGGTAAAATTAGGGTCGAATTTATAGCCAAGAACACCCTAAACTCAGGAGCAGCCTTAGACCAGGTGATTGGACCAATTCGACCCTATACTGAGAGGGCCATAAAGATTCAAATATTTACAATATTAATAAAATTGGATTTATTTAATGATATGAATGAAAAAATTATATTGATTTTGAAAATAAACATATTATACAATGAGGCAAAAATAAATTTTTGTTTTTTATACTCTAAATATATATATATATATATATTTAATCATCATATCAGGTACATATTTGATATTTGTGTGGAAATATTCTAAAATTTTCGAATTCATTTAACATTCAATTCAGGATTATTCCATATGGGGGCAACTGATGAGTGTTGCTCTATAGTCACAGATTTTTTTTTTTAATTTTTACCATGGATACACATGGTAATAAAACCCCCAAATCTGAATTTATAATATATATATATATATATATCCCAATAATGGCCCAGATACAGGCATTTGAAAAATGGTCATTTTTGCAAAACGGTAGCCATCTTGGATTTTACACTAATGTTTAAAAATGTAATAGCGTGAGAACTAATGGCACAAATGAAATAATTCTGCTACCAATTTAAAGCTATTTATATCAGGAATATAAGTGCCATATCAAAACATTAAGAAAGATATATTTTAATATTGTTATTACATGAAAATTGCAAAAATCACCTTTGGATTGATAGGCAACTTTAATGGGCTATAAAAAAAATAGCTCCTAATATTATTTTCTGAAACTTTGTACAAATACTAACTAATATGTGTGCTTTAAATACAAAAAAAATTAGAAAGGTAATATTTCTTATTACAGAGAAAAATAGTTTTAAAAATATATACATTTAGTTAACATTGGACATGCAATACTTTAATTATTTAAAAAAATATATTTAAAAAAATTCCTGGCATGTCATTCTGGGGCCATTTTCCAACAAGATAATGCGACGCTACATACAGTTTGCGTATCTGTGGTCTGTCTCCGTGCTGTTGATACTGTTCCTTGGCCAGCAAGGTCACCAGACCTTTTGCCAATCGCGCATGTATGGGACATGCTAGGCTGCCAGGTTCGGGCACCCCGAAATGTAGCAGATCTAGAGCCAGCAATGGAGGAATACCTGACAGAATGTATCGCAGAATGATATTAGGAAACTATCACTCCTTACGTAGATGTATACAAGCATGCATTGCCACCAAGGGAGATTTCACCAATTACTGATTTTAAAAATTCAATGGGCAATTGCTAACCATTGATGGGTCCTGCGGTCTTGATTTTGTAATCATTTCATTACCTGTGTATACGCTGTACACATATTTAATTTCAATAAAAACAGTCACTTTCTTCATGGTGCTTCCCCCTCCCCCTCCCCCCCCCCCCCCCCCCCCAAAAGAGTGTATATGCAAATTAAGAAATTAAGTAGCCATGTTGCTACTAGAACTGCTACAGTATTGGGTATTGAAAGTCTAAGCCACAAAATTTAAAAGACATTATTTGCCCAAATTACAAGTCTAATGGAAAAATTATTGAATAAGTTTTCTTTAGATGCATCATTTAAAGAAAAGTTGCATATTTTAAAATTAGTCCAAGATTCGTGTATAGTCCAACAAACAAAGACTTGTTATATTACTACAGAGAATTTAGTAAGAAAATTAAAAGAAACAGAAGGGATGTTATCAATAGCTAGTGAGATATAAGTGTTAAATTAAATTCTGATACTATAAAAAAAGTTACTTGTTTTTATTAAAACAGTCATTTGTGTCCAGGAAAAAAAGATTGCATATCTATACCAAATGAAAATGTGAAGATATTAAAACAAAAGAGATTACTTTTGCATAATTTGAAGAAATTATATGCTGCATTTAAAGAAAATTATAATGAAGTAAAAATGCTATCTAAATTTTGTACACTACATCCAAAAGAATATGTAACTGTTGGAAGCAGTTATTCATTCTGTATGTATTTGCAATAAGACTTTTATTGACAAACAGACTTTTATAATCATGCATTAATATGCAAAATATTCCTCTGTTTAATATCACATAATAAAAAAATTTGTTTGCTTTACTGTCTGTGACAGCTTCAAACAGCCACAAAATTCGGTACTGGGTTAGCTGAGCTCCTGGTACAATATACTTTGGTAAGATTTTTTTAAAATTCAAATTAGATTTTTAGTTATTTTATGTTTTAACATGATTTTGAGCAATTTTCACACAAATTAGTTCCTTATTCAGCTGCTCATACATTAGGGTGAGTAGGGTGACCTGGATCTTCCACAGATTAGTTCCTTAGTGACCAAAAATATTATCACTGAATTTCCATCATTATTTCCAATAATCTTTAAACCGAATCCACTCCTTTTATTTTTAAATATGTCAAAATTTGCATCTTAAGATAATTTGGTTTTTATTTGCTACATCAAAAAAGGTAAGATTAGCACAATTTTATAGTTTGACAAAAAGTCATGTATATATCTTTGCATTCTAACAAAAAAAAAAAAAAAAATTTTTTTTTAAGTAGTACTACTTTTGTTCTAAAGTGTGATCAAGTGTTTTTTTCCCATGGTTTAGAAGTGCATACTTGGGGATTTGGAGTGAAACAGAAGGAGAAAATGATTTGGAAATTGAGTGGTGTTATTTAAGATCCGCCGAAGTACAAATAGTTGCAATATTTAATAATCTAACAGTCATTTTAGCAAATGTAGTCATATGCAAAAACTAACCTTTACATTATATTTTAATATTAATTGCAGGCAAACTAATGTCCATTGATTACATAGATTAAGCCTTTTTCATATTAATATTATACAAAGATGGAATTAAAGTGAGGAAGCACTATATATTGATGTGTAATGGGAAATTAAGTTTGTTCCTCAACAAAAGGACTGTTTAATAGCATTTGAATGTTAACATAAATACCCAATTTTGATCCTGTTATTATTATGTGTTAATACACTGTGTGTTGAATTTAACAATTTTTCACTACTTTATTTATTAACTGGAAACTGTACTCAATGTTGCTAATAGTTTAAAGCAGGGATTTATTTAATTCATTCATAAGGGTTTTTAAAGGGCTTAGTCGGTGCTGCGCTATCGCACGCTTTAATTGCAAAACACACATGAACACATGATTGCCCCAAATAATCACATCTTAGACAGCTGATCGGGTACTTAATATGCCTTAGTCCTGGCACTAAGCACATTGAATGCTATGTCCTAATACGACTATGTATTATGCCTTAAATATGCCTTTTGCTCTGCCGAAATGTGTAAGCTCCTTTGATACACACTAAATAACCTCTTTTGATATGCTCTAAATAAGCTCTTTCGATATGCCCTGAATAAGCTCTTTTGATACACCCTAAATAAGCTCTTTTGATACACCCTAAATAAATCTTTTGATGTGCCATAAAAAAGCTTCTTTGATTTGCCCAAAAATGCCTTTCACCCTTTTTGCAGGTATATAATTGCTTTTGATACACTCTAAATAAATCTCGGCCACTCAATTTGTTGCTCATACCTTTGGGCGAGTCACGTGGTCTGGGTTTTCGACATTCTAAATAAGCTATGTTGATACACCCTAAATAGGTTTTTTTGATATGCATAAGTAAGCTCCTTTGATTCACTCGTAATATGCTTTTCACCCTCTGTGTGAGTGTAATATCCTTTAAATATGCTCTTTAGATACACCTTAGAAAGCTCCTTCAATTAAAATCAACAGCATGTTTTCTAAATAAAATTCTTACAAACTCTCATAATATTTTCAATTCTTGTACCAACTCACAATCCAAATGAAGATGACTTCAGAAATACCAACTCTTAGCTCCTAAATCCCATCTTGACCCCGTTCCAAGGTGTGTTCAAGGACGGGGGGGGGGGGGGGGGGCGGAGAGAGAAACTTCTTTATCTCTAATCTCGTACGCAATTAAAATTCTATTGAAAATTTATAAGATTTTACATAAAAATTCATAATTAATGAATGGAATACAACAGAAACATAATGTTTCAATTTGAACAGTGTGTGATATTCAGAGAAACATCTGGTAAATTATGAAAATGAGATTGTCAGTCAATTATTTTATTTCATAATATAAAAATCAGATAAGTTTTAAACATGCAAAAAATATATAAGTTTTTAAAATTCATGAAAATTCATCTATTAATGGTATGGATTCCATTCAAAGTTTATTCAAAAGAGAATATCTCAATCTTCTCAGATGGTGTTAAGATTTAAACTCTGCAATAATATTTTCGGTCACTGAGGAATTTATTTGTGTAAAAATCATTCAAAATCATGCTAAAACATAAAACAATTTAAAAACTAATTCGAATTTAAAACACATCTCGACAAAGCTTATCATCCCGGGTCATGAAGTAAGTACCTGTGTACCAAATTTCATGGCTGTATGACATTTAAATGTTTCACTACAGATGAAACAGACATTTTCCTTTATTATTTCTTATTTTTATCTGTTAAAATCTCTTTTATACATAATTATTTTTGTTTCAGAATTATGGAGAAATAGCAAGCTGCAACTTTTGAAATGCAGAATTTTGGAATCACAACTGAAAATGGATCCTCTGTTCCACCTCCTCCCCCTCCTCTTCCATCCAAGAACTCATTATTAATAAAATGTAAGTGTATACATGTTAAAGAAGTTAAGTTTCCTAAAAGATCGCCACAAAGTGATATAATATCTGCTGTCAGGCATGTCACACATAATTTTGATGTTGAAAATGCAGCAAAATTGATATCGCTCTACTATCCAGTTTCTCCAATCATTCAAGAAGGTCGATGTTGTGGCATTGTAGCATTGGCAATGGCCAGCCAGCTTATTTGCCATACCTCTGTTGAGGATGTTCTCAGTTTAGCAAAATCTCTGAATTTCACTAATGAAGGTGAGATGTTTTCTGCATATAACATGGCTACACTTGCGACTACTCTTCTTAACTGTGATGCTGTAGTTTTAGATAATTTAAACTATCACAAAGAAGATCTCTTAAATCATATTTGTAATGGCAATCCACTTTTGATTCCATATGATGCTGATAAAAATCATTTCCCCTGCACTAATCAAGGCTTAACTGCACATTGGGCTGTTGTAACAGGACTTTGCTTCACAATTTCAAAAGAAGCATGCATAAAGGGCTTATTGGTCTCTGATATAGTCAATGAGTTTCCTGAATTAAAAATTTTTATTGTAAAAGATGGCCTTTCTGTCAGAAATTTACTGCAGTATTCTGAAAAAGTATTTGTATACGCCCATCAAGGTAAAAGTAAGCATTTGGCCGCTTGGAATTTGGATGATTTATTGGAAAGTAACAAAAATATGTATGAAGTGACAAAAAAGTACAATCTGGATCAATTAGTTCTTCCTTCCATTGACTCTCTCTCTGAGCTTCGAAATAAAGCAGTTCTTCTGAAGAAGAAAAATTGTCATTAGTTCATAAAATATGATTTGTTAAGAAATAATTACTTCCCATTTATAGGCACCATTCATTTTAGTTTTTAAAGTAAATTTATTTTCTACACTTGTTAAGCTTTGATAATCATTCAACAAAAGTTTATTACAATTGTCTCTTTTACAAATAACAAAGTAAATTTTATAATCTTACCATGTATACATTTTGTGTATGTTATTTTTGGTGTAATTTTTAAGTTCTTGGAAAATGAATGAGTTAAAATAGGAAGTAAAAGACCCTTAATTTCCATATGTACATTGAGTTAACTAAAAACTTAATATTTTATGCAATGTTATGATATATTCACACTGTATACATATATCTCACAAATTCTATACATCTATACCAGTATAATACAAAATCGTTATCTTCACACTTGATATTTCTATAAACATACATACAAATACACATAGATTTATTCTGAGAAAGGTATTTACTTGTAGAAATTATCATATACATATATGTAGCATGAATATTCCATTTTAAATTGGAAATGACCTATTACATATCTATATTTCCAGATTAAAGCTTTAATCTTGGTATTTGAATGTTTCATCAAGAAAAATCGATGAAATGAAATTATACATTACATTTAAGAAAATAAATTCCACAAAAATCTAATTTTTACAGCCTCTGTAATAATTTATTACACTTGAAAAAAGCCTTATAAGTTTTTTATTAATCTCATGGTGTTAAAGTTACATATGGAGATTATCTAGATATGTTAAATGTGGCAATAATTATGTACAAACAATCCCTACAAACTTACCAATTTCCATTGCTAATATGTTTATATAAAAATTTAGTTTAAAATGGTCTAAAAATAGCTGATTTAATTTGAATTAAAGTCTGGCTGTATTTTTAAAACTAGGCTCTTATTATTTTTTTCTTTTTAGACGTTTTCAGCATATGAAAATAATTTAGAAATAAATGATCAAATGACTTTACTTTTATATTATCTTGATTATTTCATTTGTGAAAATTGTTTTATTAATTCGTAATTTGTTACTAAAATAATTATTTTAAAGTTTCATATATTTTAAGTACTGTTTAAATAATTCATTCAAACAAGCTAATCTAATTTTAGTTGTTTTGAATTTTGCTTGTTAAAGATATTTAGCTATTTATACAAAAGTTATAAGTCTGTAAAACATTCCTTAGATTTAGATAATATATATTAAGTAAAAATTTACTATACTTAATATATACTTAAAATATTCCATCTCTGCTAAAATAGTTTTATAGTTTTAAAATTATTATTGGCATTCTTTATTGTTAATTTATTTAGTAAGACAAAATAGTGAATAATTTCTTTTGTGTTATAGTCTAATGTATATTTTTATCAATTTCAAACAAAAAAATCTTGTGTACTGGTAAATTAGTTGATAAGTAATATGTATAATTTAAAGTATTAAATTATATAAATAATGTAAATTAAAGTGCACCTGCATGGCTGAGCACCAGCGAAGTTTTAAAAATATCATCATCAATAGCTCAACATCCTCCATTAGCCCTGGCCTTCCTTATAAGTTTCTCCCAGGCTTTTCTTTTTGTGTCTATTCTTCTCCAGTTTCTTAATCTGAGGATCTCAAAATCCTTGTCCACATGATGAATCCATCCCATCTGTCTCTTTCTGATTGTTGTGGACGAATAAAAATTTACAATATCAAAATATGATGCCAAGCTCTGATGGTCATGCACTTTTTAGTCTAATTAACAAGTAGTTGTGTTTACTCCCCTGTATGTAGCAATTAAAAGTTACAAAATATTAATAATACTTGAATTTTTTAATGACAGTCCTAAAGAAACAAAATATGCATAATTTTCCTTCTTTTGACTCAGCCAAATTTCTGTAACAGTACTTCGAAAATCGTAGATTTTATTATTTAATCAAATTTTCATTTTCGTACCAAAATCTTGGAAGTCCATTTAATAAAATTAGATACTTCAAATTCTGTATACTTGTTATCTTGTTGCTAATATTCAAGAAAAACATACGAAATTCTAACTGTTCAGTTTTTAAATAACCCTGATGACTGTTTGAAATCTCTCATATCTATTTAAAATCATAAACTTGATCACTAACAATCAATATTTCAAAGGTTCTCCTGATTCAGTTGAAACTTAACTTAATACTCATTATTTCTAAAAGAAGCACATGTATAGGCGGAATTTCAAATGATTACAATAATAAACATATTTGCAGTAAGTAGTGAGGTAAATTTGCTAAATTTATAACAAAACGCATGGAATAATTTTTTCTCTATACTTTTGACTCATGATTTTGATAGAGTTACTTGGTTTTCCTGCTTATGAATAAGTACTAAATTTTATTGAATAGTATTGATATGTATTATTTAGTTTGTGAGTTTAATTTATGTTCTCTTATTTGTAACTGAAATATTTCTAGATAGAATGTTTTTAATTTATGGTGTTTTTGCTGACTCCAGATATGTTGCATATATGCGACATATATATATAGACTTTTACATTGCTCTGCTTTTAAAACGAGATTTATTAAATGTCAATTATAAAAACATCCCCAGAAACATATAAATATTTTCTTCAAACTTAAGTAATAATCATGTTGTTTAACCGATATTTATGACTATTCAAGATAAGTAAAATTTGGACTTATAACTGAACAAATAGCACAATGACTGGTTGATCACATGAAAGCTATTGTAGCCCCCTGATGAAGAATTCAAGAAATTTACAGACCAACTCTGCAACTAAACACAGCACTAACAAGATATGTTATCTAGAAGGAAAAAAGATTACAAAATGGCTGAAATGCATTTGAATTTGTTTTCAAGCAATAATATTATGAATAAAAATTTTAAATGAATGGCATAATGGTTGCAGGTAAATCCATTATTATGGAATAATTTTTTTTCTCAACTAAACAATATCTACACAATCACATAGAGCAATTTTATCCTGTGAGTAAAGATTAGCTAAATGCCATCAATTAACTTCAAAATGTAGATTGTTATGCTATGTAAGAAAATAAACTGCTTATGGCTAACATATCGCTATAAGTCACTTGATATATGCATTTTGGATGCATCAAACTGGAACTAAATTGTAAATGAACAGAATTGACTCATAACAATATTTTGAGTTTTGTAGTATGTGGATTTTATTTAGAATATGGCTTACAACTTTGACATTTTTTCAGTATATTGCTTATTTTCAGCATTAGAATAGATTCACTAACTTCTTAAATTACTAGAGGTGCTGCAATATCTTTCGTTAGATCAACCGTGGCCACTTTTTTTCACCTAACTTTTATGCCTCTTTATTTTTGTTCAGCTATTATTTGGATAAATTCTGATTCTACTTTGCACCCTGATTTTTTTTATTTGTTTGTTTGTTTCGCCCCCTTAAATTTTAGTTGAAACTTTTATCTTTAATTGGACTGTTTCTTTCTGATATAAGTTTACTTATATTTATTTCCATATTATGTGACATGTAATCTTTTCCCTGTTTCTATGGAACTTCTTGATCCAGTAAAACTGTTGCTGTAAACAAAACTTTAACTTTGTTTAAAACTTATCTTAAATTGATCTGAAATTAATGTTTTGTGTAGTTTGTGCAATTTACTGAAATATAAATTTGTTCTGTGATATTTAAAATTTAAAGACCTTGGTAACAAGAAACTTACTAAGGCTAATCAAAAATGGCATTCTTGTTTTACTTCCAAATTTAGAAACAATATAAAATGAAGCCATTTATAACGCTCTCAATTTCGGACTATTAGTCTTGTACTGTACAGCCTTTCAACCATTGAAAATATAACATTTTAAATGAAATGTATTATAAGGGTGATCAGAATTAAAATTTCCCTATTTAAAACCTTCTACAGATGCATCTAATGTGCAAATGTAAACTACTTAGTAGAAATATGCATCAAAATATGCAAAATGAATTTTATGAAAATAATAGTTTCTAAAATGACAACCAAAGCATATTTGGTGCTGAAAGTGATAAAACATCAACGATATGTTATCTCAAAGAGGGTTTTAAGATAAGTAAGCAAAAAACTTAACTCTATTTTTCTCTCCAATTTAATTTTCTAAAGCACAGCAATATAATTGTTATTGTTTTTACAGAACAACTTCATACGCAAGGCATTTTTAACAATATAGTAGTGATTGTGCTTTTTCTATATACTAGAATGAGATGAAAAGTCCCTAGTGGGTCTATAATTTTATAAATTACTCCCTAAATGTGTAGCCTATGAATTATTTTTCTATTTTTACCACTCGCAGCTCTAAATTGACTTCTGGTGGAAAATTTTGAAAGAAATATTTATCGAAGGAAATCATTTTTACATGTTTTGAAGAGTTTCTACTGATTTTCGATGAGTTTCTGCTGTTGGATATGTCTGCATAAGGCTCAGAATAGAAAGATACTTTAATTATGATTACATTTTTTTATTAAAGGTGTATAGATAACTATTAGAATTATATATATAAGTTCATTTAAAACTTTTAATTAATTAAAAATTGTTTTTATATTGACTCTCTTGCCACAAAAATTCATCTGTGAGATATCAGTTATTAGACAGTCCTTCATTAAGCAGTTGTTATTTTATATTGCTTGTTCCATATAAACAACTGTTTGCTTTCTTAGATGATTCCACTTAATACTCGGAAGAGGTTTAAAATCTTCCACATCTTACAAACAATGCTATTTGATTGTATGTTCCCTCTCGCTTTTGATTTGACAAAACTTTGTGTTCTTTTCATTTCAACAAAACAGTTTTGTCTGTATAAAATGATACCCTGTTATTGTTATTCATTGTTTATTTTAATTAGTTACTTTTTTCTCTCCTCCAGACAAACACTTTCTAATTCATTATTTTGATTTTGTTCAAGTTGTTTTTATCCACTTATTAATAATATCAAAGCAAATTTTATTTTTAAAATTTGCCTATTGCATTTTTATATATATATATATATATATATATAGAAAAGGTCAACATGTTTGACCCGATTAAAAAAAAATTAGTGGCAATTTAGCAATTTTAATAGTAGACACTTGTGGTAAAATTTATTATAAATTTTATTGCTTACAATGATCAGTATTATACTTTATAAACAATTATCATCATTTCTGGTTTTTAATTTAAATTTAAAGCTCAAATTAAAAAGAATTGTTTGTTGAGACTAACTAAAAATTTAATATCAAGACACAGACCAAAACTGCCCAACTTCTATAAACTATCAAACTTTTTTTATATATATATATATATATATATATATATATATATATATATATATATATATATATATAATATAACTAATATATCAACCTTTAATACTGTGATGTTTCAAATTTTATTAAAGTGATTTTCATGATTAGATTCCAAAATGCGTTTAATTTTTTTAAATAAATTTATTATTTCATTTATTTAAAACATTTTAGTCATCAAGTTCAAGGGCTATAAAAATTCTTTTGTGAACAGGATTTGGCCCACAATCCAGGAGTTCTATTCCAACCTAAATCTTAAATTTTAAGGAAACCACTAAACCTCGCCTTTAGAAATGAAATCCATGTCAAACGACAAAAGTATGAGTTAAACTAAATGTGCAAAAAAAAAAATCTTTATTGCTTCGCATTGTCATGTATCAATGAAACCATACATTCTTTGATCCAGCTATGAGGAATACACAAGACCCTCATCATGAATTTAAAACTATATTATTTAAATTGCATTAAAATACATAACATTAGACTGTGTATTTTAATGCATTTCTTATGGTTAAGCATGTAAATAGGAAGCAAACTTCAATGTTAAATATGTATAAAAAAATATTAAGTAAAAAGCAAGGTTTTTTATTATGTAATTTTTAACAGTGTAACTTAAATATAAATTATATTGCAGTGAACTTATCATAATTAAGTACTGCATAGACCATTTGTTATCTTATTTACCTGCTTATCTTAAATATCTGTTGTGTGATAATGAGTACTTATTGATTCTTTCAATTTTGTTGCTTAATTTTAACATTACTGATAACTTTTGTTATATTATAAGATTGATTTATTCTCATAAGATTTTTGTATATATTGCTTACGGATTGTTATTGAATAAGTTAGACTCTTTTATAATTAGATTTAGATTTGGTTGTTATGATTGTGATTGTTGTTATTGAATTGGTTTTTACTTTCAAAATATTTCCCATGTGATTCCCTCATTTATTCCAAAGATAAGTTTATAGTCAATTGATAGCACTTTCACTTATCTTTCCTATGTTGATATCTGTTATGTATTTTGTTATCTAGAATTTATTTTATAATGCTGGTTATGACTTGATATATTAATATATAAAATTATGATGTTAAGTCAGTCTCTCTATTCCTGTATAAGAAATGCTAAATTGCATACTTATAACTTAAGAAATTCAATGTTTATTCCATGTGCTACAGTTAATGTGATTTTAATGTATTTTTTACTCTAAATCAAGGGTCGTCAAACTTTTATGAGTGAAGGGTTAAATTTGAGTCATTCAGAGGCTTGTGCATATATATATACAAGGTGGCCATACTTGACATGCTTACTGCCAGGCCTGATTTAATAAAATTCCCCAAAAAAAACAAAAAAAGAATTTGTACATAATTTAATTACAATTCTAAAATGTTAGTTTTATGTGTTTTCATCATTTAAAATCTAAAAAAGTTATTTTTTTGTGTTATATGTTTCTGGCGTGACTGAGTAAACTACTTTATTGAGATGCCATGTCACCCACATATATGTTACACATAAGTTCTAAAACACTAATCTAAATGTGTGCATGATGCATTAAACACTTCATATATTTGTCAAAATGGAATGACAATAAGAGGTAGTACAGAGAGTATGATTGCTCTGTATTATCAGTTAAATTGTGTTACATGCTTGCATCTTTTACAGAAGTTTGTGTATGTGTATATAAAAAGTCTAAAAAGCCAATGACCAGTACCACCAACAAAAATATTTTGGGCCCTATGCAACAAATGCACTGTCCCCCTACTACCCCCAATTTTACAAGTTATTGAACTTTTTTCATAAACTTTGTGACTCAAGCTCCCAAGTCTCACAGACCCCTATGTAAGGCATCCTTTCGTCCTCCCCTGTTCTGTTGGCAGCTCTCCTAATGGCTAAAAATATCATAATGAACTCATACAAACTCATTCATCAGACATATTCAATTAGGCAACGTCTAAGTAGGAGACAGTTTCGTGCATAATGTTGTTACATAAAAATATGGGGATGCAAACTCTCCAGTAAAATCCCTTGTAATGGCATTCTGGAATTTTCCAACAAAATCCACAAACAGATGTAATATATACAGTAATGCACGCCTTGATACGATGACATAAAAAATAAAAATATATAGTGAAAAATTGGTAGTTGACAAAATGGTTTTACAGGAATAATATCTTTCTTTGTTGGTGTTCTTCGTTAGATATTTTTGAAACACTTCAAAATACTAAAATATAAAAATTAGAATGACCTTCTCAAGATGTTAAAATTATAACCACTGTATTTTACATACTAAGAACCTGATTGAAAATCTTAACTTTATGTCCTTGTAAGGCTTTCAAAGGGCTACAAATTACTTCTTTTAGTTCATAGTTAGCACTTTCAATTGAGATATAAGCATTCCAAACTTTTAAAATGGAAATTTTTCAATCTTCTTGAACTTGACAGGACGATTCCTTGAAAACTATAATAGCTCTGTAAAAACAAATTATTAATCTAGAAACTGGATTTCCTACTGAATATTTTTGTCATTTGTTGTTTATATCTATTTTTTATAATTTTGAAGATATTTCAAGTGAAAGAGGCAGAGTGAGGCAAAAACTTGCTCGGACAGCAACTTTTAGTATTTTTGAAAAAGAAAGTTCAAAATATTAAAATATTTCAATTTTTTTTTATATATATATATTCATAAACTGTATCATATTTATGACAAAACAAGTAAAAACTGTTTACATTTTTCATAATGCTCTGATTTCAACCTTATTCATTTATACCTTATTCATAGATGTTATATATGTCAAGAAATTGTCGATATGTCAAAAAAATTTTTAGCACTTTAAAATCTCTATGGGAATATGTAATTGGATTTTAGATTGAGTTCTTGGTTTTTAAACAATAGGGTTTACAAATTCGCTATTTTAATATTTTGACCTGCTAAAATTTTCCAATGGAAAAGAAAGCTGTAACATTCAAAATGTCATGAGTGTTGCAGCTCAATGTGTTTTCTTCATTAGTGAAATATAAGTACACATACACCACACACAAGATATTTTGTTTTGTTTTAAAAAAGTTAACAAGTGAAGTAAACTTGGAAATTCTGAACAGATTTAATGATTGATGAGGTTCAGGGAGAAAAAATGGAAGTATGTGCTGCGAGGACATGAAATTTATAATCAGGGTATCCAGCTGAAATAGGAGCGAAAAGTAAAAGCTATGTTACAGTATACAAGTAATTTGTAGCACTTTTAATGCTCTACAAGGATACAATTGGATTTTGGGCCAGGTTCGTAGTTTTCAAAATGTAATGGTTATAATTTTAATATTTTGAACTATTTTGAAAAGGTCGTTCTAATTTCGATATTTTAATATTTTGAATTCTTTTGAAAATGTCTGAAGAATACAAATCACCCATAAAGAGAAATGTTATTCAGGCAAAACCATTTCGAACTACATCGGACTAGATCTACTGTCAATTTTTTTAACTATTTTTATATTCAAAGTTTATTTCCCCTTGTCTAGATAGTGTTAGTTACCAAATTTTACTTTGCAGTTTGGCTGCTGGTTCTAAGATGTCTATAAGTAGGATATTTTAATTATGGCTGCTTTATATGTTATTGTTGAAACCCAGACCGTTTGACTTACCAGAAAGGTGTTGAAGACCCAGACCGACCGGCTCGTCAGCAGGGACATGAGCAACTACCAGAAAGGTGTAAGGTAACTGTTTGGACAGCCGGGAAGAGCCACCCAATTTAGACCTTAACCCAGTGGGGAAGCATCCACAGGGACCCTACCCTCCTTCCCCTACCACCAATCTCTCGGAAAGACTTACGGACCCACATGTTTAACGTGATCGTGGCTGCTTTATATGTGTAATTGTTTTCAATTTGGGATGTATAAATTATGTTCATAGGTCCAACTCAACCTGTTATTTGGTAAAGAATATAGCCTCTTATTTGAGTTTAGGCACCTTTATGAGTATCAGTAGATAGAAAAAATGCCTACATGGTATGTTTAAAGAATAATGTACTTCCTTTGTTACATGTGGTTTTATGATAAACTTACATGTGACCAATAACCATTCTCAAATGCAAAAAATAGTGGCATGTTAAAAAAAATATTTCCAGTGATCGATAAAAAAAAAAACCATTTTCAATTAAATGAAAATATATATAAACAGCATGGTAAACATGTCAACCAATAAACTCTAAAATCAAAGACAATTAAATAAGTGGTTAAAAGTCATTTATTAAAATTGTCTTATTATGACGTACACAATCACATAGCCAAAGCGCTTTCGGACATTATCATGCCCTTCGCCACTGATGAAGAGCATGATAATGTCCGATTGTGCATGTCATAAGGTGATTTTAATAAATGTCTTTTCAACCACTTATTTGGTTGTCTTTGATTTTTGATTTTAGAGTAAATGAAAATACCCTAAAATCATTTTATTCTCTTTTCCAACAACAGAAGGATTTACCTTTAAGTACTGAATTTATTTATACATTACTCAAAAATTGACTAAAATGCAAGCAGAATTATTTCAAATACAATAGAATTTTATTATTTCAATACATTGAATAATTTGAACCCAGCATTATTCACAATAAATATAACTACTACTTGTGAGAATACAAAATTTTTATACTTCTCTATTAAAAACAGACATGAAAATTTCAAAGGTCAAATACAACTGCCAACAGTTGTATAGACTCTTTTGATTAATGCACAGTGCTTCTTCTGACAACATCCTTGATACAATTGTAGTCACGTAATTTTCATGTCTGTTTTTATCAAGGAAATGCAAAACATTTGCATGCCAGCACTATTCCCTTTAAATCCATAATGTATTTATATGCAATGAGTAATTTGAATATTTTTGCATTCCCCTCGGAATTTGACAATGTTCTACTGTAGTAGTTGTTTTTCATAAACTCGAAAATTATTTTGTTCATGTGTCATAAGTTGATATTTATGAAGCTTGTTTCTTAAATAAAAATGGGAGCTACCTCTTAAATTGGCTTATACCTTAATTTGTATTACATATTTTATTCTTTTGCGAACTGTACTTATGATAATTTGTAGAGTAGCAACATTTGAGAATATTAAATTATACTAATCAGTATTACTTGATAAATATTATCTTATGTGATAATTATTGAAGTTTCCATTGTTCATATTATATTACTAAATATTTTTGTACTCGATTGTAAAGTTAAAATAAATTTTTAAATTTTGACTTATTGTGATGTTTTGTATTTAATTTTGTTCACTCTTTACCGTTTAGTGTAATGTCTGTGAAATATGGCACTTGTCAAATGCATACATCTGCAATGGCATTCATCAGTTCCTCCTCACTATGTATGTGTTCAAAGAGCAGCAATACTGTAGACGGCTTGTTCTGTAAAAGGCTTGCAAATGTGCGTATAACATTTGCTTTTGAAGTAGAATACGGATTTTTGTGATATTTTACTTTTTACAGCATTTTGCCTCTAAATAGTAACATTTTGAAGAGATTTAAATCATTTCTGTGTGTATTGCCATTTAAAATATGAGGGCCAATATATTCTGTTTAAAAATTCTTACAACAATACATTGAATCATAGTGAGCATATTAAATATTTTTTTTTACTTTACCTACAATACACAGTAATGTATATTGTATACTATGGGAAAGTATTGGAATCGTGTCAAAAATTGGAGCTCAATTTTGTGATGGATCTACACATTTCAGATGCTGTAGAACATGAATCGACAATTTTTAGCATGACGTCTGTGCATGTGTTTGTCTGTGCAATGTATGTATCTATTTTAACTGAAAACTATTCGACAAAAATTTGCCAGCTAAGTCACTTGTGGGTTACCCTTGTACTGATTAGATTTTGATAAGATTAAGAAATATAGAACCGGTCTTTTTATTTATTTTTTTATTTATTTTTTTTTTTTTTTAATGCTTTTAAAAGTTATCAAAATATAAAATAAATTGCGATAAATATGCTTAAATATATTGATTTAATATTTATACGAAATTTTTGATGACAAACCAATAAAACCTTTAGGACAAAACATTCTTGAGATGCTTTAGTTTATTTGGAATTTTCTGCTTTCCGGTGCATTTTAAAATACGCTAAGTTATCAAATAAATAAGAAAATTATATTATAACTGCAATTTAGATTATATATAGATTAAACATATTTAGATTATATAATTATAGCTGCAATTTAGATATAATTTCAAAAAATTATTCATTTTATGTGATAAAATGTAAATTAATGCATTTCGAAATATGTAAAGAGAAATTAAGTATGTAGGGAAAGTCATGTGCTGCTCGCATCAGGTTTTTTACTTTCCCTATATACATAGTATAATGCATGGGGAAAGTATTATGACGGAATTTAGAATTCGGGTTTTCGAAGGAAGAGCATCTTTCAAGCATCCCTGGAACTTGAATCGAACGTTTTTAAGTTATGTCTGTCTGTGTGTGTGTGTGTGTGTGTCCATGAGTCTGTGGTTCCGATATCTCGCAAGCGAATGGAGAGTTTCATACGAAATTTGGAACAAATATTACATTCAGTGAGTACAGGAACCCTGTTGATTTTAAACACAATTCGCAAGATCACCAAATTTTCGAATGAAATTTTAAAAAAATCAGAACCTTTAATAATGTTATGTAAATAATAATTTTCTATGTAATTTTTTATCAGAAGACGAATGGCACAAACTTTAGTGCTCTAACATGAACCATTCTCGATATATTGGACATTTTACAAAATAAATTTATCAAAAAAAAAAAATCACATAATTAAAATAGTATTAACTTTTGTGAAATATATTCACTTTTCATGTGTAGCATTATACATTAAATTTATTAACATTATTCTCATGGATCTAGTTCGTTCCATTCACGTGAGAATTTACTTTGGATAATAGTTTTGTATTTTGACGTTTAACAATTCGCCCATAGTCACTTATATATAAGAAAAGCTCTTCTCTCTGTTTGTCTGTAACACTTGGTGATATTTGGTGGACTTGGCGACTAATTTAGCGAAATATTCACCCCAGATTGACGAAAATATCCTCAAAATTGCAAAACTGACGCTAAATTAACGAATATAACTCCAAATTGGTTAATTAATAAAGCCTTTTAAGATATCGACTCTGTTGCTTATTGCGGATGCAATCACTATTGATAACTGTCAAGTTACAGATATGCAAAAGATAAGTTAAGGGGGTATGGTACCCAAAAAATCCCGAAAAAACTCATTTTTTTTTATTATTATTATTGTTTAAAAGAAAATTCAAAATTTTCTGATTCCAATGACACCAAATTCATCTTGCTACGTTAGATAGAACCGATTATATCGCAATGTTAAAAATTGAACTACTGAAGTTGTCACCAGCCAGTCTCACTTTAATGCCTTTTTTTTTTCAAAGACGTGATTTTCGACATTTTTATAAATTTAAATCGATATAAGTCAAATTCTACTTCACGGTTATGAATAAAATTTGGAACAATTGTTATATATATACTTTTCTTTAATTTGTCTTCAGCAATTGCTGAAATATGTGTTTGTTTTTTTATTATGATTTTCGAAAACAATATTTGTGGTGCAAAATCACGTTTTTTTTACATTATTTTGTATTAAATTTTTTCTGATTCATATTTACAAAAACTGTAGACAATTTATTTCTTACATATTTTTATGTTAAAAAATGTTCAAATTAAATTTTAGAAAAATTATTTTTCTACTTATATCAAAAAGAAAACAAACTTGTCAAATTTTTGAAATTTTAATTTTTAAAAAATATATATTTTTTTAATTTTATTTTGAATATCACAGTTTATTTACTGTACTTAAAATCTACCTGAATACAAAAAATTACAAGTATAACTTCAAAATTGTAGATTTCAGCAATTTGGATACTTCGAAATAATTTTACATGTTGCCATCCGGAAAAACACCAAATGTATAATTCAACGTTAAAACACTATGCCGTGGATCTTATGCATTATTTTTCCACTGTGAAAGAAGTAAATCCATTACACTATATATGGAAAACCATGTGCTGCCCACATCAGATTTTTTCATTTTATTGATTACTAGCAGCATACCCGTTCTTCGGGGTATATAATATAAAGAAGCATAAATTTCACAATCACGTGCAAATTCCTATAGTATACTATTCTAAATGGCATTGTTATTTAAAACATTCTATCAAAATATTTATATTAATGCTCCTAAAAATAAGTTCAAGAATCTCTGTTCTTGCTATCCAAAAATTATCTTCACGGGCAGATCTGAAGAATAAAACAGCCTGGTCCCGTTAGTAAAAAAATTTGCAAAAAACATGAAATTGAATCAATATATGCCAAAATAAAAGTGCTAAAATTGTATCGGAAGACATACCCGTACTCACTGGCGTAGACTTTTCATTTTGGCTGGGGGACGAGAGCAAGTAGGTCCCCCTCGCCAGTAATTTCATTTTTTTATTTCACATTTTTTAATTGAAACATGGTTTTATACAATAATTTTTTTAGATAATATACATAGTGCAATAGTTGTATTTATCCATAATGTAAAGAAAAATGTGTATATGGAAAAGGATGTGAGAGAAGAAAATCAAAACCTAAAAATTTTTATAAAAGTTTTGACTTTAATATTTGATAACAAAATCGAACCATTTACATTATTTGAAATAGTAATGATGTTATAACCCTAAAATAAAATGTAAATATAAGATCTATAATTTACAATTACAATTTTCAATATCTATTAAGAGTCTTAAAGACATTTTCAAGGAAAAAAAAAATTGTTAAAAAATATTTTTTCAAATAGACCGCTTTTATTAATAATCTGGCGGTTATAACCGCTCAAAATAACCGGGTTTTTTTTTTTTTTTTTTTTTTTTTTTTTTTTTTTTTTTTTTTTTTTTTAAAAAAGAAACATTTGTAGACAAAAATTTTTATTTACATTTTTAGTTACAATTTTCACATGTAACATTTGAATATCACATTTTATTTTCATATTGTTCAAAATTCAATATAAATAAAAAAAAATTCCCAATTGTTTCCCAACCTAGAAAAAAGGTAAATTTTAGAAAATCATTAATTTTGGACCAAAATATTGAGGGGGGTGAAATGATACTCTCGCCCCCCCCCACGTGAAATATTGGGGGGGCATCGCCCCCTCGCCCCCCTAACTCTACGCCTATGCGGCCGTACTACTTATATTCCCGAATATTAGAAGATATACACATGTATTAGTAGATATACACATGTATTAGTAGCCCCTTCCCGGCCGTCCAAATAGCTGCTCTTAGTCCTCTGGACGAGTCGGACGGTCTGAGTCTTCAACATGTATTAGTAGGTCCTTCCGAGAGGTTGGTGGTAGGGGAAGGAGGGTACGGTCCCTGTGGATGCCTCCCCCACTGGGTTCCGGTCCAAATTGGGTGGCACTTCCCGGCCGTCCAAACAGTTACCTTACACCTTTCTGGTAGGTCGGACGGTCTGGGTTTCAACAACAACAACAACATGTATTAGTAGAAAATTACCCGTACTACAATATAGTAAAAATTTCAAAAATCCTTGCCAAAATACAACAGATGACGTGATAAAGTGAAAATATCAATTATCTTTAAACTTGAGGGCCGTAATTCATTCTAATATATGCTAAAATGAAAGCGCTAAATTTGCATAGAAAGGTATAACCGTTCTACTTATATTTTAGAAGAAATACCCATGTACTAATAGAAAATTATCCTTACTACAATATGTGAGTTTCAACCGTTTTTGCCAAAATAAAACGGATGACATAATTGAAAATATCAATGATCCCAAAGTAATCTTTAAAAATCCAGTTAAAAATGCAATTTCGATAAAAATTTATTTCATATACATTTCTTTATTATTTAAATTAGAAAAGATGTAATAAAAATCGTCTGCCGCATGAACACATTCAAAATGTGTAAATCCATCAAATTCCAGTATTAGATGTTTAATCTCAAGACAATGCTTTTCCTTTAAATATAATGTCTTGTTGCGAAATTAATTAATTAATGGTATCAAAACTGGTGTAGGAGACAACATGGAAATGTCCTTCAGAATAAGAAAAATAGCAGTCACACCATCAAAGGCAAAAACAGGATGTCGGACTGGCGAAAAAAGCGCATTTGGCTTTTAAAACCATTTGATGACGTTATTACTTAATTCTGAAATTTTTAATTTTTAAAACATTGAAAAAAATTTAATTAGAAAGATGTTTTCTGTTATAGAAAATTCCATATTACTTTCTCTGCAATATATGGTAATGTATAGGGAAAGTATTTGAATTATATGAAAATTGCAACTCGAGTTTTCAACGAATCTGCACGTTTCGGAGCCTCTAGAACACGAAAAAACTATTTTTAGTGTGACGTCGATGTGGTAGTGTGTATGTGCAATGTATCTATCCACTCTAACTGAAAAACTTATTGACCAAATTCATAAAATTTGGTAGATAAGTTATCTATGGGTGACCCTGGTGCTGATTAGATATTGTACGATTTGGAAAAAAGGAACATGCCTTTTTATTGCAAAATGACTCGCAAGTTGAATAACGAATTGACCAAATTTCACAAAATTTAGTAGATAAGTCAAATGTGGGTGACCCTGGTGTTGATTAGATTCGATACTATTCGGAAAAAAGAATCTGCTTTTTTTTTTCTGAAATGCCCACAAAATCTAAAATAAAAGACTACACATGCTCAAATATATCAAAATTAAATGTTTTTTGTTTTATACGTAATTTTTGACGGCAACAAAAAAAAAAATCTGATGTGGGCAGCACATGACTTTCCCTGCAGACTCAAATTCATATTTCCTTTATATCTTTAATAATTCATTAGATTGAGTTTACTTGAACCAAATAACACTAAATTTGCATTTTTAATTCAATTTTTGTTTTTATTTAGTAATTGGACTTTTTTCCAAAATCGCCGTAACAAAAATGCAAAAAATCTCAAATATCTTGAGAACGGTTAGTCCTGAAGTATAATGGAGTGTGTTATATTATTTTCTGCTTCAAAAATTGCGTATAAAACAAGAATTTAATCGATACATTTGGGCATACACTACTTAGTCTTTTTTTTAGATTTTGGCGATTTTTGCGAGCCATTTCGTTAAAAAAGGCGGGTTCTTCTTTTCCGAATCGTATCAAATTCTAATCAGCACCAGAATATCCAACAAGTAACTTATCTACCAAATTTTGTGAAATTTGGTCAATTAGTATTTTAGCTACAGCGGATAAATGAAAATTTTACAGGACATTTCGTAAAAAATAGGCGGGTTCTGTTTCTACGAATCGTACCAAAAACTAATCAGCACCAGGGTCACATCCAAGTGACTTACCTACCAAATTTTTTGAAATTTGGTCCATTAGTTTTTGAGTTAGAGTGGATACATACATTGTGCAGATAGGCAGACACACAGACGTCACGCTAAAAATAGTTTTTTTTGTATTCTAGAGGTCTCGAAACACGTAGATCCGTCGAAAACTCGAGTTGCGATTTTCGACATGATTCCAATACTTTCCATATACATTACCATGTATTGCAGGGAAAGTAAAAAAATAGGACCAACCCCATTACTTTAAGACAGGCCGTTTTCGAGATATTTAAGTTTTTAAATTTTGAGATACTGGAGACGTTTTTCACTGGAGTTAAAAAACTCTTTAATGAAATTTCATAACATTTAGTAATTAAGTCCCTTGATGCTAATTAGATTTTAACATAATTCGGAAAAATATAACTGACTCTTTATTGCGAAATGGCCCTCAAAATCGTGAAAAGCTAAAATAAATGACTAAAACTCTTGAAATATATTAAGAACTTGTTCTTTATTTAAAATTTTAACAACAAAGCAAATAAGACTGACACTATATGACTCTGGGATAAACCGTGCTCAAGATATTTTAGTTTTTTGGAATTTTGAGGAGCTGAAGACTTTAAAGTGAATTAAGTTGCCAAATGAAACGAAAATGCATTAAAAAGGCAAACTGGATATGATATCAGAAAAGTATCCATGTTATTTCCTGCAGTTAAACTCAATTTAATGCGTCATGTAATAAAAAATCTGATGTGGGCAACACATGACTTCCCTTATATAATGTAATGAATTTACTACTTTTCAAGTAAATAACATAGGTTTTTCTTATAGTAGATACTAATATTCTTTCAAAGATATTAAATTTTCGACAATTAGTCGTCATTTTCATTGATTTAGCGTCATTTTTATCCATTTGGCGAGATATTCGTTAATTTGGCAACATTTCAAAAAGTCGCCAAGTTGGCGACATTCCGCCAAATTCGTCACCAAAATCTCACCAAGCGTTATGGAAGGAGAAATAAGTTATTCTTACAGCAGATAAATGACTATTGGCGTTCAAATACAAAAGTATTACTTAAAGTGTTTTTTTTCCATGAATGGAACGAGCTAGATCCACGAGAATGATGTCACCCAATTTATCGCATGGTATCACATATGAAAAGTGAATATGTTTCTCAATAGGAAATATTTTTTTTTATTTTATATGACTTTTTGATAATTTTTTTGAAATATTTACAATATCTCGGGAACGGTTCATGTTAGCGTTCTAAAATTTATGTCAATCGTTTTTTAATAAAAAATTACATAAGAAATGTCTATTTGCGTAACTTTATTAGCAGTTTTGATTTTTTGACGATTTTTTCAAAATTTCATTCGAAAATTTAGGGGGGTTCTGAACATTCGATTGCGTATAAAAGCAATAGGGTTACAGTGTTTACGAATTGTGATTTTTGTACCAAATTTTGTTCGAATCGGTCCATTCGTTCGTCAGTTATCATCTCCACAGACTCACTGACACACACACACAGACATCACTTCAAAAATGTTTGATTCGTGATCAGGGATGCTTGAAACGTGCTCTTCCGTCAAAAACTCGAATTCGAGTTTTCGACCCCGTCACAAATACTTTCCTTATACATTATGTATATAAGGAAAGTAAAAAGAGCAAAATGAATTTGAATCTGTAGGAAAAAGTCATATGCTGTCCACATCAGATATTTTATATAAATATATATATATATATATATAAATTTGGGAAACTGGGAACTAATATAGGATTGTTGCATTATTAGAGTAGGATAAAAATGTACATGCATCTTGTTTTGAAACTACTCCTTGCTTGAATCATTACTTGGAACACTTATTTTGTAAATCGCATAATTTGAACGTTCATTATTCAGATTTATGATGCGAGATGGGGACATGATAACGCCAGAAAAATATTTGGAGTGTCTCCTTGACTTTCTTATATGCATTCTTATTCCATATATTTTTCACCCATTTGTTTCATAATCGGTATCAGAATAAAACAAAATTATGCATTTATGTTTTTA
Organism: Amaurobius ferox; assembly: GCA_951213105.1. Lineage (NCBI taxonomy): Eukaryota > Metazoa > Arthropoda > Arachnida > Araneae > Amaurobiidae > Amaurobius > Amaurobius ferox. Next base: position 82,690,962 of record OX578135.1, on the reverse strand, counting down.
TTTTACAAGCTTTCTTTGAAAAAAAAAAATGAAGTTGGCAACAAGACAGTCAAGCCGGATGCATTCAGTTAATTTGTGTTAATGCCTATAATTTTAATAATTGTTAAGTGCAACACATTTCAACTAACTTTTTTCTACATTAACTGCTATCATCGGGCTTGCCATACGTCGGGACTCGTACTTTTAAAGAAACCATTAAATTTTTATTTAAAAAATCAATTTCAGTGCTGGTGACAATTGAGAAAAATCTGATGTGGGCAACACATGACTTTCCTTATATAATGTAATGAATTTACTACTTTTACAGTAAAAAATTAGGTTTTTCTTATAGTAGATACTAATATTCTTTCCAAGATATTGAATTTTCGACAATTAGTCGTCATTTTCATTGATTTAGCATCATTTTTATCCATTTAGCGAGATTTTCATTAATTTGGCAACATTTCAAAAAAGTCGCCAAGTTGGCGACATTCCGCCCAAATTCGTCGCCAAAATCTCGCCAAGCGTTATGCACTAAGAAAAAAAGTTATTCTTACAGCTGATAAATGACTATTGGCGTTCAAATACAAAAGTATTATTTAAAGTATATTTTTTCATGAATGGAACGAGCTAGATCCACGAGAATGATATCACTCAATTTATCGCATGGTATTACATATGAAAAGTGAACATGTTTCTCAATAGGAAATATATATTTTTTTATATAACTTTTTGATAATTTTTTTGAAAAATGTGCAATATCTCGAGAACGGTTTATGTTAGCGTTCTAAAATTTATGTCAATCGTTTTCTAATGAAAAATTACATAAGAAATGTCTATTTGCGTAACTTTATTAGCGGTTTTGATTTTTTGACGATTTTTTCAAAATTTCATTCGAAAATTTAGGGGGGTTCTGAACATTCGATTACGTATAAAAACAATAGGCTTCCAGTGTTTACGGATTGTGATTTTTGTACCAAATTTGGTTCGAATCGGTCCATTCGTTCGTCAGTTATCGTCTCCACAGACCCACTGACACACACACACACACACACACACATACTTTCACACACACACACACACAGACATCACTTCAAAAATGTTTGATTCGTGATCAGGGATGCTTGAAACGTGCTCTCCCGTCGAAAACTCGAATTCGAATTTTCGACCCCGTCACAATACTTTCCTTATACATTATGTATATAAGGAAAGTAATAAAATAGAACGAGAAGATATGGATTTCATTTCAGTTATAAAAACAAAAATCTGATGTGGGCAGCACATGACTTTCCCTACAGACTTAAATTCATATTTTCTTTATTTCTTTAATAATTCATTAGATTGAGTTTAATCGAACCAAATAACACTAAATTTGTATTTTTAATTCAATTTTTGATTTTTATTTGGTAATTGGATATTTTTGCAAAATCGGCGTAACAAAAATGCAAGAAATCTCAAATATTTTGAGAACGGTTAGTCCTAAAGTATAATGGAGTGTGTTATATTACTTTTCTCTTCAAAAATTGCGTATAAAACAAGAATTTAATTAATACATTTGAGCGTACACTTCTTAGTCTTTTTTTTTTTAGATTTTGACGGGCCATTTCGTAAAAAAGGCAGGTTGTTCTTTTTCGAATCATACCAAATTCTAATCAGCACAAGAGTATCCAACAAGTAACTTATCTACCAAATTTTGTGAAATTTGGTCAATTAGTATTTTAGCTAGAGCGGATAAATGAAATTTTTACGGACCATTTCGCAAAAAAAAAAAAAGGCGGGTTCTGTTTTTAGGAATCGTACCAAAAACTAATCAGCACCAGGGTCATATCCAAGTGACTTACCCACCAAATTTTATTAAAATCCGGTCTATTAGTTTTTAAGTTAGAGTGGATATATACATTACACAGACAGACACACACACAGACGTCACCCTAAAAATAGTGTTTTCGTATTCTAGAGGTCTCAAAACGTGTAGATCCGTCGAAAACTCGAGTTGCGATTTTCGGCATGATTCCAATACTTTCCCTATACATTACCATGTATTGCAGGGAAAGTAAAAAAACGGGAACAGCCAAGATACTTTAAACAGCTGTGGCTTAGACCTTAGAGGACGAAAGTGGGCTCTTTGTTAAGAACAAAATGATGCATATTGAAACAAGAAAGATCAATTATGCTTAAAGCATTGATTATGAAACACTTTCCAACTTCAATGCAATTTTATTTAAACAAGTCTAAAATGCAATACATTCCTCGGTAATATTTTAAAACTTATCACAATACTACATTAATTTATTATATTTGAAAACTTAAACCTTCATCGAAAAAAATGAACTTCATTCAAATGACGGCATTGAAATATATATTGCCTGATTTAAACATCTCTAAAATGCATCGATACATTCCTTGGTAATATTTTTAAAACTATCATAATACTACGATAATTTATTATATTTGAAAACTTCATCGAAAACAGCTGAAATTCATTCAAATGACGTCATAAAAAATAACACGCCTGGATCTCTCTATAAAAACAGCATTTCATTAATAACATTTTCCCATTCATTTCATTCATCACAATACTATAATTTATTTTATTTAAAAATTAAGAGCATGGAGCTACAAGTAATTAATCTCTATGCTTAAAACTTCATCGAAAAAAATCGTCCTTCTCTGTGTAAAATCAATGAATATTTCATTCATATCAGCTATGCAGACTCCATGGGCTAAATAATTTTGTGTTAAAGAAATACAGCAATTCTAATACAACTCATTCTATATATTTTGCTGTTTATATCTTACATAAGTGAAAAATAGGCTTCGTTGTAGAAATAATCAAATTTGGATGATCATTTAAACTCAAAAATATTGTAATTGCGTTGTTTCAATATGTAGATGCACAGAATTTAAGCAAAAATAAAGTGGTTTTAGGACGGATACAACACTCAATATGAATTAAAAAGAACTTAAAAAATCACGATTTTGAGACAAGATGGATGCCATATATCATTTTGAAGTGGGTCATGTGATCTTTTTATATCATGGTCACGTAATCGCTTCATATAAGAGGTTGTTGTTGTTGAAACCCAGACCGTCCGACCTACCAGAAAGGTGTAGGGTAACTGTTTGGACGGTCGGGAAGTGCCATCCAATTTAGACCGGAACCCAGTGGGGGAGGCATCCACAGGGACCATACCCTCCTTCCCCTACCACCAACCTCTCGGAAGGACTTTCGGACCCACATGTTTAACGTGATCGTACTCCGCATGAACACGGCGGCAGTTTTGGCAGTGGATGGAATCGAACCCGGGCCTATCGAGTGCAACTCCAGCGCGCTAACCAATGGGCTACCGCGCCCTTCATATAAAAGATGTAATTATTATTTTAATTTTTATTTAAAAAACTACTAAATATATTTCGATGAATTTTTTTTATATATTTTATGGAACAATTTGAATATTACCTAAAATTTTCGAAGCAATTTGTGAATTTTAAATCCGTTTAAAAAATGTTTGAAAAATTAGGTCCCATAGGGCTCAATGTATTTCATTTTTTGAACCCGAGTTCAATCCAAAACTAATTGGGTGATATTATTCATTTATATTCCCATAGGTCCTACAGACCGTCTGAACAACATACTAAAATTTCATTTTGATTGAGTAATTTTTACGGCTGTTATCGTGCTAACGGACAGACAGACAGACAGAATGAACAAAGTCATAAACACTTTTCAACTTTGATGTAAAGTGTTAAAAAATGGTTATAATTCAAATTTGAATGTGTTCTCGAGGGAAAATATTGGATAAATCTACAGGCCGAACCCTTTTCATTAAAAAAAAACAAAAATAAAAATTGGTCGATTAGATTCCAAGAACATGCTAGGGACAGCTAAACATTCCAATTTTTGAATAATGTAAGAATCCTGGGGTGCCTCAATTCAAATTTGTTGATATATTGTACTGTTGTCGTGTATGAGTGTAAAATCTCATGAAAATCGGTTTGTTAGAAATGGGTCCAAAATTGATTGTAAGATTTGACCCAAACAAACAAAGATACCAATCCAAATAAAATCATGTAATGAAACTTATTTAATTTCATTTTTTAAACAAGAAAGATCAATCATGCTTAAAGCATTGATTATGAAACACTTTCCAACTTCAATGCAATTTTATTTAAACATGTCTAAAATGCAATACAGTCCTCGATAATATTTTAAAACTTATCACAATACTACATTAATTTATTATATTTGAAACCTTAAACCTTCATCGAAAAAAATTAACTTCATTCAAATGACGGCATTAAAGTATAAATTGCCTGGTTTAAATATCTCTAAAATGTGATACATTCCTCGGTAATAATTTTAGAATTATCATAATACTACGATAATTTATTATATTTGAAAACTTCATCGAAAACAATTGAAATTCATTCAAATGACGTCATAAAAAAATAACACGCCTGGCTCTCTCTATAAAAGCAACATTTCATTCATAAATAATTCCCCCATTCATGTCATTCATCACAATACTATAATAATTTATTTTATTTAAAAATTAAGACCATTGAGCTACAAGTAAGTAATCTCTATGCGTAAAACTTCAGCGAAAAATATCGTCCTTCTCTTTCTAAAATCAATGAATATTTCATTCATATCAGCTAAGCAGACTCCATGGACTAAATTATTTTGTGTTAAAGAATTACAGCGATTCTAATACAACTCATTCTATATATTTTGCTGTTTACATTTTACATAGGTGAAAAATAGGCTTAATAGTAGAAATAATCATATTTGGATGAGCATTTAAACTGAAATATATTGTCATTGCGTTGTTTTAGTATGTAGATGCACAGAATTTAGGCAAAAATAAAGTAGTTTTAAGACGGATACAACACTCAATATGAATTAAAAAGAACTTTAAAAATCACGATTTTGACACAAGATGGATGCCATATATCATTTTGAAGTGGGTCATGTGATCGTTTCATATCATGGACACGTGATCGCTTCATATAAGAGGTGTTATTATTATTTTAATTTTTATTTAAAAAACTACTGAATATATTTCGCTGAATTTTTTTTTATAAATTTTATGGAACAATTTGAATATTGCCTAAAATTTTCGAAGCAATTTGTGAATTTTAAATCCGCTTAAAAAATGCTTGAAAAATTAGGTCCCATAGGGCTCAATGTATTCCATTTTTTCAACCCGGGTTCAATCCAAAACTAATTGTGTGATATTATTCATTTATATTCCCATAGGTCCTATAGACCGTCTGAAACAACGTACTAAAATTTCATTTTGATTAAGTCATTTTTACGGCAGTTATCGTGCTAACGGACAGACAGACAGACAGACAGAATGAACAAAGTCATAAACACTTTTCAACTTTGTTGTAAAGTGTTAAAAAAAGTATCGGTTTCTTTGTATTTTACAGGCGCAAATAATATAGTTTTATAATAATTTCTAATCAAAATTGTGTTGCTACTACTGCATAGCAAGGGTATTAACTGGCAAAAAAACAATTTTTTTTCCTAGAACACTCTGTTTCCCATTTTTGAAATTTTAGCTGTGTTTTCCCGATTTTTTTTCTTGCTTGCGATGCCAATTTGTATAGGAAATATTTGATCATGTGGTTTTGATCAAACAGAGTCTATGAAAAGCAGAACGTCAAATAAGGAAGTCACTTCGTATGTCATTACAAAAAGCAACCACTACCCATGCATTGAATGGGTAATACTATATAATGCATTTTCGGTCAATTTTATGAATCATTACAATTTTTGAATGGTGGTTTGGCAAGTTATCGTAAATTTTCACTTAATCGTTCTGCAACGAAAAGGAAAGAAATCCTGATTAATTTTCAATTTAATTTTGGTTTCTCAGTGGGACCAGTCTGTGATAGATCTGTCTTTATCGCTTTGGAATATGCGCCCCGCTGTTCATATAGCACAGAAGAATAAGTCGGAATTGATGAATGGGAAGGGCATGTGACCTAGACAGAAGACTAGAGTTAGTGTTTATTGTTCACTGATGATTCTAGGTTTTCTTTACAGAGTGAGTAGATGAGTACATATCGAGAGTCACGCTGTAATGAAAATCTACGTACATCTAATAACAACACACGCAATAACTGTTCTTCAGTCTGGAGTGTGTCTGGTTCACGTTATCATTTCTCTGCCATTATTGAAAGAAACGATCATGGTGTAGGTATTACGTGGTCTGGCTGAATAGTGGGACATGCATCACTTTGAATGGAAGTGCAAACCTCTAGGATGCAGTGTAACAATTTGGCCTTGTGATTGCAAAACAAAGTATCTGAGATAAGACGTTTTTTTTTTCAAATATGCAGCGCTATGGGAATATTTCCATTCGCATTCTCATATCTTATTACTTTCCTTATATACATAATGTATAAGGAAAGTATTGTGACGGGGTCGAAAATTCGAATTCGAGTTTTCGACGAGAGAGCACGTTTCAAGCATCCCTGATCACAAATCGAACATTTTTGAAGTGATGTGTGTGTGTGTGTGAAAGTATGTGTGTGTGTGAAAGTGTGTGTGTGTGTGTGTCGAGACGATAACTGACGAACGAATGGACCAATTTGAACGAAATTTGGTGCAAAAATCACAATCCGTAAACACTGAAAGCCTATTGTTTTTATGCGCAATCGAATGTTCAGAACCACCCTAAATTTTCGAGTAAAATTTTGAAAAAATTGTCAAAAAATCAAAACCGCTTATAAAGTTACAGAAATAGACATTTCTTATGTAATTTTTCATTAGAAAAAGATTGGCATAAATCTTAGAACGCTAACATGAACCGTTCTCGAGATATTGCACATTTTTCAAAAAAATTATCAAAAAGTCATATAAAATAAAAAAAAATATTTCCTATTGAGAAACATGTTCACTTTTCATATGTAATACCATGCAATAAATTGGGTGACATCATTCTCGTGGATCTAGCTTGTTCCATTCATGAACAAGAAAGATCAATCATGCATTGATTATGAAACACTTTCCAGCTGAAATGTAATTTCATTTAAAAATTTCTAAAATGTGATACATTCAGTGGTGATATCTTTTACATTATCACAGTACTACAGTAATTTATTATACTTAAATATTTAAAACTGTACCGAAATATAAATCATCTGATTCTTTATGCAAAATCAATGAATATTTCATTGATATAACTTGTATTCCAGACTCCAGAGCTAAATAATTTTGTGTTAAAAAAATTCAGCAATTCTTATGTAATTCATCTTACAATCGCTTGAGATATTTGCATTCTGCATATCTTAAAATTAGGCTTCGTTGAAGAAATAATAAAAGTTTAGGGATCATTTAAAATCACAACTATTGTAATTGCATAGGCACGAAATTTAGATACACAGATAATATATGTGTGTATGTGTATGTACTCAAAGTATTGGAATCGTGCCGAAGATCGGAACTCGAATTTTCAAAGGATCTACATTCTACACGTTTTGGGACTTCTAGAACACGAAAAAACTATTTTTAAGAAGACGTCTGTGTGTGTAAGGGTGTATCTGTGTATGTTTCTATGTGTCTGTGTGAATATTACATCCACTCTAATTGAAAAACTAATGGACCGAATTTCATACAATTTGGTAGGTATGTTTTTTGTGGGAAATCCCGATGTTCATTAGATTATAGTACGATTCGTAATAAAAGAATCTGCCTTCTTTGCGAAATGGCCGCAGAAATTGCCTTTATCCACTCTAGCTAAAAAGTAATGGAACAAATTTAACGAAATTTGGTGTATAATATTTCAATAACCAACAAGTGATTTGTATATCAAATTTAACAAAATTTTGTATATAAATCATTTGTAGGTTATTCTAGTACGATTCGGGAAAAGGAACGGGCTATTTTTGCGAAATGGTCCGCAAAAATCGTTATATATAAAAACAAGAAAGATCAATTATGCTTAAAGCATTGATTATGAAACACTTTCCAACTCCAATGCAATTTTATTTAAACATCTCTAAAATGCAATACATTCCTAAGTAATATTTTAAAACTTATCACAATACTACATTAATTTATTATATTTGAAAACTTAAACCTTCATCGGAAAAAATGAACTTCATTCAAATGACGGCATTAAAATGTAAATTACCTGGTTCAAACATTTCTAAAATGCAATGCATTTCTCGGTAATATTTTTAAAACTATCATAATACTACGATAATTTATTATATTTGAAAACTTCATCGAAAACAACTGAAATTCATTCAAATGACGTCATAGAAAAAATAACACGCCTGGAGCTCTCTATAAAAACAGCATTTCATTGATAACATTTTCCCATTCATTTCATTCATCACAATACTATAATAATTTATTTTATTTAAAAATTATGACCATGGAACTACAAGTAATTAAACTCTATGCTTAAAACTTCTTCGAAAAAAATCGTCCTTCTCTGTATAAAATCAATGAATATTTCATTCATATCAGCTATGCAGACTCCATGATCTAAATACTTTTGCGTTAAAAAAATACAGCAATTCTAATACAACTCATCCTACATATTTTGCTGTTTACATTTCACATAAGTGAAAAATAGGCTTCGTTAGAGAAATAATCAAAGTTGGATGCTCATCTAAACTCAAATATATTGTCATTGCGTTGTTTCAGTATGTAGATGCACAGAATTTAAGCGAAAATCAAGAGGTTTTACGACGAATACAACACTCAATATGAATTAAAAAGAACTTTAAAAATGACGATTTTAAGACAAGATGGATGCCGTATTATATTTTGAAGTTGGTCACGTGATCGTTTCATATCATGGTCACGTGATCGCTTCATATAAGAGGTGTAATTATTATTTTTATTTTTATTTAAAGAACTACTGAATATATTTCGCTGAATTTTTTTTTATATATTTTTAACTTTTATTTTTTATATTTTTTTTGGAACAATTTGAATATTACCTAAAATTTTCGAAGCAATTTGTGAATTTTAAATCCGCTTAAAAAATGTTTGAAAAATTAGGTCCCATAGGGTTCAATGTATTTCATTTTTTCAACCCGGGTTCAATCCAAAACTAATTGGGTGATATTATTTATTTGTATTCCCATAGGTCCTACAGACCGTCTGAACAACATACTAAAATTTCATTTTGATTAAGTCATTTTTACGGCAGTTATCGTGCTAACGGACAGACAGACAGACAGAATGAACAAAGTCATAAACACTTTTCAACTTTGTTGTAAAGTGTTAATAAAAGACCACGTGTGCTCAATTATATCAATTAAATTCCTATTTTATACGTGATTTTTGACAACAAAAAGAATAAGACTAACCCCATTACTCTAGAACTAGCCGTTCTTGAGATATTCTAGTTTTTTCGCGTTTTCGCTACGCCACCTTTGACAATAAGTCCAGCTATCAAATGAGAACCAAATTTAAGTTTAACGTGTAAATTCAATGTCATTTAAAATACTTATGGTTGTTATTTTGTGCAGATAAACTCAAATTATCATTGAATAAATAAAGAGAACGAATATGAGTCTGCAGGGAAAGACATGTGCTGTCCACATCAGAATTTTTAACAATATTACAACAATGATTTATAGAAGTGAACGGGGATTATTTTCAGGCCATTTCGAAAAAAATGTATGATCTATATTTAAAGATCCATCAAATTTTTGTCGAATAAAATGTTCAACAAATTTAAGCTGTGTACCAAATTCTCTCTAGGACGTAGGAAAGTGCATTAAAAATGCCATCAAATAAGTATATCATGAAGAGTTATATAAAATTTTAAAAAAATGAAAAATTGTTATCTACCAAATTTATTTTTAAATTTGAAGCCTCTCCCATATGCAAAACGTTTGAACAAATGGAAAGATATTTATTATATAATATATCTCTTTTTAACACTTTACAACAAAGTTGAAAAGTGTTTATGACTTTGTTCATTCTGTCTGTCTGTCTGTCTGTCTGTCTGTCTGTCTGTCTGTCTGTCTGTCTGTCTGTCTGTCCGTTAGCACGATAACTGCCGTAAAAATGACTTTATCAAAATGAAATTTTAGTATGTTGTTCAGACGGTCTGCAGGACCTATGGGAATATAAATAAATAATATCACCCAATTAGTTTTTTATTGAACTCGGGTTGAAAAAATGAAATACATTGAACCCTATGGGACCTAATTTTTCAAACATTTTTTAAGTAAATTTAAAATTCACGAATTGCTTCGAAATTTTTAGAAAATATTCACATTATCCCATAGAATATATAAAAAAAAATTCAGTAAAATATGTTAAGTAGTTTTTTAATTAAAAATTATTTAAAATAGGGAAAAAAACAAATTCAATTAAATTCTGACTTTGGGATATCTTCCAGAAAGAAAAGAGAGATATATTGTATAATAAATATCTCTCCATTTGTTTAAACGTTTTGCATATGGGAGTGGCTTCACATTTTAAAATAAATTTGGTAGATAACAATTTTTCATTTTTTAAATTTTATATAACTCTTCATAATAAATTTATTTGATGGCATTTTTAATGCACTTTCCTACGTCCTAGAGAGTTAAAATTTGGTACACAGCTTAAATTTGTTGAACATTTTATTCGACAAAAATTTGATGGAACTTTAAATATAGATCTTACATTTTTTTCGAAATGGCCTGAAAATAATCCCCGTTCACTTCTATAAATCATTATTGTAATATTGTTAAAAATTCTGATGTGGACAGCACATGTCTTTCCCTGCAGACTCATATTCGTTCTTTTTATTTATTTTTTCTATGACGTCATTTGAATTAATTTCAGTTGTTTTCGATGAAGTTTTTAAATATAATAAATTATCGTAGTATTATGATAGTTGTAAAAATATTACCGTGGAATGTATCGCTTTTCAGATATATTTAAACCAGGCAATTTTTATTTCAATGCCGTCATTTGAATGAAGTTCATGTTTTTCAATGAAGGTTTAATTTTTCAAATATAATAAATTAATGTAGTATTATGATAAGTTTTAAAATATTACCGAGGAATGTATTGCATTTTCGACTGTTTTAAATAAAATTGCATTGAAGTTGGAAAGTGTTTCATAATCAATGCTTTAAGCATGATTGATCTTTCTTGTTTTCTTTCTGGAAGATATCCCAAAGTCAGAATTTAATTGAATTTGTTTTTTTTTCCTATATAAATAATTTTTAATTAAAAAACTACTTAACATATTTTACTGAATTTTTTTTATATATATTCTGTGGGATAATGTGAATATTTCCTAAAAATTTCGAAGCAATTCGTGAATTTTAAATTTACTTAAAAAATGTTTGAAAAATTAGGTCCCATAGGGTTCAATGTATTTCATTTTTTCAACCCGGGTTCAATAAAAAACTAATTGGGTGATATTATTTATTTATATTCCCATAGGTCCTACAGACCGTCTGAACAACATACTAAAATTTCATTTTGATAAAGTCATTTTTACGGCATTTATTGTGCTAACGGACAGACAGACAGACAGACAGACAGAATGAACAAAGTCATAAACACTTTTCAACTTTGTTGTAAAGTGTTAAAAATCATGGGGAAATAGCAAGAATTGTCATGCGCTGATAAATGGCCGGAAATTGTTGAAATAGTCTGAGCAAGCAATGTCAATTTGAGAAATTAATTAAGCATTGTTAATACTTTAAAAATAAAGACAACCAAAAAATTGGCCATAATTAAAAGTATTTTATTAAAATCTCCTTTTAATCCTCCTACTAAATATTTAGTAGATGCTTTATTTTGTTTTTGACGACATTTCTATGAGTTACCATTTGATTTATGAACCTTTTTCCTTTTATTGTATTTTTTGTATTTTATAATTAAATTGTATTTTAAATTCCTCGTATTTAAAAATGTAAAATGATTAATATGTAAATTTTGTCTGGCGGTTATAGCCTGTATTAAGCACATGTTCGCCATTTATTTTTACTTTGCCACTGATGAACGGCATAGTAATGTTGTATTATCGCTGTGTGATTTTAGTACGTCGTAAACAGGAGATTTTAATGAAATACTTTTAATTATGGCCAATTTTTTTGGTTGTCTTTATTTTTAAAGTATTAATTATTTTGACGTGTTTCCATACAATTTTATTCTGAGCATTGTCAAGTCTGTTTTGTTGATCCCGGGAACTTCAGCTGCAGTTAAAAGAACTTTTTCTCTCGAAAGTTCTCTTCTTGTTCTCTTTTTATAAAAGCGCAATTTAATGGTTCACATACCCCCGCACAAAATTATGAACACACGCTAGATCTTTCGCGGAACTTTGACAAAAATAATCCGCAGACTCTTGGATTGAACTAATAAAAGAATGAGTGTCTAATATATTTCAACTTACCAAAGAATTGTTTAGATTTTGCAGGGAAAAAAAGATACTATTTTGTTGAGGTCCGCTGAAGGCCAGGACAAATATAACTTTAAAAATTGTAAGTTCTTAATATTCGTAAATGTATTGTAATTTGTATCAAATAGTAAACAGTGTGTAATAAAAAACTGAAATGTGAATAAGGAAAGTAAACGTTTATTTTAACATATATGACATATATATATATATATAAAAGTGACATTTACAATTGAACCTATGGGCATATTTATAAAAACCATTATGAAAACTTATTATGTCCTTTTTACTTTCCCTACAATACATGGTAATATATGAGGAAAGTATTGGAATCATGTCGAAAATCGCAACTCGAGTTTCCGACGGATCTACACGTTTCGAGACCCCTAGAATACGAAAAACTATTTTTAGCGTGACGTCTGTGTGTGTGTCTGTGCAATGTATGTATCCACTCTAACTCAAAAACTAATGAACCAAATTTCATAAAATGTGGTAAGTAAAACCCTTGGGTGTGACCCTGGTGCTGATTAGTTTTTGGTACAATTCGGAAAAAAAGAACCCGCCTTTTTTTGCGAAATGCCCCTCAAAAATCTCATGTATTCACTCTAGCTGAAATACAAATTGACCAAATTTCACAAAATTTGGTAAATAAATCACATGTGGGGATACTCTAGTGCTGATTAGATTTTGGTACGATTTGGAAAAGAACAACCTGCCTTTTTTTACGAAATGGGCCCCCAAAAATCGCCAGTATGTTCAAATGTATCAATTAAATGCTTGTTTTATAGGTAATTTTTGACAAGGAAAAGAATAAGAGCAATTCTATTACTCTAGGACTAACCGTTCTCGAGATATTTGAGATTTTTCGCATTTTTTTATGCCGCTTTTGGAAAAATGACCAATTACCAAATAAAAGCAGCAATTGAATTAAAAATGCAAATTTAGTGTCATTTTGTGCAATTAAACTCAATTTAATGACTTCTTAAAGAAATAAAGAAAAAATGAATTTGAGTCTGCAGGGAAAGTCATGTGCTACCCACTTCAGATTTTTTACTTTTCATGCAGTACATGGTAATATATAGGAAAAGTATTGGAATTATGCGGAAAATCGCAACTCGAATTTTCAACGGGCCTACACGTTTTAGGGCCACTAGAATACGAAAAAACTATTTTTGGCGTGACGTCTGTGTGTGTGTCTGTCTATCTGTCTGTCTGCTTATCTGTACAATGTATGTATCCACTCTAACTTAAACACTAATGATCCAAATTTCATAAAATGTGGTAGGCAAGTCACTTGTGTGCGACCCTAGTGTTAATTAGTGGTACTATTCGGGATAAAAGAACCCACCTTTTATTTCCAAATTTCCTGCAAAAATCTCTTGTATGCACTCTAGCTAAAAAAACTAATTGACGGAATTTTACAAAATTTGGTATATAAGTCACCTGTGGGATATCCTTGTGCTGCTTATAGATTTTGGTTGTTGTTGTTGTTGTTCTCGTGTCCTAATTAAGGAAAGAAATTTGCGCTGCTTCTGTTTGGTCTAAGACCCGGGGCACCCCTACGGTAGAAGTCCGACTTCTGCCCAATAAGACATCACAAACATCCATGCCCGCAGGCGGGACTCGAACCCGCAATCTGGCAGCCGAGCCATCACGAGGAAACGCCTGCCTCTTTGACCGCTCGGCCACCACATCGGCTATAGATTTTGGTACAATTCGGAAAAGAAGAATCCGCCTTTTTTACGAAATACCCCTCAAAAATCGCCAAAATTAAAATAAAAGACTAAGTATGTTCAATTGTATCAACTAAATGCTTGTTTTATGCGTAATTTTTGACGAGAAAAAGAATAAAACCAACCTCATTACTCTAGAACTAACCATTCTTGAGATATTTGAGTTTTTTCGTATTTTTACTACGCCGCCTTTGAAAAAAAATATCCAGTTACCAAATAAAAACAAACATTGAATTAAAAGTGCAAATCCATTGTTATTTTGTGCAATTAAAGTCAATTTAATGAATTATTAAAGCAATAAAGAGAAAATGAATTTAAGTCTGCAGGGTCATGCAAGTCATGTGCTGCCCACATCAGATTTTTACTTTCACTGCAATATATGGTAATGTATGGGGAAAGTATTGGAATCATGTCGAAAATCGCAACTCGAGTTTTCGACAGATCTACACGTTTTGACACCTCTAGAATACTAAAAAACCATTTTCAGAATGACGTCTGTGTGTGTGTGTGTATCTGTCTGTGCAATGTATGTATCCACGCTAACTAAAAATCTAATTGACCGAATTTCATAAAATTTGGTAGGTAATTCCCTTGTGGGTGACCCTGGTACTGATTAGATATTGGTATGATTCGGGATAAAAGAACCTGCCTTTTCTTGCGAAATGGCCCTCAAAAATTGCCTCTATCCACTCTAGCTGAAAAACTAATAGACCAAATTTTACAAAATTGTGTAGATAAGTCACCTGTGAGTTACTCTGGTGCTGATTAGATTTTGGTACGATTCGAAAAAAAATAACCTCTCTTTTTTGCAAATCTAAAATTAAAGACTATGTATACTCAAATATATCAATTAAATGCTTGTTTTATACGTAATTCATGACGATGAAAGAAATAAGATCAACCCCATAACACTAGGACTAACCGTTCTTGTGATATTTTAGTTTTTTCGCATTTTCGCTACGCCACCTTTGAAAATGAGTCCAGTTACCAAATGAAAACTAAAACTAAATTAAAAGTGCAAATTCAGTGTAATTTAAAATAATTATGGGTATTATTTTGTACAATTAAAATGAATGATTTTAATGAATTATTGAAGAAATAAAAAAAAAAACTGAATATGAGTCTGCAGGGAAAGTCATGTGCTGCTCACATCAGATTTTTTCAAACTTGGTGTAGTTAGCAACCTTATTTTTGTATTTACATTATTTTTAAGGTTTTAATTCTGTTAGCAACTAAAGAATCATTTCCTGACCTATTTAAAATCATTAGAATATTAAACATATATTTTTCTTTGTCTGTTTCAGGGGAGATGAATTGAGCGATGCTGACACGTTAAATATGAGTGATTTGAAGCCCCTCAAAATAGGAGTTCGCTTCAAGCAGCCTGCTCTCGTGCTTCTGTACGAAGAGAACTCCAAATACCGAAAAAGAATAATGCCAATACGCGGGCTCAAAAAGAACAGCGCAGTCAGCCTAGTTGCCAATGAACTGAAAGAACACCATTCTAAATATTTGATGGATGTCCATGACTTCAAGATTGAAAAGATGCTGAGGCTCATTCAGAACGACATGAGGGGTCTGGACTTGGAGGAATCCCTGCAAGAACTGGAGAAGGAGTTCTCGGTTAATCCCGATGAGAACTTGAACGAACTGTCGGACGAAGAACTGAGGAAGAAAAAAGAAATCATGGATTTGACGTTTGAGAAGAACAGAAAGAAGCCCGGTGATCCCGATTTCCAGTATGATGTCGAAGTGGACTTTTCTCAAGATGCCGGAATCGAATCTTCTGTATGGGATTCTGAAAAAGAAAACGATTTAGAATTTTAGACATGGATTCTAAGTTTCGTTGATGTTTTCTGCCGTCCTTAATAAATTTATTTCCGTATAAGCTCAGATAAATTTACTGTAAACTATTTACACTGAAATGCATAGCCCTTGAAAATATTTTCACTCTCTCTACTACACATAACAACGACACAAACACAACACATAACTACAACGCAAAAGTGCAACTCTCGTATTTAGATGGATGTACGCGTTTTGAACAACTTTTTATATGAATCGACCATTTTTAATTAACACTTTACAACATAGTTGAAAAGTGTTTATGACTTTGTTCATTTTGTCTGTCTGTCCGTTAGCACGATAACTGCCGTAAAAATGACTTGATCAAAATGAAATTTTAATATGTTGTTCAGACGGTCTGTGGGATCTATGGAAATATAAATTAATAATGTCATCCAATTAGTTTTGAATTGAACCCAGGTTCAAAAACATTAAACTCTATGGGACCCAATTTTTCAAACATTTTTTAAGCGGATTTAAAATTCACAAATTGCTTCGGAAGTTTTAGGCAGTATTCAAATTATCCCATAAAATATATAAAAAAAAATTCAGCAAAATATATTCAGCCGTTTTTTAAATAAAAATTAAAATAATAATTACCCCCTTTATATGAAGAGATCACGTGACCATTATAAAGAGATCACGTGACCCACTTCAAAATAATATATGTCATCCATCTTGTATCAAAATCGTGATTTTTAAAGTTCTTTTTAATTTATATTTCGTATTGTATCCGTCCTAAAACCGCTTTATTTTTGCTTAAATTCTGTGCATCTACATACTGAAACAATGCAATTACAATATAGTTGAGTTTAAATGATCATCCAACTTTGATTATTTCTACAACGAAGCCTAATTTTCACTTATGGAAAATGTAAATACCAAAAGATGTAGAATGAGTTGTATAAGAATCGCTGCATTTCTTTAACGCAAAATTATTTTACTCATGGAGTCTGCATTATAGCTGATATGAATGAAACATTCATTGACACAGAGACGCAAACGATTTTTTTCGATGAAGTTTTAAGCATAGAGTTAAATTACTTGTACCTCCATGGTTTTAAGTTTTTAAATAAAATAAATTATTGTAGTATTGTGATGAATGGAGAAAAGTTTATGAATGAAATGCTGCTATTACAGAGAGAGCCAGGCGATTTATATTTCGATGACGTCATTTGAATAAAGTTCATTTGTTTTCGATGAACTTTTCAAATATGATAAATCATTGTAGTATTATGATAATTTTAAAAATATTATCGAGGAATGTATCGTATTTTAGAGATGTTTAAACCAGGCTATTTATATTTCAATGCCGTCATTTGAATGAAGTTCATTTTCTTCGATGAAGTTTTAAGTTTTCAAATATAATAAATTAATGTACTATTGTGATAATTTTAGAAATATAACCGAGGAATGTATCGCATTTTAGAGCTGTTTAAATAAAATTGCATTTTAGTTGGAAAGTGTTTGAGAATCAATGTTTTATGCATGATTGATCTTTCTTGTTTATTTCGATGTGCGTAGGACAACTCTTGAACAATTTGAACTGAAATTTGTGCGATTATTATGATAGTTAAAAGCGAGAGACCTATAATTATTTAGTGTCCATAGAAGGGCCTTCAAATTTGTAATCTCTTTATATAGAACCATTACATGGATTTCATATTATGATAATTAAACTGTTGGTTACTTTTGTAGCATCGCTAAATGTCACTTGCTGTCTAAACATGTAAAGAATTTTCGTCCGATGTGTTATGTAATATTTCATATAAAATGTGGACATAAATCCATACATGGTACGTGAAATTTGATTTTTATTTCGTGCATTTTTAAATTCACTATATAAATAAATGTTTCGAAAAATTGCAATATATTGAAAACAATGCATGCCAATGTTCTAAAATGGGTGCTCTTTGTTTTCTAATGTACATTTACTCATAAAATAATAGTTTAAATGACACAATTGGCTGACATTTTTTTTAATATTTTCAAAATATGTTCGAAAACTTGGGACTCCCCAAATGTTTAACCTCACTTAAAATCAGTATGGTATCGTTTCAGTATTCACAAACCATACATAATAATAGTACCAAATTTCGATGGAATCCTATTTAATCTTGGAATATCGTGTCCAGAGACTCTAGACCCATGCATACACTCGAAATCTCAAGTTCGATTTTTCGCCCCGCCCCCGTCACGCAATATCTCGTCTGTCAGCGAATTCTGTCAGAATTTGATATTAGCACGTTGTTCTTCAAACGCCATTTCCATTTTCAACGAGAATCATTTGAAGAGATCACGAACGCGAAAAATTACAGTTCACTGACACGCATTGTCTGGGAAAACACCTGCTTCTTCCTTTTCACATCTCGCATCACATGTGTCTCTACGCCACGATAAAATAGTTCCCCTCTCCTCCAATCAGGGTTGGAGATATCAGCACAGTCTCCGAACTTTTTGATCCCACTTTGTATGTGCAAAGAAAGTCAAATTTAAGTTAAGTACACATTTTTATTGCTTTTTCATAGAAGAAATATTGTTTAAATTCGGTATTTTGACGGATAAGTAAGTCTTCGGGTGCCCTGAATACTTCCAAGGATATGTGTGTAATGTATGAACACAATAACTCAAAAACAAAATGTAAATATTGCTATGATATTTTTTGTACATATGCGTTATGTAAAAAAATTGACCTAGATAGAACATTCGCATAATTAGATCTCGAATTACTCTAATTTACAGTTAACTAGGTTCCAATTGCATTCCCGGTTATCAAGCTCAGTCACTACACAAAAACCGAGTAATTAATCGCCATCTTGAAAAATTATCGTTGAAAATAAGTAAAAACGCCTTCATGGAAGAATGAATTTGAAACCCTAGTGGAAACGAATTATATACTATATAAAAATATAGTTCGATAGAGGATTCTTTGCCTTATTTTGAAAATTTGTCCAATTTACATTATCTATATCTAGATAATTAATATAAATTGGACACATGTTTCTTTACCTAGCTCTAATTGGTAGAGAAATGAACCTTGTAACCGCATTTTTTAAAATCTTGTATACTACCACTATTGTTCCGGGAATTATCATTATTTTCAATAGGAAGAAATGCTATTAAAAGTTTCGAATAATAATTCGAGCATTACTCATAAAGTTACAAAAATTATATCTAGTCTCAATCGCTATTTTTACCTCGCTTTTTGACACCAGCCCACTTGCAATCGACGATTTTATGCTTTCTTAATTTAATTAACTTATCTTAATTTAAATATTGTAATTATTAGTGTAAACTTAATTTGACTTCCTGGCATATTTTACCCGAGTCTTAGCTTTTCCCTTCGCTCCGTCCCATTTTTACATCTTTTAGCAGTCGGTCAGCCACTCCAAGACAAAATGCACCATATTGCTATTTTCGAACCACGTCCAGCACCTTGCAATGGGGGGCCCAAATTGATCTACATACAATCCAAAAAATACAACACTTGCACATATTCTATTTTCGATGTGGGGGATAAGTGTTGATAGCACAGACGCCCCGAAAAGGATCGTCCTGGCTTGATAACCCACTGTGGGCCTTGGCCTTCCTCAAAAGTGCCTTCCAGTTTCCCTCTTCGGAGCAAAATGCTTTTCAATTTTCTTTTAATATTTAACACCTCAAAGTCCTTTTCCTCACAATTGATCCATATCTACTTCTCTACGTCTTTTCCCGACTGGTATGAACCAAAAAAAAAATTCTTTGTAGTTTTGCTGTTTTTAACTCTTAGCAAATATCCTTCCCATTTCATTCTGCTAATTTTAATGTATTTGATTAAATCAATCTTTATCTAATCTGTACAGTTCAAAATTCTATCTTCTCCAAATATTATTTTTTTTTTCTGAATTCCACGAAAAATACTCGGCAATATTTTTCTCTCAAAGATGCATAAAGCTTTTCATCTTGTCCTGTAAAGAGTCCAGGTTTCATATAAAGGTAGATCTTATAGTATATGTACTTTATATGTAGTTGTTATACGTGTTCTCCCAATCAGATGTGATATGAAAGAAATTCTTAATCCAGTGTCTGCTTGACCCAAGCGGAAAGCAGTTGTTTCCCGCCGGGGCTCTTGACGTCCATAGGACCCCAACGACGAAATAAAATGCTCCAAACTGCAAAACTTTTTATTTTATTTTTTACTTGTCAGGGGTCCTGGAGACCCATTTCCCACGGGGATCCTTCGGAGGTTCAAGTCCACTTCTGGTAAAGACCCACTTCTGACAAAAACCAAGAGACCCACTTCTGGCAAAAACCATGTGTTTTGTTTTGATTGATTTTAAAGTTCATTTTTCCAGCAGCAATTACCAAGGCAAGAAAGTGCTTCCTTTAGATGCTCAAAAAACCCATAAAATTTGATAGCGATACTGATGGTAGATATATTCGGTAGTTGTACACAATTGTTCACATACAGACATCCTTCCCAAAATATGTGAAAAGGATTCAGGAGTTTAACCGTGGTTATCCGTCAAAATATCGAATTACAAAATTTTCGTGAAATTAATAATTTTTCTATACAATAATAGTGTCAAAATGTGCAAAATCTGATGTGGACAGCTCATGATTTTCCCTACAGACTCAAATTCATAATCCATTAAATTGAGTTCGGACTCAAATTCATAATCCATTAAATTAAGTTAGGACTCAAATTCATAATCAATTAGATTGAGTTATGACTCAAATTCATAATCCATTAAATTGAGTTATGATTCAAATTCATAATCCATTAAATTGAGTTACGACTGAAATTCATAATCCATTAAATTGGGTTCGAACTCAAATTCATAATCCATTAAATTGCTCAAGTTGATACGGATACTTATTTGATATATCCAGTTCGCAGTTTTAATAAGTCTTCTTTTCAAAGCACTTAACTCAGCATATTAAAAGTATATTAAAACAGCAAGCATATTAAAACCTCGTCTTCTCCTTAAAATTAAAAAAAAACAAGAAAGATCAATCATGCTTAAAGCATTGATTATGAAACACTTTCCAACTTCAATGCAATTTTATTTAAACATGTCTAAAATGCAATACATTCCTCGGTAATATTTTAAAACTTCTCACAATACTACATTAATTTATTATATTTGAAAACTTAAACCTTCATCGAAAAAAATGAACTTCATTCAAATGACGGCATTGAAATATAAATTGCCTGGTTTAAACATCTCTAAAATGTGATACATTCCTCGATAATAATTTTAGAATTATCATAATACTACGATAATTTATTATATTTGAAAACTTCATCGAAAACAACTGAAATTCATTCAAATGACGTCACAGAAAAAATAACACGCCTGGCTCTCTCTATAAAAGCAGCATTTCATTCATAAATAATTTCCCATTCATGTCATTCATCACATTACTATAATAATTTATTTTATTTAAAAATTAAGACCATGGAGCTACAAGTAATTAAACTCTATGCGTAAAACTTCATAGAAAAAAGTCGTCCTTCTCTTTGTAAGATCAATGAATATTTCATTCATATCAGCTATGCAGACTCCATGAACTAAATGATTTTCTGTTAAAGAAATACAGCAATTCTAATACAACTCATTCCACGTACTTTGCTGTTTACATTTTACATAGGTGAAAAATAGACTTCGTTGTAGAAATAATCAATTTTGGATGAGCATTTAAACTCAAATATATTGTAATTGCGTTGCTTCAGTATGTAGATGCACAGAATTTAAGCAAAAATAAAGTGGTTTTAGGACGGATACAACACTCAATATGAATTAAAAAGAACTTTAGAAATCACGATTTTGAGACAAGATGGATGCCATATATCATTTTAAAGTGGGTCACGTGATCTTTTCATATGGTCACGTGATCGCTTCATATAAGGTGTTATTATTATTTTAATTTTTATTTAAACAACTGCTGAATATATTTCGCTGAAATTTTTTTTATATATATTTTATGGAACAATTTGAATATTACCTGAAATTTTCGAAGCAATTTGTGAATTTTAAATCCTCTTAAAAAATATTTGAAAAATTAGGTCCCATAGGGCTCAATGTATTTCATTTTTTCAACCCGGGTTCAATCCAAAACTAATTGGGCGATATTATCCATTTATATTCCCATAGGTCCTACAGACCGTCTGAACAACATACTAAAATTTCATTTTGATTAAGTCATTTTTACGGCAGTTATCGTGCTAACGGCGGACAGACAGACAGACAGAATGAATGAACAAAGTCATAAACACTTTTCAGCTTTGTTGTAAAGTGTTAAAAAACTTACATATCTCGCAAATAGCTCATTCCATAATAATGAAATGAGTCTTATTCGGTTCGCTGTTAAAAGTTACGTATAAACATAGACGCCGACTTGAAAAATTAATTGGGGTTCTGGAAATGTTAAATCAGATGACCCATATATAGCACGATAACTAAGTCCGTTAGCACGTAAAAATGACTTAATCAAAATGAAATTTTAGTATGTTATTTAGACGGTCTGTAGGACCTACGGGAATATAAATGAATAATATCACCCAATTAGTTTTGGATTAAACCCGGGTCGAAAAAATGAAATACATTGAGCCCTATGGGACCTAATTTTTCAAACATTTTTTAAGCGGATTTAAAATTCACAAATTGCTTCGAAAATTTTAGGTAATATTCAAATTGTTCCATAAAATATATAAAAACAAGAAAGATCAATCATGCTTAAAGCATTGATTATGAAACACTTTCCAACTTCAATGCAATTTTATTTAAAAAAGTCCAAAATGCAATACATTCCTCGGTAATATTTTAAAACTTATCACAATACTACATTAATTTATTATATATTTGAAAACTTAAACCTTCATTGAAAATATTCAAATGACTTCATTCAAATGACGGCATTGAATTATAAATTGCCTGGTTTAAATATCTCTAAAATGTGATATATTCCACTGTAATATTTTTAAAACTATCATAATACTACGATAATTTATTATATTTGAAAACTTCATCGAAACCAACTGAAATTAATTCAAATGACGTTTTAGAAAAAATAACACGCCTGGATCTCTCTATAAAAACAGGATTTCATTCATAACTTTCTCCCATTCATTTCATTCATCACATTACTATAATAATTTCTTTTATTTAAAAATTAAGACCATGGAGCTACAAGTAATAAAACTCTATGCTTAAAACTTCATCGAAAAAAATCGTCTTTCTCTTCATAAAATCAATTAATATTTCATTCATATCAGCCATGCAGACTCCATGGACTAAATTATTTTATTTTAAAGAAATACAGCAATTCTAATACAACTCATTCTACATATTTTGCTGTTTACATTTTACATAAGTGAAAAATAGGCTTCGTTTTAGAAATAATCAAATTTAGATAATCATTTAAACTCAAATATATTGTATTTGCGTTGTTTAAGTATGTAGATGCACAGAATTTAAGTAGTTTTAGGTAAGTTAAAGTAGTTTAGGAATTAAAGTAGTTTTAGGACCGATACAACACTCAATATGAATTAAAAAGAACTTTAAAAAAATCACGATTTTTGAAACAAGATGGATGCCATATATCATTTTGAAGTGGGTCATGTGATCGTTTCATATCATGGTCACCTGATCGTTTCATATAAGAGGTGTAATTATTATTTTAATTTTTATTTAAAGAACTACTGAATAATATTTCGCTGAATTTTTTTTTATATATTTTATGGAACAATTTGAATATTACCTAAAATTTTCGAAGCAATTTGTGAATTTTAAATCCGCTTAAAAGATGTTTGAAAAATTAGGTCCCATGGGGCTCAATGTATTTCATTTTTTCAACCCGGGTTCAATCCAAAACTAATTGGGTGATCTTATTCATTTATATTCCCATAGGTCCTACAGACCGTCTGAACAACATACTAAAATTTCATTTTGATTAAGTTATTTTTACGGCAGTTATCGTGCTAACGGGCAGACAGACAGAATGAATGAACAAAGTCATAAACATTTTTCAACTTTGTTGTAAAGTGTTAAAAATTCAGCGAAATATATTCAGTAGTTTTTTAAATAAAAATTAAAATAATAATAACACCTCTTATATGAAACGATCGCGTGACCATGATATGAAAGTATCACGAGATCCACTTCAAAATGATATATGGCATCCATCTTGTCTCAAAATCGTGATTTTAAAAGTTCCTTTTATTTCATATTGAGTGTTGTATTCGTTCTAAAACCACTTTATTTTGGTTTAAATTCTGTGCATCTACATACTAAAACAACGCAATTACAATATATAGGAGTTTAAATGCTCATCCAAATTTGATTATTTCTACAACGAAGCCAATTTTTCACCTATGTAAAATGTAAACAGCAAAATATGTAGGATGAGTTGTATAGGAATTACTGTATTTTTTTAACGCAAAAGAATTTAGGTCATGGAATCTGCATAGCTGATATGAAAGAAATATTCATTGACTTTAACGAGAGAAAGACGATTTTTTGCGATGAAGTTTTAAGCATAGAGTTAAATTACTTGCAACTCCATGGTCTTAATTTTTAAATAAAATAAATTATTATAGTATTGTGATGAATGACATGAATGGGAAATTATTTATGAATGAAATGTTTTCTTGAATGAAATGCTGCTTTTTTAGAGAGAGCCAGGCGTGTTATTTTTTCTATGACGTCATTTGAATGAATTTCAGTTGTTTTCGATGAAGTTTTTGAATATAATAAATTATCGTGGTATTATGATAATTCTAAAATTATTACCGTGTAATATATCACATTTTAGAGATGCTTAAACCAGGCAATTTATATTTCAATGCCGTCATTTGAATGAAGTTCATTTTTTTCGACGAAGGTTTAAGTTTTCAAATATAATAAATCAATGTAGCATTGTGAGAAGTTTTAAAATATTACCGAGGAATGTATTGTATTTTAGACATGTTTAAATAAAATTGCATTGAAGTTGGAATGTGTTTCATAATCAATGCTTTAAGCATGTTTGATCTTTCTTGTTCAATATATTCAAGTCTAATTTAAAGTTCATCCAGTCAGATTATCTGGCACAAAATGACATCTGAAACGCTAAAGTGAAGCGAATTATAAATAAGTATAGAAAAAAATATATATATATTTTTTTTTTTCTCGAGATAATTATTTATTTCATTTCTTTTGCTTTTGTAGGCTGAACGTTATTATATACAGACACTCTCTGAATTCCCTACTCAATTATCTTTATAAATGTAAGAAAAATAATGTAAAATTTATTCTTAGGTGTTTTTACCAATATTAAAACAGTCAACAAATTTCTCTTTAAATTATTTCTGAGATAAAATCTTGTATTCAGGCTACGAACAGTCTGAGAGGTAAATTTCTATACACACTTTATATATAGTAAACAGGAAATAAATAATGAAAAACTTGAGGAATTGATAACAAAACAAAATGTATGCATATATTTTCCCCACTAAAAATACCCACAAAGATTATTTGGGGTTCGAGAAACCCGCAACAAAATTATTGGGATTCAAAAAGTATCTCGAACGCGCGAGGCAAAACAAGCTTTTTTTAAATGCTTTTAAGCGTACTTTGTTTTATTTCAGATTTTGACGATTTTCTGGCCATTTTGGAAAGGGTTAATTCTACTTTTTACTTTCATAATACATAATGTATAAGGAAAGTATTGTGACGGGGTCGAAAATTCAAATTCGAGTTTTCGACGGGAGAGCACGTTTCAAGCATTCCTGATCACGAATCGAACATTTTTGAGGTGATGTCTGTGTGTGTGTGTGTTGAGTTTGTGGAGACGATATCTCACGAACGAATGGAGCGATTTGAATGAAATTCGGTACAAAAATTACAATCCGTAAATACTGGAAGCCTATTGTTTTTAAACATAATCGAATGTTCAGAACCCTCCCCCCCCCCTCCTAAATTTTCGAATAAAATTTTGAAAAAAATCATCTAAAAATCAAAACTTTAATAAAGTTACGCAAAACATTTCTTATGTAATTTTTCCTTAGAAAACGATTGAGATAAACTTTAGAATGCTAGCATGAACTAACTGTTCTCGAGATATTGCACATTTTTCAAATAAATTTATCAAAAAATCAAATAAATTTTAAAAAAATATTAATTGTTGAGAAACATTTTCACTTTTCATATGTAATATCATGCAATAAATTTGGTGACATCATTCTCATGGATCTAGCTTGTTCCATTCATAAGAAAAGTTACTTTGAGTAATAATTTTGTATTTGAATGTGAATAGTCATTTATCTGCTGTAAGAATCACTTATTTCTCAGTCCATAACGCTTGGTGAGATTTTGGCGACGAATTTGGTGAAATATTGCCAACTTGGCGAATTTTTTAAATGTTGCCAAATTAACGAAAATCTCACCAAACGGATAAAAATGACGCTATATCAATGAAAATGACGACTAATTGACGAAAATTCAATATCTTGGATAGAATATAAGTATCTACTATAAGAATAACCTATTTTATCTAGGATAGAATATAAATATCTACTATAAGAATCACCTATATTTTTCTACTGTGAAAGCAGTAAATTCATATATAGGAAAGTCATGTGTTGCCCACATCAGATTTTTTTCATGGGATCGCCGAATTACGTATAAAACAAGCATTTAATTCACACATTTGTAGTATTTTATTTTAGATTTTGATAATTGTTGCGGGCCATTTTGAAAAAAAAAGGCATATTTTTTGTTTTTTCCGCGAATCATACCAAAATCTAACCAGCACCATAATAACCCACAAGTGACTTATCTACCAAATTTTGTGACATTTGGTCAATTAGTTTCTTAGCTGGAGTGGATACATACGATTTTTGCCGGTCATTTACTTCACAATAAAAGACAGCTTCTTTTTTCCCGAATCATACCAAAATCTAAACAGCACAAGGATACCCAAATTCACTTATCTGCCAAATTTTGTAAAATTTGGTCAATTTGTTTTCAATTAGAGTGGATACATACTACGTTTGCGGGGCATTTCGTAAAAAAAGGGCATGTTCTTTTTTCCCGATTCGTATCATAATCTAATCAGCACCGTGGTTATCCACAAGTGACTTACCTACCAAATTTTAAGGCATTTCATTGAATAGTTTTTAAGTACAGTTAAAAACATCATCAACTCATCAAAATTCCAAAAATTTCAATACATCGAGAATATGCCATCCAAGAGTAATGAAATTGATCTTCGTTGGTTTGCCTTTAAAAATTGCGTTTAAAGCAAACACTTGATACATTTCAACAAATTTAATCTTATATATTACAGATTTGACGAATTTTGCACAAAAAGACAGATTCAATTTTCCCGAATCGTATCAAAATCTAATCAGCACCAGGATAAGTAACAATTAACTTTATCTACCAAATTTTGTCGAATAATTAAGCTAGGGTTACATGCATTGCATAGACACACAGAGATGTTACGTTAAAAATAGGCTTTTCGTATTCTAGAATCTTAAAACGTGTACATCCGTCGAAAATTCGATTTCCGATTTTCGGCTCTATTCCAATGCATTACCATGTATTGTAGGGAAGCTAAAATGATGAATGGATTCGTGCTGAAGGCCCGAAACATAAATTTGTCGAAAACTCGAGTAACGGTTTTCGACCCTGTTCTATTATAATAGAAATAAATGATCATTAGAAAAAGAGTGAGACTTAAAGAAAGCTTTAATCAACTAGAATGATGCATGACAAAATGGCAAAACAGTATCGTATCACACGCTAGTAATTAGAACATCAACAAACATAGTAGCGTTGCCATTCTTCAAGTACTTAAAGTTAGTGTTGCTAATACAAGAACATAATATCACATCTATAATACTTTCCTTAGACATTATTGTCAATATTATCGTGCATTGTAGGGAAAGTAAAATGGTTATTCATGTCTGGAACTACAGTTAGGTTGAATTTTCTTTTCGGTCCGTTGAACTTCGAAATCAGGATTATTTTCGATTACAGTTTAACTAAATCGAATGAAAAGCAGAGCAAGCTTTTAAAATTATCTGTGGGAGATTATCCATCCCCTCCGTTCCAGCTAAAATTGTTGAAAATTCGACTTTTATGGTTATTATTTTTTCCCCCTAAAACATTCTGAAACCAATTTCAAAAGATTGAAATTCCTTATAGAATAAATTATTTGTTTGCAAGCTTTCCCAATTGCTTTTGAAGCCAATTGTTATTTAGATGTTTAGTAAAAATAGGTTAAGCTGCCATAAAAGTAAACAAGTAACGTGGAGAAAGAAATGTAATTCACGTCCAGTCTGCAAGAGACGTCATTTGGGTCAATTGTACATAAGGAGGGATATTGAAACACCGGCGAAAGTTTTTTCTCTTGTTTTTTCTTCCCAGTTACTTGTTTGCATGGTAATGTATCTGTAACATGCATTTAAAAAATAACATCAACAATTCCTTGTCTCTTTTTATAAACAAAGAACATTCTTACAACTTCTTTCGAACATTTTAATGTCTATATGGGCAACTAGTGGGCGTTGCCAAGATGGAGGGGGGGGGGGGGGTCATAAACCTACCCAAGGACTCATCGGAACCCATTGAAATTCTCAGAAATGATATTTGGAAAAATGAGAAACAAGATATTTGGTGGTGTCCTCCCCCCCCCCCCCCCCCCCCCCCCCCCCCCCCCCCCCCCCCCCCCCACACACACACACAAAATTCTGGAACGCAATTATGGGTAACAATTTGATTTTATAATGAATATGACATTCACGTTACAATAAAGCTTATATTTTTAAATTGCTCATATCAAACACCGCCGTCAGAAAGTAGTTTTATTTTTGTTTCAGCTACACGCAGATCATGCAGTTATTATTAACACCAATTCATAAGTGTTATTGTTTAAATATACTTTGTTGCCAAGCTGTTTGGCACGTGCATAGCTGGGTGTAAATCGGATGAAACCGGTATTGAATTTTGAAATGCTCATACGCGTACTGCGCGCATATACAGGGTGATTCAAAAGTTCGGAGCAAAAGTAAAACGCTATAAAAAGAAAATATCTATGGGTCGGAGAGACATGCGGTTTGCAGATTAATATTCACCGTGGTGGGGGATTTTGTGTGGCATGAAAAAAAATTAGTTCAAACTCTCAACACTCGGGGGGCTGCGGCAGCTAAAGCCATGGAGGTGACTTATGCATGGGGTGATTGCACACATGAGTGGCCTGCGATACCCCCAGATCTCACACCCTGTGATTTCTCGTTGTGGGGATCCCTGAAATCACTGATCTATAGATGAAAGCCCCAGTCCTTATCAGCACTGAAAGGCGCCTTATGGCAGGAGGTAGCAGCCATTCCCGTTAATACGCTGTTTCATGCTGTATCAGCCGTAATACCGCGACTGCACTCAGTACTGAAATGTGGTGGTGGACACATTGAGCACTTGCAGCTGTAAATCATGCTGAAATAAAATATCTCGTTTTACAATTATTACCTCGCATTGTTTTCTTCGCAGCAGCGCTCCCCTAGTGTCGAGATTTTAAACTATTTTTTTTTTCATGCCATACAAAATCCCCCACCACGGTGAATATTAATCTGCAAACCGCATGTCTCTCCGACCCATAGATATCTTTTTTATAGCGTTTTACTTTTGCTCCGAACTTTTGAATCACCCGGTACTTGCAAATTAAAAATAAAAATAGTGATTTTGCTTCCATATATGCATTTAACATTTTATCTGTGGAATTCTGTCTGTGTAGATTTTGAGATATTGTAATATAGTGCAAAACGAACATGCGCATATAACGAAAAATGTTATACCTTATTTTCACTTTTCATATTTTCATTTATTAAGGTTATTGTTTCCCCCCCCCCCCCCCCAAAAAATAATGGGATTCTATTGATTTTGACGAAAAACGCGCAAATGAAGATCAGAACACATTTCGAACTTTTTAAAGGAAATGTAATGTCCTCCTGCAATATTGGCCGCTGCTCCACCTATCTATGTGTAGTAAAACCGTTGGCAAGGATTTTTATCAGTGGGGACCATATTTCATATAACATTTGGAATACTTTCTTATATAACTCTAACATAATAAAAGAAGATGTCGGTCTATGTGTGTATGTCTGTCTGTAGCAGGCGGAACCTCTAAACGTCGTACCACCATAAAATTTGGTACACAGGTACTTCAGGACCCGAATAGGTACACCTCGGCGTTATTTCCACTTTCTCATACTATGTAATATAGCACAGAGAAAGTATCGTTTTCAGAAAATGTTCGAATTCGAGATTTTAATGCTAATATATGTTTTAAGACGTCCTGAACACATTTTGACTATTTTTGGAGTGATGTCCGTCTGTCTGTATATCTGTGTCTATTTCTTGTGCACACGATAGTGACCACACATATCAATGGATTTTTAGAAAACTTTATATCTGGCTTTATTATCGAAAAATCAAAGAACTAGCTAGAATTTTATTTTAAATTCGACCGAAGACTTCGAAATGTAGTTGAAATTTTATATTTTTTTTAACATACCGCAGAGTAGGACACAATTTCGCATAATCATGTATGAAAGGGTTTATTTGCAGCTCAATAATCACGAGACTTGATAGTTTCTATCATTGTCGTGAAAAATAGCCGCGATACAATTTTTTTTTTATACTTAACGTCATTCATTAGCTCCCCTCGGATGGGGACGGGGGGGGGGGGGGGCACATGCGGATCTACACGTTTCAAGCACTCTAGAACCAGAAAAAACTATTTTTAACGTAGCGTATGTGTGTCTGTCTGTCTGTGCAATGAATTAATCCACTCTAGCTGAAAAATTAATGGATCAAATTTTCCAAAATTTGGCAGATGACTTGTGAGTTGCCCTGGTGCTGGTTAGACTTTGGTACGATTCCGAAAAACAGAACATGCCCTTTCTTTACAAATCGTGTGTAGCCACTCTAGCTAAAAACTAATTGACAAAATTTTGTAAATGAGTCACTTGTATGTTATCCTAGTCTTGATTAGATTTCTGTACTATTTAAAAAAAAATCTGATGTGGGCAGCACATGACTTTCCCTGCAGACATATATTCACGTTCTATTTATTTAAATTAAATTTAATTCATTTTTAATTCAATTTTCGTTCTCATTTGAAAACTGGACTTATTTTCAAAAATGGTGTAGGAAAAATACGAAAAACTTAAATATCTCGAGAACGGCTAGTCCTAGTGTAATGGGGTTGGTCTTATTCTTTTCTTCGCTAAAAATTACGTATTAAACAAGCATTTAATGGCTATATTTGAGCATACGTAGTTCTTAAGTTTAGATTTTGATGATTTTTGCGGGCCATTTTGCAAAAAAAGGCAGGTTATTTTTTTTCGAATTATACTAAAATCTAATCAGCACCAGGGTGGTCTACAAGCGACTTATTTACTAAATTTTGTGAAATTCGGTCCATTAGTTTTTCAGTTAGAGTGGATACAAGCTTTTGCGGGCCATTTCGCAAAAAAAGGCGGGTTCTTTTAACCCGAGTCATACCCAAAACTAATCAGCACCAGATTCGTGCACAAGTGACTTACCTACCAAATTTTATGAAATTCGGTCAATTAGTTTTTTAGTTAGAGTGGATACAAAATCTGCACAGACAGACAGACAGACACACAGACGTCACGCTAAAAATAGTTTTTTCGCATTCTAGAGGTCACGAAACGTGTAGATCCGTCGAAAACTCGAGTTGTGATTTTCGGCATGATTCCAGTACTTTCCCTATACATTACCATGTATTGCAGGGAAAGTAAAAATAACCTGCCTTTTTTTGCGAAATGGCCCGCAAAAATCGTCAAAGTCTAAAATAAAAAACTACGTATGCTCAAATATATCAATTAAATGCTTATTTTATACGTAATTTACGAAATGGGGCTCAAAAATCTAGGTCAAACCGTTCTCGCCATATTTTCGCATTTTTGCCATGTTGGCTTTGAAATACATCCGGCCGCTAAATGGAAATGAACATTGAATTAAAGCAGCGAATTCGGTGTAACTTCAAATAATTATCCGTGTTATTTTGTGCCATTAAACTCTATTTAATGAATTGTGAAAGAAAGAAAAAGAAAATGAATTTATGTCTGCAGGGAACGTTATGCGTGCTGCCCGCATCAGATTTTTTAACTGACAAACAGTAGGCAAATAAAAAAATATGATGTGGGCAGCACATGACTTTACTTATATAATGCAATGAGTTTATTTCTTTTACGGTGAAAAAAATGATGAAAAAATCGACGGCGCAGTGTTTGTGACGTCAAATTATACATTTAATGCTTTTCCGGGTGACAGCATGTAAAGCTGTTTCATACCCAATTAACATATATTTCACTATCGATATTGATAGCATCCTTAATAATCGATAGAGTCTATATATTAAAATATTTTAATAATAAATTCATCAGTAAGGCGTCATTTTCATTAACGTGGCGTCATTTTTGCAATTTTGACTATATTTTCGTCAATCTGGGGGTTAAATATCGCGAAGTTGGCGATATTTCGCTAGATTATTCACCAAGTTCGTCAAATGTATCGTCAAGTGTTACAAACAAATAGAGAGGAGAGCATTTCTTACATACTAGAAGGGTATACTCATCATATGACGGAATTAAAAATTTGTAGCGTCATATTTAGGTCTTTTTTCTCAATATGCTAACATTTTTATCAATTTGGCGACATTTTCGTCAATTTGGCAACATTTAAAAAAGTCATCAAGTTGGTGATATTCCCCCATATTTTTCGTCAAGTATTATGGACGGACAGAGTTATTCTTATAGTCGATTCTTATGTTTTTTCCAAGATATTGAATTTTCATTAATTAATCGTCATTTCCATTGGTTTGGCAATTTTTTCCAATTTATCAACATTTTTATCAATTTGGCGATATTTCCGTTAATTTAGCAACAATTTAAAAGTCACTAAATTGGAGATATTCCGTCAAATTTCGTCGCCAGAATTTATGAACTGATAGGTTATTTTTGTAGTAGATAAACTACTGATGGCGTTCAAATATAAAACTATTACCCAAAGTATCTTCTCTCGTGAGTGGAACGAGCTAGATCCACGAGAATGATGATAATAAATTTATCGCATAATATTACATATGAAAAGTGTATATATTTTACAATAGAAAACACTTTTATTGTAATTTTATATAAATTTCTGATAAATATATTTGAAAAATATGCAATATCTCGAAATCGGTTTGTGCTAACTCTTTAAAATTTATATCGTTTATTAATCGTTTTCTAATGAAACATTACATAAGAAATAACTATTTGCATAACTTTGTTAAAGGTTTTGATTTTTTGATAATTTTTTCTTTTTTCAAAATTGGGGGTATTTTGAACATTTGTTTGCGATTAAAAACAATAGACTTCCAGAATTCACCGATTGTAATTTTTGTACCATATTTTATTCGAATCGCTCCATTTGTTCGTGAGATATCGTCTCCACAGACTTACTGACACATATACATACACACACACACACGCACACATAGTCACATACATACTCACACACACACATACTCACACACACACGCACAGACTTACTGACACATATACATACACACACACACACGCACACATAGTCACATACATACTCACACACACACATACTCACACACACACGCACATACTCACACACACACAGACATTACCTCAAACGCGTTCGATTCGTGTTCAGGGATGCTTAAAACGTGCTCTCCCGTTGAAAACTCGAATTCGAATTTTCGATCCAGTCACACTTTTCTTATACAATATTACTATGTATGTAAGGAAAGTAATACCAAGTACCCCTTCCAATTTAAGGGCACAGGTCCACCAGTTATAGAGTACGACGATAAAATAGAGATAAATTGAAACGCTCTCGTTTGGCTGCTGTGATTGGCTGCACATTATTCAATTGTAATCATAATATGCACTTAACCATACCCTTTAGCATAAACTATTAAATCTCCCGAAACAATTTTGCTTTAGGTCCGGATAGACCAATGGTTAAGACACGGGGATTGCACTCTGAGGACCTGAGTTCGATTTTCGACTCTACCCAAACTATCCCCGTGTTTACGCTGAGTACGGGCACGTTAAATTTGTGGATCCGAAAGTCCTTCAGAGAAGTTTGATAGCTGGGGGAAGGAGGGTACGGTCAATGTGGATGTTGCCCCTTACTGGGTTCCGGTCTAAATTGGATGGCACTCTCTCGGCCGTTGAAACATATACGTTATACTTTTGGGTGTCGGACTGTCTGGGTCGAATGTACAAGCAATTTTATTTAAAATTATTAAATTGATCTAGAAGGATAAAATGAGAAGAAATTTAATTCAATTTTGAGCATCCTTTGTGGAGCCCCAAAATTACAGGATCCGGTGGAAATGCCCCGTATGCCCATGTCATGTTATAATATGATCCTTGTTAAATTGAAACATGTTTAATTCTTGCGCAAGCGAAAAGATTAAACGATGTTTTGAGGTTGCGCAGAGTTCACATTCATCGCAGTGGCCATTTGCATCATCATGCCTTAGCTCGAGGCAAACGGCTAGAATAGGATTTAGGACAGAAATTCGAATTTTTTTTTAGAAAGTAGAAACATTTTAACGATTTACATAGATCTCTTTTAGACTAGTAGTTCTTCAGTTCATTGAAAGGACAAAATCATGTTTAACACCATTCAAATTACGTCGTTGATGGATTTTTTTTTTTTTAACCTGTTTACATACTGATATTACGCTCTTTTCATAATACATATAAAGTACAGGGAAAGAAAGTATTGTGACGGGGTCGAAAATTCGAATTCGAGTTTACGACGGATTTATGCGTTCCGAAGCAGCTTTGAACTTAAATCGAACGTGTTTACTTTCCCTGCAATACATGGTAATGTATATGGAAAGTATTGGAATCATGTCGAAAACCGTAACTCGAGTTTTCGACGGATCTACCCGTTTCGAGACCTCTAGAATACGAAAAAACTATTTTTAGCGTGACGTCTGTGTGTGTGTCTGTCTGTCTGTGTATCTGAGCAATGTATGTATCCACTCTAAATAAAAAACTAATGGACCGAATTTCATAAAATTTGGTAGGTAAGTCACTTGGGTGAGACCCTGATGCTGATTAGTTTTTGGTAGGAATCGTAAACACAGAACCCGCCTTTTTTTGCGAAATGGCTCGTAAAAATTTCATGTATCCACTCTAGCTAAAATACTAATTGACCGAATTTCACAAAATTTGGTAGATAAGTTACTTTTGGAACACTCTGGTGCTCATTAGAGTTTGGTACGATTCGAAAAGAACAACCTGTCTTTTTTTACGAAATGGCCCTCAAAAATCGCCAAAATCTAAAAAAAAAAAAAAAAAAAAAAAAAAAAGACTACGTATGCTGAAATGTATCAATTAAATTCTTGTTTTATACGCAATTTTTGACGAGGAAAAGAATATAACACACTCCATTATACTTTAGGACTAACCGTTCTCAAGATATTTGAGATTTCTTGCATTTTTGTTACGCCGCTATAGGGAAAATGTCCAATTACCAAATAAAAGCAAAAATTGAATTAAAAATGCAAATTTAGTGTTATATTTGGTGCAATTAAACTCAATCTAAGGAATTATTTAAGAAATAAAGAATATCTGAATTTGAGTCTGCAGGGAAAGTTATGTGCTGCCCTCATCAGATTTTTTGAGTTGTGCCTATGTGTCAGTACACATATGTATATGCGTGTGTATGTGTGCGGGAGAACGGATTATGCATCATTTTAAAAAAGAGCGTTGTTCGATTTCTAATGAAAAATTACATATAAAATGATTATTTTACAATTTTGGTGATATTTTTTTGAACACTTTCGAAAATTTAGGCTCTTTCGAATACTTAGGTCACGTTTCGCGAAACTATCGGTATGGTATCTTAAGAATGCGAGATCTAATGAAAACAAGGATAGCAGGTTTCTGAGTTGGTTTTTAACAACGAATCGT
The DNA here is from genome assembly GCA_951213105.1 of Amaurobius ferox. Lineage (NCBI taxonomy): Eukaryota > Metazoa > Arthropoda > Arachnida > Araneae > Amaurobiidae > Amaurobius > Amaurobius ferox. The sequence continues at coordinate 82,655,023 of OX578135.1, read as the reverse complement.
CTGGAATGTTGTTTATCTTTACCGTGCGAGTGATTACAACCGAACTGTATGATGAATTTAAGCCACGTACGTATATGTCCGGAATTACGTAATAAGGTATTTTGATATGAATGACATCTATGCTTATGGAGTTTCTGTGACAGAAAATGGAGTGTTGCGAAAAATGTAAACACTTTGGACGCTTATACCTCCGAACGTAATACGTAAATAAAAATGTAAATAATGTGTCTTGTTTTGCCGAAATAGGGTCCAGATTATGAATACATAAAAATAATTTCAATATTTTAATAGTTTTTTTTTTTTTCTAAAAAAAAAATGTAAAGTAGTATCTGTCCGAACGAATGTTTTTTTTTCTTTTTGTTTGTTTTTTTTCATTTTTCTTATTTTCCCTCGCAATATTTTCGAAACTTTATAAAAATAAATACAAATAGTAAGTGACAAAAATAAAATACCAGAACATTTAGTATTTACATTTATATTTATTTTTAAAAATTCGAGTAATCGTCTTGTCAAGTTGAGGAAGATTTCAAATTTTCCGTTTCTCAAGTTTGTAATGCTTATATCTGAAAAACTAAAAGTGCTAGCTCTGAACAATGAGCAAGAATTTGTAGCTGTTTAAATGCCCTTCAAGTGTATATAATTGGATTTTGTACGAAGCTTTTGGTTTTTCAAGTATACTGCTTTTAATTTCGAAATTTTACCGTTTCAACCTGAGTTTTCCAACAGGTGAGAAAGCTATAATATTTTGTTGCAGCTCAATCTGTTTACTATCTGCTAGATATTTTGTATTATTTAAAAAATAAATAAATAAATAAATTGAAGTTGAATGAATCTGGGAATTTTAAAGATATTTAATGATTTGTGAGGTTTGAACAGAATAGATGGAAAAATGCGTATTCAAGTACGTATTTATGAACCGACGGGGGCTAGTTTATAGATTAACTTGAATCTAAAATCTCGGCAGATAAATTGTATACGTTTAATTTATATACCACAAGGCAAGTTAGTAAAATAATTGAATATTTTGAGCTCGAAGTTATTTTATGGTCAAAATTTTTGAAATCGGGGCAAAAACTAAAAGTGCTGGCTTTATAAACAGTTAGCGAGTAACTTGTAGTGCTTTGGAAGCCTATAAACAAAACAAATGAGTTTGAAAAAATCGAATAAACTTATGGTATGGAACTTTACTGAAATTTTATTTTACAAAATGTTATTCACGCAAAACCATTTCGGCTCCATCGGACTGGAGCTACCGCCGATTTTTTTTAAGGTTTTTTTTTTTCTCTCCTCGTTTCTAAAATGAACAATACATTTTCTTAAATGTTGTATTATTCATTTGTAACTTTCCAAAATATGAACCTGGTCAGATCCAAAACTTGCTAAACCATATGTCGCCAGACGGATCACACCGGCCTTACATCCTTCCAGCGAGTGCAGAATAGAGGTCTGCACTGGCTCGGGTCCGTAGTTCAGGCCTGACCTAAGTTATCTAAAACTCTTTCGGGACGGGCTCGAGCTAAGTTTTTAAAAGTCCAGTTAAGCAAGGCTGAATACATTATTTGAATTAATTTTAATAGAGAATATAAAATTATTTTATTGATTTCAACTAAGTAAAGAGAAATGTTAAATAAATTTAAAAAAAAACCACTTTTTTTCTAATTCTCCGTACAAAAATTTCACAAATTTATATTTAACACACTTGAATAGTTGAACATTTCGGGCTTAACCGAGTTGACACTGGATAGTCTTCGGGCCGGGTTTCAGCAATGATATTATCGGCCGGGTGAACGTCTGAAATTTTGGGTCCCTCGCAGGCCTCTAATGCAGACCTCCAAGCCCAAGCCAGATAAATGTTATAACTCTATTCAACAACCTTTTTTGAACCCCTGTAACAATATTTTACTGTATTCTTTGTGGTTAAATGTGAATCACATGACGCGCTTCCGGTCCAAGGAAGAACTCTAAAGTGACGTCAGAACGCACAATCATATCCGGGGAATTCCTTCCGGTGCGAATGCACTGAATGGCCTTGCGGTACAGGTGATCTCAAACGAACTAGAAATCGCCCTCTTTCTTCGCCAATTTACTCACCAAAATTATTAGACAATAGAGAACACTAAAAAAAAAAAACTTCAGTAAATACAGAATTTAATTAAATATTTCGGTTGCACAAAACGCAGCTCATTGCATCAATAAACATTTCAAATTAAATATTAATTGAAATTTGTATTATTTTTATGTACATAATAATTCTTAACGGCGAAAAGTGAATTTTAAGAAATAGGAATTGAGAAAATGCATTATTTTATGGGAGTTTTATTAATAGTTGAACTTTTCTAAACTTATTTAAAAGAATTCGACATAATTAAATTATTTTATATACAGAGATAGAAATGAATGCAAAGAGTAAGATAAGATCATTTATTTGTGTATTCAGTTTAAAGAACACGTTCAACATTTTGATAATAAGCATTTTCATTAATAAGACGTATGTCTTTTTTCAAAACGTTTCATAAATAGATTCCTAGCTTTTTTTTTTTTTTTTTTTTAAGCTGTAGGGAGGTCAGTTTAAGGGCATCTTCAATTTATTTTATCGAAAAGTGCAGCACTTGCCGGTTTAATGGGACTTTTTCACGTGTAACTAATTACTTGATGTTATTGACATATACCTGTAAACTTTATTTTATGTATCAAAACATTGAATGGCAAACATAGGTTTATTAAAATTTGTTTTATTCCACTGAAGACACCATTTTCTCCTATGAGAAATAAATAATGGTGTAAAAATATAAAATTGCTTCAATTTTTTATTTTATTTATTTTAATTTACTTGAACAAATTTTTTGGGGGTTCGATAAAATTGTCTCTAAATGCTATATAATAAATTTTGTGAAAATCAACTTAATGTTTTCTTTTCCAGTGTTACATGCCGGCAGATAGATATAGGAACAGACAGATGGTCAAACCGATTACAATAGGTGTGTTTTTCGTATTAGTAAGATACGAACACACCTAAAAAGATGAAGAAAAAAAAATAGCTTCCACTAAAAATTGTTAATTTTGATACTTTAGTTTGATTTTATAAAATGTTTAGAATAACAGTTTTGAATAATTATGTTCTGATTTATAAATAACATTTTTCAACAATTGATGGTAATGTATAGGAAAAGTACTGAAATTGTTGTTGTTGTTGAGACCCAGACCGTCCGACCTACCAGAAAGGTGTAAGGTAACTGTATGGACGGCCGGGAAGTGCCACCCAATTTAGACCGGAACCCAGTGGGGGAGGCATCCACAGGGACCGTACCCTCCTTCCCCTACCACCAACCTCTCGGAAGGACTTACGGACCCACATGTTTAACGTGATCGTACTCCGCATGAACACGGCGGCATTTGTGGTAGCGTGCAAATCTAGCGCGCAAACCACGGGGATACCGCACCCGAGATGGCCAACAGCACGCGGTGTTCCGAGGTGGTCACCCACCAAGTACTAACCGCGCCCGATGCTGCTTGACTTCGGTGATCTAACGAAGTACTGAAATTGTGTCGAAAATTGCAACTCGAATTTTCGACGAATTTACACGTTTCGGGCATTACTCTAGAACCCAAAAACCTTTTTTTAGCGTGACTTATATGTGTATGTGGCAGTGTGTCTGTCTGTGCAATGTAGATATTCACTCTATATGAAAGACTAATTGATTAAATTTCACAAAATACGGTAGACAAGTCACTTGTTGGTTTTCCTGGTACTGATTAGATTTTCGTACGATTCGGAAAAAAGAGTCCTTTTTTCCCTTTTTCTTTTGGTGTTTTTTCCTTCCGCGAAATGGCCCACAATAATTGTATGTATCCACTCGAGCAGAAAAGCTAATTCACCAAATTTCACAAAATTTGGTAAATAAGTCACTATTGTGCAATCCTTCTGCTGATTACATTTTGGTACGACTCCTAAAGACGAACCTACCTTTTATTTTGCGAAATGGTCCGCAAAATTCGTTAAAATCTAAAAAAAGACTACGTATGCTCAAATGCATCCATTAAATGCTTATTTTATGCGTAATGTTTGTTGACCAAAAAAATGAAACCAACCCCATAACTGCAGTGTCTAGAACTGTCCCTTCTAGCCACTGTACCATAACTCTAGGGACTAATCGTTCACAAGATATTTTAGTTTTTTCTCCCTTTTGCCACGTCGCCTTGAAAATATGTGCAGTCGCCAAATGAAAAAGAAAATTGAATAGTGAATTAACATAAAACTGAATTCAGTGTCACTTCAGGTAATAATGCGTGTTGTTTTATGCAAAACTCAATTTACTGAATTATGAAAGAAAAAAAAAAGAAAAAATGAATTTGAGTCTGTAGGGCACGTGCTGCCCACATAAAATTTTATTTTTCCCTATGAGAGTAATTGGATAAATATGTAAGGTTACAAACAGGAAACAGCAAGAAAATGGTGCATATGCGTTAGAGATTTAAAATCTACTAAATAGAATTTTGAAATATAATTCCACTGCGGATCGCGGGTCAGCCCTTCCGAGTCGGGTTGCAGGTCGACAGTTTTCTGTGTTGCGTGAGCGGACCCGGCCCGCGTAGGACTCTAATAGAGCATGGGCACGTGACATCACACAGACAATTTTGCCCTTACGTTTCATGACATTTCCAAAACAAAATACTCGTTTGCTTAGCAGTATAGAAATTTTCATTATTTCTGTATCAAAAACGGTTACTTTAGAAACTTACAATCGCTTAACCTCTAACTTTATTAAATTTATCTTATTTGATGGATATTTTTAATTAACCGGAAAATAAAATATTCACTTTAATAAAATATTTCAACGAGTTTTTTTTAAGGAAAATCATTACATATCTTCCCCTTCACGTTCGCATATACATTGCAGAATTTGCTAGTAAATGTATACATCTTTATTAGCTAGTTAGTAGCCACAGTAAAAATGAGTAGTAGTGTACATTCACTTAGAAACACTTAAAGTGCACTTTAGCAAATGAACTCTTTAAATAAATGTTGTTATTTAAGCCTTTTAAATAACTTATTTTCATCACAAAGATACATTTCGACATTTAATGGGTTTAGTTTCAATTTTTATTGGCCATCATCGTCTGTTTACCATCCCACGCTATGGTAAAAATAATGCCCTTACTTTTTTGCGCATTCTACCACGCAGGCTGCTTATTTACACTCGTGTCCATACTCTACCGACACATGCCTGCCCCTTCTGCCACTCAAGTAGCTGCTCATGCCTTAGGGTGAGTCGAGTGGTCTGGGTATTTGACATGCCTGCCCCTCTACTTCGCGATGCAGAGCTGAACGTATACCTGGATTATGCATTTTATGTATTTTCATTTATAAATATTTAAAATTCCTTCCCCCCCCCCCCCCCTAGCTCATTGAACCCGAAACTCACCGGATCCGATCCATAGGTGGGAATACGTTCGCTTTTGGCCCTTTCGGTTATTTACGGCGCAGAATGCATAAGTAAGCAGCCGTCACCGAAGCTCACAGACATCTGTTTTTGACATAAGTGAAGGCTCTGTATATGCATCACCCTCATCCAGCGCACGCCAACGGTAAAAGAAAATAAATTATTTGACAGAAGAGTTTTACGACACGTCTGGAAAATCGCATCAGGGAAATAATATGAAATTTATAATAACAGAACCCGTCGGTAGGGGGCAGTTCCCAAAAATGTGGAATGTTCCCTGGCATGAGGTTTCTGTGATTGTGAATGGCCTTTGCTAACAAGCCCCCGTATGGTTGAGGAAATTGCATATTAATCTTTTTATTTTTTTATTATGTGAAATTTTAACTACGGAAAGCATTTACCTCTTACGAGGGGAAAGATTCTGGGACGACTATTGAAGATGGACATGCAAGTGCGGTTGTCAGAAAGGAGCGCATATTTTTATAGTCACTTTTAAACAGTCGCTTTAACCCTTACCGGGACCCTTATAGGTAAAACTAAATGCTAGCCCCCCCCCCCATGAAACTTTTATAGTAAAAAAATGGTCCCCCAGCATTTGTCTACTTTGCCTATGGTCAGAAACGACCCCTTTCTCTTTCGGATTGTATTGCATTAGTGCGTTTGGTTTGTTATTTTTACTTTATCAAATATGCACCTAGTTGCCCTGTAGGATAAAGAATGCTCACTACCCTGTAAGAAGAAGACATTTTTTTCTTATTACCTAAAGAATTTATGCTTCGGCCGATGACTTGCTGACAAGAGAACATTTAGAGGGCCGGAAGGGAAGGACTGCTCCATCAAGCAATATATCCGAGACTTTCCATGAAAAACAAGAGAGCATTCGACCTCTGAGCTAAACTATATGCATGAAAAAAATTCTGAATTCACATCTATACAATATACGCAGTGTACCACCCAAATTTGGTTCGATGCTTGGGCTGCTTTCGGTATTACGAAGGACCAACGATTTAAACAAAATTCCGTTTTATAGCTAAACCACGTACATTTTTTTTAGCGGGGGGGGGGGGGGGGGGGGATTATGCGTTCACGTCTACATATATAAAACTTCTTACCCAAACCAGGTCTAAATCAGTTTGATATTTTTCAACATTACTAGGGACCAACGATTTGACACACACACCCAAACAAACCGACAAAAGTTATTTCTGGTATCTAAGGGCATCACCGAGGTATTGACCTTTTGCACGTGACGTCACTACCGGTAAATCTACTTCTTATCATCCTTATTGGACGTCAAAATAGTGTAAAACCTGCATAGGAAAAACTCGTTTTGAGGGAATATCTCGAAAACCAGATCACTTAGAAATTCCAAATTTAACAAATATTTTGCGGGACATTTCAATTAATTTTATTTTGAACCTTATCGGGCTAGCTCGTCCTGGATCCAGTGAAATTAAAATGATTTGTAATTGAATCATGATCACCTTACTTTTCTTATTTAACATCAATTAAAGTAAAAAGTTTACTTAAATCTACTGTTAAATGCAAATCAATTAAGAAACATTTTCGCGATTACCATCGACATACTTTCTCTAGCTCCGCACGTAAAGTAAAAGTAAAAAATTTTACTTAAATCTACTGCTAAATGCAAATCAAGCAAAAAAATTTTACAAGTCGCAATTACTTTCGCCATACTTTCCTTTAGCTCAGCGCGCGTAGAGTAAAACTAAAGAGTTTACTACTAAATGCAAATGCATACTCTGATTACATACAAATGCATACAATTACAAATGCTCAAATTACATACAAATGCATAATCTACTGCTAAATGCAAATCAATCAAGAAAAATTTTACAAGCCTCAATTAAACTATCGCCATACTTTCCTCTATAGCTCAGCGCGCGTAAAATAAAATTAAAGACACATAATTAAATATTGTATTTTGATTGACATGTCAATGCTTTTGATACAAACACTCATAATGATAAAAAAAAATGCATTAAAATTATCAGAATGTGAGCTGTGATGAACCTGAAACTAGATTTGATAAGACTAATAATACTAAGAATGATTTTATCGCTCTCATTCTAAAAAATGAAACAAGGACGATCTTCTGTTGCCCTGAACGGAAATAACATTTTATTTGGAATTAGTGTATAACATTGTTTTTTCCTTACTGTTTCTGTTTCTTTCCGGCATAATAAAGAAAGGATGCAGGATATCCAAGCACCGACCGCAAAGTGTTTTTGAAGTCGCCCGCTGCCACTAAACAATTATCAATAATTTATTTGAAACTGGAACGAATTACCCGGCGTTCATCGGATCCCAAAGAAGAGCTCGCTATTTAAAAAAATACAGGTACAGATAACACAACTCAATTTTCGGGCACGTGTTAGTTGCACGTCTTAAACCGGTCTTTTTGCGTGGGAGATGGTAAATAGAATACTTACAATTGAATATACAATATTGAAATATTAGAGTTGCACCAAAAATCAAGAAATTAGAAGACCTGATTTTCTGTAAAGTATATTCTATTGCCTTAAATCTTCGATTATAAAGGAAATATTATATTCAAAAGAAGATGCTATTGTGTAAAATTAAAATAGGAAATTTGCATTAATGAAAATGTGCATATATATATATGCACATATATATATATGCACATATATATATGCTATATATATATATATATATATATATATATATATATATATATATATATATATATATATATATATATATATATATATATCTTTTGATTTTAAAGATCTTTTTAATAATATTAAGATCACTGATCTATATGATGTCATTTTAGCTTTATATAATGCTTATATTACTAATCATTCTAATCTTACTAAATTTACCAATTTTCCTTAGCTTCTCCATTTTGTTCTTTTCAATAATTATATCTTTCAAGGTAATAAATTATACTTACAAGTCTCAGGTGTTCCACAAGGTGGCTGTAAGGGCCAACGGCCGTACCGTGCTGAAAACACCGGTTCTCGTTAGATCACCGAAGTCAAGCAGCATCGGGCGCGGTTAGTACTTGGTGGGTGACCACCTCGGAACACCGCGTGCTGTTGGCCATCTCGGGTGCGGTATCCCCGTGGTTTGCGCGCTAGATTTGCACGCTACCACAAAATGCCGCCGTGTTCATGCGGAGTACGATCACGTTAAACATGTGGGTCCGTAAGTCCTTCCGAGAGGTTGGTGGTAGGGGAAGGAGGGTACGGTCCCTGTGGATGCCTCCCCCACTGGGTTCCGGTCTAAATTGGGTGGCACTTCCCGGCCGTCCATACAGTTACCTTACACCTTTCTGGTAGGTCGGACGGTCTGGGTCTCAACAACAACAACAAGGTGGCTGTAGTAGCAGTATGTTAGCTAATTTATACCTATATCAATATGAAAAATTCTTTACTTCAACAGATTATAAAATTTATAGATATGTAGATGATCTGATTTGTCTTGTATTTACTGATAACTATGTCATAGATATAGATTTCTATCCGGATAATTTGGAATTAATACCTAATGAAACTTCTATTAGTAATAATATTTATTATTTGGATTTAAATCTAATTATAGAACCTGCTCTTGGGATAGTTACTAATTTATATGATAAAAAAGATTTTTTTAAATTTAATATTAATAAATTATTACCTTTTAAATCCTGCAACTCGATTCAATTGTTTAGAAATATTATACTTAATCAACTTTTTAGAATTTATAGATTATCAGATAAAAAATTTCATGCTTTGCACATTAATAACCTCAAAATTACCAGTAAAGTGTATCAATATCCTGCTTATTTAGTAAATAGTATAGTTAATAAGTTTCGATTAGCCTAAAATTCTCTTATTCTCCCCTTATTATCTTATTTTAGCCGTACTTCTTCATTCTCTTGAAATTATATTTTCATCTTTTTATCTTGAAGCTTTAACTGTTGAATAACTCATTTTATTGCTTTTGCGCAGTGCTGTTTTTATTACTCTCTTTGGCAACAGCAAATCACATCTTTTCTTTTTGGCATATGGCAACATTGCTCTAGTCATATTTTGCTCGTTATGGTTGCGATGATGAGATGTGTTTTGAGGTATTTATGTTTCCTTTATTGTTCCATTCTATATGCTTGTCGTCCATATAACACAAGTTTATAGATAAAATCTATCTTGTGTTTCAGAAACAAGCATTTTTGTGTTCATTTCGAGAGGATATATGGACCCGTAGAGAATTTTTTCGAAATGAACGTATCGTAAGCCTAAATCTCTTCCATGTGCAAGATTTTTTGCTTGATTTTTTTGTTTTCTTATTTGCATTCCTCATTTTTGAAAATTGTTGATTGTCTTTGTCTTTATGACCTGCATTACGCTTTATTATTTCCTCTATATGTCTTAATTTCTTATATTTCTTTGTATTTTGTAGAAAATTTTGGAATAGTGTATTATGAGTTACTACATACATTCTAACTTTGGATTTACTAATTTATATTTATATATATATATATATATATATATATATATATATATATATATATATATATATATATATATATATATATATATATATATATAAGAAATATGTAATAATAAAAAATTATGTAATAATAAATAAAAAAAAATAAAAAATTCAAGAAATATTAACATCATATATATATATATATATACAAACCTACAAAATAAAAGTATTTAACAGCAAATCTTCAATCAAATGGAAAAAGATACAAATTTCGAGCCGTAAAATTAAGGATAATCAACAAATATCAATGGAATGGAAACTATAATAGAAAAACATATAAAACCCAAGCATTAATGCTATACACGTGGACAAGGGCTAGGCCTAAATAATGGAATTGTTCACTTCGCCAAAACTCTTCATCGGGTCCAAGTATTTTGTCAAAGCAAGCACAAAATATGTATGTTTCTGAAAAAATAGATAGATTATTTCTATAAACTATTTCTACTTGGACAACATACATAAAGAAGGAAAAATAAAGGAAACAAGAATACCTGGAAGAAACACTGAATATGCCCGAACCAGTCGAGCCCTGGAACCCAGAATGAAGAAACCAGTGTTGCCATTCGCAAAGAAAAAAGATCTACTGTTGCCATTCGAAAGAAATGAAAAACAGTCATGCGAAAAGGAAAGAAAAAGTAATAATATACAAAAAGAACTACAAAAAAGGGGGGCTAATAATAGTAAGGCTTATTTTTAAGAGGATGTAAAAATAAAAGTATTATTAATACAAGAGAAAGGTGATGCCTGGCTAATATAAGATACTATGAATAGAATTCATGAAAATCCAGCTAATCTAAACTTTTTAACTATATCATTTACTAAATAAGAGGGATATTTATATAAATTGCTGATAATTTTTAGATTATTTATATGCATAGCATATAAATAATATAAAATATATAAAATATTTCAGAATAACATAGCCCCGTCTTCATATACTCTCATACTCTCATAAATAACTCATTTCACAGTAGGGGAATGAAGTCTGTACAAAAAACTTTTTTTTTTTTTTTTTTTTCAGGTTTAGGTCTTCCCGTGCAACTGACCATTTTTCAGATTTAACACACTAGCCGTACAATTAACCTCTTTTATAAATTTTGCCGTGCAACTCACCAACACTCCCAATTTTCAAATCGTGTGTTTTGAACTAAATCTATTCCCGAGCTTTAATACTAATAATCCGTAAACCAGGGGGTGGGGGGCTCCCCATGCACCCCCTCCCTTTGATCCTTCAAGATTAAATATTTTATAGCAGTAGGGGGTACTAAAATTTTTAAAGATTTTCCCAGTCGAAAAGAAACTACAATGTTACCAATAGGGCCGTCATTTTAAAATTTCAAATTAAAAACAAATTTTAATTTTGTTGAGCGAGTAGTAATATCATATGTATATTTGACCATGAAAGCGAATGAAATCAGTTTTAAGGTTCTAGAATAAACTTTTGTTAAGAAAATTGCGATTTTTAGCATGGGCGCTCATAGAATTTTTTCGAGGATTGACAAACTTAAACGTAAAATGTGCAACCACGGCCAGCTTGATGTCCGCCTTTGTAACACCGAATGTCCAAAGAGGAGAAAGTGCTCCTCCCTTCCCTCCCCTATGGACGCCCATGGTTTTTAGCATTTTTTTATGACTATTGTGAACGATACACCACTGATAACAACAAGCGTGCCGATATTATTATTGTAATTTTACACCAGAAATAGAGTCCTGGTATGCTATAAATAGCAAATTAATGGTATTGCAGCTCTTTTGCAATTTTGGTAGAAAAATTTATTCGATGTCATCTTTCAACAAGAAAGATCAATCATGCATAAAGCATTGATTATACAACACTTTCCAACTTCAATGCAATTTTATTTAAACATCTCTGAAATGCGATGCATTCCTAGTTGATATTTTTAAAATTATCACAATACAACATTTATTTATTATATTTGAAAACTTCATCGAAGAAAATGAACTTCATTCAAATGACGGCATTGAAATATAAATTGCCTAGTTTAAACATCTCTAAAATGTGATGCATTCCTCGGTAATAATTTTAGAATTATCATAATACTACGATAATTTATTATATTTGAAAACTTCATCGAAAATAACTGAAATTCATTCAAATGACGTCATAAAAAAATAACACGCCTGGCTCTCTCTATAAAAGCAGCATTTCATTCATAAATAATTTCCCATTCATGTCATTCATCACAATACTATAATAATTTATTTTTTAAAAATTAAGACCATGGAGCTACAAGTAATTAAACTCTATCCGTAAAACTTCATCGAAAAAAATCGTCCTTCTCTTTGTAAAATCAATGAATATTTCATTCATATCAGCTATGCAGACTCCATGAACTAAATGATTTTGTATTAAAGAAATACATCAATTCTAATACAACTCATTCTACATATTTTGCTGTTTACATTTTACATAAGTGAAAAATAGGCTTCGTTGTAGAAATAATCCAATTTGGATGATCATTTAAACTCAAATATATTGTAATTGCGTTGTTTCAGTATGTAGATGCACAGAATTTATGTAAAAATAAAGTGGTTTTAGGACGGATACAACACTCAATATGAATTAAAAAGAACTTTAAAAATCACGATTTTGAGACAAGATGGATGCCATATTTCATTTTGAAGTGGGTCATGTGATTTTTTTATATCATGGTCACGTGATCGCTTCATATAAGAGGTGTAATTATTATTTTAATTTTTATTTAAAAAACTACTGAATGTATTCTGGAAATTTTTTTTTATATATTTTATGGAATAATTTAAATATTACCTAAAATTTTCGAAGCAATTTGTGAATTTTAAATCCGCTTAAAAAATGTTTGAAAAATTAGGTCCCATAGTGTTCAATGTATTTCATTTTTTCAACCCGGGTTCAATCCAAAACTAATTGGGTGATATTATTCATTTATATTCCCATAGGTCCTACAGACCGTCTGAACAACATACTAAAATTTCAGTTTGATTAAGTCATTTTTACGGTAGTTATCGTGCTAACGGACAGACAGACAGACAGAATGAACAAAGTCATAAACTCTTTTCAACCATTTCAACTTTTCCCATATCAACTCCGCGGAACTTCAGATAAGACACTCACACTTGTTGCGTTGCATCTGATTCCGGGGTAAACATTTTGGCGATTTTATTACGCCGCCAACATTGCAACCCCAATAAACGAGTGCAAAGGTACGCGACTTCTTTTGACCCAACCGCGCTGAAGAGCTGCACTGAACTAGCGCTCATTCACAACGAAGTTCACGTGGAGTACTCATTCCTGGCGTGTATTCTTCTGGGTTGTCAACAACGTGAAAGTCTGTTGGTGTGAATGGAATTCAGGCCTTTATGATTAACTAGTTTTTGTAAGTAATGATTTGCTTATATAGGGATTGGTTTAGTGTGAAAATTTGTTTATTTGAATCTTTTATCATTCGCTTGTGTGGATGATTTTTTGTGTGAAATCAGTGAGTTTTTATACATGTCAACATTGAGTGTCACTGACCGTAGAATGATTTTCCCGCTTTTTTATTATTCTCTCTACAGTACACAGTGTAGAATGTAAAGAGAAAATGCAGCGATGGATTCAATAATTTGACACTTGAATTTCGATGAATTTGCACGTTTTGAACATCTCTTAATACAAATCTATCATTTTCATTTTTACAATAATGTCCAAGGACATGATTAGTTTCGAACAAATCAAGCAATTTAAATGACTTTTAGTTTTTTTTTTTTAAATCTGTAGACGCATGAGGTTTGTAGGTTTTCAGAGAGATCGGATATGTGAAATCTCGATTAATTCAAAACATTTTTTTATATAAATAAAATGCTATTTGTGGTTTATCTTTTTATTAAGCTAATGGCGTTTACAGAATGTTAATATGCGCCGTCATTTCACTCTTTTTAATTTAAAATAGAAAAAAAAATCATAATATAAATATGTTATCAAAGGATTATGAACATTATTGGACATTATTGTTTAAGAGTTATTACCAAAGCCTGACTTACATTAGTCGGGGGGGGGGGGGGAGGAGGCTATGACCTAATTAAGAGGGGTGTTTGGTGCCCCCTGTTAAACATTTTAACATTTACGCATACCATCAATAGTCATTTAATACTCAAAGCAAATTATATGGCATAATGGAAATCTGGATTCTACAACATTCATTTTGAAAAGTATTTTGAATAGTTTTGGTAAAATTTTCTTGCATGTCACAGATATTCTCATTTATTTTAAAAACTTTTAGACGTTTAAGATATGATGACAAAATTTGGGTGGGAGGGGGGGTTATAAATCAGGACTTGGTTATTAGGAGCTGGCTGTTTTCGAAATTTTATATTTTCCAATGGGAGTTCTGTCGAAAGAATACAGCCATTTCCATAAAATGTTTTTTTATTCTCTAAAAAACAGAGACAAAATGTCTATTGACTTTAAGCGAGATCGAGTTAGAAAGCTCTAATTCGCGTTATTATTCCCCGCAATCTAAATTTTCTGATCTGTTTATTAAAAGTGATGTGTAGGACAATCACATCAGACTATTTTGCATATAATGATTATTCATTTTGGGACAATGAGTTTTAACATTTTAATGTGAATTCATTATGTTTGTTGCCACTGTCGGGACCTGACATACAGAAAGAAAATAGAAGACTAGCAGGATTTAGGCCACCAAACTTTTTAAATTTTACGTGTTCCTTGACAATAAATAAATATTATGACGTAAAACAATATCCAGATAATCACAGCAGTATAAATTTAATCCAAAATCGCAGTGAAATATTTTAACCAAAAAAAGTAATTTTACTAACATGTCTCATTTGGCCCACGGGAATTAATTATTTCTGTGGAACATTTTAGGCAAACTCGTTTTATGAGTAATTATACAAAATATTTAAACTTTTAAGAAATTTTACAATCTTAAGAAATTGTAAGAATGTACTAATCGCAGGGCATGTAATAATGGGGCATTGTACACAATGTGCTTGAATTACTACAAATTTTTTCTATTTTGTTTTGGTAACTAAAACGCTTAATTCCCCCCCACCCCCCTCTTTCAAACATTCTAATTTATTCATGTAGTAAATTCTATGGATGCTGAGTGAACATATATTGTCATAATCATACTTTTGAACTCAATTAGTCCAAAGTTTGAATACTATGAATCAACTGCTATTGCACTCCTATTGAGAATAACAGCATCCATGGATTGGTTTCACTCTGAAACGCTTGTCATCAAGGGTACCTGTAATCGTAAGCAAGAAAATTTTTATGTGCCCAAAGGCGTAATTAGGAGTTTTTGCCCCTTAAACAAAATATGTAAAAATCCTACCCCCCCCCCCCCCCTCCCGAAAAAAAGGGAGTCCATTTTAGTTTTTTCAAAACTAAAATAATTTGGGGGACCAAAATTTTAGCTTTTAGCCCTATTCGAAATAAAGCATTTAAAAAATATTTTTATTTTAGAGAGCTGAATTTTTTTGGGGTCTAAAATGTTTTTCGCCCCTCCCCCAGAAGAATTATTTTGGGAGAAACTAAAATTGTAGTGTCTCGTCCTGGCACTTGCATTACTAGAAGCACAAGACACCGGCAATGTCATTATTGCTACAGTTGCTGATAGTACGTCTGATAAATCCAAAGAAACCTAAATTAATTTAAAAAGAGGGAAGATAACAACCAAAAATTGCTGTGGAAAACCTCAAAAAATTTCCGAAATATTTTCGAAGCCAATAACGTTAACTGCTAAGGACAATTTAGATGCAATAAAATAAGTGCTATTCCAAATGTGTTATACATTCAAATGTTCAAAAGAAAGTTAAACATTTTTTTTCAACGTAAATAGAAAAGTTATGCACGTCAAACTTACTGTAATGATGTTTTGTTTCATAATATACAGTTAGGTAAGTCATTCTTATTGTTTAATTCATGCTTCATCTTTTTATCGTTTATTGCGAATATCGGTTAAAATGAATTTTTTCCCATCTCTTGCGACTTCGCTAAATGCGGTCTCCACTGTAGAGTGTTTTTTCTAAGGTATGAGTGTAACAAATGCAGTGCAGTTCTGTTTAGAAAAGCCTTCCACAAAAGAAATCCCTTTGGCAGCATGATCAGTTTCTGTTCTGGCCCTTGCATCAGTTTTCCTCTCTAAAGATTAATTTCTAAGCTCTGCATTGTGACAATCGGTTAGATTTATATAGGGTAAGTATGTACCAGATGAGGCCAGAATCATATTTTCCTCTACACACAATGATATGGAAAACAATACGAAAATAACAATGAAAAGGACATTAGTCAGAGTCCGGCGACGCAAATTTTCGATTTTTCGTTCATCAACCTAAGTAGGAAAGAAAAAAAAACTCAATTTTTTTTCAACCAATTGACATTTCAAAAATCCGCTTAAGAGACTGATGGTTAGATTTACCAGCCTCTTAAACGGAACTTCCGTTTAAGGCTGATAAAATTTAGAAAAAACATTTAAACATTCTAAATTCCTTAAGAGATACTTGTGCGGAAGTAGCACTATTGTCATCGCCCCGAAGGCCAAGCGACCTCATGAGCCTCAATTTTTGTACATCATTTTTATTGGATCTTTCTTGTATTTTTTTTTTAAACTAATTAGTGCATTATAGCTAATGTAAAGCTTTCTTTCATTTTATTTTAATTCTGCATTTCATAGTCATTTGCATATTATTTGTCTTTACGACGTTATGGTTACGACCTTTTCATAGAATTGTAGTTGAGCATATTGAGATCATCATACTATATAATGCCTACGATGCATACTCCCTTTGTGATTTAGTGGTTTTAATGTAGGCTCTGTAGCATTTCGTATATTTGTTTTAGTTTACAAGGATTTCATTGTAATTTCAGGTATTTTGTAATTTCAATCTCCCGACTTCAAAGAATTTGCATAATCATTATTCCTTCTTCCTGCCTTGGTAGATGATCTTTAGGTATTAGATAGAATAACTGTAGTTATATAACCAGGGCTGGATTATCCCTTGGAATTATTTCGGGCACGGGAATAATTTTATATCAGAAACAAAGGCGCTCAAAATGCTGTTGACCCATGGGGGGGGGGGGAGGAATTCTATGTCAGAACCTAAAGTGAAAATACTAAAATACTAATGTAATGAATCTGTATTTATTTTTTAACTTGTAAGAACAACATAAATCGTCGTATAATCGATTTTCGGATTTGTGATGTTTTACTGCATTTATTGTTCAGATGGTGCCTCTCATGAAAGTTCGTTTGGGTCTCGGAAAACCTCGGGATTCTACCGGTCACCGGACTTTAATGTTGAGAGCTTTCATTGAGATGAAGCAATGAAATGTTTCAACTAGAGGTCTGCACGATTCGAAATTTTAGACTTTTATCATGCCCCGCTCGACAGTTAGTACGAATCTGAAAGCAATTTGTAAATTTGCAATCTTGATGCCTGACTTGTCCTTTGAATCGTGAGATGGTTCCCTCCACGCCCGGACAGTATCGTAATATCTCTTAGAATACATTTGTATTCATAGCGTAGTTCAAATCAAGGGACTTCCTTCCAGAAGCGAATTTCATTAGTTTCTGTTTTCACGGGATGTCATTGGTCAACAATGCAGGTCATTTTCAGGTGAGGGGGGGATTTCAGTTGCACTTCCACACAGACACAAATAAATGCTATAAAAGCACGAATGAAGTGAAGTGGCTAAAGAATAAACCAGTATTAGTTTGTTGTTGTTGAGACCCAGACCGTTCGGCCTACCAGAAAGGTGTAAGGTAACCGTTTGGACGGGAGGGAAGTGCCACCCAATTTAGACCCGAACCCAGTGGGGGAGGCATCCACAGGGACCGTACCCTCCTTCCCCTACCACCAACCTCTCGGAAAGACTTACGGACCCACATGTTTAACGTGATCGTACTCCGCATGAACACGGTGGCAGCGTGCAAATCCAGCGCGCAAACCACCGGGCTGCCGCACCCGAAATCTGCCAACAGCACGCAGTGTTCCCAGGTTGTCACCCACCCAAGTACTAACCGCGCCCGATGCTGCCAGTATTAGTTTGTAACAAAAATAATGTAATAACAATAAATGCATCGAAAATATTTATCTTATAAATTGCACTTTTTTATACTTAAATTAATTTAGATCCTCTAATTTAAAGTTAGATTTACCAGTAGTTACAATGCAAGTTCAGATAACGAAATGTATATTTCATCATTGTTAGTTGAAAACGGAAGATTTCGCATCTGTCACAGATAATTTAAACAATTATATTACAATATTTGACAAGAAAAAAAAAATATTCTGCAATTTATCGTCAATCCCAAACTGTTCCATAATTTGGCAATGAAGCATCTCCCAATGACATCAAATTTTAACATTTTTTGATTGGATACCGAGCTTATGGCTCAACTTTATATTAGTGAATTTTTGTTCAAACTATATTTTTTCCTCATATAAACTGCTTACTATCATGATCGTTCCTGCGCTAATCCTATTTCTCTATAGAGTTCTCCCTGCCATGAAAGTCTTTAATTTTGAATATTTAATGAGTTAAAAGTTGAATGAATAATAAGTTTTAATAAAAAAAATTACAAAGTATTTTATTTAGGCCTAGCTTTTTACGTAATGGTCCATGAAAATTCATGCTCAAGATATGTATACATTCGTCCTAGAGTTATCGGGGCCACAGGAAAAGAATTTTTCTATACATTAATATGAGAAGTAACGAGTATAATTTATTCTTCCCCTATATATATATATCAGGAATTCCTTCCCCTTTTCTCATATAATGTATAGAGAAGATATTGTGAAGGTGTCGAAAATTCGAATTCCGGAAAAGCACGTTTTAAGCATCCCCGAACTCGAATCGAATGTTTTTGAAGTGGTGTGTGTATGTGTATTGGGGGGGGGGGGGGGGGGGCACGACATTTCACGAATGAATGAATGAAGTGTTTTGAAAATAATTTAGTACGATTATTGCAATCTGCGAATACTGGAATCCTATTGACTGTAAAGGCAGGCAATCAAAGTGTTCGCCCACCCCCATCCCCAATTTTTGAATAATCATTATAAAATGAAAACTTTTATTAATGATTAATAAATACTCATTTCAGACGTAATTTTTTTATTACACAATTTAGCATGAACCCGTTCTCAAGATATCGCACGATTTTCGAATGAATTTTTGAAAACATATTAAAAAACAAAGATTTCACCAATGTTGAATGAAAAATAATTTTATACGTAAATTTTCATTAGAAAACGAAAGATACAGACTTTAGAATGCTAGCATGAACCGCTCTCGTGACATTGCACACTTTTCAAATAAATTGATGAAAATATTACATAAAATTAAAAAAAGTAGAAAGTATCCTACATTATGTTTACTTTCTATATGCATTGCCACACACAAATCTGTTAACACCATTCTCGTGCATTTAGTACCATTCCCGAGAGAAGATACTTCTTTATAATAGTTTTGTAGCTTGACGACGAAGAATTCGCCAATAGTCATTCTTTTCACGGGATATTAATTAAATGTCAATTGCATTTTGATGAAGATGTTATATGTGATTATGAATAAGCCATTCAGTTTGGACACTATATGTCGCCAAAAGCATCCAATTTCAATTCTCATGGTGTTAATTTAATGCCATACACTTTGTGCCGTGGATCTTGTGTGCAACAACTTCAATTTTCGTGGTGCTAACTTTATGCCAAAAACTTTGTGCCGTGGATCGCGTGTGCAATAATTTCAATTTTCGTGGTGCTAATTTAATGCAAAAAAACTTTGTGTCGTGGATCTTGTGTAAAATTATTTCAATTTTCGTGGTGCTAATTTAATGCAAAAAAACTGTGCCGTAGATCTTGTGTACAGTAATTTCAATTTTCGTGGTGCTAATTTAATGCAAATAACTTTGTGCCGTGGATCTCGTGTGCAATAATTTTAATTTTCGTGGTGCTAATTTAATGCAAAAACTTTGTGCCGTGGATCTTGTGTGCCATAATTTCAATTTTCGTGGTGCTAATTTAATGCAAAAAACTTTGTGCCGTGGATCTTGTGTACAATAATTTCAATTTTCGTGCTGCTAATTTAATGCCATACACTTTGTGCCGTGAATCCTGTTTACAATCATTTCGCTGTCAGAGAAATAAAGTTATTGCATTATGTAGGGAAAGTCATCTGCTGCCCAAATCATATTTGTTTAGATGCAGATCAGATTTTGAAAAACGTTTTTACTCTAGCGGAAATGTATTTTTATCGCCCATCGTCATGCACTACTTTTTCCTTTCCAGATTTTCTATAGTTTCCGTTGCTACTTTTATCCTTTCACGCTACACGACTTTCCAGACAAACCGATTTTCCTCTGCCATCCGTTTTTTTTTTTCTTTTAAGACGCACAATGGTCGTGTGTCTCATACGATTTTGGAGATTTAACTTAGTGGACATTTTTTTTTTTACCAAGATCCCGTCTTACTTGAACGATTTTCGCGTTTGGATATCATAAGGGCGAACCTTCTGAAAACGTTTCCCAGAAGAACAAAGTGAAATAAATTGTATTAAAAAGTACTAGGGAGTGATCGAAAAATCGAGCACATCAAATTTTAGAACTATATAATGGACTGAGGTAGGAATTTTTTTTTTTTGACTTATATACAATAATGTATAAGGAAAATATTGTGACGGGGTCGAAAATTCGAATTCGAGTTTTTGACAGGAGAGCACGTTTCAAGCATCTCTGATCACGAATCGAACATTTTTGAGGTGGTGTGTGTGTGTGTGTGTCAATGAGTCTGTTCATACGCAATCCAATGTTCAGACCCCCCCCCCCACCTAAATTTTCGAATGAAATTTTGAAAAAATTATCAAAACCTCTACTAAAGTTACCCAAATAGACATTTCTTATGTAATTTTTCATTAAAAAACTATTAACATAAATTTTAGAACGCTAGCATGAACCGTTCTCGAGATATTGCACATTTTTCAAAAAAATTATTAAAAAATTATATAAAATAAAAAATATTTCCTATTGAGAAACATGTTCACTTTTCATATGTAATATCATGCGATAAATTTGGTGACATCATTCTTGTGGATGTAGCTCGTTCCATTCATTAAAAAAGATACTTTGAGTAATTGTTTTGTATTTGAACGCTAATAGTGAATTATCAGCTATAAGAATAAATTATTTCTCTATCCATAACGCCTGGCGAGATTTTGGCGACGAATTTGGCAGAATGTCGCCAACTTGGCGACTTTTTTAAATGGTGCCAAATTAAAGAAAATCTCGCCAAATGGATAAAAATGACGCATGATCAATGAAAATAACGACTAATTGACGAAAATTCAATATTTTGAAAAAAATAAAAGTATCTACTATAAGTAAAACCTATTTTGTTTTTACTGTATACAAGAAAAGTCATGTGCTGCCTACATCAGATTTTTTTTTTTCAGTTAGGTAGCACTAATATATGCCCTCAAAATATACCCTCATAAATGTGATATATACCCTCATAAATGTGATATATGCCCTCAAAATATACCCTCATAAATGTGATATATACCCTCATAAATGTGATATATACCCTCAAAGATATATCAAAAATATGGACTGCTATTTTTATTAATACATCAGAAAATTATTACGAACATTTTTTTTATCAATCGAAGAACATTTCTCCGTTGTTCTAAAAGATTTTTTAGAACAGTATTTCTTTACCCATTCTTATGAGAGTGTCATTCAGACGAGTTTTGATACCAAGATCAATCCATGGAGCATGGAGAAGGTGGGAGAATTCTTCGACTAAATTGGCTGGAATAACCATAGCACACACACAATCCTTTCTGTAATAAAGATTCTTGTAGATTTTTATTTCTTGTTTAAGTTTGATGTCCAGTGGGACCAGGTCCGTAGCCAGAGACGAAATTAAAGAGCTGGAATGAAATTCAAAGGAGGACTCAACAGTTGTGAAGGAAGGGCTCACCAAAAACACAGTTAATCGTTAGCATTTATTAACCATAATAGTTTCAATTATATATTTCAATTCATATAAATTATTAACAAATAATTGCATATTTATATTTGTTAGCTTAAAGTTGATTAAAAAAATTTCTGTAGCTACTATACACCAATATAATATATAATAATTACAATTGATTTGAATATAAGAACTAACTAGTAGCACAGTTGTTAATCGAAGAAAATTTCTGAAAGTTAATACAAATTAACGTTTAATGTTAACTCTTAACTACTCATCACTTGATTTTGACTCTAATGTATAACCGTTAACCCCGCAATAATACAAAAGTATCTAAATAATTTTGTCTTAATTTTTAAAATTGTTATATTAAATATGTAAATAAATTGATCATCAGTATAACCACAAATTCAGCTAAAAATCTTTTAAACAAAGTAATTTCTTTGTATGTGTGGAACTAAAGAGGCGTCCAGTGTTTCTTTCAGGACTTTTTGGCCGGGGGGAGTTTTCTATTTGCCCTATATAAATATATATAAATGCTGTCATAAATAGAAACTAAGTTAACATAAAATGCCCGCTCCCCGGATGTATACCTGAAAGAAACACTGGCTGTAACCTAATTTACGTATGTTAATTTGAGTTGGGATCCTAAAAAACAATAACAAAAAATAGAAACCTACATGATCAGAATACCGTAAAAAACTCAACAAAGGATAATTTTTTGATTTACCACAATTAAAACGAAAAGGAGCGTTTCGAAATACATGTGTAACGAAAAAATTATTAAAAAAATCTCAATTGCAGTAGGCTGGTAAAAAATCTCAGTTTGCCATCCTGGACGAACTAGATTTTTATACTTTCCAGAAATCTGCGAGACATTATAGAATGGACATTACAGAGTTTGTTAGATTACTTTTATTACGCATCACTAATTAATGAAAACGTTATGTTAGATCGCTGTTATCAAGGGTTTTGTTTCTCACCTTGTATTTAAGATCTGAGGCAGAATAAATGTAGGTCAACTTTGTAGTCCTTTAAAGCAACCTTCACGCATTCATTCTCTCCCAATGATTCCTAGAACGGGTGGCAAATCAAGGCACTTTCCTCACTAGGTGCATATTTACCAAAACATCATAGCCTAAATGGTGGCGTATCGGAAAATTTAAGTGACACACAGATGCGAAATTCGGTACAGTGAATACAGAATAGTACAGGACAGGTTCCAAGCCAATTCGGAGTGATTTATTTATTTTATTTTTTCCGCGAAATAATTTTATAGCTATTTTATGTTGAAAATGTTATCGCAAAGTTTCCTATGTTAACACTAACACCATCATGGAGGTCGAAAGATGGTCTCTTTAATTAACTTTGAACTTAATTCCTTCATATCTCTTTTTAAAAGACATTGAAATTAATTACTCTAAATTTAAAATTTTTATATGGCTCTATCAAAGTCGCGAGTTTTAAGATCGGGAAAAGTGAGCTTGAAACAAATTCCGGCTTCACTGTCACAACGGGAGGGGGGGGGGGGGGGGGGCGTTGCTATGGGTTTCATGAAGAAGAGGTAATGTTCTTAAAGGTAGAGAGGCCACATCATTATTTTAATTTTTCGTTCTAAACGAGTGTATTGTTAAAGCGTTCGTTGGTTTTTGAGAATTCGCTGTAAGCAACGCTATATAATTTTAATCAGAGGTTTACGTTTTAAATCTCGGGCAGCGCCGCGTATTCGTTCTAGTTAGAAAATAACAAGAAAGATCAATCATGCTTAAAGCATTGATTATGAAACACTTTCCAACTTCAATGCAATTTTATTTAAACAAGTCTAAAATGCAATACATTCCTCGGTAATATTTTGAAACTTATCACAATACTGCATTAATTTATTATATTTGAAAACTTAAACCTTCATCGAAAAAAATGAACTTCATTCAAATGACGGCATTGAAATATAAATTGCTTGGTTTAAACATCTCTAAAATGTTATACATTCCTCGGTAATAGTTTTAGAATTATCATAATACTACGATAATTTATTATATTTGAAAACTTCATCAAAAACAACTGAAATTAATTCAAATGACGTCATAGAAAAAATAACACGCCTGGATCTCTATAAAAACAGGATTTAATTCATAACTTTCTCCCATTCATTTCATTCATCACAATACTATAATAATTTATTTTATTTACACATTTTGTTTAAGACCACGGAGCTACAAAAAATTAAACTCTATGCTTGAAACTTCATCGAAAAAAATCGTCCTTCTCTTTATGAAATCAATTAATATTTCATTCATATCAGCCATGCAGACTCCATGGACTAAATTATTTTGTGTTAAAAAAATACAGCAATTCTAATACAACTCATTCTATATATTTTGCTGTTTACATTTTACATAGATGAAAAATAGGCTTAGTTGTAGAAATAATCAAATTTAGATGAGCATTTAAACTCAAATATATTGTCATTGCGTTGTTTCAGTATGTAGATGCACAGAATTTAAGCAAAAATAAAGTAGTTTTAGGACGGATACAACACTCAATATGAATTAATATGGGTGGCAATATTAGGCAATTTGTTACCAAGAT
The DNA here is from genome assembly GCA_951213105.1 of Amaurobius ferox. Classification (NCBI taxonomy): domain Eukaryota; kingdom Metazoa; phylum Arthropoda; class Arachnida; order Araneae; family Amaurobiidae; genus Amaurobius; species Amaurobius ferox. Next base: position 82,630,496 of record OX578135.1, on the reverse strand, counting down.
TAACGGAACATTAACTATCTACTGGCTATGCCTATCTACTGACCTTGATTTGTTACTATCAACAGCTTAGTTTATAATATTTTATTCATAAAATAGTTTTTTTTATCGACATCTTCATATAGAATATTGCACAATATAGTGAGTTTTTTCTTTCTTTTCTCTGTAGTTGTAGATTTTATTTTAATGGTATATATTGATTATCTTAGCACGGGAGAATTCGCTTTTTTCTTTCATTTTGTAAGAATTATTATAAAATTTCAAAAGAAATGCTCAATAAAAATTCAATAAAAATTAAGTGTATACAGCAAATTGCGAATTAAATTTCTTTACATTATTATTCCTTACGAAGAACAGGTGTACAGCTAGTTTGGAATATGAATGTATGCCAGATATTTCGAAGATATTGCTTTAAGAAAATTATTTGAGATCCAATTTTTACTCTTCTTTCTATATTTATTGTGCACCGGAACAGAAAATATTTTTACTATTGAAAACCATCGCTGACCCCAGGTTGAGAATTTCTGACCGGAAGCATCATTTCATTAACATGCATCATAAACTGAATATTACACCATTTTCCTTGTAGTTCAAGCAGTGTCTTTTTAAACTACAAAAACAATGTATAACATTATGTATCAATACTTAGCGGTTTACTTTGGTTATTCATGCTTCAGAGATCACATAATCTTCAGGAAAGTGGTTTATCATTTTTATATCCCTATTTTGCACTTTTTTTTTTTTACGACCTGACCTTCCTTATTTGCACAGAATCTGAATTCCGTGACATGAAAGTTTATGGTGTTTCAAGATCCGAAAAAAGAATGTCTGACTTTACGCAATGAACTCGTTTTCAAGGCAAATTGTCGGGGCTAACCTGAATTGGCCAACTTGTTGAGTGCTTTGGTTTGCAATTAGACCAGGGCCTTTTTTGGCCATAACCAAAGTAGACAAATATTGGTAGCCCCACGAAGCTCTGGGGACCCAACTTCTTTGTACGTTTTTTTTTTACTATGAAAGTTTTAAGGAAGCCCTATAATTTATTTTGCCTTGGGGCCCCGGTAGGGTTAAAGTGGCCATAAATTCAACTTGTTAATTAATTAGACATGATAATTGAGTACTTGAGCATTGGGCACTGGTGATTTTCCAGGAGGATGTCCAAACTATAAACGTGCAATTTCTTTTATTTTACCAAACACTTAATTTAATTATGTTTGTATTTACAAGACTGCATTATTTAAATGATATCATGTCCGTTACAAAGTTGTTACCACATAGAGCAGATGGCGTTAACCTGATAGTTGTGAGCATCAAAGTGTTTTCAAGCTAGATCGCACTCACATTGTGGATATCAGCTTCCTTGTATCGGTATCGATGTTTTTAGCGGCCTGCAAACTGAGTTAATGCAGTTATGATCGAACTTCCATTGCAGATACCAGCATTCTTAGACCAATTTCGGTCTTTTTAACGGTCTTCATCAATGAGAAACTGATACTTGCACTGCAATGACTGCAAGGAAACTTGCTGAATACCGCAATTTTGCGGAACCTCGGTGACGAAAGACACATTTAGTCTTATCACGTAGCCCGCATCAAATTTCGTAAAGACTGAGTTCAAAAATGTATTTCAAAATTGTCGGTGGTTATCCCTTATTTTGGGATTTTCGTTTGAGATTATCCTGTATTTCCCTTCGTAGAATTTACGACAACGCGATTGATATGGCTATTGCTAAGGCTCCTCTATATACGAGCTGACTCATCAAGCATATTGAAGCCCACCGTAGCTGGAAGCGCAATCCATTAGCATTAGCTCTATTCGTATTTTCACTTTAGGGAGTATAATCGAAATAATTATCGATGGTTGTTCTGCACCGAACTGCTCTAATCATTTCATAAAGGGTTTTAGGCTATTTCGCTTTCCTAGAAATGAAGAAAGAAGAAAACAATGGATAATAAATAATTGGATACCCGGTACTGGAGCATGCTTGTACGAGCTAAGTTCTGCAATATTCTAATTGAAATTTCTTTTTTTATACAAAGTATTTGTTTTAAACACTTATTTTATAATTTCTGTAACTTTAGTATAGAACCCTATGGGCTTCAATATCTATATAATAAAAGGCAATGTCTGTCTGTCTTATACACTATACGTTTCGCGACCGCGCGTCGGAGAGCTACGAAATTTGGCAATCGGAGACCCGGGGGGGAGGGAAGGGGACACGTGAAAACCGATTTTTAAAATTTTAATTATTTTTTTATTTATTTAATGTTTTATGCGATTTCGATCGTTTTTTGCCCTTTTTGCCCTTTTTTCTCCACGATCCAGACGTCGTAGAAAAAAACAAATTACACCATCGGAAAGAGCAGAGAATTTCGAGTAAAAATATATCAATTTCAAATCTGAATTTTGATTTCTAATATTTTTTAAAGATTTTAAAACAAAAGTCACTTTTTGCTCAAGAAAACGATTTTTGGTTTTTAAATTCTCGCATCGTGAAAAGTACTCATAATTTCGACTAATAATTTACATTTTTAGAAAGGCCAAACATCTGGCATTCTTACAAGTCCAATCTGGTCAAGAAATAACTAAAATTGGCCCCTGGATCGGAATTTTAAAGAAGTCATGATTTTAAAATTTATCGGCGGGCGAAAGAAGTTCCCATTTCCCATCACCGGTTTTCCCCCAAGCAGGCGTTTCAATGGCGCCGGTTTGTGTCTAGGTGGAGGTGACGTCACGGTTCTGAATATGCATAGCGATGGATGGGACAATAAAACACCGAATTAGAGTTTGTTTTCCGTTTCCCGTGCTTCCGGTTTTAAATGAGTTAAGAGCTTAGCATATGTATTGTAGAAATTATTATATCTATATTTTAAATGATGGAACGATATGGATTTTTAAATGGATATTTTAAATAGATATTTTAATTTGTGGATATTGTAAATGGATATTTTAATTTTATGGATATTTTAAATGATGGAACGATGGATATTTTAATTTTATGGGTATTTTAAATGATGGAACGATGGAATGAGGTTGATGGAATTAAGAGCTTAGCTTATGGTCATTTTAAATTGTAAATTAGAGCGCGGGAAGTTAGCAGTAGGCCCGGGTTCGATTCTCGCCACTACCTAAACAGCCGCCGTGTTCAGGCGGAATACGATCACGTTAAACATGTGGGTCCGTAAGTCCTTCCGAGAGGTTGGTGGTAGGGGAAGGAGGGTACGGTCCCTGTGGATGCCTCCCCCACTGGGTTCCGGTCTAAATTGGGTGAATAAAAAGAAAGTTATGGAGATTGTCGCGGAGGACGCAGTAGCCCAGTGGTTAGCGCGCGGGAATTGCACTCGGTAGGCCCGGGTTCCATTCCCCCCACTGTCAAAACTGCTGCCGTGTTCACGCGGAGTACGATCACGTTAAACATGTGCGTTCGTAAGTCCTTCCGAGAGGTTTGTGGTAGGGGAAGGAGGGTACGGTCCCTATGGATGCCTTCCACACTGGGTTCCGGTCTAAATTGGGTAAATAAAAAGAAGGTTATGGAGTTTGTTGCGGAGGGCACGGTAGCCAAGTGGTTACGCGCAGGAACTGCACTTGGTAGGCCCGGGTTCGATTCCCGCCACTGCCGAAACTGCCGCCGTGTTCACGCGGAGTACGATCACGTTAAACATGTGGGACCGTAAGTAATTCCGAGAGGTTGGTGGTAGGGGAAGGAGGGTACGGTTCCTGTGGATGCCTCCCCCACTGAGTTTCGGTCTAAATTGGGTGGCACTTCCTGGCCGTCCAAACAGTTACCTTACACCTTTCTGGTAGTTCGCACCAACGAGTTTGCAACGATCAGAATTTGCCACGGTCAGAATTTTCAAGGGTAGCGAACAGGCTGGTCGCCAAAGGCGGCTAGTGCTTAATAAGTCAGCCTGTAGTAGATGAACTATAGCTATTGCTATTAAACTTTTACCGTCATAATAATCAATATTGACTACTCTTTCTTTCATGACACTCATTCTTCTGTTTCTCTTTCGGATTTCGCCTCAACACTAACCTGACCCTGACTCATCAGAGTGTGTTGTCTGGTTCCGTGCAAGCGCCTCCTGAGTGCAGTTTCACTCGGCTCCCGGGAATAGCGGTCATTATTGTCGACCGGCTCTACAGCTTTCGCTTCCCTCGCGTTGCGCCACAACTGCGAAAGTGACCTCAGAATCTCGTGCACATTCATTACTATTTTGTACCCTCCAGGCGTTCCAGATAAAGAGGTTCCGGAGGGTTCCCTTTGATCTTGGAAGTCGAGCAACGCTGGAAGTAGATAGTAAATGGAAATATACGAAATGATTTGCAGTCAGATAGCATTTGTGGTGTTTTTATTTTTAAGCCATTCCAAAAAAAGCTTTGTTAAAATGATGCATATTTGGTATCCATAAGGCCGTTTTAGTCATTAGGCCAACTAGACACGTACCTAGGGCCCAGGTAACCTTGGAGGAATGGGATGTAAAACTGGATGCTTAACTGCAATTGCATTATTCCCAGCTGAAGCGAAATTAACCGAAAAAATTGAAGCAATAAGATTCTTCGCCCATATAAAAACTCGGAAATATATTGTACTTATTGATCCAATTATTAATGTATTGTACTTATTGATCCAATCATCGTCTCTACCTCTTTTGGGACATCTAAAAGAACTGAAAACCTGTAGAGAAATTCCATTTATGTTATAATTAAAAAAAAATTAATAACTGGAGCGCACATCCAAACTTGAGACAGTATAGACTATGGGGATAAAATATTTTTTCATTAAATTGGCTACATATAGTAGGGACATATAAAAAATAGCACAATTTTAACCTAACGCAATTTTAAACCTTCGAAGTTGTTTGCGTTCAGCTGAAATATCTCTAAATTGGACTCTGTTGGTGACGCAAAACAAGACTTGTCTCTTAATCCTTTTGTGTACCTGACCCAGGAAATATCATCATGTTTGGACTTCCTCTGGTACACTTTTTAAAATACAAAATACTTTTGACAGACAATGGAGGAAGCGGATTGGTCGCTATACGAATGGCGTACATCTATGACACTACATCTCTGTTTAACGATCTTGTACCCCTAAATTGGCTTTTGTTCAGTTAATAATTACACAGCAATTCATACTGTGTTGGTGATGGCAATGCTGAAGAAGCCACGAATATTGATTATCCTCCCTCTTGTGAGAAGTTTTTCATACAAACATATTCTCCATATTTTTAATGTTTTTCTTGAGCTTTTTTTCATGCTCTACTTTAAATTCTTAATTTACTCGCGTGGAACTATGTTGGGTGCACTGTGTACTTTCTCTTAATTTAATGTTGTTGTTAATTATATATATATAATATGCCAATAATGCAGCAATGTGCCATCATCGATCAAACGTCATTAAAATTTGTTATCCTTGACCAATACCTCCAATAGTTAACAAAATTGCGCATTCAATTCTCCGAAGTTTTATTTTATTCTAGCGTTTAGACACCCTGTAAACAGTTGTTCTGACAGTAGTCTTTTGTCCCGACCTTTCATCCAAAATTTACAGTTTTACATTCTCTTCCAGCACGTACAAGACATTTTATATGTCTGACAGGAAAATCTAGTTAGCTCAAAATAACATATTGAAAACCATTTATGCTCATAAATACTAAAGTATTTCAAAATAAGCTTTGTAAAAACGTCTTTCAAACTTTAAGCCAAGCTTATACTTAACAATTTACTTCACACTGCATCACAGCCAACAAAGCGTGTAAAATGCATCACTTATCTTGCAATTTCGCCATTTTTAGAAGTCATTTCGAATGTACTAATGTGCTAAGAAGAATAGCGTCTTCAAGTGCTTATTAAGCTCCTTCACGCTCTTTGAAGTTTTGACGAGTTCCATCGTTATCTGCTACAGAAAAGTTACTTAATATTATGAAATAATTTTATCTGTTTTAAGATTTAAATATGTGCACATTAATACCTATTTATTAAAAATATATCTGCAATTAGCATTTTTATCGCAATTTGTTTTGCATTTTTACGTTCCAGTAAATTTCAATGTTTGTTCGCAATAAAGCACTCTATATTACAAATGTTTTAAACGTGTTTCATTTGCAATGGGGTATTTTATTAAAAATGATATTTTTAAAATAGATTTAAAATTATTTAATGAGCAAATTTTCATAAGTAATTTCTGTAATTCGTTGAGGGCCTAATTTAGTGAGACCTTAGCAATTTGGCCCCTCAAACTATGGATGCTCTAGGGCATATACTCATTGCGTATCTCCATTTAAAGAATTACAATGTGATACAAACATATGAAAATAAAACACTGCTATAATTTCACAAAAGCTTCTATAACGTAAGATGGCAGGTAAGGTATAATATTGGAACGCTATAATAACACGACCCAAGTGACTTAAATACATGTCACAAATAAACAAAAGCGACATCAATGTGACGTGATGGATAAGTGACGAGCATCGTTGGCACAATGTTACAAATGTGACGAAAATAATTACGAATATGAACGATACAATATTTTTATAAAATCACTAAAGTGACGTAAAATCAGGTCACGAATTCGAAAGACGCGACTAGGCTCCTATAAAAGTGTAAATAGGGGCTTGAGAGGCAGTACATTATAAATTGTGATAATGTGAAGTGCTATAACAATACAGTCAACCCTCCTATAACGCGGTTTCCATATAACGCAGAGCAAAAATTTCGACAGCCCTCCCATAACGCGGTACTCATAAAACGCGATTTCCATATAACGCGATAGTCTTATAACGCGGTTTCTCTAAAATACAACTCAATTAGCTTAAGCAGTCTCCCTATAGCATGAATTTTTCTATTACACTTTTACGGTTGAAATTAATGGTGAATTCCCTTGTATTTTCATCCACGTACATCATTGTTTTTCAATTTCACTTATGAGTGAAATCCCTTGTAAATGCAGAAATATGCAGCATTGCTGTGGCAATGATTATTGGTTAGTGATTATTAATTTCCATATAACGCAATATTGTTCTGTTTTGTACTAATTCTGAGTTTCTTATAAAGCTGTACGAATTAATCACATTATAGGAGGGTTGACTGAATAACGTTGGAACAATGTCACAAAATCGAAAACAGTAAGAAATGGTGGACATGTGTCGATGCAATGTTGGTGTAATATCGCAAGCGGAATGCAACAGCAGGATGAAAATTTAAATGCGCAGAGACGCTGTTATGTCATGCAAGTAGTGACGAATATGCGATAATGTCACAAAAGTGACAACAATGAGAAATGAATTACATTTGTAGATGCAATGTTATACCAACATTAAAGTCGACTTAAAAGTAGGTCACACAATGGGAAAATATTGGCTGCTATTACATCATAAAAGTGAAGTATATGTGATACAGTAACCTTAGTACAATATCACAAGTGAATAATGAGAAATGAGGGATATATACCCATGCAACGTTACAACATTATTAAAATGACGACAATGTGAAATGGTGGATATCTGATGTCACGTTGAAACGATGTCACAAAAGTTGACAATAAGAAATGACGGATATGTGTATGCAAAGTTGCATCAAGTGACTATTGTGCTATTGTTGCATCTCAAAAGTAACGACAATGTGAGGTGACATATGTGATAATGAAATAAAGTAAACCTGATGAAATATGATAATGTAACGTTAAATAAATTTTAGAACCACATTTGTGTTAAAATGCACTAAAAAATCCTTTTACTTTTGTCATATTATTTAGAAATAGCTGTAAAAGAAAGATATCATTTATGCAACTATGGGCAGTAAGTACATCAGGGTAAACGAGTATCTTGGGAAATTTGAAAGTATCTCTGCCCAAAATACTTCCGTCTCAGTCTTGTTTTTCTCCCCCATTTCTCTCTAGTTTCATTGTGCAATTTTCTAAATTATTATGCCTTCTAATCTTCAGGTGAGTGGCCGGACTTAGCTTGCAATACAATGATCTGGGGAAAGTGCTCATAAGGTTTTCCGTGCATCACGTTTTCGACATATATGTTTTCGTGGGAACCGTATAATTCTGTTGTTATAGTTCTATAAAATTGTTTTTCTTTGCCTGCTATTGTTGACAATGCTTCTCTGTCAACTAATTTTAATGTTTTACACTTCAAGTTAATAGGCACACACCATCAACAATCTACTTTAGTCGCCAAAGGAAATTGTTTTTGTGTCAAAAACACTCTTCGACTAAATTGAAATTCTAAATGTTATGACGGGGATGATTACACACCATATAGAGCAGTGGTTCTTAGAGTGAAGACCGTAGCAAACTGCCAGGGGGTCCGTGAATAACGCAAACAGTATATATATTATAACTAATATTACTTTTGTTAAAGGAGCGGAGGGGGGGGGGGGGGTCACACTCCCCTTTGGACATTAATATAACAAAGGCGAGCATCAGACCTGTCGATGTTGTACATCATGGACTTGAGTTTGCCTTCCCCCCCCCCCCTCCCCACTGGAAAAAGTTTTACAAGCCACTATGAAGTAGAAATATATTAGATTATTATTAGCAAGTGATAGAAAAAATATATCAGTTTTGTAAATATAAACAGCTAGAACTAACGAAATAAAGCAATTCAAAAGAGTGCACTGAAAACGGGTGAGAACAAACACTGTAGTCAACAATGTACTTGAACAATTTCGTATATTAATTATTTACAAATACTATACTTTAAAAATAAAAACTTCAAAAATAAAATCAAAATTTTTTAACCACAATATGCTAAAAATTCGCTAGGAAATTATCAATGGCTTTTGTTTAATTGAGATTCTCCTGTAACGTTGAATTTTAAAGGGAAATCAGATTTTTTCTTTCTAAAACTCACAAATACGCAATCGGATGCTTCGCCATATTGTTGCTGTGACTAAGTCTACTTCATAAACTACTTAAGTTTAATGGTAGTCATTATTAATGTTTCCTTGTCTTGATATTGTTTAAATTTGGGCGAATATCAAGTTATTCGTGGAAAATGATTCATATTTTTTAGTATTACATATGACTTTTTTCTGCGAAGATTAATTAATAGAACCATATTTGACCCAAAATGGTGGATCCATTCGCCTTGCCCAAGAAATTTTCATTCATGAAAAGTCACGTCCCATATCCAATCATTGTCTGTCATTAAAGGGTTGAAAATAGGGGTGGAAATAGCCACGCCTTCCTATAAACTAGCTTGTGTGTGTGTGTGCATATATATATATATATATATATATATGTATATATGTGTGTGTATGTGTATATATATATATATATATATATATATATATATAATAATAGAAGTTTGAAAATCCAATGAACGAAAAAAAATGCTATTAGAGATATTAAATTGTCTAGATCTTTATATAATATTGATAATATTAAACATTCCATTAATGATTTACAAAGATCCTTTGTTATCACCTATGTTGATAAAGCCTCTAATAATTATGCTATTATCTGTAAAAAATTTTATATTCAATTTCTGTTAGATTATTTAAAAAATAATAGTCTTTTTAAACCTGATTTACATTCCATCAATAGTATTAAATTGAAAATTATCAATATGTATAATGATTTAAATATTAAATATAAATATCTTAAATTTCCTTATATAGTGCTTATTCCAAAATTTCATAAAAATCCTATTAAATTTAGAACAGTTACTAGTGGCCATAATACTTACTCTACTACTGCGAGTAAATTATTACTAAATTCTTTAAATCTAATAAATAATAGTTTAAGCCAGACTAGCAATAACTACCATATTCTAAATAATAGTAAAGAATTAAAGAATAAATTAACATCTCTTAGAAAAATAACGGGTGCTTTGGCACGATGGTAAGACGCTCGGCTTCTAATCAGTTGGGCCCAAGTTCGAATCCAGCTCCTGACCAGTGAAACATTACCCAAACTGCTTAAACTCTAAATGTGCAACAAACTGCCACAATAGGAGCTAGGACAAATATGAAAAAAGTAGTAAATAAAAACCTCGAACCTCCCATTAGGGTCACTGAATTAATGTCACAGTATGATGATAAGAACCACATTTTGAAACTGGAGATTAAAGGCGCTTCGCGCCTGGTGCTCTGTTCTGTACGACACTCGACTTAGAAAAATAATAGGATTTCAAACTTTTGATTTTAAAGATCTTTTTAATAATATTAAGATATCTGATCTATATGATGTAATTTTAGCTCTATATAATGCTTATATTACACCTCTTTCAAATCAAATTAAATTTAAAAATTTTCCTAAACTTCTTCACTTTGTTATTTTCAATAATTATATTTTTCAAGGAAATAAATTATACTTACAAGTCTCAGGAGTTCCACAGGGTGGCTGTAGTAGCAGTATGCTAGCTAATTTATACCTTTATCATTATGAAATGTCATTTACTTCAATAGATTATACTTTTTACAGATATGTTGATGATCTGATTTGCTTAGTACATACAGAAAATTATCTCATAGATATAGATTACTATCCAGACAATTTGGAATTAATACCTAATGAAGCTACTATTAATAAAAATGTTAATTTTTTGGATTTAAATCTTTTTATTGATCCTTCTAATAGAATTGTTACAAATTTATATGATAAAAAAGACTTTTATAATTTTAATATTAATAAAATCTTACCTTTTAATTCCTGTAACTCGATTCAATTGTTTAGAAATATTATATTCAATCAGCTTTTTAGAATTTATAGATTATCTGATAAATTTCATGCTATGCATATCAATAATCTCAAAATTACTAGTAATTTATATAAATATCCCACTTATTTAGTAAATAGTATTGTTAAAAAATTTAAAATAGCTGGATTTTTATAATTCTTTCCATAGTATCATATAATTCTATTCATAGTATCTTATATTAGCCAGTCATCTCCATTTTTTTTTTTTCATTCACTTCCCACTTCAGCATTACCTTTATTTGCCCCTCTTTTTAGTAGCTCTTTTTGTATATTAATACTTTTTCTTTACATTTCGCTTCACAGTTTTTCAATTCTTATGAATGGCAACAGTAAATGGTTTTTTATTTTTTCTTTACGAATGGCAACACTGGTCTCTTCTATCAGTGTTCCCTCGATCCCTGTAATGAATCGTCTGTACACACGCTGTGCTTTTTCCAGGTATTCATTTTTTCTTTTTTATTCCATCTTTATGTATGTCGTCCAAGTAGAAATAGTTCATAGATTTAATCTATCTATTTCTTCAGAAACATACATTTTTGAGTTTGCTTCTACAAAAAACTTGGACATGATTAGATTTTTGTAGAGGTTAACAATTCATGATTTAGGCTTAGAGCCTCGTCCACGTGTAAGGCGTTTGTGCTTGATTTCGTTTGTTATACTTATTTCGATTCCATACCTTTGTATTATATTTTTCATTGACTTGTTGATTCGATATTAATTTTTTTATTTTTTCCATATGCTTGAGGATTAATTGATTTTTACATTTGTTTTGTACGCCAGTTAGATAGTTGAATTTAGTTTAAGTTTTTCTTTTTTTGTTTCCATACCTTTTAATTTGGTTGATTTTCTGTAACTTGATAGCTAGTGTTTTGTATTTTTAATCCATTTGATTGATGATTTGCTGTATTATATTTTATTCTGTGGGTGTTTTTAAAAAGTTAGGTTTATCGTGTTACATCTTCTTACTTTTCGTTCATTGGATTTTCAAACTTCTATTATTATTGAAATCATTTTATTTATGAGCTGCATTTGAGCAATAAATTAAATGTATTTTGCATTTTCATTCCATTTACTTAATAACTTTAAATTCTTTATTTAATAATTTCTGCATAGTATCTTTCATAATTTTGTAAGCTATAGTATCTAAAAAAATTTTATATATATATATATATATATATATATATATATACACACACACCGCTTTTTGGTGTTCTGTTAAATTATGGGGTACCCAACGACAAACTAATTTTTTCATATGCAGTTCTTTGAATAATTTTATGTATAGCTGCTGATCCAATGTTATGTTCCTTCTGTATCATTTGGTAGGTACAGCGATTATCATCGATTAACATTTTTCGAATGGCCGACACATTTTCTGAGACTGCTAACAACGGTCTTCCTATGTGTTCTTCATCCAGGAGAGAATTTTGACCTCTTCTAAACTCTCTAAACCATCTGAATACAGTGGCACGAGATGGAGCATCATTTCCTAATGCTAATTGTAGACCTTGAAGACATTCTTCTTGATTTAGCCCCACTTTAAAATCATGGAAAATCATAGCCCGATAATGCTCTCGCATCAACTCCATTTTCTTTTCTTTCAAAATTTATTCTACGATAGCTAAATTGTAATTGTTGCCACAAATTATCGTCTGCGGACATAAGAGTTCAAATTTAAATATGCGACCAATAATTTTTTTCTAGCGCATATCGTCTACCCCTGTCTAAAAAATTTCAGTGTGGCCCTTGTATATATACACGATATGCATATATATATATATATATATATATATATATATATATATATAAACAAACAGATGGTGACCTGCATTACATATATGTTTTATAAGAATACTTTCATCTAAATGTATAGTTGTTACAATAAATTTTTTCACCCATCTTTACCACATGTAATTCTTATTCCATTCCTTTAATTATATATGGAACAGGGAAAAGGGGGTATTTTATACCAATTTAGTACCTGTTTTATGTATAATGTTTTACTTATGTTCTTTTTTAAAATATTCAACAGCTTGTCGTATAGTCTTTTTGATATCACATTTACAATTCAGTCAGTCTTTCTTTCACTTTTGCTATACAGAGCATTTTCTATTAATGATCCATCTCAGGTATATATACTACAAGTAAAATAAAAATTCTTCAATTATATATATATTTATATATAATAAAATTATAATATGAAATTCCAAAGATATATATATATAAAAATAACGAAATTTATGTATTAACAACTAAAATGACCAAAGTCCTTGAGAGTCCTTCAAGAGTTTGGGAACCAGTGCACTAGTACATTCCGTTGCCTATCGTTCTGTCGAGAATTATTTTTCTCCTAAACTAATTTACCCAAGAATTGTAACCAAAAGTGGTGCGGATATTCTATCTGTTGCATCATCCTGAAAATAATAGAATATTTTCCAAAAACTACAAATTTTGTAATATAAGGTAAAGGCTTAGACACTTTTTACAGCAAACCGCGATATTCATCTGTATGGAACATTGTTAAAATATTTGATATATTTTTTATTTTAAGTTTTATGCTAAATTCTAAATTTTTTTTCACCAAATCGGCCATTTTAGAAAACCACCATTTTTAAAAATGAAAATATTTTTCAAAAGCCTGCATCTAATTTCCCATTCCAATCCATATTTAAAATTAGAACGCATTAACAGATTCTTATCTTTTAATGGGTGTTCATTATTTTACTTAGCACGATCCTTTTTAATTCGAACAACATCTTTTACTTGTCCCATATACTTATAAATACCAATATGGCCTATTTTTATCCAGTGTTTTTCGAACAATGTTTTTCCTAGTCATTTATTCTGGCTGGTGAAACGATGCAAACACCAGGTTATGGCTTATGAACCCTTTTGCCACTCTTGTACCACTTCCCACAAAGTTTTTCCCCCTTTGTCCGTGGATCGGGTGGAGTTCAAGTGCACCTTTAACCTCAACATTTAAGAACAAAACAAACAACTGTTTGCTATAAACATCGTTAACGCAGACACTTCCTTGATTCGTTGGCATGTAAGTGTTTGGTAGGTAGATTCTCCTGGATTCTAGAAGGTCCTAGCGTACCCATGTTTTGCAAGCGTAAACGCAGGGCAGTTTGAACAGAGCCGGAAATCGAACTCTGACGCGCTAACCACTTGGCTGTCCGACCCCTATGCTAGAGCTTAGCTTTAAAGATTATACTTCTTAACGAAGACTGCGCACCCAAATTGCATGCGCCGCATGAGGTTCTTTAGGGCATATTATGACACTGCGCCGTGCGTTGGTCAAAGACGTATTTTACCCACTCAACGAGTTTTTTTAACACTTTCCAACAGAGTTGTAAAGTGTTTGATTTTGTTCATTCTGCCTGTTTTGTTCGCACAATAACTGCCTTAAAAATGACTTTATCAAAATGAAATTTTAGTATGTTGTTCAGACGGTCTGTGGCACATATGAGAATATAAAAGAATGAAATTACCCAATTAGTTTTGGATTGAACCCGGGTTGAAAAAATGAAATATATTGAACCCTATTGGACCTAATTTTTCAAATATTTTTTAAGCGGAGTTAAAATTCACAAATTGCTTCGAAAAATTAAAAAATATTCACATTATCACTTAAAATATGTGAAAACAATTTCAATGAAATATGAAGCAGTTTTTTAAATAAAAATTGAAATAATACTTAACATCCATCACATGCCTAGTTGCAAAATAGAATAAGGCATCGTCCCCCCCCCCCCCCCGTTAGTGAAAATCGTGATCTTTAAGGAACATTTATATTTAGTGTTGCATCCGTCCTAAAACCTCTTTATTTATGCATATTATCTGTGTATCTAAATTCTGTGCCTGCGTAATTACAATATTTTTGATTTTAAATGATCACCAAACTTTAATTATTTCTACAACGAAGCCTAATTTTAACGTATGCAGAATGTAAACAATTTGACGATTGTAAGATGAGTTGTATAAGAATTGCAGAATTTTTTAAAGCAAAATTATTTAGCTCTGGTATCAGAAATATAAGTGATATAAATGAAATATTTATTTATTTTACATAGAGAAGCAGACAATTTTATAGCATCGCCTTTTTTGATAAAGTTTTAGGTTTCCAAGTAAATTAAATTATTGTGGTACTGTGATAATTTTAAAATATCACTGTTGAATGTATCGCATTTTAGAGATGTTTAAATAAAATTACATTTCAGTTGGAAAGTGTTTCATAATCAATGCTTTATGCATGATTAATCTTTCTTGTTATTTTTTGTTTTAAGTGGGCGTATCGTTAAAGCGTTGTTTGGTTTTCGAAAATTCACTGTAAGATCCGGTGTAATTTTAATCAGGTTTGTACATTAAATTCCGGACAACGTCGGGTGTTCGTGCTTAAGCTCATTGTTTTAGAGCATGAGCATTAGAGAAACCATGCCGAACCTACTTCTACCTATTGTCCCTCGTTCTAGATATTTACTTAATGTACACACCCATAAATATACACACACTCAGAGAAAGACGAACATAATATTTCCGAAAGTATTCAAATTGTTTTGGTGTTCGTGCTTTTGTTCCAAAATCTCGAACTCGAAATTGAAGAATTGGGAAAATATATTTTTTTTTTTCATTTTTGTAAAACAATACTTTTCAATACAGTAATATGTGAAAGTAAATATCCTACATTTGCATACAAGTATAGGCGTAGCCAGGATCTAAAAAGGACTTCGGATCGACGTTTGAATGGGTGGGGGTTACACTGATTTTCGTTTATATGCAATAGTGGGTATATAGAGTACAAATACAAATGCTGAACCAATGGAGAGGGGGCATTATGACCTGACTCCCAATCCTTTCTTCCTACGTCCTTGTATACAAGCACTTTGATATAATGCATGCATAAAATATGTAGATTTCATACATATAGATCACGTAGGAAGAAAGGACCTTACTAGAAAAGATGCCAAGACATTGAAACATTATTTAGAAAATGTGTTTTTATATATAAAAAAGAATGTGGATAGTATATAGTAGTATTTCTCAACATGCTGCAATGAATTTTTCATTTTAAAACATTTTAAATTTTATAACACTTTTTATTTTAAAATCAATTCGAAAATTATATTTTTTCCAGAACGGTGCATGCCAGAGTATAATGTAACATGTGTGAAAGTATTTTTTTTTTATTAACCGTCATTTTTCTATAAATAAAAAGATAACATTTTTGGGATTTTGGACTGCTCCATCGCGCCCAAAACCAACAGTGTTTCATTATCCATGGATTGTGACAATCGTATTAAATTTCATTAAAATTTGTTTGAGAAATTGTATCAACAGTCTTACTCATTCACACATCACCTCTGAAACGACTTGATTCGTCGTCAAAACTTTTAATGTTTAAATCCATCAAAACCAGAAACACCATTTAGGAGAGGCTGTAGGAGAGTGGGTCGACTGCCACCCCTAGGATTTCGAAGTAATTTTATTTCTTGCCAAATCTTATTCCATCTTTAGAAAAATAGTACATCAATCTTCGCCACTCCCCACATACACCAAGAAATTCTTGAAATGCCGCCCTGTGATCAAAACATGTAAATCCGCCAAAACGCCAATCAGAATATTTAAATTCGACACAGCACTTTTCTTAATGTGATGAGAAATACAAAGTTTGTAATGACTGTATTGTAAGTCATTGGTTCCCAACTTCTTGTCCGCGACCCAAATCTGGGTAGCAATGGATTATGGGTCACGAAATGCTATTTACGAATTCTGAGCACACACATAGGATCGAAACAAATGTGTATCGAAATTTTGGGTTGCGAGGAGGAAAAGTTTGGGAACCACTTACAGGTCGTGCAGAGAAGATAACTTCCGTATGGAATATTTATTGTCATGAGTGACATATCATCTGAACCAAACAGTACAATCACTCTATATACTTTGCTGACTTCTTCCGCTTGACTCTAAAAGATGAACAAACAGTCCCATTTAAGGTATAACATTCTTTCAATTTCACTTTCGCAAAGACTTCCTCCTAGAAGATTTTCACATCGGGTGGTAAGCAGGTTACTTGTGAGAGTTCCTTTTGTACAGAGTCAACAGTTTTGTTCCACCTGTTTACCACCCGCCTGGCTACGATGTCGAGAGACACATTTTTTTGCCGTTTCCCACTTAGTTCCGCTTTCATATAAGTACGTAATAGCCTCCGATATAGAAATGCTCTAACTTTATTTCGCATTCCATTTAAAATGAAATTAATAAAAATTTGGAATACAGACAACTATTTGCATGCACTCTAGAGCCAGCGGCGTCGTATCATATAAGTACGCCTCCGATATAGAAATGCTCTAACTTTATTTCGCATTCCATTTAAAATGAAATTAATAAAAATTTGGAATACAGACAACTATTTGCATGCACTCTAGAGCCAGCGGCGTCGCCAAACATTTTTTTTTTTTTTACAGAGGGTTGTAACAGAAAGAGTTTATAGTTCTCAATTCTCCAAATTACCAAACTCTAGTTTACTTAAAATGAACTTTTAAATCCTTAAATTTTAATAAAAATGATAAATATTTTTTTTAGTTGTCGAATTTTAAATTGTAGTTAGGTAATCCAAGACAAATTCTTGGATATTTACTTGTGTTAAAAAAAATCATGTGTTTCTTTGTGAAAAAAAATTGGGATTTATTATTTTTTTATTAGACAAGTTATGTTTCATTGTTCTTAAAATATTTATGACAGATTCTGCTGTAAAACTTCATGACAACTTTAGACTCATTTTAAACCTTTATAACAGCGCAGCTCAGCCCGTCGATTGCGATCTACCAGTTGATATCGTCATGACACTTTCAAGTCAATCGTTGGATGATTTGAGGGGAAAGGTTTTACGGGTATGAAAATTAAATTTTACTTTAAAACTGTTAAGTAAACAAGTGAGGTTAAATAAATTTTGATTAACTTTTCATTTTAGTAACTGTAATTCGCAGAAAAAACGATGTTTTGAAACGGACGTACGGGTGTCGTACAGGACACTAGTATTTATCTTCATACTATGACATTAATTCAAAGACCCATATATGGAGTTTCTAGGTTTGAAATTCATTTACTAGCACTTTTGTCTAAGGCTCCTAATGTGGCATTTGGTACACATTTGAGTTTAGTCAGTTTAAGGGGTTGGCACAGATCTGGATAATTTTAGGCTACTTGGCGGTTTAGAATTAGAGATAGTTTAGAATTTTTATTATCCTGGTTCGCGAGTTTGTTTTTTCAGTTTGGGTTGTTAAGAAAGGGGGTATACCTAATTTTTCAGTTATTCTAAGTTTAGGATTGCTCGGAGTCCCTTACGAGATTTGTCTTTTCGGTGATCATAATCATGTAAATTGAATATTAGTTCGTTGGGAACGAAAGGCAAGTTATTGAAAAAGTTTAACGCGTTCTTTTTGATTTGAGCTCTCTTTGTTTTGATTTTGAAATTTTTCCTAATCATCGAGTTCCTTCAGTACATATAGGGGTGTTTTGAAAATTAAGAATGCATAAAATTAAATAAATGAATTTCATTAAGAAAGTGGTGGATATTTAAAGGAGTTTTAATTTTTTTTATGAAATTCCACACACGCTATCAGTGCAACATTGCATGTTAAAGAAACAGTACTCTTATCTTTTTCTTTAAATTATGAGATATTAGTGTCATATTTTGAATAGACATTTGATAGGGGTTTCGGAGATACTCTTGTCTAAAATATCTAAAAAAAAAATTGAAAATTTTATTGAGATTTACTTGAAAATTTTCAGTTTGAAGTAGGAGATTGAGACTCTCCTATCCCCTTTTAAATAAGCTCATGATGATATGTTCTGTTAGCTACGGATAGAAGTCTATCTTTAACTGAATTTCATATCAAAAGCGAATCTTGATGCCCCAAAGGTTGGGCACCATTTCCTTATATATTAGTATACCTCGAACATTGTACAATAATTAAAAGTACTTCCGTCACAAATTCTCAAAATTATCACGGCATATTTTTATTATCCTTTTTGTTTTATTAACAATAGAATTGTGATTGAAGCGCATTTTTTAAATGCGTGATGAAAGGGCACGTGTATGTCTTAGAAACATGTGTTAGCAAATGCATTTTTAACGACCAAAGGCATTCTATATTATTCGGAGGACCTGTTATTTGTAGATAAATACATAGAACCAGATATACTTTAAAACTGAAAATTATAAATAATATTCATTAGATGAATTTGTCCGCTATTCAGAAGTGTCCCTTAGCAAGTTTCACAGAAAACTCTTTTAAATGAACATTGCACACCAGTGTCTCTAGAGTGAAATTTTAATATTGGAATAGAATGGGTCTGTAACAAGGCCATAGCCTGCGAGGAGGGGGGTCCCCCTCTAAAATTTTGATCAGATTTTCTTTTAATTGTCAATTATTTATTTTATAAGTTTTTTTATCTTTACAGTAACAAATTTAAAAAAAAAAAACATTGAATTTTACATTTTTTATATCACTGTGGCCCATTCTCACCTAAGTAACTAAATCTAGAAAAGTTAAAAAAAAATTTAATTCATTTTACGAGCCCGAGACAACTGAAATAAGTGTAATTCTCCCCCCCCCCCCCACACACACACTCCGAGAAATGGATCCGGCCTTGTTGGGTTTATGGCCCCTGAAACGACCCCCTTGTCGACGCCATTGCC
The DNA here is from genome assembly GCA_951213105.1 of Amaurobius ferox. NCBI lineage: Eukaryota > Metazoa > Arthropoda > Arachnida > Araneae > Amaurobiidae > Amaurobius > Amaurobius ferox. Next base: position 82,611,084 of record OX578135.1, on the reverse strand, counting down.
TAGGACTGTAATTTTCATAACGTGTAGAAGTTTGGAATTATAAATTACAGAACAAGCTCTTATTTGAAAAGAGAAAATCCTTGAAATAAAACATGAAAGAAATTAGATTCTAAATGCTTTAAAGATAGAAAAATTATCAAAAAATGTCTTGTAAGAAAATGCATTTAGAACTTCATAAAATATGGTATGTAAAAAAATATCAATACCCCCACGTACAAAACTAAAATCGCTGTAAATTTCACTGTCTATAATACATACTAACAAAATCCTGCATACTATCCAGCACTATTGCGCAGTTATTATTGACGCAGAGCTAAGAAGGTTCAGAAGTATTGTGACTTAGAGATAGTAAAAGTCTGAAGTGGTCTGACAAACAGCCATCAAAGAAAGACAAGATATTTTATCGAATGTAAAAAGTCCCATCACGAAATAAAACCTTACCTACATTTAGGATTTGAAAATCGGCTGATGCTCAGAACATATGATTTTTTCTAAATTTAACAATTGAGTTTCAAAAGCAAAAAGAGCATTCTTCGTCAAGATAAATGAGCCTCTATTGGTACGGGTACTCGTATGATTTATCCTGACGAAGAATAGCCTTTTCTTACTTTTGAAACAGGTTGATACATTTTTTAACCTTTGTATACTGTGCTTTAATCAAGCTTTTTATATTCACAATCTTTCTGGCAGCATTTGGAGCGAAAATGTTTATATTGATTAAAGTAATTAAAAGGAACAATATTTTAAAAAGGGGTTAAGGATTTTTTTTTATTTTTTTCCCGTTTGGTTTGTTCGTTGAATTTTACTAATTTCAGTTATAGACTAGCCATTTCACCTGTGCTTTGCGAGTTCTCAATGGCTAGTGGTCACTAAATGTAACACCTACACACTTAATAAACTAAATGTAACACCTACACACTTAATAAACATTGCTCTAAGTCTTTGGACGAGTCGGTTGGTCTGGGCTTTCGACACTTAATAAACAGTTCTGAATATCAAAAACCATTTTAAATTGAAATATAAAAATGGATTGGCGCACATTTTTTTAAAGGCAAATTGAAAATGTGCAAGTCTTTTAAAAATGCCTTTATCGTCACCCGTAATTTCAGTTTTCTAAATTTTCGTCAATCTGGAAGCTGAAACAAATCGAACGAGTCTCAAACTGAGATTCTGGCTTCTGTGGAAGTGCTCAATTATTTGGAATAGTGGTTTTGAATGTTATAATTATTCTTTTGTATCGTCACGCCTAATTCGAATTTTTGAAATATTAAACATAGTTTTTCTTAATCTAGAAGCTGAGACGGAACAAATGAGCCCAAAACCAAGATTCTAAGAGTAGAAGTACTCAATAATTAAGAAAAATGATTTTGAGTTTTTATATTATTCATTTGCACCGTCACCTCTCATTCGAATGTCTGAAATTTCAGATTTTCCCCTTAGTTTCGAAGCTGAAACTGATCGAATGGCACCAAAACCAAAATTCTAGTTAAAGTAGAAGTGCTCGAAAATTTTAATACATCACCCCCCCCCCCCCCTCGCTTACCCACTCAGTCAGTTCAGTGCATATTATATAAATCAGTGGTTCTCAAACTTTTTAACTCAAGGACCCATAGTAAAAAAATGCGGACCCTTTGATATCAGGATTTAATAAAATTTTCCTTGAAAAACATTTTCCTTGAAATTTAACAAAATTTTAATTAGTTGTAACATATATAGTTTATTTGCAGACCCCACTTTTCAGGAGCCACTGATATAAATAATTCCAACTGAATTTTTACTCCCTGTCAAGGTCGAATTCTTTGTATTAATTCCAAAATTTTTATCGGATTATCTGACATTTTGAACAAGCAGTGTTTGGATTAGCGGGGTTTCACTGTATCGCATTATATAATTATCCTTTTAGAATTGGATATATATGCATTGAAGCAGCGCCGAATCACATGCTGTTTGCTTCACGGTTTAACTAGCTACAAAGTACGTTTTAATATTATGTTTAGGTAAATGCCTTCAAAACGCTTTGCTAACGTTTACTTTGAAGGCTGAAAATTTGTACTTCAAAATGCATTTGTCATTTTTATGGTATATAATTCCAACGCTCTGTTGACTTCCTTAACTTTCAAAAATAAATATTTGCATTCTAGATTGGGTGATAAAACTTAAACTGATATACGTTGTGGAAAAAAAAAGCGAACCAGACTATTTCAACATCTGTTTGCATGATATTACGAAATATCCAATGCATCACTCTCGAAACAAGTTAAGGTTGATTTTAATTTAAATAAAAATGTTTTTGTTGTGAAATATCTTAGGGCGCTGGGTATGGAATAAATCCTGAAAGAAATGTTACAGGGATGAAACGAAATTGTGTAACGGAAGGCGCCACTATATTTACACAGCCAAATTCAGTGCAGAGATTCCTGCCTCTGCTCAAACTGTCCTGTGTTAACTCGGGAGTACGGTCCCGTTAAATATGTGGGTCCGTTAGTCCTTCCGAGAGGTTGGTGGTAGGGGAAGGTGGGTACGGTCCCTGTGGATGTCGTCCCATTAAGTTCCGGTCTAAATTGGGTGGCGCTTCTCGACCGTCCAAACAGATAACTTACCCCTTTGAGTAGGTCGGACGGTCTGAATCGAAGAAGAAAAATTCAATACCGAATACATTTTGCCACATAATGGGTGCAAGTTCATCGTATTAATGAATGCATAACAGTGGGGCAAGGAACTGCTGAAAAAAAGAGGGGAGGGGGGGGGGGGCTTTAGTTGGACCTGACGAGTTCACAGCCTCCAGCCAAACTAACAACACGCTAGCAGAAAATCAATAATCAATGGCCGAACAAAAATCATAGCAAAATAAATTAGAGACAAGTAGTAGTATTACAATATGTAATTTTTCTTCTGATTACAGATATCCTTTATACTGCATTATAAATTAATTCTGTGAGACTTCTGTACACAGACATGCGCGCTATAATTCCCCCAATTTAGAATGGAACCCAGTGAGGGCGGCATCTACAGGGATCGTACCCTCCATTCCCTTACTTCCAACCTCACGGAAGTACTTACGGAGCCACATACAATATAAAGTGTTCGTACTCCGCGGGAACACGGAGATAGTTTGGGCACTTTTGTGTCTTGGCGCATACCAATCTGTTGTTGTTTCTCTTTTCCTATTATCTTGACTCTTCTTCATACTGCTTTCTGTTTGGCTCTCCTGTTAATCCAGGTCTTGGGTATATAATCCCCCTTTGCACCCATTTCTCTTTTGGACTTCGGGTTTGTTGGTTCTCTTACACTTATGAAAGGGATCCAACGTATCTACGAAACAGTTGTATGCTGCATTATTATTTTATTTGTGCTTATACACGTTGCTCAAGTTTTGCTTATCCTAGTATGCTCTTATTGCTTTCGTTGATCACATGCTCTTATTACTTTCGCCGATCACATGCTCTTATTGCTTTCGTTGATCACATGCTCTTATTGCTTTCGCCGATCACATGCTCTTATTGCTTCCGTTGATCACATGCTCTTATTGCTTTCGCCGATCACATGCTCTTATTGCTTTCGTTGATCACATGCTCTTATTGCTTTCGCCGATCCCATGCCCGTCCAGAGAAATGACTGCAAACTTTACATTAAAATAATTCGTCGTTCGTCGATTGTGGGGTCCGATTGGGACGAAATAAACTGCATTCTATTTATTTATTGAAGCTGTTTAAGTTAGAAAAAAAATCGAACTTTTCCCCTAGGTACCTTGATGAGCCATCGTCACATACAGCGCACATTTTCCTTTTCCCACTCAAAATATACGAAAGGAGTGATGGCTCATCAATCTGTAACAAGTAACTTTTTTGCGTGTGAAATAACAATCTGAAGTATTGTTGTTATAAATTTTTGAAACCATTTTCGCTTTATGGGAATGTTGTAATAAGGTCAAAGGTAAGATTTCAAATTTTCAATAAATATGCACTTTCGGGCACCCTATAGAATACGAATCATGTAAAATCCCTATGTTTGCAATGTATGCACTCTGAACTCAAAACTATCCATCTCATTTTTAACACTTTACAACAAAGTTGAAAAGTGTTTATGACTTTGTTGATTCTGACTGTCTGTCTGTCTGTCCGTTAGCACGATAACTGCCGTAAAAATGACTTAATCAAAATGAAATTTTAGTATGTTGTTCAGACGGTCTGTAGGACCTATGAGAATATAAATGAATAACATCAGACAATTAGTTTTGGATTGAACCCGGGTTGAAAAAATGAAATACATTGAGCCCTATGGGATCTAATTTTTCAAACATATTTTAAGCGGATTTAAAATTCACAAATTGCTTCGAAAATTTTAGGTAATATTCAAATTGTTCCATAAAATATATGAAAAAAAATTCAGCGAAATATATTCAGTAGTTTTTTAAATAAAAATTAAAATAATAACTATACCTCTTATATGAAACGATCACGTGACCATGATATGAAACGATCACATGACCCAATTCAAAATGATATATGGCATCCATCTTGTTTCAAAATCGTGACTTTTTAAGTTCTTTTTAATTCATATTGAGTGTTGTATCCGTCCTAAAACTACTTTATTTTTGCCTAAATTCTGTGCATCTACATACTGAAACAACGCAAATACAATATATTTGAGTTTAAATGATTATCCAATTTTGATTATTTCTACAACGAAGCCTATTTTTCACTTATGTCAAATGTAAACAGCAAAATATTTAGAATGAGTTGTATTAGAATTGCTGTATTTCTTTAACACAAAATAATTTAGTCCATGGAGTCCGCATGGCTGATATGAATGAAATATTAATTGCTTTTATAAAGAGAAGGACGATTTTTTTCGATGAAGTTTTAAGCATAGAGTTTAATTACTTCTAGCTCCATGGTCTTAATTTATAAATAAAATAAATTATTATAGTATTGTGATGAATGGGAGAAAGTTATGAATGAAATCCTGTTTTTATAGAGAGATCCAGGCGTGTTATTTTTTCATTTGAATGAATTTCAGTTTTCGATGAAGTTTTCAAATATAATAAATTATCGTAGTATTATGATAGTTTTAAAAATATTACCGTGGAATGTATAGCATTTTAGAGATATTTAAACCGGGCAATTTATATTTCAATGCCGTCATTTGAATGAAGTTCATTTTTTTCAATGAAGGTTTAAGTTTTCAAATATAATAAATTAATGTAGTATTGTGATAAGTTTTAAAATATAACCGAGGAATGTATTGCATTTTCGACTTTTTTAAATAAAATTCCATTGAAGTTGGAAAGTGTTTCATAATCAATGCTTTAAGCATGATTGATCTTTCTTGTTATGAAATGCTGCAGTTTACAAACAGCAGTTTTATTTATTAAGACTGAGTGTGCCAATTTTGTTGAAAGACATGTTTTTTGACAACCAGACTTCATTAATAAATCGTATGCATAATTATGTATGATGTATAATCATGATTATTGAGTTATGCAGAGTGTTTCAAACACGACCGCGACTAATATATCTTGAACAATGGGTCGTAGACCCATTGTCCCAATTTAAGATGGTTTAGTAAAAATAGATTCTCATCGTATGCAAATTTAGATCATGCGACACCTTTTAGAAAAAAATTTACGACTTTTTATACGAACCCCATATAAAAAGAAAAAAAAAAATAGGTGGTGACTCCAGTACGATGGAGCCGAATTAATTTTGTGCGAATAACATTTTGTAAAGTAAAACTTCAGTAAAGTTCAATAAGTGTATTCGATTTCTTCAAACTCATTTGTTTCGTTTATAGGTTTTTAAAGTGCTGCAAATGATTCGCTAACTGTTTATAGCCAGATAACATTTTTAGTACGCTCGATTACATCTGGATACTCTGATCATAGACATCACATCAAAATATAACATTAAATTACTAACTTGCTTGTCAGTATATAAATTAAACGTATGCAATATGTCAAACAAGATTTTAGATTCAAGTTAATCTAGAAACTTGCCTGCCGGCACATAAAAACGTACTTCGTACTGTTACAAATATGTACTTCACTGTGTTTCGCCTATCTCCAAGGAAAAAGCAACCTTTACATGCAACCAATCCTTTTATGTAAAAGTGGGGGGTGCCGTACTTTTTGATGCATGTGTGCCAGATTTGGCGATTTATCGCCAACTTGGGGTCTTCCAGCGAGCTTTCGAATATACAAAAACTTTCTCGAAATATCGCATATTATTGGAGAGACGAGCACTTTCTAGAAATCTATATGGAGAGATGCTCTCGTTTCTTAGGAATAACTTGATTGCCAAAGTAGCTAGAAAGTCTAATTTTGGTTTGTTATTGTTTTTCATACAGTTTAATAAATACATATTTCAGACATTAAAGTTGCATGCAAAGAATAAAAGAATACGTTTTTGGGATGTCTTTAGGTTACTGCATTGCTTTTCTAAATTTAGCTCTGAATCCAGTGTTTGCATACACTTGTTTTTATTGCTGAAGTAATGTATCATATATACTGTCAAAAGCGGTTGTTAACTTCTTTATGATTAATAGAGAGATGTTTATTCATTCATCATCGTACGACAAAAACTAAACGTATTCCAATGCATCACACCTATCCTTTATGAAATAAAGTTCGACCTCTTTCCCACTATAAAGCTACCCGAGAATGATCATCTGAATTTTTTAACTACAGTTGTTACAGCACAGACAGAAACCTGCCCTCATTCTATTTCTTTATGTTGCAAATCGATGTAATTTAGCTTAACTGTCATGTTGTCACTAAGCCTGAAACGAATGGGTTACGAATAATTTTTGTTATAAAGATCATGTGTTGATACGGGAAAATAATTTCCATTTCTCATAAATCAATTTTGTAGTCAAAGTCGCTAAGCTCGCCTTTTGAGGCAGTTTCCAATTCTTAGAATTAGACTCCCAATAAAAATCAATTGGTGAACTGGTTTCGCGAAATCGGTTGACTAATGCTGATTGATCTGCTCTGCAGGAGTTCCAAATAATTTGTATTCTGTAGACACTATATTCTCAAAAGCATACCTTTCGAGTTAGCATATATTGCAGATTCAGGAATGCCTTAATTCAGCGGCATAAACTCTTATTCGATGATTTTTGAATCCATAAAATTGAATTCAGGGTATTATCAGTTATTTTGAGCAGTTTTATCTCTTGCCGCCAATGGTGGCTCCAGGAATGGGTGATGCACATTCAGTGGCGGGATTCCCCCTCCTCTTCAACAACGAGCATCATCAAAACACATACCGCTACTGGCACAAGTGTTGTCAAATATTATCTATAAATAGCCAAACGAGTCTGAAAAATTATCTAAATAATAATAGCCCATTCAGCTCACAGCTTTAAGTGAAGCAGCGCATATCCTGCGTCACCTCATGAGCCGCCACTGTTTGCCGCTTTCCTAAAGCGAACGGATCGCTGTCTTTCTCAGCTCCACAGAACACCTAATCAAATTGCACTATATGAATAAAAGTAGCTTGTGACGACCGACATGGACTAAATCCACAGTTCACACATTATCTCGATAAAACACTCTGACTCAAGCTGTAGCATGGCCAGATAAGGCTTCTTATAAGGAATATCTAGCAGTTGCTTTTGGAAGATTGCCTCGGATGAGATTAAAATAGAATCTGGATCTTGTTCCAGAGGTGTTCTATGGTAGGTATTCATGCAAGGACTCTAAACTGGCTAGTCCAACATTTCCATATGAATCTACAAATGTCGCTCCTGTGCCCACCATGATAGTTGAGGAGGAGCTCTGCTGAGTTGGAAAAGGCAACGAATCCGTTCCATAAAAATGGCACAATATGTAAAGCTCATAAATGTTCAGAATATTTGAAAATTCCCCAAAGTCCAGGTTGCAAGCTCAAATTTCAGCGGCCCCAAGTTCCATGCAGCTGGTACAAGGCATTTTTGAATCCACAATATGTGAATTCGGTAAGGTGTCTGAACAATTTTGATAAATATAAGGTATGTGAAGTAGTATTGTCATAGATGTCTAATTCATAATTATATGAACATCCTTGAGGAGAAAAAAAGAATTGTTTTAGTCTTGGGAAAGTCAGCATTCGTAGAAAAGAATTCTGTTCAATGTAAAACTGAAACTAACATTTCTTTCATAATTGCCAAAGCAATCTGTCTGCGAGGCTCATGTGAATATAATGATCATAAGCACTAAACAAATACTGAAAGTAACGAATATGAATGAAATACAAACAAAATTGCAAGAGAGGAAATTTGCAGTTTTCAGAATGATTTCAAACAAATTTAAGGAAAGATCAATATTTTGCATGAGATCATCTCAGCCATGGAACTCTTGTCAAGCAAAAATGTAGAATAGAATAACAAGAGATAAGAAATATGCAGTTCTGCAAACACATTAAGGAAAGATCAATATTTCGAGTGGGATTTTGTCAGGCATAGTCAATTAACCTTTTATTGAACTTGTGTATATCGATAGTGATTTTTGAAAAAATTCACCAGAAATGCAGAAAATTAAGGAGATTAATTCTTTTTGAGGATTCGTAGAAAAATATCAGAGGTTTCTCAGCATGGGGGGATTTTGGCAAATATTTTGCGTGAAAGTTTGTTCTTTTTAATTTATTAACTATGGGTTTTCCTAACCTTGGTTTTGGTACACTTGTATCATAATTCATATCAATATTGGAAAAAAAATGTTATTATAAATTGCCAAAGCAGCAAGCAGCCTGTTTATAATTCATCATGGAGATACTTTTCCAGATTGAGTAACAATTTTTCGTTAGCGCCGGCTACTTCAAGCAAGAATTGGGACCAAAATATGACATTGGTGACAAACATCAGTCAAAGAAAAGAAAATACAATTTTATATGGAGTTTATATTTTATTTTAGTCTGCATCGTCAATAAGAAAGTAATCTGGTGTAGTAATGTAAAGTTATGAGCTATCCTTCGCAATTTATTCCATTTCAAAGAGAAAAATCTTTAAAAAATATAACATACAATAAGGAAAGCACTTCTCTCCGTCCGTCTGTCTGTCCCACTGAAATAGGACTAGCGATGACATTTTGAAAAAGTTGCAAAATTAACGGAGATTCAATGTTTCGAAAAATTGGGTCTAATTTCTTTGATTCCCCCTTTCACTTTGTTGGTATAATTAATTTAATATTCTTGATTGTAAATTCAATGAGTTTCGTGCGTTTTGTTAGGGGGTTGTATTAGAATTTAGTTAATATTGATAGGGAAAAGTAAGTAGTCCGCATATGTCCGAGGATATTAGGAGCGCAGGCACTGTGGGTGGTCTGAGGGAGGGGGGGGGGACTTTTACATAACTTTATGAACCCGGTCATATAAGGAACATGCCTAACACCCAATCTCAAATAAAAACGCTCAAAAAAGACTCCAAATATCATCGCAGATTGTGAATAAAATTGCTTTACATTATATATATATTCCATACGAAGAATGGGTATACAACTAGCATGTACTACTTTTATAACTTTTTTCGAGAATTATCATTTTCTCCATAGTTTTCAGTGTTAACAATATCTTAAATTTCGGATGAACTTTGTTCAGATCATGCAAAAGATAGAAGCATTTTTCCTAGTTATAGCTTTTCTCATAATCTAAATATAAAATGTCTCATCGACACGTGCATTTGTTCTTGAATACTCCCCCCCCCCCCCCCCCCCCGTCTCAGATGGACATACATACACAGAGACAATCATATTTCAAGTGTCTTAAACGAGACGGCTGATAATTAAACTTCTAGAACTTACTTTTGATTCTTGATTCGGTATGTCATTATTAGCTATACACTTTAATTCACAGAACAATGATTTCTCGGAGGTGATTGACCGTATTGTGTCTCTCACCCCTCCGCTTGGTTGCAGGAAAAAGAAATTAAAGATGTATAATTATTTTTAATAAGGGCCTAGGAAGTTTTTGCTCCAGAAATTGAAGGGATTAACTATATATGTTTTGTATCTTGTTCTAATTATCTGATCGTTATCATTCAAATTACGTTCTTAATGTCTGTCGAAAGGGATCAATATGGTTACTGCAGTGTTTTATCAGCGTTTCTATTATAGAATTTGTACGAGCTGGGCCAAGACCAGTCTCGCCCATAGTGTTTCTTTCAGGACTTTTTGGCCAAATGGTAGGGGAGGGACACTTTTATTTTACCCTATATAAATATATGTAAATGCTGTCACATATATATAAACTAAGTTAACATAAAATGTCTCGGGGGAGGGGGGGGGGGGGGCTAATAATCGTCTCCAGGGAGGCTTCGCCTCTTGGATGTATGCCTAAAGGAAACACTGGTCTTGCCCATTACGGACCAATTTCTTCAAGTTTGGCTATGGGTTCAGCTTGCGGAAACAAATATCAGGAGTGAAAAATCAGTATTTCTTTCGAGACTTTTTGGCAGTGGGGCAAATAAAACCATAGAGAAAGCAATTTTTTTAATTATATTTTTAACTACTGTATTTACATATGGAGATGATTACTATATATCACATAGTAAGTACTTATTTAAGCATTTCAAGAACAAACTTTCTCCAGCTTAAACAAAGGGGGGGGGGGGGGAATTGAAAATTGGGTTACACGCAAAATTTCATTCTGAAAATAGTCAATCGCGAAATAAAAATATATAATGATCTAATCTAATATAAATACTGACACATACGTGGACACTAGGTTAAAATGTGAAATTTAACTTGAAAATTTGTTATAAAAATAGGTGACGATTATCTGAATTTATTAGCATTTGATTTGGTAACATAAATTATATTCTGGAGGGGGACTTTGCCACTCCGAATATATACCTGAAAGAAGTACTGCCAAATCCCATTCGTCTTAATTTATTTTCATTTTTCACATGCACAAGTATCAAAATGCATCATATACTTATAAAGTCTGACAATTATAAAATGTTCATGAAATTTTGTTGTAAACTTATGTTATTATTGAATTCAAAATTTTGACAGATAAACGCATTTTAAGACCTTTTCGGAATATGCCCGTCTGTATGTTTGTGTATGTATGCGACGTGAGAGAACACAATAATTTAAAGTTTAAGGCGTCTATAAAATTTTGTGTGTAGATACATTATATGAAAAACTAGAACCAAATAGAATTTTTAATCATTTTCATAATTAGAATTCAAATAACTTTTATCGAATTTATACGAATAACTAGAGTACTGAATCAGAAATTGGTAAATCTTTGTTTTCATTTTCATAATGATTGCGAAACATGACCATGGAATACGAATGTAGGAGCAAGTAATGTTGATACTCGCCCTCAATTGTTTTTCCAACGAATTATTATGAACTGTAAAAAAAAATATGTAATATATCATTTCAGTGCGTGCTTCGTGTTACATGTTTATTTCCAAAATTGCAAAATCTACACAGAACACATAATTACAAACCCTAAATAGATTTACCTCTACCAAGACAATAATTCAGTTCAAATCTAGCTTTGAATTCACCCTAATTATTTCCGTCGTGGAACTCAAGTCGTTCCGGATATTTCACCCTGTCAATAGACAATTGCTTGACATTACTTTTTAATGATTTAACTTCATGAACAATAGATGCTAATTAAGAATACATATAAATATTTTTCCTCTACAGTTATGTCGAACACATTTATTCAATGCGCCCTTTTAATACATGTCTAAAACACATTTTAAGCTTGTCACGTTGATCTGTTTTAAATAGCTGCGGAATATATATATATATATATTTTCCTAGAGGCAAGTTCTTAAATATGACAGTTGATGATGAATTATTTCCTCGTTTTATGAAAAGAAGTGATTTGCGAAAGGGAAACTGATTAATTTTGATGAATTCATTTATCAGCTATTCTTATTAAAATAAATTAAATAATGCAGGAGAATTTATCACTTTCTCCAAATATAACATACTAGCTATTTACAGGTTGTGATCACTGCATGCGACACCCACACGCTTAATAAAAGTTTTGAATATCGAAACCATTTCTAAATTAAACATAAAAATGACACTGTTCTGCTAACATGGAAATTGCGGAATGTGGCTCTCTCTTTCTCTCTCATATATATATATATATAATCAGGCTTTCTCAACATGCGATCCTGGTTTCAAATGCTTACCTTATATATGGAGAAGGGAACGAGGAGTATTTAATACCTATTTAGTACTACCTGTTTCATTTATAAAGGATATGTCATAGGTAATTAAAATATACAAATAATTAAAATTCTTACAATATATATATATATATATATATATATATAATATATTTAAAAAGATTCATAAAAACTAAAGCATATTAAAAGTATTAATTATACATAACAAAAATGAAAAGTTAGAAAAACTAAATGTAATAAAGTTAAGAGACTGCAAAATACATTTAATTTATTGCGCAAATGCAGCAATAATAGTGCAATAAAATGCAGTAATAATGCAGCAATATCTAATATTTTATTGGAATTTCATCAAATATGTTATTTTATATATATATATATATATATATATATATATATATATATATATATATATATATATATAAAGAAATTTTTAGTGATATATTATCCATTTTAAAACAGGGTTCTTTTCAAAGGACATGACCTTACCCAAAACTATTAAACTGCACTTTTCAGTAGAAATAATTAATTTTATATCATTAAAAGAAACTGAAATTTTAGCAAATAATGCATTAGTGTTACCTGCGTATATCACCAAATGTTACGACCGACAAGTTCGTCAGCATAAACTTGCAAATAATGAGTGGGGTTATTAAGTAAAAGAACATTATTAAACTATATAATCAAAAGAATGTGGACAATAACTGATCCCTGCGGAGAGCCTTTATAAATAATTTTAGATATAGAAATATTATCCGCCAGAAAAGTACTTGAGTGCAGTTATCCAAATGCGAATGTATAAAATTTTGGAAAGGAAAAAGGAAATTGAATGTATAATATCAGAAGAAAACAATCCAACTCATATTATCAAACGCTCCTTTAATGTCTATAGTAATAATTGAAGCGTGATTGTTAAAATTAAAATTCCTGATAACCTCAACGAGACTGAAAGAAGCATCTTCGCAGGTCATCAGTTCTCTGAAGTCGTACTGTTTCTCATGAAACATTCCGCAACTTTCCACCCTGTGGACCCCACTTTCTCAATTATTCTTCCTAATAGACGGGAGTAAACTAATCGACCTGTTCGCAGATATTGAGTCTGGATCCTGTCAGGGTTTCAGTAAGAAATCTCGGAATGCGCCGAAAAATTCACGGAATGAATTCGACCATACTTTAAAATTAGTAGTAGCATTTAAAATGATCGTAAGATTTATAATTAATATGTTGCCCGCAAAACTTTTTGAACTGGCTTGTGATAATGAACTTTCATGCTTATTCCCCAAAGACGTTCCGTGTTCCCGGTACATGCATAATTTGTATCAAAGGAATATTACTAGATAATTTCGGTTTCGCGTATGAGTTGCCTTACCTTTAGAATGTACTGGAAAATTCATTTACTACCTTGAGTACTGTCGAATTTATTATCTGCAATTATTACCACCATAAAATTTATGAATAATTTGTTGCGCACAAAACTTTTCGAACTATCCTGCTATAATAAAACTTCCAAGGCTCATTCTCTAAAGATGTTACCATATATAATGTTCTTGGTACACATTTCCGGTACAAGTATTAATGACATATTACTAAATAATTTCAGCTTTAGAATTGCCTCATCTTTAAAATGCGTCGAATGTATTGGACAGTACTCGCATTTGTGTCTAAAACTATTACCATCATTGGATTTATAATTAATTCGCTGCACAAAACTTTTTTAACTGGTCCGCGATAATGAACTGCCGAATTCAAGAAGTCATTAACAATCATTCTAATCCCCCCCCCCCCCTAGAACATTAAAAATTACCTAATTTCCCTGCCCATTCCTACGCATTCTGTTCCAGTGTTTACCATGGTTGTATCCTTGATGGAAATTCACGATCTTACGAAATGAATCTTTACGTGCAGCATATACAGTAAGTTACGTTGCGGTGGGTCAAGAAGGAGACTTGCGTTTCAAAACTTAAGCACGATTTTGGATGTGGATGGATTGCTGCATACGAAAATTGTTTTATCTCGTCTACATATTTTAAAAGGGTCACTCCTTTTTTAAGTTCTACTTAAACATTCTCAAAGTATGTCTTGTTAGTCAACACTTCAGTTGTTAGTCAGCACACGTTAGTCAACACTTTAGGAAGTCTAACGTTTGAATTCATCATGACGTCTACTAAATGCAAATTTTTCAAATGCGTGCGCAATCTGGTTAAGTGAGTGTTACTGCAGTCCCTTTTTTACTTTCCCTGCAATACATGGTAATGTATAGGGAAAGTATTGGAATCATGCCGAAAATCGCAACTTTAGTTTTTGACGGATCTACACATTTCGAGACCTCTAGAATGCGAAAAAACTATTTTTAGCGTGACGTCTGTGTGTGTGTCTGTCTGTCTGTGCAGATTTTGTATCCACTCTAACTCAAAAACTAATGGACCGAATTTCACAAAATTAGGTAGGTAAGTCACTTGTGGGCGAATCTGGTGCTGATTAGTTTTGGGTATGATTCGTGATAAAAGAACCCGCCTTTTTTTGCGAAATGGCCCGCAAAAGCTTGTATCCACTCTAGCTGGAAAACTAATAGACCGAATTTCACAAAAATTGGTTAATAAGTCACTTGTGAGATACCCTGGTGCTGATTAGATTTTGGTACGATTCGGAAAAACATAACCTACCTTTTTTTTTGCGAAATGGCCCTCAAAAATCGTCAAAATCTAAAATAAATACATACATATGTTCAAATATATCCATTAAATGCTTGTTTTATACGTAATTTTTAATGATGAAAAGAATAAGACCAACCCCATTACACTAGGACTAGCTGTTCTCGAGATATTTTAGTTTTTTGTATTTTCTCTACCTTACCTTTGAAAATAGGTCCAATTAATAAATGAGAACGAAAAGTGAATTAAAAGTGAGTTAAATTTAATTAAAATAAAGAGAATGTGAATATAAGTCTGCAGGGAAAGTCATGTGCTGCCCACATCAGATTTTTACTTTCCCTGCAATACATGGTAATGTATAGGGAAAGTATTGGAATCATGCCGAAAATCACAACTCGAGTTTTCGACCGATCTACACGTTTCGAAACCTCTAGAATACGAAAAAACTATTTTTAGCGTGACGTCTGTGTGTCTGTCTGTCTGTGCAGATTTTGTATCCACTCTAACTAAAAAAGTAATTGACCGAATTTCATTAAATTTGGTAGGTAAGTCACTTGTGGGCGAATCTGGTGCTGACTAGTTTTGGGTACGATTCGAGATAAAAGAACCCGCCTTTTTCTGCGAAATGGCCCGCAAAAGCTTGTATCCACTCTAGCTGGATAACTAATGGACCGAATTTCACAAAATTTGGTAGATAAGTCACTCGTGGGACACCCTGGTGCTGATTAGATTTTGGTACGATTCGGAAAAAATAACCTGCCTTTTTTTTGCAAAATGGCCCGCAAAAATCTAAAATAAAAAACTACGTATGCTCAAATATATCCATTAAATGCTTGTTTAATACGTAATGTTTAACGAAGAAAAGAATAAGACCAACCCCATTACACTAGGACTAGCCGTTCTCGAGATATTTTATTTTTTTCGTATTTTTCCCTACGCCACCTTTGAAAATAAGTCCAGTTATCAAATTGAATTAAACGTGAATTAAATTTAATTAAAATAAAGAGAACGTGAATATAAGTCTGCAGGGAAAGTCATGTGCTGCCCACATCAGATTTTTGTTTAAACGAGGAATGAACAATGCGGTTCGCGGGATTGATCCGGCCCCGATGGTATTTTATATGATCCGCGAAACTCACTAAAAAGTACTTCTTGAGGAAAATATATGTATTGAATTTCTGATTAAAATAACTATTATTGATATGTAACCTTAATACAACACCTAACCCACTCCGCTACAAAGTTGGCAAATCGCCGGTCGCTTTTACTTTGATCGCGAGGAATACAGGTTATCCGCCGGTTACATTTCACTGAAGTAAGTTTCAGTCATTTGCAGAAATCATCGTAAAATATAGTATAATGACTAAAAATATGTATTGATGTAATTAAAAATGTATTTGTGAAATATGTTTTGCCTATGGTCACTTTGGTCATAGACAAAGAAACGTTTTTCGTATTTTATTGAGGGACGGAATGCGTTAAAATAATGTTTTAGGACACCGAACATTATTAAAATAGAACCTTTTCATTCAGGGTAGATATAGCGTAGTGCAGTATGGTCGAGTCTCCAGTCAAGATGAATTGATATGTATTATATTTAGTTTTATAATTTTACTAAATTTGCAGCATTGCCAGTTCTGCTGTTGCCTAAAAAATCACCCCACCCCTTCATACCATTTTCCTAAGTTTAACTATTTTGAAAAAACAAATCGTTGAAACATTTGATGTGGCTTATAAAACGAAGCCGCATTTTTTTACCGTTTATGATCGTATTTGGTAGCGGTTCGTTATGGTTCAGTTACCGACTGAAGTTGAGTTACAACATTGCTTCCCAAACTTATCGGAATTGAGATGGTCTTGATCTCATTCGTATTCTTGTCCTTCGATATGGTTCGTTAAGCGCTGTGTAAAAACACTCTTGTTCGTTGTGTTACTTTACATGTCTTCAAATTGCTTTTCCTCGTGGATTGCCTATTTTAAGACGCACGGCGATTTTGAGGAACTAGACCAGCTATCGAGAAGAAATGAAGAAATTGCATTATGAAACAGCTGCTGGATTATGAATTCCAGACTTGATGAAAGAGATGGTCTGTTAAAATTCTACTCATTTCTAATTCCTCCCACAGAAGCCCGTGGCCCATGGGAGGCGCATTTTTTCACACACCGTTCGTTCTCTTCCCTTCTCGTTCTGATTAGTAGTATCATTACTGAAGATCATTTTGTGATTTTAAGAACAATGAAAACTTCCCTACTTGCATGGATACGATTCTAAGCTGCAGCAAAGTAATTTAGTTATGCCGTTTCCGTAAAAGCAAAGTTTTGTTTACATTTCCTCGAAGCGGATTAATCAATCAATCACAAAGTTAACAAATCGCGACAAAGGTGGTAAGTTTTGTTTGCTTATATTATTTTACAGAATTTCTAGCATTTCGTTTTTCTTTTTAATTTCCATACAATATGTTTAGTATATTTAAAGGGAAAGTGTTGTGGTGAGTCAAAAATCACTTTCGGATTTTGATACATTTTATCTTTAGCATTGTGCCATTTCTTCTAACGATATCTATGTGTGTTGTTGTTGAAACCCAGACCGTCCGACCTACCAGAAAGGTGTAAGGTAACTGTTTGGACGGTCGGGAAGTGCCATCCAATTTAGACCGGAACCCAGTGGGGGAGGCATCCACAGGGACCGTACCCTCCTTCCCCTACCACCAACCTCTCGGAAGGACTTTCGGACCCACATGTTTAACGTGATCGTGCTCCGCATGAACACGGCGGCAGTTTTGGCAGTGGCTGGAATCGAACCCGGGCCTACCGAGTGCAACTCTAGCGCGCTAACCAATGGGCTACCGCGCCCGATATCTATGTGTGTGTCTGTTTTTCTGTAGGCAGGGGTGAAACGTGATAAAATAAAACCAGG
Organism: Amaurobius ferox; assembly: GCA_951213105.1. Lineage (NCBI taxonomy): Eukaryota > Metazoa > Arthropoda > Arachnida > Araneae > Amaurobiidae > Amaurobius > Amaurobius ferox. Next base: position 82,593,384 of record OX578135.1, on the reverse strand, counting down.
AACCTAAATTAGCACATAAAAAGAAGTTTCCTGCTGTATATTTAATAAAGTTACAAATTAAAATATATTATAACAGAGTTGTAATGAAAAGAAATTAATGACATTTTGCAATTTATTTTGCAGTGGAATCCCATTTTTTTGTTGTTGTTGTTTACTTCTAGAACCTATTCAAAAACGTTATGTACTTAAACACAATGCACTAGAAACTCTATTTTAACTAGTATATAAAAATCAAAGAAAACGGGTAAAGAAAATAAATATACCGCTCACAAAGTTTTATTTATTTTTCATTGTTTAAAAGTTTAATTTGGAATTCACATAAAAAAAATTCCAGGCGTTATATATTTTTATTAATTTATTAAAGTACTAGCAGTATACCCGTTCGTCGCACGGAATATGTAATATAAAGAAACATCAAATTCACAATTATGTGCAGTTTCCTATAATATTCTAATTGGCATCGTTACTCAAAACATTCTATTAAAATATTTAAATTAATGCTCGTAAAAAGAAGTTTAAGAATCTCTATTAGAGCCTTGAATAAAGAGACCAATGTTGCCAATCTCAAAAAATAAAATGTTGAGAACTGCTGTTGCCAATCGTAAGAAAGAAATAACAGTAATGCTAAAAGACGATAAATGGGGATATTCAACAGTAAGAACATGTAAATACATGGTAATGTATTATTGCATTTTCAATGTATGTATTTTTATATTTTTATTCTTTATTATTAACATATTTATAAAAAGAGGTAAAATGTGAATATAAATTAATTTTGTTTATGCACTTTCATAAACCTTCCACTTGAGAGTAATTGACTGAAATCTCCAAGAAGCTTTAGTAATGGTTTGTTGAGAACCCACCACCAACTCTCTTATTTTTCTTTTCTTTTTTAAGATTCTACTCATACATCATAATTACATATATATATATACTGATTTACAACTTAAACAGATGTAAGCGGCATCGAATCAAGATTTCAACTAGAAGATAACATTTCTGGAGTATTCCGCTAATTCTTATGTATTATCTATATAGAATCTGAACTGCACTTTTCTTGTTTGTTCCGATAACAGATATTGCGGACATATCATTACGATATATTCTGACTTTCTTTCCATGCAAACCGTAAAGATAAGATCGAAACAGCTGTGCCTTGCATAACAACAAGACGATTTCACATTTTTGCATGTATTCGTGTGTGTGTGTGTGTTTGTCTGTAATGTTTGCTTGTTTTATGGATTTTAACATTCTAATAATGCCAATTTGCTCCGAAATTGCAAAACACTGTGTTTACAGAAATTATTTTCTTTCTTCCGCATAATTTGTTTTGAATACATTTCCTTGTAATCTAGAGGGGGAGAACCTCGTGACATGGTGCACCTGGTGACACAGTGTTCTTTGAAAACTTAGTTTGATATTAACGCCAATTTCTTTCTCTTGGTCAAAGGTTAGATGACACTCCTTTTCTTTTTCTTAGCTGATGGTGCATTTTAATGGCGCTGGATCAACAGAGGAAAAAGTCGCTTTTTGTTTTGATATGTACAACATCTATGATGCTTGGATTATCTTTGGCTGAAATCGGAGCGTTACGAAAAGTGTAAACACTTATACCACGCTTACACCACCAAACTTTATAAATAAAAATCCAAATATTTGTTTTCTCGTACGTAGTATTGAAAAAGTATTGGGTTCACGAAACTTTTCGATTTCGATATTTTGATGCCAATTGATTTTGATGCCAATGACTCGAATTGTGCGCACGATAGCGGCCACAAATATTAATGGATTTTCACGAAACTATATCCGGCTTTGTTATAAAAAAAAAATCTAGAACTTGATAGAATTTCTTTTTTTAAATTCGAGCGATAACTTCGAAAATTATTTGAAATTTTATATTTCTTTAACATGGCAGCATAGGGCAAAATTTTGCATAATCGTGCATAAAAAGATTTATTTATGGCTCAATGATTTTTATAATTTCAATCACCGTTGTGAAAAATAGCCGCGATGCAATTTTTGTGTTTGTGACGTCATTAGCCCTACTCGTTAGGCAAGTTACCCGAACCCCGGGGAGTACATTGTCAAGTATGGTATTAATCGAAAGATTTTTTCAAACCCTTTAAAGCGAAGGGTAACACCCTATAATTGTAATCATTTGGACCTATGATACCAATTGGTAAAAAACTAATTAATCAAATTTCACAAAATTTGGTAGATAAGTCGCTTGTGGAGTACCATGGTGCTGGTTAGATCTTAGTACGATTCGGGAAAAAACGGAACCTGCTTGTTTTGTGAAATGGCCCACAGAAATCGTCTAAGATATGAAGTATGCTCAGATGTATCGATTAAATGCTTATTTTATACGTAATTTTTGACTATGAAAAGAATAAGACGAACCCCATTATTCTGGGACTACCCGTTCTCAAGGTATTTTAGATTTCGCATTTTTGCTACGCCGCCTTTGAAAGTACATTGTTACCATATGAAAACGAAAATTTAATTAAAAGTACAAATTCAGTAGCATTTTAAATAATTATGCGTGCTTTCTTGTGCCATTAAACTCAATTTAAAGAATTATTAAAGAAGGAAAATGAATTTGATTCTGCAGGGAAAGTTCAGTGCTGCCCACATCAAATTTTTTAATTTACACCTGCCAAATCTATGTGTCAACCAAGTAAAAGTTCTCCAAGATTTTATTAAATGTTTCAAGAGTTTCTTTGAACAAAAGTGATTGGAAAGCAAGCTCATACCAATAATTTGTCCAATTTTCTGAAATCTGTCAAAATTATAGGACATATGAATAGAAGATGCAAAATTCATTATCCACGTGTAATTATGTATTCATATTATCTTCAGACATTCGATATCGTGTAGATAAGATCCCCCTATCCACTATGAGATAAGTTTAGGAAAGAACAGAATTGCGATACATATGAAGAGGTGATAGAACTTCATTTTCAAGTGTCTTGCATTTTTGTGTTTACGAAAATTTTCAAATTCCAACCGGTGAAAAAAAAAAGCATAATATAACATCTGCAACCTGAGAAGATGACATCAATGTGTTTGAGCGTATGAAGACTAAACTAGATGTCTTGAGTGTGAGTCCCCTCTTAAATTTCTCGTACATTCATATTTCAGATTTTTTTACTTTCCAAATATCACAAATTGTAAAAAAAAAAATAATCTTTTTAACAACTTTCGTGTAAAAGTACTGTAGAATTCCTTCGATCCCGGGAAAGCGATTGTTTACGTATTTTTGAATTTTATTATTTCTTTAAGAATTTATAATAAAGGTATTTTGCATAATTGAGTAAAATTTTAACTGAATAAATATATTGAAAGATCCGGTGGCCGCCCTATGTGCAGACTCTAAACAGAGTTGCCGAATTTTAGCCAGGCCCAAAGAAGCCGGCTGGCGTTTTTTTGGTTTTAACCCCTTAAAAAAAGCCGGCTTTTATTAAGAAAAGGTGGTTTACAGCCAATTGACATTAAATTTGCATTACTTTATCTTTGATGCACTCCTAAATGTTTATAAACTTCTATTAAATATTACCAAGTACACAAGATTTTACGACCACTAGAAAAATACTATGAAGGTAATATGTCTAAAAGGAAAAATATATATACATTGAGGAGAATGCATTAAATTAGACACCAAGATGGTGTTTTGAAAGCCTCTGTTACATAATGCATAGCTCTACATTACATATACTACACATTTTAAAGACTATAATTAATTAAACAGACAAATCACCACACATCAAAAAGGAAAAACATCAATTTTACTTCAAAAAGGAAAACATTTTTTTTACATTCTACTATTTACACACTGCTAACAAGAGAGAGCAATCAAAAAAGGTTAAAAATTGTTAAAACTTGTTAAAATAAATTTTTGAAAAGCTTGATGCTATTAAAAAGAGTTCATGCATATGTTATTCCCAATACTGTTTTCAATAGTGATAAATAGTGTTTTTTATTAAATGACTTTATGCATGATTTTAAATATTTATAAGTGAAAATAAGACTCTTGCATATCAATAAAATCCTTAATATTAGTTAACTAATAAGATATATCACTAAGCAACTGTTGTCCTAAAATAAAATATTTCATTATTTAAAGCAATAACATTTTTAAAAAAATGTGTTCACGGCCAATGTAAACCAAGTCAAGCAGTTGGTATGCCTTTTTAAAATTTAGCTGGCTTTTTTGCACTAGCAGGTATTCCAATATTAATGTTTTCATTGAGAAATAAAGTTATTTATTAAATTCTAAGTCAATGAAATATCTTTAAAATTAATTAAAGAACACTTAAAAATGTATAATTTAAAATTAAAATCCTTCACGCTTTTTTTTTTTTAAAAATGCCGATTTTGGCTGAAAAAAAAGCCGGTTAAAACCAATAAAAGCCACCGGCGTGGCTTTTATTAATTTTAGCCGGCTTTTTTGCAACCCTGACTCTAAGCGACAGCTTAGTCCGTTTATTGGTAAATCCATCACTGGTGCTAACCTTCGACTTTTGATATAGATCGAAGGTTGGCACTAGGGGCGGATCTCACCTCCATGGTGCCAACCATCTATATAACTGTCGGACGTGTTTTTGTATTTCCGGAGCCTTCAGAAGTCTCCCGGAAACCTAGAAAGCCGAATTTTTGTATACTTATAGTATCGATCACGTTACAGAACCTAACTGACTAAAAAAGTCTTTCCAGGACCTCCAGAAGCCCCCCCCCCCCTTAACCTATTGAATAATATTAATATTTGTCTACTAATGGTATAGACTACGAGGTAGAAACAAACGTCGTTGGATTTTTTATTCTCACTCCCCCCCCCCCCCCCCCCCCCGCCGGGAAACGTAAAAACGAGGACAGGACAGAATCTAATTGGGCCAACTATTTTAGCTGGATTTAGATTTATTTTTTTACTACAAGACCAACTATTAAACAAAATAAAACGTATTAAAAAGAAAGCTGCAACTAAATTCTAAGAGTGTTAGTTTTCTTGTCTTTGGCATGCTTAAATGCTAGTTAAAAAATGTTTTTTATATTGCAAATCGGTAGGAGACGTCTTTTAAGCACTTATCAAAAGGCTTCTCTATTTTTGTCTTGCATGTGTTTGTATTTTTAATATGCTGTACCCTTAGACATCAATATTTGCTTCAGGAAGCAATTTTCCCCCATCAAGTTATTTAAATTCATGTTAACTCCGACAGCGCATCGCAACCCTGTTACGCACGATCAATCAAACTTCTGGTAGAGTAATTACGTATACGCTTTTTTTCCCCTTCGCTTTTAGGTACGAAACTAACTGTGAGTGCGTCTTTTCCATCACATTTATCACAATCGTAATTTCAAATTGTAAGCTTTGATGAATAAGATAGAACGTTGCCATCAAACCTACAATCGTGACCGAAGCTGTTATATGCAAAATATTAATATGCTTTAGAATATAAAAGAATGTATTGAAAATCGTGATGGTTTTTTAAATGCATTTATTGTGTGGATAATCTTTTTCTACGGATTCATTTATATGTGTAGGGGCAGATACTGAAAAGGAGGGGGGTCAAAAACCCAATTTAAGTTTTCAGGGAATTGTGTTTTGATATTATGCCTTCTGAAACACTAATTAACTGTGTATGCCACATATATCTACTTGTGCCACAACGAATCATAGTGATTAAAACGAGTCCCTATGATTGCAAAAGAGTGACTTAATTGTGTTGCAAAGGGGTTGTTATCTATTATGGAATCAGATTTTTTTTTCCCTTTCATTTCACTTATACAATACGCAGTAGACAAATTGTCGAAAAAGGGATCGTAATTCGAATTCCGAGTTTTCAAAGGATTTACACGTTTGGTCCAAAATTAAACACGGATCGAACATTTTTGTGACCTATTTCTCTGCGTCTTCGTTTATCTAATGCACGCATGTATCCATTGTAGCTCAAAAACTATCCGTTCGATTTTCTTGAAATTTGGCAGTTGGGCGAGTCTTGCGCTTTCTTGATGCTGATTAGAAACGATAAAAGTCGAATAAAATAACTTTCGAAGGCAAATTATTCCTTTTTATGCAATTTTAATGACAAAACTGATGAAGCACTTGTTAGGATAAGCAGGAAATAAACATCCATTACTGCCTTTTTTGTAATTTTGTCTTGGTGGCATACTTTAAAAATGCGCCAAATGAAAAATTAAATTAAGGCAAACCTGCAAATTTCTAAATAAGTTCTTTTATTTTTATCGCTGCACTAAGCTTTTTCAGTTTAATTTATTTTCTGTCTATTGCAGGTGTGTGTGTGAGAGAGAGAGATTCTCCGATAAAGATGTCGAACGGGTCGATAGACGGCAAGCAACCCCTCAGCGTCCAACCTGGGGAATTGAGGACGTTTCTACAGGTAAGAGTCTCAAGAAAACATTCTAATGCATTTTGTTTTTCTCTCCTAAAAGGCATCGCTTTCGTATCGGAAATACTCATCAGCCAAATTGAAAATATATAGATTCTATACGTTTTCGCAGTAGTGCTGATGACGGGGTGAAAAACTTTATCATTCTGTTCGACTATCATTTGGTCCGCCATGTACTGCCGGTATTGGATTTTGACTTTCTCAAACGTAGTATTGAGAAAGTATTGTGTTCCCGAAAATTTTCGATTTTGAAATTTTGATGCCAATATGAATGTGTTTTAAGACACTTAAGTTTAATTATTTTTGGAATGTTGTCCGTCTGTCTGTGGTCGATTTCTTGTGTACACAATAGCGGCCAGAAATATATATGGATTTTCACGGAACTTTATATCCGGCTTTGTTATCAAAAAATCTAGAGCTAGATAGATTTTTTTTTTTAAATTCTAGCGTAAACTTCCACAAAAAAACAGCGTAAACTTCCACAAATGTATTTGAAATTTAATATTTCTTTAACATGGCAGCATAGGACACAATTAGACATAATCATGCATAAAAGGGTTTATTTATGGCTCATTGGTCACGATACTTTATAGTTTCAATCATTATTGTGAAAAAAAGTCGTGGTTCAATTTTTTCGTCCGTGACGTCATTAGCCCCCTCGAAGGGCAAGTTATTCGCCCCTCGAGTGGTACATTGTCAAATATGGTATCAATAGAAGCATTTTTTCAAGCTTTTTAAAATGAAGGGTAACACGCTATAATTGCAATCATTCAGAACCATGATACCGATTTTTGAAATTTTTATTGTAAAATTTAAAAAAAAAAAAAGCCACTAAAAATGTATTCTTGTATGAGAAAGTCAAGTTGAGCCAGACACCAGTTAATTTTATATAATATAAAGTAAAACTTACGATTTCCCTTGTTAACATAGAAATAAACGATGACACGTTCTATTCTTGTGTAATAATACTTCATTTATCTAAATCGATAAGAAACCTGTCAACACAACGTTCTTCCGCCGTACTTTATTCGCCAGTGACATATCTAGAAACAATGCTGCATATTTCAGATTAGATGTTATCTGGAATATTGTATCACTCGAGTAATTTTGATCATTTAAATTTCTCCCAGGAGACTTGGGGATTCTTCTTATAAATATGCAATTTAATTCTCGAGGGAATCTTTGTATCAGGGGCGAATTTACGTGAAGGGGAGCTCTATGATGTCATAATTGGTGACCAGGAGAGACGAGGCAGAAAGTGTCTAACCAAATATTTTACGACCAAGTAATTTTTATTTTATTTGTATATATTAAAAGAAATGTATAAAGTGTTTTTTGTGTAAATAAACAAAGAGAGATATAAGCAGAATATTGCTGCTTGATCCTCGTAAGGGCTGGCTATTGTTCAGGTGAAACATATCATCCCGCGTCAGGAGATATTGCATTGGAAATGGAACTGAAAGATTATGTACACGCAACTTCTATCAGTTAATTGCCGCAGCCCGGGTAGACGTGTCTACGTTCCGAGATGTTGCCGCTGTTTTCTTTACTGTTTCGTTTCCGCAAATGCAGGTATAGTGTTTATTGTGTCAGGGCTCTGGAGAGTCATTTAAAAAGAAAATAGTAAATGATTTGAAATTACACTACTTATTTGAAATTACATTAAATTTGCACCTTTAATTCAATTTTCAAAAGCGGCGTAGCAAAAATGCGAAGAAAGTGAAATATTTCAAGAATGATTAGACGTAAAGTAATGGGGTTAGTCTTATTCTTTTCATCGTCAAAAATTACATTTAAAACAATTGATATATTTGAGCATGCGTAGTATTTTATTTTAGATTTTGACTCTTTTTGCGGGCCATTTCGCTAAAAAAGGCCAGTTCTTTCTTTCATTATTTTTTTCTGAATCATACCGAAATCTAATCTGCATCCGGATACCCCACCTATAAAATTTCGTGAAATTTGGTCCATTAGTTTTTGAGTTAGAGTGGATATATACAATGCACAGACGTCACGCTAAAAAATATTTTTTTCGTGATCCCAAAACGTGTAGATTCGTCGAAAACTCGAGTTGCTATTTTCGACACGATTCTAATGCTTCCCTATCCATTACCAGGTATTGTAGGGAAAATAATATTACGCTAGTATTTTTTTATCTGCAGTAGGTTATCTATATGTAACAATGTTTCGCAGTTGTGACATTACTTACGATTTGCAAGAATTGTTACAAAAAAAAAATATTTTTTTTTGGATTACTGTAATGCACGTGATTCCGTATCAGTCTGCACTTGCACTCCTCTGTCGGAAAGGTCTTTATTTGCCGCATTCCTTGCCCATCATGCCTTACTTTGAACGTAAGTAAGCTTTATTGAGTATTTATTGCTGTTTTTCGTGTTTTAAAGTAGCTTTATTGATTCTCCTACACATTCTATTTGTGTGTCTTAAACATAGGTGGGTTCGAGACACTTTTTGAACCTCCAATAATTTTGCTCGTATTTAGTGGAGAAAAGAAAATGTACGCATATATACATAAATTTTGCCTTTAGTTATTCATTCTTCAAGTTTCTTCATTCTTTTCATTATTCATTCCCCGTTTACTATAAAGTGTACCCCTCAGACTAGGTATTGTATTCTGGATAAAGTATTTTAACTTGGAAATGATTTAAAGAGAAATTTGACATTTTTAACATTGGTAAAAAAAAGACCTAAAATATAAATTTTCCATTTTTTGTTACTTTTATAAAGATAATCGAGTAAGAAATTCACACGGTATCTGTATAATGTATATAATAATGTTTCACCTACAAAGGCAAAATAAATGAAATAAATAATTATATATAAAAAAAAAAAATATTTTTTTTCTGTACTGAACTATAATTTGCTTCAATTTAGCATTTCAGACGTCTCATTAAGCCAGATAATCTGACTGAATGAAATTTGAATTAGACTTAAATCCTTTGAAAAATGTGCGGGTTATTCAATTTCAAATTTTCGAAAACCCCAATAATTTTTCAAGTCGGCGCCTATGGTCTTAAAGGATGTTGATCACTTTTTTAAGGTGTTCTAATAAAAATAAAAAAGAAAAAATGGCTATACTACATAATGGCGGCCGATTAGACCGACTCGCAGCAAAATTAAAAATCTGATGTGGGCAGCACATGACTTTCCCTGCAGATTTATATGCACGTTCTCTTTATTTTTATTAAATTTAATTCACTATTAATTCAATTTGCGTTCTTATTTGGTAACTGGACTCATTTTCAAAGTTGGCGTAGAGAAAAAACGGAAATATCTCGAGAACGGCTAGACCTAGTGTAATGGGGTTGATCTTATTCTTTTCTTCGTTAAAAATTACGTATAAAACAAGCACTTAAAGGATATATTTCAGCATACTTAGTTTTTTATTTTATATTTTGTCGATTTTTGAGGGCCATTTTGCAAAAAAATACAGGTTATTTTTTCCGAATCGTACGAAAATCTAATCAGCACCAGGGTGACCTACAAGCGACTTATCTACCAAATTTCGTGAAATTCGGTTCATTAGATTTTCAGCTAGAGTGGATACAAGCTTTTGCAGGCCATTTCACAAAAAAAGGCAGGTTCTTTTATCCTGAATCGTACCCAGAACTAATCAGCGCTAGATTCTCTCACAAGTGACTTACCTACCAAATTTTATGAAATTCGGTCGATTAGTTTTTTAGTTAGAGTGGATACAAAATCTGCACACACAGACACACACACAGACGTCACGCTAAAAATAGTTTTTTCTCATTCTAGAGGTCTCGAAACGTAGATCCGTCGAAAACTCGAGTTGTGATTTTCGGCATGATTCCAATACTTTCCCTATACATTACCATGTATTGTAGGGAAAGTAAAAAATTAGATTATTCTTAAAATATATCACTTGACTAGTCGTTTTATGCATATTTTTAAACAACAAAATAAATTACCTAATTTTTCGATTGCTAAAAATATGATCTCAAGAAATTAAACATTTATAGATTTTTTGCAAAAGAGTTTATGTGATGGAATGCTCGGGAACCTTTTGAATATCATCGTATATAAGCCTAGATGTGATATAAGCCTCCACGCACGGGTCCTTCTCTCAGGTCCTCGGGAACACATTTTTGTTGTGTGTCTTAGAGAGTGCTAAATATTTTTTTTAATGTTTTTTAATGTTTTTCAGGGGGGGGGGGGGGGGAACTAGCTATGCTACGAAAATTGTGACCATTTGCACAGGCCTGCCTTCTAATTAAAGAAAACTGAATATTCCTAATTACTTCATTACATAGCTTTTTACTTTCCCTACAATGCATGGTAATGTATAGGGAAATTATTGGAATCGTGTCGAAAATCGCAACTCGAGTTTTGGAAGGATTTACACATTTCGAGCACTTTAGAACAAGAAAACACTATTTTTAGCAAGACGTCTATGTATGTGTGTGTGTGTCTGTCTGTACAATGTATCTACCCACTCTAACCCAAAAACCAATGGACCAAATTTCATAAAATTTGGTAGGTAAGCAAGTCACGTGTGGGTTACCTTGGTACTGATTAGATTTTGGTACGAATCAGGGAAAATGAACGTGCTTTTTTTGACAAAATTTCCGCCCAAAATCGTATGTATCAACTCTTTGTGATTTCCCCCCCCCCCCCCCCGAAATGGCCCGCAAAAAGTCAAAGCATAAAATAATATACTATAAATGTATCAATTAAATGCTTGTTTTACACGTAATTTTTGACAACGAGAAGAATAAAACCAACCTTATTTATTAACCTTTAACCAAGTTTTTATTTTGAGGAACTGAAGTTTTTCACTGTAGTTTTTCACTGTAAACTATTTTATGAAATTTCTCAAAGTTTGGCAGTTTTGGCAGTAGCGGGAATCGAACCGGGCCTACCGAGTGCAACTCCCGCGCGCTAACCACTGGGCTACGCCCCCCCCCCCCCCCCGCAAAGAGTATGAAAATCTGAAATAAATGGCTGAAATATATTACTGAAATACTTTTTCTTTGTGTAATTTTGACAGCAAAGTGAATAAGACGGACCCCATGACTCTAGGATAAACCGTTTCGAGATATCTCGTTTTTTAAAATTTTGAAGAGATGAAAACTTTAAGTGTGCGTTAAGTTGCCAAATGAAACGAAGATGCATTAAAAATACAAATTGGATATTATATCAGAAAAGTATCCATATTATTTTCTGAAATTCAATTCAATTCAATACTTCATGAAATAAAAAAAAAAGAAAGTGTATTTGAGTCGATAGGGAAAGTCATGTGCTGGCCACATCAGATTTCCACTTTCTCATACTATTATAGTACAGAGAAAATATTGTTTTCACGAAAATTTTCGAATTCGATATTTTCATGTCAATATATGTTTTAAGACCACCTGAATACGTTTTGACTATTTTTGGAGTGATATGTCTATCTGATGTCCTTGGTCGATTCCTTGTGTACACGATAGCAGCCATAAATATTAATAGATTTTCACGAAACGTTATATCCTGCTTTGTTATCAAAAAATCTAGAACTAGATATACTTTTTTTAATGCCAGCGAAAACTTCGAAATTTATTTGAAATTTTTATATTTCTTTAACATGGCAGCATAGGACAAAATTTGGCATAATAGTGCGTAAAAGGATTTATTTATAGTTCAATGATCACGAGACTTTATAGTTTCAATCATTGTTGTGAAAAACAGCCGTGATATAAATTTTTTTGTTCGTGACGTCATTAACCCCCCTTGGGGGGGGGGGGGGCAAGTTACACTTCCGGGGGGTACATTGTCAAGTATGATATCAATCGAAGAAAAAATTTACGCCCTTTAAAGTGAAGGGTAACACGTTATAGTTGTAATCATTTGAACCCACGATACCAATTTTTCAAATTTTTTCTTGTAAAATGTAAAGAGAGTTCTGGTATGAGAAAGTAGAGTTGAGCCACACTTCAGTTAATTTTATAGAAGTAAACAAATTAACCTACTTTTAGAATACTAGAACTAAATGTTTTTAAAAAATTCCAAATTTATAGATTAGGTACCCAATGGTACCATTCAAAAGTCCCTTCGTTGCAGTACGTCTCGTATAAGTCTGAAAAGCATAATCCCCACACGAGCGTCCTTTACTTTGATCCATGGAAATACATCTCCATACCGTTGAAAACGCTGACAATATTTTAGTATGTTCCCAGAGAAACCACTAATTTATCTACAAAATGGTGGTCCTTTTGTCCTGCCTGTCTTCAAATTAAAAAACAAGAATTGAATATATTTAATTATGCCAAGTCATTCTGTAAATGTTTAAAAGAAAAAAGAAAAGGAAGAAAATAAAATAAAAGGAAAAAAAAAATTAGACCATTTTCAGAATGTTAAGACTAGTCATTTCCTAAGGTATTGCGTAGTTTTTGAATCCAGAGTAAATTTTAGACAATAAAGGAAGGTGGCTGGACTTATAATGTCTTAAGATATATTTAAGAGGATGGAATAAAAACTGCAAAGTATCAACATATATGCAGCAATGACTTTCATGCGTTTTCTCAGTGAAAAGTTAAAGCACATGGGAGTGTTTTTAAAACGCTCAAAGTGATTCTACATATAAGGAGTAGGAGTACTAAAGTGTCAAAGACAAAGGTGACGAATGGGTGAAATACAGGTGAAAAGGAATTCTTTGACACATCGGCGTTATGAATACCATTTTCTCATCTGTTTCCAAATTCTTTTCCAATTAAATTTAAAAAAAAAAACAAAAAAAACTGAAGACGTCTATCAAGGTACTCTCTTCGTCTTCAGTATATTTTAACATTTTTTGCCAATTTGATTGTGAAAATCATAGTTTATAAGTGATATCTTACATAATGTGTGTGTGTGATGCAGGCTGTAGCGGGAAATATATGCGACTATGAAATTTGGTACACAGCTACTTTAGGACACGGTAAGGTACACCTCGGCGATATTTTTTTTAAATTTCGAGTTAAGTTTTTTTTTTAATTTCATATTTTAGCACGATACACACTTAAATTTCTTAGTAACCTAAAATATTATAAGAGTTTCCATCATGACCCCCATCGGCAATATTGAAGAACGTTCTTTTCAATAATGTTTGAACCGAATATATTGTTGTTGTTGTGACCCAGACCGTCCGACCTACCAGAAAAGTGTTGTTGTTGTTGAGACCCAGACCGTCCGACCTACCAGAAAGGTGTAAGGTAACTGTTTGGATGGCCGGGACTACCAGAAAGGTGTAAGGTAACTGTTTGGATGGCCGGGACTACCAGAAAGGTGTAAGGTAACTGTTTGAACCGAATATGTGGGACAATTCCTTCATATTTAATTTTTTAAATACATCGAAATTTGCATTTTTTGCGTGATCTGACATATATATCGTTGCGTCCGAAAAACGAAGATCAGCACCATTCTATATTTTTGCAAAAGTATAGAATGTTGCTAATCCTCCATTTTCATACGATGATACATGTTCATCGGCGTATTTAGGGAAAGTGGGGGTCAGGGGATGCCAAAGCCCCCCCCCCTCCTCCCTGGAAATAGAACATACAACCACCGTGTTTTTTCCCACCTGTATATTAATAAAAACAATTTTAACTTACACCTAAAAGGAAAACTTAAGATTATTGCATTTAGTATGCTTATGAATGTACAATGTGTTAGTGCTCTGTCTCCAGTAAGGTTCGAGTTATGTTATGAAAGGGGGAATATTTTTTAAAGGTGGTGCACACTCATTTTTAAAAATTGGTGCATACTAATTTTAAAAATGGGCTATACACACTAATTTCTAAAATGATCTGCTCATACCATCTATTGAAATTTACTTTGTAACAATATATTTCAAGATCGATAGTATAATCTCTAAATTTTGAATGCAATCAATTTTAGCATCCCTGGAAAAAAAAATCCTGCATACGCCCAGGTACATGTTAATGCCTAAATCATTAGATGATACATATCAGAGATTGGAAAAAGTCCATCCTGGGGTATTCATTTATAAGAACACCAGTCAAAAATATAAGATTTTCATAGCAGTGTGATTTATATCGTCCCCATCCTTTATTTTCAGGCCTTGAGGAGTGACATTTTGAAGGACGTTGATACCAAGCTCTTCAAAGCCATAGACAGCCTAGTTATGGAGTTGGAATTGAAACAAAGGAAATCTCAACAAAATGGGACAACCAAGTCCGTACACTACAAGTATATGATATTTTTAATTATTTACAAATTTATTCAACAGACACTTCTCTGTTTCTTAAATATCGTGTGAATGACAAAGGTGGAATTTTCTGTTTGTAGTTGGGATGCAGTTTTTTCACTATTTTCATCCATTGCATAGTCGATTTAACACCCCACACCGTAAATGTAAACGTCTTTAGAACGCTAGTTAGTGACTACGGTAAAAATCAGTGTACATTCACTTAAAATCACTTAAAGTGCACTTTAGCAAATGAAATCTATAAATATATATCGTTATTCAAATATTCTAAATAACTTATATTCATCACAAAGATAAATTTCTATGTTTAATAAGTTTAGTTTCAATTTTTATTTACCATAATCGTTCGTTTGCCATTACACGCTATGGTAAAAGTAATGCCCTTTTGCCCTTACGTTTTTGCGCATTCTATTACGCAGGTTGTTTATTTACGCTCGTGCCCATGCTCTTTTGTAGGTTTTGTATCAGATAAGACGGTTGAATCTGCGAAGGAAGAGGGAGGTATAATAGATCGCAAAAGAGGGAAAGGACTACAAATTTATTTTCCTTTCTGGATTTATTTTCTTTATTCTGGATCATAGATTATCATAAATTAGACATATCTTCTAGACTAATAAAGATAAAAATTATTGAAGAAATTAAAATTTTTGTATCTCATCATAAAATTGACATTTTAGTAGTCAAAGGGACTTTTTAAATATAACTGAGGCTGGCTGCTATGCCTCAATATGTCTCATGATTTTTAGACATATTGCCATTAGTAATGAAATATACAACTGGCAGTGTAATATGAGTAGTAATGAAATATTATATGAATTGACAAATTTTAAATTTTATTCTGTTACTTCAGGTATTTTATTTTCTTTCCTGCCTGATGCTAAAGAGATATCTAAACTAATAAAAATAAATAAATATTATATGAATTGACAAATTTTAAATTTTATTCTGTTACTTCAGGTATTTTATTTTCTTTCCTGCCTGATGCTAAAGAGATATCTAAACAAAAATAAATAAATATTATATGAATTGACAAATTTTAAATTTTATTCTGTTACTTCAAGTATTTTATTTTCTTTCCTGCCTGATGCTAAAGAGATATCTAAACAAAAATAAATAAATATTATATGAATTGACAAATTTTAAATTTTATTCTGTTACTTCAAGTATTTTATTTTCTTTCCTGCCTGATGCTAAAGAGATATCTAAATAAATAAAGATAAAAATTATTGCATAAATTAAAATTTTTGTATCTCATCATAAAATTGACATTTTAGTAGTCAAAGGGACTTTTTAAATATAACTGAGGCTAGCTGCTATGCCTCAATATGTCTCATGATTTTTAGACACATTGCCAATAGTAATGAAATATGCAACTGATAGTGTAATATGAGTAGTAATGAAATATTATATGAATTGACAAATTTTAAATTTTATTCTGTTGCTTCAGGTATTTTATTTTCTTTCCTGCCTGATGCTAAAGAGATATTTCCTGTTTAGGTTCTTATCAACAAATAATTGAGTTCTTTCACTTCAATTTAATGCAATTGGGGTAAGAGTCTGGAAGTTTTTGCAAATTAAAAATTTATTTTTTTATGCATATTGCACGATATATTCTTCTCATTTAAGACAAACTGTAACTTTCTATACCTAAAATTTGCATTTGAAATTGCTGAATATACTTTCATGGGCTCTTTTTATTTTTTAGGTAGAAAAAAACAAATTGAAATAATTAGTCTAATTTGCAATGATTTTATATTGTTTAATAAACACATTTTGTGTGTGTATATATATATATATATCACCTATATGCATGCATGCATATAGGTGACTTTCTAATATTAATTATATAATTAATATTTTCAGTTAGTTCTTCCACTAATGCTTTTTCATTCTTGCTTTTGCAGAACATCAGAAAAACCCAAAGAATTACCTCCTAAAGAATTTGTCATTCGAAATTCAACACTGACGTATGTTATTTTTCTTTATTCATATATATATATATATTATATTTGTATATATTGTTTTATTGTGTTTATATTGTATATATTACTAATATAAATTGTATAAAATTGGGAAATATTAGTAATCTTCACCTATATAAAATTTTGTAATTTTAATGAATTGAATGTTTCTGTCAGTTTTTTAATATAAAATTATTCAATTCACCTGCCTCTAAATAATTGCTTTTTATTAGTTTTTACTTATGTTATGATATAAAATACTCAATATGATATTTATTCAGGTGAAACTAATGAAATACGACATTAAGGACAATAGCCTAAAACAGTCTGAAAAATGGGGCAATTTAAAAATTATTTCGCATAAATCCACTTTATTCAAAAGTTGTTCATTCTAAAATGGTTTTTAAATATGCAAATGTATGCCAAAGTAGTTACATGTTGTGAAAGGTAAATTTCAAATTTAATTCAAACTTCTGTTATTAGCCAGCTGCTGTGCGTGCAATTAGCTATCATTTTTATAAGCAAATAGGAAGAAATATATGTGGGTACTTGCTGCCAAACGACTATACTCTAAATAAGTAGCTTTGATGCACTGGCACTTCAGCCACTGCATAGCATTTGTTAATAAGTGACAATCAGCAGGCACATCGATCGTCAGTTCACTTATAGTCTTCATACACCCATACATCGAGCATGATACACCCTAAATGAGAGTTAAAATGGCATGTTAATTAGAACAACAGGAGATGAGATAGATAAAATGCAGGGGGTGGAGGGTGGGGAAATGAGGAAGTGTGTAATTATCTGAGAATTGCCCCCCCCCCCCCGAGACATTTTGTTAACCTAGTTTCTATTTATGTGGCACAGCATGTAGATATATTTATATAGGGCAAATAAAAAACGTGCCCCCCTAAAATTTCGTTCGCCCCTCCCCCTGGCCAAAAAGTCCTGAAAGGAATACTGCTCAAAAAAGTATCATAAAAATTTGTTTTATTTCTGTTTACAGGAGCCTGTGAGAAGTAGCCCATCTGTGATCTATTTATAACATATATCTACCTTTGTTTGTCCTGTTGTAGGATATTATTTCCGTTTACAAAAACCTGTGGGAAGTAACCCATCTGCGATCTACCCTCTTTTACAAGAAAAATGAAGCACCATGAAGAAAGTTTTTATTGGAATTAAATATACATACAGCTCATGAAATGATTACAAAATCAAGGCTGCAGGACCCATCAATGGTTAGCATTTGCACATTGAATTTTCAAATCAGTAATTTGTGAAACCCCCCTTGTCGGCAATGCATGCTTGTATACGTCTAGGTAAGGAGTGATAAAGTTTCCTAATGTCATCCTGCGATTCATTCTGCCAGGCATTCCTCAATTATTGCTCCAGATCTGCTACATTTCAGGATGCCCGAATCTGGCGGCCTAGCATGTTCCATATATGCTCGATTGGCGAAAGGTCTGATGACCCTGTTGGCCAAGGAACAGTATCAATAGCACGGATGCAGTCAACAGATATGCGAACCGTATGTGGCGTGGCATTATCTTGTTGGAAAATGGATCCAGAATAATGTGACGTGCCATGAAGGGTGACGCAAACGACTGCAGGATTTCATCAACATATCGTTGAGCTGTTAAAGTTGTACGCAGGATGACTAAGGGCAACCTGCTGTCGTAAGAGATAGCACCCTACACCATCACATCAGGGATAATGGCTGTGTGCCTGTTGTTGTTGTTGAGACCCAGACCATCCGACCTACCAGAAAGGTGTAAGGTAACTGTTTGAACGGCTGGGAAGAGCAACCCAATTTAGACCGGAAACCAGTGGGGGAGGCATCCACAGGGACCGTACCCTCCTTTCCCTACCACCAGCCTCTCGGAAGGACTTACGAACCCACATGTTTAACGTGATCGTACTTCGCCTGAACACGGCGGCAGTTTTGGTAGCGGAGGGAATCGAACCCGGGCTTACCGAGTGCAATTCCCGTGCGCTAACCATTGGGCTACCGCGCCTTGGTTGTGTGCCTGTTGTTGTTGTTGAGACCCAGAACGTCCGGCCTACCAGAAAGGTGTAAGGCAACTGTTTGGATGGAGACATCAACAGCATGGAGACAGACCACAGATATGCAAACTGTATGTAGCGTCGCATTATCTTGTTGGAAAATGGCTCCAGAATGACGTGCCAGGAAGGATAATGCAAATGGCGCAAGATTTTATCAACATATCATTGAGCTGTTAAAGCTGTACACGGGATGACTATGGGCAACTTGCTGTCATAAGAAATAGCTCCCCACACCATTACAGTAGGGGTGATTGCTGTGTGCCTGTGTAAAACGAAGGCTGATTGGGACTTCTGGTCCTGACGCCTCCACACACGTACCCGATGGTCATTTGCTGAAAGACTGAAGCGTGATTCATCGCTGAACACTATGCGATGCCAGTCTACTGGCAGCCATGATGCTCGTCTACGACACCACTCCAAACGACTCTGTCGATGTTGTGGAGTTATGGGCAGACGTCTTAAAGGTCGCCGTGAGCGTAACCCCACCTCAGCTAAGCGCCTTGAGATGGTGGAAGGTACCACGGGTGGAAGAGGCTGTAGCACATTGGATGGCGGACAATGATGCCGTTGGGCCAATTTGGACCTGTCGCACAATCATCTGATCTTACCTCGCATTCGTGCACCTTGACCTTCCAGAGCCTTCATTCCGCCGGTGAGTTCCTTGCAGCCACCATTGCTGCCAGAACCTTTGCACAGCCGTGTCCGTTCGGTGCAGGTGGCAGCCTATTGCTTGGTATGACCAACCAGCTTCACGCATCCCGACTATACGACCACGTTCGAGCTCGTCTAATTGCTGATAAGGTCTTCGGCAACGTCGGAACGGCATTATTGGTTGTGTCTCTACGGAACTGCAACGCTGATAACGAGCAAAGATAAACCGTTCACATTTTTAACCTGTTTTATAGGATGCTAGTTGTGCAGTAGAAACGCGCTCTGTAACCGAATTTAACAGTAATCGGCCTTGCAAATTTAATCATTTGCACACTTGGTATAAAGGAATTTGCATGCGAAATTTCGAGATGATCGGATTATTTTTTTTAGGGGCTGTTTTTTTTTTTTTTTTTTTCAAAAGTGTATTTACAACATCTGTCAACAACTTTGTTTGTCATGTATTCAAATATCATCATCTTCTATTCGTTAGACTCAGAAAAGTATCATAAAAAATGTGTTTTCTTTCTGTTTACAGAAACCTGTGGGAAGTCACCCATCTGCGATCTGTTTATAACATCTGTCTCGCTTTATTTGTCCTGTTGTATTTGAATATCACAATTTTCTATTCATTAGACTCAGAAAAGTAAGAATTTTGTATATTTTTATTAGCTGCATATTATATTTCCATAATTTATTTTCAGTAAAAATTTATTTATATTCTCATATGCTGCTATCAGATTTATCTCAAACAATTTGATAACTGCATCTTTCTTACACAAGAATGCTTTTGATTAGATAATTTAGAGTCATAAATATTCATATTTATTATTACTTTGTCTCTACAACTACAACACATGGAGGTAATGTATAAGGAAAGTGTTGGAATCGTGTCGAAAATCGGAATTCAAGTTTTTGACGGATCTACAGTCTAGTTTCGTTATTCTTTAGAACACAAAAAATAACTATTTTTAGCGTGATGTCTGTGTGTGTCTGTGCAATGCACTCTAACTCTGAAATTATTCAACAAAATTTCAAAAAATTTGGTGGGTGAGTCACTCGTGAATTACTCTAGTGCTGATTAGATTTTGATATGATTTGGGGGGGGGGGGGGGGGGGGGGAACTGCATTTTCAAAAAATGGCGCTCAAAAACCGACAAAAAAAAAAAAAAGAACTACACATGTTCAAATATATCAATTAAATTTTTGTTTATATGTAATTTTAGACTATGAAAAGAATAAGACCAACCCCATTACTCTGGGACTGTTCGCTCTTGATATATTTCAGGTTTTTTTTTTTTTTTTTTTTTTTTTTTTAAATCATATTTTTGCAATGTTGTCTTTTAAAATATGTTCAGTTGCCAAATTAAAATTGAATTAAAACTGCAAATTCAGTGCCATTTCAAATAATTATCCGTGTCATCTTGTGCAATTAAACTCAATTTAATGAATTATGAAAGAAAGAGGAATTGGATTTGAATCTGTAAGGAAAGTCACGTGCTGCCAACATAAGATTTTATACTTTCCCCACAACACATGGTAATGTGTATAAGGAAAGTATTGGGATCGTGTCGAAAATCAGAACTGGAGTTTTCGATGAATCCACACGTTTCAAGACCAAGACCTCTAGAACACGATAAAACCATTTTTAGCATGATATCTGTGTGATTGTCTGTCTGTCAATGTATGCACCCACTCTATCCCAAACTATTCGAAGAAATTTTATAAAATTTGGTAGGTAAGTCACTTATAGGTTTTTCTGGTGCTGATTTGATTTTAGTTGATTTGAAAAATAAAAAGCCGTCATTTTTTTTTGCGAAAAGGTCCATAAAAATTGTCTGTATCCACTAGCCGTTCTCGAGATATTTTATTTTTTTCGCATTTTCTTAACGCCACTTTTGAAAATAAGTCCAATTACCAATTAAAAACGAAGATTGAACTAAAAGTGCAAATTCAGTGTAATTTAAACTAATTATACGTATTGTTTTGTGCAATAAAACTCAATTTAATGAAGTATTGAAGAAATAAAGAGAAAGTGAATGAGTCTGTAGGAAAAGTGAGTCATGTGCTGCCCACTTCAGATTTTTATTTTTGTTTGACTCATTTGTAGGATTGTAATTTTTAAATGCATGCTTCAATTGACACCAAATTTTGAAGATCGAATTACTTCTACAAAATCTTAGTTGGTATTGATTTTCAAGATAACTTGAAAAGAAAATGTTACACTAAATGATGCTTGATCATTCACAATAAAAAAAAAAATTGCTTTTTTGAGTTAATAAACGTAAGTGAAGTTATTTTATTTTGATGTTTGTGCATATCAATTTCAGCTCAACAGCTTGACTTGTTTCTGTGGGCTTAACTTTTGAATGCTTATGTTAAATGATTTAGTGTTTTTACATTTTTGTACATGTTATGAAAAATTGCATACTTAGCAGAAAGTCAAAATTCTATGTCACTGAAGTAAAATTTTGCATAAATTAAAGTCATTCAGTCATTTTTCTCTTGAGATATAAGTTAACTTGGATTTTAATACAAGAAAAATCAATCATGCATATAGCATTGATTATGAAACACTTTCCAACTTTAATGCAATTTTATATAAACATCTCTAAAATGTGACACATTCCTCGGTAATATTTTTAAAATTATCACAATACTACATTAATTTATTATATTTGAAAACTTAAAACTTCATCGAAAAAAATTAACTTCATTCAAATGACGGCATTGAATTATAAATTGCCTGGTTTAAACATCTCTAAAATGCGATATATTCCTCAGTAATATTTTTAAAATTATCATAATACTACAATAATTTATTATATTTGAAAACTTCATCAAAAACAAATGAACTTTATTCAAATGACATCATCGAAATATACATCGCCTCTATATAAAAGCAGCATTTCATTCAAACATTTTCCCAATCCTTTCATTCATCACAATACTATAATAATTTATTTTACTTAAAAACTTAAAACCATGGAGGTACAAGTAATTTAACTCCATGCTTAAAACTTAATCGAAAAAATCGTCTGGGTTCTCTTTGTAAAATCAATGAATGTTTCATTCATATCAGCTATATTGCAGACTCCATGAGCTAAATAATTTTGCGTTAAAGAAATTAAGCAATTCTTATACAACTCATTCTACATCTTTTGGTGTTTACATTTTCCATAAGTGGCCTTTCCATAATTAGGCTTTCTTTGTAGAAATAATGAAAGTTTGATAATCATTTAAACTCAAATATATTGTAATTGCGTTGTTTCAGTATGTAGATGCACAGAATTTAAGCAAAAATAAAGCGGTTTTAGGATGGATACAACACAATATGAATTAAAAAGAACTTTAAAAATAACGATTTTGAGACAAGATGGATGCCACATTTTATTTTGAAGTGGGTTACATGATCTCTTCATATAATGGTCACCTGATCTCTTCATATAAAGGGTGTAATTATTATATTAATTTTTATTTAAAAAACTACTGAATATATTTTACTGAAATTTTTTTTATATATTTTATGGGATAATTTGAATATTTTCTAAATCTTTCGAAGCAATTTGTGAGTTTAAATTCGCTTAAAAAATGTTTGAAAAATTATGGCTGACAGGGTTCAATGTATTTCATTTTTTCAACCTGGGTTCAATCCAAAACTAATTGGGTGATATTATTCATTTATATTCCTATAGATCCCACAGACTGTCTGAACAACATACTAAAATTTCATTTTGGTAAAGTCATTTTTACGGCAGTTATCGTACTAACGGATAGACAGACATACAGACAGACAGAATGAACAAAGTCATAAAGACTTTTCAACTATGTTATAAAGTGTTAAAAAAGGAAAATGCTTTTCCAGATAATTGAAAAA
Organism: Amaurobius ferox; assembly: GCA_951213105.1. Classification (NCBI taxonomy): domain Eukaryota; kingdom Metazoa; phylum Arthropoda; class Arachnida; order Araneae; family Amaurobiidae; genus Amaurobius; species Amaurobius ferox. The sequence goes on along the minus strand of OX578135.1, from coordinate 82,570,206 downwards.
ACTATTTGTTTATATAGATTACAGTTATATGTAATTCAAATTGAGAATATTGTGTGCTTACCTATTATAATTTTCCATATCATTTCCTGATTTTATTTTTAGATTAATCAGGGATGTTTCTGTTGTGGCATGGGCTTTCAGTAAATTTCACATAGTAACTGCCATTTGGTTTGGGATAAATTTCTCCATAGTTTTCTTGCTGTACCCTGCATTTCGCTTTTGGTCAACCACAAGATTAGAATTCAAGAAAAGTCGTAAGTATCATTAATGTCTGTACTTTTAATGCAATAATTTTTTTCATAAATGATTTACGCATGTTCTTATATATTTTATCCAGGATTTTATGATTTGCTGTTTCTTTCCTTATTTGTTATTTATCAGTTGGCCTTGCTGTTGATCCCAGCTAAGCTGATTGTATACTATAACTTGCCTCCAGTTTCTTCTTTCACAGTTCTGGCTGAGCAGGTACTTTTTTAATTTCAATTTGCCACAGTATAATTTGCATGAGTTAGATCTTTTTCCCCATTCTATTTTATTTTACAGTACATGACTTTGAATAGAAGAAGTAACCTTTAATTTTGGACAGGCCCACCTATATGGAAATTACGAAGTTGATGATATTTTTTTAGTCTCCAGCCCTTTCCTTCTCCTATGCATTAGTCATCTTACTTCCTCAAGGCCTTGTCATTTATCCTATTTGTTCTTTCCATAGACCACCCTGTATGAAAAAAGATGTAAGATCTGATTAAAAATTTACCATTAAATATTTTCTTTTAATTTCAACTTTTTTTGCATATACCTCTGATAGCAAAATCCATATAGCACACTAGATATGATGTTTGTTAGTTCGACTCAAACTGTCTGACCTATCCGAAGTTGTAAGGTTGGCTCGGATGGCTGGGGCTGTGCCACCCAATTTAGACCAGAAACCAGTGGAGGTAGCATCCACAGGGACCGTACCCTCCTTTTACTACCACCAACCTCACGGAAGAACTTACCGTCCCACATATTTAACATGTCCATACTCCGTGTGAACATGGGGACAATTTGGGCAGAGCCGGAATTGAACTCTGGTCATCGGAGGGCAATCCTCGCAAACTAACCACTGAGCTGTCCCACCCTAAATATGTTTGTTTGATTCAAACCATCCAACCTATCAGAAAGTGTAAGGTATCTGTTTGGAAATATGATGTTTGAATTTTATAAAAAAATGTTTACACTTACTGCATTTCTGTTACCCATACCCAGCCTGAGCAAGTATGAAGGAGGTGGCCCTAGTAAACAGGGCACCCCCCATGCAAAAGCCAAAACAGTATCCTTCTCTCCCCACTCCATCTCCCAAAAAGGCAGTAATATAAATAATTTAATTATAAAATATAATAAGAAATTATCTTTCATTACAAATGCCAAATACAAGTACAATACATAAATAACAAAAATTAAAGTATTGCATTTCATGCTTTAATGCTTCCAAATGTCTAAACTCGAAGTTTATTTTTGACAAAAAGGGCTCATTATTGCATTTTCACTATACGTGATGAAAGCATCTGTAAGCAAATAAGGGTTCGTTATAGAGGAATTTTATGTAACCTGTCAGCTAGTATAATGTTATTTTCTCTTTGCATGTGTCATGTTTTACCACTCTAAGCAGCTAGTCTGGAATAATTAATTTTGTTTTGCATTTCATATGTATAAGCAGTGTTTTCTTGAATGTAATGCGCTTTAAACTCCCATTTCGAGAAAGAAAAGAAAATGAATAAAGTAGTTTTTACTATTCAAAAAAGAGACATGAAATGTAAATATTAAAATACTGTACATTCTTTCAGGGGTTTTTTTCCCCAAAAAAAATTTATTTTACATAAAAATTTCTTCACAGTGAAATTAATATATATATATTTTTTCCTTTAGTCTAGATTAATTATGAAGACTCATGCTTTTGTTAGAGAAAATGCAGCTCGTGCCTTACATTTTAAGCCCCATCAGGGTAAGTATTTTCCCAACTTATAGAGTCAGAATGTTTCCTTAGCGCAATTGTCTATGTTAGGCAAAATTAATGCAAAAATAAATTTTCATTATATGGTTTTAGTCATGGTTTTATCTTATAAAAGGAAATAGAAATAAGATGATAACTTATAAGAGTTTCAATCCATTAGATGAAATTGAGCATCTGCAAAACAAATTGGATTCTAATCTAGAAGATCTAACACATCACCAAGTGGTTAAAATGGTAATTAAATGACATAATAGTTGGGAATCAAAATCCCAAATGTGCATTTGGTTCTCTGCTTTGACAGTATTAATAGGGTGTGCATGTTAAGTTTTCATGATACGTTTAGAAAATATGTTCCCAAACATAAACCAGTCATAACATAATGTGGGCCATAAAAAACTGAATAGGTCACAATAAAGGACTTGCTAAATATGTTAAAGCGGGCAATTGTTTCAAAATTTCAAGTGACAAGTGCAAAAGACTGGAACCAATGTTCTAATATATAGTTAAGTTATACAGTTACTCTGAAAGCCCACCAGAAAATGCATCCTTTCCTTTTACAGTATGACCATATCTAATTCTTAGATCTCCTTTCACTCTCTTCTAATGTGGACATTCTTAGTAGCATTTTTCTTTTTTTTTTTACACTTCTGATTCAATAGATTTTCAAAATAATTCTTATTTGGCATAAAGTATTCTGTCCAAGGAAAACTTAAGATTTCTTTTTCACAAATAAATCTTCTCCATTTCTAAAATTGAAAATACAAATTAATTTTGTTTTTCTTAAAATCATATTTAACTTTAGGGTTCTATTGATTTTTAAAACAATTATTACAACTTTTGCCATTCAAATTAATAAGGTGCAGAAACATATAAAATGTGCATAATGTAATTAGTGACTACTATTATAATTGATCAAAGCAAATATTTTAATAAAATTTATATTAAAAAAAAATTTTTTTTTCGGATATGATATCATTACTTAATTATTTACTTATATGCTTCAGCACATGGTTTTTCATTTGCTCTGATATATATTTCAATGTTCATTACATATGTATTTCTAGATGGTGATAAAGAAGATTCCAGGCCTTGTCCAGAGGTTGGGAAGCTTATATATTTTCTCTTTGCTCCAACTCTTGTTTACAGAGATACCTATCCTAGGTAACACAAGTTCTGTTGTACTTATTTTTCTATTAACAATATTGTTATTCTGATATAAATTTCACATTGTGTTATACCCTTTTGAATGCTTTAATTAAAACACAATTAATTATACTTTATTTGTTGTTTACAACTTAGATCAAAAACCTTACTAACTTTGTTGCTATTAGATCCATCTCCATCATAATAAAGTCACTGCAAAGTTAGTCAGTATTGGAGTCTGGGCTAGATGCTTTATCTTACAACTGGTGCTAAAAAATTGTCTTCATTTTTAGCTGTTTAAATAATTTTCATGAACAAGTCCCCTTGAATGGACACCAATTTTATTAAAACAATTCTTATTCATCATTTCAGTCAGTCCAAATTAAACTTTTATAAACTTTTCATCTCGCAAGTGATTCATTTTATCAGGGATTCCCATGCAAATTGTGATCCTTGTACAAACATTTCTATCATGCCCCCATCCCTCTCCATATTATTTGATTTTTCCTTTTTCGTAATTTCTTCATGAACAAATCCCCTTTAATGGACACACATTTTTTTTTAAACAATTCTTATTCATCATTTCAGTCAGGCCAGATTAAATTTTTATAAACTTTTCATCTCTCAAATGATTCATTTTATCAGGGATTCCCATGCAAATTGTGATCCTTGTACAAACATTTCTATCATGCCCCCATCCCTCTCCATATTATTTGATTTTTCCTTTTTCATAATTTCTTCAGCCCCAATAAAATAATTTTGGGAGCCTGGGCCCCTCTGGAGCCTGGATCCTCCTGCTTGAGTAGTGTCTGCTTCCCCTACGGGATGGTCCTGATTCTATGCATTTCATTGTTTCTTTCTGCAGCCTACCCTTGAAATTAATGCCATCTAATGAAGGTACTTATTGATATTTTATCTTTATACTGGTGCTACCACATTTCCCTTTCCCTACATTTTTAAGAGTTACTTATGCAAAGTTTGGTGTTTTTCTATTCTTAATTCTATAAGCAATAGCACACTGTTGATTGTATATCCCAACAGTTGACCATTGAGTAACAGTGACTTATTGTAATGAATAACTCTAAGGTCTCTCTAAGGGACTCTCAATTATAAAGATATCTATGAAGTATAATGTCTTCATAGGTTTCTCTGTAAAATTTTCTGGCCATTTTATATAAAATTTTCTAATTTTAAGATTTTTTTTTTTTTGTATATTTTATCACACCTTTTTTTAACATTTAGTAATTTAATATAATGTTGATACAGTTTTATATATGAACACAAAAAATTCAAATATAACAGGCATTTGTATTTTTCCTGTATTTACATTTCAAACACAAAAATTTAGTTTTTAAATTTTCTACAGATAATCTAATATAAATTAAAACTTTTTGTCTTCTTTTTTCTTTAGTTTTAAGAACATTTTTCATATTTTTAAGGACGGCTTTTAGGAATTTTGAGATTATCAAAATTCAAGCTTTAGTCATTATCAAAATAAATAAAATTTCATAAATATAGCATAAATACAAAAATAAACTGATCTACTAGTTTCAAAGGCAAATAACAGCCTTCTTTAGGACTCACAAGAAGCTCAACTGACTTCAGTAAGTGAAGTCAAGTCACACTTCTTGTCACCCTGGACGAGTCGGACGGTCTGGGTCTTCTACACTTCTTGTCAGTCCTGAAGAAAGCTGTTATTTGCCTTCAAAACGAGTAGAATAGTTTATTTTTGTATTTATGCTGTATTTATGAAGTTTTTATTTACTGAATTATTATTACAGCAGAGTTTTAGAGTGATTGTTTGATTTTGGTTTAGTCATTATATTGCCCATAATGAAGCTTGGAGGGAATCTGGGGAAACAGTATCTACAAAAACAATCTACCACCAAGTTACTTTCTTTCTATTCTTTCACCAAACTTAGTAAATGCATAAAATATTTTCTCTAATGTATAATTAAAGTGAAAGTTGCTTGGTAGTGGGTTGTTTAAGCATCCGTTGTTTCCCCAAATTCCCTTCATGCTTCACCACCGTATATTACATCTCAAATTCGATGTTATATCACTAGTTACGTGATTAATAAAAATAAATATGATTTTCATGTGTGTGTATTGTTTTATTTACAGAACTCCATATATTCGTTGGAGTTATGTGGCTTGGAATTTCTTGCAAGTCATAGCCTGCATACTCGGTGCTTACATTCCATGCACACACTTCATTGTAGATGTGTTCAACAAAATAGGTATTGAGCCATTGCCATTGGTGAACTTTATTGGTATTCTGGCAATGTCTATTTTTGCTGGCGGTCTGCTGATGTTCCTGGTGTTTTATGGCATGTTTCACTGTTGGTTAAATGCTTTTGCTGAGATGTTGCAGTTTGGAGACAGAATGTTTTATGATGTAAGATATTTTTCTTTTTTCATATTTTTTTTAAACAGTTTTCTATTTTAAATAATAAAGTATCTCTATAATAATCTCTATCACAATTAAAGTATCTCTGTTGTAAGCCTTCAACCAGAAACATAGCTACAGTGAATGTCGCCTAGGATCAAGATGTAAAAATGGCACCCCACTCCGATGCATATGCATGTAGAAAATCAAATCCAGAAAAAAAAAATGATAAAAAATAAGTTGTCATTTATGAAATTCATATATAAATTATTGTATTCCCATTAGTTGCGATAATTTAGCTCTTCACATGCAAGCCGAAAGAAAATTGAAACAAATAACAAAGCAAAACATAAGAAATTTCTTTCTAGTGTTCTATAGTAAAAAACGAGCCCCCTATTGATGACTGCTTGTGTCCGTCTGTAACCTCCAAGACCCCTAGAGGAAGAAGGATGCATTGAATAAGGTCCCAGACTGCATAAGCAATTTGTAAAAACAGTTCAATTTGGTGTAAAAACAGATAGTAAGAGAAGGGCAAAAAATGTATGGGGGCGGCACTGGTTACCCCCCCCCCCCCCATCTCTTTTATAAATATGGACTATTCATTCGACATCCAGATGCAATGGTTCACCAGCGTAAAAGCTAAAAAGTAACACAGGAATCTGTTGGCTCAAAGCCAACCAAAACATATTAGAATATCCATTAAAACATGCTGATGCAATTTTAAGAAAATAATAGATTAAAAAGTCACAAAAATGGAGGATTTGAATATTATTTCTGAACTTAACTTCTTTTAAGAACATTCCCTAATTTCTCAGCTATAGAAGTGTTGGAACTTAAATAATGCACATTCCTGTCTGTAGCAGTCACTTTGAACTCTGAACTAAATAATTAATTTTATTTCAGTCTTTAAGTTTCCCTTAAAATGTTCTTTAAATCATTTCATGAAAAAGAACCAGTAGCTATGGCATTCTTAAATTGCAGATTCTGATTAGTTCACCAAAGTTAAGCAGCATCGAAATTTAAACAAAAATCATTTATTTGAGCTCATGCAAAAGCCTTGGTCTTAAAATTCAGATAAGAAAGTAGCAGTTTTATTAGTCTGAATGTTTAATTGATAAAGCATGTATGAGATCAAAAAAATTGTAGATTCAATTCTTTCAGGCACATTTTGTAACTTTATGTGAATAACATTCACCTATTTTTTTAGATGCCCAGCCTTTTTTTTTATATACTTGTTTATAAATATCTAAGTTATTCACTTGTTAGGTTATTTAAAACTTTATTTTTGTGAAGATTCTAATTGTATTTTTCTTTAGAATAAGCCTATGTGCTGAATTATTATTATTTTTTTTTTTTTTTAGGATTGGTGGAATTGTACATCATTTGCTAAATATTACAAATCATGGAACATGGTTGTTTATGACTGGCTATATTCTTATATTTATAGAGATATGTATACAGTAAGTATATAAAATAAGTTTAATGACAGTTCAGTCTTGTTAGTACAACCCATTCTTAACTACTGAAAGGTTCAAGAAATAAAGCTCATGGAATAATATGAAATTTGTTTAACTTAGAAGAAATGTATTTTATTGGTTTTGAAAGTTTTATCCTAAAATCAATTGGAGTAAAATTTATTTTCTTTTTGTTTATATAAAAAACACTCGAAATACTAAATTTAATGATATGCGTTACACATTGAAATATTTTTATTGCATCTAACAGTATAAGATTTTGCAGAAAATTGCTTTGTATATAATTTAACACATTATAATATAATACAAATAAAAATTTCATTTTTAATGTAACGTTAGGCAGATGAGACAGGTGATGAAAAAAAGGAGAGGGGAAATTAGTAGCACCCACACAACATACAGGTCAAATCTGGGTTCTGATAAATGTAATCTGGATCATCCGAAACAGATCCATATTCCAGGTGTTTACATCTTATAAATGTTTATTGTACAACACAATTTAACAGTAACTATATAAACATTACTGTTCTTCATAGTAATTGACATGTCCCCAGTTGTGATATCATGAATAGTGTAGAACTTTTTTTTGCTGCTTGCATTAGAATGAAAAATCACAACTTTTATAGACCCGCTTAAATATTCAGAAATACAGTAATTTTTTATGCAAAAATATCACTCCGTATTCACACCTAAAATTACAATTGTGTGAATCTTCAATTCTTTCAATTCTCTATGCATGAAAATAAAAATGAATATGCCCAAAATATGCATATTTAAATGCATTTATTATTTTTTTAATTTGAAGGAGTTATCCTGTGGATTTAGTTAAAAGTCAAAGTGCATTCTTCGATATTTCTGATCAGTGATGGATAACATTTTTTATCGTATAGAAAGTATAGTTATATTGAACTGATTTGTGTGAAAATCATTCAAAACTGTGGTTCAACATAAAATATCTAAAAAATTAATTTGAAAAAAAAAAAATTGCTCTGAAGTGTCTCGGAACCTGACTTGAACTATCAGTGTACCGAATTTAATATTTTGATGTGACACTGACAGACAGACAGACAGACACATATTTTCTTTTAATATACTCATACTTTGTGATTCTCTTCTCATCACCTGAAATTTCATTTTCAGAAGAACTGCAATAGCACTTAAATGACTGTTGTTCAAACTCCCATTGTGTGCACATTTGTAACATAGCTATAATGATAATATGAATTTATACGTATATTGCTCTCCTAAGAAAATGTAAAATATAAAAAAGATTAGACTTATATTGTACAAAGTATAGTTAAACGTGAATAAAAAATAATGAATATTTTATGTACAATTTTCCAAAATAAATCATGAATTTTATTTTACTTTTGCAGATTTTAAACCAAAGTAGAGTTGGTGCTATGCTTGTAGTATTCATGATATCTGCAATTATTCATGAATATATTTTAGCTATATGTTTCAAATTTGTTTTTCCGCTGCTGTTTGTTCTCTTCTCAAGTTTTGGAGGTAAGAATCTAGCACTTAAAAATTAATTTAATAATTATTGTTTTAGATACTAGTTAGATATGTCTTTACTTTCCTTATGGGTGTGAATTGAATTTCTGATAGCATGTATTGTAGCAAAGTCAAAATTTTCAATTCAAATTTTTGATAGATTTCCATATTTTCAGAATATCTGGACTTAAAAAATCGAGTGACGTCTAAAGGTGTATCCATAAGTCTATGAATACAGTATCTCAAGAAATAGTGAATTGTTTTGAGTGAAATTTGGTTTAAATATTGCAATTGGGATACTTAATGATTATAAATGTGGTCAAAGAATCATAAATTGTTTTGAAAAATTCATTAAAAAAAATGACAGTCAAATTATGTTAAATTCTTTTTATTCAGAATTTATCAAAGCAATCAATGGGATTCGTAACTCCATAAATTCTTGAGAAGCTGCATGTTTCTGCATACATTTGTTATTATTGTATTGTTAAAAAAATTTGTCTCCCATATACAATATTATACAATAAGTTTATTAGTGTCATTCTCGTGGATTTAACACATTCCTGAAGACGTATGAAGATACTAGTTTTATGTTTCAGTGTCAACTATGTTGTCAAAATTTACTTAATATTAATTAAATATCAATGTTATAGATTTTTCATATGTGTATAAATAAATGAATTTTAATTGGCCAAGTCATAAATTTTCATTTTGTAGTAAAGTTTGTTAACATGGGTTAAATGAAAGTGAAAATAAATACAAGCATTTTCTAAATATATCAAAAAGATTTACAGTGTCTAGAGAAAATTATGTGCTACCCACATCAGATTTTGTATTATATTTTCTTTAAAAAAAATTGATATGTCAACATTCTGTATATAATGTCTGCAGCATTTAATTTTTATACAGATAAAATAAGATTTATTGTACAGGCAATTGAATTAATGAATTAAGCTCTATGGTTTAATTTATTGTGCTAATATTTTGCTTCTGTCATTCTGACTTCCAAATGTCATGCAGGATTTTGTTGCAACTTTCAAAATCTATATTTTGAGAATATTAGAGAGGTTATAAGCTCAAAATATATAGAAAGTAATAGAAAAATACAACAAATCCAAATAGTCATTTGACAGAGATTCATTTCCTAAGGATTTTAAAATGCGAAACTGTGATCTTCTGCTGAAATATATTATGATAAAGATCAATCTCAATTTTTGAACACCTTTGGCAACAGCATTGAATAGTGGCTGTTCATTACTAATACTAATGAGCTCTAATGAGACAAAACTTGTCCATCCATACTGGTTGCATTGTTGGAGCTTTGTGCAGGTTTAGCTTAATTTTTCTGAGAATTTGATGTAAAATAAGCAATTTATCTAACTTTGTTATTAACCAGAGTGCGAGACCAGGATACACTTAGACAGGTTTATATGTTAAGGATTTATGAGTTCTAACAAGAATACAAAGGACCTAGATGGGTAGATGCCAATTTACAGCAGCCCTGACCCGAGAGGTCAGGAAAGCCATAAAAAAAGGGGGCTAAAGGTAAAGCCATGGGATTTTTTTTTTAAATGTGCACCACATAGAGATTTCCAAAATTTTCATGTTGTCAGTGCAGTGGTGACAACTTAGTGCTTATGAAGTTTAAAGAGATCAAAACTGGTCTGCTGATGCTATTACCCTGGGAGGCTACAAAATACAAAATTTTAGCATCAGTGTCTAACTACAAAATTGCTAAGAGATGTGTAAAAACTGATACATAACCCATTTAATAGTTATTGCATGTATTGTATAACATAGAATAATTTATCAATTTTCTGAGCAAAATAACAGGTTTTTTTTTTTCAGAGATTTTAATGTGTACACATAGAAAATAGGGATGAAAGCTTTTTTTTTTGTGTGTGTGTGATTATTTGTGTTTTTAGAAATATTTCTGTAATCCGTAATTTAAAAGATCATGATTCTGATTAGCTTCACTTTCTAAATATTCGCAGTTGTAAACATGCTTAAAAATTTTAATTATTTTTAAAATCTGTAAAAGTTAGATCTTGAATTTGGGAACTTATGCAGAAACCATTGTTGAAAAAATTTATTGCCATTAAGGAAAAAAAAAAAAATATTGTAAAAATTTCAGAAGTGCACTTCGTAAAAGAATCAACTAAAAACCAGATTAAAAAAAAAAAAAAAAAAGAATACTATACAGAACTATTAAGTAAATTTTTTAACACTGAAAAATTTTAAGATTTTATAATTAACAGTTTGAAGTAAGGCTAATCTATGTCACCTTATGACTCTGGAATTATTACATTGATTCTCAATTTTATTTTGTTACCCTTTGAATTTGGTTCAATGTCAATTTGTAATGTTATGCTAATAAACAAAGATGTTGACCTTTTAATAAGAAATTTCTATTTCAGTGATTCTTGTGTTCATTACACGAAGAAGGACATCAAGTTTCTGGAATGTGTTTTTATGGGTTTCCATGTTTCAAGGTTGGGGTATTCTAACAGTATTCTACAGTCTTGAGTGGTATGCAAGGATTAACTGTCCAAGGACTATGGTTAGTACTTAAAATATCTTTTATAATTTCTTAATATTAGTTTGTTGATTTTTAATCATATTTTATACATAACTTTCAAAATTTCTTTGAAGAAAACAGGCATATTTCAGTTAGAAGATGGCAATCGTTTCGAGGGTGTTATAAGTCCCCATCTTCAGGTCAAAAGAACATTCATTTTTCATATTTTGACTGCTTTTTCATATCTGTACACAGTTTGTGTACTACTAGAATTAAAGATTCTCATCTTTGACTTTTTTAAATCCTATGATTTCAATAAAGAATGTTTTAGTAGAGGGATCCTTCATTATTGAGCAATTTTATTCTGATGCATTTGATAAAATTTCTATTATTTTTTGCCTGATTTTAATATATTAATCATTAAATGTACTTCATGTATCCAGTGTTAGATTTGCCTATACTCAGCTCAGACTGAGCAGGCACTCAGAACCCCTGGTGGATAAAAAATTCTTATTTATTATTTCTAGTTCTACCGATGAAATGCCTATCATGGGACACCAGTAACATAGCATCATTTGAAGCCTCCAAGATTGTATCATTCTTTTTGCATCTACCCATGCATGTATTTAAACAATAAAATTTTGAAAACACCCTTTAACAAACTTTCCGAACAATGCATTCTGAGTTATAAGAAATATTTTCAATAAGTGCTAAGAATATATATTTCTTTTTTTTTTTCAATTTTCCTCATTTTTGATAAACAATGACCATGCTATTACACAGTAACCTTTCTAAAGTAGCTAATAAAGATATAGTGGATGCTTTAAAACTCAAACTCAAAGTATAGTAAGTAAAGTAAATTAAATCCTGTAGGGTCTAATTTACTTGAATGCTTTAGGAATCAAAAGTATGAGGTAATGAAGTGCAGAACACATAAATTATTTAGGATATACTTTTATATGCATAACAAATGCAGCTAAATTAATTTTAGTTTGTGGGATGTTTCTCAGAGTGAGATGAGGGAGATTTGCAGCATTTTTTCCCAAGAATCTTCCGTAGTACACTTTAGATGAAATATAATTTTTAAGTTTCTTTAGAGGACAGAGTCTGCCTCGGTGCCTTTTCCAGCGTATGGCAACACATTCCAATCATAAATATCAAATAATCAGGTAAATAAATGTTAAGCTATGTGCAAATGAGATTTACAGCATTTCTTACAAAAATTACAAGAATCTTCTATAATGCATTTGTTTTACAGTTAATTTATCTGCCGTATGAATTTTTCATTATACACACATCAACATATACTGGAAAATATAACCTGAACAACATTGGATGTTGGAAGACCAATCGAACTAAGTCCATTAGGCTAAAAATACGCTTTATCATACTTAATTTCTTATTCGAGATTTTTGTTTTATAGTTTGGATGATGTTGAATAACATTTCAGATATTTCATTACATTTATATATTTACAGGATTCTTGGTTGGACTATGTTGTTCCTCGTTCATTCACTTGCAATGTGATCTCTCTCCCCGCATAAACTTGCAAAGATTTATGTTCCACCATATTATGATTAAAAGGTTGTGTACTATTGACTGAAATTGTGAACAAACAGCACAATTGTATGAAGAGTATTATCTTGCATGGGACTTCAAAAATATAAGTAGCACAATCCAGAAGTTTTTCTATGTTACTTTGATAATTATGCAAGACTTCTTGTAAATAGATGAAATGTTTTTAAGAGTTATTTTATGAAGTTGCTGCAGTTATTAATGAATTGCTTGTATTTATGCTTTATACTATAATGTAAGTTATTTTGTATTTACTTCCATGTGTATAGATGTTTTTATACTGCTAAGATTTATTTTGTATTCTGAAGACTAAGAGTGTCATAAAAAGTCTTTCATATGTTTTGTACCATATTTTACCTGCTAATGCAGATATTTTATATGTAATTTAAATAAAAATTTCTTCTAGGGAATTCGTTAACTTATATCCATTTTTGATGCTTAAGTGAAAGTCATTTTATCACCATCTAAGAATCGCAATTCCACTGTGTTTATCTTCCAAATACAATTTAAAATTTACCAATAATGTATATCACAAGCATATAGTTGATTGTTTACAAGAAAAGGGTCCAGTTGCCTGCAATTTTACCTCTTTAACATTGTACATATATAGTCTAAGATTTTGTCTTTGGCAGAGTGCTGAAAGCATTTAACAAATTGAACCCCTTCCCTCCTGCATTTCTGGCCCTGTGGGCCCAGAAATTATGATACTGGTTTTACTATATTTTTATAGTGACAGATTTCCATTGTCCTCAATTGAAGACACTAAACATTGACAAGTTAAAAAGGTTAAATTCTGGTTTAATTAGCTTTGAATGGTTATAAAATGACCAGAATTCTTCAGAACTAGCCAAATATTCTTGTCAAAATAAATGATAATTAATTAAAGAACTTCTGTATGACTGAACAAAATCTGAAATGTTTTTTAGAAAATTTTCTCAGTCAAATCAGCATAAGTTAATCTACTGTATTTCAATTCAGCATATTTATTGTAATATACCAACTCTAAATATTTAACTTTGAAATGCAACTAGTTATGGAATAAAAAGTTTTGCTAATATTTCTCTTTATTTACATTGTATGTTGTTTTTCTTTTGCATAAAAAAACATTTTTGGTAGCTTTTCAGTCATTAAAAATTAGGTCGGCTGCTCTGTAGCACTATATATTTTATACCAAAAGGTCAGTGGCATGCGATAATATTTTGCTTTGGGCAAGCACTACATTCTATTCTGGAATATAAAAACCAGAGGGAAAAAATGTAAAAAATATTTATTACTATTATTGGACCTATTTATGCATAAATTTCAATCTATTTTCATTTGCAAACACATTAATGACATTTTCATGTAAATTGGAATTTTTACTCATTTGAAATTATTTTTCTTTTATTTGGAGAAAAGATATAACTCAAGTTTGTACCTGTGCTATTAGATGGCAGCCTCACATATAAGTAAGCAATTGACAGATTGCTTCTATGATCAGATTTATTTTGTGCTAATTAAACTTAAAAAATTAAAATATGCAATAATTACAAATTTATTTAATATTTAAATTCACTTACTAACAGATTTATTGGAGGAAATGCAAATTTTCAGAAAATAAAAATGAGCAAACAATGAATTTTTTTTTTTTTTTATGGAGCCAGTACCATGCATTTAAGCAGCAGACTATGAAGCAATTATCATTTTGCTACTGATTCTGACCATGGCTGGTACTGACATTATAAGCATGCCACGCAACATTGAAATAGGGAAGGTGACCAAAGATGAGCTTGATAACCAATAATCTATAATTAATTGCTATTTCACAAATACCAATTCTGCTGAGATCTTAAAATAAAAAAAAAAATAATATATTTGAATTAAACTGATGTTCGGCGAGCAATGCTTTCGTTGCTTCTATGGATCCCATACCACTGCAAAGGTATATCATAGAAATTCACTATAGATATATAAATTGACTCCCATATTTTAAATGTTAAATACTAGTTTATGCATAAGTATTCCAGGAGTGAGCTTTATATCGATATTTTAAAAATTATTTTGAGGTTCTCAATACTCACATCAATTCTCAACCATACTATTATTATTTTAGAATGTGGAACACCTAAAAAATTAGTTTAAAGCCAGTCACAAATATTTACAAATTAAATCTGTTATTGACTGAATAAAATAAATTTAATTTATTTAGTTGTATTAGAATATTAATATATAAACTAGCCGAATACCCCGTTGAAAATCAATGATCTTGCTAAAAGGAAACCCAGAACAATATGAGCTTCTGAACAATTCAATTTTTGCAGTAGGTTTTATCAGATTGTTCATCAGAAGACCAAATTTCAAGTTCCTATCTCACTTTAGAGTGGGAATTTCTCATTTATTCGTCCAACTGAGCAATTAGATGTGTGCCACTCTTAAAATACCAAATATTACAACACTGTGAATTTCATTACATTATAAACCCTTTAAAAGAAAACACTGTTTTATATTAAATATGCTGGTTAACTATAAGAAAATATTGTTACCAATGGTGATGTGGGTGGGGACTAACTAAAGCTAATATATATTGCTTCTCATCCCACAGGATTTATTTTCTATCTCCACCTATATCTATAAACTAAGCACTGATTATATTAAAGATCATAATCTCACATTAACAAGATATTCCTGTTCTTTACAGAGTGTTCTAAAAACTGAACATTTCTATCGCGTGAAAACATCGGAATCCAGGAAGGGGATAAACTCAAATTTGATGGAATGTTGTATTGTCATTGCAAATATGTACGTGTCCAAAGCCCAGACCATCCGACTCGTCCTAGGACTTAGAGCACTTTTATGGATGGCCGGAAAAATATGTATGTGTGTAAAAATTTCAAGAAAATAAGCTCAGTAGAAGCGGGTCAAAAATTTATTTCAAGATTTGATCCGAACAGAGAGACCAACCTAAATAAAAATTTGAAAAAAGCTAAAATATTCCTGTTTGTAACAGTGCATTGCCTGAAACAACAGACATTTCTACCTTAAATTTCTTTCTTTCTCAAAGTGACTTATTTGACATTTTATGCATAACATTATATTAAAATCATTCAAAGATGCTACACTAAAGTGGTACTCCGGCCATCCAAACAACTGCTCATGTCCAAGGACGAGTCGGACGGTCTGAGCTTTTGACTAAAGCAGTACTTTGCTTCATTTGTGGAAATGAAGATGATTAAATTTTAGAAAAATTCCTTACTATTATGCTTATTAAGTAAACACCTATTTAAGTTTTTTTAGTAGCACTGTGAATTCTCTGAAAAATCATTTGCTGTATAAAATGCTTAATGCGGGGGCAGTGCTAGTTATTTGCCTAAGTTTTGAAAGCAAGTAAATTGTAAATTTGGCAAAATGAAATTGATTTGGACAAAAATACTGGTGAATAACTTTTTTTATACAGCTTTTGCAGACTATCGAGCTGATGGCCACTGATATCATTTTTGGAAGTCCAAGTGAATGAAATGCATAAAATTTGGTGTTGGTATCGAAAAAGCCTGTAAACCATGCCAAATCAGGCAGGGGGAGGGAAACTGAAAAATCGTAAAACTAAACAGTAAAAATGGAAAAAATTATCTTTGGACAGAATGTGTTATATATTTGACTTATCAAACCCTAATAAATTGCCATAGAATAAGTTAAATGATGAAAATTAGATACAAAGTATAGTGTATATATTGCCAATATTTATTTTCTTTTAAATACAATTAATATTTCACTCCAAAAAACAGAAACACATATTTTTAAAGGTTAGGATGCAATAATTTGAAAATTTGAATCTTTGGAAAAATTATGCAGCTACATAGAAATGAAATGTAATGTTTTGAAAAGTTAAACAATTATTTGACATCAAACAAACCTAGTCTCAATTAAACTTAAAAAATTACTGAACATTTATCAAAATTTACATGGAAACTTTATAGAACATTTTTCAATGCCAAAAGTCTTATTTTGTCAAAACAACAGTACTAATCATCTACTGATGAAAAGATAACTGATTGGACTTTAAAACTACAATCTGAACAAGAACTATTGGATTTTTGTTTGAAAGATTAAAAAGAATACCCGGACGTATCTGACTGAGCAGCAATTCTTATGCCCTTTATTACTACCGAATTTTATGAATGATCTTTTTCTCCCCCTTATATCAGTACTAAAACAAAATACAGGAACAAATTGGACACTGAACCTGGAGTGTGTTTGGAAATGACATATATTTCACCAAATTTTCTACAACAAATGCAGCAAAAGCAAGTGCATGCAAGCCATTAAATTTAGTTAATTATTTACTTCTGATATTATCGTGTTATTCCAGTATTATAATTCAATAATTGTTGCTTATAATAAAAAATTTGCATCATTTAAAACTGTATTAATATTTTTATTCTTACTAATGTGCAGTAAAGTAAGCCTTACCTTACTGAATGAGGTTTAGGGTTTTGCAGATATTGGATGTTGGAAGACCACTGGGCTATATTAAAAAGCATTATTGTTAATCCCTGAATAGTTATTCTCAATGTAGATACATATCCCTCCTTAATATGAATACTTTTGGATTTGGGAGGACCCTATGCATGTATCCTAAGCACTCAATTAGTCCTTGCCTCCCAGCACACATTTAAATTTATTTTTATTCATATCTATGTTTAAGTGTGTTTATTCTAACTGAATAGAGTTTGATGTTAATTTTGAAAGCTTTATAAACAATAGTTTCTAGTTTGAGAGATTACCAAGTAAACCAATCACAAAAAAGTTACATAGGGGCATGGCAAAATATGAATACAAAAAGTTTAATGTTCTATTTTTCAAGTATACAGGGTGATTAATAAAAGATGGACCAAACTTTACGAGATGGTAGTACACACCAAACCAAGCCCGGCCACACAGAAAGCTACCATTAGCCTTTGGGTTGGTCGTGTGGTCTGGGCTTTCTACACCAAACCAAGCATTTTTCGTCATAGTTTACTGGGTCAGAAATGAAATGTAAAGGTGCCGGTAGGCACTTAATGGTGAAACCGATGAGGTGAGGCAAAACCACAATGAAGTTATAAAATGTCATTTAATAAACAATATTTACAGTAATGGCTCAAAAGAGTGGCCATTAACCTGAATGCATGTCTCACAGCGGCGATGGAGGAATTGGCAAACTCTCTCAAACAGACCAAGCATGTTGCACACTTCAGTAACAGTGGCTGAAATTCTGGCGATGAGTTCCTCTTCAGATTCAAGGGAAGTGACATAGATGAGACTCTTGAGATATCCCCACAAAAAGAAGTCAAGCCACGACAGATCAGGCGATCATGGGTGCCAAACTATGGGATCACTTCGCCCAATCAATCGGCCCGGAGAAGTGATGTCATCCAGATAGTTCCTTACCTCTCACCCAATTCATCGGTCCAGAAAAGTGGCGTCCAGATAGTTCCTTACCTCTCACCCAATTCATCGGTCCAGGAAAATGGCGTCCAGATAGTTCCTTGCCTCTCACCCAATTCATCAGTCCAGAAAAGTGGCATCCAGATAGTTCCTTACCTCTCGCCCAAAATGAGCTGGTGCTCCATGGTGCTGCGACCACATATGCTGCCAGATGTCTATTTGAACATCCTCCAGCAATTCCGGCAAGACCTCCTGCAGGAAAATATGGTACATTCTCCCATCAAGTCGTTCCGGCATAAGATACAGCCCTATTAGGCGGTTGCGATGATTCCTGCCCACGCATTGATGGAGAATCGTCGTTAATACTCATTTGGATATGTTGCATGTGGGTTTACATTCACCCACACATGTTCATTATGGATATTAAATGTGATATCATATGTGAAGGAGGCTTCATCCGTGAAAGTACAGTCACTGGAAAATCTGGCTATGTGGTACTGTGTCCCAGGAACCGGCGGGTGAACTCCATGTGATGAAAATAATCCGCTGGAGATGAGATGGTATGGGTATAACTGTTCCCCATGCAAAACCCACTATACCGTGGATTGTAGCATACCAAGAGTATGCCCCATTGCTCTTGAGCTTGTGCCTGACCAAACTGCTGTGTGCATAATTGCCTGTTCCACACACACTTGACATTCTAGCATGCCTTGCATATAAAGTTAAAACTATTTATAGAAAATTTGTAAGGATTACTGAAAATTTTGATGTCTTCAATCTATTTTAAAAAAGTGCAAAAGCAATGTTATAAATAAATTGCTTCTATCTATAACAATAGAAGAAAATGGCTGTGTGTGTCTGTTCGATTATGCGTGGCATAGTGAAATATCTAAATGACCCAGAATTAGTTTTTAAAGATGAAGTGCAATTTTAAGTATTTTTCATACAAACTGATTTCTTAACGGTCAAAAATATTGTTTTCTATCCTCATACCATTGGAAAGATCAACGAACACGCTTTTCAATAAGCTTTGAACAGAATCTACAAGAGAATAAGTTCATTTTTAAAATACCTCCAAAAACATGTTTTTTTTACCAAATTTATTATTAAATTTGTCTTCATAAATTGAATATTTGCCCGATTCTAACTTTTAATGTGAAAATGGAGTGATATCTTCACATTCTAATAATTTCTTTTTAATTAAACTATTTTTTATGGAATTGAGACTTTATAATTTTTATTGATCTCAGAATCTTTTTACTTAGGATGTCACAAAATAACTGTTAAGTGATGCCATAATTTCTATGCACACTGTTTGGATCTTCCCATTTTGAATAGCCTTCTGAACCTTTATAATTTAAGTATAGCTGCCAACTCCACTGGTTTTTCCAGGAAACTCCTAGTTTATGATGATTTTTCTCACTTTCCTGATTTTTAATGAGAATTTCTCAGTTTTTATCACATTCTTTAGAATTTCCTAAAGTTAGGGATTTTTTAAATAAAATTTCTATGCCAAAAGAGAATTCCGATTGAACTTGCCACCGACATTTTGTTCCTTCCATGCATGAACCTAGCACAAGCACTAAGTTGTATCCTTTTTACTTTATTGATATATTAGAAAATGTACCTGGTGTTGCCTAGGAGTTAAAGCAGAATACTTATATAAAATAACAAAATAAATAAATTTTATTTGTATAAATATAACAGTGACAATTCATGCAATCATCCGTATACATCGGTCGGCTGACCCTTTCCCCCCCATTACAAAACCAAAATCCATCACTTACAGACACTCTTATGTTCTACATTAAAATCAATGGACACAATTTAAATCTTAATTTCAACAATCTCAGCAGCAAGCCTCTGCAATCACAAATCCAAAACCTGTCACTTGTGGAGACCAAGTTAAAATATACAATTTTAAATTTTAATTTCACCAATTTCAACACAATTAGACCAAATCATATAGTGGCCACATCTTCCACAAACAATATAACGTTTATATTTCCAATAAATAAGTGTTGTTGTTGTTGAGACCCAGACCGTCCGACCTACCAGAAAGGTGTAAGGTAACTGTTTGGACGGCCGGGAAGTGCCACCCAATTTAGACCGGAACCCAGTGGGGGAGGCATCCACAGGGACCGTACCCTCCTTCCCCTACCACCAACCTCTCGGAAGGACTTACGGACCCACATGTTTAACGTGATCGTACTCCGCATGAACACGGCGGCAGTTCTGGCAGCGGCGAGAATCGCGCGCTAACCACTGGGCTGCCGCGCCCGAAAAGAGCCAACAACACGCGGAGCAATAAATAAGTGTGTACTACTTAACTCGTTCATGACCGCAAAGTGAAAGAAGAAGTGTTTCCACAAAACCGCACATAGCAAGAATCATCTGCTACTCCAGGCCCAAGCTCTTTTGGATGCTAAGCCTAAATTGGTGAAAAAATTATATTTAAATAAACTTTGCTTTAAAATAAATCGACCATTATCATAGAAATACACGGATGTTAATGCATTTGAAGGACTTGACTCCACCATTGTTTATGTAATGCGTCTTGAAAACTTGCTTGTTTTGTTGACTATTACTTGTATAATATTATAACTAATATATGGATTAAAGAGTTAATTTCCTTTAATGAGGTTCTGAACTGTTTATATTTAGTCCAAAGTTTAGAACACAATAGATGGCAGATTGTGTTCTAAACTTGTATAATCTACCATCTATTGTAGAACACAATAGATGGTAGATTTTGTTGACTATTACTTGTATAATATTATAACTAAAATGTGGATTAAAGAATTAATTTCCTTTAATGAGGTTCTGAACTGTTTATATTTAGTCCAAAGTTTAGAACACAATAGATGGCAGATCTTCGACATTTGAACTCTAATTATCTGTACAAAAATATTAACAACCTCACACACATCGGTGTATTTAAAATAAAATTTCACACTAATGGCAACCAAACTATTTCATTTTATTCACTTATATCACTATGAGATTCATTCATCACCGTAATTATTACAGTTCTTCTAACTAAATTTTTACTAACTCATACAAACTCCCTCTGAATACCAGCGATAAGAATTACAAGCCCTATTCCTCTTTTCTAATAGTACCACTCAAGACACTCTTCACTAAAATAAACACTGAATAAGTGCCATGAAAGAAACCACCCATTTAAATCTCTGTCCACATGCCTTTTAAATCAAAACTACCACAACAACTTTCACGTACATTTGTTTATATACTATCAAATTAAGCATCCTATTGAAAAATTGAAACTGAAATATGTAGGTTAATGTTCCAAGTAACTAGCTTTGCGAAAACTATAGGATTATAGCACCATCTAGTGTTATTTAAAAATTTTGATCAATTTTTTCAGAGGCTGGTTGCTTATATGCATCAATGGGCCACAGTTTGTAGTGCATATGCAACGGCGGACCGAGGAAGGAGAAAGCTCTCTGTAGTATATACGTATCGCTGGTCCTCAATGGGTTAAATGATACAGATAACAACACTCAATTTCTAAATTATCTGCTTTGAATAAAATCATTCTCTCGACACAAATAAATGAAAATACTTAAAATCTCATAGTTCCCTTACACACAAAAATTATTTTTATTTCAACAAATTTTCATCTTATTTTAGCATAATATTCATGATAATATAATACCAAATGAAGAGAAATAAGATGGCATTTTTTGAAATTGGAAAACTGAAAAATTTAAGTGCACTTAGTACAATAAGCTTCTTTTCCTCCAGACTAAATGTATGTTAAATTGCTTGATTGTGTGGCAGCTCTCCACAAAAAAAAAAACAAATGAGGAGGGAAGGCATGGTTAAAATCTACTGGTAGAAAGTCGAATCTCCATCGATGTGCAAGGACTTTGGAGAACATGCTTTGTGATCACTGAATGCAATTGCAATTACTAAACTATTAACATTACTTATGAAATTGAATTGCCTTTTGTTAGAAAGCAGAAAATTATGCGAAACTTTTAATCAAATTATAGAATTGTGCTAAATCTTTGTTTTTTGGATGCAAGGATACGTATATCGAATAACATTAAAAATGTAAATTTTAATGTATTTAAAAATAAATAAATATGAAGGAATTGTTCTGATGATTCGGTTCAGACATGTTGGAAAGAGTGTTCTTCAATCTTTTCGATGGCGTCCAATAGTGTTGCCAAAGGGGAGAGAGGATTTGAGGATCATAACACCTCCTAGGAACCCATGAGAAACCCTTGAAGTTCAGAGAAGTGGTATTTGGAGAAATGAGAAGCAAAATATTTGGTTACTAAAAGCCATCTCATTTTCTTTTTCTATCAATACTACTGATACTAACAAGATGGAAACTCTGTGATATTTTCAGTCGTTAAGGAACCGATTTGCATGAAAATAACTAAAAAACTAATTCAAAATTTAAAAAAAAAATAACACCATTGTGCACACTCCCGGGTCCGTAAATATACCTGTGTACCAATTTCCATGGCTGCACACTTAGATTTTCCACTATATATAACCCAGCACGGTAGCCCAGTGGTTAGCATGCGAGAATTGCACTCGGTAGACCCGGGCTCGATTCCCTCCGCTGCCAAAACTACTGCCGTGTTCACGCGGAGTATGATCATGTTAAACATGTAGGTGCGTAAGTCTTTCCGAGAGGTTGGTGGTAGGAGAAGGAGGGTACAGTCCCTGTGGATACCTCCCCCACTGGGTTCTGGTCTAAATTGGGTGGCTTTTCTTGGCAGGACCAAACAATTACCTTACACCTTTCCGATAGGTCGGATGGTCTGGGTCTCAACAACTATATATAACCTGTTAGACACCAGCATCGTGCTCTCGCAGAGCAATTTCCTCTTATAAACCCACCATGACTTTCTCGCGACACGTGGAAAATGTACGTATTGGACCAGTGTGACGTATTTGTTATAAAGAGTTGGAACGCTTTATTTTAATTTTTAAATGGTACTAGATGGCATTACTTGGTCATAAAAATCCTAATGGTCACATGCTAGGAATGTTAACTGTCAGAAGAGTGGCATTAGTTTTGGTTTATTTCTTCGGGTGGGTGGGTATTGGGGGGGGGGGGGGGGGGGCAAACTATACCGTTGTTCTACAAAAGTGCATGTGGCCTTTCTCTCTAATGTATTACTTTATTTTCTCAGCCTCATCATTTGTGTGGAATTATCGGACAGGTAGAGGGGAGTTTTTGATGTTCTTATCTGCATTTTTGAAGTTGGGTTCACAATGTGAACTTCACATGTGTTGACACGTAATTTGAATTCTTATTGTCCAGTGTATAATAATGAGAGTTACATTTTTTAAAATTTGTTTCTCAGCAATATTATTGATATGTATATTAATTCAATAATATTATCAAAATGTGTGCTGCAATATAATGAAAACAAAGGAGGGGTCGATACAGGAGATTCTGTCATGCACCATTACCCTACTTTCCGAAAAACTGTAAATTGGTGCAGAAAGTTGTTTTAGGGATTTTCAGACATGGCTATTTTAAATGCAAATGCATTATGTATGAAAATTAAGGGTGAGAAATTATCAGCTCTGGAATTTAGAACTCATGTATTACACAAAATTTTGTCATCTCATATGTTGTCAAAATTGCACCAAAATCTGCTAAAACTCTCCATTTCGTTTGATTGGTTGACATTTTTTAAAACTTTACTCAGATAAAAGTATGTATTGGAGAAGATCTGTCCAAAAAGTATCACAAAAGAAAAATGCCAGAAAACTTACTATTTTGAATGTGAAGTGTGTGATGTAGGACTTTATGTTAATCAGTGTTTTGAGGCTTTAATACAAAGCAAAAACTTTGATAATATTGCATAAACATTATAAGCAAGGTTTGTATTATTATTTTTAAACACTGCATATGTGTATAATGCAATTTTGCTTTTTTTTTATGCAAAATAAAATTTGAATTTAGTTGACTATTCAAAGGAATATAAAACAATTTTATTGCATATTCTTAGAAATATAAAATTTATTTTTTGTCTAATAAATTTTCAGTACTGTCCTACCGCCACAAGAAAGTCCCCAGACAGCAGACGGTTTAGTGGCGGTCGCTATGGAAACAGGTTTTTTCCACTGCATTTTAGGTGTGACGGAAAGCGCTTCTTTCGATTTGGCGCAGATAGAACCAACGAAAATCGCATTTCGCTTTGTACTGAGCTCAATGCTAAACGCTTGCATTCTGTGATTTTTAAAGCTGTCAAGTAACTTGTATTGTGTTGCACACTTTGTGAATTTTGTCTAGTTTAAAAATGACTACATTTAAAAGTGGAAAGATTTTGCATTCGCAAGCATGTGCAATAGTCCACAATGTTACGGCATTTTTTGAAGAGGAAAAACCGCAAATTTTCTAAAAATACCAATTTCAAATGCATTGAAGAGAACTGCGGAAGCGACAGAGATTTCAGCGTCATCAGTTAAAACGATAAAATGTGAGGGGAAATCGCTTAATGAAACTGAAATACGTATTTTATCTATTTGAACAATTTATAATTATTGCTTAAAGAAGCTATTTTAAAAGTAACACAAAATGAATGGAAAAAACACAACACATTGCAAAAATAGAGAATATTTATTGGAAGAAAGATGGACTGATAGAAGATATTGTGAAGAAATTAATGATAAATCTGTCGGATAGCGAGTCAGACTCTTCTTCAAGTAAAAACATTTCAAGTGATTCGGACATAGTAGATAATAGTTATTCCAATGAATGTGAATGAATATTTTATAATTGATTGAAAAATATGAAAAGAATGAATATTTTGCTATATATAAATCAAAATCATAATATCTAAGTCATAATTTTGCTTATTTATCATTTATTTTTTCCTTTTTGCTGGCTAATAATTGTGTAACTTGCTGATTGAAAACTGTAATAATTTTCATTTAATTCGAAATTTAGTTTTAAACAAAATGATATAAATTCTAGCTTTAAATTGTAAGCTTTTCTCTCCCAAAATCGCCCGAACCTAAAAGAAAATATCTAAAACTACTTTGTTCTAATAGATTGAGGGCTTCCCGTAACCGCTGTCGCCTATAATAACAAATTATTTTCTGAGTTTAAATGACGAGAAATTTTTAAGTTAATTTATAATGTAATGTCATTTAATACGAAAATTTTGTTTAACTGTCGGATAAAAAACATCTACTATTTTCTTTTAGTACATCATAATAAACAAAACGGATTCTTCGCTTAACGAAGTGCGCTTGATTTGCCAAATGTTGCAGTCGATTTTAAACCCTTCTCCCTCCTTTCTTCGACTCGTCTACTTGCGGCAACCCTGTTCAGAGACTTTCTCGTGGCGGTAGGACAGTATCTATGTCGTAATATATACAAAAATCAAGTCAATACATATAAATATCAATTTTCTATGAAATTTTTAACTAATTAAGCTTAGTAAGAAAAGATCTTGTTCCCATAGCAATGCTTCTACGTTCTACCCTGAAAAGTGGAGGCCGGTGGGAACACTTCTTTCTACCAATTGTGGTTACAAAGAGATTAAGAAAAATAAAAAAGTTTAGACCATACTAGGTGTCATTAAACATGTCCTTTAAGCAGGAGCAATGGAATGAAGTCTGAAATGGAGACTGAAAAATCTTCTGATTCCCTAATATTTCATGACTGGAAGATACCGGTTAGTATGTGAACAAGGCTAATAACGTAAAGACTTATCGGTATTCAAGTAGTTTATCCTTTTCTATTATTAAAAAAAATTAAATAATCAAACACAAGTTGAATTTTTACACATTAAAACACTAAAAATCATAGTGTTTGATAGGCTAGTGTCAGATGAAAATTTTTGAAAGTTTTTTTTAATGTAATTTCTGGAATATCTTATAATCTGTATATTTTATAGAAAGAATATAACAAATAAATAGCAAATATATTTATTAAAATATTTATAGAAAATTTTATATAAATATAAAGTACAGATTTACCATTTTGCTCTCATTTAGTTTAATAATTGGTTAAATTTTATTTTATTTAATGAAAAATATTCTTAAAAATTATTTCAATTACAAAACAATATTAAAAATTATTTATTATTTGCTCAATCCAAAAAAAAAAAAAAAAAAACCATTCTCCATTCTATGGTAAATCTATCACGGAACTAAATTCAGTTCAAAAAGTTGATATATAATAATTAGAAATTATTCTGCTTGAAATTTTGGTGGCCTTTTCTCTTTAAATGCTTTTAGTCCTTCAACACGATCTTTTGTACCAATAACTTGTGCATAACAAGCCTGTTCAAATGCTAATCCAGAATGAAGGTCAACTTCCAATCCTTTATCAATAGCAATTTTGGCTAATCTAACAGCAATAGGTCCTTGCATTTTAATTTCTTCAGCTATTTCTAGTGCTTTAATATAAGCTGCATTTCCATCTGAATTCTGCTCAACTACATGATTAACTAGACCAATTTTATAAGCTTGCACACCATCTAATATACGGCCTGTGAATATAAGTTCTTTGGCTATAGCAGGTCCAACAATGCGTGGTAATAACTGAGTACCACCACCTCCAGGTATTATAGCAAGTTTTGTTTCCACAAGTCCCATTTTAGAAGACGATGCAGAAATTCGAATGTCACATGCTAGTGACATTTCAAGTCCACCACCAAGAGCTGGGCCATCTATAGCAGCAATTGTAGGCAGAGGAAGTTCTCTAAGAGTACCCAATAACTGGCGAATTTGAGAAACAAATGGCCCCACCTCCGATTCTGGCATTGATGCCCTCTCTTTCAAATCAGCACCGGCACAGAATATATTTTTTACTAAACTGTGGATAACGAGCACACGTGCTTCTTTGTCATACTTAGTCTCCTCTAGAACATATTTAAATGAGGCAAGCATGCTTTTACTAATGGCATTTTTGTTATCAGGTCTGAACAAACCCAATTTGATAATACCTTTATGCTGCCCATCACCACGTTCAAACACAATTCCAGGATCAGCAGAATTACTTATTTTGCACAGATTTTTGATTGAAGAAGTGAAAAATGTGTTGAGTTTATGGCAGTTTAACAACTTAAAACTGCTGTTGGACAGCATGATGGAAATCAGAGGCGTTTCAGCAAATATCACGTGATGTAATAGATATATTTTCACTTTAATATATATAACTAGTTTAGAAATATTTTAACTGACTTTTGTACAGTTCTTTATATATTTCCCATATAATTACACTATCTCATGTTTAACATACGAAAACATTTAATAGCATACGAGAAATATTTGTTTGTTTACATTTAACGACTACCGTGATTGAAGTGAAAGTGCTTATTACGGTACTTACGCACATGGGCCTGAAATGAATTTTCACATGGTATTTTCGTCGGAGTTCGTTGCAGAGTATAGGGCTTGGTGTTTATTATGCTTGCCAGGCTTTGGATTAGCTTATGAATTATAGAGCTTTCCTGTCCGGAGCTGTTGTAACAGTGCAATTGTAAACAAGTCCGAACCGATAAGCTGTGCACCCACTTTGTTGATTATCCAATAAGATGTTAAAATTTTATAAGATTTATTAAATTGTTTGTAATTTTTTTATATCTATCGATGTATACAATTAATGAATACTAAATTTGATACATATGTCAGTATGTATGTGCTTTATTTTATTTTATCCCCATTATTGTTATGCTATAACTATAGTTTTATATATCTATACAAGGGGTATACGTGTTGCATCCACATTTCCAGGGGTACTTAAACCATGTAAGGTTAGAAAAACACTGATTTAAAAAATACTTAAGGGTTTTAGAATTTCAACTTGTACATCAGGCTTAGATTTGTTTTAATTTCAAGTTTTCAGTGAAATGTTATCTTTTTCATCGGCATTTGATATATATAAAACTAAAGATCTCTGAATTCAAAATCGGAGTAAAATTTTTTTTTGTACCATGACTAGATTTTTTACTAGTCTCTTTTCTGTTGATTAGCCCCCCCCCCCCCCCCCATATCCAATTTTGAGCCTGGGTACCAAGTCGAACTCAGGGCCCTAGATAAAACAAAGTGGAGGGGGTATCCCTTTTTTCTGTATTATTTGGGGTAGAGTTGAATTTCATAAAATATATCAAGTATAAGATGATTTATGAGAGACCTTTCATATAATGGCAAGTGGTATGTACATTTCATTTTAGAAGAAATATATTTATACTCTTGCATGCGTATTTTGTATAGTCATACAAATTTTTGGAATAATCGAAAGTGACATCGCCAGAACCAGAAGTGTAAATCATTAGTGACCCCTCCGAAATTGGATGCTGAATCAGACATTATATAAGCTATTCATGTAATTAATCTTGAGAAAAAGGTATTGTTAAAAAAAATGACAATTTTTTAATCGGAAGTGACATCTGTTGAACCAGAAGTGGAAATCCTTAATGAATTTTTCTATCCCCTAAAAAATTTGATACTGAAACCATATTAGTCATCATCTAAGCTCCATCCATAGCCAATCCTGAGAAATAAATGTTTGAAGGAAAATGAAATTTTTTATCCATTGGGAAAATAATTGTAAATAGAATTCCTTAATGAACCCCTCCTTCGTCCTTCTCCCTGAAATCACACCAGTCATCACCTAAGCTCTATCTATAGTCAATCGAAATATACATTTCAAGGAAACATTTAGAACCAAAAGATGAAAAATTGCAAGTATAAATTCTTAGAAAACCAAATCCCAGAGGAAGGTCCCTATCTTCCTCTGGAATTTAATGCTGAATCCATATCAGTCATTATATAAGCTCATAAAGAAAAAAAAAATAATAATAATAGAAAAAAAAAAATAGATGTTGCAAGGAAAATGTACATTTTTAAAATGAAAGCGACATCTCCACAACCTGAAGTTGAAATTCTGATTTCTCTAACCCCTTCTAAATTTGATACTGCAGTCATCGTCTAAGCTGTAGCCAATTCCGAAAATTGATGCTGCAAGGGAATTTTTTTGAACCGGAAGTTGTAAAATATCCAAATTAAAAATTCTTCTTGAATCCCTTTACTTTCCATCACCAAAGCTCTATAGTCAGTCTCAGAAAATGGATGTTTCAAGGAAAAGGGAAAATTTTGAACTACAAATGTAGGAAGAACCGTATATGAAAATCTTTAGTGAACCTCCCTACCTCCTCTAGAATTTTTGTTAGATCCACATCAGTCCTTATCTTAAAGCTCTCGGTATCTATAATAGATCCTGAGAAATTGATTCTTCAAAAAATTCATTTTTGCAGTCAACAACCACTCGGAAGAAACAGTTATTAGTGTTACAGCTGAATTACCTCCAATTTGTGTGCATATGCATACATAAAATATAATATGTCTGAAATATCTCGGGAACTTATCAGACAATCAATTTTCATTTGTTTTATAACTTTTTGATAGAAATAGTACATGCACAGATATGTGCCGTTTTTGTGCATCAATCATTTCGACTCATTGAAAAATCCTAAGACACAAAGTTCTGAGCTTTTGAAAAGAAATTCATTTTTTAACAGTTAGCAGCAAAAGTTAGTGTCCTCAAAATGCTCTACTAATATTATCCTAAGAGGCTTTAAATTCCAAATTTTTTAAAACTACCGATTGAAATCATTTTTGATTTAATACATTATATAAGTCTATTACAAAATCATATTTTCTAAATTACATTGATTTTACAGTTTTTCATTGAATTTCATCTTTTATATGGTGAATTAACTCTATTCGAATGCCAATTCGCCAAGTATCGTGCCACAATTAAAATAATAATGGCGTTGAGAACAGTTTATACCAGCATAGCGGGATCAGTAACATTTTATTTTCTTTATATTTTCTCCCTAGATACTCCCACATTCGTATAATCCGCCAATATAACTTTAATAAAATGAAGTTCATCTAAAATATTTTTGTTTCATATAACTAATTCTTTTATTCTAATTTATTTTTATAATTACATTAAAAGAATGAAAGCATCAAGTTAATTCAATATTATATTGCCATGTGTTGTTCTAAACTCATTCATTATGTTCATAAAATATATCTTCCAAAATGTATCAGTTCTGATATGAGATAAAATGTCAAATGAGTACCCAGAATTATTTATCGAGGGATTGGGGTCACACAAGCTTAAGGCTAAACAACACAGTTTGTATGTACAAAAAATCCCACATAATGAAAAAATCCTTTTCTAATTAGGATTTAGGGAGAGGGGGCAGATCCCTAAATCTCCCCCTTCCCCTGGATACACCTTGTAACATATAACAGAAAATGTGTGAATTTCCTCTTTCAATGAGCACAGTTCCTACTAATTACCAAGTTCAACATAAAATCATACAATATAAAGTAAAAGTTTAAAAACGTATTATCATACCTGCCAAATCTCCCGATTTTTCCGGGAGTCTCCCGAATTTTCAGGCAATCTCCCGAACTCCCGAAAAATTCCTAAATCTCCCGAATTTTTACAATAATTAGAAAAAATCCCTACAAAAGGGATTTTCCTGAAAAAATCCCTATGCAGACGTGCCAACTCTCCGGATTTTGGTCGGAGACTCCGGATTTTTCATTACTTCTCCGGCCTCCGGATTACTAACGAAATTCTCCGGCGTTTTTTGTTGGAAATTTATCAATTAACCAGACATGGTATAATTCCTCGAAAACACCAATTTTCCGCATTTTTAGCACGAGTTTTATCATTCCCGGGATCGTAGCAAATCCATAATACAATGCAGGGTAATGCCAATCAAATTAACGTAGATTTACGGCCGCGTGTAATGTAAATTAAGATCTCGATCGCTTATTTTATGAAAGTAATAAATATATACTTCTTCAAAGGTTGTCTAATTCAGCATAAATCGCTAAAATGTTATTTTGTTCATTAATTTTGCATAAACACTTCGATTGCGCAATTCAGTTTGTTTTCATGAATCCCGGAGAGTGCAATAATATCTTTTTCCATCCATCTTAATCTTCTACATATTGCATATTAGATCGACTAAACTAGCTTATTTTCTTATTCTGATTAATTACTACTGTTAATTTCTTAATTATTTTCGCATAAACAGTGCGATTGCGCAATTCAGTTACATCGCGTGAAATGCCGAGAGTAAGTTAGTATCTTTTTCCATCCATCTCCATCATTTAAATGTTGCATATTAGATCAGCTAAACTAGCTTATTTTCATATTCTGATTAATTATTGTGGTTAATTTCTTAATTATTTTCGCATAAATAGTGCGATTGCGCAATTCAGTTACTTCGCGTGAATTGCCGAGAGTACGTTAGTATCTTTTTCCATCCATCTCCATCATTTAAATGTTGCATATTAGATTGACTAAACTAGCTTATTTTCATATTATGGCTAATTATTAAGGTTAATTTTTTGATTATTTTTGCATAATACAAATTTTTCTATTTTGAAAAATCGGTATGAACTCTGTGAAGGGATAGTGAAGAATTTAGTAAGGAGTTCTTAAAAAAAGCAAAAAGAGCTACTACTTTATTTTTAAGTAGTAAGAAGGATTGAATTTGACATTTTTTAATTATATAGAACTTTTACGTGCTGTATTTTTACTTACCAAAAGATTTCTTTTATTCAATATTTTATCTGCAGAGAAGTGTTTCTGTGTCAAAGACATGTGAATGATTATTAAACAGTAACCAATGACATTTTTCTTTATGCATCATATTCAGTGTAATGAACACATTGTTATAGACTCTGATGAGAATAACTCTAACGAATGTGCTTATTTTTTAAAAGATGATTTAATTCTTTTGTATTCGTTGAAATTAAATTGTGTTTATAGATACAATACAGATTTTTTATCATATTTGTCTATTTTTTATGGTGCAGTTTTGTAGTAGAGGGAAAAAATCCCTATTCTGTCTTGAAAATTCCCTTTTATGCTTTCTGTAAAAAAATAAATTGTTATCGCGCTGTTCGATTTTTGTCGCGAATTGCAAATATTTAAAAATCTCCCTAATTTTCATTTTCCAAGGTTGGCAGCTATGTATTATAAACACTAAAGCATTCATAACATTCTTTAATGCAATATTTTGCCTGAAATTTTGTACATATTTAGCTATAGTTATTTTAAAGGAATGAATTTACAAAGTAGTATTGAAATGTGATAAAATAAATTTAATTTATTTTAAGATTAACTTTGTTTTATGATTAAGATATCTAAAAATAATATTTGAAAAATATAAGAAAATTATTTTGAACATACCTTAAATCTTAGATGGTAGCAATGGGATGGATATTCCTTCTTAATCTATTGTTTCAGCTAATAATTTTTTTTATAAAATTTAGTTGCATGTTGGGAGATGCACTAGCACTGATGAGATTATTATAGTATTGCATGAGAAATTAAAACAAACTTGCTTTTTGCATTTTCTTTAAAGCAATATCAGCTATTACATCATTGAAATCAATGTGGGAAGCAAGTTCATAACTTCGAGGAGCAATTTAATCTGATAGTAGCTCTTTGGCTCTGTAGAAAGAAACTAGAATTTACCTTTCTACAGCCCTGCATTTAGTTGTCACTTCCGAGAGGTGACAATTTAGTTGGATACCAGGACACCACATCACGTTAATTGGTTTATGAGAAGGGAAGATAAGATCTTCCCTTCCCAAACTTATAATTTTACAAAGAAAACCTGTAAGCAAGGATGGTCTCTGTTGTCAGTTGGATGTGATTGATATAAGCTGTAAACTTCAATGAATGAGCGAAAGCAAACTTACTCGCTAGGGTTATAAACGTATCTATTTTATCAGTGCAATTCTAGAAAATTGCTAACTGCTTTCCCTATAGTGATCGTTTCTTTTTATTGCCATCATCTTTCTTAACATCATCTTTCTTAACAACAAATAATCGACAGATTCTGCTGTTAAACACAATGACACTGTGCAGCTATCTCTACTCAGATGACATGTATTGAACTAAGGATACCTTCTTTCAGCCTTTTTTGACTATTTTGGAAATCAAACAATCTTCAAGTAATTTAGAAAAAAAAATTATAAATTCATATACAGCTGTTCTACAGTAAACATATTTATTCTTAGCAATGTTCACAGGCCCCTAACAGTCTCCAGGCCCCACTACCGTGGTCCCAACTGACCCCCTCCCCCTTTGTGGGGCCCTGCTGTTGATAGCCATTTTCATGTTTTTATTTGAATGATTGATTTGTCAAATTTATCCAGAAGAAAGAGGCTCTCTTTTGCCTCTAAAACTGGTTAATACCTTTATTT
The DNA here is from genome assembly GCA_951213105.1 of Amaurobius ferox. Lineage (NCBI taxonomy): Eukaryota > Metazoa > Arthropoda > Arachnida > Araneae > Amaurobiidae > Amaurobius > Amaurobius ferox. The sequence continues at coordinate 82,536,958 of OX578135.1, read as the reverse complement.
ATTCGTTTTACAAATGAAGATATTTTTTAGGTTATTTATAACTCTAATTTGAGTAATGTGATTTTAAATGGAAATTATTAGAGTGACTCCTAAAAGAGTCCCGCCCCACTCGAAGGTATATGGGAAGAATCAAAAGTTGTTGCAACAGAGCACCTGGGACATCTGTCCTGTAGCAGTGACGACCTTTCCTGGAACATCTGTCCACGTGCGGCCCTGTAGCAGTGACGACCTCCCCTGGAGCATCTGTCCATGTGCGACCCTGTAGCAGTGACTACCTCCCCTGGAACTCCACAACACCGTAATGGCACTGAACATGCAAACCAGTGATGGCAAGTACTAACACAAAAGGAAGATGCTGAAGAAACAGCAACCAGAACCTGCTTCTAGCGATATTCACCCTCTGTCCAAAGACATTTTATTTAACAGCAGATCACAAACTGATGTGCAACTGGTGTCATCAGAAGATGCACGAATCTAATATATAAGCACAACACAGTATAGGCAAATGAAAAGTGAACTTGTTGTTCAGAAAATATTCCCATAAGAGAAGGGACTTCATTGGAATTTCATATTCTCCATCATCATCTTTTGCACTGCTCCTTCCCAGTGGTCTCTTCCATTCTGCGAGGTTCATTCATCAAGCTGGATTTTTGAAACTGACAGACCCTTAGCAAGTTGACCTCTTTAACTTCTTCAAGTGGTCACTATCCCTTGCGATCGTTCATCACATTATATACTTTAGTTTCATCCAAAGTTAAAGTCACAAAATAACAACTTCGAAATTCTGCAATAATTTTTATAATAAATTTAAAACAAATTTTATTATGGTATAGTAGCAATATCCAACACAGTGAAGATGAGGTGTATTAATTGTACAAATGATTAGAGTAATTCAAACTTCAATTTGATATTACTAAAAAATTTTTTTTTTATTAAAACAGTTTACAGTTTTTCTATCTGACATCATTTTGAAATTCCCATACCATAGCTGCGAACTCTACTGATTTTTCGGGGAAACTCCTGATTTTGGGTGATTTCTCCCAATTTTGGATGAAACTCTCCCAGTTTTTGTCAATTTTTTAGAATTCCCTAAAGTTAGAAATTTTTCAATAAAAATTCTCTGTTAAAGGGAATTTTAATTGAACTTGCAGCTGCCATTTTGATTCTTCTGTATATGTGTATATGAACCTAGTACCAGTGAGTACTAAGTTGCATCATTTTCACATTATTGATGGATACTACTTTAAATAAGTTTGATTTCGCATATATATTACATTGCCATGTAATATTGAAACATTCGTCTCCATCTATGTTTAATGTAAAATTATGTGAATGAAAATTACACAACATTCATTTCATAGTAGTAGGTTTCATTATCAAGCATTATTTTCATAAAATACTGACTATTTTTTAAGTGTGAATTTGTGGGTATAGATTACATTCCCGTGCAATGTTGAAACATCCTTTTCCATGTTTAGTTTCAAATTATGTGAATTAGAAAATGCACAACATTCATTTCTTTGCAGTATGTTTCATTATTAATTAAAATTTGTGTAAAATATTTATTATTTTTTAAGTGAGATTTCGCGGGTATAGATTAAATTTCCATGTAATGTTTAAATATCCTTTTCCATCCATCTTATTTTTGATAAAATCTCAAATTAAACAGTACTTTCACATTTTTGCAGTTTACATAAAAATGAAGGATTATTTTCTTTAAAATATGCTCTTTCCCTTATTTTCTAGGCAATAGAGTCCCTAAAGCATTTCCCTATCCACATTCAACTAATTAACTAAATTACAACTGAAGTGGAACATCTTTTATTTCTGTGAGCACCTCCCCCCCCCCCCCACTCTAAACCTTCTCTCTGTTTATGCCACTATGTTTTTTTTTTATATACACTGCACTATGTAAAAACATTTTTCTTATGCAGTAGGCATTTTCAATGTTACAGTGAGTTATCATATTTAGAAAAAAAAAGCATATATATTTTTGGGGATATGTAAAAAAATCCCTATTTTTCTTTAAATGATATTGAACATTTTACACTGACTTGTAGAGCACTGTAAAAACGGTTTCACTAACACCGTCTGCCATATAAAATTCCATAACGGCTCACTGGAACTATTTGGTCAAGTCCATGTCACGATCCTGTGTTAACTGGCTTCAGCATGTGCAAACAGCACACTGATACATTCTGACTATAACAATTTGCTTCCTGACATACAATGCCATCTACTAGTGCAAATACAATGCTCTGTGTATTTAAACAATGACACTATTACAGGAGTCTCACTTTCAGTTAGGCTACCCTTATAAATAAAAGTTTGTAAGTAAATAAGAAAATTTCAAAATAATTAGAAATGATTAAAGTAAAAAAAAGGTATTTTCAAAATTAAATTTTATCATATTTATGACTAGTGAATATTATTGTATGAATGGATCATTAACCATTTATATAAATTTTGTATGAAAAATATGTAAAGATTTTTTTGTTTGTTTATTATGTCTAGATAATTTGATGTCACCATGCTACCTCCTGATACTGAAGATAAAACATCCACAAATCCTTCTATGCCTACAAAACAGAGACCTAGACTCAATTTGTTTTCTAAATCTTTTCTAAAAGCAATAGAAGATGTGAAGAAGGAAAAATGTAGCCTCCGTAGTGATCCTCCACCATTGGATTCATATGTTGAAGACAATAAAAGTATGTCCTCATAATTTTCTAACTTAAATAATATTTACTGATATAATTACTAATAGCAGTTACTGATATAAATTATCTAACAGTTATCACCATTTATAGCAGATCTCAAGAAATATTAAAATAGGATTTTTTACATCAGAGATACTCTTCATATTCTAGTCCAACACAATTAAATCAACCATAGATCCTGAATGGTTTGTTAAAATAGTAAAATTCTCTATAAACATAATTAAAAATGGTGACAACTATGTTTATTATTGTATCCAGGACTATTTTTCTAAAAAAAGTTAGCTGGTACTCAATTAATAGTGCTAGATTAAAATTTGTGTAAATATTTGATTTATGAGTTGATAAAAGAGAGGGGGGGAAGAGAGTTATTATGTCATTTTATTTTTACTGGTACATACAAGATAAGAGGTAGGTACATACAAGTTAACAGATAATTTTACCAGTTTAAATTAGAAATAACAAAATATTTTGCATATTACAGAACTAGCTCCAAATGTCAGACATCCTTCTAAAATCTTTGCACCGATTTCCTTCTTTGCTTTTCGTAATGGTACAGGTTTCTGTAATCAAAGGGGAAAATTTCCCCTTAACTTGGATTCTGCGGGGATTTTGAAATATCAGAGAAAGTTCAAAAGCTTCACAACAAAATGGGTCATTCCGTGTCAAATCAACAAATGGGGGTGGCATCATAGTAATGGATTTTGATCAAAAATTAAAATTAGCTTCGAAAGCCAGAATTTCAATTAAAAAAAAATGTAGAAGGGGAGATTTTGCCCCTTGAAACATCGTTCAAAGTCATATTTCTGTGAAAAGTGATGTTCATTCTTTCTAAAATAAAACCACTTGTATTTGTCACAAAGCAATATTTCAGGTGCCATTTTAAAGCTAAGATTTCAAGCTTTCATATGATATAAACTAATTGTAATATTTTTCTTTAATGAAATCCTTTTTAAGCACTTAAATTTGAAATTTTTGAAGTTTTTTTTCTCATGTTTAAGATGTTTTCAATTTGGCTGATGAAATTTAAACATGGATAAAATATGGTTGATTTAAAGAGTTGGAAGTGTTTTATAAGCACAAAAAAATTTAAGCTTCTAATCCACTTTTTACTTGGGATTGCCAAAATTTCAAAAATGATCACTTTTAACACTCCTGAAACCCCATGTGGGGCATAATTTAAAAATCTAAAAACTGATTTAATAAAATAACAAATCTATGTAGATAATCAAGTGAAAGGTTTTTTTTTTGTATATTTTATCCTTTTTATTTTTAAAGTTGAAAAAAAGAAGTGTCATTTGCATATGAAATTTTTTTGCAACCAGAGGTTATTTATTCGTATTTAAATGCCTAACCAAAAATATGTTGTTTTACCTGCCTATTTGTTCCTTTCTTATTATTAACATTACTTTAAATGTGATTTCATCAATTTTTATTGTAAATATCATTGCTGAGTGTTTTGCATCTGATAGCATTTAATTAAAAAATTAAAGTTTCTGCGCATTTAGAATATTCACCAAATATGCAACTTTCATCTTCTGTTGAGCAAACTATCATTTTTAGCAATAAAAGTAATATCTCAGCCTTTATATTTATTGCTAAAATCATTAGTTTTATATTGGATGATAGCTGCATACATATACACTGTGAGTACCACTAGCACCAGTTAAGATACACCATTAGGGTCATAACTCTGCAAATTGCGAAAAGCCTATCTTGTAATTTAGATGGTTTAAATTCAGTATACAATTCTTTTAAGATTTCCTAAAAGCAAGCATTTTTGCTTTAATTCTAGTATTCCTGTAGTAGATTGTACAAATAAACACTTTTTCTTCCCTGGAAAATAACAGCTGATTTCATTACATGTAAAGAATGTGCAAACTGTTTCCTTCACTTTCAAATCAAGAGCTCTACCTTTTTTTAATTGAGGAAAGAACTATGTTTTTGAGGTCTTTAGTTCTGTGAACTAGATACTGGTTAGCTCCAAACTCTTATAATTGTTTTAGTAGCCCAACTTTGAGGCATAAGACTTGAATTTTTAATTTCTTCTGGTGTTGAACTACTTTTGTTATATTTTCCCTTTAGTTTTGGAATTAAATTAGTGCAATCTTCACACTGTGAGCTAGCTAGATGTGAAGAGTTCTGATGACTGTTCGGAAGGTAGTTCAACATCTAAACTTCTTACCAACTAAGTTTAACAGCTTTTTGAGTCAAGTTAACATATCATTTTGAGTTTTGTCTTTCCATGTGATTTTTTTGGCGTTGACTTAGGTTTTTTTAATTGGTGAGACACCTAATACATTACATGCTATGTTGACTGTTTCAATGGCTATTTCACTAGTCTGATATTCATCGGAACTACTCTTTTTGAAATTCTCAGTGGTTCACCTTTACTTGAGCATAAAGATTTACCAGGTATAAGATCATGCAAGTTTGTTGCTTTCTGTTGTTCTATAAAGTAATTGATCTCAGGCTTTTACTTACTCGAGCTTTATGAGATGAAAATGGATCGCAGCGAGAACAATCTACTTAAGAATCAAAATTAAAAAATTTGTCTGATAAAATATGAAGCAGCATTTCCAATGGTAGACATCATTTCCAATAGAAATGCAACTAGACTGCTGTTCAGCTCAATGTTTCACATCAAACTGATTTAACTCTTACACGTACAAAACTAAGCCAATGCCCAGTGATTCCAAAATCAGATGTGACCTCTGATCTATTTCTCCCTCATTTGCAACCCAGTAGAGTTGCAAATGTCTGTTGCTTGTCCAGAACGAAGGCTCCTGGTTAAGAATCAGAGCATATCTGAGAAAGATGTTTTTTAAAGAAATTAAAGAGAAAAATAATTGTTTTATTAAATTTCATATTTTTTCAGCGTAATAGATGTTTTAATTTATTTTCATAATATATAATTAAGTAAGAAACATGAACATTTATTTATTATTTTATTGGATTTTTTTTCTAAAGATAAAAAATATGATGAAATCTAATGAATAATTAATTTAAATGATTAAACATATATTCGAATGTACAAGCAAAATGGCATTTTTTGTACAAACATTAAATATGAATAACTAATTCCCTATCATTTAAAATTTTTAATACAGAAAATGTCACTTTTCTTTTGAATTTTATAAATAGAAAGGAAGAAATATACAAAATTTGATAATACATATGATCATCTGTGTGTATTTGTGTCTTCTTTGAAACAGTTTTTATATTTTTAACTTCTGAACTGTTCTTTCTTCTTGGGGGGGGGGGGGGCTTAAAATTGGTAATTTTCATATCAGTTGAAGATAGTGCAAAGTTAGAACATTGAAAGAACTTTTTGCTTGAGGTAACATGGTACAAATAATATTTTGATATGACTTTTTTAACACAGACAACTTCTCTTTCTCTCCCCCCCCCCCCAATCAAAAGCAAGAATATATGAAATCGCCTTTAAATTAATGTTAATGATAATAAAGAAAGAAATTCACAAGCAAAACAACATATTTTTAAATAGACATTTATTTATTTATTTATTTTAAATAGACATTTACTTATTAATACTTAAACAATAAGATTTAAGTATTAATAAGTAACGTCCTGTTTTGAAAATTTTCCATCTGTTGAAAATGTCACTTTTCTTTTCAATCTTAAAAATAGAAAGGATAAAATATACAAAAAAGGACCTTTTACTTGACTAACTGTATGGAGTTGTTGTTTTATTGAACCAATTTTTAAATTTTTAAATTATGTCCCACATGGGGTTTTGGGGGTGTTAAAAGTGATCATTTTTGAAATTTTATAAGTTTGGTAACCCTAAAACCCAAGTAAAAAGTGGAGTAGAGACTAAATTTCTTCCAGGCTAAGACTATGGGAGTAGGGTAAGATGTGGTAAAAATTTGAAGATTCAGATTAATTTCTTTTATTTATTTTAAGAGACCTAAAAATTGCATTTTTAGCAAAATTGATGCTAAATTTCAACGCTGAATTTCAACCCCTCAGATTGCAGGTAGCCAAACATTGCAATGACATGAAATGTTGTCCTCTTTAAGACTAGTAAAATAGTTTTTATCCCAAGTCTGTATCTTTTTTTAGTTCCAAGATTTAAGTTTACGTGAGCATCAAAATTGGCCAAATTTATAGTCTGCCATGTTAATGGCCGTACCTAAAAAACAAACAATAAGAAAAAAATTTAAAAATTGTTTTTTATCTATTGGAGTATGTAGGAACATATGTGCAAAATAAAAAAAAATTTAAAAATGGTCATGCAACCAAATATTCTATTTTTTTGTTGATTTCACACAGAATGACCCAAATACAAAACTTACTGTTTTTGTTAAAAATATAACATAAGAAAAAATTCACAGAAATATTTATATTTTAAATACAGTAATACATATTATTAATATACATTTGTAATTAATATATTTTTATTTTTGGGATATTTTAAATTCTTAAAACTTATTTCTGATGTTTTAAGGTTATCTTTAAATCATTGTCAGTTAGTTTACTTCATTTTTTCTATTTCTTAAAATTTTTCCAAATTTACAGATTTTTTATTTATCTACTTCATTTTCTGAATATTTTAAACATTTATGGTCGCTAAATACTTTCTTATTTTGTTCAAAATCTTTGTTTATCAGGTCTTTTTAGGTATTTCTTGATTTTCAGAATATCCTAAAATATTGAATTTATCATGCATTATTTAAATACTTTTTGGGGCAATTTTGAATCCATTTTTTTCTATTACAATTTAATAATTCTGGATTTTTTTCAGATTTTATTTTTTGCAAATTACCAAATATATTTCCGATATTACTTGTTTCCCCCCCCCCCCCCTATATTTTCTTTTTATATTTTCTCATATTGATTTTTTATTCTTTATTTTTTCAAACTGGAATACAATTTGCAATGATTTATTGCGTTTTTTTCCCTAGATAAGGAGGGCCACCATGATGTTTTTTTAATTTATTATCAATAACTTTCGGTGTTTTTTTATTAATTCATATCCCCTTTAAATATGAGCCATCTAGCTCAAGTTTAACTTTTAGTTTTACAAGTTTATGTGTTTTGACTAAAATAATTTATATGCAATGTAAAAATTTAGTTTATTATTTTAGTGGCATTGTGTAGCACAGTGAATCCTATTCTTTTGTGACTTATAAGCCTCTTTTTTTCTTGAAGTATTTTTTTCATTACTTAATACTTCATATTTACAATTTACAACCTGTAATTTGTCCATTTTGTCAATAATATGATAAGCCATTTTGTAAAGGAAACCCTTGTTTGAAATTTAATAATCCCTTGTTTGAAATTTAATAATCCACTGATCCGAAACCACAAAGTCTGAGTAAACCAGGAGATATATTGGGGCTCTGCAGGACTATTACCTATAATGGCTGAAAAAGTGAGTGCATAATTTATCTATGGACACACCTGACAACTTAAAGATTTTGATCTTATGTCAGTAGTATTATGGAATCTGGTAAAATAGATATAGGCTGGAATCTGGAAAATATAGGGCCGTTAAACCATACTGCAAGCAGAAATGACTTGGTTTAAATTCATTTTTAGCAATTACAAGTTGTCATTTTTGTAAGGGATAAAAGTAATACCTTTTTGATCTTTTTAATGAAAAGGGGTCAATGGGGGGTATCGAAAGGGGTATCATATTTTACTATTGTATTATAGTTTTGTTTCTTCCACTTATTAATAAGTGGAATAATTATAACATAATGAATTATTCACTTATGTATAATTACTTTTGTAAAATAATATATATTTGAGTTCTAATACCACAATTTTTAAAAATCAGATTTGCACAAAAGAGGTTACACACAAAAGTAAAAAATATTTTGTGGGCAAAAATATGTGGAAAATGCTAACTTTTAGAGGCGTAAAATTTGGGTTTTATTTTAACAAGTATACATGGGGAAAGTTTTTACAAAATTGAATTTTATTTCTGCAAGATTCACATAGTATATATATATATATTGCATTGCATATTAATTGCAGTTTAACAAGTTATATGTATATCCTAGGTGGAGATCTGCCTTCTACAAATATTAACAGTCCAAAAGAAGAGGAGTTAAATGCCTGCAGTAAAAGAAATATCACAAGAACTGTTTCGAGTCCTTCATCAAATTATGAAAATGATATGCATAGAGAAAAGCCATATGAAAACTCTAAACCTTATTACTCTAGAAGTAATAGTGAAAATTATCCGGATAAGGAATGTAGTTTAAGGAATAATAATAAAAAACTGCAAAGTGATAATAATCATTTTAATAGAAGTGATGTAAATGTTCAAAATTATAAAGATAGTGAAAATTATTGTGGATTTAATAGCAAAAGCCATCAACAAAACAATTCCTCTACAGAATATTGTACTAAAAGATATAGTACTGGGTTGAAAAATGAAAATTCCAAATGGCAAAATAATAGCAAAATTGGACATTTTGGTTACGGAGATCAGCATCAACTTTCAGATACACAACAGGGTAAAGAATCAAAGAATTTTTGTGACTCTGCTATGAGAAACAATCAACAAGATGTTTTTTCAAGAGAATATAATAACAGACCAAAAGAAATCCACCAGAAAAGGCATTTCTCTGATGCAAATAGCTATTTTAATAACAATGGTTACAGCCAAGCTTTAGATTCACAAGTGGGCAAAAAAAGTGAGTTTTTTTGTGAATATGACACAAAAAACAATAAAAAAGATGATTGCTATAAAGAGGATAAATCTAGATCAATAAGTAGCTTTCAGAAAAGGCAAACTTCTAGAGGAGCTAGGCATTTTAGTTATAGTGATCATAGTCAATTCTCAGATACACAACAGGATAAAGAATCAAAAAATTTTTGTGACTTTGATATGAGAAACAATCAACAAGTTGCTTTTACAGATGAATGTAATAGCAAACCAAAAGAAATCTATCAGAAAAGGCATTTCTCTGAAGGAAATAGCCATTTTAATAGTCAGGAAATAGCCAGTGATTACAGCCAAGCTTTAGATTCACAAGAGCGCAAAAAACGTGAGTCTTTTTGTGAATATGACACAAAAAACAATAAAAAAGATGATGAAGATAGAACTAGATCAATGAGTAGCTTTCAGAAAAGGCAAACCTCTAGAGAAGCGAGGCGTTTTAGTAGTAGTGATGATCACAGTCAATCCTCAGATACACAACAGTTCAAAGAACCTAAAACAATTTCTAAATATGGAATGAAAAACAACCAGCAACATTTTTTCACTAGAGAAACCAGCACGAAACCAAAGAATAACTATCAGGAAAATCAATCCTGTAGAGAAAATAGTCATTACAATGATCTTAATGATGTAATGATCATTTTAGATACAGAGCAGGATGAGGAATCTGTGAATTATATTGAATTTACCAAAGCTTGCCACCAAAGAAATGTTTCTGAAACAGAGGGAACCAGTGGTGGCTTCACAATATCATTTCAAAATACTGAACTATTTGAATCACCAGGTTCGACTTTAAGCCCCAGCTGTGATATACAATCATCTGATATTTCACAAAAAATTGTGGATCCAGTCCTTCTAGATGAGAATACAGAATTTTTTCAGCATTCAGAAGGTGACTTCATTCCTCCTCCACAACCACCAAGCAGAACTCCCACTGAATTCAATATTTCTACTTCTTTAGTTTCAACTGTAAATTCCAGCGGGATTTCAGAAACAAATGATGTAAGTAGTTTTCTTTTTCTTTTTTTTTTATTAGAAAGCTACAGTTTTCAAAAAATGACCCAAGAGGATATGCCTCAGTGAGATTTTTAAAAAATTTGAATTCTTTTTTTAATTATTTTATGTCCTAACATGATTTTGAGCGATTTTTACACAAATCAGTCCCTTAGTGATTAAAAATATTATCGTGAAGTTTCCATTTTAGCACTATCCGAAAGATTGAGAAATTTTCTTTCACACAAACATTGAACAAAATCCAATCAATTAATAGATGAATTTTCATAAATTTTTAAAAAATATGTACTTTTCATGTGTTTTAAAACATCACAAACTTTTATATTGACTGACAAAATAATCGACTGACAATCCCATCTTCATAATTTATCAGATGTTTCTTTGAATATTAAACAGTGCTGCAATCAAAAAATGTTTCTGCTGTATTCCGTTCATTAATTATGAATTTTTATGTAAAGCCTCATAAATTTTCAAAAGAAATCAAACACCGAAATGAATAAAATATTTTCTGTGTAAATAAACAAAGTATTTTTGCTGTGTATGGTGAAAAGTTCAATGACAGCGCCTTTCTTTTTTCCTCTACGCGTCAGTCGAAATATTCAATGGAGATGAATCTCTCTGTCTACCCTCATCTAAAGAAATTCCGTTGAAAATAGAACCGAAAAGAAAATGCCCAAATTTTTTACCTGACCTACTTATAGTTCTCTAATAGACTTGTAATCTATGCCACAAGGAAGAAGTTGGGCTGCTGTATTGTCATTTTTTATGCCAGATTCTACAGATCTGGCATTTTTTGTTTTTGTACAAATCTGGTATTTTTCATTTCTCTTTGGCATATTCTTTTTTAGTTATACATTTGGCACATTTTTGCCATATTTGAAAGTGTTAACTATTTCCCCATTTTAAAGGTATTTTAGCATTTTTTCTGTAAAAATATCACATAATAACATAAATCCCCCCCTCCCCCCCCTAAATTTTGACAAAGACTGAAATTATTAATATTGGTGATGAAAATGTGAAAGATTTTTTCGGAAATTTGAAGCATTTCTGTGTAATTTTTATTAATACAAATCTATAATACTTTTAGATCAGACAATGTTTATACTTATTACTTTCCCTATATACATAATGTAAAAGGAAAGTAGTTTCAAGCATCCCTTAACTTGAACTGAATGTCTTTAACGTGATATCTGTGTGTGCCCTTGAGTTTGTAGATTCGATTCAAGAATAACTGGAATGTTTCATATGAAATTTGGTACAGATATTAGAATCAGTGAATATAGGAAGCCTATTAATTTTAATTTTAAACACAATCAAATATCCAGAACTCCCCTAAATTTTTGAGTGAAATATTTAAAAAATCATTAAAACATCAAAACCTTCAATAATGTTACATAAATTATTATTTCATATGATGCAAATTTTAGAAGGCTATATGGATCGTTGTCAAGATGCTGCACATTTTTCTAATACATTTATAAAAATTTTTACATAAAATTAAGAAAAAGTATTAACTATCATGAAATATGTTCATTTTCCATGCATTATTATGTGACAAATTTATCAACATCAATCTCTCGGATCCAGTTCATTCCATTTACAAAAGAAGATACTTGTGTAATAGCTTTGTATTTTGATGACCAACAATTCAAGAGGAGTCATTTATATATAAGAAAAGCTTTTTTCTCCATCAGTATGTAATGCTTGGCGATTTTGGTGAACTTGGCGACTAATTTATCGAAGCACGTGAAAAAGTGAAGCTTGGTGAGTGGTCAATTTATTTCCTTATATCAGGGTTTGTGCGCATTTTTATGGAAATCAGCAATTTACAGGGAATTTGAAAGGGGACTCAGGAAAAATGCAGGGAAAATCGATTTTTTGTTCAAAATTCTGGAAAAATTATGGAATTTTCAACTTGCCAACCTGATTCAGAGATGCCAATTAGTACGGATTCCCCATAGTTTTAGAAGAGCTGTTGGGCTCCTTACTGGGCACTGCACCCTTAAAAGACACCTAAATATTATGGGTGTCACTAAAGATTCGCTCTGCAGGAGCTGCAACTATAGCGAAGAAACTGCTATTCACATTTTCTGTGAAGTTGACTCTGCTTACAGATTTGAACACATAGGCCAGCATCTGATTGATCCCTGGGAGCTGGATGACATTCCTGTCAAGTGCCTCCTTATCTTTGCATCGGCTACTGGTCTCTTTTCGTATCGACTACTGATTTTGCATTGGCTTTTGGTCTCTTTTCGAATCGACAGTTTTTGGGGTAGTACAATAGACCTCTGGTCCATGTGCTGGGCTCTCTTTGAGCCACCCGCCTTCATTTCATTCATTCATTCATTCTCCATAGTTTCTATGGGAAACATCCTCATACTACGGATTATAGAATTTGCATAGTTTCCTACAGAAAAATGTCTTCGGTGAAGGCCAGTGTAAATGTACGGCCATGTGCATGGTAATGCCAATCAAATCAATGTAACAATGGAGATTTACAGCCACGTGGGCGTTAAAGCCAATTAAATTAACATGACAACAGGGATTTACTGCCACATGCACAGTAACGTCCAGTGTTGCTCTGGCCAGGTTGGCGATCCCATCGAGCCAATATAAAAATTATGGGATAAAATTCATTCCCTTGATATAAAATGGAAATTCATTCCCTTGATATTATTCCCTTAATATTAAAGGAAATCATGGAAATTTTCTTGGGCTTGTTCTGCTGGTGTCTGAATACGATGTTATTCTAAAAAATAAAACGTTAAACAGTGCATAGCTGATAGCAAGAAAAAGAGGATGGCAGAGATTAAGAAGCGAGAAATGACGGGAAAGTTAAAGAAAAAGCAAATTGGCAGGGGAGCTGTAGTAACATTTTTGTCTAAAGAATTTATCAATAAACTAATGGAAACAATAGGATCCATTGAATGGAATATGATTTTTAAAGACTTAAATGATAGCGTTATTTGCAGTTTAATGGTAGACAGTACACAGGACGTGCTTTTTTTCACTATGAGCCCTGGTTTTCCCAACTTGAAATTTTTGTATAATAGAGATAAATAGTATATCAACAAAATATGTTTAAAAAAATACACCGTTCTTTGCAGTGCAAGGTCAAATAAAGTGACCTGGAAATGAAAAATATCATTTACAGGGTCATGTGACATATCACTAAAAAGGAGGTTCTACCTTAAACTACACAATTTTTATACATAATAAACTATAATGAAAATTAGGAGCTAAAATTTTGCATAGTACGTTATGTATGAGTGGACAACAAAATAGCCAAGTTTTAAAATAATTGGTGTCTGTCAGATGAGTTGGGTTCTGTGTTGATTTGACATGAAATTAATCTGTAATAGATTTTTATGCAGATTTATGTTCATTGAAGTTTAAATGTTTTTCAGTGTATTGTACAATATAATTCAGTTTGAGTAACGCTCTATGCAGAAAATATAATATTTATTGTCCATTATTTTGTTTAACCCCATTTTATTTCAACATCCAATAACTCGGCAAATTTAATAATCCAGCACTGAAGTTTGGAACATGCCAGATTATTATAAATTTACTGTATATTTTATTTTATTTATAACCATGCTAAAATATATAGCATGAAACTTTATTTGCTAATTTTGGTCTCCAGTTGTCTGTCTCCAAATTATTTTATCATGCTTCACTACTGCTTATATGTGCATTCTTTGTATTTTACAATTCTAAAACTAATATTAGATTATTTTATAAATTTTGATATTATTTTCTTCCTGTAGATGAGTTGGGAATGTTATTCTGAAACCTCTTGTAAAAATGAAGCAAGTGACTCTGCATGTCAAGAGCCTGATTCTGAACAACTGAAAGCTGTTACAGATTTTATCTTAGGAATAGTAAAGGAAAAATTTATTTCTAATACTTTGTCTGACAAAGTTGTAAGAGATTTGAATATCCTCTTCAAGAACCATCTTCAAGGTATGTATGTACGACGCTAGAAGTTAGCAATAAGAGTCACTCTGGTCCTACGGACCAATGTGTACAAAAAACACTGGTCTGCAGACATCATGTCTGCAGACATCATGAGCATGACTAAGATTATAAATAACATAGCAGCAATGTACAAATACATACTTTTAATATCTAATGCAATAATATGCATGTGTACATTTGACTTACCTTTAAAGAAGTATGCAATATGTTCTAAATAATTCTCAAATCAGTTAATATATACACTATAAATAATGACAAACTTCTGGATTTCCAAATTTCTTTCCTCTTTCAAAATTTCTACAATTTGGGATCATTTTTTTTTTAAATTGTCATTTTTTAAAGTGTAAATTAAATTTGTTATATTGTTGAAAAATAGGTTTTCTTTAAAATTGCTAAAATTTGTGATTGAAACATTCTTCTAAGACTTAATGTCAACCTTATTTGATCTTGTTCAAAACCCAGACCACACGGCAGACCCGAAGGCTTACTGCAGCTTAATGTGTGGCCGGTTATTAAGGGATACAGCAGGCACAAGACCAAAAGCTTTGTCAAGTGTGTCCAAATGTCAACATTTTACTTTGTTGGTTTTTTATTTCTGTCAGTTTTTACTTCATGTAACATCACTTAGTCTCAGTTGAGGTATAGAACGAAAAGCTAAACATCTACCACAGCCAAGATGTTTTCATGCCCAATATAGTATAGTGCACTAATGCTCTCTGAGGTTTCATAACTTTTGAGAAGACAAAAATAAGTAGTTTTACCAAAGCAGTGGTACCAAAAATAAGTAAAACCATTTTACGGTCTAACTCTTTAAGCAAATTTTAAAAACTGTCAGAATTTATGAAAAACAAAAATCTAGTTATTGTGAATAAGCAAGAAAGAAAATTGACATAATGATATCTTTACGGTCTAACTCTTTAAGCAAATTTTAAAAACTGTCAGAATTTATGAAAAACAAAAATCTAGTTATTGTGAATAAGCAAGAAAAAAATTGACATAATGATATCTTTTTTGCATTATTTGAATAGTAATAATACAGGGAAAGTTAATTTTTTTTAGATATAAAGTGCTGAATGTAATTGTAGTAAAAAACTTAAATAAACTTTAAAAACTTAATAAGCAGGATAAAACTCCAAATTTTGACTATATCATTTGATTTTGATTTTCAAAATGAGAAACAGTCATCAGGAAAGAAGTATCTGGATTGTGAGGATTCACTCAATATTTTCATGCATTTATATTTCAGATTCTTTAGATCAACTTATATCAGAATACAAATATCTTTTTATGAGTTTTAGGTCTCAAGTTATTTGCTTAAAAAATATGTAAAAATTCTTAAATTTATTTTTCAAGTTGGCAACAGGTGTCATGCTAATGAATATTCAGTATTATAATATTCAGTTGATTAGTGTTAAGGCCCTTGTACATGATACAAAAAGTTGAATCAATAAATTAAACCATCAATTTATTGCTCAAAGTTGCATTCTGGGAAATGTAAATTAAACTATTAATAACTTGCGTACAACTTCTTGGATGACCTTTTGAAACTGAAAACATCCATTTGTTTTCTTTATTGCAAAAACCAACTCCTTGCTGGAGTAGGAAGAAACACAACCATGGCAGTTGTAGAGAAGATTGCAACTTTCGTAACAGGTGTCTGTAAATTATTTCCAGGACTGACAGTGAGACACTGGAATAATGTATATGCTGAGTGTTTAGCACTGAATAACTAATTAAATCCTACATTAATCACTATGATACAATTGAATACGTTAGATATTTTACTTATCAATTTTAAAATATAATTTTAATAACTAATTAGATTATCAGCATATGAATATTATTAAAGTTCATGAACTGTTTAAAATAATTTGCATTTTTCATTTCAATAATATTTATAGCATTTATACATATATGTTTATTTAATTTTATAAAAAAACTAATTCCTTCCCATTTTAATCTTAACCATTTTCAGTCCAAAACTAGTTTTAGATTTTTAAAAATGGCACATTTGACATATTAGCTTTATTTGATAATCTAAATAAAAATGTAGTATTTTTTCACCACAAGTTTTTTTTTTCTCATTGGGAAAAAATATGGGATGGCTATTTATTTTTTCCTACACAAATAGCACATGTGCCTAAAATATAAATTAATTATAAAATGGAGCTCTGAGAATTGACTGAGAATAGAAAATTGTGTAAAATAAGTTTTATTTACTTTTGTTTCAAATCCAGTTATTGAGTTACAATTTTTATGGGCATATAATTATTATATGTATACATATTTATAAATACAGTAGATTAGAAATTTAAATTAAATTAATATTTTCTTTAATTTTTTAATAATAAAATGTGTTAATATTTTCTTTTCTGAAAATTTCAAAATGATAATTTTTGTGCTTCAAAAGGCTTTATTTCTATAAAGTAATATATAATATGCAAATTTTCCCTCTACAAATTGAAAAATTTCCTGCTCTAAATTTCATGCTTTATTGCTTCAAACTTGCTGTTTCAGATGCACTGTATAACTGTGACATGACTGTGTTATGCATATTTCAACACATTAATGGGAAAAAAATTATGAGGGAGCTAGGAATTAAAATTCCTACATTTCCTGCTTTCTTATATCAGAATTTCTGCTCCCCCTCCCCCCCATAAAAAAAAAATGGTTGAGTGCAATCCCTGCACCTGCATATGAGGCTTTGTGTTCCATTCTGAAGCTTTATATAAGAATCTAATCATCAGCAGTACTCTAGTAAATAAATATTCCATATGCCTTCAAGTTACGCCATTTTATGTACTTTGATACATCATTTCATACTAATTAAGCAGGGCTTTACAACTGTGAATCCTGGTCACGGCACCAATCTGTCACAAGATGAAGAATCATATTATGATAGTATGATATTCTAAAAACATAAACATTCCAAATTCCTAAATAAAGTACCTAAAAATCTGCAAAGTTTTTGAAACCTAAAAATCAGCCGAAATAAACTGAGATGTGCCAGTTTACCAGTTTCTCCTAAATTACAAATCTGTAATCCTATAAACATTAAATGGAATCTTCCTAAAATAAAATAACATCCAAGGAAAAGAGAGAGAACACAGAGTTAAGGTTTTCCAAATCTAATGTTTATTAAAATTTCACTTTAAATTTAAAGAACTTTTAAAATATTTTACAACTTTTTAACATCTCATTAATTAAACAAATAAACCCCATAAATAAATAAATAAATTGGTCGAAGTTATAGTGGTATATAAAATATTAGAATTTTAAAAGTTAAAAAAAACAGCATTTAATATTTAAATTATGTTAAAATTATAGAATTATTTGCCAAACTAGAATTTGGAACAAAAAGGAACATCAGTTAGCTAAAAAAGAAATTTAGAACATAATTAACATCTCAACTAAAAGTTAAAAACCTAATTACAAATAAGAATTGCAATTACATTTTAAAAATCCAAAGAAAAATCCAGGTTCTGGAGACTTACAATTTTTAAGTCAAGGGGTTCTATTCCCATCAAATATGAATAAATTCTTATTTAACTACCAAGGAATAGAATTAAAAAGGCTTCACCAACAGCTCCAAGATAAACTTCAGAGAGGATTGCAGGAGAGGACTTCAAAGCAAAATGTCACCAAAGTTCTTAGAGAACAACACCTCTTGAAAGGCAAAACATGACATAAAAGGGTTATTATATCCATCAACAGTCAGGAAAATCTCTGGCCAGATCCAATTCTCAAAAGGGTACTCAAGACAATCGGAACACAAACCATTCATTTCTCCTAATAGATGCCACGGTCTTCTGGCAGCACCAGGGCCGGCTTAAGGCACCAGCAAAGAAAGCACTTGCTTGGGGCGGCACATTTTAAGGGCGGCATTTCAGTCAACATAAATAAAAAATCTTAAATAAAAAATTCTTAATAAAAAAATATTCTAAATAAAAAAAAAGTAAAAAGTTCTGGGGCGCGAACAACAGCATTTACAAGTGCAGAGGTAAGCAAAACAAAAACACTGAAAAATATTAAACATTTGGTCCCAGATAATAAAAAAGTGAAAACGGCTATCATTCATTCTCCCCGTGAAAAAAGAGGCCCAGAGGGCTAAATGGGATCACTTCCAGTATGTCGCCCCTAATTGTTTATCTTGCAACACAAGTAACAACTAATTACTTTAGCGCACAGGGCGTCCAGTACCAGCCATCAACAGTACGTCTAGGGCGGCATATTGACCATTATCTGTGAACTGCAAAAGCTTTTATGTGAAACTGGTTTTTGTTAACTATTCCATGAAAAAATCCGATGAGAGAGGGCACTTTGCTTGAAACGATGGGGTTCCACCTAGAATTGCCGTGCCAGGATACCCATCCTTTGTTAATTATTCTCCGAAGCTCAAATCCGGAAATCATCTCCCCCGATCACCCAGACCCATAAATAAAGGACTTGCTTCACATCTATCCCGAAACAGGTGTCCGCACTGAAAGTAATTAGAAAACTAAACGAGGACAGGTCTCAAAAGACATCTTGAGACATCCGTGGATCATTGTAGAATTTATGGGACATACACACCCCCATCGGCCTGTGAAACGTGTTTATCAATCATTTTGTTTTGCGAGAGATTTGTTCTGGGGTGAATCAGTTAAGTCGTACGTTTCGGTGAGAAATGTCAAACATCATTTTTCTTGCCGCAAAGAATAGTTTATTGTTTTGCTTTCTAAATGTTATTGAGTTAAATTTGATATTATTTAAAATATTCATCTAGCATTTCATGCAAGATTAAAATTTAAGGTAAGCAAGATATAATTATTTTATGATTTAAAAATGGTTTCTATTAACATATATAACATATTAGACCCCCCCCCCTCCCCCATCAAGGGGATTCATATTATTCTAAATTCCATGTGTAAAATCGGTATATTCTTTAAAACTTGTGGTAGTTTTCGTTATAACGACTTATATACAGCATCTATCGAGTCATTTTTTAGCTAAAAATAATTTAAATTTTACGCACAGATCAGTGTTTGTTTGTTCTTAAGATGTTATATTAAATTTAGCTCCTTGAAAGTTTTTAGAAATTGTTTCCTCGTTTTGCTCAATTTTCAGATTTTTTTTTTCTGTGTGCGTTTTCCTTAACTAATACTGTATTTATTTTTTCTTAAATTGAAAGTATATATCAATATTACTTACGCTATTTACGGGCAATTTCTATTTTTTTTAATTATTCAAATTTTTGGTTATCAGGATTTCAGCTAAAGCTTTGTTTAATTTGAAAAATAACTACTATAATTTGAATGGGGCAATTTTTAAAACAAAGACAATATTCAACATATTCGCATGTCGGTGCTTTAAAACCTCTGTATTTTATAAACTTAAATTCTTTAAACGAAATATATCGTATCATAAAAATGTCATTTACATATATTATATTCTGAGTTTAAGTTATGGAGTAAAAATTCAATGGAATATAACATTCTTTAGCATTGGAGTATTTACAATGAAAGTTAATAGGGAGGAATTTAATTTTTAAAATTAATTGGAAATCAATCAAAATTTATTTTCTAAGCCAACTGTCTCACATGTAGAACTCTAATTTTTCTAATTTTTTATTTTAAGTCATCAGAAAAAGATGATGAACCTCAAAGAATTTTCGTTCTTTCTGGTAAATAAGAAGTAAAAGAAAAATACTGTAAATTTCTTAAATTTCTAAATTACTTCAATTATGTTACTATTTAATTGGAAGTTTTAATTTGCATTTTAAGCATGTACTTTTCTTATATTTTTTATATTATACTTGCAGTGTGACGCATAGAAATGTCCTCTTAGAATATTTTTTCAAGCATATAACAAGCCATATTCTTTCAGAAAATTTTATTTCAGTCGATTGAGTAGTAGTATTGTAATGTTACGAAAACGACATTTGCTCAAATTGCGAATGAGTAGTGAAAAATTAAAAAAATAATAAATCGTGACGTTATTCACTGTATCGAGTAACAACAGCCTGATTATGTTCAAAATTTGACTTCATTTGGTTCAGTAGTTTCGAAGAACAGCAGGGTACCTCGATTTAGCGATAGACTGACCGACAGACTGATCGACAACAAAAAACTAAAGAATATTTATTTTGTGTTTTGTAATTAGTCCCTTCAAAAGCGCATAGATCTTTAAAAATGATATGTGCAAATACTTACTTCTATTTAGCAAGGGAAGTATAATAAATATCACAACAAGAGTTACAAAAATATCCTTTTTATATCTAATTTATTTTCCTGCAACACATAGAAAAGGAAAAGTATTGTGATGGGGATCAAACATCGGACTCTCGGATTTTGATAAATTTATCAGTGTTAAGCATCCTTGAATACTAATTAACCATATTTTAAATGATATCTGCATCTGTGCAGTTTTTCTTTCAGGACATTTTGTCTGAGGGGAAGAGAGAAAATGAAATCTCAAAGGGGGCAAATTATCTAATATAATTTTAACTACTATATAGAAGTAATTATTATATATATATATATATATATATATATATGGAAGTAATGAATATGTATAGCAAATACGTATTTAAACATTGCGAGAAAAACTTGCTCCGGCTAAACAAGAAGAAAAAATTTAAAATAATGTAAATTGAATTATAACTACAAAATTTCATTCTGAAAATAGTCAATCATGAAATAAAATTGTAAAAATAATTCAAATGCTGCCACATAAGAAGTAGAAACTAGGTTAAATGCACAAAAAGTATTTTGTGAGTTTCTGAATTTATTAGCATTTGGTCCGGTAACATAAAATGTATCGGGCGACGGGGGGTGGGGTGGAGGATGTTTCGGGAAGGGGGTTCGCCCTCCCAAATGTATTTCTGAAAGAAACACCAAGTCTTTGGCAATGATATCTCTATAACAAATCAATAAAATAGAATACAATTCAGTAATATTTCTTCAATCAATAAATATCAGAGATTCATTAATTTTGGGGTGAATGGGACAGAAGAAAGCCATCAATTTGTCGAACTTAAAATAAAAAATAAGATCAGCATGAAAAGTATAATGTTTAAAAATGTTACAAAAATAAATATTTAATTCAATTTTCACTGAAAAGCGAATATTATCATTTATATAGGACGCTAATACGCACCGTTTTCGAGATATTTTGCATTTTTTACTTGAAACAGGAAAAATAAAAAAATTAAATACAATCAGTATTATTAAGTTATTACAAATTTTGCAATTACTTTTAACAGGGAGTAAATGAATACCATTGGTTAGAAGTTCTCATTAAAAATTTTACTTTATCGAACAAATTAAGCAAATTAAAATATATTTGGTATACAATCAATAACTGACAGCTTCTTATTTTTTTTTAAGGCTAGAATCTTCAAATTTTCTTATTTCGATATTTAAAAAAAAATATTTTTTTAAATTATTCTATTATAATTTGTTACAAAATTATTAATTTTATATGTAATATTTCATTTTTTAAATTACCATTTACAGCACAATAAAATGTGTGTTTTGAGGTATTGCAAATTTTTGATTTAAAATAGACTTTGTTTTTGCATTATATATACTACTCACTATTGTTAAAGGAATAAATGATTTGTAGGTACTTCTAACTGGAAAGAAATGGACAACATTGTTTAGTAGTTATCATTAGTCGTTCTAGAGATATTAGAAAATTTTACTTTCCTACAGGTAGAGATACATATCTCGAAATAATGAAGCGAGTTACATAATAGAAGCATACCAAATCGGTATCAATAAAATCCTATTGATTTTCAGCCATATCTAGTTATGAGAGAAGCTTTAATTTTTGCAATTGTTTTCTAAAAACGAATAAATATGGAAACTTTGATTTTCGGCTAAATGATTTTATTCATAACAGCTTCAATGGAGGCAAATCATAAGAAATCTTTTATAAATGGGAACTCTAAATTAAAAAAAAAATCATTTAATTCTACTGCAAAGTACAAAAAAAATTGAACTCAATTTATACAGTTAAACTTGGCAGTGTTATATATATATATATTTCATTTTCTTTCTATTCTTTCATTGGATTTTCAAATTATTTTTATTGTATATATATATATATATATAGTGTTGAATATTGGATACTTTTGATGTATGATAACGTCTTTGTCGGCGCCTGGTATGGGGACTATGTCAGCAAATCGGGTGTGACGAAAAAGAGTGAGATTTTGAAGGATTGTAGCTTGGCGTGTAATAGTCGGAGGGGGACGGCAGTGGTACCAAGTGTTAGGCTGAGGATGTACGCGTGTTGTGAGGGGTGACACGCTCAAGAGATGAATGCGATCGAATGCGAAATAAGATAAAAGTGATCAAGCGATAATCAAATTGCTAAATTTTATTTCTTTTATTCTGGTGCTTAATTAACATTTCGTAATAAATAACTTTATAACTTATTAGACCACAGTTGGTAGTTTGTAGAAATAAATGAAATGTTTATGTAAGCAGTTGCTTTATTTACAAACAGCCATTTGATAAGACGTATTCTACG
Source organism: Amaurobius ferox (assembly GCA_951213105.1). NCBI lineage: Eukaryota > Metazoa > Arthropoda > Arachnida > Araneae > Amaurobiidae > Amaurobius > Amaurobius ferox. Next base: position 82,514,032 of record OX578135.1, on the reverse strand, counting down.
TTGCGGACGTATCTTCGGTACAACCCCTCAAGTCTTTTTTTAACTATTTTATATTAATGGCCATTTCATAGAAAAAAAAAATACTGGTTCTATTTTTTGAGGATGTGACAAACTTTAATAGATTAAAATGCTCTACTAGACTACGCTGTTGTATTATTTATAGTATGTCCTAGAGATATCAAATGTCAGCTCTCTAGGACATAGAAAAGTATGTTGAAATGTCATCAAAGAAGTTGGAACAGACAGACACACACACATCATTCATGATTAAATAATAAAATATGTTTAATAATAAAATGTATTAATATATATGGAAAGACATGCATCTGAAAACAGATTTTTTTAATCTAAAATTGAATAGCATCATTTATATGATGCTAATATATTCCGTTGAGATATTGCACATTTTGTTTTTATTTAAAACGGAAAAAATCAAAAGATTTAAGCCTACGAAAGATCCATTCACTTGAAAAACATTTGGAACAAAATTGACTAAAAACTGGCGATATAGCAGTGTTTCTCTATTCTATTGCATTTATAAAGGTTAATAGAAAATTGAATTTCAGGGAGGGGGCGGCCAAATTGCTTTCTGCTTGGGGCGGCAAATTACCTAGAGCCGGACCTGGGCAGCACAATAGAACCCAAGGCATATATATGTCTGTTTAACAAATTATGGAAATGTTGATTTTTTTTTTCATATTAAGAGCAGCCCAACCATGGAGAAACAAACACTTAGTTGTCCGGTTAAATCATCTCCACAGACATCGCAAAAGCAGTATTTAGAGTACAGGAAATCAACCAACAACATCTCCAATTATTCCGTCTGTCTAGACACAACAAACGTCGGGCTCCCACACCATCCAGACGAAATCATTTTCAGAGAGAGCACGGAAGGAGGATTCAATTAAAAAAAATACCAAAAGAATGCTGGTTATAAAGTAAACACAGACGCTTTCATCTCCGAGAAGACACATCATAGGCTCCTAATTAATACGAAGTAAAGGAGACACGCTAATTTAGAAGGCTCATAATAGTGAACTTGAAAAAAAACAATTTATTCCATACTATGAAGATTGCGCACGCCGAAGCGCTAAAAATAACAACTTAATAAAACTACATCTTTAACACCAATCAATGAGAAAATGCGTAAATCTACTTATATACTGTCAAAAATCGCTGCCATACATCGTAAACAAAACTATCGATGAACGATAAAAGAATAAATGACAGACAATTTTAATATTACAGTCAACCAATCAGAAACTCGAAATTAAAAAAAAAGAGTATAGCGATTTTAAAGCAGACGAAAATTAGAAAGAAATGAAGTGAAACGATTTGGAATATACTTAATTTGGCAATAATTTAAAAATTGACAATTCTGATATATATTTAAAAAGCTGAAAATAGAATAAAAATGAAAAATCGCAATAAATCAACGAATTCTTAACCGAGAACAAGTAATTTAGAATCAAATCAAAGGGAACAGAAAGGGTAATAAATGGAACCACAAATTAGTCAATGAAATTGCTAAGACCTAGAAAAAATGAACTCTCGCCATTTGGAACACAAAACCTATGGAATAGAAAGCATTTGGAACAGAAGAATATCAAAAACCTAAATAAATTAAACATAGATAACTAAATTTAAGAAAAGAGAATAATAATACGTAAATAAGCCTCCTGAACTTGTTTTTACTACTAAACAAACTTCCTAAAGGTATTAAATAGCAAAAGCAACCCAACATAACTCCTTTCTCTTTTTCTTACTATTCTAGAGTAATTTTTTCATTTTACTATTTAATAAACTATTATTGATTTTATCTGATCACCCATGACTTCTTTTTTCATATCTAGACCTAACTTTTGTTTTGTAATAAAATCTGTTCAAAATATAGTTTTATAAAAAGCATAGATGTAGTGTTTAAAGCTCAGATAATAAATTGAAAAGCATTGATTAATTATTTGACTATTTTGAATGACATATTGTATAAACTGGAAATTGAATAGTGTAAAACAGTAAAAGTAAGTAACAAATGTTGAAATTTTATATAATTCTTCCATTGTTAAAAAGTGTGAGATTAAAAGTCATTTAAAACAGCTCACAGAATTTATAGTTAAGATGTATGTGCATTCTCTTGATCTTGTAAACCTGGCAAAAGAACCATCAAAGCTCACTTTAGTTAAAAACAAGAAAGATCAATCATGCTTAAAGCATTGATTGTGATACACTTTCGAACTGAAATGTAATTTCATTTAAATATCTCTAAAATGCGATACATTCAGCGGTGAAATTTTTTTAATTATCGCAGAACTACAATAATTTATTTTACTTAAAAACTTAAAACTTCATCGAAACAAATGAACTTTATTCATATGACGTCATCAAAATATAAATCGCCTGGCTCTTTATGTAAAAGCAGCGAATATTTCATTCATACACTTTTATTCTAGACCCCAGAGTTAAATAATTTTGCGTGAAAAAAATTCAGCAATTCTTATACAACTCATCTTACAATCACTTGTTTACATTCTACATCCATTGAAATTAGCTTCATTGTAGAAATAATTTAAAAACTACTAAACATATTTTACTAAAATTTTTTTTATATATTTTGTGGGATAATTTAAATATTTCCTAAAATTTTTGAAACAATTTGTGAATTTTAACTTCGCATAAAAATTGATTGAAAAATTAAGTCCCATAGGGTTCAATGTATTTCATTTTTACAACCCGGGTTCAATCTAAAACTAATTGGGTGATATTATTCCTTTACATTCCCATATGTCCCACAGATCGTCTCAGCAACATACTAAAATTTCATTTTGATAAAGTCATTTTTACACAGTTATCATGTGAACGGATAGACAGACATAAGGTTCCTATATATACAGGCTGGTGCAAGAGCGGCCATCTTGACTCCCAACTTAAGCGATGGCAGTACATGGTGAAAACAAGGTTACTATCTCATCCTTTTCTTGGGATTTCGAGAAAATCTAAACATTGTAGACTACTTTCTTGAATGATTGGCACAAGTTTTTGAAAGCAGAAGCACCTATTTTACAGTTGAATTGCATGTCAAATATCAGCCATGTAACATGCCATTGAAATAGCACATGCAGACGATAACTGATTGGACCGGCTGGAGTCAAAATGCTGGTTGCGTCAGCCTGTATATTTAGGAGCCTTAGACAGACAGACAGACAGGATGACGAAAGTCATAAACACTTTACAACTATGTTGGAAAATGTTAAAAAGTGAATAAGACTGTTCTTTATGGATGAATGTGAAACATTACATTTTTGCATATTTCGAAAGGGAAAAGGTCTTGTGATGATTGTACAAGCTATTTAGGGAAAGGTTTGGATATTGTTAATATAAAATTTAATCTTTTTACATGTTTCTACCAGAGTCATGTTATAATACGGCTTAAAGGATATATGAAATCAGAAAATGAGTTATCTACTGAGGTCGACAGATATGTTGACTCACATCATGTCAACAATGATGACGAGCTTAAAAGCCCTCTGTGGGACGTTCTGGAAAAAGTACATAACTTATGAGACTATTAATTGATCAGTAAAATTTAAGAACTTTCCAGAACTCGCCAAAAGTCGTTAAGTTGGCGATATTTTGCCAGATTTGTTGCCAAGGTCAAGTGACCCAGATCTTCAAATTACAGCAATATTTTTCTGTTACATATTTGTCACAATATGATGTTACTTATATACTTCCACTTCTCTATTTCATCTAAGTCACTTGTTTTTCAATTTATTCTACCCTGTATCCTTAGATGTTTCACATCAAAGTATGGATTTTTTATTTAACCTTGTAGACCTGGCAAAAAAAAAGGAATCAAAGCTCACTTTAAAAAATAATGTATATATTTTGCATAAATGTTTTTTAAAAAATTAATTTGAACTAAAAAAAAGGCTTAAATTTATAAATTAAATTTTTTTTTCTTAGGCAATGTGATTGATGTGTATGGCTCTTTCTATAGCAATCTTGCTATTAGTACATCGGACATAAATCTTGTTATGAAAGTAGATCCAGATATATCTGTTCGAAAGAGCTTTATGCATGAAGTGCATAAAGTGCTGTCTACAGGTGAGTGCATTACACTTCTAAATGTTTAATATAATTAATATTTAAAAAATTTACGTTTTGAACTTCATACAAAATCTTAAATTGAGAAGCTTAAAATATCAAGATTGTGTCTGTAATTCTTAGAATTCTTTCAATTTTTTTTATCATAACTTGCATTTCTGATTTTTTTTTTCTTTTGAATTAATTTTATTACAATCAAACTACATCTTTAAAAAAAAAAAAAGACAAAGTATGTAAAGTTTTCATTGAGATATGTATATCTCAGTGAAACCTGAAAATCTCACATTAATATCAGGGCAAACAAACTTCCATTGTGAAATGTTAGAAGGTTTCTGTTACAGAAACACAAAACTTAATTTTTTGTCCTATCATGTGATATCACTAAATTCTCATAGTGCCCAATAGTTGTTATCTGTAAGTTTTCTTGCTGCTACTGCTGTTAATTGCTCTTCGGTGTTGTTGAGTTTTAAGGAGAACAAATACAATTCAATGATGTTGGTTGCTCAAGGACAGGGGTTAGTTATTCAGAGATGGCCGGGGACGTGCAGACCCCCTTGATCAAACACCTCAAATTATTTTAGTTACATAGGTTAATTACAATTTTTAAGGAAATTATCTTAATTTTATTTCAACCGAAAGTCGAATTATTGGAAATAAGTAATGAAATTGTCACTAGATGGCAGCACTAAAGCTCTGACTTTTCAAAACAAGTCTCCTGTCCCCTTTTCATAGCATGTTAAATCTATAGAGAAAGATACTGGATTACAGGGAAAGATGAGCGATTTTTAATAAGGGTCGCTTCCCTTTATCGCCTCTGGCTGATAGAATGAATGGTATGTTAATATAATGGCAATTGAAATTCAAGTTAAAGAAACAGACATTGCAATATTGCAATCCAATGTGAGCCGCGTCGGTTTCCGCGCTTTTCACAAAAGAAGCTAAAGAAGAAATGAATACTGTGAACGACTGACTCAAATTGGTTAAGTTTCGCTAATTTGGCTTTGAATTTCTCTTGATAAATGTGTGTTCTCTCTCTCGCTTCTTTTTAAAATAATAAATTTGGATGTTTGAATAAATATTTGAAAACAAATTACTGTATTTATGTAATTCTGATTTATTTTATTAATTCTATTGACCTAGTTCTTTCAGTTTTGATTCATGACAAAATAGTTTAGCATTAGATATAGAAAATAGAAATTCAAAAAAGTTTCGATACATATTTTGTGCCTCTTACTTAATTAAATAAGTAGGAATTATTTATGGTATTTTTTGGGGGTTTTTGTTCTTCGTCTTCGTTAGAAAAATGTATTGCTTGGGGCACTCAGTTTAGTTTGACGAGTCACTTGACCCACCCAGCCGTATTACTTAATGAAACTATTTCGCTCTGTAAGTGCCCGGGGGTGGGGGTCATTTCTGAAGTAGGGTGGTTCTGTCCTTCGGAAAGGGGATCATTTCTGATTTAGGATAGTTCTATGCTTTGTTTGTAACAAATTTCAATGTGTTTGACCTTTTAATTGTTTAAAAGTCACGAGAATTGTATTTGTAGCATACCCGTGGATATTTTTAGTGACACTTTCAGAAATGTGTTGTCTGAGGGGGTTTCTTGATTTACACAGCTGTCTTACTTTTTCAGCTATGTAACATTAAAGATTGAAAAAATTATAAATATTTGTTAAGGAATGTTAAAAATAAATTTTCAACCTGATACTTGATTCTTTGATCTGACGTTGTTTTCCTTAAAATCTCCCCCCCCCCCTCCCACCTTCACAGATGACTACTCAATCCCCCTGATTTTGCTTCTAATTCCATTGAAGACCAATTTTGCTCTGATACTCCCTGAATGTAAATTTTACTTTTAGGTAGTCCTAAAATTCCTCATCTCGCTTCCTAATTAAGCTATCTTGAATCTACTGGTGGCTATAGTCTCTGCACTATCTATACGTGTATTGCCTGGATATGCATATTTTTTAATTCAAACCCCCCTGAGCGTAACTTTTAGCTTAAATAGCCTGCACGGTTTTACATCTCGGTTCCTAAATTAAGCGATTTTGAATCTTCTGGTAGCTACAGTCTTTATACCATCTGAATATACATCCCTTTTGTATCAATCCCCTGGGTGCAACTTTTACTTTAAGTAGTTCCCCTCTAATTTCACATCTCGGCTCCTAATTGAGCGATTTTGATTCCGCTGGTGGCTATAGTCCCGGCACCATTTGTATATGTGACCTTTGTGTCAGCTCCCTGGGCGTAACTTTCAGTTTGGTTAGCTCCCCCAAATTTCTTATTTCTCCTTCTAATTGAGTGATTTAGATTTTGCTGGTGGCAATCACTTAGATATACAACCTTATTGTGCCAACCCCCTGGGCTTAACTTTTACTTTAACTAGCTTCAATTTCATATTTTGGTTTTACAAAAAAAGCATTGCTTTGGTTCTTGAAATACCTGTGTATGACATTTCAAGGCCGTACGATGTTTACATTTTCTACTACAGACCTTACACATGTCGATACGCAAACATCGTCTGTTATTATGTAATATGAAAAAACCGTGGTGGAAGAGGGGAGACCCCTCTTTTTCATATTTACTTTTTTATCTATCCTAGTGACTCTTGCTCTGATTTTGATGAAATTTTCACACTGTATTTTCTGCTCTATGGACTCACTCAATCTGCTAAACTTTGATCCACTTTTGTTGCACCCGCACAGCGGGCTAATTATTTATTGCTATAAAAACCATTTGCTATATATAGTGACCGCTAGCAGGCAGAACTCGCTAGTATCATTTTAAAGACGAATAGAGATAAGCATAAACATAAGAATTTTCTGTAAATTCCAAATTCATTCTTTAACTTGTATTAAAATAGTTCTTTTGTTTCTACATTTAAACGGCCATAGATATAGTTGGTTTTCACTCTCTAATTATTTTACTGTTTGGGTTACAAGGACGGTCAGGTACAAAACTGTTAGCCATAGAGTGTATATGAAAGAAATTGGGTGCATTTTCGGTGTAAAAACGTTTGCGCTATTCATAAAAAAAATACTGCACATGCATACGACTGAGAGTATCTAATTTTTACAAATTTGATACAAATTTATTTAGAAATGTATTCAAATAATTTCCATGATTTCAATAGGCTGTTATTCATTTTTAAGGAAACTTTCACAATGTATATCAGTGCAAGTAAAATAATAATTTGGAATACAGCTGAGGTAACGCCGGAACCAATTTATCAGTGCCATACAAACGACAAACTCGAAGTCTAAAAGACGTAGTAGGCACAAACTGAGGGATAGATATACATAAATACATAGATGAGCGCCTCCCTCTATATTTTGCTCACGAGCCGGCACTGCTCAGGGAGTGTGTATTTCAAGTTTTTGAATATAACTTATTGATAAGTTTTGGAACTATGAACCTAATGCTCTTTGCAGTTGATTCTACTGACTTTATGTGATGTTATGACTGGCTTTATATGCTATAGAGACTGGCTGTACATGCTATAGATCTCTAGTATGTTTCCTTGCTGCCAGTATAATTAGCGACTATTCATTGCTGATGAGTTTTAACATTAATGGAACTGGTTTATTGATGCTGGTTGCTGTACTGGAAGCTTGATTTCAAACTTTGGAATGCCTCCTATTTGCAGATTTTGTAATTATATCATATTTATATATTTTTAGTGTTGCACATTTAAGTGTTGTTGTTGAGACCCAGACCGTCCGACCTACCAGAAAGGTGTAAGGTAACAGTTTGGACAGCCGGGAAGTGCCACCCAATTTAGATCAGAACCCAGTGGGGGAGGCATTCACAGGCACCGTACCCTCCTTCCCCTATCACCAACCTCTCGGAAGGACTTACGGACCCACATGTTTAACGTGATCGTACTCCGCGTGAACACGGCGGCAGTTTTGGCAGTGGCTGGAATCGATGTGCCAAATCTCAAATATAATGCTGTAAATGTAAATCAGGGGTTTCATAAAAGCAAACCCTTGGAACCCAATGCTATTGCAAATTTGATTTCGTTGTTTACAAGATGGGTTTCAAATTTTTTCTGTACTTATCTTTATAATTTAAACTGCTCTCTTATATATTCTTAAATTTCCATTGCTTTCATGACTTTTAATTTTAATTAAAATTATTTAGATGAATCAAATGGACAATTTTTATTAAGATGTAATTAAAGATCTTGTAAATACATTAAATTCTAATTTTATGCTCTCGAATTGATTGAATATCTAAATACCCCAATTATTGCTTTAATTATAAGTAAATAGAGCCCTTCGTATCATTTATGATAATTTTGAAAAATGATTTTTTTTCATAAAATGTGAAATAATTATAAAAATCTTTGTTTGCAAAATGTAAAAATATTTTATAAACTGTTTATTTATAAACCAGTTTATAAACGGTTTATAAATATACATTTATAAGCTGTTCGAATTCTGGTAATGTTATCAATGTCATTGTTTGAGATCAGAATTTTCATTTAAGTAAACAGCCTCATTTATGAAACATTATGTCTGCTGTCAGCAAGAACATTTATGAGTGTCTGATAAGTTGTGTTTTGCAAAAGATAAATAAATTTAATATATGCTAGTTATTTTGTTACATTTATAAAGAACTGAAACTAGCACTGAAACTACTAGGACTGAAATTGCAATAACATTTCAAATCTTTTTCACATAGTTAATGTAATAGTTAATGTAACTTCCCAGCCGTCCAAACAGTTACCTTATGCCTTTCTGGTAGAGTCGGACGGTCTGGGTCTCAACAACAACAACATAGTTAATGTAAGTATTTGTCAAATATCCTCAGTGCAGAGTTTGAATATCTTTCCTTTTACTTTATTAAAATGTTACATTTTCTATGTTGTGTGCCTTTCCAGAAGCTCTCTTCTCTGGTAACTTTAACCTTTGAACATTTATATTATTGACAGGGACAGAACCTAATGGGCACAGATTTTCGATTTCACTTCCAGAAGCTTACAAGTGGCTTAGAAGGCTAAATCTTATTTTTGCACATATATATTATTGATCACATGACAACTTAACAAAGATGGATTTTTTATTTCTTCCACAGGGATGGACAAAGTGACGAGGGGAAGGAGGGGGGGGGGGTCTTTTTAGAAACTCTCTTTCTTTTTACTTTGAAGACTGAATCTTTGCACACTTTTAGTATCGATCAAGAGAAAGAACCTAATGGTCTCTGTTTTCGATTTCACTTCCTCAGGTACAGTGTCTAGAAGGAATAGTGTGCCGACCGAGGCGAAAAACAGGTTCCCTAAATACTGCCTCCGCCAGATGGCGTTGATCTCGAATAAGCGGTCTAAAGCGGAGGAGTTAACATTGAAACTAATGGGAATTTAATGCAAATAAAATGACCGATATCTTTGAAAATAATTGATGAATTTGTGTGAAATTTGGAATAATTATTGCAAGTGGTATACACAAAACGCCATTTGATTTTCAGAGAGATTGAGCTAGGGATATATTCGTATTTTTAAGTTTTATTTAACTTTATCTGTGGTCGTTCAAACATTTGAGATCCAAATTAATCAATTTCATTCATCACAGTAACGTGAAATTCGGTATGACGTTTTCTCTTGTGGTACATTTCAGTTCTTTCGATTTTGAAGCTTATTGGGCTAGCCCGTCCTGGGCCCGCCATAGGACTTTACTTGTTTTTGGTATAACTCGAGAACAGGTGTATCTAAAAATTCGAAGTTTAGCATATCCTTGTCATTTGCTGTATATTTTAACTCTTTGGATTAAAAATCTTATCGATTTAGCCCGTCCTGAGCCCAACAAGAGGAACATATCGTTTTTTCGAGAATAATTCAAAATTCGAAGCATCTGGAATGTCTAAATTTAATATATTATTGTCCTTTGTGGTATATTATATTTCATCGCTTTTCGAACCTTATCGGGCTAGCCCGTCTTGGCTCGCCATAGAAATTTACTCGCTTTTTGAATAACTTGATCAAACGGAGTAGCTAAAAAATGTAAATTTAGTATATCATTTCCTTTTGGATGGATTTTAATTTAGATTTTGAACCCCCCTCTGTGTAGCCCGTCCTGAACCCACCAAGAGGGATATATCGTTTTTTGAGAATAACTTAAAATTCGGAGCATCTAGAATGTTTAAATTTAATATATCATTGTCCTTTGTGGTATATTATATTTCATCGCATTTCGAACCTTATCGGGCTAGCCCGTCTTGGCCCGCCATAGAAATGTACTCACTTTTCAAGAATAACTCGATCAAACGGAGTAACTAAAAAATGTAAATTTAGTATATCATTTCCTTTTGGATCGATTTTAACTTAGATTTTGAACCCCATCGGGCTAGCCCGTTTTGGGTCCGCTGAAGAATACATTCGTTTTTTAAGAATAACTCGAGAACCGCAATAGCTAAAAATTCCAGTTTAACATGTCGTTGGCTTTTGTGGTATATTTAAGTTTCTTCGGATTTGAACTTTATCGGAGGTAGCCCGACATAGGAATGGACCCGTTTGTTTAGATGTACATCCTTATCTTTTGGGGAATATTTTAATTCCTCCGATTTTGAACTTTATCGGGTTAGCCCGTCATGGGCCCGACATAGGAATGGACCCGTTTTTTTAGACTAACTGAAAAATCGGGACAACTAGAAAATATAAATTTAGTACTTCCTTATCTTTTGGGGAATATTTTAATTCCTTCGATTTTGAACCGTATCGGGCGAACCCGTTTTGGGCCCGCCTTAAAAATTCACTTTTGGGGGGAGTAACTCTATAATCGGAGTATCTAAAAGTTCCAAGTTTAGAATGTCGTTGTCATTTGCGGTATATCTTAGCTCATTGGATTTAGAACCTTAACGGGCTAGCCCGATCTGTGTAAACCCACATTCCATCGTCTACCTCCCTTATCCTAGATCTGGACTACGCTTATATGCAAGAGGATTAAATAATGCAAAACCCATCATTAGCAAAATGCAACTCACAAACCACAGAGTTTTTGCTTAGGACTTTATCTGCACGAGGAATTAACTTTGTCCATTTAGCTCTCAGTTCATCATTGTCAGGAGCTTTATATACAGAATATTTGCCTCTGAAATTTTTGTAACCTGTTTTACATTCAGGTATGAAACAGTGTCTGTCATTCACTTTCTTTTTAGAATTTGAGGACATGCTTCATCGACTATAAAAACTATTAAATATGTTGATAGATCTATTAGAAAACTGATATAATATGGCTATAAAAACAGCCCTTTTTAATCCAAATATAGAAACAAAAATATAGATTTTCAACGTCAATTACAACGTCGAACATCAACGTCAAACATCAAATGAGTGAAAGCTTGCTGCTTATAGTTTCGAAAAATATTTCCTTCTGAGTGGGTCCATCCTGTCCAATCTTAGAACGAAAAAAAATAGTGTGCATGTGATGGTTCTTAGTAAAAACAGATTCGATCTCAGATGACTAATGTGCTAATGAGATACTTCCTATTATATCTAGAGACCACCCTGAAGGCAGTACAAAATGTCCTTTCCTGGTGTTCTACCCATTTCCAGAGCCCCCGCTGATTTGCGGATCTTTTGAGCATTGTTCGTGTAAGAGATGTGGCAGTTTGCGGAAACGTATGTAAAGGAACCGCGCCTGTCTAAATAAAATAGCGGTCGATTACTTGTGCACTCTCAATCGAAATTCTTATCAGCGCTATCTTTCACTGTACAAAGAGACAGCACTTATAGGCAGACCCCACCTTGTTCTAATGTTCAAGCGGCAATGGTATTTCATGTTTTTCTTCCAAATTCACAAAGCCACCAACAGGCATTTTTCCTAGTAGCCGAACATATGAGATAAAACAAAATATCTGCTAGACATTCTAATACATTCTCTTTTTAGGTTTACATGGTAATATGTATCAAAATGCAAAACAAAAGTTTGCTTTTAAAGCATTCGTTCAAGTTATTCATATAATGTTTTTAAAATTATTGAAAATTTTCAATTTCAAGTAAACAAAATTATTTCGTGCGGTCCAAATTTCTGCTAAAGAAATAAAATTATCTTCGTAAAAAGCAGAATACAACTCAAAATACTAATATTGACCAGTTTCGAAGGCATTCCTTCATCGTCAGATCAAACAGAACCGCAACCTTCACTCGTACTCCCAGTGCACCGACCCAACATCCGTGGACAAATTTCGCACTTCTTAGCTCATTTGCATATGTATGTAACTATGTATATAGGAAAAATAGGGGGTCGACGATTGAATGGAGCTTATAGTACAAAATTCATTTTTTTTTTTTAAATATGGACAAGTTTGAAAACTAATGTAATTGTTCGGCAAATGAGGTTTTTTACCACACATCCTATCTCCCATGCCTAAGCCACTAATTATAATTATATATACGCCAAAAATATTAAATTCTACCCGAAAAGGAATTAATATACTAAATTTGGATTTTCTATCTGATCCAGTTTTCGGGTTATTCTAAAAAAATGAGTTTATTCCTATGGCAGGCCCAGCACGGGCTAGCTGAATGAAGTTTAAAGTAAAAAAAATGAAATATATCACAAAAGACAATAAATAGGCCAACGGCCGTACCGTGCTGAAAACACCGGTTCTCGTTAGATCACCGAAGTCAAGCAGCATCGGGCGCGGTTAGTACTTGGTAGGTGACCACCTCGGAACACCGCGTGCTGTTGGCCATCTCGGGTGCGGTATCCCCGTGGTTTGTGCGCTAGATTTGCACGCTACCACAAATGCCGCCGTGTTCATGCGGAGTACGATCACGTTAAACATGTGGGTCCGTAAGTCCTTCCGAGAGGTTGGTGGTAGGGGAAGGAGGGTACGGTCCCTGTGGATGCCTCCCCCACTGGGTTCCGGTCTAAATTGGGTGGCACTTCCCGGCCGTCCATACAGTTACCTTACACCTTTCTGGTAGGTCGGACGGTCTGGGTCTCAACAACAACAACAAAAGACAATAACATGCTAAACTTGGAATTTTTAGCTACTCCGGTTCTCGAGTTATTCATAAAATACGATCGCATTTCTAAGACGGACTCAAGACGAGCTAGCCCGATGAGGTTCAAATTATAAATTATGATAAACCCCAAAAGAAATTGATATACTAAATTTAGATTTTTTAGCTGCTCCGATTTACGAGTTATTCTCAAAAAATGAGTACATTATCACTATGTCGGGCCCAAGATGGGCGAGTCTGATAAGGTTCAAAATCCAAAGAAATAAAATATACCCTAAAAAACAATGATATACTAAATTTAGATATTCTAGCTGCTACAGTTTTGGAGTTATTTTTAAAAAACGAGTATATTCTTTTGGTTGGGACCGGGACGGGCTAACCCGATCAGATCCAATGAGTTTAGACAAACCGCAAATGACAACGATATTCAAAACTTGAAACTTTTTGATACTCCGGCTTTAGAGTTATTCCACCAAAAAAGTGAATTTCTAAGGCGGACCAAAAACGGGTTGGCCCGATACGGTTCAAAAACAAAGGAATTAAAATAATCCCCAAAAGATAAGGATGTACTAAATTTATATTTTTTAGTTTCCTCGATTTTCCAGGTATTCTAAAAAACGGGTCCATTCCTATGTCGGGTCCAGGACGGACTACCCCGATAAAGTTCAAATGCGAAGAAACTTAGATATACCTCAAAAGCCAACGACATGTTAAATTTGGAATTTTTAGCTACTTCGGTTCTCGAGTTATTTTTTCAAAAATGAATTCATTCTTCAGCGGATCCAAGACGGGCTAGCCCGACAAGGTTCAAAATCTAAATTAAAATCCGTCGAAACGAAAATGATATACTAAATTTATATTTTTTAGCTACTCCGATTGATCGAGTTATTTTTTAAAAGCGAGTAAATTTCTATGACGGGCTAATCCGATACAGTTTTAAAATGCGATGAAATGTAATATACCCCAAAGGACAATGACATATTAAATTTATACATTCTAGATGCTCCGAATTTTTAGTTATTCTCAAAAAACAATATATTCCTTTTGTTGGGATCAGGCCGGGCTAGCCCGATAAGATTTTTTATCCAAAGAGTTAAAATATACAGCAAATGGCAAGGATATTCTAAACTTCGAAGTTTTAGATACACCTGCTCTTGAGTTATACTGCGAAAACGGGTGAGTGTCTAAGGTGGGCCTAAGACGGGCTAACTCGTTACGGTTCAAAATTGAAAGAATTAAAATACACCCCAAAAGAAAACGATATATTAAATTTAGATTTCCAACGTTCTCTGATTTTCGAGTTATTTTCTAAAACCAGGTAAAGTCCTATGGCAGACCAAGGACGGGCTAGCCCAATAAGCTTCAAAATCGAAAGAATTGAAATGTACCACAAGAGGAAAACGTCAGAACGAATTTCACGTTACTGTGATAAATAAACCTGATTATTTTGGGACCTCAAAGGTTTGAACGAACACCAGATCAAGTTAAATAAAATTTTAAAAATACGAATATATCCCTAGCTCAATCTCTCTGAAAATCAAATGACTTTTTGTGTATATCACTTACAATAATCACACCAAATTTCACACAAATTCTTCATTTATTTCGAAAGATATCGGTCACTTTATTTGCAATAAATTCCCATTACTTTCAATGTTAACTCCTCCACTTTAGACCGCTTATTCGAGACCAACGCCGTCTGGCGGAGGCAGCTTTTCAGGAACATCTCCCAGCATTGGGTGGTATAGGCGGTCGGCACACTATTAGTTCTAGACACTGTACCTCAGGGGTGAAGAAAATGGTGGGTTTTCAAAAATTATTTTCAGACTCTTCAGAAGCCTCCTCTCTCCTGGTGACCACCTTGAAGGCTGAATTTTATCTTTGTACAGTTATAGTATCAACTATGGGGCAGAATCTTACGAAGCTGGATTTTCAGTATCTTAACTTAGGAAAGACAAAATAGAGAGGATGAAAAGTCTTTCTAGAAGCCGCCCAAACCTGTAGCCTAGAAGACTGAATACACACTTATAGTATCGATTGCGAGAAGTCACATCATATATGGGTACAAATCCCCGAAACTCTTCCCAAAGCATACAGTTTTCATCAACGAACCTAACACATAAGGAAAACTATTTGATTCTGTTTATTCTGTTTACATCTGATGTTTCATCTGTCAAAACGGCAAAATATTTGGCATGTTGAATTTTCTTAATAACTTGTGGATATTCTATTCAATTTATTGAATGATTTATTCTGAATTGCTGGGCTACAGTACAGCACATTTTCACCAGCGCTCATAATATGTTCCCTTAGAATGTTATTGTCAGAATTGACACTATATTGGAGAATTGCTTAAAAATTACTATTTTTGTGATCTGGCTCATCCATAGAAAGCTTGCCACTATCGTTATGACCAGGCACTGACAATTTCTGCCTTCCACAGAGTTTTATACTTTGAATAATTCTTTTCAGTATCTCTCAATTTCTTTTGGATTTTTCATTTTTGGATTTCATATTTATAATGCTTTTGATATCTATAATGCTGTAGGTTTTTAGGACACTTGTTCTTCCCCCTGAATCTCAGTGTCCCAAAGGTTGGGCACCACTGTTTTAAATCATGATTTAAATCAAGGTTTAAACCATGGTTTTTAATTCTTTTAAAAGAAGTATAGAGTTTTAAGAAGTTATAAAACAAGAATAGTGGATGATACATAACGAAACGGCGAATGGTGATGTAGGTGTACACACAAAGTTTCTTAAGAGGGTGGTGACGTTGGTGTTAGCGCATTTCATGTGACTTATTAGGCAAAGGTGCATGTCAGGTGGCTTGTCGTCTGCAGTAGAGAGTTTTGTGTTCTTGAATTGAGCAAAACAGAATCCATTACTGTTGTGAGGCATTTTCGAACACGATTTGGAAAAGCACCCCTAGGCAGAAAATCTATCTGCGATTGTCATAGGAAATTTCAAACCACAGGCAGTTTGTGCAAAATGAAAAGTCCTGAACAACCACATGTGTGATGAACTAGTTGATACTGTTGCAATACACATCGCAATGCAGCAAGCCCAGGAAAATAAGGAGGGCAAGTCGTGAATTTCAGATTCCTCAACCTACCATTCGAAAAATTTGTCAAAAGCGACTCAAAATGATGTTGCAAAATCTCAATGACCTTGAATTTTGTGTCAAAATGCCACACAGTCGAGCAGCAATCTAAACTAGGGGTCTCCAACCTATCCGCTCACTTGAGCTATTTCCCGGTTTCCAAAATATGTGGCGAGCTACTAATTATGAAAAAAAAAAATTCAATTAAAATGTAGAAAAGGATGCTGTTCTTCAGCGGTGTAGGGAATTTTATATATGTGAATCATATTTATTTAATATTTTTGATACATTCTTCAAGTAAAAAAAATAATTGAATGCAGAATTAACTTTTCTTAGTGAGATGACTTGACACTGATGTTTGTCAACACTTTTTTTTATATTAGGTGAATATCCTGTTACATCCATTCTAATGCAATTGTCCAAATTTTCATCAGTGAGTTTATTCCTGATTTTGATTTTAATCAGTTTCATGTTTGAGAAGGAAGACTCACAAAGATAAGTAGAACTAAGCAACGCCTTCACTTGTAGAGCAACTCAAACCAAAACAGAATACTTAATATTGGACACTAGAGGCCAAATAGGGTTTGAACTTGAGATGACACTTTTCAATGACAAATCACTTTGCAATGCTATGAGTTTCATTTCTGCAGTGGTGCTATCTTCTTCAAAATGTTGCGTAATGCAACTCGAAAAATTTTCAATATCAATCTCACTGAAGGGAGAACTGATGAATTGAGCCAAAAGTGCAATTTTCTTGAAATCTTGAAAGTGTTCCTCAAATTGGTTTCTCAAACTTGAAAGAATTGCTACGTGGTTTTTATAGCTGTAGGACTGTAACGTTCCCTGTTTCTCCAACTTGTCCTTCAAACAGTTCAAGTGTTTGACATCTCCTCGGCAAAGATTCTGCTCCAACAACTGAAGTTTCTTGGAAAAAGCATTAACATTGGATATCATTTCTTGCAATTCTTTCTCCTTGCCTGGAAGAAGGAAATTGAGGTCATTAAGTTTTTCTGACATTTTAAGTTTTATGGTCTTGCAGGGTAGCCAACCTTTCGTGAGTTACCGTAAATGTCCCTGCGAGCTACCAGTAGCTCATGATCGATGTGTTGGCAACTTCTGATCTAGACAATGTTATACATTTTGTTCTTGAGTTTCCCCCCCCCCCTCCTTTCCAGAAAACTTTCTACATGTGCCCATATATAAAAGTGAACTGAAAATTTGTGAGAAATCTAGAACATAAGCTTAGTTGAAAATCATTGTAGTCAACAATGGCCTTAAACAATATTGCATATTAATTATTTACAAATACTATGCAATGAAAACTGAAAAATATCTTATAATTACAATATGCTAAGAATCCACTAAAAAATTATCAACCACTTTTATTTAAGTGAGATTCTCGTCTAACAGGGGATTTTTAAAGTAAATCAAATTTATTCTATCTAAAACTCCCAAATATGCAAATGGATGCGTCACCATATTGATGCCTATATAAAGAACTAAGTCTACTTTGCAAACTACTCAAGTTTAATGGTTGTCATTATTATTTCATTTCTTCGTCTTGAGATTGTTTAAAGTTAGGTAAATCCTAGATAATTCGTGAAAAATAACTCAAATTCTTTAGTATTACAAATAATGATTATTTTCTATGAATAATAATTAATAGAATCACTTTTGACCCAAAATGGAGGATCCATTAGTCTTGTACTACCCACACTTACCTACCCATCATTGATGAAACACCACGTTCCACGTCCAAACATTGATTGTTTATAAAGGATTGACAAGAAAGATAATCATGCATAAAACATTGATTATGAAACACTTTCCAACTTCAATACAATTTTATTTAAACATCTCTAAAATGCGATACATTCCTCGGTAAAATTTTTAAAATTATCGCAATACTACATTAATTTATTATATTTGAAAACTTAAAACTTCATCGAAAAAAAATGAACTTTATTTAAATAACTGAATTTAAATATAAATTGTCTGGTTTAAACATCTCTAAAATGCAATACATTCTTCGGTAATATTTTTAAAATTATCATAATACTACAATAATTTATTATATTTGAAAACTTCATCAAAAATAAATGAACTTTATTCAAATGACGTCATCGAAATATAAATTGCCTGGCTCTCTATATAAAAGCAGCATTTCAATCATAAACTTTTATCCGTTCCTTTCATTCATCAAAATACTACAATAATTTATTTTATTTAAAAACTTAAAACCATGGAGGTACAAGTAATTTAACTCTATACTTTAGAAAAAATCGTCTGCATCTCTATGTAAAATCAATGAATGTTTCATTCATATCAGCTATATTGCAGACTCCATGAACTAAATAATTTTGCGTTAGAGAAATGCAGCAATTCTTATACAACTCATTCTATATCTTTTGGTGTTTACATTCTCCATAAGTGAAAATTAGGCTTTGTTGTAGAAATAATCAAAGTTTGATGATCATTTAAACTCAAATATATTGTAATTGCTTTGTTTCAGAATGTAGATGCACAGAATTTAAGCAAAAATAAAGCGATTTTAGGATGGATACAACACTAAATATAAATTAAAAGGAACTTTGAAAATCACGATTCTGACACAAGATGGATGCCATATTTCATTTTGAAGTGGGTCACACGATCTCTTTATAATGGTGACGTGATCTCTTCATATAAAAGCCGGGTGTAATTATTATTTTAATTTTTATTTAAAAAGCTACTGAATATATTTTGCTGAACATTTTTTTATATATTTTATGGGATAATTTGAATATTTCCTAAAACTTTCAAAGCAATTAGTGAATTTTAAATTCGCTTAAAAAATGTTTGAAAACTTAGGTCCCATAGGGTTAAATATATTTCATTTTTTCAATCCGGGTTCAATCCAAAACTAATTGGGTGATATTATTCATTTATATTCCCATAAGTTCCACAGATTGTGGAAGACGCAGGCCGTCCGACTCGTCCAGGGGACTTGAGCAATTATTTGGACGACTGGATGTTCCACAGACTGTAGAAAGCCCAGACCACATGACCAACCCGAAGGCTTATGGTTGCTGCTTGTGTGGCCGGGTTCCACAGACTGTGTAAAATTTCATTTTGATAAAGCCATTGTTATGGCAGTTATCATGCTAATGGACAGACAGACAGGCAGAATGAACAAAGTCATAAACACTTTTCAACTATGTTGTAAAGTGTTACAACATAGCCACGCCTTCTATAAGCTAGCTTCCATGTTAGTTACTCAGCTGGGGAGGAGTTTAACAAATTGGTGGACTAATGCCATGTTTCTCCTTATAGACAAAGAAGGCTGAAAGATTCCAGCTTCTAAAACATTGAAATATGCATTTTAATAGGAAAAGTATTTTGAATCATGTAACTTTAAGCAAAAAAAATGTATAAATTTTTTAAATAATACATATATCTTTGCAAAATTATTTAAAAAATTATAATAAATAAAAGTATGTTTAAATAATTCTTTAAATTAGATTTTAAGCATGGGAGGATCAGTTTTTTAGCCTCAATGGTCGCTGTGCCACTGATCACAGCCACTATTGCTGCACTTGATTCTGATTCTTAACTTGCATTTGACAAGAAATAAATTACAGGATCTATGTGTGTCATGTGAATAAGGATGCACACATAGAACATCTGTAAGTTTCTATAACAAACTTGAGCCTTCCTCTAAAATTCCATTACAGGTAACATACAATATCTTGCACTGTTCTTTTTTTTTATATAAAGTGTTGAAACTGTGTACTTTTGTATATAGTTTCAAGACTGTACAATTACTCTGTATGCTGAAATGTTTTTTGTATTTAAGAAGCATACGGATACCTAAATTCCCTGAAAACTAAGATAATACAGTTGTCAACTTTAACCACAATCCTTAATAATATCTTTTAACCATGTTATCTTAAAAGTAAAATTACTGACTACTGGATCCTTTTCATGTAAATCATCATAATTTAAAACAGGTATATCTGTAACTATTTAATAGATATTTATTGTAATAGTAATATATTAGGTACATTAATTTTCATATACTATATTATATTGATGAGAATTTTTTTTTTTTTTTTTTTTTTTTGCATTTCATTAAGATAAATTAATGATAAATGTCATTAATGATAAATTTTTATTTAGAGCTAAAAAAATATCATGTGCATCCTTTTGAAGAAGCAAATTGTACAGTAAAGACTAGAATAAATTTTTCTGAGCCAAATTCTGGTATCTGCTGTCAGTTAGCCTATCTAGGGAAACAGGAGAAAAATGTGATGAATATGTGCAAATTTCTGAGAAATGTGTGCAATTATGATTCACAAATACGGACATTGCTCGTAGCAACAAAACTATGGGCAGAAGTAAGTTTATGTATTTTGTAATAATATTTGTCCTTTATGTTTTGTTCTTTGTCAGTTTAAATGTGGCATAATTTGTCATATTTGAGTTGGATTGTATTGTATAATTTTTGCATTTTATAATAAATTATTTCAATATTTATATAATTTATATTTTTGTAGTCATAGAAATTGAAATCGCCCTTTATTGATTTAAGAATTGCTGTGCTGCCTGAAAAATATTATTTATTTTTTTTCAACTGCAAACATTTGATATTCTATCCTTGGATTTTATTGGTCATAAAAGTGTGAATGATTTGGCTGTCCAAAATTTTGTCTCATTGAATTTTAGAAGACAGTTTTTGAATCTTTAGGATGGGCATAGACTGAGGAAGAGTCCTTATTGAGGTTTTTTTTATGAGTAACTGGCTCACATTTGTGTTACTCCTTGGGAAAACTATTAAAATGCAAACCCAGCAAAGCTAAAAAATAATGGGAATCAAACTCATGACCAAGAAGTTCCTCTTCCATGTTTAAAAGCAATATTTTAGGTCCTTAACACAGAATAATCCAGAAAATAAAAAAAACTGTTTAAAAAATTTCTTTTCATACAATTACTGAAAAAGGACTATTTTCTTATTTTACTTTGTGATTTCCACATATTTTACTACTTATGTACTTATTTATAATCAAATTTATCAGAAAAGTAATAAAAATTATCAAAATGTTTTACAAAAAACTATGGAAAACCTATAAAACTTTAAAGAATTTTAATATAAGCATTAAATATCAAAATACAGATTGAAATAGTATATATATATATATAAAAGAAAAATTTGTAATGAACCAAATTTGGTTTAACCAAATGCGAATGTCAAAAATTGCTACCCATATAATTCAGGTACTGAAACTACATGTAAACATTGAAAACACCCAAATTTCTTCATAGGGTTGTGTTAGAGATTCACTAGGTTTATATTTTATTAACTATCGTTCTCATCAATTTTTGGTATTTCACTAATTTGCTCATATTTCAGCTTCTAATTATGTTAGAACTTAAGTTTAAAGACTAATCTTTTTAGCTTGAGCTACCAAAAGTAACTTTTGTTTTAGTCAGCAGTAGTCAGATTTCATGAACCATGCGAGAATATTTAAGGTATATAACACCCATGCAGTGAATGTTGCGAAGACATGATTGTCAGCATATTTTTTTCCGTATTTAATGCATGTGTTCGTCTGTCAAATATTTTGGATTTATAATGGCCTATTTCTAATTAAATTGTGTGAAAAATGGGCATTTTCTGCTAGTTTTATAATAAAACTAGAATAAACATTTTTCTGTTAAGCTGCATTAATTTTACCTAGGTTTTTTACAATCAAACTTTTGTGCAAAACTAAAATTTAATTGTCAATGGATTTTACTTTCATCAAAGAACATTGTATTTAGCTTTTTTTTTTTTTTTTTGCAAATGTGCATTTGTTTCAATAAAATATAATTTTAGTTCATTCTGGAAAAAATTAAAATTTATTTAGAAAACTCAGGCAAATTTTTTTTTAGGGATGTAATAGCTATTCTGAATGTACAATACATAAAACTGTTGTTTACAAGAATACAAATTTTATTAATTCCTTGACAGACTGCAAGTATAAGAAAATTGAGTAACAAATTAGGTGATCATTTTCTTATGCCTTTTGTCTTTTAAGGAAGTACTAAGGATTTGTATAACCCTTGCTTGATTAAGATCATTATGAAACAAGACAAGGGTGTGAATCGCCTTTCTTCCATTTTTTTAATTTGTCTCTTTTTTAATTACGAGTCACATTTCTCACTTTTTTATTTGATTTTCTGGACTTTAAAAAAATACTATTCTTTACTGAATTTCACTGAATTATTTTTGTTCATGCACAGTATCCTAGAAAAATAAATGAAGCGATTTCAATTACAGGCTTAAATATAGCACCTGATGCTTAAATCTGACAGCTCTAATCTAATATAAATTAGGTCATTATTACATTAGTTGTAATTAATTTTATCAATTTCAACTGGAGCAGAGCTATTTAGTGACCCCAGAATTATGAATTAGTGATTTTAAATTTTAAGATATTTTATTGATAGCGATTATTGAAATTAATATGATGATACCCTTGGAGTTAGCATTCACATAGTAATTTGCATGTATCTCCTCTTGTCAAGTTTGACCTTGGCATTCCTGGACTTATGTAACTGTGAATTGGAAATAGAAAAAGAATTCCTGCTAATCTCTATTTGCAAATAGAATGAGTGATTCAGTTTGACTTTATGTTTGCATTTGATAAATTAAAAATCATTTATATAATGTCATAAATCAGGCTTCATAGTGACATCCAAATTGATCTGTTTTATTCATGGACAGAACCATAAATATTAGTCCTCTTCCCTTTATTAGAACAGGTGTTACATACGCATTTTTTTTAAAGTTACTTACTCAAGAAGTTCCTATATGCTCTGTTCCAACAAGTATTTAACTGTTTTATAATTGAGTAAGGAAGATGGAATAAAATACTGAACATACATTGTTACATGCATTATGCAGTATCCATATTGTGCATGATGTATATGCGAAAGAGCTAGGTAGCTTGGGCTTTGATGTGTTTGACCTGTTAGCTTATATCTTTCACTATTTCAGTTGTTAGTCTTTGATGTATTCAGAGTAGAGAAATCCAATACAAGCATAATCTTGCTCACAACAAGTTTTTAAAGCATACAGCAAGGTTGCTTGAGGTAAATGCAAAAGAAAAAAAAACTTAAGCTACCAATACTATAAGTTACTACAAAGTTACTCAATAAAATTAATAAGATGTAGTTTAGTATGTGCTTAAAAATAAAGTATATATTCAAAATTATTTCTGTATTAAATTATTCTCAAGTATTTTTTTAGTAAATTGTAATGTAATATATATAATACAAAAGTTATTTTATTTCGTGCTCTTTTTCATGAATTAATTTTGCAAGAAATGTTTGTAATAATTTTCAAAGTATGAATTTAGTTAGTAAGATATAATTCACACTTGCGTACGTAGCTGAGGTGTGCGATACACAGCTACTTCATGAACTGCACCGTTAGCCGTGACTTTCTCACATAGCGGGACTGCGTGATTAACACCTTCTTTAGGAACTGTGCCATTAGCCGTGACTTGTGCGCAAGTATTAGTTTTAGAGCAAAAATGCTTACCGAGATCAAATCTTCAGAACTTTAAGTTGATAAAATAATGAATGCAAACAACATTGAAAGTTTTTATCTATTGGAAGAGGGAATGTATTTGTTTATTTTGTTTCTTTAAATGGGGGAATAAAGTAGAAAACTTCGGTCTAAAAATTCGCAGAAAGAGCTAGCTCTGTATTCTCCGCGGATGAAGGCCGGAGGGTCCTTCTTATACACGATGAACAACACACCGATCCATGTGGTTTTTGAGTAAACCGCTTTTCACATCCATGATGACCACTCAAAACAGATTTTAAACCTAAATTATAGTCGGAAATTGTGGTCTGCCACGTGCTTCGATCCTCTGGGAAGTCTCCATTATTTTGGGCAATCGGGCTTGCTTTCAGGTAGAATGTTTAAATTTTGCAGCTCAAATAAAATTGAACTCACCAAGTGAAAAACTGGACTCGCCAGTGGTGAGCTGACGAGTGGGATTCCCCACCCCTGATTATCATCCAGTTTTATCTTTTTTGTGATATGTCACGAATTTACATTTCTAATTTGTATATGGTCCCCATTCACAATGTTCAATTTTCAATTAAATATAACTTGCTCAATTTTAAAGATATCGATTTGCGGGTTTTTTAATGATCTTGTTACATTAAAAATAAAAATTTTCTGATTGACCAAATTTGTCTAAGGGGGTCATATAAAAATTAAAAAAGTGTAACTTTTTGAAAATTAACGGGAGGACTATTTCATTAACGTAGTCTTATTTCCTACCTTACTTTCAACATTTTTTTAATTTACATTGTCCACTTATCTCCAACAGGTAAAGAATTAAAGTGTGTTTCAATTTTTTTGGGACACCCTGTATATATATATATATATATATATATATATATGTAATAAAAATTGATAAAACATTAAAAGATTAAAAGTTCGAGATTAAAAATTGATATAAATGAAATGCGCAATGCAGCATTTTCCTCATTATATGAAATATATTAAAATAAGATATAAATAGGATACAAATGGAATAAAAAATGGATGGGAAGGCTAACTGGAAATTTGCTAAAAAAGCCTAAGGGGGATTGTGACCCCTTAAATCCTCGGTTTCAGCATGCTGCAAGGCCGCAGCACACTCCCGGTATGGCAACAATTCCCATAGCACTTTTCCAATGTATGTACTTCGAAAGAATAGACCTTGATTTTCAAAGGAGTAAAGAAGAAATTATTACCTAATTCCCATAGAACGCTGTCATGATCCAATGAACAATATGGAATAAGAATTCATTCTTCCCCTTCGTTATTTTAAACAGTCATAAGTCATACTATGTTTCACATACTCTTATATCTAATCATTACAACATTCAATTGTTTCTTCTTTCACCATGAGTGAAAGTAGTTGTTATAAAATCTTGATCCAAATCTTTATTTCTTTTTGTTGCCATTTTGTCTTTACAAACTTCCACGATGTCATGTACTTGTGAATATTTATTTTTGTAATGATTATCTAGTCGACGTTTTAAAAAGACCTTAAGATACTTTTGTTGCAATGCTTCCCCTATCACAAACACATCTCTATCTATTCTTTCCATTTCATTGTTGATGATTCATTGATGTCTTTTTAGATGTTGTATAATAACATTACAGAATATTTTGTGATGTATATTGTTATACCAATGCATCAGATAATTGATCTTTATATCAAAATTTGTGCATTTGTCATATATATTAAATATAATATGATCCTGGTCGTTGTATCTAATATTGAGATCTAGGAAGTTAACTTCCTTTGGATTACTTTCTATTGTCTCGATTAGTTTTAAATCTTCAGGATAAAATGTAAAGTCGAATTGATAATTGGGGTCTATTGCACCTGTTATAACATCATCAACATATCTCATATATATTAACTCATTATTAATGTGTGACTTTGACTCGTACCAATGTAGGTAAATGTCAGCCAATATTAACGGAACATCCACCTCCCATAGGGATTCCATGGATTTGTTTGTAATATCTGGAGCCATTAAACAAAAAATCTTCGAATATCAAAAATTCGAATATCACTATTTTCATAATATATTTGTATTTGTTAATCTCAATATATGATTGCATATCATATCTTTCATAAGTTTCGATTAGGATATCATAAAGATTATTTAGATGAACATTATTAAATAAGTTCTTAAAGTCAAAACTCTTAAGGTAAATGCATTCGGGTATATGCTTTAATGTTTCTATTACTTCCAAACTATTGGTAATCATACAAGCTCCCATACTTTTGATTTTCTTTAGTATTGGTTTCATAATCGACAACAGTTTTTTATTAGCATATGTCAAATAAGTTTTAAATCCAACTGTAACAGGTCTGAATCTTGGTGAGCTCTGAAGATTCAGACCTGAAAGGGAGTTCAAGGGAGTATGTGAAACATAGTATGGCTTATGACTGTTTAAAATAACGACGGGAAGGATGAATTCTTATTCCATATTGTTCTTTGGATCATGACAGCATTCTATGGGAATTAGGTATAATTTCTTTTTTAATCCTTTGAAAATCAAGGTCTATTCTTTCGAAGTACATACATTGGAGAAGTGCTACGGAAATTGTTACCATACCGGGAGAATGCAGCGGCCTTGCAGCATGCTGAAACCAGGGATTTAAGGGGTCACAATCCCCCCTTAGGCTTTTTTAGCATATTGCCCGTTAGCCTTCCCATCCATTTTTTGTTCCATTTGTATCCTATTTATATCTTATTTTAATATATTTGTATATATATATTTGTATATATATATTTGTATATATATATATATATATATATATATATATATATATATATATATAAACCAAACTTCTTGGGAGCTTTCCAAACTTCTTGGGAGCTATAAAAGGCCTAGCTCATCTTGCTACACTTGGCTTCTGATTTACAAAAAAATTTTTTACCTTTACCTTCAGTTTACAAGCAGTTTCTTTGGTATTTCTCGGGTATATATATATATTACAAGTAATCATAAACATCTTCAATTATATATATATATATATATATAAATATAAAATATATATTAAAATAGTAAATCCAATGGTAGAATAGAAGAATTAACTCATAATACACTATCTTAAAAAAATTTTATGCCTACAGAATACAATGAAATAAAATGAAATTCAACAATAAAGAGGGAATTATAATACATATTACAGTTCAGAAAGCTAAAGATAATCAACAAATGTCAATGGAAAGGAATCGAAAAAAGGAATACCAAAATAATCAAGCATTAAAGCTTGCACGTGGAAGAGCTCTAGGCTTAAGAGTAGTTCATTTAAAAAAAATTCGTTATCAAGTCCTAATATTTTAAATGAGATGAACACAAAAATGCTTGTTTCTGAAACACAAGATAGATTTTGTCTATAAACATGTGTTAATAGGACGACAAGCATAAAGATTGAAAAAATAGAAGGGAAACATAAATACCTTAAAATGGACTCCAACGTGCAACCATGACAAGCAAAAAAAGACGAGACCAATGTTGCCATATGCTGAAGAGTAAAGAAGTGATTTACCATTGCCAAAGTGAGTAATAAAAACCGTACTACGCAATGGCAGTAAAATGTGATATTCTACAGTAAAAGCTGCAAAATGGAAAGATGAATATATATTGTAAAGTAAAAACAAGAGAATATAGAAATAAGGCTAAAATAAGATACTAAGGCAAGAATATTAAGAATTTTAGGCTAATTGAAATTTATTAACTATACCATTTACTAAATACGGTGGATATTCATATAATTTACTGGTAAGTAGGAGGTTATTTATGTGCAAAGCATGAAATTTTTTATCTGATAATCTATAAATTCTAAAAAGTTGATTAAGTATAATATTTCTAAACAATTGAATCGATTTGCAGGAATTAAAAGGTAATATTTTATTAATATTGAAATTAAAAGAATCTTTTATATCATATAAATTAGTAACTATCCCATTAGTAGGTTCTATAATTAGATTTAAATCCAAATAATTAATATTTTTACTAATAGTAGTTTCATTAGGTATTAATTCCAAATTATCTGGATAGAAATCTATCTATGACATAATTATCAGTAAATACTAAACAAATCAGATCATCTACATATCTATAAATTTTATAATCTGTAGAAGTAAAGAATTTTTCATAATGATATAGGTATAAATTAGCTAACATACTGCTACTACAGCCACCTTGTAGAACACCTGAGACTTGTAAGTATAATTTATTACCTTGAAAAATATAATTATTGAAAAGAACAAAATGGAGAAGTTTAGGAAAATTGGTAAATTTAGTAAGATTAGAATGATTAGTAATATAGGCATTATATAAAGTCAATATGACATCATAAAGATCAGTAATCCTAATATTATTAAATAGATCTTTTAAAAAAAGTTTGAAATTCTATTATTTTACCTAGTGATGTTAATTTATTTTTTAATTCTTTACTATTATTGAGAATAATGTAGTTATCACTAGAAATACACAAATTACTGTTTAGTACATTTAAATAATTTAGTAATAATTTACTAGCAGTAGTAGAGTATGAATTATAACCACTAGTTACAGTTCTAAATTTAATAGGATTTTTATGAAATTTAGGAATAAGCACAATATATGGAAATTTCAAAAATTTATTATGAATATCTAAATCACTATACATATTGATAATTTTCAATTTGATACTATTAGCAGAGTGTCAATCGATTTTAACTAGAGTATTATTTTTTAAATAATCTAACAGATATTGAATATAGAATTTTTTACAGATAGTAGCATAATTATTAGAGGCTTTATCAACATAACATAAGTAATAACAAAAGATTTATGTAAATTATTTAAAGAGTGTTTTATATTATCCATATTATATATAGATCTTGATAAATTGATACTCCAAATGACATTTTTAATAGACTTTAAAATAGTAAATTTCTACATATTAAATGCCTCTAAAGGCTGAGCATATTTAGAAGCTAATCCATAAATATATTTATCAAGGTCAAGATTTATTGATTTTAAGATTTTATTAGAATTATTACAAGAAGGTAACCTGAATTTTGTACCAAATGACATTAAGGTTCTTAAAGAATTATCTTTAACTATGGCTAAGTCTCCAGTAACTATATGCCCCAAGTGTGGATTTATAAAATTAGCATAATTATCAACTCTACAAATACATTCACCATCCAAATTAGTTGAGAAATCTTTATCGTCTGATAGAGATTGGGAAATTTTATTATAATTAAAAATTGTTCTACCAATAGGCTTGTTGTATTTAAAGTCTTAGTAACATTCAAATCCTTAACAGTCAATAAATGATGAAACCGATTAAATAAATTCCTAAAATTGATAGAATTATAAATGGGATGCTTAAAAGATATTATACAATAAGAATTGGAAAAATTATTATTATGAAAATGATTAAGTTTTAATTTTAAATATTTTAATCTTTTAATGAGCAAATCATAGAAAATATGATTAAAATGTTCATTAGTTAGATTTAATTTTAAGAAAATAGCATAAACTGTATTTAATTGTTTTTTCTTAACCGAAAATACCCATGATTTTATAAATTTCCATTGAAATGAGTTGTTAAAATGTTGATGCATACATTTAATCTCAGCTTTCAAGTCATGATGAGGGGAGCTTCCTTTACCGCGTTTAAATCTTTTGAGTTTAGCCGAATTTCTATTATGTAAATGAGGATTCAAAAAAAGGTGATTAAAAATGGAATATTTATTTTCTACAAAATTATTTTTTACAATATTACCATTGAGATATAATTGATTTAATCCATATGGAAAAAGCATACAATTTGATTTAATATAGAAGTTTTCAAAGAACATTCTATCAGCTATATTAGTTTTTATATCCAAAATATGTATAGTTATATTTTATGAATCTTTATCGTCTGATAGAGATTGGGAAATTTTATTATAATTAAAAATTGTTCTACCAATAGGCTTGTTGTATTTAAAAGTCTTAGTAACATTTAAATCCTTAACAGGCAATAAATGATGAAACTGATTAAATAAATCCCTAAAATTGATAGAATTATAAATGGGATGCTTAAAAGATATTATACAATAAGAATTAGAAAAATTATTATTATGAAAATGATTAAGTTTTATTTTTAAATATTTTGATCTTGTAATGAGCAAATCATAGAAAATATGATTAAAATGTTCATTAGTTAGATTTAATTTTAAGAAAATAGCATAAACTGTATTTAACTGTTTTTTTTTAACTGAAAATACCCATGATTTTATAAATTTTCATTGAAATGAGTTGTTAAAATGTTGATGCATACTTTTAATCTCAGCTTTCAAGTCATGATGAGGGGAGCTTCCTTTACCACGTTTAAATCTTTTGAGTTTAGCTGAATTTCTATTATGTAAATGAGGATTAAAAAAAAGGTGATTAAAAATGGAATATTTATTATCTACAAAATTATTTTTTACAATATTATCATTGAAATATAATTGATTTAATCCATATGGAAAAAGCGTACAATTTGATTTAATATAGAAGTTTTCAAAGAACATTCTATCAGCTATATTAGTTTTTATATCCAAAATATGTATAGTTATATTTTCAAAGCCATGTTTAGCAAAGTGTTTATATTCAATTTTATTAGAAGTAGGAAGAAAATTATTATTGAGGATAAATTTTTTGACATGATCTCTGTGAACATTCATACGTAGATGAATAGGATTACTAGTCTGTCGTATATAAGATAAATTACATATGTTACAGGATATTTTGTAGATGCAATTAAAAATTTTATAGAAAGACTTTTGGCTATTTTGATTGGTAATTTGAGAGTTAGAAGCAAATGGGCAGGTTTTGCAATTTTTATTCTTACATTTATTGAAGTTGTAATTTTTAGCTGGGCAATGATTATATCCAAAACAATTCATGGCACAATATTGGTAAATGGATATTGGTCTAAACAATTCCCAACAGAAATTGAAAATACCGGGCAATATCTATCTAATTATATAATAATAAGTATAAATATATTTGCCAGTCACTAAATCAAATAAGAAGTGTAATTCATAATAGTAATAGTAATTTTATGAGTATGACAATATAACATATAGGAATTATTAATAGAAATGAAATAATTGCTTATATTTAAGTATAAACAACTAAGTTCATGTAAAACCTAATAATAATGTAGTAAGGAGGATATTACAAGAAAAAAAGAAATGATTTAACTATAAAGTTACTATCAATTCAAAACTAGAGTAGATAAAACACAGGGTATTATAAAATACATAAAGTGTAATTCTTGGATTCACATAGAATCCTATCCAAATGAGTAATAATAAAAAGTTTGTACTAAAAAGTACAGTTTATAAAATTAAAACAGTTTCAAGATAACACCAGTGCTAAAATCCCATAAGTAATTACCCAGTCATAAAACTACAAAAATTAATATATATATATATATATATATATATATATAATATTAAAACACCGTGAAATACTACATTACAAAATCATCTGAAATCACACTTAAAAGGCGCAAAGCTGCACTAAAAAAGAGGATTAAAATATTTTCAAAAAGAAAAGAGGTATGGATGGAAACAATATACCAAAAGATGGCCGGGGGGAGTTGTGACCCCCTCACCCCGGTTAAGCATGCTTTGCGTCGCGACAACACTCCCGGAGAGCCGGTATATTGCAAAAAGGAATACGAATGTATCAAATTGTAAGATGTAAATATACATCATACACAAACAAATATAAGATATAATTGTCAAGATCCAGCCCTATCGAAATTCATCTACAGTAAATGTTTGAAATATGTTTAAAAAGTGTATGAATAATGTTTGAAACATGTTCACAAGTATAAATTATCAAAATTACATAGCTTCTACTTAAAGAAGACTTTAAATATTGACACATAATTTAACAATAATAACAAAGTCTATTTCTAAAACCATATACCTTAATGACAAACAATAGCATATTACATGCAGATGTACATCCAATATTGTGTCATACAAGACGATGCAAATTTTCCATAACGTATTATACATTATACCCTATTCAATCTTGAATAGGGTATAATGTATAATACGTTATGGAAAATTTGCATCGTCTTGTATGACACAATATTGGATGTACATCTGCATGTAATATGCTATTGTTTGTCATTAAGGTATATGGTTTTAGAAATAGACTTTGTTATTATTGTTAAATTATGTGTCAATATTTAAAGTCTTCTTTAAGTAGAAGCTATGTAATTTTGATAATTTATACTTGTGAACATGTTTCAAACATTATTCATACACTTTTTAAACATATTTCAAACATTTACTGTAGATGAATTTCGATAGGGCTGGATCTTGACAATTATATCTTATATTTGTTTGTGTATGATGTATATTTACATCTTACAATTTGATACATTCGTATTCCTTTTTGCAATATACCGGCTCTCCGGGAGTGTTGTCGCGACGCAAAGCATGCTTAACCGGGGTGAGGGGGTCACAACTCCCCCCGGCCATCTTTTGGTATATTGTTTCCATCCATACCTCTTTTCTTTTTGAAAATATATATATATATATATATATATATATATATATTTGTATACATTTATGTTTAATTTTGCTCCTATATTTTTTTAGGCTTTCATGATAAATGAAGTAGAAGACGGGAAACTTCATCCTGTTGGTTTTGCATTGTTAATGATACATTTTCTTCAAAAACATGAAAAGTTACCTATTTATTCTTCTGAAAATCACGTAAGTCTTTTTATTGGTCTTTTCAAATTATATTTTCAAATTGTTCTTTTACATTTATAATTTCAATGTCTTTTATACTTGAAAATTTTTTTTATTTGTGGGAAAAATTACAATTATATTTAAACTAACAAATTAAAATTGGCATTCCTGTTAGCTCTGGTAACTTAGTTGCCAGAAGATCAAGTATGGCCTTGTTTTTATACAGCGGTATATGTCATACAAATCAATGGCTGAACCATTACATTAGTTCTTCATAGACTCCATATTAGAAAAGGAAATACAACACTAACCCCCTCCCCCATTTGGGTGTCATCCTTACCTTTCTAGGATTCTGACCATGCCTATGTCTTTATAACCCTATAATACAGCCAGTCCCTAGGGCTACCAAATATTTAAACCCATCCATGCCTATGATAGTGTTAACTAAACTATCTAAATTTATGTAGAAAATTTTAGTATATTTCCATATTTGTCAATAAACTTTCCATTTGAATAATTTAAAGTAGAAGTGTTGGTAATTTGCAATGATGTTGTTCATTAAGATAAAAACTAATTACTTAATAAAGCAAAATATTTATTTATTAAAGTACCACCATAATTTCTTTTATAATAAAATTATTATATTATGAAATGATCTTGCTATAAAGCAATTTTTATATAATAATAGTCTAAACAAAGGTTTAGCAATTTGTGTAGTACATAAACTAATTACTTAAATTTTTTCTGCAATAATAATTAATACCTATCAAAAAATATTTAAGTGTAAACATAATCATAATGTTTCTAATTCTGAAAGAATGATGTTGGAATAATGATGTTAAGGTAGCTATAAAACAAATGCTATATTTTAATAACAGTTTTTACAAACATTTTTGCATTATATAATACAAAATGCAAAAATATTTATATTCATAGTATTGGTATAAATAAGGATTGTATTAATTAAAAAAATTACTAAATTTTTATCCAAATTTTCAGGGTGTCTTTTGCACTTGCTTAGTTAAAAATATCTTCTATTGTAGAAAATTCTGAATTGACCATGGGATTTGATCAGATTTTTTGGTCAACAATTATCTTTTTTGTGGGTGTTAGTCAGGTCAAACCTGCTCTGTCTAGAACTCTAGTTTACAATGTACCTTTTTTCTATATCTTTCATATGAAAGCAAATGATTCTGTCATTTTAGCAAAATCATTAAGTGTTGATAGAGCAATGAAAAACATACAGTACACCTGTATTGTATAATATCATCAGTGCCTCACTAAAGATAGTGTGAGTAGCACTGTATTGATACGGAGGAGCCATGGCACCAGGTTTAAAAAAACTTGGGTTAATTTTTAAAACTGTAGCTCTGATTGATACATACATATTCTGATTATAAAAGTGAATCATGCATGAGAAAAATTTGTTTTTTCAAAAAACTCACACAATGATTGATAATTTTCTGAACAAGTGATTAAAGGATAAAAATGGGAATATAAATGAATGAAAAAATTACCTAGAATTATTGATAAAAAATGTTAAATTAGAGAAGAATTAGGTTTTTTTTTAACTATAATAGAATCAGTAAATTATAGCAAATGACCCATCAACTTGTAAAAATTGAAAATATTAAAAGATCAATATAAGAAAACTTGAAAAGAGACGAAAAGGCAAAATTAGGAAATAATTGGTCATTTCTGTAAAAGAATAAAATCTGAAAAATTCTAGGATGTGGAATGAATGTAAAATTGCCTTGAAAAGTATTTAAAGTTTTTATTTAGGATGTCCTGAAAAACAAATATCATGATTTTAAAAGACAAAATTAGAAAATAATTAGTCATCATATATGTTTAAAATATTCAGGTAATAAACTGAAAATGGAAAAAAGAAAAAGATTTGCAAATTTAAAAAACTTAAAAAAAAAAGAGAGGTATAAAGGAGCTGACAATGACTTAAAGAAACTTAAAATTAGAGAAAGGTTAAAAGAAATACATCTGAAATAAGTTTTAGAAACGTAATAAGTACCAAAAATGAAAAGGTAGTAATAATTAATGCACTAACAATATTACTCTATAAAAAATATATTTCTGTGAATTTTTGCTTGTAATATTGTTTTCAGAAGAAGTGTCAGTCTTGTATTCCGTTGCAAATCTTTTGAATCTCCTCTGATATTTCAAAATTCCCCCAGCAGCCAAATTAGAGAGAAGGATTTTCCCCCTTGATTAATAGATTGTGAGTTACTCACACACATTGGCTGCCTTATATGATTTTGTAATTTAGAAAATTATATATATAAGTTACAATGCATCCTTGAAGAAAAAAGGCATACATATCAGATGACTACAATTGCTTTGAGGGTGCTTGTAGCCCCCTTCCTCAGACTATGACTTATGACTTAGGGGTGGGTGACTCAACAAAAGTCTAGCACAATGACCAGAGATTTATGGCACTGTTCCATAGGCTAAAAGATGCTCAGATATGGCAGAGAAGACAACCTGTATGAGCTGCACTTATAAATTTATATTGGCTATATTGATAAGATGCACACTGTATTTAATACCCAGTTTATCCATTGAGCCAGTAGCAAATGTCACAAGGTTACTTCTATATGAATGTTTCATATTATTGCTCTAATAAAATGAATGGAACAAACTATGTTGTGAGTAGGGAAAGTTCAGGGCACACATACATTTGTTTACGTGTTGAGTTTTAGAGGAGTTCTGAGCAGTGCACTCTGTACTTAAAACAGTTTATTCTGAGTTAAAATGTAAGGCCTGTCTGTTTTTGCTTTGTCTGCAACAAATCATCCAATATCTTGAAACACTTATTAACCTCTTGATTCTTGAGTTAGGAGTTTTACAGCATGGTATTTCTTTCAAAACTCTTTAGTGATACTCTCATAAGAATGACTGTAGAATTATTTCACTTTGGGAAAATACTATGTTCTTTGATAGATGAAAAATGCATTTTAATTATTGTCAAACATATTAGAAGCAGCAGACAATATTTTTGAATATTAGTGCTACCTAACTGGGGGAAAAAAAAATTAGTATTTCACTTTCTTGATACATTATATGATTTTAAAATTTAATGTACATGATCCATTGGATTGGAAATTGATACTTCTAGACATCTATCTTAATTTTGATTTCAAATGCCAAATCGGTTTCATAATCAGGAAATATGCTCTAAGTTATTAATGTGTCACATATAATGTGGCATTTTCGTTAATTTTATATATTTTTTCCCCAGTGTATTTATGAAACTGAAGGAGTCCTTCCTGAAATTACAATACATATTTTGCTTGTCATATAGGTGAATCTATCTATTTAAAAATAAGTTTTTTTGGATCATTTATTGATTAGATGTATATTTATTGATTAGATCGCAATAAAATATTTTATTAGTGAAATTATTTAAAGATTTTGTCATTTTTGTTTTGGAGGGAGTGGTCAATAACATGAAATAATATTACTATTAAAAATTTTTTTTTTTATTTTTAGGTACTTGAATCTCCTCCTCCTAGCCACTCATCTGTTGGTGAATTGTGGATCGCTTTCTTAAAATACTACTCCACAATATTCAATTGGACTCGAGATGTTGTTATGGTAAATACTAAAGAATGTGTCTCGAAGAAATCAAAAGATTGGGGAACTTTCTGGATTGCCATTGAAGGTATAAAAAAAATCTCTAAAATTACAGTTGTCTCTGTCATGTTATTAGAAGTATTGTGTTATCAAAACTTGATGTGTTAACAATGAGAATACTAAGACTACCGAAGACAATACTAAGTTACACTTCTCTTTGATATCACAATTTTTCAAAGAATATTTATAGCAGTATGCAAAATTGTTAGATGATATTTCATTTATTAGCTTTGAGTCAAAATATTAGTGGTAGAACTTGGTTCTTTTAGTATTCAAACTTAATTTAACAATTGAAAATTAATTTGCAAATTTTGAGATAAATTGATAGCAAGCAATTTGATTATGATACATATCAATATCAAATATCATCTTCAAAGCTGGTAGTTGGGAGGGTAATATGCTAACTTGGGGAATATATCAGTTTGCATCTTATGTAATAAAAGAAGATGCGTGTGTGTTATCTGTAGCAGAAAATCTAAACTTTGGACATAGTCCAGTCAAAATAGGCTCAAATTTCGCTTGTACTCAAATTAAATCCGATGTTTCTGATTATGTTTTGCACTTGTTTAGTAGTGTCTAGGGAAGGTAATATCAAAAGTCCTGATGAATAGGAAGTGAGCTAGAGTCAGAAACTCGAAAAAAATAGGAATAATGGTGTCTTTTTTTGGTTTTTTGAAAATATCTCAAAAACGGTCAACCCTAGGAAGAACTTTCTATATACAAAATGAAAGAGCATTAAAAATCCTATAAGAAAGGTTATCTTCACTTTTTTCATATCTCTAATAGTTTTCGAGATAATCGCGCTTGAAAAATGACATATTTTTCAAGTTTTGCTCTATCAAAGCTTTTTCCCATAGAAACGAGCTTATATGTTGTGAAACGTGCCTCACATGATAAAAATGCTCATAATCAATATTGTAGAGCATTCAATTCTCTATAAAATATGTACCTTGCGATTTTTATAATTGTTATTATATGGCAGGAAGAAAAAAAAGACACTATTATTTACTAAAAACACTATTATTGTGGACTTGATAATCCCCCACCATTTCCTGAAGTACAGGAAATCATGTCCATAGCAACTGGACTAGTAGGGAATGCAACAGTTACCTGTTTCAATGCTATAGCAATTGGCAAACAATCAATGCAGAAAATTGTTGGAAAATCCTTTTCAAGCATCTCGTCACGAAAAGATCGAGCTCTCTGTCGAGCATGAGCTGCACCATTACTATCGATGGTAATAGTGCAATTATTGATCCTTTGTTACTTTTCCAGAGGATATTGATAAGTAAAAAAACAGAGGAAGACTTGATTACGTATATGCAGTATGAGTTGGCTCCATTTCCCTTAGTTCTCTTCGACGAAACTGGAATGTGCAAAACCAAGAAAGCAGCCCTGTACGACATGTTTGAGGTGACAAGGGAGAACTTGGACTTTGAGAACTATGACTTTGTTGTTGATCGTGGTTTCCTACTACACAGTCATATGGCCAACAGGTGGTACTGCTTCATCCATTTGCTAAAGCTATGTAAATTATATATTGAAACACTACCCTGAGAAAAGTTGTGAAGTAGTATTTGATGGGTATTCAAATGTCGTCAACAGCACAAAAGAAGCTAAACACCATCGAAGGTATAAAGTGAAGAGGTCAGTTGACATCCTTTTTGATGGAAACACAAAGATAATGGTTAAACAAGACCTGTTTCTGTCAAATGACAACAACAAACCACGGCTAATAGTAATGCTGACAGCCAAACTTAGAAAAAGCAGTATAGAATGCTATGAAAGTTGAGGTGATGCAGACATCTTGGTCGTTAGAACTGCCATTGATAAATCGTCATCAGGTAGCAATGTGGCAATAGTTGTAGAGGATGTCGACTTTATGGTTTTGATAACTGCGCTAACTTCAACAAATTGAGAAATACTGTTCATGAAGTCAAGTCATGGTAAAGTGGGAACTAAGATCTTCTCACAACAGTTACAAGAATCGGGACTAAGGAACAGCATCCTTTTCCTCCACATCATCAGTGGCTGTGACTACTTCTTCTTTTTACAGAAAAGGAAAAGCTACATGCTTCAAACTGATCAAGAAGCATCAAGACCTGCTCGATCTTGCTATTGTGTTCAACAGTTCACATTTCACACACGAGGCTGTTGCAGTAGCTGGCTACAGATATTTCCTTCGACTGTACGGAGCATTCTCAAAGGAAACCGCCCTTAATTATCATAGGTACAATTCATTCATAAAATCAATGTCCAAAGTAAAGCCCAACATTTCTGCACTGCCTCCAACAGAGGGAGCCGCCAGGCAGCACACTTATCGTGTGTACCACCAGGTGCAGTTGTGGCTGGGAAATGAATTACCACCTGAACAATAGGGTTGGAAATTCAAACAAACCCATTTGAAACCCATTTAGACCAAAGAGCCCGTTGCCCCTGAGGAAGTTTTGCGCCTAGTTTTTTGCAGATGCACCACAGGATGTGGAGCCAAGTGCGGATGTGGAAAATTCGCAATGCATTGCACTTTTGCCTGTCACAATTGCCATGGTGACTGCATAAATGGGATTCCTCTTGAAGGCGAAGAAGAGGAAGAACTACTTGTCCCTTCAATTGAACATCAACCGCCGATAGAGGAGTATGAGTGATTGAGAGAGAATTCTTAACAATCGCATTTTTGTCCGTCTCATTTATGTCAAAAATTATTTCACAAGTTTTTATTATCCAGTTTATAAAAATAATTAAATTATTATTATTATTATTTAATTTTTATTGATATTTTAATTTCTTTTTTGGTCTTTTTTGTCCTAAATAAATTATTTAAAAAGTTAAAAATGTTATTTCAATTATTATGTGCTAATTTGCCCCGATATTTGTTTAACAGTGCTGGCATATACTTTTATACCTATAGCTATTTAACGGACTAGTTTGACTTGAAAACAAATTGCAAGGTACACATTTCATAAAGAACTGAATGCTCTACAATATTGATAGAGCATTTTTATCGTGTGAGGCACGTTTCATGACATATAAGCTTGTTTCTATGGGAAAAAGCTTTGATAGGGCAAAACTTGAAAAATATGTCATTTTTCAAGTGTGATTATTTCGAAAACTATTAGAGATGCGAAAATAGTGAAGATAACCTTTTTTATAGGATTTTTAATGCTCTTTCATTTTGTATATAGAAAGTTTTTCCTAGGGTTGACCGTTTTTGCGATATTTTCAAAAAACCAAAAAAAGACACCATTTTTCCTGTTTTTTTCGAGTTTCTGACTCTAACTCACTTCCTATTCATCAGGACTTTTGATATTACCTTCCCTAGACACTACTAAATAAGTGTAAAACAAAATCAAAACATCGGATTTAATTTGAGTACATACTGT
Organism: Amaurobius ferox; assembly: GCA_951213105.1. NCBI lineage: Eukaryota > Metazoa > Arthropoda > Arachnida > Araneae > Amaurobiidae > Amaurobius > Amaurobius ferox. Next base: position 82,474,536 of record OX578135.1, on the reverse strand, counting down.
ACTTTGACTGCACTAACAGCTGCAAAATTCGGTACTGGATTAGCTGAACTCAAGTTATTTTTATTTTTATTTATTTATTTTTTTAAATTGGAATGTTTAAAAATTATGAACATTTAAAGTCAAAAATAAACTATTTTGCACCACTTCATCTAATTTATTTATTCATTGCTTCTGAAAATTTTGCATGCTCACTTTACATCACGGACTTTTTGTCGATACATGGCTTGCATTAAATATTGCAATTTTCTAAATTTGTGAATTTAAAAGATAAATTTTCAATTATTGAAATATAAAATTATTATAAGTGCGCTCTGGAAATTTGGCTTAAATTGGATGAAAATATGCTGAGAAAGCAATTAATTTTGTGAATTTTACTTCTGGTGTAAAGGAACTTTTTTCTTTTCAGCGATTTCAAGTATTGTCATTTATTAGTGTTTGTTTTAAGTAATCCACTTCATAAATTTAAAAGATATAGCATATAAAGCATATAAGATATTTTTGTGTCATTCTGCCAACAATGGGTGATTGATGAATGACTTGTTTGTGTGCATGTGTGTGTATCTAAATAAATGTGTAATTGCAGCACATTTATTTAGGGCATATCAAAGGAGTTCATTTAGGGTGTACCAAAGGTGTATCTGTATTATTTAAGTAGCAGGCACTTATTTAGAACCTGGGCAAAGCCATGTAATTTATTCTAGTTATTTCTGTATCTAGCAATTTCTCTCAATTTATGATCCTATTTTCTTTTCAGTGAATTTTTAATTCTAAGAAATTATATATAAATCACAGTTTTGTTATTATCAGAAAAGTAATGTAACAAATAATTTTTTTTTTCAAAATAGTATTCTTAAACAACTTGTAGCTCATTTTAAAAATGCTGAAAATGGTAGAAGTTCTGCAAATGGCTGCACCTAAAAAAAATACTTTCAAAATACTCAACACAAAGATTTAAACACAAAGATTTTTTTAGTTTTAAGTTTATTGTGTGACTTTATGAATTTCTGTGAAAAGAGTTATATAATGAGTATTAATTGTGCAATTTATAAATTATAACACATCTGGATTATTGGAAATTTTGTTGTGAAATCATGACCAGTCACATTTGATAAAGATGAACAGAATGTTCCTGTATTTAGTTTCATTAATTTAACCATATTATAATTATTATACTCTTGAATTTTGTTACAGTTATCTTTTATATATAGTTTTCATGTAGTTTGTTAAAAATAACAGTTATAAATTAATTTGTCTTTCAATATTCCAATTTTAAAATTGTAAAATACAGAAAATTAAATTATCTATGTCAAAATATCGATAATTAATATGATACAGTATTGATACAATGAGGAGCAGTTTTGACACTTTATCGATATATATTTGAATGATACATTACAATAAGCTATATCGATACATCTGCTTGTCTATCAGTAATCCTTAGTATTTTATGAAGTATGTAATGCTCTAAGTTGTTAGCAGAAAGTTCAAACTATAACAATGCATAACTTTTGTCTTGGGATCATTTTTGTTACATCAAATTATATATTGTCTTTTCACCTAAATGCCATTTTTCTAGATCCATTTTCTGGCAAAAATATAGCGGAGTCTGTTATCAACTGTGACACTGCTGACCACATCAAAGCATGCTTTAAAGCAACTTATGAATACTTTTGTAGTCCTCCAGAAAGTAATATATCATCTGAATCGTCTGATGAAAATAGTAAGTTATAAAAGTTTAATCCTTTGCATTATTTTACAAGCCCTAATAATTGCTTTTTACAAGCATGTTTTCAGGTTCTTACTGATTATAAAGGAATATTTAAAATATATTTTTACTAATTAATTTGTAGCTTAGATTAATTACAAAAATAAATATATATTGTTATATCCTTGTATCCTCTGGAATTGTGTGTGTGCACCCAGGATACAAGAATAAGTCCAAATTTCAACTAACACATTTATTCACAAGTACAGCATAAACATGAACAATATACAGTAAAGTAAAGAACCTTGCTGCCCAAACTGGGAATCGAATCCTGGATCTTTGTACTGGCCAGCTGACATTCTATTATTGAGCTACTGGGACAAAAATTGCAAGCTTTTATTGTTAAGTAGACTCTGCATTTTTCACTCTTTAATGTCAGATTGGCATGTACCTGACAATCTGACTCACCATCTCTTGCTATTTTTGCCTCAGGCTAGCCTCCTCATGCTGCCTACTTTTATCCTTCAGGTTAACTTCCTGCATCATCATTATCCTCACAATTTGAAATCGGAGCACCATATTCTAGAGTCCATTGAATTCGTGCTAGTTGTATTAGGACCACTTTCAGATCTCTGACATCTTTGCACCAATCTACAGGGTTGATTTGTTTGGGCATCATTGTAAAGAACCCAACCGGGAATAAAATCCTGGATCTTTGTACTGGCCAGCTGACATTCTATTATTGAGCTACTGGGACAAAAATTGCAAGCTTTTATTGTTAAGTAGACTCTGCATTTTTCACTCTTTAATGTCAGATTGGCATGTACCTGATAATCTGACTCACCATCTCTTGCTATTTTTGCCTCAGGCTAGCCTCCTCATGCTGCCTACTTTTATCCTTCAGGTTAACTTCCTGCATCATCATTATCCTCACAATTGAAATCGGAGCACCATATTCTAGAGTCCATTGAATTCGTGCTAGTTGTATTAGGACCACTTTCAGATCTCTGACATCTTTGCACCAATCTACAGGGTTGATTTGTTTGGGCATCATTGTAAAGAACCCAACCGGGAATAAAATCCTGGACCTTTGAACTGGCCAGCCAACAATCCACCATTGAACTACTAGGATGAAATTGCAAGCTGACTCTGCAACTATTATCAAAACATTGGTGCATTTCATTTCACAAAACAGCAGCTACTATTCTCAAAACATTGATGAATATCATAGTTCAATGCAGTTCGTATCATCACGTTAACTCTCTAACTAAGTGAGGACTACTTTTATAGATTTGATTGAATGGGAAATTTCTCGTTACAGAGAAAATACACTACTGCCATGCATGTAAAACAGCAACCTGCGACATCAACTTCTATCGATCATTCAATGGGTTCAAATTTTGTGAAAGTTATTAGCTTTTATGGGAAATAACTCAATTTAGGAGGAATTATTTGAGAAATGTTTTTTGTATTGAATTTAGCATGAGTTAGTTGACTGGCATGAATTTTACAGTTTGTAAAATGTCCTAAAAATAATTTTTCTAGAGCATTTTCTAACAAAAATAACAAAAAAAAGCCAAACTTTGAGAGGCTATTTCTCAAGATCCAAGGGATAATTTGAAAAACAGATATCAGATTTGGATTAATCTGGTCAAATTAGTATGCATGAGTTTTTTTTTTCCTTCAGCCTTAGGCGTTGCAATTTGGACTCTGATATACTGGCACTGCACTTATAGTGAACAGCAAAGCCCGCATGCTTTGTACGCTACGACCATCGAAGTACACCACAGACATGCATAGGAAACATAGAACATCAACTCAAGTCGACTCTCCCATCCACTCTTATATTCACTCCTCCAACTAATCTATCTATAAATGAAGTTTACATTAATTGCATTGTTGAAAACATGAATTTGAAGATAAAGGAGGAAGCAAGTCTCTAACTCCATGTTTAAATATTCATATTTTGAATTTTAAAATTGGGATGACCTATCAATATTGTTCAGCTGAATCGTGAAGGTAAAGGGATGGTCTCATCTCTAACTTCATGAGCTAAATGCAGTTTTCCTTTTAGTTCCTTCAGGCATTAAAGTCTCATGATCATGCAATTGCTTCATGTTGTGGCAATACCTTTAGACTGCGATTATAAGTCCAAAAATAGCAAAAAAGCCCAAATTTTTATAAGCTTTTTCTCCAGATTCAAGGGTTAATTTGAAAAATGTATTTCAGATTTGGATGCAGCCTGGTTAAATACACAAGTATGCACAAGTTTTTTCAGCCCTTGAGGTTGCAATTGGTACTCTGACATACTGACACTGTGCTTTTATAATAGTAATCTTTAGCTATCAATTCACAGTTCCAGGGGTTGCTGTGGATTTTTGATTACTTTCACAAACCTGGCCAAATAAATTTTTTTGCCAAATGGATTTTTTAATTGCCAAATTTTATTTTAATTATCTATTCAAAAAGTTATATTTGTTTTATAAATTTTAAAATTCCAAAGATTTTTTTTAAGAAACATTGCTGATGAATTTAATTATGAGTATTATATTTAAGATCATGATATGATGCACACACACACACACACATATATATATATATATATATATATATATATATATATATATCTGCTAGACATTACTACTCTACTTTAAATGCTTTGTTAATTCAGCTCGAGTATTTAGCGTAACTAATTTAAATAATTGTAAGTAAAAACACTTTGTGCAAAGAGTAAGGAAAACTCAAACAATATAATTAAGCACATTTTATTAATTTGTGCCTAATTATGTTGTTTGAGTTTTTCCTTAAATAATTGTCATATATAAATATTTATTTTAATTAATTTAAATAATTGTCAATATATATAATTTTTTTCATCCTTTGGTATATCACATTTTACAGTGTTTATACATTGTTTTTCAATAAATCCCCCCCCCCCCCTCCCTTTCCCTGGAATAAATATCCCACAATCAAATAATGCATTCCTTGGTGATTGTTTTGAAAATACCAACTAAAAATTTCATATCTAATTTAAATGTAAATAATTGGCCAGAAAATTGTCAGGAAAACAAAAGCAAATTCAAAACCTGGAAAAGTCGAGGAATTTAGAAATTTTGGCCAACGTTAATATATTTTATAAAATTCTGTAGTCATATCATACTGTCAGGTATGTTGTGAATTTCTTGTCTCTGGTCAAGTGTGTTTTGTAGGCTTTTATTTTATTTCACTACTTGGTTGAATTTCTTTACTTTGCTATGATTTTGAAATTTTTCAGGTTAAAAAAGTTATCTGTTAAAAACTTGGAAAAGTTAGGATTTTGTTATAAGTGACAGTTCTAAGAATGAAAAAATGAATAAATAAATAAATAAAATAAAATAATCCACAAATAATGGATATTAAATTTGCAAAAAAGTTAGTTCACCAAGTTTTAAAAGCATATATGAAAAACCACTTTTTTCTTTATTGGCAGTATGTATAGGCTTATCTACACTATTAAAACATGTTCAGCTATGTATTAACGCATAAAGCATTTTTCTTAATCAATTTGTGCTCCCAAAAATTGTGGTTAGTGTCTAATGAAAAGAGTTCTTATAGAAGACTGTCAAGTATTCGAAACTGAAAATAAATAAATGAATTATTTACAAAAAAAGAAAAAAATAACCCTACTGAAAATCAGGTCAAAAAATTCCTGGCTGAGCATTTTCCAACAATAAGTAAGGTTTGTTTTTCCAAATATTTTATTATAAAGCATCAAACTAAAATTTCCTATAGATTCTGAATCAGCAGGATTTTTTAAAATTAATTTGCCAATGGCCAGTCGAAAATTGACATTTATTCAGCTTTTTATTTTAGTCTAAAGAAATGAGTCTGTATATACCTGTTCTCTGTACAGAATATGTAAATGTAAAGAAGGAAACTAAAAATTCACATATTGCAGAAACTTTTAATATTTAGAGTCTTGAAAGTATACAAAGGATATCCATCAAAATTTCATGAAATGCAGTACAGCAGTTCTTCTGTGATGATTATACAAGCAAATGGATTTTCAATTATTTTTATATAGATAATAAATATGACACCTACGCACTTAATAAAAGTTCTGAATATCAAAAACTGTTTCAAATTTAAACATTAAAATTTCGCACATTTTATATTTGTTCTATTAGCACTGAAATTACAGTATGAAAAACAATATTTCATCTCCTATCACTGTAATATTGAAAGCCTTATTTTCAATGTTCTAGAACATTTAAATCTAATTGTAAATTAATTATAACATTAATTTTCAATAGTAACATTAATTTTCAATATTAACACTGAAATTATAGTATGTAAAACTATATTTCATATCTGATCATTGTATGTAGCCTTATTTTCAATGTTCTCAAACATTTATATCTAATAGTAAATTAATTATAACATTAATTTCCAATAATTTGATTAAAAATTAACAGCAGATGATTTTGGTATTTGAGATGTAACCCAGTTACCATATCACAATGTAATAAAATAAAAATAAATAAATTGATAAAATATAATAAAAAAAATAATCGTTTTCTGTGCCTGCTTTCCTGCAAACGGATTTAAAAACAGTTAGAGGACATAAAAAGAAACAGACAGAAGGATCCCTAAATTTTAAGGGGAACTCTACCGAGGCTTCCCATCAAAATTTTATGAAATTTGGTGCACCCCTTCTCCTGTGATGTTGAGACAAACAAAACAAACTGACAGATTTTCAATTTTATTTATAAAAATTTAATATTTCATTCAAATGTATATTTATTGTTATTGTATCATTATGTATATTTTTAAGGTAATGAAGATTCTTGGAAAGGGCGATATTCCTTCCAACACTGTACTGTAGATACTGTAAGTATTCTGATTTTATTGTGCAAGTAAAATAAAATAAAAAATTCAGTTAAGAATTTCATAATGCAATTATAACAGTACAAGTTCTTGTTGTTTTTAATGTAATAATGTGCAATATCTTTTATTTTTTATTAAAAATTTAAGAAATGTTAAAATTTCACAAACTTGAGTATTGTGATCTGAAAATCACAGTAAAACTGAATAAGGGATTAGGCAGCTGATAAAATAAACCACTTTAAAAAAAGGCAAGCACGTGACCATCAGCTGATAAGCTTTTTCTGGTTTTGAGAGAGGTATCAAGTATTAGATTGGGGCCGTGGTTTAAATTTTTCTGCTCGCGAGTTACAAACAATGAATAAAAAGGGAGGTGGGGGGGGGGAAGAGGTATCTTCTGAAATGAGTTTATGGTCTGTGAAAAGTCACCCAGTGATCTGGAAAAGTTACTGTCTAAAATTTTTGTTTGTTATTTAGAGGTAAATACATAGGAATGTTTATACTTTGGAACTAAGTATTTTGTAATTGTTTGTTATATCAAATTTTAGAAATGTCTATTTAAAAGATTTTAATATATTAACATTGTGCCAATTAAAATCTCATAATATCCTCATTAAATGTGAGCTCATTATAAGTGGGTCCTATTGTATTTTTATAAACATATTTTTCCCTATATTTTTATTTCCCCTATAATTTTCTTTTAAATCAAAATTTAATTGTTTGCTTGATTTAAGCTTATGTTCTTTTAAGTGATTATCACTTAAAAAACAAAAATGTTTAATTACAGAATTTTTATTAGCCGGCTATATGTAGCTGTGAAATGTCTGCTGCTTGTAGTAGCTATGATATTTTGCCATTTAACTCAGAACTGTATCAAATTTTTAACATATTTTGTTCATTATATCTAACTAGCATTTAATTAGGTCAAAGGCATGTAACTAGCACTTTTAAAAATTAAGTTGTAACTTTATTTTAATAAGTTTTATTTTGCTTAACGTATGGTTCTTTGTGCCATAAATGTAATCATAATAAAAAATTTGCACAGTTAGGTTCTGTCCCATGGTTGATAGTATAAATGTACAAAGTTCCAGCCTTCTAGATATCCAAAAGGTTTCTGGTGGATCTGGAAAGACTTTGAGATACCCTCTCTCCACATTTTGTTCACCCTGAGAGAGAAATTGAAAATCTGGTTTCGTTAGGTTCTGTCCTATATAAGTGTCCTATAAGATCAATATAAGTCTGCAAAGATTCTGCTTTCTATGTCACAGGGTAGCCTAAAGGGTGTTGAAGACCCAGACCGTCCGACTCGTCCAGAGGACTTAGAGTAACTAGTTGGACGGCCGGGAAGGAGCCTAAAGGGTGTGGAAAGATTTTAAAAAAAATATTCCATTTTTCTCCACTCAAAGGGGGGGGGGGGATTCAGAAATCCAGCTGAGATAGGTTGTCTCATGGTTGATACAATTAATAAGTATGCAAATGTTCTTTCTAGGTCACCAGGGAAGCTTCTGTAGACTCTGGGATGACGAAAATATTTTAAGCAATTATTATACAGATTTCACAATACCTGTGTTCTTATTAAACAAGTTTAACTGTATAAAATAATTTCTCCATTTATGCCATTTCCCATTTTGCATTGATTTTATAAGGCACAAATTCCTGTGTAAATGGCAAGATTAATGTGTATGAGTGCAATATAACAAGCCTAAAGATTAATTAATTTTATTTTATGATTAAATATAAATGTGTTCATTATTACTCATTATTTTTCTCTTTTTTTTAAAGAGTGATACCTTTTGTGAAATGTGTGATGAACTTGATGACATTTGTGACGTAAGTATTTTTTAATCAAAATATATTAAAATTACTGAAATTTGTAATTTCTTTTGCACAGAATGATGAAAATGGATCTAAGTGAAAACTTTCTTTTCAGGAATGTCAAAAGAAAATCTATACCCCTCCTATGCCTTCTTTGCCAAAAATGACTGATGACTTTTTGAGATTAATAAACAAATCTTTGTTTGCAGTATATGGTGAGTTAAATTCTTTTATGTTTGAGGCAGTTTCACATTTTCAGTCTTGTAATTTTTTTTAATTGTGTTTTTAAAGATATGCATTACAGTATAGATGTATATGTTATATTTTCTTTACAATCTATTTTTCATTTTATGCAGTAGATTAAGAAGTCTCATGACCTTTTCCCAGTTTGTTTTTTTCCTCCATTTAAAAAATATATCAACATTTTTTAATTCATAAATTTTGTGTATAATATGTGTATAAAGTTAGTTACATGAAAAAATGCTAAGGAGAATTTGAGCAGTATATAAAAGCACAAATAGCACAGTAATGTTGCATACAGCTATTTCGAGAATAATCTGGATCCCTTTTGTCAGTGCAAGACAACCAACAAATTAGAAGTCCAAAAGAGGAATGGGCATAAAAGGAAGAAGCATGGGGGATTATATACTCAAGGCTTAGACTAAAAGAGAGCCAATCAGAAAGCAGCATGAAGAACAGTCCAACCAATCCGAAACAAGAAGTAACATACAAAATTGGCGTGCACCAGAACACAACATGAATATCCTAACAAAACAAATTAAGTCTAAATAAGAATAAATGAGACCCAAGAAGATGAAAAATAGGTTAAAGTGATACATAAGAGACAAAGGAATATAAAGAAAAGTGAAAAATTTTTACAGGGCACTCTGCCAGACCGCAGACAGAAGTTAAGTACTGGACAAGTCATTAACTAAATTTCAAGAATTTTTCTGGATGTAAAAAGCTCAAAAAAGTCAAGATTATAGATCGACTTGTATTTTTGCATGATTCTTGCTGAAAAAACTCAAAATGGTGGTCAAATTAATAACAATGCTGAGCAATTGAAGATTTATTAAATTCCTGTTTTTTGATATTGTTTTCATGTTCCTTAATGCAAAATTTTAAAGCATGTTTAGTTTGACCAATATAAGAAAGACCACATTGGCTAGAAATACTATAAATGCCCCAACTATTAGGAATTTCTAAAGAATCTTTATGATTAGAAAATCTGAGTTTATTAGAAAATCTGAGTTTATTAGAAGGTTTAAACGCAATACTGAATTTGTATTTTTTAAGGATTTTAGCAATCTACTGACTGATTTTTGGAAAAAATGGTAAAATGATATTGTTATTGAAATTTTTTTCAGAAGTTAGTTTTAATCCGAGAGGACACACACTGATTATAGGAACGAGAGGATGCGCATGGGGTGTTTTGCACCCCAACTATCATATGATGTCATTTCAATAAAAACGTTTTAAAAACATCTGGTACTGTTAATTAAATAAGGAGAAACATGTATCACGTAAATGATAAAAATTTAATTAAAAATAAAATGTATTCAAATGATACTTACATATCATTGTGTGCAAGAAATGCAGGTGTGGAAAGAATGTTTTTGGCATATACTTTTGTCACATTTTCTGCATGTTGTTTTGGTCTTTCTGTCTTTATTTCTGGGGCAATATGCACATCTAGAGTAAGAGATCCTTTGTTTCTTGGCAGGGGTTTCTTCGGGAACGAATGCCTTTTTTAATTTTCTTTTATATGTACTGGAAGCATCGGCATTTCAATTCTTTCTTTCGAGAAAGGGGCTAGAAGTCCAAGCGCAAGATTTTTTAAAAAATGACTTCGTCTTCAAAATTCCAGAGGAGGACTTTTCATGGACAAAAGTAAAATCCTGGAATTTATACCACAAACATTTAAAATTGAAAAAAATATAACCATAGGTCATCTATTAGCAACTTTAGCTGTGCTGTACGCCACAGCCATCTCATCTACTATGCCCACAGCTCCTTTAGTCATATTGTAGAAACTTATGATTTCTGGTTTTTCCGCATCGCCTGTTTCTATATCTATTTTATTATCATTGTGCATCGTTGAAAGAAGAACGATGCTTTTATTTTAATTTGGGACGTACGAAACGAGTGTAATGTCTTTTTGTAATCCAAAGGAACTCGAATGCAATTCCCTTTTTTTTGAGCAAACGAATTCTGGGGGCAATTCTCTTTTATTTTTTCTGACTGTGCCCACATATGTTATTTTCTTTTTCAAAAGATCTTTCGATAATCCATACAAAGTATACCAATTATCCGTAGTCAAATTTCTACCAGAATTAAACAATGGCTTTATTAGACGCAGTACGATCGCTTTTGTACTATTTACTTTATAGGGTCCATCAGGTTGATTTCCTGCATATATTTTCATTTTCCATGTATAAAAGGTTCTTGAATCAACTAGTGCAAAAATTTTAATCCTGTATTTCGCAGGTATATTCGGTATATACTGCCGAAATGCGCATCTTCCTCTAAAGGGTTCTAACTTTACATCGATTGTGACTAACTCTCCAACGTTGTACATCATAGTACAATTTTCAATGAACATTTCAAAAAATTCACGAATGGGTGCTAATATGTCAACTTCCCTCCTGCTTTGGCGAGAATGTACATCATCGAACCTGAGACATCTCATGATGAAAATAAATCTCTTATGTAACATAGTTCTTGGGAAAATCTCTAAACCTGTGCCATCATTATTCCACATATCTCTTACATTTGCGTGAGATGACTTGTGTTATCCACACAAATAAAGCAATGAATGCTTTCATTTCTAACACAGATGTTCTTTTTGCGTCCCTCTCTCTGCTAAAATTTTCTTGAATGATATCAATATAAATGTTTGTACAGTTCACTAAATGTTCTATCATCATTTAATTTATCAAAAGTGGCCAAGATTCTAAGGGCGTAACCACATTTTTTGAGTCATTGGTATTTCCAGGTAATTTCTTGATAATATTTTTTGCAGGAAATCTTCCATGGCATGGAAATAGTTTTTTAAACCATTTTGTCTCTTTATGTCGTCCAAATAAATATGACTTATCATCAACTTCAAGTTAATTTCTAGAATCAGTGTCATTTTCAGTATCCATATCATGATTGCTAAAATATTCTGCATCAGAAATTTCTTCATCTTCTTCACTAATAGGTTCTATGTCCGATGAAACATCGTTTAACATATTCTGTAAGCGTTGCATTTCTTCATCATATGAATGCGAAACTGTAGAGCAACTAACATAAGGCGACTTTTCGACTTACAAACACAGCGACCACAAGCGAAATACTACCAACACGAGAACGCGCACAGGGTGTGTGATGCCCTAACCCCTGATTTTACAGGTAACAATTAGTAGAATTTTTTCTTTGTCACCCTTCTCCAAAAGAATGTGACCTTGAAGACAACTAGAAGGCGTTTGGCCAGTTTCAGAAGTTAGGATGCACGAGTTTCTTCACAAATTGTAACTCGTGGGGGGCCAAACACCCCGCGCGCGTTCTCGTGGGTAAAGAAAGGTTTAGAAAATTTTTGACTTGTACAATCAACAATGCTGGGAGAGAAACCACGATCGACAGCAACAGCTTTTAAATAATTGTTCTCAAAATTGAGCAAATCCATAGTAGAACAAACTTTTAAAGCATGATGGCAAAAAGTATTGAAAGCAGCAATTTTTTGGTTAGGTGGGTGGCAAGGATTTTTATGTAGACTAGCCGCCTTTGGCGACCAGCCTGTTCGCTACCCTTGAAAATTCTGACCGTGACAAACTCGTTGGTGCGACCTACCAGAAAGGTGTAAGGTAACTGTTTGGATGGCCAGGAAGTGCCACACAATTTAGACCGGAACCCAGTGGGGGAGGCATCCACAGGGACCGTACCCTCCTTCCCCTACCACCAACCTCTTGGAAGGACTTATGGTCGCACATGTTTAACGTGATCGTACTCCGCATGAACACGGCTGCAGTTTTGGCAGTGGGAGGGAATCGAACCCGGGCCTACCGAGTGAAATTCCTGCTCGCTAACCACTGGGCTACCGCGGCCTCCGCGACAATTTCCATAACTTTCTTTTTATTCACCCAATTTAGACCGGAACCCAGTGGGGGAGGTATCCACAGGGACCGTACCCTGCTTACCCTACCACCAATCTCTCGGAAGGTCTTACAGACCCATATGCAGGAATGTATCTAGAGAAATGTGAGTGGTGGTTGATTTTCCAGAACAATTATAATTAAGAATATAAAATTTCGAAACGAGCTTCACGTTAATTCGCACACACAAACAGTATTGGTATTGTGTATTTTTATATTAAAGAAAAACATTTGATAAAATTGAATATAACTTTTTTTAAATGTAATTATAATATGTATATTGTTTTGGATGAGTGGTGGTCGGAAATTCTAAGTGGTGGAAACCCCGACCACCACCGACCACTGTAGATACATCCCTGCATATGTTTAACGTGATCGTACTCCGCGTCAATGGCGGGAATCGAACCCGGGCCTACCAAGTGCAATTCTCGCACGCTAACCCGCGCACTAATTTAAATTTTATAATGACTATAAGCTAAGCTCTTGTTGGAAAAAATCAATACATCGCGATTCACGTTCCCGTGTACTGGCGTTTATGCAAATTTAATATGAACGACTCTTTCCGTTCACCGGCGTGAACCGTGACGTTTTTCAACTTCAGGTTTCATGCAAATCAGTTCTCAATGCGTACGCATCTGATTTGCATATCCGGGGGCGTTTCCGGAACTGTCCATTCTCGGATATATAGGGCAGAGGTTTCTTGAAGCAATCAGACTTAATCAGATCGACGATCACGACGATCGATTAGACACAGACACTGATAGTCTGATGCAGAGAGACAGAAATGCTTTAAATCGAAGCAGGCGAGATATCGTTAGACGATGGTTTTTAGTCGAGACGGACGCAGATGTGGTCAGTTTAGACCAGTATGTATTGAACGTTAAATTTACTTACATACGTACGGAAGTCACGTTAAATATTTTCTGATGTCTTATCCTTTGGTTTTCCTTTGCCAAGTGTGATACTTTCGATGGTGGCTGCAAATACACGCAAGTGATAGAGGTAGTATAGTTACTTACTACCAATGCTTCAAGGCATTTCTGTCGGATTATTTACAACTGCAAACTTTTTGTAGATAGTATTTTTTGATGTTTCGTGGCATGGAAAATTACCTGGAATGTGTAATTTGCCTAGTTATGTTTCTCACGAAATAAAGTGAATGATGTTTTTTTTTTAAACTGGATCTGTATATTTTTATGACCCAGCCAACACTTATTGACTCTATGCCAGTGCGTACTTTGCTGTTCAACTTCAACTTCAAATTTTTAAATTTTCCAACACGTCACGGTTACGGGCAAGTTTAATGCCCAATAGAATCATAAGTTCAAGTATTTTAAAGAATCATTGTTCCAGTGTTCAGATGGGGGCCGCGCCTGGCACCATTTTGAAGTACATGTGAATAACAAAAACGAAATGTAAACAGTGTACAAGAGAGTTTTACTTCTGCTTCTTTAAATCTACGAGTGGCCATGGAGGCAAGTAGAACGGAGTTGCTGACGCGAGACAACTACGTCACCTGGTGTACCGACATCTCATTCGTCTTCAAGGGAGAAGGATGTTTTGGACACGTAGATGGATCTGTTAAGCCTATTGAAGAAGATGCGAGTCGCCGAGACTACGATGATTTTTATCGACGAAAAGACCGAGCGCTTGTTATCATCTACCAAAGCTTATCCTCAGAATACAAGGAGTTGATAAACGTCACTGACGAACCTAGTCAAGTATGGAGTACTTTGAAAGAGCATTTTCAAGCACCTTCCCGTGCTAATCTCGTGCGTCTACTAGACGAGTTCTTCGACATCCGGCCGAAGCAAGACGAGCCTGTTGACATATTTTGCTCAAGATTGCGGAAGGCCGTGACGAGGCTTAAACATGCGAATCACCCCATTGAGGACCTATATGTTTCATTCCAAGCTATCCGATACCTTCCAGAAGAATACCGGGGCATCGTTCAATTAATTTATAGATGGAGTGACTCGGACTTCAAGCTCAGCAAAATACAAGCGGAGCTATCAGCTGAGGAGAGCCGGCTTCGTCAACAAGCAAGTGACTTTTCTAAAACTGTGAGTCTAAATTCTGCATATTTTACTAAGAAATGTATAAATAGAGTTAAAGTATCTAAATTTAAATCTCAAAATGTGTCTAATGTAAATACTTCTAGTCATAATGTAAATATTTCTAAAAGTAAAATTAAGTGTTTTAAATGTAACAAACTAGGTCATACTAAAGCTAATTGCCCTAAAAGTAATGGATCTAGTATTGTGGAATTTCTTGGATCTCCACATATTGAAGCTAGGGGGTGCGGTAGCCCATTGGTTAGTACGCTGGAGTTGCACTCGGTAGGCCCGGGTTCGATTCCAGCCACTGCCAAAACTGCCACTGCCATAACTGCCGCTGTGTTCATGCGGAGTACGATCACGTTAAACATGTGGGTCCGTAAGTCCTTCCGATAGGTTGGTGGTAGGGGAAGGAGGGTACGGTCCCTGTGGATGCTTCCCCCACTGGGTTCCGGTCCAAATTGGGTGGCACTTCCCGCCCGTCCAAACAGTTACCTTACACCTTTCTGGTAGGTCAGACGGTCTGGGTCTCAACAATAACATATTGAAGCTAATACTGTAATCGATCCTAACGATAGACTCAGTTGGGTAGTAGACACTGCTGCTACGCAACATTTCTGTAATAACATTAAGTTATTTTCCAAATTTAATGAGTGCAAAGGCACTTCAATGTCGCTAGCAGTAGGGGATGTCGAAAGTCCAGTTGAGGCTATCGGGACGGTGGAAATGCATGTCCAATTTAAGGACAAACAAAGTATAATCAAATTGGAAAATTCTCCTAATTGTATTCTCCTAATTGTATTCTCCTAAACTTAGGAGAAATTTATTAGCTGCATCTGTTCTTGAGGAACAAAATTTTAGTTTTAAAGGGGCTAATGGGGTTCTATGGTTTTTTACACCCAAAGGGGAGAAATTCTTTTATGCAAAAAGAAAGGATGGATTGTATTTCTTAAAACCTAAGTATAGTACCCAGGAACAACATAACATAGAAAACCGTCAATCAAAAGATAGGGATCGAGATGGAGACAAGAAACACAAAAAGGATAAGAAATCTAAAGATAGGGAACCTAGTGCTTCCAGAAAAATAGGTAAAGTAAATATAGCACCTAATTTTAAAGAAACTAAATTTAAATCTGACAAAACAAAAACTAAGCGGAATGTAAATGTGGATAGTTTAATATCTAAACCTAGCAGTTCAGTAACTGAACTTAACAGTACAAACTGTCTTTGGCACAAACGATATTGCCACATAAACGCTGAATATCTCCTCCAAACCAGCAAAGTTTCTGCTGTAAACGGACTTCCTAGGCTTAAATACAAAAGGTTAAATTGTTAATCTTGTAAATTGGCTAAGTCTAGGAGAGTATCGTATAAACCCACCGGTAGGATAAGGTCCACTAAACCATTACAATTGGCGTAACAAATATCAGGTCTAGTCCTACTAGATATAAAAGCCAAACACCCAATTAAGCTCCTGTAAGGAAAACTTTGCATTTGCTTTATTTCTTCACTTGTCTTTGGACAATCTATTTTACTTAGAATATTCCCTTTAGAAATGGGAAGTGAAGTAACTGGATATTTATACTGTTGAAACATTTGACATACTTTATCTATATACTGACTTTGATGTATAAAAAATTCATTGTCACACTCTTTAAATTCCACGCCTAAAAGTTTTCTAATTTTTCCTAATACCTTGATATCAAATTCTATGCTAAGTAATGAAACAATGTGGTCTATGTCCCTTTGATACTTTGAGAAGAGAATTATGTCATCCACATAGACTAGCATAAGAACTTTGCTATTGTAAATATATGCACAATTACACCATTGAAGTTTTAAAAAATTTAATTCTTTTAATTTGGTGTCAAGTTCATTAAACCATTCTCTTCCACTTTGATGAAGACCGTAAATGGCTTTCTTCAACAAACAAACATAATCAGGCTGTTCCTGATTGACATAACCTTGAGGCTGTTTCATATATACCTTTTGACTCAATTTAGCATAGAGATAGGCAGATTTGATATCTAATTGGAAATGCATCCAGCCAAGCATGCATACGAAAATTGAGAAGAATGCTCTAATTAAGTTGAAGTTAACAACAGGGCTAAAAGCTTCATCGTATGATTCTCCCTTTTTCTGACCATACCCCTGGGCTACCAAACGAGCTTTAAACCTCTTGATTTTCCCTTTCTCGTCTTTCTTAATAGTGTAGACCCATCTATTGCCTATATGCTTTTGTGAGGTGGATGCAGGAACTAGTTCCCAGACACCCCTCTCTTGCATTACGGCCATTTCTTCATCCATAGCATTACACCATTTTTCGGACTGGGAAGATTTAATAGCAGCGTTGTACCCTTTTGGTATATTTATTTCAATATTGCTTGCTTCTGGTCTGCCTCTGACCCTTTTAAGACCTTTATTTTCCCGAAAATTAAACAGTTGCTGATCAAATTGTATATTCCTTTTATCACAATATTTCTTAACATCATTGTGCGACCTCAGCCTTTTATTATCTCCTTGAGCGTAATAATACACATCGGTTCTACTCCCATCGGGTCTTGGAACCGTCTTTCGCTGCCAAGCAATATCCGAGCAAGGAGTCATACTGGAGTCAGCAGGAGAGTCCGTTTCCTCACTGGATTCAGACGGATCGTCACCAGTGTCTTCACTCTCTCCTGCCCCCCCATCAGACTGCTCTCTCGGATATTCCCCGTCGGAGTATTCTGAAAGGTTATCTCTTGATATCCCTGAGGAGATATTTCTGGGACAAATTGGGTCCAGGATGCCTTCCACTACATCACCCTCATCAAACCCCACATTGCAGGTCTCAATTGTTCGTTTCTCTCCTGACAAAAATATCCTATAGCCCTTAGTTTTAGTAGCATAGCCTACCATCACCCCTTCTGTAGCTTTCATGTCTAACTTCTTTCTGAGCTGACTGGGTTTGCCTACATATGCTATACAACCAAAGGTTCTAAGATGTTTGACTGAAGGTTTTCTACCACTGTAGAGCTCATGTGGAGTTTTTGTCTTAAATTTGTGACATATTCGATTTTTAGTGTATGCAAAACACAATATTGCTTCCGCCCAGAATCTGTCATGCAATTTGCTGTCGTTCAACATGGCTCTAACACAGTCAAATGCGGTTAAGTTGAATCGCTCTGATACTCCATTTTGCTGTGGGGTATATGTGTTAGTCCTCTCAGCCTTAATACCGATATCCTTCAGGTAATTTTTGAACTTATCATGGCAGAATTCCATCCCATTATCCGTCCGGATACATAGAATTTTAGTACCTAACTGCCTTTCTTCTCTGGCCTGAAACTCTTTAAAATGTGAAAATACTTCTGACTTCTGTTTCATGAGGTAAACAAAAACTTTTCTACTATAATCATCTGTTATAGTTAAGACATACTTGTTCCCACCATATGAGGCTGTGGGTAAGGGACCACACACATCCATGTGTAACAATTGCAATGGTTTAGTGGACCTTATCCTACCGGTGGGTTTATATGATACTCTCCTAGACTTAGCCAATTTACACGATTTACAATTTAACTTTTTGTATTTAAGCCTAGGAAGTCCGTTTACGGCAGAAACTTTGCTGGTTTGGAGAAGATATTCAGCGTTTATGTGGCAATATCGTTTATGCCAAAGACAGTTTGTACTATTAAGTTCAGTTACTGAACTGCTAGGCTTAGATATTGAACTATTCACATTTTTATTCTGCTTAGTTTTTGTTTTGTCAGATTTAAATTTAGTTTCTTTAAGATTAGGTGCTATTTTTACTTTGTCTATTTTTCTGGAAGCACTAGGATCCCTATCCTTGGATTTCTTATCCTTTTTGTGTTTCTTGTCTCCATCTCGATCCCTATCTTTAGATTGACGGTTTTCTACGTTATGTTGTTCCTGGGTACTATACTTAGGTTTTAAAAAATATAACCCATCCTTTCTTTTTGCATAAAAGAATTTCTCCCCTTTAGGTGTAAAAAACCATAGAACCCCATTAGCTCCATTAAAACTAAAATTTTGTTCCTCAAGAACAGATGCAGCTAATAAATTTCTCCTAAGTTTAGGAGAATACATAACATTTTCCAATTTGATAATACTTTGCTTATCCTTAAATTGGACATACATTTCCACCGTCCCGATAGCCTCAACTGGACTTTCGACATCCCCTACTGCTAGCGACATTGAAGTGCCTTTGCACTCATTAAATTTTGAAAATAACTTAATGTTATTACAGAAATGTCGCGTAGCAGCAGTGTCTACTACCCAGCTGAGTCTATCGCTAGTATCGATTACAGTATTAGCCTCAATCTGTGGAGACCCAAGAAATTCCACAATACTAGATCCATTATTTCTACTGCAATTAGATTTAGTATGACCTAGTTTGTTACACTTAAAACACTTAATTTTACTTTTAGAAATATTTACATTATGACTAGAAGTATTTACATTAGACACATTATGAGATACATTTGGAAATTTAAGTTTAGACACTTTTACTCTATTTACAAATTTCTTAGAAGTAAAATATGCAGAATTTGAACTCACAGTTTTGGAAAAGTCACTTGCTTGCTGCCTCAGCCGGCTCTCCTCCGCTGCTAGCTCTGCTTGTATTTTGCTGAGCTTGAAGTCCGAGTCATTCCATCGATATATAAGTTGAACGATACCTCGGAATTCTTCCGGAAGGTACCGAATCGACTGGAATGCTACATACAGGTCTTCAATGGGGTGTTTCGCGTCTTTAAGCCTCGTCACGGCCTTCCGCAGTCTTGAGCAAAAAATGTCAACAGGCTCGTCTGGCTCCGGCCGAACGTCGAAGAACTCATCTAGTAATCTAACCAGGTTGGCTCGGGAAGGCGCTTGAAAATGTTCTTTCAAGGTATTCCATACTTGACTAGGTTCGTCGGTGACGTTTATCAACTCCTTGTATTCCGAGGATAAACTTTGATAAATGATGGCGAGCGCTCGGTCTTTCCGGCGATAAAAATCATCGTAGTCGCGGCGACTTGCATCTTCCTCGATAGGCTTAGCACTTCCATCTACGTGTCCGAAACATCCTTCTCCCTTGAGGACGAATGAGATGTTGGTACGCCAGGTGACGTAGTTGTCCCGCGTCAGCAACTCCGTTCTACTTGCCTCCATGGCCACTCGTAGTTTTGAAGAAGCAGAAGCAAAAGTTCTTGTACACTGTTTACGTTTACACTGTTGCGTTTCGTTGTTCACACGAACTTCAAAATGGTGCCAGGTGCGGCCCCCATCTGAACACTGGTACGATTTCTTTAAAGATACTTGCACTTATGACTCTATTGGGCGTTGAACTGGCCCCGTAGCCGTTTCTCTTGGAAAATTTAAAATTTGAAGATAGCAAAGCACGCACTGTCAGAGTCAATAAGTGTTGGCTGGGTCATGAAAGTACACAAGTCCAGTTTTAAAGAAAAACTTCGTTCACTTTATTTGGTGAAAAACACAACTCGGCATATTACACGTACCTGGTAATTTTCCATGCCGTAAAACATCAAAAATATACTATGTACAAAAGATTTTTAGTTGTAAATGACTAGACAGAGATTCCTTGAAGCATTTGGTAGTAAGTTACTATACTACCTCTATCACTTGCGTGTATTTCAGCCACCATCACTTGGCAAAGGGAAACCAAAGGATAAAACATCAGGAAAATATTTAAAGCGGCTTCCGAACGTTTGTAAGTAAATTTAACGTTCAATACATGCTGGTCCAAACTGACCACATCTGCATCCGTTTCGACTATTCACCGTCGTCAAACGATATTCCGCAGTGCTTCCGTCAAAAACATTTCTGTCTGCCTGCATCAGACCATCAGTGTCTATCTCGTCTGACTTCTTCAGACGTCTGATCTCGATCGACCCTTTCGACCTTCTCATTTGCTTCAAGAAACCTCTGCCCTATATATCCGAGAATGGACAGTTCCGGAAACGCCCCCGGATATGCAAATCAGATGCGTACGCATTGAGAACTGATTTGCATGAAACCTCATGTTGAAAAACGTCACGGTTCACGCCGGTGAACGGGAAGAGTCGTTCATATTAAATTTGCATAAACGCCCGTTCACAGGAACGTGAATCGCGATGTATTGATTATTTCCAACACATCCTGCTACAAAAGCACCTAAAATCTCAATATCTGCGCCAAACTGCGCCAAAAACGGAATTTTTTTACCCGTGCAAAAGCGAAAGTTCCGCACTGATCGGTCCGAAATACGAGAAGAAAAATCCGGTTATCTACAGTTATTCGGCGCGATTTCAGACCGCATTTTCAGTAAAACAAGTTTGCGTATCACATAACCACATCACGAGTACTTTAGAGTACAACCTTGAAAATCCGGACTTTGCCGATTCCGGATTATAAAATTTTAATAAAATTCAGATTTAATATTAACTAAATACACTATAAAGCACTATCTTTAGTAAAAATAATGACAAAAGTTAAGTTAATAAATTAAAACATATTATTTAATCTAAAAAATAGGGCAAAAGAAATTTCTAAGAAAAAATATATACACATTAGTAATTTAGAATGTGTGAACGAAACGAAATGATAAAATTACATTTTATCATTTCGTTTAAATATTTGAATTAACATTTGTTATTTCATTAATTTTAGTTTATGAGAAAGCAGTTTTCTTTATCCTGTAGATGGTCATTATATCTGTTCGGTTTTAAAGCTTCTTTATTCAAGACCTTTAATTACATGATCGATTGTTTGCATAAGATTATCAATGGATATTTTTTCTTCTTCACATTTATCATCCCTACTTTGATATTTTTTTATTTAATATCATATCGTGAATTTCGCCATCACTCCATTTATTTACTATTGGTGCATCATCATCACAGTGCAGAACTTCCGTTTTATCGGCCGAGATTTAATGAAGCACCAGAAGAATTTAATGTAGCACCGAGATTTAGTAAAGCGCGAGGATTAGCACTTTTGCTGATATATTTAAAGGTGTAAATGCGTTTAAACCGTTTTCGCTATTAACGAACGAAAAGCAAAAAATAAGAATTTAAAAGTTTTATTTATTTTCTAACATCTATATAATGTTATGTTTAATATAAGGCTGATGACTCTGAAAAAAGTAAAAACTTTATTAGTAATAGTCATATATGTAAAAAATATCGCAGTAGATAAAATAAATGTCTTCCCTAAAAAAGGAAAATATCTCTCCTCTCAATGATTTTTCTAAATTACGATGAGTCATTATTAGGCTGCTGTAACACCGGGACGTGGTGGGGCAGAGAAAGGGAAGAAAGGAATTTGCTTAGTTTCTAATCGTAAACACAGCTGACCCCTTTGAGAGGTCCGTATGTTAATGACCTTGGTGCTCGGTTCTATGCGATACGATATTATTTAGTTATTTATTTGCTATTTATAGTATGTAAATATGGCTTTCTACAAAAAAGGCAAAATATACTGTCGATTTTAAGCTGACACGTTCGACGAAAACGAAAAAATCGTCAGATATTGGGAGGGAGAGGAAATTCTGAAGGCAAAACAGAATTCATTGAAGAATGGGATTCGTACTACGAAGTAAACAAAATAAATTTCCGTGAGCGTTAATATGAATTCTCGGGATTTTTAGATTTAATTGAACAATCTGTGATAAAATGTTACGATAACGTTTTAAACTGCTTAATATTAAAAATTACATTGTTTCAGAAAAATGTTTTTTTCAATAATGAGGAAAGGAAATTTTAATAATAAAAATTCAGTACTTAAATAACGATGTATATTTTACGCAAAATAATTCATCGGGAGTTGTGACTTGAATAAGGGGGAGGAGAGATTAACGCCAACAACGTAATTCACGCTCCAACCACGAGCCGATCTACGGCCATCCATCTAAACTTTCGTTTCATTTCGGGGTTCAGAAAGTCGACCGCAAAATACGGTATTTGTTTATAAAATATAATTCCATATAAATAATCTTACCCTGTTGTTTTAAATTCGTGACTTCGTCAGTCCGGGGGGAAAAAAAACGAAAATTTGGAAAACAACCGGATTTTCGAGGTTGTACTGTACTATTTTTTAATAGCTTCTTTTTCAAGTTATTTTATGTTTGTTGTTTAAAAGTATAGAAATTCCGACTTTTACGAATTTTCTGCAGTTGTACCGATTTTTACTTCAGATAGATAGAGATAGCCGTTAAGTACCCTTTTGCATCTATTTAAATTTTCATCTTTTAATTATTCCATATTAGAGCAACAAAACTCTTATTTTAATAGTGCGGGTAAAAAAATAAATATTTTATTAAAATAAATAATTTTCACATAAATTTGCGCTGCAATTTGCCGGAACATGTATCTATTTATGTTGAACAAGTCAAAATACAGGATGATAAGAAGGGAATGAAAAGTTGTATTTAGAATAACGCGTTACACTAGCATTGCATGGATCTTCACTGGCTTTGATGAAATACTGGAAAATTTATTTCCTTCATATTATTTAATTACGCAGTTCGGTGATCAGCCCTATAGTTCTTTGCAATAGATGTCGATCACTCACCACCGCTACGCATCTAAGTCACGGCTAACGGTGCAATTTAGGAAGTAGCTGTCGATGATCGCGGTGCAGTTTAGGAAGCAGTTTTAGATCGCGTATCTCTGCTACGCGTGCAAGTCACCGCGGACTCTCAGCTAATGTTAAGAATACTTCAGAGGGGCATGCAATCCGCGTAAGTTATATACAATAACGATGACTCCACTTCATACAATAACGATACGCACGATGCGCGAGCATATGCAATTCGCATCGCATTACAAAATGAATCTTCTTTTATTAGCGGATGCTGGCATGCAATAACGCTATGCACGCTGAGCGGGCACATACAATCTGCGTAGCTTTGAAATGGCTGTCAATCGCGCACGCGCTCATTATGCGCGTTCAAGGCCGCTCGTGTTTCATGCACCATTTGTGCGGGAGCGTGGCACCGGTGTAGCGAATTCACAATATAAATTGCACTTTATTCGCGTATTCGCCTTTAACGCGCTACGCGGGTGCATCAATAACCAAACTCAATTCAATAAAGATTTACGCGGACTCACAACTGACAATGCTTGACACAATAAATAAAATAGTATTAATAAATACTTTTATATGTCTTAAGCATTACTTATATATGTATAGAAAAGTAAATTATATAATAATTATAGGGAAAATTTCGTATTTATTCGATCGAACTTAAAACTTCCCCACCTTATAAAATAACATTAAAATCTGTTTTTTCTTATAAGGTTAGCAAGTATAGATCGAAAATAAATTTTGATCATTCATAAATATATTAAATATTTTTTATTTTACTTTTTTGGAAACTGAAGCTATGAATTATTATTTCAAATTGTAGTTATGCTAGAACCTAAAAAATACATATGAACTTTTCTAAAATGGATATTCGGAAAGTGAAATTTATAAACTAACTTCAATATTTAAATGAGAAGGAATTTAACAAAACTAAAAAAGCAATTAAATTCAGATATTCTTGATAATAGTTTGACAGTGATTTTTTATCTTTTATTAAATTTCACATTTATTAGTATTCTGTAACTTAGTGTCTTTATGTAGTCCCCTTTTTCTGGCCTTTTTTAGTCCTAGGGAAAAACTGGTTGTAATATAAAGTGATGCAAAAAAAAATTTTTTATGTTTTAATAAAACTCCTGACTTTTTGAAGTTTTCCTCTTAAGATTTTGAAAATCTACTAAATGGAGATGTGAGCAATTTGACAATAACTAAAGAACTTTTAAAATCTGTAAAAGAAGCAGAAGAAAAATATAGACAAAGAATGGAGAAAACAGCAGAAAAGGAGTTAAGCCAAGAGCTGAACACGAGAAAGATGTATTAAAGAGTTTGAAAATAGACAGTGATGAGTTAAGAAAAAAAGTTACAATCACAAAAAGTGCTTTCTACAGCAGAGAAGATGATTGAAGGCGGCATAAAAACAAAAGATTTATCAGAGATTGAAAATGGCCAAGTTCTCTTAAAAGAGGCAAAATCAAATATTGAAAAAAATCTCACAAAATTAAAAAAGCACAGAAAACTCGAATTAATTCAGTGTGTCCAAACTGTTAAAAAGCAAGCATCTCGGACATAAACTATTTGTATTTTAGATGAAAAAAATTTAGTGTGCATTTAACTAGCAGGCAATTTCTGGTCTTTAAGATTAGATTGTATCATTACATCTTTTTCTCATTTTTCTGGCTTAACTTTTTAAGATTTAATACTCTTCATGCTTTAATTAATGTAAAATAAAATTTTTATATGCCTAAAATAACTATCGAGTGTGCGCAACATCATTTTCTAGCTGCTACAAAACTGCTCTGCACTGCTACGAAACAGCAATATTTCCTGCTACAAAGGTGCTACAAAACTCAGTTTTCAGTTTTCCACCCCTGCAAAAGGGTACAACGCTGCTATTAAATCCTCCCAGTCCGAGAAATGGTGTAATGCTATGGATGAAGAAATGGCCGTAATGCAAGAGAGGGGTGTCTGGGAACTAGTTCCTGCATCCACCTCACAAAAGCATATAGGCAATAGATGGGTCTACACTATTAAGAAAGACGAGAATGGGAAAGTCAAGAGATTTAAAGCTCGTTTGGTAGCCCAGGGGTATGGTCAGTAAAAAGGAGAATCATACGATGAAGTTTTTAGCCCTGTTGTTAACTTCAATTTAATTAGAGCATTCTTCTCAATTTTCGTATGCATGCTTGGCTGGATGCATTTCCAGTTAGATATCAAATCTGCCTATCTCTATGCTAAATTGAGTCAAAAAGTATATATGAAACAGCCTCAAGGTTATGTCAATCAGGAACAGCCTGATTATGTTTGTTTGTTGAAGAAAGCCATTTATGGTCTTCATCAAAGTGGGAGAGAATGGTTTAATGAACTTGACACCAAATTAAAAGAATTAAATTTTTTGAAACTTCAATGGTGTAATTGTGCCTATATTTACAATAGCGAAATTCTTATGCTAGTTTATGTGGATGACATAATTCTCTTCTCAAAGTATCAAAGGGACATAGACCACATTGTTTCATTACTTAGCATAGAATTTGATATCAAGGTATTAGGAAAAATTAGGAAACTTTTAGGCGTGGAATTTAAAGAGTGTGACAATAAATTTTTTATACATCAAAGTCAGTATATAGATAAAGTATGTCAAATGTTTCAGCAATATAAATATCCAGTTACTTCACTTCCCATTTCTAAAGGGAATATTCTAAGTAAAATAGATTGTCCAAAGACAAGTGAAGAAATAAAGCAAATGCAAAGTTTTCCTTACAGGAGCTTAATTGTGTGTTTGGCTTTTATATCTAGTAGAACAAGACCTGATATTTGTTACGCTATCAATATATTATCTCAATTTCAAGAAAACCCTGGAATTAAGCATTGTTAAGACTTCTAGGATATGTTGAAAAGACTAAAAATTATATGTTGAATTTATCTAACATTGAGGAGTTAAAATTAAATTGTTACTCAGATTCTGACTTTGCTGCAAACAGAGATGACCGTGTTTCACTTGGAGGCATGATACTCTTTATTGACAATGTACCTATTTCTTGGCGAACCTTTAAACATAAGTGTGTCAGCTTATCAACCATGGAAGCTGAATGCGTATCACTAACTGAAGCCGCTAAGGAAATGGTATGGGTACAAAACATAATTGAAGAATGTCATTTACTTGGGTTAAACTTTATAAAAGTAACAGTGTTATTTTTAGCAACAACCAAGCAGCCATTAATTTATCTAACTCTCCAATTGAAAACAATAGAACTAAGCATATTGATGTTAGATATCATTTCCTAAGAAATTTAATAGTCAATGAATCATTTAATGTTAAATTTGTAAATAGTAAAGATAACTTAGCAGATCACTTTACTAAACCAATGACTAAGGAAATAATACTTAAATTTTGTAATAAAAATTTTAAAAACTAAATCAAACTTTTTGAGATTAAATGTTTAGTCTAAAGAAAATTTTAAATACTAAATTGAATTTACAACTTGGGAATTTTTAAAGATGTCATATATATACATTATTGTTTATCTTAAACCTCATTGATATAAGATAGTATATCTTGAGTATAAATTTTTGTGATATTGAATCTTTTCACTTTACACCTTTGTATATACATCCATTTTTCTATTACCCGCATAATGCTAAATAGTAGCTTATGTGTATAAAATTTTGTAGTTTTCAACTTAGTAAAAAGTATGTGTTGAAAGTTTTGATAAAGGATTTTTATTATCTGATTACTTGCATCATGTATTTTTAAATATTTAGTATATCAATGCAGTCTAATAGTATTAATTTTGTATACTTGTATTGTATTAGTAGACTAAAATTTTTAAGCTTTTTGAATTATAGTGTTTATACTCAAATTTAAAGTAAACTTAAATTCTATGCTTATACAAAATCTTAATCTTTTAAAGTTGACTTGTTAAATATGATAATATGCTTATACTTAAATTTTGGATACTTATAATTAAACTTAAACTAAAATTTAAATTTTTGAATGCTAATACTTAAGCATTGAAGTTGTGTTGTATATAAATTTCTACTTGATGTGAAATGTTGTTGTTACAATATTGTCGACAATACTTACCTGTTTTTCAGATGCTATAAGTACTTATGCATTTTATTTTAAATTTAGTAATGATATTATACTTTAAAATTTTTCCTTCATTATATGTTTGATAGGATACTGGGGGCCTTGGTGTTTATTGATATACCTTGGTTTCTCAGAGTAAGTTCTCTTTTGCATATGCATTGAGACTTAAGGATTTGCATGAGGGAGCCGATTGTTGGAAAAAATCAATACATCGCGATTCACGTTCCCGTGAATGGGTGTTTATGCAAATTTAATATGAACGACTCTTTCCGTTCACCGGAGTGAACCGTGACGTTTTTCAACATGAAGTTTCATGCAAATCAGTTCTCAATGCTTACACATCTGATTTGCATATCCGGGGGCTTTCCGGAACTGTCCATTCTCGGATATCGGATATATAGGGCAGAGGTTTCTTGAAGCAATCAGACTTAATCAGATCGACGATCACGACGATTGATTACACACAGACACTGATAGTCTGATGCAGGCAGACAGAAATGCTTTAAATTGAAGCAGGCGAGATATCGTTAGACGACAGTTTTTAGTCGAGACGGACGCAGATGTGGTCAGTTTAGACCAGTATGTATTGAACGTTAAATTTACTTACATACGTTCGGAAGTCACGTTAAATATTTTCTGATGTCTTATCCTTTGGTTTTCCTTTGCCAAGTGTGATTGATACCTTCGATGGTGGCTGCAAATACACGCAAGTGATAGAGGTAGTATAGTTACTTACTACCAATCCTTCAAGGAATTTCTATCGGATTATTTACAACTGCAAACTTTTTGTACATAGTATTTTTTGATGTTTTGTGGCATGAAAAATTACCTGGAATGTGTAATTTGCCTAGTTATGTTTCTCACGAAATAAAGTGAACGATGTTTTTCTTTGAAACTGGATCTGTATATTTTTATGACCCAGCCAACACTTATTGACTCTATGCCAGTGCGTACTTTGCTGTTCAATTTCAACTTCAAATTTTTAAATTTTCTAACAAATTCCATCATCCTCGTTCAATCGTTCCATCATTTAAAATATCCATAAAATTCAAATATCCATTTAAAATATCTATAAATTCAAATATCCATTCAAAATATCCATAATTAAAACATCCCAATTTAGACCGGAACCCAGTGGGGGAGCATCTACAGGGACCGTACTCTCCTTCCCCTACCACCAACTTCTCGGAAGGACTTACGGTCCTACATGTTTAACGTGATCGTACTCCGTGTGAACACAGCAGCAGTTTTGACAGTGGCGGGAATCGAACCCGGGCCTACCGAGTGAAATTTCCGCAATCTAACCACTGGGCTACTGCGCCCTCCGCGACAATTTCCATAACTTTCTTTTTATTCACCCAATTTGAACCAGAACCCAGTGGGGGAGGCATCCATAGGGATCGTACTCTCCTTCCCCTACCACCAACCTCTTGGAAGGACTTATCGACCCATATGTTTAACGTGATCATACTCCGCGTCAGTGGCGGGAATCAAACCCAGGCTTACCGAGTGCAATTATCTCGAGCTAACTTCCCGTGTGCTAATTTAAATTTTATAATGACCATATGCTAGGCTCTTAATTCCACCATCCTCGTTCCATCGTTCCATCATTTAAAATATCCATAAAATTAAAATATCCATTAATTAAAATATCCATTTAAAATAAAAAAATCATCCATATCGTTTCACCAATCCATAAATATAATAATTTCAAATACATCACCACAATTCAAACCACCATAATTCAATCATTTAAATTATTTAAAATATCCATTTAAAAATATCCATTTAAAATATCATATAAATATAATAATTTCGGCCGATGTATACAACACTTATGCTAGGCTCTTAATTCATTTAAAACCGAAAGCACGGTCTCAATGGAGACGGGGAAGAAATAACAGCGGATTGGGGAGAAATGCCGTTGAAGAACTGAGCGGATTGCCGAGAAATTATTTAATTTCAGATCCTGAGGGCAATTTTCATTATTTTTGGACCAGATTGGACTTGTAAGAATGCCAGATATTTCAGCTTTCTGAAAATGTAAATTATCAGTCGAAATTATGAGTACTTTTCACTATGCGAGAATTTAAAAACCAAAAATCGGTTTTTGAGTCAAAAGTGACTTTTGTTTTAAAATCTTTAAAAAATATTAGAAATCAAAATTGAGAGTTAAAATTGATATATTTTTACTCGCAATTGTCTGTTCTTTCTGGTGGTGTGATTTGTTTTTTTCTACGATGTCCGGATCGTGGAGAAAAAAAGGCAAAAAACGGTCGAAATCGCATAAAACATTAAATAACAAAAAAAATAATTAAAATTTAAAAAATTGGTTTTCACGTGTCCCCTTCCCATCCCCCCGGGTCTGTCTCCGATTGCCAAATTTCGTAGCTCTCCGACACGCGGTCGCTGAACGTATAGTGTATAAGACAGACACACACACAGACACACAGACATTGCCTTTTATTACTTAAGATAGAGAGACCGAAAAAGGTTTATGAAAGACCATAATGAGAAATTTATCATCGCTGCAGATAGCCAAGACATCCAAAAATGCAAGAAGATTGTTCTTTTTTATTTCATAGGTAAAGTGAATCCAAGGATGAATGGCATTCAAAACCTCTGAAATGCCATCGATATCATTAAATGTGTGATCCAGAAGAGCAAAATTGTCATCAACATAACGAGTATGAAAATAAACTGGATAGTTTCAAAAAGCTCAAATTCAAAATAATGCATATATATGTTACTGAGAATAGGACTGAGTTGATTGCAACTCAGTCCTATTCAAAAATATGTAGATTTTTTTAAAAAAATTCTATGCTTTATATGAAAGGTAATTATTTTTAATTAAATTTTTAGACAAATACATATTAACAGATGATGAAATAGAAGAGCGAAGGCAATTTGTTCGGAATTTACAAAAAGAAGTGTGTATAGTTTATCCAGGTAAATATATATATATATTCTAAATTTTATCAATCTTTTATATTATTTTATATTTATATATCATATAGCAAAATGACACTATCTAACTAACTGATAATTAACAGCTCAAACAGCTAAGGGTAGAAACTTAAGATTTTGTATATATGTGGTATTTGACCTATAAATAATGAGAAAAATCTAACATCGTGGAATTTTGTTGAAAAGATTTATAATTCTCAGAATTTTTTGGTTTCAAAATTCTTTTAGCTATAACTCAAGAACGGCGAGATACACGAAATTTGTTTTTGTACCATCATGTTAAAAAATTATCTTAAATGATTTAAATCTACAGGTGTACAACTAACCATTCTTGAGATATTTCAATTTTTATTTATAGCAGATAATGTTTGTATTATATTTTATAATTTAATTTTTTATAAAGTTTTGTTTCTTTTTGCAACTATAGTAACAGGATTGCGCTTCAAATTCCAAAATTGTCTGCTGGCTATTTTTCTTTTCAAATTATTGAAAAATAATGCTACGACTAATTTATTTTTAGACTAAAATGTCTGAAAATGTAGCAAGTAAAGCAACATATAGTGATTGGAGATGAAATATTGTTTTACATATAACGACAGAACTGTAAAATATTTATGCCTAAATTTGAAAGGATTTTTGATATTCAGAACTTTTATTAAACTTTACATTTTGACTTCAGAATGATAGATTAACTGAAAATTCCATACTCCTCTTTTGTGTGTAGTATGCTTTCCTTTTTAAAACCCATCCCAAGGAGGGATTAAAACTCTTACAATAAGAGCGCCCAAAGCATTTCAACAGGGGACAATAGGTGTGAGTCTTTTCTGACTAGTAAAAAGGGGATAAAAAAAAACACATACAGCCATCATATCAGAGCCACTCACTGAGAATAGCTTTCCAGTGGTACACATGTTGTACCACCATAGAAGGTTAAGTATGCAGATGTTATGTTTAGTAATAATTAGCCATTTTGCCCTCTTAAAGTGTGGGTGGAAGTGGCTAGTTTTGGGAAGATCTCCCCACCACCCACCCCCTGTGTGTGAAGGACCAGAGAAAGGGTTTCATGTGCCTTAGGTGATATTTAGATTGTACTGGCCTCTACCATGTGACAAGCCACCCCCTCTCGCTTTACTTTCTTATCTGATAAAATGAGCTAGGGGTCAAAGGGAACAGTCTAAATACAGAAAAGTTGGTCATTGGCATCATTTTTGCCATTCGAAGCATTTTTTATACACAAAATATTAGCCAAGTTACACAAAAAAAAATGAGTGTCGACAAAATGAGTGTTGACGAAATGTACTTGTCGACAAAAGGAGTTGTCGATGAAATGAGTTGTCGACGAAAGGAGTGTCAACGAAATGAACGCTACCCCTAGTTTTTAATATATTTAACTGTATATGCTGTTAGTATTTTGGTACTATAACAAATAAGTTCTTAATATGTACAATAGGAAGCCATGCTGAATATCTTTATCACTAAAAAATAAAGCAAAAAATAATAATAAATACATTTTGAAATTCTGATAGACAAAATTTAAATCTTGTGGTGTAGCCTAGCATTTCCCTGATGAACAATCATTCATTATGAGTTGTTAGTGTTTATAAAACTACCCATAAACAATTTTAGTTAAACATCAAAATTGCTATACTCGCATTATTCTATAATGTACTGAATTTGGTGTCAATCAGCAAAGTAATTTTTAAGATATCTCAACCTACTGCATAATGTCCAAGTACATACTGCACACTACACATACAAGTTTCTTTTTTTTTTATTCTCAACATTGATTTCATTAACATTCTATATTTGTGCCATATTTGGTTTCAATTGCTCTAATAGTTTCTGATAAAAGCAGGTATGTTAATTTTGCACCAACAGATTGCCAGAACAATAAAATACTTTTTATATACAGCAATCTCTGAAACATATTTCCAATCTGATTGGAAAATGTTTTCAACAAGAAAAAAAAAAAAATTCATTTTACAATGAAAGTGAAACAATCTTGCAGAATATTATTTTTTCAATAAACTAAAATTTATTAATTTTTGTTTTTCAGGTGCTCAGTTGGATCTCTTTGGATCTTCAACTAATGGATTTGGCTTTAAAAATAGTGATCTAGATATATGCATGACCTTTAGAAATGAAGAGGTAATTTTATAAATTTTAACATGTCTTGTGATGTGTGAATATGAACATTGTTACAAACATTGTTATACTTAGGAGTTCCAAGTTTTTTATGTAAAGCACCTTAGGGTGTAGGGTATGAAGTAAATCATGAAAGGTAAATGAGAGATAAAACAGAAATATATAACAGAAGTGATATATTGTTACGAATTCCTTACAGATAACTATTGTTATAATTTAAAGGTGTGAGTCTATTGACTTTGACAATAGATTTGATGAAATATAGCAAACTTGGTAACTTTTGGTGAGTTTTATAAACTTGTTGAATTTTGTGGATTGTCTAAGAACTTTATAAGCTACATGTTTTTATGAGAACTTTCCACTTTTCTAGAGTCAAACTAGCAATCATTCAGTTGAATTGTTGATGTGATACAAGTGAAAATATGTACCGAATTCCGTATTGAAACCCAATATGTATTTTTATATTTTTATTATCTGAACCCTTTAAACTGTATTGTAAAACAATTTTGGCAGAAAAGTGTAAAAAATGTAAATTTTTGGTCTGCGACATGTGTGCATCAGCATCTGCTCTACACATCCGTATGTGTTTTTTGCACCAACCACATGCTGGCCCAGAGAAGTGACAGCAAATGTTTCATCATTGATAACTTCATCATTTAAGATCCGATTTCAATGACATAAGCTGCATTCTATTAATCTATCTAAACTATATTATTTAAAAAAAAAAAAAAAAATTCAGAAAACCAAAAAAAAATTAAATTTTTCCTTAAGAACTTTGTACCATCGTCACATGCCATTTTTGAAATGCACACAATATTTTTTATATAGCACATATAAACACATATCAACCGTTTCCCATTCTAAATATACAAAAAAGTGATGTTTCACATCAATCTGTAACAAGTAACAGAGTTACTCACTATTTTTTTAATTTAAAAAGTAAGTAAAATCAATACATAATAATAACTAGTTGAACTCGTTGGTGAAATTTATCAACTGTGGGAGTAAGAAATCTATTCACCAAATGACATTTTTATGTGCAGTGCTTGTTTTCCCTTAACACTGTTACAATTTTTACATTGTCAAATGATGTACAGAGTGGCATAGTACCTGAAATAAGTATAAACCTCTTTTATGAAAATATTGATTAAATCTACAAATTGAGCCCCTTTGTTTAAAAAAGGCACTATAAAAACCGGATGAATAGATTTTCAGAACACTTTGCAAAAATCTGTAGGGTGAGGCCTTTCATTAATAAAAGAATTATGAAAATTGGTTGAGTAAATTTTGCAAATAATTTTTGGGACAGTAATCAAGTATTCCATTATTTAAAAAAAGAAAGAATGCTATAAATCAAATTTGAATGCATCTTCCTTTTTGTCAAAAATATCGAGCAAATATAGCATATATATACCAATACTTTTGCTCTTCATTAATGAGTATATTCTGTGAATAATCTGGATACAGTTATAAATTCCATAATTAAAGGAAAGGGCACAATTTAAATTTGAATATGTTCTCAAATTGGTTAAAAACAATTGGCAAATTATTAAGTCAAAGCCCTTTGTTTAAAAAAAGAATTATAAAAATTGACTCAGTAAATTTCGAGAAAATGCTCGATACATCTAAAAATTCAAATTTGAATTCGTTCTTGAGTCATTTAATATTTGTAGGTGAATCTGTAGGTCAAGAGCCTTTGTTTAAAAAAAGAATTATGAAAATTAACCAAATAGATCCATTGAACAATCTTGAAGCAGATTCCTTGAAATCGTGAGAAACAGAAACATCATCAGAACTTAAATAATTATATAGATTTCTTTGTTTTTTGGTGAATCTGTAGGTCAAGGTCTTTCATAATACCTTTTTTTGAAATTTTTCTGCCAATCTCTAACATTAAAGTCAAGATGATTTATCGCTTTGTTCAAACTAACGGCAGAAAATTATTTAACTGTAATCATATTAGTAAAAATTCCTCTGCATATGAAATGGATGATTGTACTTGTCATAATAGCCCACATAAAGATCCATTTCACCAACATATTATTCCAGGAAATTTAGCATTAATAGAAAATCACAAACTAAAAACTTTATTAAAATTTCGTAATCAAGATTTCAAGAATGTTACAACTGAATTTGATCATGATCTGAATGACTTTACATACAAATTAGCTGTGAAGTATTCTTTGCCTATTAGCGCTTTCGATGAATGGAAATATCACCTTTCCAAAGGATTTCATTTTTACTACCAAAAAAAGCGTAAAAAATCAATTGGATCTTCCCTTCAACATTCAATCAAGGATATTCAAGATCGTTATGTAATAACATATATGGACAAAATTGTTTCTAATTATGCATTCACATGCAAGAAATATTATGTTAAAACCTTGCAAAATAGTTATCAAGATCGTAATATGTATTCTCCTTTACAACATAATGGTATTATTTTAGTTAATAAGATCAGAGCATTGTACAAGAGCATTGGCATTGAATTAAAATCTGTTTGTTTTCCATATCTCGTTCTCATTCCTAAACTCCATAAAGAACCTGTTAAATTCCGTACTGTAACCGTGGGATGCAGTTCATATTTAACAATAGCCAACAAGAAACTTTTAAATTTACTAAAAATGTAATGATTTCGCTTAAAAAACAGGGTCCATTATGATCAAGAGCAGTTACGAAGTCATTAATAGACTTAATATTGTAATATGTACGTTTTGCAAGCTTTGATTTTCGTGACTTGTTTAATAATATAGACCTTTCACAGTTAAATGATATACTTCTGGAAATACATGAGGAGCACGGATTAAAAGATTTTATAACTTATTGAAGATATAGGGATCTAATGCATTTGGTATTGAGTGAAAACATCTTATATGATGGTAAAGGGTACTACCAACAGATAAGAGGCATTCCCATAGTGGGGGAGGATGCTCCTCCCTACTATTTGTACCTACTAGCAGACATTTATCTGACAAAATGTGAAAAAGACACGCACATGTTATATGAAGTTTACCCACTTTTTTCATATGAATCTTATATATATATATTATATATATAATAATAGTAGTTTGAAAATCCAATGAACGAAAAGTAAGAAGATGTAACACGATAAACCTAACTTTTTAAAGCACCAACAGAATAAAATATAATACAGCAAATCATCAATCAAATGGATAAAAAATACAAAACACAAGCTATCAAGTTACAGAAAATCAACAAAATTCAAAGGTATGGAAACGAAAAAAGAAAAACTTAATAAAACAAGCTATATTGCTATACACGTGGGAAAAGGGCTAAGCCTAAACAAATGGAAATGTTCACTTTGTAAAATTCGTTCTCAAGTCCAAGCATTTTACGAAGCACAAAACATGTATGTTTCTGAAAAAATAGATAGATTATATCTATAAACTATTTCTACTTGGACGACATACATAAAGAAGGAATAAAAAAGAAAAAATGAATACCTGGAAAAAGCACAGCGTATGTACTATCGAGTCGAAACCGGGAACACTGATAGAAGAGACCAGTGTTGCCATTCGTAAAGAAAAAATAAAAAACCATTTACTGTTGCCATTCATAAGAATTGAAAAACAGTTAAGCGAAATGTTAAGAAAAAGTATTAATATCATATTTTAGTAAGCTATAGTATCTAAAAAATTTTTTTTATTATATATATATATATATATATATATAAATTGACCGAGTAAATTCCTCAATTTTGTGATACATTCCGAGAACTCTCTGGTGACAGAAACATTGTCAGAGCTTAAATATATAGATACTTAAGTATGTCAGTAGACAATATGCATGTGGCATCTGAGTCAGTTGGTGCTAGATCAACAATAACATGTGATAATGCTAAGCCAATAGACATTCAATATGTGCATTCTATATATTTTCATTCAAAAGTTCATTTATTTGGAAAAAATCATAGCTACACCTTATTTAGTATTTATAAGTTATGATTACTGAAAAAATATGATTTAATGGCTTAATGAAGTTGTAAACAGCTTTAAAAATCAGAAATTGTTAGCATGTTGACTTGCCATGATTTGCAATGACTTTATGTATTGTCTCGTATCATAAATTCTTTTCTATTTGCTGCCTTGTACTCTTATGATATTTTTTTTTTCTGAATTTTAAACAGAACTGTAAACTTTCATGATCTGGAATCATTTAAATGGTGGCACTAGTTTTGAATTTAACATGCATTTTTAAAAATGAGTTGCAGTTGAATTGTCTAAAATTGCTGCAATTAGTTGTTTGTGCATATTGAAAAATGTATGTATTCACATTCATTTTTCTTATTAATAACTTATAATGTATGTTTTTATTCTATTTATAATGTAGATCAAAAATACAACAGCAGTGTTAAGATATCTTCGTGGTCTTCTACGGCAGAAAACAGGATTTACTTCTGTTATTGCCATTTTTCAAGCTCAAATACCCATAATTAAATTTCATTTTCAACCCAAAGGATGGAGGGGGGATATCAGTGTGAACAACACTTTGGTAAGATATTTATTATGTTTCAGCATTTGCAAACAACTAATCATTGATTAAATGATGTATCATGAATGTATTTGTTTCTTATAGAAATTTCTGGAGTTTTTTCTTATATAACTAGGGAACTCATTTCTCTATTCACTGTGCTCACCAACTCACATTTTTTTTAATGCTATATTTCAAAGCAATAAAAGTACTTGGTAAAAGTATAGTTAGAGTTGCCCTCTGTTGGTATTGTTTAAAATTTAAATAAAAACACACGTCAAGCATGATATACACCCACCATCTTGTTTTTAAACATTTTTTATTCACATTTTATATTGTAATTGGATTAAGACATTTTGTAGGTGTGATCTGTTTTTGTGTATTTTTTAGCTCTGAAATGTATAATACTCAACTATTTATTTTTAAGCTTGAAATATTTATATATATATAGAAACAAGATGGCACATTTATCTTTCACTTGTCCCAAAGGATTTTTATTTCTAAATCAACATACAAACCATACAAATACAACTGCACTTTAATCATATTTTATTCTTACTCATATT
The DNA here is from genome assembly GCA_951213105.1 of Amaurobius ferox. NCBI lineage: Eukaryota > Metazoa > Arthropoda > Arachnida > Araneae > Amaurobiidae > Amaurobius > Amaurobius ferox. The sequence continues at coordinate 82,437,142 of OX578135.1, read as the reverse complement.
GTTTCACTCAAATGTGTTAAAATTTAATGAAATTTTAAATGCTTATTTTAATTTTGTCAACCTCTTCTATTTTTTGTCAAAATGCACATTAATCTATAATCTTGATTTTTTTAAAAGCCTCTTGTATCCAGAAAAATTCTAGTGATTTTGTTAATGCCTTGTCCAGTACTCTATTTTTTTTTTATGGTCTGGGTGGGTGCCCTATCATTTCATAAAAATTCTAGTGATTTTGTTAATGACATGTCCAGTACTCCATTCTTTTCTACAGTTTGGCTCAGTGCCCTATAATTCCATAAAAAGTTCTAGTGATTTGTCCAGTACTACATTTTTTTCTACAGTCTGGCTGAGTGCTCTATAATTTCATAAAATTTCTAGTGATTTTGTTAATGACTTGTCCAGTACTCTATTTTTTTCTACGATCTAGCTAGGGTGCCCTATAATTTCATCCTTTTTTTTATTCTATTTTTGCCCATTTTATAGCCGTTGTTTTGACTTGTTTTTGTTTTTTTGGGATATTTTTGTTTTTCACTCAAATCTATTCTGTGGGGGGGGGGGGGGGGGGTTACTGAATTCCAATTTGCGTTCTATGTTTCTGATTGACTGAGCTGTTTGTTCTTTATTCTGCTTTCTGATTTACTCTCACAGCTGGCCTCTAAATCCACCGACTCGGGTATATAGCCCTTATTTCTTCCATCTGTGTCCATTTCATTTGTTTAACATTAGGTTTATTGGTCTAAGAAGATACAGCATGTAAGGTACATTGTTGTTGTTGAGACCTAGACCGTCCGACCTACCATAAAGTGTAAGGTAACTGTTTGGATGGCCGGGAAGAGCCACCTAATATAGACCGGAACCTAGTGGGGGAGGCATCCACAGGGACCGTGCCCTCCTTCCCCTACCACCAATCTCTCGGAAGGACTTACAGACCCACATGTTTAATGTGATCGTATTCTGCATGAACACGGCGCCAGTTTTGACAGTGGAGAGAATCGAACCGGGGTCAACTGAGTGTAAGTAAAATATTTGTAAGCATGTTACTGAAAGTTTCAGGGGAATCAGCTGTCTGTAATGAGGAGTAACATTCCTGATAGTTATAATAATACACATATATGTATAAATACAAAAATAATGCTTCGGAAGATAATAATTAGCTGAATATTTTAGAAAAGAAGTTGGAATTTTCATGAACATCTGCAATTGTGGCTTTTCTGATAGTTTGTCGAAATTATCAACGAAGGAGCTGAAAAAAAATAATGAGCATAGGTTGCAGAATATTTTACAGTGTACTGTATAAACATTTAAGCATTTTTGCAAACAGAGTTAAAAATCCCAACCCTCCATGTATATGGCAAAACATGCATGGAATTTGCTAACAAGAAAATGAATCTGTCAATGGATATGGAACGCAAAGAGATGGTGCCTGAAAATCTGACTATTTATAATGAATAGAGGCCCACATATCGTTGTTTAAGGATTCCAGACATCGTGGGAGATATTTAGAAAGCTTTCAAGGTGGTATTATAACAGAGAAGCTCTCTTTATATACCGGGTGGTCAGAATTAAAACACCCCTACTCTGAGCTCTCTATACATCGAACTACTCAGTGTAAAGGCTCCAAAATTGTTGAACCTACTATTCAAGACATGGGGAAAGGGATTACGCGAAAAAAAAAAATTAGTTCCAGAAACACCGATAGGTGACTCTGTACAACAGAAAATATGCTTAAAAGACACAAAATAATCACAAAAAACAAACACATGCAATATGGAAATTTTTCTTTTTAATTTCTTTTGCTGATATGAAAAGAAAAGAAGATAAAAAAGTGAAGAAACTTAAACTGTCATTGTAACTGCAATTTCGCACTGTAAGCACAAAAATTTGCATAAACCCTTGGTTTGCAGCTACTATGTTCTGGGCATAAAAGGGGATAAAACTGAGAAATTTTCATTCTTATCAGTGATGGCTGTCACACTGCCAGAACGCGCTTTGCTTGTGAAGCTGTTTTATGAAAACAAAGGACATGCTGCAGCTGCACTTCGAAAGTTTCGTCGACTTAAGAATTTGCGCAAAGGACCATTACTTCCACAAGCTCTCAGGAGAATGATTGCTCGATTCGAGAAAACTGGACATCTTGGAGTTCAGCCGGGTCGAGGACGCAAATCGACTCGTTCAGATGTTGTTGACAATGTTGCCACCGCTATTGTTGAACAATCAATGGATAACGTTATACGCAGCATTCCCTGCATCGATAAGGTCCTTGTGATATGAATGTTTGGTACGTTCGAATAAAATGTGTTACAAATGTGTATTTTGTGTCTTTTCAGCATATTTTCTGTGTTTCTATCGGTGTTTCTGAAACTAATTTTTTTTTCATGTAATCCCTTTCCCCATGTGTTAAATAGTATGTTCAACAATTTTGGAGCTTTTACACTGAGTAGTTCGATGTATAGAGAGCTCAGAGTAGGGGTGTTTTAATTCTGACCACCCGGTATATGTATGAGAGCAAGATATAAGGGGGGAGTACATCAGACTCAAATGGAATGAAATTGTAGAGCGAGGAAATGAGAATGAGATTTTAAATGAGATGGTCAGGAGAGTTTAAGCTGGGGTAGCTTTTGAGAAACGTGCAAAATCATGAATTGCCTTACTCGCTGTCAAATGAATGAAATACTGCATTATATCATAAATGTTTGAATAGTAGAATATTTAGTAAAGCCATATCAAAGGAGTAATCTTTTTCAACAAAGAAGCATCCACTTGATTTAAAATTCCCATGCATGTGGAGAAGTGCTTGTTAAAGGGACTAAATGTATCAGAAACATATTGGAAATCATCTTTTGTCTAGGGCAATAGTCTCCAAAGTGGGGTGCTCATACCCCAGGTGGTACACAAGTAGATATGTGGAGGATTGCTAAGAAAATTTAATAATACTTTCATTTTATATTTTTCTCCCAAGACAAGTTTTATATTTGGCAGAAAAAATAAGGAATTAGAATTAAGGAATGGCTAATGGATTCTGACTAACAAATGGACGGCTAATGGATTTTGACTAACAAATAAACATTTAAGAAATTTAATTAATTATTAAAATATAATCATGAACACAATAATATTATAATTATATAAATATTTCTTTATTAGAACAGCTGTTTTGAGCAAGAAAAATTCTTGAGCTATTCTAATATGAAGCCTCTCGTATTAGAACCAACAGTTTAGAAACAAAAATGAAAATAATTCTGCATCTTTATTTATCATAGGGGTAAGTGATCAAACAAGTTTGGCGACCACTGATCTAGCCGGCCACTTAAACTGCTGCAAGCCCTAGGGACAACCGAGTGATCTGGGTTTTCGACCCTTGATCTAGGAAACCCCTATTCAGAACACTGGCAAAGGAAATAAAAGTGTCACAAAATGTATCTGCATCACACAACAGCTGCATCCTGTATTACTTCTCTAAAAGTGTCAATATGTCAAAGCACCAAATACAACCATGAACTGAAAAAATTAATTCAGGACTGAAAAAATTCATGTATACTAATTCGACCATGTTAAATCCAAATCTGGAATCCGTTTTTCAAGTTCTGGAGAAATAACCTGGAGAATAACCTGTTTCAATCTGGAGAAATAACCTGTCAAAGTTTGACCTTTTTTGCTATTTTTGTGTTTATAATCTCAGGCTGAAGGTTTTGCCACAACATAATGTAATTGCATAGTCATGAGGCTAAAAAGAAAATATTAAATTCATGGAGTTAGAGATGAGACCACCTCCATGATTCAGTTGAATAGGAAAGTTAATATTTGAGAGGTCATCCTAGTTTTAAAATTCAGAATATTAATATTTAACCCTTAGAGTTAGAGAAACTTGCTTATTGCTTTATCTTCAAATTGGCATTTTAAACAATGCAAATATTGCAAACTTTGTTTATAGATAGATTGGTTGGAGTTGAATTGCATGACCCATAAAACTAGAGAGTAGTCCCTTCTTTTATAATTGAATTTTGGGTCTCATTTTGATTTTAGCTTAATGGTTTTATTGGTGAATTATAGGAATATAAGAGAGTATTTTTTGGGGGGGTGGGAGGGTGTTAGAGGAATGTGCGGCAGTGAAATGATTAGGCTATTTTCGATAAAAGAATGACTGGGCTGAGACGTTTTCTTTCTGTGGAAGAATATACTCGTATGGTAAACGAACTGGACAGTAATGAAAGTGATGCAGATAGTGAAGATTCATGGAAATCTCTTATTTCTGATAATGAATCTGAAAATGCAATTGATTCTTCAGATTCTAAGCGTACTATTATTACAATGCCGCCAGCTTCAGTAGCTATTTTTTCGAATGATGTTTGGACAAGTGATTTGAAAGATCTGAATTCTTTGGAGTTTTTGAACATACCTGGAATCAATCACAATATCATACCACCTAATTTAGATAACAAACTTGATTTTTTTAGCATATTTTTTGATGATGAACTAGTAGAATTTATCATAAAAGCAACTAATGAGTTTGTAAAGAGAAAATCGTAGAACGATCTCCTCTCTCCTTCCACATCAAAGACTCCACCTGTTTCAAATGTATTTACACCTGTGACAGGAAACGAATTTTCTCGGACTAGTAGTTTTGACGAGCATTGTCAAAAAACTAAATCTTAAAATGTATTTTTCTAAGAATCCTATTATCAGTACTCCTCTTTTTCAATTCAGTTATGAGTTGCGATCGATTTTTAGGAATATTACACTACCTTCATTTTACTCTTGATAGTAATGCTCAAAAACTAGATAAATTGAAACCTGTGTTAAATGTATTAGTTTCAAAATTTAAATCTATATACACTCCTAGAAGAAATGTGTGCATTGATGAATCTTTGTTCTCATGGAAAGGAAGGCTGGGATTTCGTCAATATATCCCCTCGAAAAGGTCCAGATATGGAATAAAAATATATAAATTGTCAGAATTGGAATCAGGCTATATATGGAATTTCCTTGTGTGTGCTGGAAAGGACACGGAATTATCAAGCTCTGATGGTGGGTATGGAGAGCTTGTTATGAAAACACTTCTAAGTGAACTTTTAGGAAAAGGATAGACTTTATATTTGGATAGATTTTTTACCTCTCCTGTACTCGCAAAGTATTTGTTGTCTAAGAATACGCATGTATGTGGTACAGTTTTAAAAAATCGGAAGGACATTCCAAAGAATTATCCAGCTGTACCTAAAACATATATACATTAAAATTTTTAATATTTTGATAAAAGAAAATTTGTATGAAAAATATACATCAAATAGAAAATAAGTATTTCCTTTATTCCTGAAAAAAGTAGAATGCTCTGTTGAACGGGTGATTTTTAGTGAATTTTTTTCGAGAGTTAGGCTTAGCGCAAAAAATTAACCATCCTTTGGGAACAGTTCGGAAATGAAGCGCTCTGTCCTTTAGGCCACAGCAGTTTCGGAATGCCGATGTCCCGAATGGGCTAATGGAGATTAAATTAATTGTGTTATATTAGGAGTTGGTATAGTATGTATGTTTTGATATGGATTCATATAAGAAATGGTAATATTGAATGGGACAGGTGTATGGCTCGCATGTGTCTGTGGATATTTGGAGCCAATAGAAGGGTCAGCTGGAGTTTATATTCGCCAGTTTCTGTTTCCCATGCATAGCCATGGTGTACTTTGATGGGTATAGTTCATAAAGTGTGTGGACTTTGCTGGTTATTAATTTGTGTGGAAAAAAGACACCTGTGAAGTGAAGGTGTCACACAGTGTATCCTTGAAATAGCTGTATACTGCATTATTTATTAATTTGTTCAGGCAGAAACACATGAAAAGCACAGGTGTCGCACAATGTATCCTTAGAACATCTGTATGCTGTATTATTTATTAATTTGTGTTTAATTACTTTGCTGCATTATTTATTAATTTGTGCTTAATTGTTTTCTTTTCTTAAACTTTCCTTATTGAAAGTTCTTTTAAAGCATTAGTAAAAGTCTAATGTTGTTAAAAGCAATATGACCATACAACATTTCACAAACAGAAACATAGACATGCTTAAAATGGACGGTTTATGATATAGAATCGTAAAGGATAAAAATTCACCAAAAATTTGGATTTTTAGTTTTCAACACCTATTAGAATGTTTCTCTGTGCATGTACTACTTTTTCCTAAGGAAAGATAATAAGTCAGTATTTCTACTAATTAATATTGATTCTTTTCTTTTTATTTAAGGCTGTTCATAATTCCAAACTTTTGTATACATACAGCCTAATAGATGAAAGGTGCAAAATGCTTGGCTGTGCTTTAAAACTTCTTGCAAAGGTAATTACTGAATATTAATTTTTTCATCATCTTAGAGCAGAACTAAGGCTAGATAAAGATTTGCTCTCTGACCTATAACTTAGCATTTTTGTGTTTCCCATTTGATATGTCAAAATTTTTAGAAAAATGTTGAATTTTAATTTTACTATTACACTATGATTTAAAATTTAGATTTTTCAAATGACAGCAGTCACTGTAAAATTATCAATGGAGTTTACATAGCTTAGTGTATGGTATAGAAATGACTAAGAAGTACAGAATTAAAATTATAGAATTTATTTATTATTAAACATATTTGAAATTATTGGATTTATTTATTATTAAACATAATTAAAATTATTGTATATCTGCGTTTGCCTCCCTGAAAAATTGTATTTTACTGATATGAAAAAAAAGGCAGACCCTTTGTGAGAAATAGTCAAAGAGGGGCTTGAGCAAAATCTGAAACAGTTTCAGCAGTATTGAACTCACAATAAACTAGTAGCATGTTGTGAGATGTAGCAAGAGCAACGAGCTAATCACAAAATGCCAACCATGCCACAAAGCTTAAACTCTAACCGCAAAGTATTTGACACAGTGCCAATATTAACAGCAAGAAGAAAAAGGCTTTCTGTGGATACTCTAACCAAAGCATAAATTTGATTGCTTGACCTGATCATCTCAGTACAAAAGCACTTTTAATGAAAAGCAGTTTGAGACCATTGTATAATTGCACTGATTGCTTGTTGTGATTAAAAGGTGCATTTTCCAGCAAAACCATGTGTAAATTATAAAAAAAAAATTACTGTAATTGATGAATATATTATTTAATGTAAATGGTGCACTGCTTCTGCCCCGCTTCATAGCTTGCTACTACTGGAAACAACTATTTTGAACATGTATTAACCTTAGATTTTAAAGAATATAGTACAAACATAATTAAGGAACTTATTTGATTTAAATATATTTAATTATTTTTAGACATTTAAATTATTTTGCCCTTAAGGCTGTTTTTTTGAGGCCCTAAGTTTGTGTGTAGTGTGCATATTTGGCAATGCAATAATGAGCAGGCTGATTTCAATTTAATTCAAAATAATCAAATCTTGGCAATCACTCCGTAGGCATGTAACTCTAGTAAAAAATGATATGCGATTGTTTACAGGAAAGTGTTCAGCTATCAGAAATTTCTAAACTAAGTTGAAGACTTTGTTCAGACTGATTTTAGAAAACAAAACTGCATGTATTTGCAGTAATTACAACTACAACTCATAAATTCTGCATGATTAATCAAGCTAGAACATTAAAATAAAGGAAACCAGTTTGAAAGTTTTAGGGTTGATGGCAGGGTTAGGTGGTTTAAATCCCATTGATCTAAACCTTGGATTAAAACATGTTTTTAGAACCATTTTTTAAGTTTAAACCATGGTTTTTACATTTTGCATGGAAGGTGGATAAACTCCATTTTTATTTTTTTCTAACACTGGTTGATTTCATGGAATTGGCAATGATAAGAGCATAATGAAAATATTTTCCATATTTCATAAGCATGCAGATACCTAAATTCCTTGATAAAAACTGGAAAGGGTGCAATTCTCGTTATAATGGCTATATACCATGTTATCTCTGAAGTAACATTATTGACAACTGAACCTTTTTATTGTAGACCATCCCATATACATTAATAAAATTACTTAAATCTTTTGTTGTCAATGATCTTAGAAATTTTAGTAGGAAATGTTGTTCAAAAAAAATTCTGAATGCAAAATGCATCTTAGTAGCTTATAAGATTTAACCCTTTTGCGACGGCTGCATTCCGGAGTTGCCGCAGCCCAAAAGACGGAGTGCTTCGCTTCCGAACTGTTCCTAAAGGACGGCAAATTTTTTGCGCTAAGCCCAACTCTCGAAAAAAATTCACTAAAAATCACCTATTCAACACAGAAATCTACTTTTTTCAGGAATAAAAGAAATATTTCTTTTCTATTTGATGTATATTTTTCGTACAAATCTGAATACAAAATACTTGTTAGTTGCTCCCATTCTTTTATTCGAAATAAACGAATAATTTCACTGCCTCTAACCCCCCCCCCCCCCCCCCCCAAAAAAAAAAAAAAAAAAAAAACTCTCTTATATTCCTATGATTCACCAACGAAATAATAACGCTGAAATAAAAGTAAAACCCGAAACTCAATTATAAAATTGTTGATGCTGCGAGAATTGCTCTGTCTGTTTATATTACAAAATCATGTTTCACTGCTCCAAATGGAGAAATAATTCATTCGATCCTCCTTATGCCAAGGTCATGCATCTGCAAAATACATTGAAGTTAGTTCCACGGACATTTAACACCATCTAGTAGACAAATTAAAATGTTCCACGTGAAGGCACACATGCATGCCACTCTCTGTTTATGGTAAAGTTTCCTTATGTCACGAGTGCTTGCCGTCCGTCCTCGAATGCAAGTTCGCAGCCGACACGTGGGCTTGCCAATTGTCCTGAAAGGGTTAAACATATGTATTATAAAGTACAATCACATGTGCTAGAAGAACTTACATGTGTTTCATGTAAAAGTTAGAGATGTGAATTAAAAAGTAATTGCCTTTGATTGAAAGTTAACATTGTTCATGCTTATGTGTTTTTAAAACTACTGATGATGTAAATTTTATATTTGTAGATGCATATTTAAGGGAAGCTAGTTTACTATCTGAGAATCACTGCTCTAGGATTGAATATCTGATAATTTTAAGGTTTAAAAATTAAAAAAAAAAAAAATTTTTTTTTTTTAGAACCTTTTGCTTGGAACAAGTTCTTGGACATATTTTTTAAGATTTCTAATGGATAACAGAGCTATTTGAGATGATTTATGGAATTTTAATGCATATTATATTTCCATGTCAGAAAAGACCATAATGAAAATGACATATTGTTTTGTTTTTGTTCTGCAGAGAAATTGAAAATAACATTGGGAAACAAAGTATGCACTATGCATAACTTGCTTTTATGCACCAACAGCTGCAATAGTATTTTTTAAATTTCTTTAGTAATAACTAAGTGTGTGTCATGAATGGTAATAAATATACTCATAAAAAATGAGTCATAAAATTGTGTTTTTCACTGACCTATTAATAACAAAGTTTCAAAACTTCAAACGGATGTAGGACAAAACTCTAACTAGATTTATTTAACTGATTTAAAATCTGTGCTTACTATCTATTGGATGAAATAGATGATTTTTTGAACACCATTATAATTTCATGCGATTCTTGACAAATATGTATTAGCAATTTCGCAAAAGAATATTGTTAAAATTTTTATAAATAAGAGTTTTTTAAAAGTTAAAATCGAAATTTCTGGAGCTTCATCCATTTATTTCCATTATTTATGTTTTTTACTGGTATAATTAAGAGAAGAAACCTCAGCCCCTCACTGTGGGACAGTAACAGAAATGACAAATTCGTATTTTTGTCATCAAGTCAAAAACTACATCTAATATTATTAAAAAATACTTTAAAAATTATATAGAATAAATTACATAAGCAAAAAATTCTTCTTCTTATTATTATTATTATTGTTGTGTTGTTGTTTTTAACGCTCAAATGACAATTATTGACAATTCAGTCCTAAAGCAATGGTTCTCAAACATTTTCATTACATTCAACTTTGCCAGAACAATTAAGTTGCCTTGACCTGACCCACTTTCACCTTAAAAATTTGCTTTTGTGGCCCTGCTGCATCCATGTATTTTTAAATTTTATTTCGCAATTTATTTTAGGACAAATTCATTTTTCCAGGATTTGTACTTGTTGAAGCATTCAACTGGAACACTTATTATTTTAAATGCTGGATATTTTCTTATACATCGAGTACTGAGCTGAATATATATAATTGGACGCTTTTTTTTTTTTTTTTTTTTTTTTTTTTTTAGTACAATCACATATTTCATCATTAATCATTTTCAGAGAATATAACTGTCTATTTTACATTGAAGACTAATCTAGGCTGTGACTGAATTTAAAGTTGTCTAATTTTATTTTAGCATAAAAATAATTAGGGAAAATTGAAAATATTTTTAGTTATTACACTTAAAATTTTGACTATACTAACTATTTATACTAACTTCAACAAGGTAATTAATTCTCTTTGTGTAATTATTTAAAATCGAATTTTAGATTTGCTGAATTTTTAGTCAAAATTTTAAGTTGTTGTTGTTGTTACCCAGACCGTCCGAGTCAAAATTTTAAGTTATTACACTTAAAATTTTGACTCGGACGGTCTGGGTAACAACAACAACAACTTAAAATTTTGACTAAAAATTCAGCAAATCTAAAATTAGATTTTAAATAATTACACAAAGAGAATTAATTACCTTGTTGAAGTTAGTATAAATTAAGAAAAGGGCAGTTAATTTTCTGGATGAGGAAATATGTGTGCAAAAATGTTTTGTCCAGTAGTATGTTCTGTACTGAAGGAAGTATGAAGAATTATCTACCATTTTTAATAATAAAAGTAAACTAAATCACAACAAAAAATTCTGTGCAAATAAGGTGCAGTAAGCAAACATGTGTTTCAGAAATCACTGGAATTCCTTCTTCAGTGTAAACAAGCCTGAATCTAAATGCCAAAATGGCATTCTATTTATTTATTACCAAAAATTGATAGCATTCTATCTAGTTTATTTATAGCTTATGCACAAAGTCATATTGCATACTTATAAAAGTGTTCAATTGGATGTTTCAAGAAGTATTATCTAATGGTATTTTCTGTATGCAGTGACGTATGAAAATTATCTTCCTATTTTAAATAATAAAAGTGGTACATTGGATTTTTCAAGAAGTATTATTTTAACAATAATAAGTTGTTTAAAAATGAATTATGACTTAAAATTGAAACCTGGCACACCTAAGTCCACCTATAAAAGAAAAATACAATTTTGCACATTAATTTGGGAGATGTGTGGTATTTTTATGTCTTAGTAGTCAAAAACTACCCAAAACTAAAAATAAAATGTTTTTGTAAATCATAAATATGTCAGTATAGTTCATATTTCATATTTTACAAATGATATATATATATATATATATATATATATATACACTACGTGACAGTGAAAATGAGACACCAAGGAATGGGCAGAAAGTGATGAAAATCGGCTAACAGAGAGAGACAGCAATGAACAATAAGTGATGTTTATTGTAACATGATACACCTATGCACTGAGCGATAACACCGTCTGATCAGTAGGTTGTAGGACCACTGCAGTCGACAATACAGGCAGCAACATGGCTAGATACAGAGTTAATGAGCATGTGGATAGTGTCCTGAGCGATGGCCACCCATTCCCTGTCAACCATTTGCCAGAGTTCGTCTTATAAATGCGGCGGTGGCAGCACATGCAAACAATGTCCAATCACGTTCCAGAAGTGTTCGATTGGTTAAGATTAGGGGAGACTGGTGGCCAGGGAAGCATCTAGGTACCTTGCAGGGCAGATTGGTTGATGCATGCCATGTGTAGTCGGGAGTTATCCTGCTGGTAAATGGCATTGGACACCTCCTGAAAGAAGGGTAGTGTTACCGGCCACAGAACGTCGTCAATGTATCATTAGGCCATCTTAATGCCCTCAATATGGACCAGAGGTGACCTGCTATCATAAGCGATGGTGCCCCAAACCATGATGCCGCATTGTCACACTGTGCGGCATTCCACAGATGTGGCCGGATTGGACCTGTCACCACTTTGGTGCCAGACTCATACACGGTGATTGTCATTGCTAAAACAGAAGTGTGACTCGTGAGAACATGACCCGGTGCTATTTCGCCGTCCATGTAGCTCTATCCTGACACCATTGCAAACGGAGGCATCTGTGCTGTTGGGTCAATGGCATTCTTCTTAATGGGTGCTATGAGTGCAGCTCGCTGGTGACCAATCAGCAGATAATGGTCCTGGTCGATATGGGAGCATCAAGGGTGTCCTGCACATGCTACAAAAGGGCGAAGGAAGTGGCCTTCGGGGCCACCAACGCTTACTGGTGGATGTATGCTGAGAAATGCCAGATGCATGCTGAGAAAAGCTAAATCAGTTGCAATGAATTTTAATACTTAATAAAAATAATTTGATAAAATTATTCCATTTCATTGTTGAGTATGTATTAAATAACCGCAATATGCAACATATGTGAGTATTAGTTGCTGTACAATTTACGGTTTAATTGCATTAATGAGCTCTGTTAGTGTGGCCAAAAATCTTTTTTTCCCCCCTCGTAAAATGTGTGCCTATTTTTCTTTCTGGTAGGTTGGCAGCTATGTTATTTTGAAATTATCTAAAGCTAGAGAATTTAAATATGCTCTTTGCTCAATCTGTGCAATGGACTTCAAAAATTCACAGTATAAGAGGGGATATTATTGCCCAAGCCAAAACCAAAAGACATGCGGAAAAAAAATTTCAATTGAAGGAAATGCAGACATCAAATACAGTTTCTTTTTTATTGGAAATGAAAGATTTACAATCTGTGTTTGATGTAAAATATAATGACCCCTTAAATCATAAAAATCATGATGAAATCACAATTGGTTCACAAACTGCAGAATGTGTGAAAGACTTGTCTATAAACGAAATTGAGGAATTTTTCACCTATGTGAAAAAATACTTTTGTAGTCTTCCTACACACGTGCAGAATTACTACAGCATGCTGAAGTTGCTGATGTATCTAAAAAAAAGCTGTCTTAAATTTTCATCACTTAAGTATTTCATTGATTCTTTTCCTTGCTTGTTGTTAAAGAAAAAAACAGAATCTTTTTTTGATGCTATTCACAAAATAGAATCAGAATTTTTACATTATCAATTGGCTTCTGTTCCAGAAAATGTATTGTCTGCAGAACGATGTGATGACCAATGGTTTATGCTTTCAAAAGAAATAGGACCCTTTGGTAAACCCTTATATACCTATCTTATCTAAGTAGGACTATGTTGGGAATCTTAACATTCCCACACAGTAATGCTTTTTGTGAGCAAATATTCAGCTTGGTGTGACGCAGCAAATCAGGCTTCTGAAACTCAATGAGTATGCAAAAACTACATGCAATTTTAGTTATCATGTTATGGGAGCTTGTTATTCACAAGTATTTGATAATGCTTTCTTAAAAACGGCTCAATCTGCAACAACAGTTACACTTTCTAAAAAAGCAGACATGTAAATTGTGACAGCAGACAAATTTTAAAACATTTTACTATTGAGCATAATTTTTTTTTATCATCTTTGGTTATAATTTTTATGATAATTTGTACAAAATAGTTACACACTTCTGAGTTATGTGTTTAAATAACTCAGAAGAAAGTGAAACATTTAGTAAATAAATCAAAATATGAAGTATTCTTGTTTTATAAATATTTACTAGTTGAATAGCATATAGAAACAACTGTTCATGTTTAATAACAATTTGCATGCTTTATCCCTTTTATAACATCAATTGTCCTGTGAATGAAAAGTGACACTTTAGTATGTATATTGATGTCGCGTGAAGTGCTCCTATTTTCTTCTTTTCCAGGTTGGCAGCTATGCTTATATCTCACTCAACATGCTCGCGCCAGCTGTGCATTTTGCATCATTTACATAACTCTGTGAGCTGCATCTACCCTGCAATTTGCACATTTTTCTGTCCACTCCTTCTTGGTGTCTCATTTTCACTGTCATGTAGTGTATATATATATATTTGAAAATTTTGTGTGGTTGATGCATATGAGCCAATTTATAAAGCAGAAATGAGCCACAGGGGCTTAAAATAGGCCACCATAAGAAAAGTTCGAGAAGTTTGTAAGTTAATGATTAATTAGTTTTCTTCCCTATTTAAATAACACTAATTATTTTTTAAATAGAAAGCTCTCATTGCTGAAGTAACAGACAAAGCTTTATCATCATATTCATATCTGTTGATGGTCATTCATTTCCTACAACAAAGGGATCCGCCTGTTTTGCCTGTATTACAAGATCCTCAGGTAAATTATATATTTTGAATTACTTAGAAATTTGTGAAATGTTATTATATTACATGTATATAAAATTAAACATTGTTCTTCGAGTGGGATGAACTGACTTTTAGTCAAACTTCATACTCATTTGTATTCAAACTTCTTACAAATGGGTACACAGTTTGAGTGCCTACTTCAAATAGTTATCACACGTTCGCTTTACAGTCATGGCACTCCAACTGTTTGTTGCAAAATTCAGCATCCAAATGAATGATGGTATAAAAATGTCCCAAAATTTCTGATGTGAAAAAAGGTTTGTAAGATCTGGGTAGGAAAGTAGGATATTTTTTTATTCTGCTGACAATCTCCATTTAAAAAGTTTATTTTAAAGTTGGCATTAAATATGAAAAGCTGAAAAATCTTGTTTTTTAAGTATTACTATGCACTGTATCAGCACATCAAGAAATCTATCATCGTATAGCCGAGAGCATTTTGATATTGTTATCTGGGTTACAAACTAGATTCTAAAAAGGATAGAAAATCATTTGTGTTGCCAAAACAGCATGGTCAGCCAAAGACAATGGGAAAATAATTTCCAGTAAATTGAAATTTTAAACCATTGATTAATTGCAATAATCAAAAAATGAAATATCAGGCATATTATTCATAAATTGTGAAAACATCTCAGTTTCAGCAATGATCAATGTTCCTTGGAGAGGAAACTAAGTAGTCCGTGATGCCAGAACTTTAACATGGTGAATCTCTTCAAACATTCAAAGGTAAAAAAATGAATAAATGGTTCACTTACAGTTTGATATTAAGCTCGATCTAAGATCTACAGGACATTCAGTATTCGTTAGCATGAGAACTCCAAAGAAGAAACATTTCTCCAATCAAAATTTGAAGAATAGAAATTTATTTATTATTGAGGCAGTCAGGGACAGTAGAAATATGTTAATCTAATTCTGTAGTTGACAAGAGGGAAATTCCATAACGACACTCTCGAATTTATATTTTTTTATAATCAATCGTATTAACATTATTTCATAGAAAAACATTTAAGTAAAATTTCCATCAAATCCAACTTCGGACCATTATCTGAAGAGGTCTGTGCCATTTTTGAAATTTTTCCGAAGGCATCGGCCATGAGTTCAGCTCTGTGAAAATTCTGGTCTTATCTCTTCGTAGTATTCACGAAAACATGGACACTCATTCGACCACACCGAAAAATTCATTGCTGATTGAACAACATTCAAAATTTTCAAAGATTTAATCTTGTACCAGCAATTAATACATGCTTCTAGAACATTTTCCATTCAAAGTCGTCTGTCAATGCAAAAGCAATTTCAATATTGTTGCATCAGTTCAGAGACAGATTTTGAGTAACAATCAGTACTAAACAGTCCAGACCCTCCAAAAACCCCATGGTGATATAGAGGGCTAAATTTTTTCATACTTATAATATAGATTATGAGACAGAACCTAACATAATTGAATTTCTTAGCCACCTCCAGGGGGTGGGGTGGGGTGGAGAATATGTTTTTTTTTTAAATGTCTTTCCAGACTCTCAAGCAGCTTGCTTGTGGTTTAGAAGATTGAATTTTTGCGCATTCATAGTATCAACCACTGAACCAAACCTAACAAAGCTGGATTTTTAATTTTTTCCTCGGAGTATACAAAATAGAGATGGGGTAAAATATCTCAAAATCCTTTTGAATCACTGGGGACATAAAAGGTTGAAACTACGCCATGGAGCAAAGCCTATCTGGATCAATTTTCAATTGAGACAACTATTTTCGATGCTAAGTACCGTGCATTGTTAAACAAAATAAAACTTTAAAAAAAAGTTGAAGCATAATTTCTTAAGCGTGTTAGTTTTTCTCTCTTTGACAAGCTTAAAAACTAGTTTCTTAATAAATTTAAAGTGTTATACTAGGCTGTCTCTCGCAACCCAAAACTGAAGCAAAACAGGGTTTGTTTAATAACTGAGTTTAATAACAGATGTTTATTTTATAAAAGTTGTAAGAAACTTCAAATATAAAATAATTAATGTACAAGACAACTTAGTAACTTGTACAATTGTACAAATTATACCAAATAATTAGAAAATTCTATTTGCTCGCAACCCAAAACTGAAGTAAAACAGGGTTTGTTTAATAACTGAGATGTTTATTTTATAAAAGTTGTAAAAAACTTAAAATATAAAATAATTAATGTACAAGACAACTTAGTAACTTGTACAATTGTACAAGTTATATCAAATAATTAGAAAATTCTATTTGGTGCATGAATTGTTTAAAATGAATTTTTCTTCTTCATTTGACCTTTGACTTCAGATATCTCAGCACATAGATTGGAATTTAAAATTTGAGCTATGTCATAGCCTAGAGCATGATTAATTCATGAAATGTACAAAATTTTAATCAAATCAGTTAAATTTTACTAAGTCAACTAAATTTTTGCACACAATCAGATTTGAGTATGTGTTAAAGAAGCTATG
This sequence comes from Amaurobius ferox, assembly GCA_951213105.1. Taxonomy (NCBI): domain Eukaryota; kingdom Metazoa; phylum Arthropoda; class Arachnida; order Araneae; family Amaurobiidae; genus Amaurobius; species Amaurobius ferox. The sequence continues at coordinate 82,420,391 of OX578135.1, read as the reverse complement.
CTCGCAACTTGCTTTGCTTCAATAATTTTTTAATCAATCTGAAATAAAAATGCTATATCTCAAAAATGGTGTATGCCAGAATCCTTGAAGGCATTTTACTAGTTTTTTTAGTGTAAAATTACATATTTTATATAATATCTTTAATTTAACAAAAATGCTAAAATAATTTTATGATTTTTTTAAATAAACATTCCATAAAAGAGATTCTTCTGGTGATGCATTCTCACTGAAAACCAGCGGGGTTATGTTCAATAATTGTAGTTATAGTTTCATCTGAATTTTTCAGTTGCTTAGAAAGATATTGTTTGAGATAGTGATACCACCTCTAAATATTTGTTCTACAGTCTGTGGTGCTTCAAATGAATATATGGTCAAAACTCATTGATGCAAATATTCATAACACAAATTATTTTACTATAATTAGTGCAGCACTTCCCAATTGAATTATGCAAAATATTGTTTTTGTTGTGATTACTCAAATTACTTTTAACATATTTTTTTTTTATCCTTTTGGCTGTCTACATTAATGAGTGTGAATGAATCGAAATATAATTCACATAAAAAATATTCATTTTGTAGTATATGGGCCATTGAAATAGAAAATTTTACAAAAATAAAATAAAAAATTTAATGGCTATCAGATAATTTTTATTTTTCTAATCATTTTTATATATCTTTGATAAAAAGTGAACAATTCTTAGATATGTATATAGTATTATAATATTTTTACTTTGAAATTGCAAATATTCTTAAAGTTTATTGTATCTAATATTTATTTACTTATTTTTAGTTTCGAAGAAAGGACTATAAGCCAGATATTGTAGAAGGTTTCAATGCATGGTTCTGTGAAGATAGAAATTATGTGGTAAATTATTATTCACTTCATTATAATATTTATAAGAATATATATGTATCATATTTCATCCTCACTATTTCATATTTTTATGATTTATTTAAGTTCAAATGCAATTATAATACTTATAAATATTAATTCTAATATAAATATTAATGTTTATAACACATGTATATAAAATTAACTCACAACTCAGGTTTGGAACTTTTTGCTAATCATAAAACAATATGAATTCTTACTATAATATAGTTTTCCTAGCATAAGTATAGCACAGATTTTTTCACAGAAACTTAATCAGCCCATGGTTAAATGGCTTTGATAAGATCAATCTTAACTGGAATACTAGATATACCTTAACATGCATTTTGTGTGCATGTATGTTGTTGAGACCCAGACTGTCCGACTTACCAGAAAGGTGTACGGTAACTGTTTGGATGGCCGGGAAGAGCTACCCAATTTAGACCGGAACCCAGTTGGGAAGGCATCTACAGGGACCATACCCTCCTTCTTCTACCACCAACCTCTCGGAAGGACTTACGAACCCACATGTTTAACATAATCGTACTCCGTGTGAACACGGCAGCAGTTTTGGCAATATAGGAAATCGAATCTGGGCCTACCGCGTGCAATTCCTGCATGCTAACCACTGGGCTACTGCGCCCTTGTGTGCATGCATGTGCATGTGCATCTGGAGAACAAAATCCTATATAGATTGAAGTTTAAAAATAAAATGTGACATTCATTAATTGATGTATTAGTATTTTGGCTAAATTTTACAGCAAAATGTTTCATAATGTAATCCAAACTTACCGTGAACATCTATGCATAGGCATTCTTGTTTATACCTAGGTCTCAAATCCTGTACCTGTGCCTATAAAAGCCAGTGCACTGATTGACCACACAGGCTGCCCCATCATACTTTTACATAAAGGAGGAGTAAGGATCAATAAATATCAATACTGATGCCAAACAAAACAGCTCAACATTTTAATTTTAATTGTATTTTTAAAATAAAAATTGAACATAGATTCTTGGGGGAGGGACATTTCATTCATTTACATTTATATTTTAGTTGATTGCAATGTAATAGAAATTATTAACACTGTTTACTGAAATTTTTGTTACAATACTTCTATTGCCATGTGTAGTATTTTTATATTCTGTTAGTGGTCTAAAATTTTAAATTTTATTAGTAGTATATTGCGTTAAGAACTGTCTTAATTTGTGTTATGTAGCTATTATATATATACATACTGTAAAATTAGGATAACTCTGCTCCACTCAAATATGTTCTCATTTCTTTTGAAAATGTGACGATTTTCATAAAATTTCAGTTTGTAAATCCCCATTACCACCATCCATGTCTTTATGCTTTTTGTTGAACTCACTCTCTCTGAACTTTGTGAAGACAATAATGGAAATTTTGGTGGATATTTTGATGAAATGTAATTGTGCATTTAATTTTTTTCTTTAGTGCAATATAGGACATTTTTCAACTTAATCATGTTATTTTATTTAATACTGCTTTTAAACTATCTGCTTTTTAAATGCATGGAAATAATAGGGTGAATATTTTATTTTTATTTATTAATTAACACTAGAATGATGGATATTTTGAACTACCTAGAATGATGAGCAGTGGTCAATTTGACCGCCATAGAAAAAATACAACATACCTTTAATTCAAAACCAAAACATCATAGTTACAGCATTTAGGATGTTTCTTCAACACATTTTTTGCCATAAGTCATAAAATTTCAATGGGCTGGGATTAGTCATTTTGGAGGAATCGTTTCTCAAAGTAGTTATGTGGTCAAAATGACCACTTCCATCGTTCTAGTGTTAAAGAATGTAAATTGTATATTAAAAATTTTTTTTTAAATAAGACAATAAAAATTAGTAAATACAGAACATGACTTTGAAATCAAGTAATAAATAACTAGAACACAATGTAAAATACTGTACAAAGAAATGTAGAATTCAGATGATTGTTTCGGAAATTTTTGATTTTCTACTTTAGTGCAAATAACCTAAAGTCGAACCCCTACGGAAATTCAAGAATATCTGAAATGATTTTCTGAATTCTATATTTATCGGCCCAGTACAATCAAAATTACCCGCAACATCATTGATTAAAGTTTTTGATAAATAATTGGGGCTGCTTAAAACTGTAGCTAACAATAGGTGTGTAACAAAATTCAATTTTTTCTCTTTTTTTTTTTTTGGTGTGTGTGTGTGTGTGTGTGTGGGGGGGGGGGGGGGGGTCACACTGGTTTAAGTTCTATACATTTGACGACACTTTTAAGACCAATTTTGCATATTAGAGAACTGGAATTTTCTCAAAAGGTCTTAAAATGAATAAGGAACAATTTGCTAATTGGAACTTTCTTTGTAGAAAGCCTGTATAAAAAGTTAAATTTTGCACTTTTTTACTAAACCATGTAATGTGACCAAAACTGTCATAGTGTGAAAATCTACTTTTATTTTAAATATCTCTTAAATTGGATCCATGGGTCTGTGACCAGTCATTCATGAGATATTTAGTTGTTCAATATTTTTGAAACACCCTGCAAAAATGATCAATGCATAGAGCCCCAAATTGATGTTCTATGAGATCACTATAAAGAAATTAAATTTGCTACTGTGCTCAATCTTTATACAACATTCTCTGGTATTTTTCAGGAATAATTCTTATTATTAGACTCGGGTATAATTAATGAGGAATTTATAAATTCCTTTGAGGAATTTATAAAGTCTTTTAGTTTTTAACACTTTACAACATAGTTGAGAAGTGTTTATGACTTTGTTCATTCTGTCTGTCTGTCCGTTAGCACGATAACTGCCATAAAAATGACTTTATCAAAATTAAATTTTAGTATGTTGTTTAGACGGTCTGTGGGATCTATGGGAATATAAATGAATAATATCACCCAATTAGTTTTGAATTGAACCCGGGTTGAAAAAATGAAATACGTTGAATCCTATGGGATCTCATTTTTCAAACATTTTTTAAGTGGATTTAAATTTTACAAATTGCTTCGGAAGTTTTCGGAAATATTCAAATTATCCCATAAAATATATAAAAAAAATTTCAGCAAAATATATTCAGTAGTTTTTTAAATAAAAATTAAAATAATAATTACACCTTTATATGAAGAGATCACGTAAGCATTATATGAAGAGACCATGTGAGTATTATATGAAGAGATCATGTGACCCACTTCAAAATAAAATATGGCATCCATCTTGTGTCAAAATCGTAATTTTTAAAGTTCTTTTTAATTTATATTTAGTGTTGTATCTGCCTTAAAACTGCTTTATTTTTGCTTAAATTCTGTGCATCTACATACTGAAACAACTCAATAAATGATCATCCAACTTTGATTATTTCTACAACGAAGCCTAATTTTCACTTATGGAGAATGTAAATGATGGACCAAAAGATGTAGAATGAGTTGTATAAGAATTGCTGCATTTCTTTAACGCAAAATTATTTAGCTCATGGAGTCTGCAATATAGCTGATATGAATGAAATATTCATTGATTTTACAACGAGAAGCAGACGATTTTTTCGATGAAGTTTTAAGCATAGAGTTTAATTACTTGTACCTCCATGGTCTTAAGTTTTTAAATAAAATAAATTATTATAGTATTGTGATGAATGAAATGAATGGAAAAAAGTTTATGAATGAAATGCTGCTTTTATAGAGAGAGCAAGGCGTGTTATATTTCGATGTCGTCATTTGAATAAATTTCATTTGTTTTCGATGAAGTTTTCAAATATAATAAATTATTGTAGTATTATGATAATTTAAAAAATATTACTGAAGAATGTATCGCATTTTAAAGATGTTTAATCCTTTCGCAACGGCGGCATGCCGGAGCTGTCGCGGCCCAAAAGACGGTGCATTTTTTGCGGTAAGCCTAACTCTCGAAAAAAATTCACTAAAAATCAGCTATTCAACACAGATATCTACTTTTTTCAGGAATAAAAGAAATATTTATTTTCTATTTGATGTATATTTTTCATACAAATCTGAATACAAAATACTCGTTAGTTGCTCCCATTCTTTTATCCAAAATAAACGAATAATTTCACTGCCTCTAAACCCCCCCCCCAAAAATTACTCTCTTATATTCCTCTGATTCACCAACGAAATCATAACGCTGAAATAAAAATAAAAACCGAAACTCAATTATAAAATTGTTGATGCTACGAGAATTGCTCTATCTGTTTATATTACAAAATGATTTTCACCGCTCCAAATGGAGAAATAATTCACTCGATCCTCTTCTGCCAAGGTCATGCTCTGCAAAATACATTGAAGTTAGTTCCACGGTCATGTAACGCCATCTAATAGACAAATTAAAACGTTCTGCGTGGAGGCACGTATGCATGCCACACTCCGCTTATGGTAAAGTTTCCTCCGTCACGAGTGCGTGCCGTTCGTCCTTGAATGCAAGTTCACAGCTGGCACGTAGGCGTGCCGATTGTCGCGAGAGGGTTAAACCAGGCAATTTATATTTCAATGCCGTCATTTGAATGAAGTTCATTTTTTCGATGAAGTTTTAAGTTTTCAAATATAATAAATTAATGTAGTATTGTGATAATTTTTAAAATATTACCGAGGAATGTATCACATTTTAGAGATGTTTAAATAAAATTGCATTGAAGTTGGAAAGTGTTTCATAATCAATGCTTTATGCATGATTGATCTTTCTTGTTTTGGAATTATGTGAGAATCAAGTGTGACTTCACATTAAGTAATTAATATTCTTTATTTAGATTTTTATAGTAATTATTTATATTTTTACATGAAATTGCCCAATGTAATTTTTAATTTTATTTATGAAATTTCCAGAAAAATGCAAATCGAACAATATGTGAATATGAAAATAAAACTTCAGTTGAACAGTTGTGGTTGGATCTTTTGGACTATTATTGTTCTTTTGATAGTAATCAGTTTGTCACGGTTCGTCAAAAAGAACCTTTGTTTCGAAGTGAAAAACAGTATTCAGCAAGATTGTTTAACATTCAAGGTAAGCGATTAAAGACGAATTGTGATTTACTGTTTTTCTATTTTCATTTGCAAATTTAAAATATTTAAAGTATGCATTTCAAGCTTTTTGTAGTTTAAAATAAAAGTATCTGAATTCTTTTATTTTAAATTGTATGTGACATTGAACTAATTACAATTTTCAAGAACTAGAACCATTGCATTTAATAGGATTTCATATTCCACTTATGACAAGCTCAGATACAGTGAAGTATCAGTGATAAAGAAGTGTTTTCATCCCTTTCGAATGTCCTCTTTAATCTCTTCTGAATTACTTTGCTTTTAATCTCTTTTTTCTTTACTTATCTGTAAAATGTACATTATACTAACTTGTAAAAAGCATATATTTTTATAACCAAAAAAAAAAAAAAAAAAAAAGTTAAATAACGGGAGAAAAATTTCATGGAAATTTAATCAGAAAGTGCCTACAAATAAAAAAAATCTTTTGGTTTATGTTTTCATTTTTTAGGTGAATCAGTATTTTTAAATTTTCTATTTATGAGGTTTAAAAGCTGGATTATAATAATTTATATTTCTTGTATTCAATTGCAATGATATTTAAAATTACTCAGTGTTTTCACATGATTTCTGAAAGTTTTTGTTTCATAGCTTATTTATGATTTTTTTTTCTTTTGTTATTATAAGTGAAGTGTTATAGATTTACGTTAGCGATATGAACTCTATGGGTTACAAATGTACTCATATGTCGCTATACTGCAAAGATACATTCCTAGAAAATTAGTCATAATGCAAAATGCTGCATAACGAATCATTTATTTTTATATAAAGCCATATGAATTCCATAAGATCTTTTCCAATTTCCACTTGGTGTATGGTTGGAAATGCAATTTATTTTTCATTTAAAATATATTTTACGTTAGTTATTAATAAAAAATATATTTATAATAATAAGAGAAGATGTCTGTTTGTCTGTAGTAAAAAATAAATATAAGCATGCATCATACGGCCATGAAATTTGGTACACAGACTCAGCATAATATGGCTTGTAAAATTTTTTTTTAATTCTGAGTTAGTTTTTTAATTATTTTATGTTTTAGCACGATTTTGAGCTATTTTCACACAAATCACTTCCTTGGGGACTGAAAATATTATTGCAGTTTTCATTTTATTACCATCCAAATGATCAAGATCCATACCATTAATAAATTAATTGTTGTAAATTTTTAAATTATAAATTCTTTTCGCATGTTTAAAACATTTCTGATATTTATTTGCAAGATAAAGTATTTAAGTGCTGCAATCCCATCTTCATAATTTGCCAGATGTTTCTTTAAATTTCAATTACTGCTCCAATCAAAAAATTCTGTTTCTGCTGTTTCCCACTCATTATAAATTCTTACGGAAAACCACATAAATTTTTAAAAGAATCCTTTATAACACACAAGACAAGAGATAAACAGGTTTTTCCCCATTCTTGAACACACGTTGAAACGAGGTCAAGACGAGGTTTAGGAGTCTTCAGGTCAAGAGTTCATATTTCTGATGTCATCAGCAAAACTGATGTTATTTTTATCTGGATTGTTAGTTGGCACTAGAATCAAAAATATTATCAGAGTTTGCAAGAATTTTCATATTAAAAATATGCTCTTGATTTTAATCAAAGGAGCTTATGTAGTTTATGTAGTGAATCGAAGGAGCTAATATAAGGTGTATCAAAAGATCACATTTAAAGCACATTACCTCCACACAGAGGGTGAAAAGCATATTTGGAGTGAATCATAGGAGCTTATTATGGCATATCAAAAGAGCTTATTTAGGGTGTATCAAAAGAGCTTTTTCAGCACATATCAAAAGAGGTTATTTAGTGTGTATCAAAACCAGCTTATTTAGGGCATATCAAAAGAGCTTATATATTCATGCAGAGGGTAAAAGCCTATTGAGGGTGTAATACAAAATCATGTTAGGGCATAGCATTTTATGTGCCCAGCACCAAGGCATATTATGTATCCAAGCAGTATATTATGTACCCGTCTATGGTGTGATTAGACACTTATTTGGGGAAAGCATGTGCTGGTGTGTGTTTTGTAATTTAAGCATCTGCTCGTGCAGCAGGCGACTAAGCCTTTCAAAAGCCTTAATGAATGAATTCTATTAATCCCTACTTTAAATTCTGTGTAACGCCCCGTACAGTTTCTAGTATAATATAAAACTAACATTTTATAAAACACAAATAACAAATGAACAGTTTTAATCAGATGTCATCACATTAGGGTAAAAGTAATTTATAAACCAGTTGTCAAAGAAAATTTTGATCAAAGCTCTTTCGTTGGACCTCAAAATAATGAGCAATTGTTTCTTGTTTAATTCTTTAAAAGCCCTTGGATTTTCAGAAGCATATACTAAAAGGGCTTTCAGTTTAACATGCGTATTTCAACAGCATATTAAAATGCATATTTCAACGGTGTATTTCAACAGCAGAAACAAATCCTTCTTCTCTTAGGCATGTTTATAGATTTAATATTATAAATATATTAGATGTAATGCAGTCAATGCTGAATGTGAAAGTTCAGAATGTATCATATGGTTCTTTAATTAAGTTTTTTAGGTTAGCAGTGGCTTTTTTAATATTTTACAACATAGTTGAAAAGTGTTTATGACTTTGTTCATTCTGTCTGTCTATCTGTTCGCATGATAACTACTGTAAAAATGGCTTTATCAAAATGAAATTTTAGTATGTTGTTGAGACAGTCTGTGGGGCCTATGGGAATATAAATGAATAATATCACCCAATTAGTTTTGGATTGAACTCGGGTTAAAAAAATGAAATACATTAAGCCCTATGGGACCTAATTTTCCAAAGATTTTTTAAGCGAATTTAAAATTCACAAATTGCTTTGGAAGTTTTAGGAAATATTCAAATTACCCCATAAAAAATATGAAAAAAATTTCAACAAAATATATTTGGTAGTTTTTTAAATTAAAATTAAAATAATAATTACACCCATATTATATGAAGAGATCATGTGATCCACTTCAAAATAAAGTATGGCATCCATTTTGTGTCAAAATCGTGATTTTGAAAGTTTTTTCTAATTTATATTTAGTGTTGTATCCATTCTAAAACTGCTTTATTTTTACTTAATTTCTGTGCATCTATATTCTGAAACAACACAATTACAATATATTTGAGTTTAAATGATCATCAAACTGTGATTATTTCTACAACGAAGCCTAATTTTCACTTACCGAGAATGTAAACACCAAAAGATGTAGAATGAGTTGTATAAGAATTGCTGCATTTCTTTAACGCAAAATTATTTAGCTCTGGAGTCTGCAATATAGCTGATATGAATGAAACATTCATTGATTTTACATAGAGAACAGACGATTTTATAGCAGACTTTTTCGATGAAGTTTTAAGCTAGAGTTAAATTACTTGTGCCTCCATGGTTTTAAGTTTTTAAATAAAAAATATTATTGTAGTATTGCAGTGATGTGATTACTGCGCTAACAAACTGCGCATTTCAAAGTATGCTGCGCCATTCTGATACAAAAAGCAAAATTTAACTGTTTTTGCGCCAACGCTGCGCCATTTCATAAAAATACCGCGGTACGCGATTCTTGTTTTGCCAAACAGAAAGGAACGATTGATTGACGGGCAAGAATGCTGACGCGAAGTGCTTCTGTAAGGAGAAAAGGGTGAGTCACAAATTCATCCAGAAGAGTGGGAACATAGGGGAAAGAAAGGGGGAGGCGATTCCGGCGAGACTCGGTGTCGGTGGTTTATGGGAGATCTTTGGAACAGGTTCTTTGATCGTGAGCTGGTTTGGAGCACAGAATACTATATTAGTCTGTGGTTTGGAGGAAGTTCTTACCTCGTGGTTCAATATCATCTTTGCTGTGTCTGGAGAAGAGAGAAAAGATCTTATATAAAGCAATTAAAAAAGTAAGTGGAAATTAATTTACTCATATTACCTCCTTTTTTTTTTAACAGTAGTAATCATCGTCAATTTCATTTACCGCGAATCCATTAAAATTAATTTTTGTGCGTTCATCAGTTGTGTACTAAATATACTGATTTTGAAGTTAAAGAAAAGAAAAAAAGCCCTTGATATATGATATAAAAATTTCAAAAGATTTTTGAAATTCATTTGCTTTTGTATAACGGCCTGTTAATTAACACTGGGCAGTAAACAAGCCTTTTAAGTAAGACAAAATCTAATGTTGAAAAGAATCTTAAACATCGGTAAAAATATTCTTATTATGAATTTATTTATAGAATTTTCGTAAAATAATTTTTAATGTAATTTAATTGCTATTTAATTAGCTTTTGCTTGATTTTTATTAACTTTTAAATTTTCCGCCAATGTTTAATGAGTTTTTTTAAATTTTGCTCATTTTTTTTTCACAATATTTATTTTTAAGATTATATATATATTTTTTTACTATTTCTTATTTTAGCGCAATATAAACAGGCCTGCTACTTTTTCGCGGAATCCCGGATTTTCGCTTATGAAATCGCGGATTTTAGTTTTTCTTTCGAATTCGCTATTTTCGTAAGTTTAGGAGAATAGCGCCCCCCCCCCTCCGGCGCGAAGCAAACAGATTGGCGATGAAAATAGAATAGAATTGGGTTACAATTCTATTCCATTTTCATCGCCAATCTGGTAGCCTACGATATTCTGACATTCAAGTAACACGCGGCTTTTTCGGATTCTGCATTTGAATAGGAAATAGGTATCTTTTTCAATCGGATTTGTTGAGTATTTTCGCTTCGCATCTATCATGCATTTTCATTAAACATTTCGCACGTAATTTACCGTAAGTATTTTTGCTTCCCTCCCCCCCTCTTCAATTTCCACCATTTTGCATCATTTCAAGAAATTTCCGATCATTTTCTTTCAAAATACGATTTCTTTCTGTTTCTATTCTAAACTAGAATTCTTTATTTAAAAGCTGCGGTCAATCGGATGCGAGTTCGGTCCGTCCCGGTATTTTCGGATTAAATTTATCTACTTCCCGAAATTCGGCACGAAACAGTGTTTAAAAATTCAAGCCCATGCCTGAGCCCATATGCCAGGCCCTAGCCCGTACAGATTTCTAATACAAATATCCTTTTCCATCCGTCGCCATCTTCAAATTATTGCACATTAGATTGACTAAACTAGCTTATTTTCATATTTTGATTAACTATTGGGTTTAATTTTTTAATTATTTTCACATAAATAGTGTGATTGCGCAATTCAGTTTGTACTCTCCTACATTGCTAAGAGTCTACTAATATTTTTCCATTCATCTCCATCTTTAGATAGTATCTTTTTCGAAAATATTGCAAATTTTAAATGCTTTACATTTTTATAAAATTATTTATTGCATTCTTTCTTTCTTATTTCTTTTTTTTTTTTTAGATTCCTTCAAAAATTATTTTGTGAGTCTTTGCCAACATTATTTATTACAAATTTTTAGATTAAAAAAAATATTTATTTTAAATTTTATCTTTTTAAAATTATTTAATACAATTCTTTATTTTTATATCTTTTCAAAAATTATCTGTTGCAATTTTAAAATGTTTTATAGGTTGTTTGTAAACCTTAGTTCTTTTTATATGTGTATTGAATTTTTTTTAATTTTTACATTTTTACTAAAATTTTATATTATTTCAGGTATGTCCTGCAAACGGAAAAGTAAATTTAATTCGGAAGTTTTGAAGGAGACTGATGGAAATGGGGATAATATAGGTGCATGGTGCTCTCCTGGATTTAAACCAGAAGAAGCACTTTGTATTATTTGCGACAGTGTCATCAACTGTGCTCAGCATGGTGTAGCACAGGGTTCCCACTAAGTCAGGAAAAGAGGGGGAGAATTTCTCTCCTTCCAAAAAATTTTGGGAGAGATTTTCTGTTATAAGGAGAGACACTTAAAATTTCATTTTTTTTACCATGCTAATTTAGAAAGTAATAAAAAAGAAAGCATTAACTATAACTCATATTCTTCGACATTTAAATTTTTTAATTCTTAAAACTAACATTCTTTTTAAAAATTAATTAGGAGTCGTTTAAGTATTAAGTAAGCACATTTTTGGTAATTTCATAGCTCCCCCCCCTTTGTTAGCAAAAATACTCAAATTCCTGACTTCCCCCATGCTTACGTTATGATTTTATTTGCTGACATAAAAACGTCTACATGGGTTATTTTATGTAAAATGACTCACATGCGAATTTACGATTTTTTTGTCTGTAAACTGCAAAAGTCGAGGGCCGACTGTATTTACTTTATATTTTGATTATTAAAATCATTTTATGATCAATTTTCATGCAGCAATAGCAATTAAAAACTTTAACGATTTTTGATCGCCGAAAACTATTTCACTAGGCAAATAGAATTAGGTAATAAATTTGACTTTATGTTTGAAAATGGATTTTTTATTTTTTTACAAAACTTGCAGAACATAAGGATTGCATCGTCCTTTTGTTGAATCTCAAGCCAGTCATGTGATTTTAGCCATTTTGTTTGACTCGACTTTTTTCTTTTTGTTTTCAAAATAGCCCTTTATTTCATAAATAATACGTTTGTAAAATAATTTTTCTGTATGAAACGCGAAACAATTACAAACACTGTAGTCGATGCAAGCAGATTGGAAAAGTGGGAAATATTTTTCAAATTAAACGAGGTATGCCGAGGATAGCGTACAAATGCAGATTTTCGTGATTCTGCTCCAAAATAACCTTTCATTTTATTAATAATACGGTAGAAAAATGGTTTGGTTTTTATTATCTGTATATTAAACGACATAATTATAAAAAAATTCAGTCGATGCAAATATATTGTGAAAATGGCAAAAAGATATTCATTGGTCATCTCTCCTCAGAAAATGTGGGAATCGCCGTATGTGAACGCCGTTTTCGCAATCGCGGAGAAACAGATTTTCAGATCATGTAAGAAAGGAATGTCTCTGATAAAAAATTCGTTGCTTTGTTCAAATTTTGTAACATTTTTGGGGCATATATGGCCAATTTCACGACATTTTCGGGATTTTTGTAACCTGTAGACATACTGTGTACGGGGGAAAGGATTTTCGTCCGCGGAAAGAAGAAAATTTCTCGAGCAAAACACAAAAAATGCGGGAAGTACGCGGAAAGAGCATAATTCAAATCCGTGAAAGTATCCTATAAAAAAAAAAGCAAAATTTTATTTGATCGAATTTGCCACCCGCGCAAGCTGAGGGGATACTTATAGTTTTCTATAAAATATCTCTCTAATTAGAAACACGTAGTACTTTAGTGTACCCAAATCGCGATTGACTGCGATTCAGGCGTAGCTACGAAATCGCGGTCCGCGACCGCTCGGCAATCGGCCCGCGATTCGCAACAACGAGGCAACTGATCGCGATTTGCGGTCGCGAAGCAATCGGCCCGATCTCCGATCGGGATCGGATTTCTCGGTATCCAATTTGAAGGAAAAAATAATTTTAGGCCGGAACTGGAGAGAGAGAAATTCTCGCGCAGTCTAAATTTTTACGCGAGATTTTTCATGGATTGCGCGAGAATCTCGCGGGTTCGCGCTGAAATGGGAACCCTGGTGTAGCAGCAGTAAAAAGGCATGCAAATTTAAAGAAACACATTGAAAAATGTGCAAAATTTAGCGACTTTTCCGGTGAACTGAAAAAGAAAAAAGATCAAAGGGTCATCAATAGCTTTCAAAGTTCAGGTGTTTCGTTGCCTTCTCCAAGCATCATGTCTCATAATGATAAAGTAATATCTGCTGAAGCAAAATTTGCTATTGCAATTGCTGTTCATGATATACCATATAGCTCAGGACATGCATTGTCAAATATTTTTGTAGATATATTTAGTGATTCAAGAATTGCTCGTGACTTTTCATGTGGCCGGAACAAGTTATCCTATTTGATATCTGATGGCTTGGGTCCTTATTTTAAGGAACAAATTGTAAATGAGATCTTTAAAACACAAGCTTTTTTTTCACTACAAATTGATGAAACTCCATTGCCTGAAAAAAGAGTTCAGCAATTGTACATTTTAATACGGTATTACTCGGAATCAAAAAAGCTTGTTGTTTGTGAACATTTTCAAACTTACCATTTAGGTTCAGCAACATCGGAGATACTGCTTAATCATATCAGTAATGCTCTGTCAAATCTACCACAGGATAAATTTTTGAGTATTTTTTCAGATGGCCCAAATGTGATGAAATCATTGCATACAAAACTTCAACAACTTCATAAATATCTTCTGAACATGGGCACTTGTTCACTCCACAAAGTCCATAATGCTTTTGCTTTTGGATTGGATACATTTGCAGATATTGAGATATTATGCATTGATATTTATTATTTCTTCAAGCAATCTGCCACAAGAAGTGAAGAGTTTAGAGAAAAGCAATTAAGCTTGTGCTTGCCAGATCATATATTTTTACGCCATGTGTCAAACAGATGGTTAACTTTGCAATTGGCATTAGACAGGATAATTGAACAGTATGAGCCAATTAGAGAATACTTTCTTAATTCTGCTAAAAGAAATATGAGAGGGGGAAATGATAGACATCAAAGAATCTGCAAAATGTTAAAATGCAAATTTACCTATTCTAAATTGTTGTTTTTGAAAAATGCTGCAGAACTTTTTACACCTTTTTTAAAGCTTTTTCAGCAAGAAGGACCACTCTTACACATATTGTATGACGAGATATGCCTTTTGATAAAAAAGGTCTTGGGGCGGTTTACTGTGCCACACTTTCTTCTTAGTCTCAGTAACTCGGATTTAAAAATGGTTGATACAGAAAAAAATTGGCTTAAGAAAGCTGAAGTAGGGCTGGACACAGAAAGAACTCTTAGTGGACTGTCGGATACAGAGAAGAAGGAATTTTTTATGTTAGCGAGACAGTTTTATAAGAAATGTGCATCGAAATTAATAAAAACAATGCCACTAGATAATAAAGTTCTCAGATGTCTAAAATGTCTCCATCCATTAGCACGAACAGAGGCTTCCTCAATTTCTAATATAAGATTTTTGGCATCACAGATGCCAAATGTTATAGAATCATCATCAATAGTAAAATTAACAGATGAGTGGATTTCTCTACAGTCGGAGAGTATAGATTCAATTATATTTCTGAAACAGAAACTTCCAGAATCTATTGTTGAATCAAATGATGAGGATAGTAATTATTTAGAACCTAATTTTGAACGACTTGATACTTACTGGACATACATATTTCAAATTAAAAATAATCTAGGAATGGCCAAGTACCCTTTGATAAAGAAAGCAGTTAAAGCTTTGCTTTGTTTGCCACATGGTAATGCAGAAGTGGAAAGAGGATTCAGCGAAAACAAAAGAATGCTGAGTTTTCGGAACCAGTTAAGCTTGCATAGTATTAATGGATTACGTCACACAAAATCATATATGAAGCGATATGAAAATGTGTGCCAAAATTTACCTGTGACACACGAATTGTTAAAATACATGAAGGAGTCATCGAAAATATATAGAGCACGGATAGAATCAGAAAGGACTGAAAAAAGCAATAAAAGATGTGATGTTACAGATGAAGATATCTTTAAAAAAGAAGAAAGAATTAAGCATCAATTGGAAGCTTCGCAGAAAATGCTAGATAGTGCCGAGGAGCTGATTTCAAATGGAATATCATTAAAGGATTTTTCAAAAATAGAAAGTGGGCAAGCTGTTCTGCAAGACAGTAAGAAAAAAAATAGAACTATATTTAAACGAACTAAAAGTAGTACAAAAGGAAATTGAAACAGTGAAAGGTGTAAAAAGAAGGAAAATATGAATTTGTTAATTAATGATATGTTCAGATAAGTTTGCTATTTTTTTAAATTTAAATTCAATAAATATTTTGCAGATATAAGCATTTTTTAGATTTTGTATATTATTTTTAGTTCATTAATAATTCTAGTTCTAAGAGTTATAAATTTTTATTTTTTATACTTAAATTTTATTAATTAGATTTTTAAAACTTGATTGTCTTCAATATCTGTTGTATATACGACAGACTGCTAAAATTAAAAAAAGCCTCAAAAAATTACTTGCTATAATATAAAAAAAAAAAACTGTTTACTACGAATGGCTACAATTTTTAAAAAATGCCTGCTACAAACTGCTCCAATTTTGAAAATTTGCCTGATACAAGCTGCTCCAATTTTAAAAATTTGCTTGATACAAGCTGCTCCAAT
Source organism: Amaurobius ferox (assembly GCA_951213105.1). Lineage (NCBI taxonomy): Eukaryota > Metazoa > Arthropoda > Arachnida > Araneae > Amaurobiidae > Amaurobius > Amaurobius ferox. Next base: position 82,404,316 of record OX578135.1, on the reverse strand, counting down.
TTTGAAAATTTGCTGCTCCAAAAATTGCTCCAAAACAGTTTTTTGTAATCACATCACTGAGTATTGTGATGAATGAAAGGAATGGAATAAAAGTGTATGAATGAAATATATACCGCTTTTACACAGAGAGCCCGTCCCGGCCGTTCAAACAGTTACCTTACACCTTTCTGGTAGGTCAGACAGTCTGGATCCCAACAGAGAGCCAGGCGATTTATATTTCAATGACGTCATTTGAATAAAGTTCATTTTTTCGATGAAGTTTTAAATTTTCAAATGTAATAAATTATTGTAGTATTGTGATAATTTTTTAAATATTACCGCTGAATGTATCGTATTTTAGAGATGTTTAAATAAAATTGCATTGCAGTTGGAAAGTGTTTCATAATCAATGCTTTATGCATGATTGATCTTTCTTGTTTTTTTTTTAAAATTAATTCACTTCATGAAAAGTATTTAAAATGTGCTTGAAAGGAAATGTATTTTTTTTATTTCTGATCGCAAAGAGCTTTTGCATAAAGCGTATGTGTGAATTAAAAGTTAATTATATTTTAAACTGGGGCATACTGGGTACTCATACATAATCCAAGACACTGAGGGCACCACTGGTTGTATTTGTCTGATTTGAATAATCATGGAGTCCTATCAGTCATAATCATTCTATGTGTGTACCTGTATTTATGATTATATTATTAGTTTGATTTCAGCAATCCAGACGTCCATTGTTAGGTAAAAGTTTTTTAAAATGTGACTACTGTCTGTGGGTACTGTAGGTAACGTTGCCTGTATTTTATATAAATTTTTGTATTTAACTCATTTTATCATTTAAATTTCAATATAATTTTTTTAACAAAATTTATTTGTGACCAAAGTAAAATTTTATTAACTGACTATAATGTTTTATGTTTTTATCGTCAACTTATATACTTTGCTTTCAGATCCCTTTATTGATACAAAGAATCTTGGAAATGTTGTTTCTCATAAAAGTAAGCTTGTTTAAGTCCTTACTCTTATTATTTTAATACAGTGGCTTGTGAATTCCTACAGTGTTTACATAGCCGCTTTAAGGCTGTACAAGGGGCGGATCCAGAAAAATCACCTAAAGGGATGAGGTGAACAGATTCAAAATAATATATTTTACACATTCCCTGTAAATAGAATCAATTTATTTCAGTTTTCATACATTTAATAATCTTTAGGGCAAGGATCCATAACCTTTTACTATTAAGGAGTAACAGAACTATATTAAGTTCTTTCAGGGAGCACCAACACTATATTAAATTCATTCAAGGAACATCAGAACTATACTAAATTTTTATAGGGAGTACCAATTCTATAAGTATTTTTAAGGATATACCAATATTTTGTTCTTCAGGGAGTAACCAATAAAAAATTCTTTTGTAGATAAGTATATATATAGTTTTTTTTATATTAATTAAAATTTTAACTTTTTGAATTTTAGAATCTTTTAATAGAATGCATTTAAATTTTGGCTAAAAATATCTTTTTAAATAAATATTCTTTTTTTGCACAATGAAATATGAAATGTATGAGAGCGTCAACTGGAGTCTCTTATTACAGACTTTTTGTTCTTTTAATTAGCCTTCATGAAGGATGGTCAAAATATATTTCTGATTTTAAATTAAATCTATTTAACAGTCAAGTTGAAAGAATGGCTGTAATTATAATCTTAAAGCAGTATTTTTAATAGTTTTCAACACACTTTTGCGAACAATAGTGCCACAATTTTACGAACCTCTATGAAGACCAACAAATTCAGTTCTACTATGCAGCCGGAATCAAATTTCATTTGAGCTCACAGAATCCACTTAAAGGGGGGCATTTTTCAAAGTTATGATTGTACTCCATTACAGATAATAGTATCCATGTGCTTGTTTCAAGTAATTTTCCATATTTAATAAAATATTTTAGTGTTTTATAGTCATTTAAATTATTTCGTAAAATGTTCCCCTATTTTTATTCATTTAGAGGCACAAGAAGCAGAAAACGTATTTCGCCGTGCAAGACGTTTATTTAGGACGCCTATTAAAGAATTGCCAATGAGCGTGAAAGATCTTGAAGTAAGTCCTAGAATTTAAGAATTTATGATCTAAAGTGTACCATTACACCAAAATAACTTTTACCATTTCTTAACCAGGTCCATGCAGATATCAGCCAGTATTGACATTAAAACATCTGGCTGTTGCCTAATACAACTCTGTGCAATTTAACTGTGTTAACTTACTGCACAAAGTCATAATAATGTTGAAGCACAATGGGGTTTTGGAAATCCTATGTTGCATTTCTACCAGTAGTTTGCAAATACTACACTAAATAGACAAATATTCCAGTATACAAAACTTCTTTTAAGAAAAACAGAAATATATTTTTCTAATTCAATATAGTCCTGATAATACAGAATAAGTCAAAGCAATTTGTCAGTTTCCATTACTTCCAAATCCACTCCTAATGTGACTCTTCTTCCTACACACCGTTATGAACAGTTTAAAATTTCACTTTAGTGATAGCCATTATCACCATGTTCATAGCTTAATTTCACACATTTTAATGTCTTTTGATGGCCTTATTATTATACATTTGAGGCCTCAATAAATTTTAACTTTAAGAGCTGTGATGGTTAATATTTTATTGTATACTAGAAAATGTAATCGGCATTGCTTACCTCGAATAAATTGAATTTAGTAATCTAAAAAAATAAAAATATTTTATTCATATAAAATAGAAGTGAAAATTGCATACAATCCGTGACAATCTGTAATGACCTCACCCTTAACCCCTTCCTCTACCTTTAAAATAGGTTTGATCTCATGTGACTAAGCAAACAGAAAATAAATTCCTCTATAAGAGATCTTGAATTCCTCTATAAGAAGGCTTCTGTGGCTTTAACCCTTTCGGGACGGCGGCATTCCGAAACTGCCGTGGCCCAAAGGATGGAGCGCTTCGCTTCCGAACTGTTCCCAAAAGACGGCTAATTTTTTGCGGTAAGCCTAACTCTCGAAAAAAATTCACTAAAAATCACCCGTTCAACACAGCATTCTACTTTTTTCAGGAAGAAAGGAAATACTTATTTTCTATTTGATGTATATTTTTCATACAAATTTTCTTTTATTAAAATATTAAAAATTTCAGTGTATATATGTTTTAGGTACAGATGGATAATTCTTTAACATGTCCTTCCGATTTTTTAAAACTGTACCACATATATGCATATTCTTAGACAATAAATACTTTGCGAGTACAGGAGAGGTAAAAAATTTATCCAAATACAAAGTATATCCTTTTCCTAAAAGTTCACTTAGAAGTGTTTTCACAACACGTTCTCCATACCCACCATCTCTAGATAATTCCGTGTCCTTTCCAGTATACACAAGGAAATTCCATATATAGCCTGATTCCGATTCTGACAATTTATATATTTTTATTCCATATCTGGACCTTTCCGAGAGGATATATTGACGAAGTCCCAGCCTTCCTTTCCATGAGAACAAAGATTCATCAATGAACACATTTCTTCTAGGAGTGTATATAGATTTAAATTTTGAAACTAATGCATCTAACATGGGTTTCAATTTATCTAGTTTTGGGGCATTACTATCAAGAGTAAAATGAAGGTAACATAATATTCCTATAAATCGATCGCGACTCATAACTGAATTGAAAAAAGGAGTACTGATAATTGGATTCTTAGAAAAATACATTTTAAGATTTGGTTTTCTAACAATGCTCGTCACAACTACTAGTGCGAGAAACACATGAAATTCATTTCCTGTCACAGGTGTAAATACATTTGAAACAGGTGGCGTCTTCGATGTAGAAGGAGAGAGGAGATTTTTCTCCCATTTTTTCTTTGCAAACTCATTAGTTGCTTTTACGATAAATTCTACTAGTTCATCATAAAAAAATATGCTAAAAAATCAAGTTCCTTACCTAAATTAGGCGGCATGATATTGTGATTTATTCCAGGTGTGTTCAAAAACTCCAAAGAATTCAGATCTTTCAAATCACATGTCCCATAGCTGCCAACCCAGAGAATAAAAAATTAGGAACACTCTACGCGAGAAAAATGACACGCAATAGTTGCACACAAAATATATATACATGGGTATCTCCAACATGGGAGTACTTGCTTCCCCCCCCCCCCCATTGAATTGCATGTCAGTATTTCTTAGCCAATGTATTATGTATTGACAGTGATTTTGCACCCCCCCCCCCCCCCCCCGGAAGGAAAGATGGTGAAACTCATATATATATATATATATACTATATAATTAATCTTAATAAAAAAAAATAAGACCTCATGAGATAAGAATTTTGAAACATACATGAAAACTATTTTCATATTTGAAAAAAAAAAATGTCATTACACAATTTAAATACACTATTACAAAGTAAGTAAAACAAAGACAAATTAAGAATCTTTTTGGTTTATTGATACATAGGTAGCAGATTTGGCCTTTTTCAAGAAAGTGGCACCATGTTTGTTCATACCAAGCACCATTTATCTGATTATTTGGCAATTAAAGTAGACTGTAAAGTCAAAATACTCATGGAACTTCTAAAATCAGTTTTGTTTCTTTTTACAAGACTAAAAATTCGCTCACATGCAGCATTACTATGGGGGAGTGTTAGTATCCCCAAGATGATACTACTCAATTTACCATACAAAAGTTTATACACAGGATCTTTTTGCTTTCCTAACTTAGCCCACTGAACATCAAATTTGTATTTGTATTATGCAAATATAATTAAAAAATTAACCTTAATAATATGAAAATAACTAGTTTAGTCGATCTAATATGCAACATTTAAATGATGGAGATGGATGGAAAAAGATACTAACGTACTCTCGGCAATTCACGCGATGTAACTGAATTGCGCAATCGCACTGTTTATGCGAAAATAATTAAGAAATTAACAGTAATAATTAATCAGAATATGAAAATAAGCTAGTTTAGTCGATCTAATATGCAACATTTAAATGATGGAGATGGATGGGAAAAGATGCTAACATACTCTCGGCATTTCATGCGATGTAACTGAATTGCGCAATCGCACTGTTTATGCGAAAATAATTAAGAAATTAACAATAATAATTAATCAGAATATGAAAATAAGATAATTTAGTCGATCTAATATGCAACATTTAAATGATGGAGATGGATGGGAAAAGATACTAACGTAATCTCGGCATTTCACGCGATGTAACTGAATTGCGCAATCGCACTGTTTATGCGAAAATAATTAAGAAATTAACCATAATAATTAATCAGAATATGAAAATAAGCTAGTTTGTGTCGGCGGCTATTGCTGTGTTAGCTGAGCGACTTGACTAGAAAAATTTGAAAGTCATTTGCAGATTTAGCAGTGTTTTGGCCATATCCATATCTGAAGTGCTGGTAAAGAAAATTTTGTAGCAGATGATATGCAGTAGTGATGTGTTTTCTCAAGAAAACAAGCTCGTTAAACACAAACACAATTTATTTGTTGTGAGATCCATTGCATCAGATGAAGTTACAAAATAAAACACTGTAACATTCGTTGCAAAGCAAAATTATATACAATGAGCTAGCAAGCTCATGAAAAAGGTTTTAAACAGTTTTTATGACTAGGCACACACTCTCAGTTACTATAACATCGGTAAGTAGAAAAAACAGCTACTGTACCACACATGCCGTGCACGTTAATGAAGCCACCATCATCAGGTCACACGTCATGGCTTTAGAAGTTAGACTACTCTCTACCGATCAAGGTCTGCCTTCCATACAAGGTCTTTCACCGTCGATCACCGTCTGATCGATCTGACTATACGTCGAGTCTTAAGTCTGCATAACTACAAGATCTTAAACTCTGAAAAGTCTCCCACGTCTACTACATGGTCAGTCAAGGTCTGTAAAGTCTCTGAATAACTGAGAATGTGTCCTATCATATATACACTGTGATGGGTACGCTCCGGAACACAACCGTTGACGGCAGCGCCCTCACTATATGCAAATCAGAATGCGCGCGCGGCGAGATGGCGATTTGCATGAATGGCATGTTCTGTTCCCGTCACGAGTCGTTCACGAGAACGGTAGAACCATTCTAAAAATGTAAACACGTTCTCGCGATAACGAGAATCGCGACGAAAACAGAACCAAGTTTCCAACAATCGGCCCCCTCATGCAAAACCCCAAATCTCGGCGCACGTGCTATCAATCAATGAAATTATTCTAAAAAACATAACAGCAAAAATGTCAAGTTCTTTAGTATCCAGCAAAAACATAAAGTATATATATTACTTTTCATGTTAAGCAAAAAAAAATTTATCATTGAAAGAAAAATTTAGATATCATTGAAACACTAAGTTCCAAAAAATTTAATTTAAGTCAAAATTTAAGTTTTCAAGAAATTTAAGTATAATAATTTAAATTTAACATTTAAGATTAAAAATTTCACTATAAATATCAAATTCAATTATGTAGAAAATTTTATGTATAATTATTAAATTTAACATTTAAGATTAAAAAATTTCACTATAAATATTAAATTCAAGTATGTAGAAAATTTTATGTATAATTATTAAATTTAACATTTAAGATTAAAAATTTCACTATAAATATCAAATTCAATTTGTGTAGAAAATTTCATGTATAATTATTAAATTTAACATTTAAGATTAAAAATTTCACTATAAATATCAAATTCAATTTGTGTAGAAAATTTCATGTATAATTATTAAATTTAACATTTAAGATTAAAAAAATTTCACTATAAATATCAAATTCAATTTGTGTAGAAAATTTCATGTATAACTATTAAATTTAACATTTAAGATTAAAAATTTACTATAAATATTAAATTCAATTATGGCTGTTCATTATCTCCGTCCAAGACCAGTATACATAATTAATACTAATAGCAATGACACAGATAATGAAAGATTTTTTTTTTCCTTTCTGTGTTGTATTCAAATTTAAATAAGTGGTTTGTCATCAATGAATCATAGCCAAGTGTATGATAACAAGGAGTAAACACACAAAATAATACACATAAGCATAACTGTCTTATGCGGGAATTGAAAACATGGATATATATATACATTCAGTGTAATGTGAAAAATTTTAGAAAGTTCATTGTAAACAATACACATATATATACTCTAGATACAATTATCTGCATCACAGAGGGAGGAGTAAAATATACGATATCCTAACCATATTTTGTAAAAGAAAGAAAAAAAAATTTAGAAGTTACAAATTTAATCATTTTTGTTTTTGAAAATTTGATTACAAAAGTTTAATGCTCTATCTTTGGTCATTGGTTTTGTAAAGTAATCTGCTACATTTTCCTTGGTATTTACAAAGATGATTTTAAAAGATTCATTCTCAACTAAATTCCTCAGGAAATGGTACTTTATATCAATATGTTTGGTTCGGTTATTCTCTATTGGGGAATTTGAAAAATTAATTGCAGCTTGGTTATCACAGTAGATTATGCTATTATTTCTGTTAAATTTTAACCCTAGCTTCATACATTCCTCAATGATATTTTGTAGCCAAATAACTTCTTTCGCAGCTTCTGTCAATGAAACATATTCCGCTTCCATCGTTGACAGACTAACACACTTGTGTTTAAATGTACGCCAAGAAACGGGTACTCTATCTATAAGAAATAACATACCCCCGAGTGACACCCTGTCATCCCTATTGGCGGCAAAATCCGAATCCGAGTAGCAATTTAAATTTAAGTTACCAATGCCTGATAAGTTTAACATGTAATTTTTTGTTTTCTCAAGATATCCTAAAAGTTTAAGTAATGCGTCCCAATGTTTCATGCCAGGATTCTCTTGGAATTGAGACAGAATATTTACAGCGTAACATATATCTGGTCTAGTTCTACTTGACAAAAAGGCTAAACATCCTATCAAACTTCTGTATGGGATATTTTGCATTTGTTTTAATTCTCCATCATTCATTGGGCAATCATTTTTACTCAACGTGATTCCTTTTGTAATAGGGAGTGAAGAAATAGGATATTTGAATTCTTTAAACATTTGGCAAATTTTATCAATATACTGCCTTTGATGTATAAAAATTTTGTTATTGATTTCTGTAAATTCCACACCTAACAGTTTTTGGACCTTCCCTAGAGTTTTGATATCAAATTCTTCCTTTAGTAAAGAAACTGCATGATCAATATCACCTTGATGTTTTGAAAATAAAACTATGTCATCCACATATACCAACATTAATACTTTGTTCTGGTAAAAATATGCACAATTGCACCATTTGAGTTTGAAGAAATTTAATTTTCTCAAAGTGGTGTCAAGCTCATTATACCACTCTCTGCCGCTCTGATGTAAGCCATATATTGCTTTTTTCAGCAAACAGACATGATTTTTTTGGTTCGGATCGACATATCCAGGTGGTTGTTTCATAAACACTTTGGCATTCAATTTAGCATAAAGGTATGCTGACTTGATGTCTAATTGAAAATGCTTCCAGTTAAGCAAACATACAAAAATTGCAAAAAAAGCTCTTATTAAGCAAAAATTTATAACGGGGCTAAATACTTCGTCATACGAATCCCCCTTCTCTTGTGAATATCCCTGAGCCACTAATCGAGCTTTGAATCTCTTTACTATTCCATTTTCATCCCTTTTGATGGTGTATACCCATCTGGATCCGATTATCTTTTGTGAGGTGGGTGTAGGCACCAAGTCCCAAACACCTCTCTCTTGCATTATTGCTATTTCATTATTCATGGCTTCTTGCCATTCTTGCGAGTGCGGAGATTCAATTGCCGATTTAAAGTTTTTGGGAACTATTATCTCTATGTTGCTTGCCTCTGGCCTGGATTTGATATCCCTCTTTTCTCTGAAGTTAAACAAATTTTGGTCATAATGTATGTTAGCCTTAGCACAGAATTTTTTAACATCATTATGACTTCTCAGCCTATGTTTATCACCCCTCACTGAGTAGTAAACATCAGTTCGAGTTCCATCAGGCCTGGGTACAGCTTTCCTTTCCCAATCTATGTTTGAACAGGGGGTCAGATCGGAATCAGCAGGAGAGTCCTCTTCCTCACTAGTATGACTAGTGTCATGGCTCTCACCTGCTTCTTCCTCTGACTCACTATCCAAACATCCCGATCCTGAATCTGATGTTCGAGTAAAACCCGATTTCTTTTGGGTGAAGTTTCTAGGTCGAATGGGGTCCAGGACGCCTTCCGCTGCTTCCATCTCCTCAAAACGGACATTGCTTATTTCTAATATTTTTCCTTCTTTCACAAGAAGAATTCTATAGCCCCTGGTATTTTCTGCATATCCTACCATAACTCCCAGTTGAGCTCTTAGGTCTAGCTTCTTCCTAAGCTGTTTTGCAATACCAGCATAAGCCTTACATCCAAAAACTCTGAGATGGGATACAGCAGGCTTCCTCCCATAGTACAATTCGTGTGGAGTTTTAACTTTAAATTTATGGCAAATCCTGTTCTTTGTATAAGTAAAACATAGGATTGCCTCTGCCCACATTTTGTCACCAACTTTGCTTTGATTAAGCATTGCCTTGACACAATCTAACGCTGTCAGGTTGAATCTTTCAGATACCCCGTTTTGTTCGGGTGTATAAGTGTTAGATCGTTCATGCTTAATCCCTAACTTTTTCAAAAAAGCTTTAAATTGACCGTGACAAAATTCCATGTCGTTATCAGTACGGATGCACAAAATCTTTTTGCCTAATTGTCTCTCCTGACAAGCTTGAAAATCCTGAAAAACTTTGAACACATCTGATTTTTGTTTTAAAATAAAAACAAACACCTTGCGGCTAAAATCGTCTGTAATAGTCAAGAAGTATTTGTTTCCCCCCAATGAAGCTACAGGCATTGGACCACAAACGTCCATGTGCAGTAATTGCAAAGGTTCTGTAGATCTAATCCTGCCTATTGGTTTGTACGAAACTCTTTTAGATTTTGCAAGTTTGCAATGAATGCAATTTACTTTTGCATATTTTAATTTTGGGAGTCCGTTTGCCGCGGAAACTTTACTTGTTTGGTGCAAGTAGTCTGAGTTAATATGGCCATATCTTCTATGCCATAATTCAGTTTTGTTCAGAATTTCAACTGTTGAACCACTAATTTTATTTGACTTTGATTTTAAATCAGATTTGTTTTTCCTTTTATTCAAGTTAGGCTTAATTTTGTTTTGACTTTGACTGTTTGTTGCAGGGGTTTTTCCAACCTGTTTAGAATTTTTGTCCCTATCCTGATCTCCTTTACGGCCCTTAACACAACTATTTAAACTTTTAGTTGAGTACTGTGGTTTTAAGAAATACAATCCTTCTTTACGTTTAGCGTAAAAGAAATTTTCTCCCTCAGGAGTCTTAAACCATAGAACACCTTTGGCTGCACTAAAAGAATAGCCCTGCTCTTCTAATACAGATGCGGCCAACAAGTTACGCCGTAATTTTGGTGAATACATAACATTTTGTAGCACAATATTATTTGTATGATCTTTAAATTTAACATACATGTTCACCGTTCCAATAGCCTCAACTGGGCTTTCCATATCACCCACTGCTAGCGACATAGATGTATCCTTACATTTATCAAATTTTGAAAACATTTTAACATCATTACAAAAGTGTCGCGTAGCAGCGGTGTCAATCACCCAGCTGAGCCTATTGTCAGGATTATCAACAATATTAGCTTCTACATTTATATTTGAAAATACTTCAATAATACTAGAGCTAGTCATCTTTTTCAATTTTGGGCATTGTGCCTTTACATGACCATTTTTATTACACATAAAACATGGTCCTATGACCTTAATAGACTTTTTAACTTTGGTGACATTTTTACATTTAGCGTTAACATTTGAAAAATATACAGATGAATTGGAACTTACATTATTATTGTCATGATCCTTCCTCAACTGTCTAATCCTGCCCTCCTCCAAAGACAGTTCTTTCTGAATTTTATCCAATTTAAAATCAGTATCGCTCCAGCGATAAATGATTTGAATGATACTCTGGTACTGGTCTGGGAGATACCGGATGGCTTGGAATGCCACGTACACATCCTCCACGGGGTGATTCACGTTCTTGAGCTTGGTGACAGCTTTCCTTATCCTCGTACAGAATATGTCGATGGGCTCCTCGATTTCCGGGCGTAGACTGAAAAACTCGTCCAACAGATGAACTAAATTAGCGCGCGTTGGGGCCTCAAAATGCGCCTCCAACTTCTCCCACGCATCCGCCGGGCTGTCGCCGATGTCGAGCAGTTCTCTGTACTCCGCCGAGATATTTCGAAACAGGATGGAAAGTGCGCGGTCGCTGCTGCGCATGTACTCCTCTCGCTCGCGGCGTGACGTAGATTCGTCGACTGGTAATGCAGTACGGTTGATGTGGCCGTAACATCCTTCTCCTTTCAGGATAAATGAAATTTCATTACGCCAGGTGACGTAATTGTCCCTGTTTAACGCTTCTATGCCGTTGCTCACCTCCATAGTCTTTAACTGTGACTAGAGTGCGTTGTTTACCTTTCTGCTTGATGCAAATGGCGCCGGTCGCGGCCCCCGTCGATGGAATTCACAACTCTTCACTGCTGCTTTATCACGGATAAAAGTTATGGCCTTGACATACTACGGCCCATAACCAAATGTCGGCGGCTATTGCTGTGTTAGCTGAGCGACTTGACTAGAAAAATTTGAAAGTCATTTGCAGATTTAGCAGTGTTTTGGCCATATCCATATCTGAAGTGCTGGTAAAGAAAATTTTGTAGCAGATGATATGCAGTAGTGATGTGTTTTCTCAAGAAAACAAGCTCGTTAAACACAAACACAATTTATTTGTTGTGAGATCCATTGCATCAGATGAAGTTACAAAATAAAACACTGTAACATTCGTTGCAAAGCAAAATTATATACAATGAGCTAGCAAGCTCATGAAAAAGGTTTTAAACAGTTTTTATGACTAGGCACACACTCTCAGTTACTATAACATCGGTAAGTAGAAAAAACAGCTACTGTACCACACATGCCGTGCACGTTAATGAAGCCACCATCATCAGGTCACACGTCATGGCTTTAGAAGTTAGACTACTCTCTACCGATCAAGGTCTGCCTTCCATACAAGGTCTTTCACCGTCGATCACCGTCTGATCGATCTGACTATACGTCGAGTCTTAAGTCTGCATAACTACAAGATCTTAAACTCTGAAAAGTCTCCCACGTCTACTACATGGTCAGTCAAGGTCTGTAAAGTCTCTGAATAACTGAGAATGTGTCCTATCATATATACACTGTGATGGGTACGCTCCGGAACACAACCGTTGACGGCAGCGCCCTCACTATATGCAAATCAGAATGCGCGCGCGGCGAGATGGCGATTTGCATGAATGGCATGTTCTGTTCCCGTCACGAGTCGTTCACGAGAACGGTAGAACCATTCTAAAAATGTAAACACGTTCTCGCGATAACGAGAATCGCGACGAAAACAGAACCAAGTTTCCAACAGTTTGGTCAATCAAAAATGCAATATGTAGAAGATTGAGATGGATGGAAAAAGATATTATTGCACTCTCGGCGATTTATGAGAACAAACTGAATTGCGCAATCGCAGTTTTATGCAAAATTAATGAACAAAATAACATTTTAGCGATTTATGCTGAATTAGACAACCTTTGAAGAAGTATATTTATTACTTTCATAAAATAAGCGATCGAGATCTTAATTTACATTACACGCGGCCGTAAATCTACGTTAATTTTATTATAGAGTTGCTACGATCCCGGGAATGGTAGAAATCAATGCTAAAAAAGCGGAAAATTGGCGTTTCCGAGGAATTATACCATGTCTGGTTAATTGATAAATTTCAAACAAAAAAATCCGGAGAATTTCGTTAGTAATTCGGAGGCCGGAGAAGTAATGAAACATCCGGAGTTTCCGGCCCAAATCCAGAGAGTTTTTTACGTCTGATCTGTAATCTTATGAGCGTACTTTTGTTCAAATAGAGAAAAATTTCCCACTTAGCTAAAAAATCCCTTTTATAGGGAAAATTTTGGGGATATTATCCCTAAACATATAGATTTTTTCAAAAAATCGTTAAAATCGGGAGATGCGTCCTCAAAAGCGGGAAATCGGGATAAACACTCAAAAATTGGGAATCTCCCGCCAAATTCAGTAGAGTTGGTACATATGTAACTTTTATGGTTGCAGAGGGGGAAGTATGGGGTAAAACCGGAATATTTTCAAAAATTCGGATTTTGTGGAAAAAATTCGGATTTTCGGAACAGACGCAAAAATTCGGAACGAATCCGGAAAATTCGGAACGGTTGGCAGCTATGCATGTCCAAACAGCATTCGAAAAAACAGCTACTGAAGCTGGCGGCGTTGTAATAATAGTACACTCAGAATCTAAAGAATCAATTGCATTTTCAGATTCATCGTCAGAAATAACACTATTCCACGAATCTTTACTATCTGCATTGCTTTCATTACTGTCTGGTTCATTTACCATACGCGTATATTCTTCCACAGAAAGGAAACGTCTCAAACCAGCCATACTTTTATCCAGAATAACCTAATCATTTCACTGTCGTACATTCCTTTACCCCCCCTCCCCCACCCTCCCAAAAAATACTGTCTTATATTCCTGTAATTCACCAACGAAATCATTAAAAGCTAAAATCAAAAGGAGACCCGGAACTTAATTATAAAATTGTTGATGCTGCGAGAAGTGCTCTGTCTGTTTACTTTACAGAACCATGTTTCACCGCTCCAAATGGAGAAATAATTTATTAGATTCTCCTTATGCAAAGTCAAGCATCTGCAAAATACATTTAAGTTGCTTCCATGGGCATTTAACGCCATCTAGTAGACAAATAAATTCAAATGAAAACGTTTCACATAGAAACACCAATACGTGCCACTCGCCGTTTAGGGTAAAGTTCTCTCCGTCACAATTACGTGCCGTCCGTCCTTGGATGCAAGTTCACAGCCGGCACGCGGGCGTGCCAACCGTCGCGAAAGGGTTAAGCTCATACATAGCTCCAAAACATAGAGAGAAAATTTCTCACTTTCTTTTTTTCTAGATGAAAACGCACATTATCAAAAATACAAATTTAATCATTTTTATAAACATCATTTTTTTTTTTTTTTTGAGCAGTGTGTAATATTTAAAAGAGCTACTGCTAAGTTATAAACATTGGATTGCTAGTCATTTTTTTATATCACAATGTAAAAATCAGGGACGTTTTAAATACAAAGTATATATATTTTTTAAATTCATAAATATTTGTCTATTATTTCTGGATTTCATTCAAAATTTTGGAATTTTTTGATCTTTCTGATGGCTACATTTTCAGTCACTAAAGAATCGATTTATATGAATATTGCTCATAATTGGGCTAGATAACAAAAAAACTAATTCGAATTAAAAAAAAAAAAATGCTTAAGTGCATCTTTCCGGATCCTAAAGTATCTGTATACCAAATTTCATGGCCATACAATGCTTAGATTTCCTTTTACAGTCTGCATACGCACACACAGAGACATCTTCCTTTATGTAAGATTTGTATATTAGTTCTCACAGATTGTGACAATCAAGTAAGATTCAATGTAGTCGTATTAAGAGTGCTAGTTGATAATGTATTCAAATTGCCTTTAGGGTATATGCTAATGAATGTTATAAAGAGATTTAGGAGCAACGAAAACTGACTAGTTTGAAAGATGTTTTGAAAAATGTTTCCCCATTATGAAAATGATGACAGCTAAGACACACTAATTATGTTCAATGATTAACTTATTCTGAGCATTTTCTTTTTCTCTTCTGAATCAGCTACTGATTAAAAAAAATTCCTGTTCTTTTCATAATTATTTTTCACTATTATCTATTCATGGGTGCAAGATAGGACACCTGGCCAAGAGTGAAAATATTTTAACATTACACCCCCCCCCCCTCCTTTCAGAAAATTACAAAAATAAAACATCAAAAATCCTTAAACTCATTAATTGAAATTAAGTTATTTCTTAAAAACTAGTAATTTTTCAACACCACAAACCAAATTTTACTTTATGAGATTCAGTTTCTTCTAACATTTCTATATCTACTTATTTTTCACACTACGATCATTTACAGTAGACTTGTTTTGTGAATCTATAAATGTAATAGCCAACTTAATTTTATATTAAACAAATATTCTTTCGATTATATCGATGTATAAAGAATAGTACCATAAAATCGATTTAAAATTCTATGAAATATATTGATCTTTAATCAAAAATAAAATATAGCAATGTGTTTATAGATATGAATACATCAAATTTTAACATATCCATGCCAGAATGGTTGCTTTTTTATTTGCCTAAATCGTTTCAATACCATTTTTTTGGAAAATATCCTTTCATAGGGTTAATACCATTTTTTCAAAATGGGCGCTTTATGCAAAAATAACAAAAAAGGTTAACTTTAATAATTAACCAGAATATAAAAATAAGCTACTTTAGTGAATCTAATATGCAACATTTAAAAGATGGATGGAAAATATATTAATGGACTCTTGGCATTTCACGAGAACATGAATGTGAAAATAATTAAAAAATTAACCAGAATATAAAAATAAGCTAGTTTAGTCAATCGAATGTGCAACATTTAGAAGATGGAAAAAATTACTAATAGACTTTCATCTATTTACGAGAACATAAATTATGCAATCATACTATTTGTGCAAAAATAATTAAAATAATAACCTTAATAATTAACCATAACATGAAAGTAAGCTAATTTAGTCAATCTAATACACCCATACCTCACCATACGACTGCTGTTTATACAGCTTTTCCTATAATAGTATTTTCAAATTATGGACAAGGTTCAATTTATGGCCTAAATTTTTTCGATATATAATCAAAAAAGCCCGTGGAATTTGTTTGGCTTTATATAAAAATAAATGATTCATTATACAGTGATCAACCAATTATCAAAAATCCAGAAAACCAAAAAAAAAAAAAAATATGTGTTGTTTTTTTACTCCAATGGAAGTTAATAATTTTCTTAAAATATAAACAGCAAAATGCTTCTTTTCTTTCAAATGTATATACTGTATGACCTCAAAAATCTGGACATCCAAAATCTGAAAGTTTTTCCTATTTTCCAGGGTTTTTTTTAGAAAACTATTGGACTTCTAAAGTCGCAGATTTAAAACAACAGGGTAAGATTATTACTTTCCATATATACATTGTACAATGTATAAGGAAAGTATTGTGGCAAGGTCAAAAATTTGAATTCAAGTTTTCAACTGAAGAGCATGTTTTAACTCAAATTAAACATTTTTGAGGTGATGTCTGTGTAGACGAACTCTAATGAACTGAGTGTTTCTAACAAAATTTGATACAAAAATTACAATCGGTGAATCCTGAAAGCCTATTTATTTTAAATGCAATTGAATGTTCGGAAGATCCCTAAAATTTCATATAAAATTTTGAAAAAAAAATCAGAATCTTCAATAATGTTACGTAAATAATCATTTCTTATGTAATTTTTCATTAGAAAACGATTGACACAAATTTTAGAACTCTAACATGAACTGTTCTTAAGATATTGCACTTTTTTTATGTATCGTCAAAACTTCTTGCAACTTGTCATTACTTTTAAATGCAAAGAACGGAGCAACAAAGTCTTTAACACACTGATCTCTCAAAGGGGTCAACATCAGCTGTATTCATGAGCACATTCCTTTCTTCGCGTTCCCTGCCCCACTTCTCTTTTTGGATAGAAAGACAGAATATCTGAAGATAATGACTCATCAGATTTTAGAAAAATCATTCAGGAGTGGTATTTTCTTCACAAGAAAGGTTGATTATTTTACTACTGCAGTACTTTTCACACATTTGACAACTAATAAAGTTATTCTTTTTTTTTCAGAGGCATCAGCTTTTTTAGATATAAAAATGTTAATGATGCTGGAAAAAAATTAAATTTTTGAGATTTTATTTTTTGTTTCGGAAAGGAGGGGAAGTGCTATAGTAAAAATAATATGGAGATATTTCATCCACGAATAGGAGGTGGGATCGAATTATACTAAAGCAATATACCTATCAATAATATTGTACCAACGCTCAATTATGCAATTAAAAGTCTTAAAGAAACTTCATAATCGATAGGGAAAAAAATGTTCATCTACAAGGAAATTTGGTAGGCATTATGCCATCAGTGCCAAATCAACATAATACTTTGTTTATCAGTCCGAAGGATTCGGGATAATTGTTCCATTACTACAGCATTTCGCTTTACGGCCAATTTTCCAAGAATGCATCTCAGCTGTATATTGAGGTATGGATGTATGCAACATTTAGAAGATAGAGATGGGTGGAAAAATAGACTTTCAGCCATTCACGAGAACATAAATTGAATTGTCCAATTGTACTGTTTGTGGGAAAATATTTAAAAAGTTAACCTTAAGAGGCAGATAGAATATAAGAGCAAGGCAGGTCATCATTATACACGCCATTTTTGATTTTGCTGAAATTTTTATCGTGGTTTCTTCTAATAATTTTAGAAGACACGTAATTTTTTTTTTCTCCAAAAAAATTTTTTGTGACCCACAAAAATTCCTAAAGCTGGTCGCGACCCAGTATTTTTCTCAAATCGACATCTCTCTCTATTCTATTATCTTTGTGCATTGAACATCAACCAGAGTAATTCTTGTGATTACAACATGACCTTTAGTAGCTAAATTGAAATATTTTGTAAATTTCATGGCTGACCTTCAGTGCAGCCTGGCAGGGTTGGCCAAACTTTGTCGAGGAAAGTGCAAAAGCACCATATTTGAGACCTCATGGGCCCATGCACTGAGGGTCAGCCATAGTTTTCGGGTTTAACTTGTGTAGTACTACCCAGTATTAACTTAATTAGCTCATTTGTTGCATGGCTCACCCTCAGTGCTGCCAAAAAATAGCTACTTTTGTATCTAAAGAAACGAAAAAGGGTCCTTTTGGTGGTCCTGTATCTCAGTGCACTGAGAGTCAATGTGGAACTTGATAATTGTATTTCATAGTATGTGACCTGTCTTTTAACAGACAATTGACAGAATTTTGACTGGCCATGCAAGCACATAGGGCTTACTTTAAGACATTGTGGAAATGGAATATATGATAACAAAGCATACAATTAGTTGTACAGTAGGCCTATAACATATTCACTATATGTCATATGTTTTCTTTTATTATATATGTGACTAGTCAGTAGGTAACCATATCCTTTTTTTACAATGTCATCTAATTTTACTTGTAGTATAAGTAATACAAAAATAACATTGCAATTGTTAGCAATCATAGTACCAGTAGCCTAGTTCCGAGAAAATAATTTTCAATGCAATGATGTACACCCTAAAATTGAAAAAAGAGTAAAAAACAATGTTTATCATTTTGGCAAAACATTTTTATTGAAATATTTTAAAATATTTAAAACACCTTTAAAAAAAAGGTGTTACAAATATTTTATGTTTTTACCGTAATGATAAACATTGTTTTTTACTCTTTTTTAACTATAATGTATGGTGTAAAACAGTGTTTCCCAACGTGGGGCCCATGCCCCACTGGGGGGCAATTTGATTGTTAAGGGGGACAATTCGAAAATGGACTCATCCAGAGTTTAAGTTAACGGCATGGCTACTCTCAGTCGCTACTCGAGCAGGGTAAACGTCCAGTATAGGTAACTTCTGTCCACCATGTTCGTAGCCGTGATTTCACTATTAGATGCTAGGATCAGTCATAGTTAAAACCACCTGAGTCAAAATAGATAACCCTAACTGACATTATGGCCACCACAGCATACTGGGAAACGTTAAATAAATTCCGCCATGTTTATTCCAAAGATTATTAGACGCTAGGAGCAGTCATCTGTTGAGTTCAAAGAAGAATCGTTGGTGTTAATTTGAAATAAGCGTCCTTTAAAACTGTTGTAAAAGTCTAGTTGATTTAAAAGAAATATACATTGTATAAATATAAATGGTATATAAATATAAGTGGTAAGTATTTGTGTTTTATTTTTATTTATTTCAGTTTTAGAAGCATCATTTTCCAGAAAAATTTGTTAAATGGAAAAAATATGTTATTTTGCTGTGGGGTAAATGTATCATATACATTTAAATATGCATTTTTTAGTCTACATTAACTCCACATTAAATTTATTTTAACACATACTTTATTTTTAGTTTTTAATTGATCTTATATTTATTTCTTTCAGCCCATAGTAAAATGAGTGGTGCAAGCAAGAAAAAAATTCGTCCGTATTCGGAGGAATGTTTAAAATTTGGTTTCATACCCACTGTCCACAATAAACGGTCACCTTTTTGTCTTTTATGTCAACAATGCTTGATCAACGAATTAATGAAACAAGGTTGTCTTGAGGCGCATTTGAAGGCGAAACATAATGCTCATATTAATTCAGATTTAAATTACTTTCAAACTTTAAAGAAAAATTTTGAAAAAAGAGCAACATTAAAGTCTCTATTTACTGCTCATACTGCAACTGTCAATCTTACTCTTGAGGCTAGTTATCAAATTTCCTTACTCATTGCTAAATCTGGGAAAAATCATACAATAGGAGAGAATTTAATCAAACCATCAATATCAGCATTTCTTAAAATGGTTCTGGGAAAAGATGGCAAAGACGTGAAAGCTATGCCACTCAGTAACAATATTGTTAGCAGAAGAATAGACGAAATGAGTGAAGATATTGAAATACAACTTGTCGAAAAGCTGAAAAAAAGAAAATTCTCAGTGCAAATGGAATAGAAAAATCTTTCATTAAAATTATTTCGTACTTGTATTTCAGTTCTCCGTTATATGTTTTGAAAATTTACTTACTATGTTTCCTCAACAATTTCCTAGTGATTTCTTCCTAAAACCTATCATTTAAGTTTCTTCAGTGAACAAATCAATTTTTGAATATTAAAAATTATGTATATATTACATAGGTGGCATAGGAATTTTAGAAAGGTTTAGGTGGGGCATGGCACAAAAAAGGTTGGGAAACACTGTAAAACATAACAGCCTATTACTAGTTTCTGATATTATTTTGATCACAGCACTGTTACTTTTCAGGATGTGGCAACACGTTTCATGATAGACAACCTGGCAACAACACAATTCAAAATGGCTGAATTGCGGTTCTAGTGGAAACTTGTGAGAAACTGATATAATTTTTTTTAACAAGAAGTATGGATGAATAATGTGTCTTCCATAAGAAAGGTGATTGTGGAGACCATAAAGCATCAAGAAAGAGTGGTTCATATCAACTTAGTGATCTTGAACTATCTGTAAATAAACAATTGGAAAAAATTGTATTTTACCCAAAACAAAATGTTTTCTGAAGTTCAGCTTATCAGTAATAAAATTCAACAAGACATTTCTACTGTTGAAATTGTGATTCTGATCATACAGTGCATCCTGCTAAGAAAAAAGAAACTGTTCGCATGGCATCATGAAAGATACATTTACATTAGAATTTGAGAGGACTGATGTCAGGAGTTACAGTTTCAGTAAAGGTGTGTATTTGTTGTTTACGTTGATCTCTCTCTGCCTCATTCCTATATAAAGTACCAGCTGGAGGCTGATAATTTGGGTCAGCTGTTTCTTCTGAATGATTCTCATCCTTGATTTCTGCTGCACTGTTCTCATCATCAATTATTCTGTGTTTGCTACATAACATGCCATCCATTGGAAAAGACGGAAATCCCAAATTCCAATGTAAATATACCTTCCATGATGGCATGCGAACAGTTTCTTTTTTCTTAGCAGGATGCATTGCATGATCAGGGTGTGCACACCTTCTTGATGGCTGCCAAAATGTACCATACTTGAATCTGTGGAATGAACATATCACACCTTCAACAGTAGAAATGTCTTGTTCACTTCTATTACTGATAAGTTGAACTTCAGAAATATTTTGTTTTGGGTAAAATCCAATTTTTTCCAATTGTTCATTTACAGATAGGTCAAGACCACTAAATTGATACGAACCACTCTTTCTTGACGCTTTATGGTGTCCACAATCACCTTTCTTATGGAAGACACATTGTTCATCCATACTTCTTGTTAAAAAAAAATATATCACTTTCTCACAAGTTTCCACTAGAACCACAATTCTGCCATTTTGAATTGCCTTGTTGCCAGGTTGTCTATCATGGAAAGTGTTGTCAGATCCTGAAAAGTAACAGTACTGTGATCAAAATAATATCAGAAAATAGGAATAGGCTGTTATAAACAGGTATATTATGTTCAACACCATACATTATAGTTTGAAAAAGAGTAAAAAACAATGTTTATCATTGCGGTAAAAACATAAAATATTTTTTAACACTTTTTTTTTAAGGTGTTTTAAATATTTTAAAATATTTCAATAAAAATTTTAACCAAAATGATAAACATTGTTTTTTAGTCTTTTTAACACTTTACAACAAAGTTGAAAAGTGTTTATGACTTTGTTCATTCTGTCTGTCTGTCTATCCATTAGCACGATAACTGCCATAAAAATGACTTAATCAAAATGAAATGTTAGTATGTTGTTTAGACGGTCTGTAGGACCTATGGGAATATAAATGAATAATATCACCCAATTAGTTTTGGATTGAACCCGGGTTGAAAAAATGAAATACATTGAACCCTATGGGACCTAATTCTTCAAACATTTTTTAAGTGGATTTAAAATTCACAAATTGCTTCGAAAATTTTAGATAATATGCAAATTATTCCATAAATATATAAAAAAAGTTTCAGCAAAATATATTCAGTAGTTTTTTAAATAAAAATTAAAATAATAATTACATCTCTTATATGGAGCGATCACGTGACCCACTTCAAAATAAAATATGGCATCCATCTTGTCTCAAAATCGTGATTTTTAAAGTTCTTTTTAATTCATATTGAGTGTTGTATTCGTCCTAAAACCGCTTTATTTTTGCTTAAATTCTGTGCATCTACATACTGAAACAATGCAATGACAATATATTTGAGTTTAAATGATCATCCAAATTTGATTATTTCTACAACGAAGCCTATTTTTTACTTATGTAAAATGTAAACAGCAAAATATGTAGGATGAGTTGCATAAGAATTGCTGTATTTCTTTAACGCAAAAGTATTTAGCTCATGGAGTCTGCATAACTGATATGAATGAAATATTCATTGATTTTACAAAGAGAAGGATGAAGTTTTAAGCATAGAGTTTAATTACTTGTAGCTCCATGGTCTTAATTTTTAAATAAAATAAATTATTATAGTATTGTGATGCATGAAATAAATGGGAAATTGTTTATGAATGAAATGCTGCTTTTATAGAGAGAGCCAGGCGTGTTATTTTTTCTATGATGTCATTTGAATGAATGTCAGTTGTTTTCGATGAAGTTTTCAAATATAATAAATTATTGTAGAATTATGATGATTTTAAAAATATTACCGAGGAATGTATCGCATTTTAGAGATGTTTAAACCAGGCAATTTATATTTCAATGCCATCATTTGAATGAAGTTCATTTTTTTTTATGAAGGTTTAAGTTTTCAAATATAATAAATTAATGTAGTATTGTGATAAGTTTTAAAATATTGCTTAGGAACGTATTGCATTTTAGAGATGTTTAAATAAAATTGCATTGAAGTTGGAAAGTGTTTCATAATCAATGCTTTAAGCATGATTGATTTTTCATGTTTCAATTTTAAGGTGTACATCATTGAATTGACAATTATTTTCTCGGAACTAGGCTACCGGTACTATGATTGCTAACAATTACAATGTTATTTTTGTATTACTTATGCTACAAGTAAAATTAGATGACATTGTAAAAAAAGGATATAGCTGTCTACTGACTAGTCACATATATAATAAAAAAACATATGACATATAGTGAATAGGTTATAGGCCTACTGTACAGCTAATTGTATGCTTTGTTACCTTATATTCCATTTCCACAATGTCTTGAAATAAGCCCTATGTGCTCGCATGGCCATTAGCCAAAGTTCTGTCAATTGTCTGTTAAAAGACAGGTCTCATGCTATGAAATACAATTATCAAGTTCCACATTGACCCTCAATGCACTGAGATACAGGACCACCAAAAGAACCCTTTTTCGTTTCTTTAGATACAAAAGTAGCTATTTTTCGGCAGCACTGAGGGTCAGCCATGCAACAAATAAACTAATTAAGTTAATACTGGGTAGTACTACACAAGTTAATCCCGAAAACTATGGCTGACCCTCAGTGCATGGGCCCATGAGGTAATCAAATATGGCACTTTTTCACTTTCCGTGGCAAGGTTTGGCCAACCCTGCCAGGCTACACTGAAGATCAGCTATGAAATTTACAAAATAATTCAATTTAGCTACAAAAAGTCATGTTGTAATTACAATTACTTTGGTTGATGCTTAGTGCACAGAGATAATAGAATATAGAGAGATGCCGATTTGAGAAAAATACTGGGTCACGACCTGCTTTAGGAATTTTTGTGAGTCGCAAAAAAAATTTTTTTGGGGAAAAAAAAATTATGTGTCTTTTAAAATCATTAGAAGAAACCACCATAAAAATTTCAGCAAAATCAAAAATGGTGTGTATAATGACACCGCCATTTCTGCCTCATTCTTCTAAAATCTGCCTCTTAATAATTAACCAGAATATGAAAATAAGCTTAGTGAAGTAAAGTGATCTTAATTTACATTACATGTGGCTGCGACTCCCCATTGTCATTTTGATTGTTAATACCACACAAGCAGCCATAAATTTACACTGGCCTCAACAACAGGTAATTTTCTATAGGAAACTATGTAAATTATATAAATTGTAGTATGAGTTTCCCCATAAAAGCTTTAGAGAATTTGTACTAATCGACATCTCTGCCTGTACTTTGAAATGCCATAATGTTAGAGCCTGCCAAAAAAGCAGGATGGAAGAAACTGATAACACTCGATTGAGAGGTTGCCGAAGAAGCACTGATCTCAGCAAAAACTGATATGTGCTCACAGCGCTGCAGTAAAATCATTATTACATTGGTAGGAACAACAGGTTTTTACAGGCAACGTAGGTTATGATGGAAAAAATAATCTGAAAGAAACCCAAATGCTTCCGCCCACCTCTGTTTTAAGAAAAATTTCCAAGATGTAACTATTTTAAGAAACGTTTCTAAGATACAAATTTTCCATCTATATGATGGATTTATATCTATTATCAGTTCCTTTATTCAATAAATAATGTAATTTTAGTTGTATTTCTAACTCCTCGACTGGTATATTTTCCAACCTGCTGGGAAATATGCCAATTCATTAGGATATTATTCTGTTTAAAAATAACAGATTTGTAAGTCGGTCATATTCTGTATTATTATTGGTAGAATACGCATTTCAGAAGCAACAGTATGAAGTTTGGGTAAGGGTAAAACTTAACCATGTAATTTTATTTTTTGTAATTATTTTTAGTTCATTAGCGAGCCACACAAAATTAGTTTCCAAACTGCATGTAGCTTGTGAGTTGAAGACCACTGGCCTAGGATTTCTTTCTTTTTTCTAAACAGTGTATAAATTATTGTTTAACAACTTATTTTTTACAGGATTACTTCTTCTCTACAATGAGTTTAACTGGTCGGATTCATAAAGAAGCTCATTGCAATTCATGTGGTAAATTTGGCCATGAAACAAAAGACTGCAAACAATCTTGTTTTCCTATTCGAAGAAATAACTTTAGAAGATATCCAAAAAGGAATGCATACAAAAAAGTTAGTACCACATACAGGAAGCCCGTAAATGGCCAGTCAAAAAGATACTGACTTTAACTGTAAATAATTTAATACGTATTTTATAAATAAGATTATAGATATTTTATAATGCTGAAATATATGAATTTCTTGCTAACATGTAAATAACACACAAGATTGCTGAAAGATCAAAGACAAAATTTTGAATTTATGTAAAAAAATGCATAATGAACACACGTTTACTTTAAACTTTAAATCTTGTTAATTGTAAAATGGAACTAAAAATGTATTAGCACTATTGTAAATAGAAATATCCAAATTTAAATACACATTTTATAAAATTAAAATTATTTTATGATACAAAATTAAAATATCTCATCTTCAGCAATTCTTCCACATAAATACTATGATCTAGACAAGTTATGAACCTTAAGTCTTCTATATAACTCATGCTTTTACATAGCCCTACATTTAATTAATAATACGTTTGAAAAACAGCTTTTTTGCATGAAATACGTAATAATTATAAAAATTTTAGTTGATGCATAAGTGGAAAATATTTTCACATTTCAAAAAATATACTGAGGATCACGTAAAAATGCTATTTTCTGCAATACTGCTGCAAAATAGTCTTTCATTTCATAAATAACATGTTGAAAAATAGCTTTTCTGTATACAACACCTAATAATTATAAATATTTCAGTACAGATTGCATAAGTAGAAAATATTTTTCCAAATATTTATGAATAAAATGTATGGAGGATTGCATAGAAATGTAGTTTCCCCACGATACTACTGCAAAATAACCCTTCATTTCATTGATAATACGTTTGTTAAAGTGAAAAATAATATTTTACCAATCAAACAAAATAGCCCTTCATTTCATGTTATAATACATTTAAATAATAATTTTTTTATATACAGTACGTGATAATTATAAATATTTTAGTGGATGCAAATAGATTGCATAAGGGGAAAATATATTCACAATTAAACGTAATATATCAAGAATCATGTAAAATACAGTTTTCTGTGATACTGCTGATAGCCCTATACTTCATTAATATTACGTTTGAAAAATAGTTTTTTGTATATGACATCAAATATTTATGAAAATATTATGAAAATCAAATATTTATGAAATTATTATGAAAATCAAATATTTATGAAATTATTAATGGGAATAAATTACAAAAGTGGAAGAAATACAATCATTAGTCATTTCATGAAGTGGAAAAAGTCACTGTTTTCACAACTGTGGGAAAATGGATTTCCAGATGTAAGAACGGAAAAACTACGATCTCAAAATTCGTGACCAATTTCATAACATTATTTTACACTTTTGTAGTCTGTAGGTAGACACACTGCTTAAGAAATGGAAATTTTGGAATTCGCAAAGAAAATATTTCCACCCACAGAAAGAAGAAAATTGCAAGGGTAAAAACAAAGAAAGTGGAAGTACTTAAAAAACAAAAAGCAGAAATTCACGGAAGAATCACATGCTTGAAACAAGTTTTTGCTTCATTTGTTTGTTTTTGTTGTTTGTTTATTTTTGTTGTTTGTTTATTTTAATCATACATGTTATTACTATGTACATATATTAGAAATGTTTTACGACATAAGTTGATTTTTAATGTAAAATAGTTTATGCAATATTAAAACTAATGTAAAACATTATACTACTGTTTGTAGTGGTTTCTACTTTATTAAACAAAGTCCTAGTCAATTTAGCCAATATCTCCTAAATTACAAAGATGGCCAGGTTAAAGGATAGAGTCACAGTCAAAAGACAACTTTTGGAATTCAAAACATGTAAGAGAAGTTATAATGCAAATCTCTTGATGGGTATTATTCTTCCCTCTCAATTTTCCAAATCATATTAATATTTGGATGGAATTTTTTTTACATCAAAGGTGTTATTTTAATTGTTTTGACTGTACAATTTATTGGGTATAAATGGAAGTAAAGTTCTCTTCTGTCTGTAACAGAACTGAAAATCTAATTCTAATTTGTAAAGTAATTGCTGCGAGATTCTATACTTATTTAAGCACAAAATTAAAATTTTGTAAATACAAACAAGATAGTTAAAATTGGATATTTATTAGAATGTTAAAAAATATTAGTTTTGAATGAAAAGTATAAAATTTGATATAGTTCTAGAAAATTAAAACTGACTATGATTTCTGGACCTGAGCTATTTATTTAGCATATTTCTGTTGCTTTCATGCATAATAGATATCACACACATCTGCACAATAAATATCTTGAATTTGCAAACTTCATGTTTTAAGTATAGTCATTAGATTTTCTCTTTAATAAACCATTTACCTCACAAATTAGTTTTTGATTTTCAGTTTCAGGATGAAAGAGAATTCTGTTTTCAATTGCATGAAGTAGTTTATGCAGTCAAAACAATCAATACATAACATAACACTTTTTAAGTCATATCCTTCACACTGAAATATTAATACAGCTTGCAATATAGAAATAGGAGAATAATAATCATCTTCAGCAAAGATATCAGTAACACTTTTACACAAAACAGGCACATTTACATTCAATTTCTATGTTTTGAATTTTAGTGATCGCCTGAATGTGACCCAATCCACATTTTACAATGAAAGGCCAGGATTTCTTACTTATTTAGGAAGTTTTGCATACCTGCCAACTTTTACGCATTATGCGTAAAATTTATGCATTTTAACTGCTCTTTATGCTTTTACGCATATATTACTATATTTTAGGCATTTATTTGAATTTTTTAACATTACTAGGAAATCGATCTCAGTCTTTTTTTTTGTTTGAAATTTATCAATTAACCAGACATGGTATAATTCCTCGGAAACACAGATTTTCCGCTTTTTTAGCACTGATTTCTGCCATTCCCGGGATCGTAGCAAATCCATAATAAAATGCAGGGTAATACCAATTAAATTAACGGAGATTTACGGCCGCGTATAATGTAAATGAGGATCTCGATCGCTTATTTTATGAAAGTAATAAATATACTTTTTCAAAGGTTGTCTAATGCAGCATAAATCGCTAAAATATTATTTTAGTC
This sequence comes from Amaurobius ferox, assembly GCA_951213105.1. NCBI lineage: Eukaryota > Metazoa > Arthropoda > Arachnida > Araneae > Amaurobiidae > Amaurobius > Amaurobius ferox. Next base: position 82,376,523 of record OX578135.1, on the reverse strand, counting down.
ATTAATTTCGCATAAACACTGCGATTGTGCAATTCAGTTTGTTCTTATGAATCGCAGAGAGTACAAAAGTATCTTCCATCCATCTCAATCTTTTAAATATTGCATTTTTGATTGACTAAATTAGCTTATTTTCATATTCTAATTAATTATCATGGTTAATTTCTTAATTATTTTTGCATAAACAGTGCGATTATGCAATTCAGTTACTTCGCGCGAATTGCCGAAAGTACGTTAGTATCTTTTTCCATTCATCTCCATCATTTAAATGTTGCATATTAGATCGACTAAACTAGCTTATTTTCATATTATGGCTAATTATTAAGGTTAATTTTTTAATTATATTTGCATAATACAAATTTTTCTATTTTGAAAAGTGGGTATGAACTCTGTGAAAGGATATTTTCCAAAAAGTGGTATTAAAGCAATGATTTAGGCAAATAAAAAGGAAACCATTTTGGCAGGAATATAATTCAGTGCTATTTTTTTTTATTATTATTATTAAAGATCAATATTTGTTACTCTCTTTAGAGAAAACCTGTGTTTTACCAAACATAAATATTGGTTTTCCTTATAAAGCAATTTTCACCGGATAAAACCTTTATATATTTTTTGTTTTATAATTTATTGTCCTGAAATTTTATAAAATTGGTTTTCTGAATTTTCATATTCTATCAGTACTATGCCTGATATTTAATGCAGGTACTTGTTAAATTTATTGTCGTTTGTGTGTGTAGTTTAAAAAAAAATCATTATAAATGTCATTTACACAAAATTTTACACATTCCAATTTTCCCAGTTTGGCAGGTATGGTTTTGTTTAGATTCATTAGAATTATACAAATGAGCTATCTGGATCATGATGACAGCCTAATTGTCAAATACTATACCTTGTTAAGATGAGGTGGTTGGCTGTCAATGAAGCATCACTTTCCTTATATATGAAAAAATGATGATTCCAGAGGAGGGGCTCAGGCTCCTCCATTTCCCCTGGTACCATCACTGAATTTGTCAAAATACATTAGCAACTATAGGATCAACATCACCCTGACATCAAAACAGTTGACCTGGAACAAAACTATAACCAAGTTAATCTCAAATTAAATTTTCCATATACCAAGCTGTGAAATGACCTCAAAACATTTGTTTCTACCATGTATTTTTAATTTAAATAAGGTCCAATTTCTTTATTCACTTAAATTCCATGAGAATAAGTAATGTTTTAGGCTAACATTTTCCATGAAAATAAATACTCTAAGAATCTTAATATAAAAAACAACCAATTTATTGAAAAAATATTTAAAGATAAAACCTTTTGTAGTAAAACAAAATAAAAATAAAATGTAAAAACAAAGATTTTAATGGGGCTATGATATATAATCAAATTAAAACTACTTGTATGTTAATTACATTAGAAATTATAATTTAGAAATCAACAAGTTATTACAGTAAACAAGAAGTACAATTTTTGTACACAAAGGCATTGGGTATTCACACTGTCAAACTTTAATTATAAAAGTTTCAATAAACTACTTACAAGATTACAACATTAGTATACATTGCAACAACATTGATACTTCATATCAGTAGTTATACATCAAATATATATTATATAAGCCAAGAACTTTTCATCAATTTCGCTATTATGTATTCTACATTATATATGTATTCAACTAAAGAGTATCCCAAACCTACTTCCAGTTTGGATTTTTTAAATATAATTTAAAACTCAGTATATATTTGAATAAACACTGCATGGAAATAGTAAGATTTTCAGTATAAACTTACTGATCTTAAAAGAAAAATATATATTTGCAGCAAAGCTTACTTATACCAAACATGAAAAGTCCCACAAATTTCTTATACTTCTTTGATAGAAGCAAGCATAAAAATTAGGTGACAATTGTTTTAAAGGAGGTTATGAATATTAATATTTTTTGGTATTTTCTTAATTTTCACATTTTCTTCATTTTGGGCAATTATTAAAAAGCTTTCAGAGCTCATGCAGATTATTGTTATAAATGCATAAAACACACATTAACTTTTTATATCTTTTAATGTAATTTGATGCTAGTTCATCTATACCAGCAATTTTTAACCAATGGTATGTGAAGAAAATGATTGGTGGTACTTGGATAATTTGTGCAGTGCTGAAAGATTAATTAACACCAAACATAAAAAGTTATTGTTTTCAATTGATAAATAATTTTTAATTGTACTTCCCAGAAGTTTATTAAAAAGAAAATTGGATCCAGTGTTCATTTTCTTAAGATAAAGTAACATTAAACAAAAATCTTTCATCTGAAGAAAAAGAGTAACTCGTTGATATTTCATGTGCCAGAAATTTAATGGATGATTTTAAAAACAACCCTTTTGTCAACTTCTGGATTAGATAAAAGAAAGATTTTAAAGGAATTGCAAAAAGAGCAATTATGTTTTTAGTCATTTTGTTCCGCATGCTTGATTTTCTTTAATGCTGTACTTTAAAAACAAATATAGAACAAAACTAGACTTGGAGTCATAAAAGAACTAATTTTTGTTAAATATAAGCACAAGTACACAAGTATTATATCAAATTATTTTGTTAATAAATAATCATTGTTAACCATATTTGCTAACATTAATTAATTTTGTATTAAAAATGACATAAAAATATATGACAATAACTTATGTGTACTTTCTATTCGTATGTAAGGCATATTTTCGTTGGTGGTACTAAAATTTTTGAATTTTTGTTTTGGTGATATACATTTAAGAAAAGATTGAGAACGCCTGATATATCCTATTGTATTGATAAAACATGAACTTGAGTGCTCATCTTTAGTATATTTTTTTTAAAAAAGGGCTATGTTTTAAGCAACAAATCTGTTAGCTATTAAATAATGTTTGATAAACATCCAACTTGTTTCATTAGACAAGGTCATACTAAATAATTTTTACTTTCTCATACTATAGAAAGAACGAGAGAAGGTATTGTTTTTATGAACATTTTTGATTTTGAAGCTAATATATGTTTTAGGACCTCCTGAACACATTTTGACTATTTTTGAAGTGATGTCCGTCTGTATGTGCTCAATTTTTTGTGTACGCCACAAATATTAATGGATTTTCATGAAACTTTATATCCGGCTTTGTTTATGAAAATTGTAGAGAATTTTTTGAAATGCAAGTGAAAACTTCAAAAATTTATATTTTAACATGGCAGCATAGCACAAAATTCTATATAATTACGTGTAAAAAAGGGTTATTTATGGCTCAATAATCACAAAACTTTACAGAAAAAAAAAAAATCACTTATTTATGAATAGATTCTGGCATGAGAAAGTAGAGTTGAGTTACAATCCAGTTAATTTAACTTGTTATGTATTTTTTCAAAAGTAGAAACAGCAATTTCATTATTTGCCAAATAATGTATTAGATTTAAATATTTCAACAACTGCATTTCAGGTATCCACAAGTTCTATATTTTTATTCATTAAAAGAGGAATTACTAGATGAAACATAAGTTTTGTTAGAAAAAGCACGGCAACAAAGGTTTTTTATGTTTGGTATAAGGTACTTTATATTTGCTATAGAGGGGTTTCACTTTAAAATACATCATCATTTAATAGATTCAAAACATCAAAGGATACTTAAGGCTAGTGATAAGAAATCCATATATCAGTTGATATAAAAACCAAATTCTCAGTAACCCAAGTTTCAAACAGCAGTATACAGATAATCATATTAGTGTTGAATCAACTGATTTTTTTTAATTTGAAATTATATATCATTACCAGTTCAGACATTTTCTTTTTTCAGATTTAGTCTAAATTTATGAGGTGAATGTGTAGCCTAAACCCAAAGTACTAAAAAGAAAAAAAAATATTTTGGGTCCAGCGTCCATTCTTGGGCTTAAATAAACTAGGTCCAAACAGATATCATAACAATCATTCTGCATAATTTTAAATTATGACTGAGACAAAGCCTAGCTGAACTCAGTTTTACTGAGCACTAACTTCAGATATATTTTTGTGACCTATTCTAACTTTGCATACTATAACAATCAAAACTGCATAAACCAAATTAAATATGCAATTATATCAAAAATACCAAAGCAATTTAGCACAAAATAGTTACATAGATATTCTTTTGGCAATAAATTTTATACTAACTTATAAATGAATTAAAACTTTGAATATAAAAATTAAAGCTTTTTAAATGCATTTATAAATTCAAAGATTTTAAAATTTTATTATCAATTGTGCATAAAATTTATAAAATTCATTTATTTGGAATTTATCTAGGTGAAAAGTTAATCTTTCAGAAGTAACTACTCTACTTCCAAATGCAATGCTGTCTAGACTATTTTTTAATAAAATATAATGAATATATCAAATTTTAATCATTAGGATAGCTCACTCAGAACAATGCATTTTTTTTTATAAGCAATATTGATTATCAATAATAACTAAAATTATAAGAAAAATAGTGTAATTTACAAAAGGCTACAGTTTTCCCACTGTTGTTCAAGCTATTATATGCACAATCAGAAATTGGATATTCAGTTACTTATATTATAGGGGATTAACCAGGCATCTCAGTTAGTTAAATTTCAAAAAATTATAACTTTTCAAAGAGAAGATTTCACCGGGATGTCAGACCGCTAGTAACTAGTTAAATTAAAACAACTTTACAATGACTAAAAATTACACTCAAATGATACAGCAATGTACAAGTTAAAAATAAAGGTTCTAGAAATAATAATGTGTTGACAATGTACAAATTGTTAGAGAATTAACATTATACAATGCATCAACTATCCATTTGTATATGAATAGATTTAGTGCAATAGCATTTTGCTTAATGTGATCCATATTTCTCATTGGGAGAATAAACAGAAATAAATTTCCATTTAAGTTGTAAATTCTTGAATTGTTACCAATTTGTTTTCACTTTAACTACTTTTCAGTTGGCAAAAGGAAATACATTAAAAACATTTCATTGACACATACATAAACACCACCCAATGAATACAGTCAGAGCAATTCAAATTCGAGTTGCATAGATATACAGGATGATCATCTGCTGAATTTAAATGAAGGTTACTCACCGGGGTTCTAATAATCTGATTCAGTTTAGGAAAGGCAGTGTCCAAAAGAGTCTAAAGCCCAAAACTAATATTTAGACAGATTTTTATATTTTGTTGCAATTGAATATACAAATCAGCATGTGTGTGCACTGCTACATCTATTTCAAATAATGCTTACTAAATTTTTATATTTATTACAATTTTTAATATGACAATCACAAATCGGGAAATCTCACCGTCTCCCCTTAGAAATTATAGAACTATGCTCCTGTGGCTATGTGTTGCAACTTTATAATTCTCTGTGGTAACTCAGGATGTCAAACTTCATAATAATTGGCTTGCATTTATAGAATAGCATGCGCTAACATGTATTGTATAACAATAGCATGTAAGGCTAGGTTCATTTTGTGAAAACTCATGAAGAGAAGTAAAAACTTCAAAATCCTAGAATATAAATCTAAAACTTGGCATTCCAATGCAGTTCAGGCTGGATTTTATATAAATTAAAATCCAAATGCTTATGTCAGCCATCATATAGTTCCAAAATGGTATTTTTCCTAATGTAGTTAATGGATCTTGATTGCTGCTGAGCTCTATTAAAATCAAAATCCATCCACTGATACATGATGTTGCATTGGAAATATGATTCCTAGATGTGAATGGCAGTCTTTTTGCTAATAAGAATTTAATTTGAAATATTTGGTAGAAATAATAAAGTTGTTAAATCAAACTTTTATCTAAATTTATACAAAATTGGCATACTTTGGTAGAAACATCAAAGAATTAACTCTTTACACAATAGTTTTAATGTACTACCCATGCAAATTTAATGACAAATAACTGTAAAAATAAATTGTAAAAATGAAATTAGTTCCCAAGTCAAAAAATCTATTGCATTTTAAGGGAGGTTTAATAGGGTTAACACTTTACACAATTTTTTGGTTAACATTTTGCACAACTTCATCAGAATAAAAACTTTCAAGGAGTTATAAACAAGTACAACACACATCAAAAAAGACATCTACAAACAAAATTCACTTCATCTCAACAGTTAAAAGCTCTGTCATTACATTCTGCTATTATACATTGTAAAGTACATAGCAAGATAAAATCTTATGTGTATCAACCATATATTGTGAAAATACACTGATAAAAAAAAAAGATGGGGTAGGGGAATTACAAGGGGTCATCATAAACTCAGGTCACCAGAATATTGGCGGTCCTCAACATCAAATACCTAAACAGCCAGAATATAAAAATTAAAACAATGCAAATTCAAACTAAAATTGAATTATGAACAGTTTGTACTAGTACAATAACTGTAACTGTACCAAATGCAAGTAAAAGGAGGTACTTTCAATAGGTATAACAATTACATTAACATAAATACATTGGGATTTTGCATTGGGGTGCCTAATTACTATGCTACAGTTCTGGTTACAAGCTAAAAATTTGAAGTTGGAAAGCAAAAATGTAGGTAATGGAGCAATTATAACTGGGGTAAAATTAATAAAACAAATAAATACCTATATGTAGCTATGTAAGTTCCAGAAAACTGGTAAATGTAGAATGAAAAGATAAGTAACTATAAACGTTTAGTAAAAACATTTTGTACAAAGAGTAAGGGAAAACATTAAATAATGTAATCATATACAAATTAATATATAACACTTCATGCAGCTGTTTTGATTGTCAAGCATATCAATATACTCAAACTCAACAAGTAAAAGCAATAAATATAGTTTTTTAAGTATCCCCTTTTCTTATTTGTATGTAATTGAAAAGCATGAGAGACATATTTAGTCTCGTTGTCTTTCATACATTTAGTATGTAACTTAAATGTAGGAAAGGCAACGACATACCAAATTTGGATTTCCTAGCCATTCCAGTTCTCGGGTTATTCACAAAGAAATAAGTACATTCCTATGTTTGGCTAACCCAGTATGGTTTAAAATCCAAAGAATTAAAATATACCATAAAAGAAAGGGCATACTAAATTTTATGTTACTGTGATTAATGGAAGCTGATTAGCTAAGGCTTCAAAGATTTGAACCTCACTAACAAACTCCATAGTAAGTTAAATAAAATGTTTCAAAAAAGATAAGAGCCTGATTCAAGTAAACCCATTTCATTTTTTTAACACTTTCTAACATAGTTGAAAAATGTTTATGACTTAAGTCATTCTGTCTGTCCGTTTGCACGATAACTGCCGTAAAAATGACTTTATCAAAATAAAATTTTAGTATGTTGTTCAGATAGTCTGTGGGACATATGGGAATGTAAATGAATAATATCACTCAACTAGTTTTGGACTGTACCCTATTGGACCTAATTTTTTAAACATTTTTTAAGCAAAGTTAAAATTTGTAAATTGCTTTGAAAATTTTAGAAAATATTCAAATTATCCCATAAAACATAAAAAAAAAAAATTGAGTAAAATATGTTTGGTAGTTTTTTAAATAAAAATTGAAATAATAATGACATCCATATTATATGAAGAGATCACGTGACCCACTTCAAAATAAAATATGGCATCCATTTTTTTCCCCCAGAGATCATGATTTTAAAAGTTCTTTTAAATATATATTTAGTGCTACATCTGTCCTAAAACCGCTTTCTTTCTTCGTATTTTCTGTGCATCCTTATTCTGCGCCAATGCAATTACAATATTTTTGAGTTTAAATGATCATCAAACTTTGATTATTTCTACAACAATTTTAATGTATGCAGAATGTAAACAAATTAAGCTGTAAAACGAGTTGTATAAGAATTGATGAATTTTTTTAATGCAAAACTATTTAGCTCTAGAGTCTGAAATACAGGGAATATGAATGAAATATTTATTAATTTTATATAGAGAAGCAGATGATTTTATAGCATTGCCTTTTTCAATGAAGTTTTAAGCATGGTATTAGAAAGTACTTTTACCTCCATGGTTTTAAGTTTTGAAGTAAAATAAATTATAGTAGTATTGTGATAATTTAAAAAATAGCATTACAATTGGAAAGTGTTTCATAATCAATGCTTTATACATGATTGATCTTTCTTGTTTTTACTTCAGGTTTGTTGGTCTGTTTAGCACTGACAAAAGGAATGAAATGTATCCCCAAAACAGCTGTATGCCTGCATTATATAATAATTTGTCCTTATCATTACAAATTGCTAAATAAATCAAACCAGTACACATCAGATCATATACAATCTATAATTTTTTATACATTCCCATGTAAATATTGGATTCTTCAATCTACAATCAATCAAGCTGATTTTCTAATTTATCATTTAGATGGACTTTCTAATTGATCAGCATAATCAATTTCAAGCAATATACTGAGGTGAGCACTATTTCTCACACTACAATAATGAAACTCTTAATTGCCATTTCTAGTTCTTTTGCAATTATATAAGAAGTGATTCATTATTCAATCAAAATAAAAAGAAGATAATACATGTGTTAATAGCTTAAAATCACAAACAATTAATAAAAAAAATTATATGCAGACCACTTATATATATTATTAGGATAGTTTATTTAGATTTTTAATGCATATAGTATTTTAAACAATTTTATAATACAAATTATATACAAATACTCAATGTTTTTTTAAAGTTAAACATAAATAGCATATATATAAATTTTTATTCAATGAATGAATTAATGAATGAATGACTATGAAAAGACATTACAAATAAAACAACATTTTGTATTTATTACTTAGTTTATAAAAACAATATAAAAATAATTCAAACTCAACCTATGTAAAAAAAAAGAAAACAAAAATATGTATGAGTTCTGCTAGCTGTCCTTAATATGGCAAACTCATTAAAAATGTTATTTTAACAGAAATATATCTCGCCATCAAACTGAATAATTATGGTACATTTAGCATGCTTTACTAAGCTTGTATAGAAAATAGTATTAATTACTAACTTGCAATTCTGATATAGTAATTTATATAGGATATATTAATATCGCATAATGAATTTAAGGATATATAATTTTATAATTTAAATGTAATAAATATATTTTCAGCTCTTTGATTAAAATAGTAAACTCTAGAAAAACAGGTCAACTAAGTATATTAAAAATACAACATAATCAGTTTTAATAATTGGAAATAAAGATTTAGCTGATTTCTGGTTCGATATGTTTCTTTCCTATGACAATTCATAAAAGCACACTTCTTTCATTTTGTGACATTGAGATCGTGTCAGAGGAACAGCAGCCAATTTTTCTGCATTAGAGTGTGAAGAAGGTGGGGATGACTGTCTTTTCAACAATCTCATATAACGTGCAGTACCATAATAGCAGCATTTAACCTTAACAGTGGGAGACAACGAGATGGATGACTGAACTGGTTTAGACAAACCACTATGGTCTTTTAAAACTTTTTGGCAAGCTTGCAGTTGCAGCTTCCGTTTCACTGGCACAGCTGGAGGTTTGGCCTTCTGTCATCTTGGTGACATGACGTCCTTTGAATGGCGTTTGGGAGAATTTCTGAATAAAGAAAATGAAACATTAATAAATTAAAAGAATAATAAAATAATGAAGTAAATCAATTAAGTAAAAAATTAGCATATAAAGTAATACAATATAATATTTGCTGCAGGTTTTAAAATGTGTAGTTCATCAAAATCTTAAATTAGAATTTTTTGGGAAAACTATACTTTCTTTAGTATTTATAAACTGAAAAATTATCACTTGACACAATTTCAAGAAATTATGTATAAGCACAACATATGAAAAATAAAGATAAAGCATAAGAATAATAAAATTTTCATATAACTAAGTAATGCAGTTTATGTTAAAAAAAAATAGTGAGTAACTCTGTTACTCACTACTTTTGCTCTGTTACTCATCATAGACTGATGTGAAACACTCCTTTTGCATATTTTGAATGGGAAAAGCTTGATGTGTGTTGTGTGTGATGATACTACCAAGGGAAAGGAAACTCAAAATTTTTTGGCTTTTAGAATTTAATTATTTTTTTAATTCTACAGTTCTGTTAGATTAATAGAATGCAGTTTATTTTGATCGAATCAAACCACATATGAGTTATCAATGTTAAAGTTATTGATAACGAAACATTGGGATGTAATGTTTGCAGTAACTTCACAGGGCGAGCATGCGGTTGGTACATACTGGCATATAATGTAGCTATCTATGCACATATGTCACAGATCTAAAAATTTAAATTTTTTACACTTGTTTATCAGAATTGTTATATAATATAGCTTAAATATATATAATCATATGGAGGATTACATATTAGTACTTTTATTACATAATTTTGTTTCATCCCAGTTACATCTTTTTTAGGGTTCACTACGTACCCTACATCCTAAAATGTTTCACATCGAAAATCACATTTTAGACTTTCTAGAACATGAGACTTAGACAAGATACTGTGACTTCAAGAAAGATAAGAAAAGTATGGAACTTTTTACAAACTTCTGTTTGATTGATATTGGGGACCTAAATTATCAGACATGCAGATAGTAAATTATTGATCTTCAGCATCATATTTCACCATACAAATAAAACGATTTTTCCCCCCCCCCCCCATTTCTGCTAGTCCAAATTACATTAAATTCTGAAAATTTCTTCCAGTTCTAATTTTACGATGAAACTGCACTGAGTTAGTTACTGTTGTAGGTTTGCATCAACCCATGTCAGTACAGCATTTTCAGTAATGAATAGGATCAAAAGTAAATATTATTCAAAATTAACTGAGACTCGCCTGAATAATTCAATATTGCTTGCTTGTTCGAAAGTGTCCAAACATACAGGAAATTGTAAAAAACGGACAAATTCAAAAGCCACACTAAAATTTTATAAAGAGTTACAAACATCTGCTGTTCATTATAATGTAACCAAGGAATGATATAATGATAATAAACCTTATACAACGGAAATAGATAGTTGCGTGGAAGACACTCCCTTTGCAGATCCAAGAATCGGTTTCGCATAACTGTGTTTTTACTGATTTTTTTATTTTATGTTTGTGATTGAAGATTATTGTGTTTTTATTCAAATCTGATATAGACTTAATTAGTTAGGAGAGAGAATGGCTTAAGTGGCACATGCAATAAAAAGGTTGGCCACAACTGATTTAGACATTCTACCAGCATTTATAACACATTTTCAAAAAGGCATTGCAATGATAAAAATATGAATCAAATATTAATTGCATTACAGATCATTATCATTACAAATGGTCTTATTTAAATAAACTTGTACTAAAATTCTTATTTTACAGAAGACAAACTATTGCTATACAACATGCTAATGAACAAATTTCTGTGGTGTTGATAATTAAAAGCTTTAATCATTAATAAGCATGCTGAGAGCTTAAAGAGAAAACTAGTGGTTTACATGCATGACCATATAAAAACATATATACTTACTTATATCCAAGTATTTAAATTGATATATATATATTTATATTTGTTTAATTTTATTTTATTTCATTGTATTCTGTAGGCTCAAAATTTTTTTTAAGATAGTGTATTATGAGTTGTTACTTTTTCCATTCTTTCATTGGATTTACTGTTTTAATATTTTATATATATTCTATATATATATATATATATATATATATATATGCTTTAATCATTAATAAGCATGCTGAGAGCTTAAAGAGAAAACTAGTGGTTTACATGCATGACCATATAAAAACATATATACTTACTTATATCCAAGTATTTAAATTGATATATATATTTATATTTGTTTAATTTTATTTTATTTCATTGTATTCTGTAGGCTCAAAATTTTTTTTAAGATAGTGTATTATGAGTTGTTACTTTTTCCATTCTTTCATTGGATTTACTGTTTTAATATTTTATATATATATATATATATATATATATATATATATATATATATATATATATATATATATATATATATCATACATTTTTGTGTTTGCTTCTACAAAAAACTTGGACATGATTAGATTTTTGTAGAAGTGATCAATTCATGATTTAGGCTTAGAGCCTCGTCCACGTGTATAGCGTTAGTGCTTGATTTCCTTTGTTATTCTTTATTCGATTCCATATCTTTGTATTTTGATACTTTTCATTGACTTGTTGATTCGATATTTATTTTATTTATTTATTTATTATTATTTTTTTTTTCATTAGTTTGAGGAATTATTGATTTTTACTTTTGTTTTGTAAGCCTGTTAGATAGTTGAATTTTTGTGTTACAGCTTCTCACTTTTCTTTCATTGGATCTTCAAACCCTTTTTTTCTTATATACAGGGTGTCTATAAAAGAACTCCGGGGTTTTGAGGCAAAATATTTTAATGAAATAAAAAACATACATACATGTTTTATACATGACTGAAAAGCTTACATTTTCAAGTTTTTTTTAACACTTAGTAAAGTTCTATATGAGCCCCGTTGGTGGCACGGCAGACGTCTAAACGGTATTCTACCTCTTCCCATGTCCTGGCGAGCATGTCTGGGGGGACGGTTGCCACACAATTGACTATTTGTTCCCTGAGATGTTGAACATCACGAATTTTCTCTGCATACACAAGATTCTTGATATGCCCCCAGAAGAAAAAATCCAACGGAGTCAGATCAGGGCTCCTTGGAGGCCATGGAAAAGGTCCCTCCCTTCCGATCCACCTGTTGCCGAGCCGAGCGTCCAATGCCTCACGCACACGTAAACTGAAGTGTGGCGGGGCCCCATCTTGTTGAAAGTAAACTAAACCCTTCTCCGCCTCAATATCATCTAACTGAGGAAAAAGATACTCCTCCAACATATCACAGTAGACATCACCATTGATTTCGCGACATCATTTCAAGGTCAACGCCTTGCAGCGCCGCCAACAGTTGATACAAACATTCCCAATTGGTATGAGTAAAACTTTTTGAGCTACTCTTTTCAGAGAGAAATCGACTAAATTTTGCTATCTTTTATAGTTAGTGAGATATGAATTTTTAAAACCCCGGAGTTCTTTTATAGACACCCTGTATATATATATATATGTGTGTGTGTATATATGTATATATATATATATATACACACACTAGGGGGATTCTATCCCTTTCTCACTATGCTCGCCAACCCCTGTAACTTACTTCACGAGTTGAGAGGCTTCGCCTCCTACTCACTGAGCTCACTTTGTGAGAACTTTCGTTACGTCTGCTACGAAGGCGTAATACACAAATGGGTATAGCCCTTGTTAACTAATATTCACCAGCCCTAGAACTTACTTTGCTAGCTCTTCTAATATGGAAGGCGCATACGACTGCCACTGGAGCTCTACCATTAACCCCATAACTCGGGCACTGAACCCTTAAAAGACACCTAAATATTATGGGTGTCATTAAGGATTCGCTATGTAGAGACTGCAATTATAGTGAAGAAACCGCTGCACACATACTCTGTGAATGTGAGGTGTTCCATGCCCATAGGTTCGAACACTTGGGTCGACATGTGATCAAGCCCTGGGAGTTGCAAGACATTCCAAGTGCCTGCTGATTTTTGCTTGGGCTACTGGTCTTTTTTTTAAGGGACTTTTTCATTTAAGGGGATAGTACAATAGACCTCTGGTTGCTGTGCTGGGCTCTCTTGCAGTCACCCACCTTCATGTCATTCATTCAACTCTGTAACTCGCTAAAGTCAGAAGTCTTTACCTCCTAATCCCTGATGCTCGCAGAACCCCGGAACTCCACCCTCCATTGGCTGTTGCTCATTCACCCCCATAACTGGAATATTCAGCAGCCCTAGAGTTCACTTCGAGAACTCTTTTAATTCGGAGAGTACATACAATCACTTACGTGTCCCTGAAGCTCGCAAAATCCCTGGACTCCAACCTCCATTGACTGCCGCTCATTAATTGCAGCTTACCGCAGGCGTGATATTTCTGTAGGAGCTGCGTCTCATTAGCTGATGCTCACCAACTCCCTTAACTTTGCGAACAATGTCACCAAACTCAGCCCCCCAAATTGCTAGGCTCGCCAACTCAGAATATAGCTTTGTGAGTTAGGAGGCTTCATCTTCTACTTCCTGGTGCTCGCTGAGCCTGTATCGCGAATCCTTTCGTGCAGCCTGCTATTAAGAATGATAGCCTAGAAAGAAACTATTGTATTAGGAAGAAACGGCAAAATTTCATAACTGTAGGTTTTGCTGCTTGTTCGTAATACAGTTTCATAATACGTGTTAGTTACACTTTCAGTATAGAGATATTTACAACAATAAACATTTAATTGTTGTGCAATATAACAATGAAATCCTGACATTAATGGTTACAAAACGCTCTGTTTGTTTGTCAGAATAAAACATAAGTCATATGACTGTCAACACTTCACATTTTCCAAAGTAATACATAAGATTTTAATGCTTCAATAACTCAGTCCTCACCCATTTTGCAACGTTTTTGCCATAAACCAATCAGAAAGAAGTTAAAAACAATTGTCTTGACTAATTAAATCTTAACCCGTAGAGAAGGAAAATTTGCACTTCAGGAGTGCCTAAAAAATTGAATAACTCATTAACTAAATTAAAATTTAAAAAAAGGTCTCTGTTCTGCAAAAATTCAACTACATCCAACAAAAATTGGACATTTGGCAACAAAAAATGGAGGTCTCCCTATTGCTAGTCTCTCCAGGACACAAATTCGCAACTCGAAAACTCTTCCTTTGACTTTGGCATTAAATATTTCCTAAACTGAATTTTAAATCGGAAAATGGTTTATATCAGTGTGTTCCCCTAATATTTCTATATAAATGTACCAACTTTCATATTGTTATACGCTATAGATTTTGCATTACATCACAGAGAATCTTGAGAAACGCAAAATTTGTCAAACAGAGTCAGCGGCGACGTCAGCTTTTTTAATATATATATATATATATATATATATATATATATATATATATATATATATATATATAATTGAATTTCATATATATATACATATATATATATATAGTGTGAGTTTTAATTTGTTGGAAATAATCAATACATCGCGATTCACGTTCCTATGAACGGGCGTTTATGCAAATTTAATATGAACGACTCTTCCCGTTCACCGGCGTGAACCGTGACGTTTTTCAACATGAGGTTTCATGCAAATCAGTTCTCAATGCGTACGCATCTGATTTGCATATCCGGGGGCGTTTCCGGAACTGTCCATTCTCGGATATATAGGGCAGAGGTTTCTTGAAGCAAATGAGAAGGTCGGAGTCGATCGAGATCAGACGTCTGAAGAAGTCAGACGAGATAGACACTGATGGTCTGATGCAGGCAGACAGAAATGTTTTTTTGACAGAAGCACTGCGGAATATCGTTTGACGACGGTGAATAGTCGAAACGGATGCAGATGTGGTCAGTTTGGACCAGCATGTATTGAACGTTAAATTTACTTACAAACGTTCGGAAGCCGCTTTAAATATTTTCCTGATGTTTTATCCTTTGGTTTCCCTTTGCCAAGTGATGGTGGCTGAAATACACGCAAGTGATAGAGGTAGTATAGTAACTTACTACCAAATGCTTCAAGGAATCTCTGTCTAGTCATTTACAACTAAAAATCTTTTGTACATAGTATATTTTTGATGTTTTACGGCATGGAAAATTACCAGGTACGTGTAATATGCCGAGTTGTGTTTTTCACCAAATAAAGTGAACGAAGTTTTTCTTTAAAACTGGACTTGTGTACTTTCATAACCCAGCCAACACTTATTGACTCTGACAGTGCGTGCTTTGCTATCTTCAAATTTTAAATTTTGCAATAGAAACGGTTACGGGCCAGTTCAGCGCCCAATAGAGTCATAAGTGCAAGTATCTTTAAAGAAATCGTTCCAGTGTTCAGATGGGGGCCGCACCTGGCACCATTTTGAAGTTCGTGTGAACAACGAAACGCAACAGTATAAACGTAAACAGTGTACAAGAACTTTTGCTTCTGCTTCTTCAAAACTACGAGTGGCCATGGAGGCAAGTAGAACGGAGTTGCTGACGCGGGACAACTACGTCACCTGGTGTACCGACATCTCATTCGTCCTCAAGGGAGAAGGATGTTTCGGACACGTAGATGGAAGTGCTAAGCCTATCGAAGAAGACGCAACCGCGAGTCGTCGCGACTACGATGATTTTTATCGGAGGAAAGACCGAGCGCTCGCCATCATTTATCAAAGTTTATCCTCGGAATACAAGGAGTTGATAAACGTCACCGACGAACCTAGTCAAGTATGGAATACCTTGAAAGAACATTTTCAAGCGCCTTCCAGAGCCAACCTGGTTAGATTACTAGATGAGTTCTTCGACGTTCGGCCGGAGCCAGACGAGCCTGTTGACATTTTTTGCTCAAGACTGCGGAAGGCCGTGACGAGGCTTAAAGACGCGAAACACCCCATTGAAGACCTGTATGTAGCATTCCAGTCGATTCGGTACCTTCCGGAAGAATTCCGAGGTATCGTTCAACTTATATATCGATGGAATGACTCGGACTTCAAGCTCAGCAAAATACAAGCAGAGCTAGCAGCGGAGGAGAGCCGGCTGAGGCAGCAAGCAAGTGACTTTTCCAAAACTGTGAGTTCAAATTCTGCATATTTTACTTCTAAGAAATTTGTAAATAGAGTAAAAGTGTCTAAACTTAAATTTCCAAATGTATCTCATAATGTGTCTAATGTAAATACTTCTAGTCATAATGTAAATATTTCTAAAAGTAAAATTAAGTGTTTTAAGTGTAACAAACTAGGTCATACTAAATCTAATTGCAGTAGAAATAATGGATCTAGTATTGTGGAATTTCTTGGGTCTCCACAGATTGAGGCTAATACTGTAATCGATCCTAGCGATAGACTCAGCTGGGTAGTAGACACTGCTGCTACGCGACATTTCTGTAATAACATTAAGTTATTTTCAAAATTTAATGAGTGCAGAGGCACTTCAATGTCGCTAGCAGTAGGGGATGTCGAAAGTCCAGTTGAGGCTATCGGGACGGTGGAAATGTATGTCCAATTTAAGGATAAGCAAAGTATTATCAAATTGGAAAATGTTATGTATTCTCCTAAACTTAGGAGAAATTTATTAGCTGCATCTGTTCTTGAGGAACAAAATTTTAGTTTTAATGGAGCTAATGGGGTTCTATGGTTTTTTACACCTAAAGGGGAGAAATTCTTTTATGCAAAAAGAAAGGATGGGTTATATTTTTTAAAACCTAAGTATAGTACCCAGGAACAACATAACGTAGCAAACCGTCAATCTAAAGATAGGGATCGAGATGGAGACAAGAAACACAAAAAGGATAAGAAATCCAAGGATAGGGATCCTAGTGCTTCCAGAAAAATAGACAAAGTAAAAATAGCACCTAATCTTAAAGAAACTAAATTTAAATCTGACAAAACAAAAACTAAGCAGAATAAAAATGTGAATAGTTCAATATCTAAGCCTAGCAGTTCAGTAACTGAACTTAATAGTACAAACTGTCTTTGGCATAAACGATATTGCCACATAAACGCTGAATATCTTCTCCAAACCAGCAAAGTTTCTGCCGTAAACGGACTTCCTAGGCTTAAATACAAAAAGTTAAATTGTAAATCGTGTAAATTGGCTAAGTCTAGGAGAGTATCATATAAACCCACCGGTAGGATAAGGTCCACTAAACCATTGCAATTGTTACACATGGATGTGTGTGGTCCCTTACCCACAGCCTCATATGGTGGGAACAAGTATGTCTTAACTATAACAGATGATTATAGTAGAAAAGTTTTTGTTTACCTCATGAAACAGAAGTCAGAAGTATTTTCACATTTTAAAGAGTTTCAGGCCAGAGAAGAAAGGCAGTTAGGTACTAAAATTCTATGTATCCGGACGGATAATGGGATGGAATTCTGCCATGATAAGTTCAAAAATTACCTGAAGGATATCGGTATTAAGGCTGAGAGGACTAACACATATACCCCACAGCAAAATGGAGTATCAGAGCGATTCAACTTAACCGCATTTGACTGTGTTAGAGCCATGTTGAACGACAGCAAATTACATGACAGATTCTGGGCGGAAGCAATATTGTGTTTTGCATACACTAAAAATCGAATATGTCACAAATTTAAGACTAAAACACCACATGAACTCTACAGTGGTAGAAAACCTTCAGTCAAACATCTTAGAACCTTTGGTTGTAGAGCATATGTAGGCAAACCCAGTCAGCTCAGAAAGAAGTTAGACATGAAAGCTACAGAAGGGGTGATGGTAGGCTATGCTACTAAAACTAAGGGCTATAGGATATTTTTGTCAGGGGAGAAACGAACAATTGAGACC
This sequence comes from Amaurobius ferox, assembly GCA_951213105.1. Lineage (NCBI taxonomy): Eukaryota > Metazoa > Arthropoda > Arachnida > Araneae > Amaurobiidae > Amaurobius > Amaurobius ferox. The sequence continues at coordinate 82,358,177 of OX578135.1, read as the reverse complement.
TGCAATGTGAGGTTTGATGAGGGTGATGTAGTGGAAGGCATCCTGGACCCAATTTGTCCCAGAAATATCTCCTCAGGGATATCAAGAGATAACCTTTCAGAATACTCCGACGGGGAATATCCGAGAGAGCAGTCTGATGGGGGGGCAGGAGAGAGTGAAGACACTGGTGACGATCCGTCTGAATCCAGTGAGGAAACGGACTCTCCTGCTGACTCCAGTATGACTCCTTGCTCGGATATTGCTTGGCAGCGAAAGACGGTTCCAAGACCCGATGGGAGTAGAACCGATGTGTATTATTACGCTCAAGGAGATAATAAAAGGCTGAGGTCGCACAATGATGTTAAGAAATATTGTGATAAAAGGAATATACAATTTGATCAGCAACTGTTTAATTTTCGGGAAAATAAAGGTCTTAAAAGGGTCAGAGGCAGACCAGAAGCAAGCAATATTGAAATAAATATACCAAAAGGGTACAACGCTGCTATTAAATCTTCCCAGTCCGAAAAATGGTGTAATGCTATGGATGAAGAAATGGCCGTAATGCAAGAGAGGGGTGTCTGGGAACTAGTTCCTGCATCCACCTCACAAAAGCATATAGGCAATAGATGGGTCTACACCATTAAGAAAGACGAGAATGGGAAAATCAAGAGGTTTAAAGCTCGTTTGGTAGCCCAGGGGTATGGTCAGAAAAAGGGAGAATCATACGATGAAGTTTTTAGCCCTGTTGTTAACTTCAACTTAATTAGAGCATTCTTCTCAATTTTCGTATGCATGCTTGGCTGGATGCATTTCCAATTAGATATCAAATCTGCCTATCTCTATGCTAAATTGAGTCAAAAGGTATATATGAAACAGCCTCAAGGTTATGTCAATCAGGAACAGCCTGATTATGTTTGTTTGTTGAAGAAAGCCATTTACGGTCTTCATCAAAGTGGAAGAGAATGGTTTAATGAACTTGACACCAAATTAAAAGAATTAAATTTTTTAAAACTTCAATGGTGTAATTGTGCATATATTTACAATAGCAAAGTTCTTATGCTAGTCTATGTGGATGACATAATTCTCTTCTCAAAGTATCAAAGGGACATAGACCACATTGTTTCATTACTTAGCATAGAATTTGATATCAAGGTATTAGGAAAAATTAGAAAACTTTTAGGCGTGGAATTTAAAGAGTGTGACAATAAATTTTTTATACATCAAAGTCAGTATATAGATAAAGTATGTCAAATGTTTCAACAGTATAAATATCCAGTTACTTCACTTCCCATTTCTAAAGGGAATATTCTAAGTAAAATAGATTGTCCAAAGACAAGTGAAGAAATAAAGCAAATGCAAAGTTTTCCTTACAGGAGCTTAATTGGGTGTTTGGCTTTTATATCTAGTAGGACTAGACCTGATATTTGTTACGCCATCAATATATTATCTCAATTTCAAGAAAACCCTGGAATTAAGCATTGGGATGCATTGTTAAGACTTTTAGGATATGTTGAAAAGACTAAAAACTATATGTTGAATTTATCTAACATTCAGGAGTTAAAATTGAATTGTTATTCAGATTCTGACTTTGCTGCAAACCGAGATGACCGTGTTTCACTTGGAGGCATGATACTCTTTATTGACAATATACCTATTTCTTGGCGTACCTTTAAACATAAGTGTGTCAGCTTATCAACCATGGAAGCTGAATACGTATCACTAACTGAAGCCGCTAAGGAAATGGTATGGGTACAAAACATAATTGAAGAATGTCATTTACTTGGGTTAAACTTTAATAAAAGTAACAGTGTTATTTTTAGCGACAACCAAGCAGCCATTAATTTTTCTAACTCTCCAATTGAAAACAATAGAACTAAGCATATTGATGTTAGATATCATTTCCTAAGAAATTTAATAGTCAATGAATCTTTTAATGTTAAATTTGTAAATAGTAAAGATAACTTAGCAGATCACTTTACTAAACCAATGACTAAGGAAATAATACTTAAATTTTGTAATAAAATTTTTAAAAACTAAATCAAAACTTTTTGAGATTAAATGTTTAGTCTAAAGAAAATTTTAAATACTAAATTGAATTTACAACTTGGGAATTTTTTTAAAAAGATGTCATATATATACATTATTGTTTATCTTAAACCTCATTGATATAAGATAGTATATCTTGAGTATAAATTTTTGTGATATTGAATCTTTTTCACTTTACACCTTTGTATATACATCCATTTTCCATGACCCACATGATGCTAGATAATAGCTTATGTGTATAAAATTTTGTATTTTTCAACTTGGTAAAAAGTATGTGTTGAAAGTTTTGATAAAGGAATTTTATTATCTAATTACTTGCATCATGTATTTTTAAATATTTGGTATATCAATGCAGTCTAATAGTATTAATTATGTATACTTATATTGTGTTAATAGACTAAATTTTTTTTTAAGCTTTTTGAATTATAGTGTTTATACTCAAATTTAAAGTAAACTTAAATTCTATGCTTATACAAAATCTTAATCTTTTAAAGTTAACTTGTTTAATATGATAATGTGCTTATACTTAAATTTTGGATACTTATAATTAAATTTAAACTAAAATTTCAATTTTTGAATGCTGATACTTAAGCATTGAAGTTGTGTTGTATATAAATTTCTACTTGATGTGAAATGTTGTTGTTACAATATTGTCGACAATACTTGACTATTTTTCAGATGCTATAAGTACTTATGCATTTTATTTTAAATTTAATAATGATATAATACTTTAAATTTTTTCCTTCATTATATGTTTGATAGGATACTGGGGGCCTTGGTGTTTATTGATATACCTTGGTTTCTCAGAGTAAGTTTTCTTTTGCATATGCATTGAGACTTAAGGATTTGCATGAGGGGGCCGATTGTTGGAAATAATCAATACATCGTGATTCACGTTCCTGTGAACGGGCGTTTATGCAAATTTAATATGAACGACTCTTCCCGTTCACCGGCGTGAATCGTGACGTTTTTCAACATGAGGTTTCATGCAAATCAGTTCTCAATGCGTACGCATCTGATTTGCATATCCGGGGGCGTTTCCGGAACTGTCCATTCTCGGATATATAGGGCAGAGGTTTCTTGAAGCAAATGAGAAGGTCGGAGTCGATCGAGATCAGACGTCTGAAGAAGTCAGACGAGATAGACACTGATGCAGGTCTATCTGATAGATCTGATAGGTCTGATGCAGGCAGACAGAAATGTTTTTTTGACAGAAGCACTGCGGAATATCGTTTGACGACGGTGAATAGTCGAAACGGATGCAGATGTGGTCAGTTTGGACCAGCATGTATTGAACGTTAAATTTACTTACAAACGTTCGGAAGCCGCTTTAAATATTTTCCTGATGTTTTATCCTTTGGTTTCCCTTTGCCAAGTGATGGTGGCTGAAATACACGCAAGTGATAGAGGTAGTATAGTAACTTACTACCAAATGCTTCAAGGAATCTCTGTCTAGTCATTTACAACTAAAAATCTTTTGTACATAGTATATTTTTTATGTTTTACGGCATGGAAAATTACCAGGTACGTGTAATATGCCGAGTTGTGTTTTTCACCAAATAAAGTGAACGAAGTTTTTCTTTAAAACTGGACTTGTGTACTTTCATAACCCAGCCAACACTTATTGACTCTGACAGTGCGTGCTTTGCTATCTTCAAATTTTAAATTTTGCAATATAATTAAACTACAACTTTTAACTGAAATAATTTCTCAGAACCTCACTAGATGTCACTACGAATGCGTGCAATGAGAGAGGACGCAAAAGGAAATTGTTTAGTGTCAGTTCCACGACATTTTGAAAATGTCTCCCAAAGCATCATATTCAACTGAAGATCGTATTTTTATTGTTAAAAATTGATATTTATGTGGTGAAATGCAACACTATTTCTACGGAAGTGGTCTTCAACATTCAGAAACCGACCTAAGCCTTCTAGAACAATGGTAAGAAATCTGATAAGAAAGTTTTGGTTATATTAAAGATGATCTGAAGGGAAAAGCTGGCGCAAAGGTAACTGTTAGAACAAAGGAAGTGATTGATACAGCAAGAGCAATCATAGCAGTGCAAGTCAATTGGATATCAGTCAGAGCACTGCAGCCAAGATAATTAGAAAATATATCGGACCTTTTCCTTACAAGATCCAAACTTTACAATTCATCCCAGATACTGCTATCGCTCAGCGATGTGACTTTGCCAATGAGATATTGGACCTCATCGATACTGGGGAATTGGCCCACAAGAAGATATGATATGGTTCTCTGATGAGGCCCATTTCTGGTTGTCTGGTCAGGTGAACAGACAGAATTATAGCTTTTGGGGATCCTTCAAACCTGAATTTGTCAATGTAAGACCGTTGCATCCAAAAAGGGTAACAGTTTGGGCTGTCCTTTGTGGATCAGAAATTTTCGGCCCAATCTTCTTTGAGTCAACAGTTAAGGCTTATGCCTATGGGAATATGCTGAGACAGTCGTTTTCCCCCCAAATTCATAATCTGGGTATGAACACCAGTGAATAACCTTGGGTTCATGCAGGACAGTGCCCCTCCACATTGAACAGGCAGTGTTTTTGACACCATTAACAGTGAGTTTGGAACCAGAGTTATCACCTATCGATACCCAAATCGTTATTCTAGTGCATTGCATTGGCCACCTTATTCACCAGATATTAATCCATGTGATTTCTATTTTTGGGGTCATATGAAAGATTTGGTTTACAAGAAGAAGCCAACAGACCGTATTAGCCTTAAAAGTTCCATAACTGACTCATTTTCAAGCATGAAAAAAGAAGCACTTGAATTTGCAACTGACAACTTAGTGACTAGGTTGCACTGTTGTGTTACCTCTGGAGGTTCTCACTTTGAAAACCTTATCCATTAAAATCCTTTTTCAAGTTAATTTCAATAAAAAAAATTTTTTGTAGTGCTATATCTGTAACGACTCAAGAGTTATTTCAGTCAAAACTTGTAGGTTAATTAAAACTCACCCACCCTGTGTATATATATATATACATATATATATATACATATTATATATATAAATGATATAAAATATAAAGTAAAATATATATAAATATAAAAATTCACTAGTGCAACCTATTAGGAAAATTTTGCAACTGGATGTGAGTAATTCATTTATCAAATATGTATATTATGTACAACATTCAGTGTTTGTTTATCTTTAAGGTCTCTCATGTAGCAATTTCTTTCAGCAATACCATACATATGTCAAAGGGAAGAAAACTTGCCCCCAAATTGCAGTAATTTTTTCATGCACAGTAAGAATAGTTGATAAACTTTTGAGCATGATCTAATCAAACGATGACAAAATTTGATTATAGCGTTCTATCTTAATTTACATCACAGATGACAGCTACGAATGCAACTCTATAGTGAACAGAGAATATGGAACTGCAATTCAACAAACTTTTACCTAATTACATGAATATATAGGGCATTAAAGATCTCCAATTACCTCCCCCACCCCCTAGAAATGCCTCGTAGAGGGAAAATGGTCATTCTGGCAACTCCATGATCCACTGTTCCAGAGAAGGTTCATAAAATATGATTGACAGGTTAAATTGCCAAAGTTCTAGCAATAAAAATTACTCTGTAATAGAACCTTTAAGCAATATTTTAATTTTTAATTTTTCAAATAACTTAACATGTGACATACCATTGCTAAACACAAACTATGGTAAATATATATCTACTTTGTAAAAGGCTTCTTTCATTTAGAAATAAAATTAGGAAAATCAGCCCAAAAGATTTCGAGAACACGCTGCGGACAAACAGATGGATTCAATAAATGGCCATTATTTAAATGTGTTCTCGAATTAGACAAAAATTTTAGAATGATCTACAGGTAGATATTTTGTTTAAAAATGAAATTATGAAAATGGGCCAAGTAGATTTCAATAATATGTTGGGAATTCAATAAATAGTTATAAATTTAAATGCATTCTCGATATAGGCAAAAATTTTGGACTAATTTACTTAATTGAAACCTTTTGTTTAAAAATGAGATCATGAAAATTGGCAAAATACATTGAGCGAACAAACAACATAATGGAAATAGATGCATTCACTACATGGCTATACTAAAATTTGAGTGGGTTTTCTATTTAGGTTAAAATATTTGGAAAATATAAAATCATGAAAATGAGCAGAATTTGATAACACTTTAGGGACACCTATAAATTCAATAAATGGCAGGGATTGCATTCCACTTTTCCCAAAAAACAGGAACAGAAATGGAAATTTTTATATAAAAAAGTAGGAATTTTAATCACCACCTCCTCATAAATATAGTGCTGAAATATGCATAAAACAATCATACAGTGCTTTTGGAGCAGCAAAAATCCTATTTTGTGGGAGTTAGCAATAAAACTTGGAATTAAGAGAAGAAATTTTTTAAATTTGTAGCAAGAAAATTTGCATATTGTATGCTACTTTTTGAAAATAATTTTTTTTTGTAGCAAGTTTTTAGTATAAAATTTTGAAACAGCTCACAAGAATCTGTGCTAAAGGGAATAAATATCAAATGGGAGCATTAGTCATATTGTCAAAGGTGCAAAAGTTGGAAGCAGCAATGCTGCATTTTATCACTGCAATAAAATGAATGTTAAGAGTAAGCTACATAATTACATACAAATTATAACACAACACAACAATGGATCCTCTCTGTTAACAAACATTATATGTAATAAAAACTAAATGGACTAAATATATGTTGTGGTGTTACATAATAATTCGTGCATAATTACTTTGCTTAATTGTGTGTGTTCTATGTGTTTACTGAAAATCAAAGTTATCTAAATAATAACAAGATTTGGTATTCTCAAAATTTTTTTTATAAGATTTTTGATGTTTATGAAAAAGTACCAAAATTCATGAATTTTATAAAAGAGCACAGAATTTGCATTTTTTGAGATAGAACTCTAAAACTCAAAATTTTTAAAAGAGAGCAAGCACACTAACAGTCTCAATTTTTTTGGGAAAGAATGCTAAACAGTGCAATTTCTTTTAAATATCACTAAAATTTGTGATTTTTGAGAAAGAATGCTAAAACACAATAAATTCATGATTTTTGAGAAAGAATGTTAAAAAGCACAATTTCTTTTAAATAATGCTGAAATTTGTTGACTTTTTTAGAAAAGAATGCTAAAAATTGCGATTTTATTAAAAGTACTAAAATATGTGATTTTATTTAAAAGTGCTAATATTGCATTATTTTATATAAAAGTTCTAAAATATACAATTTCATTCAAAAGCACTAAAATACACAATGTAATTTAAAAGTGCCAAAATTCACTATTTAAAAGTGTCAGAAATAGGAAAAACTGTCTTATTGATCTCAAATTTTAGCATATTCTCTCAAAAATCATGAATTTTTACACATTCCTTGAAAAAAAAATATATTATGAATTTTAACACTCTCTCAAAAATCGAATTTTTTTGCTCTTGCATAAGAAGTTTAAATTTTAGCACTATTCAGAAAACAGACTTCATCAGACCGAATTTCTTCCCCTTATGTCATATCATAAACTCCTACATTTTTCCTCATATGCTCGTGATTGGTCACACAAGCAAAATAAGAGCTTCTAACTGTGGAAAAGTAGGAATCATTTCAAAGAAGTACAAAAAAGAAGGAACCATGTAATCTTTGGTAAATGGTCATAACTCAGCTGTGAATGCATTCTGAAGTTAATTAAAAGGATTGAGCAAATCTGTAAACCAAGATTATTTATTTAAAAAAAAATATGAAAATTGGACAAATAAATTTTGAGAAAACACTGGGAATAGGCGTATTCAATACAGGGCCATACTTGAAATTTCAGTGCATTTTCTATTTAGGTAAAAATATTGGACAAATCTGCAGATTGAGGTTGACACCTGCAGGGTTTAAAAATAAAAATCATGAAAATGGGCAGAACAGAGTTCGAACTCTAGGGATCATTATAAATTCAATAAATGGCTATAATTCAGATTTGAATGTGTTTTTGAATTAGTTAAAAATACTGGACAAATATGCAGGTCAAGATCTTTAGTTTAAAAAAAAAAATTAAAACTCACCAAATAAATTTTAGGAACTTTGTGGTGAACATATATACTGTCAGAATGCAAATATATAGATAATTAATAAGTCATCTGGGTTCTCAGATTAGTATAAAATGAAATTACAAATACTGTGTACAGAAAAAGTTCTGAAATAACCATTAAACTTTACTTTTAGCAAACATATGTCAAGTTAAGGTTTATTGAACTGTGTTGGTGTTAGCTCGTGTACTACCTTTAAAAATCTTTTCAGACTGAGTTCAAGCTGAATCAATTGGAAAAAACACTAAAACTCTAGCCGATGCAAACCACTACACTTATTCATGCACTTATAGATATACTTACAAATGGGGAGCACTACAGTGGCGTAGTTCCCCGGTTTCAGAAATGTGTGCTCTTACGCAAGTAGGTGGAAGCAAAGGTGGGGCAGATATAGGTGCAGAGTTACCATTAGTAGTGACTGAAGAAGTAAAAGCGAGAGTAGATGTCTGAGAAACAGAAAAGTGTCCAGTGTTAGAGCTGAGAAAAGTGTTCAGGTCCCATTTAGGAGGAGAGGGTCTGTGAGACACATAGTTTCCAGGGGGCGAGACAAAGTGCCGCCAGGTTCGTCTAGCATGCAAATCAAAACAAGATACTCAGCATATAGATTAATTTCAGCAGGAGTCAACAGAAAAAATATGCACTGACAAATAGAAAGTAAAAATGTATCATCTTGTCTAAAATTTAAATGTTTCCATTTATACAGGCTTTATTTCTACAATTTAGAATAGATACACAAATTTCTTTTTCAAAATTATACAGTTTTGCTACTCAAACAGCCTAATAAAATTCCCGGATTTTTCTAGGTTTTCCAGATAAGTTTTTGAAATTTTAAAGCTTACAAAAACTAATACCGTCATAACACAATTTAGAAAATTTAAAGGGATACACAATTCAATTCATTAAATCAAATACATTGTCAGATTGAAAAGGTGAATTACTTATATTCATATTTAATGGTGCCATATTTCCTATAATTGAATATTTTATTGAATTGATTCTACTTCAGAGCAAAGCAAATGAGCTGAATAAACAGTAAGAAATGACAGTAGTATTCGTTATAGCCAAGGAATTGATATGTTTAATTTCAATTAGAAATACATGATTAGCTAAAATTTTCAGAAACAGTTATGGTTCAGATTACATTGTATACAAGGATATATTTCTACAGTGAATCATAATATTAAATAATCTTCTTAAATAATAAAAGGCAATGTCTGTGTGTGTGTGTGTGTGTCTGTCTGTCTTATACACTATACGTTTCGCGACCGCGCGTCGGAGAGCTACGAAATTTGGCAATCGGAGACCCGGGGGGGAGGGAAGGGGACACATGAAAACCGATTTTTAAAATTTTAATTATTTTTTTATTTATTTAATGTTTTATGCGATTTCGACCGTTTTTTGCCATTTTTGCCCTTTTTTCTCCACGATCCAGACATCGTAGAAAAAAATAAATTACACCATCGGAAAGAGCAGAGAATTTCGAGTAAAAATATATCAATTTCAAATCTGAATTTCGATTTCTAATATTTTTTAAAGATTTTAAAACAAAACTCACTTTTGGCTCAAAAAATCAATTTTTTGTTTTTAAATTCTCGCATCGTGAAAAGTACTCATAATTTCGACTAATAATTTACATTTTTAGAAAGCTGAAATATCTGGCATTCTTACAAGTCTAATGTGGTCCAGAAATAATGAAAATTGCCTTCAGGATGGCAATTTTAAAGATGCCATGATTTTAAATTTCTCGGCGTTCCGTTCGTTTCTCCCCTGCTGAAGCAGGGAAGGTGGTGGGTGGGGACGTCAAGGTGGAGGTGACGTCACGGTTCTGAATAGAGCGCCTTTGCTCTATATAAATTATTATATTTATATTTTAAATGATGGGACGATCTGGATTTTTTAAATGTATATTTTAACTTTTGGATATTTTAAATGGATATTTTAATTTTATGGATATTTTAAATGATAGAACAATGAAACAATGGAATGAGGATGATGGAATTAAGCATATGGTCATTTTAAATTGCAAATTAGCGCGCGGGAAGTTAGCGGTAGGCCCGGGTTCGATTCCCGCCACTGCCAAAACTGCCGCCGTGTTTACGTGGAATACGATCACGTTAAATATGTGGGTCCGTAAGTCCTTCCGAGAGGTTGGTGGTAGGGGAAGGAGGATACGGCCCCTGTGGATGCCTCCCCCACTGGGTTCCCGTCTAAATTGGGTGAATATGTAGAAAGTTATGGAGATTGTCGCGGAGGGCGCGGCAGCCCAGTGGTTAGCGCGCGGGAATTGCACTCAGTAGGCCCGGGTTCGATTCCCGCCACTGCCAAAACTTACGCCACGTTCACGCAGAGTACGATCACGTTAAACATGTGGGTTCGTGAGTCCTTCCGAGAGGTTGGTGGTAGGGGAAGGAGGGTACGGTCTAAATTGGGTGAATAAAAAGAAAGTTATGGAGATTGTCGCGGAGGGCGAAGTAGCCCAGTGGTTAGCGTGCGGGAATTGCACGCGGTAGGCCCGGGTTCGATTTCCGCCACTGACATGGAGTACGATCACGTTAAACATATGGGTCCGTATGTTTTTCCGAGAGGTTGGTGGTAGGGGAAGGAGGGTACGTTCCCTGTGGATGCCTCCCCCACTGGGTTCCGGTCTAAATTGGGTGGCACATCCTGGCCGTCCAACCAGTTACCAGGCCCGGGTTCGATTCCCAAAATTGCCGCCGTGTTTACGCGGAGTACGATCACGTTAAACATGTGGGTCCGTGAGTCCTTCCGAGAAGTTGGTGGTAGGGGAAGGAGGGTACGGTCTAAATTGGATGAATAAAAAGAAAGTTATGGAGATTGTCGCGTAGGGCAAAGTAGCCCAATGGTTAGCGCGCGGAAATTGCACTCGGTAGGCCCGGGTTCGATTCCCAAAATTGCCGCCGTGTTTACGCGGAGTACGATCACGTTAAACATGTGGGTCTGTAAGTCCTTCCGAGAGGTTGGTGGTAGGGGAAGAAGGGTACGGTCCCTGTGGATGCTTCTCCCACTTGGTTCCGGTCTAAATTGGGTGAATAAAAAGAAAGTTATGAAGAATATCGCGGAGGGTGAAGTACCCCAGTGGTTAGTGCGCGGGATTTGCACTTGGTAGGCCCGGGTTCGATTCCCAAAATTGCCGAATAAAAATAAAGTTATGGAGATTGTCGCGGATGGCACGGTAGCCCAGTGGTTAGCGCGCGGGAATTTCACTCGGTAGGCCCGGGTTCGATTCCCGCCATTGCCAAAACTGCAGCCGTGTTCACGCGGAGTACGATCACGTTAAACGTGTGGGACTGCAAGTCCTTCCGAGAGGTTTGTGGTAGGGGAAGGAGGGTACGGTCTCTTTGGATGCCTCCCCCATTGGGTTCCGGTCTAAATTGTGTGGCAATTCCTGGCCTTCCAAGCAGTTACCTTACACCTTTCTGGTAGGTCGCGCCAACGAGTTTGCCACGGTCAGAATTTTCAAGGGTAGCGAACAGGCTGGTCGCCAAAGGCGGCTAGTACATAATAAAGGAAAGTTGTGTTTTGTGTGTGTAGTCTGGTGGGAAATTTCAATGTCGTACGGCCTTGAAATTTGGTACACAGGTACTTCAGGACTCAGGTGCATCAGCATTATTTTTTGATTTAGTGCTTCAGTTATTTTAAGTTTTAACATTTTCACACAAATTGGTTCCATAGCAACTGAAAATATTATCAGAGTTTCATCTTGACGCCATCAGAAAGATCAAAGAATGTTCTTTCCAACAATGTTTGAACCGAATCCATACAACAATTCCTTTATACATATATTATCTTTTTTTTTTAAATACACAAAATTTGCTTTTTTACATTACCTGATATATATATATATATATATATATATATATATATATATATATCTTCACATCCGAAAAAGTAAGATTAACACAATTCTGTAATTTGGCCAAAAGTTCTGAATATATCTTAGCATTCTAACCACAATTTTTTTTTTATTTTTTTACTTCATAAGTAATTTTTATTTTTGTAATTTTTTAAGTGATTGGAAAGCATTTTCTGAAGCATCTTCCACTGAATCAACCTTCTACTGGTGGTTTTTACTGTGCATGCCACCTACGAGTTAAGACCACACCTTCCCCCCTTATTTCTTTTTTAGAAAGAGCATAATTTCAAATGTGAATGTATTATTTACAATAGTAGGTGCTTATTTAATTACTTATAAGTATTGGTCGCTTATTTAGAATCCCGACAATGGTGGGTAATTCATTCTAATAAAGAAATAGTGTAAAGCAGAATTTAACTACATAACAACACAACAGTGCTAGTATTTACCTACTTATTATTATTATCGCTATTATCACTCTCATTACAAAAATAATCCATAACTATTCTCTGTAAGTTAATGATTTACTTTTTACATCAATAAAAATGAATTAATTACTTTCTGTTCCATAGTTTCAATAAATAAAAATTTGTTGACGATATGCACTGCTGCCTTGAATCGGTAATCGATAGTAGGTCATTTTCTTGCTGCTGTCCTTAATCTTCAGTATCGGACGATGAATTGCCATTTCTGTCCATTATTTGATATTATGTCCTTTATGTTCAAATGTCACTTGCTAATCATCACAGGTTTAGAAATATTTTATGTTGCAGTTAGAAAATAAGTTGTAAGTAAATTTCTTTCAATGGGCCATTTAAAATTCTTAGAATACAAGGCACAGTGATGTGATTGCTATGCTAATTGCTCGAAACTGTGCCATTCTGATACAAAAAGCACGAAAATACCAGAAAACGTAACTTTTGTTTACGGGAATGGAAAGGAATGTTGGGGGAAGAAGGAAATTGAATCAAAATTTCTAAGAGTACCGGCAAAATCAGAGGGCTAGTCCTTTTCCTTTTTAGACAGCTCTAATTATTATAAAGATGTGGGTTGTTTGTTAGGGAGTCTCTTTGTTCTAACTAAACAGCCAGTTCTCCCCAAAGACACCAAATTACTGAGCGAGTACTTGACCCCTTGACCAGGTCGCGTGATAGGACCCGCTATATTGAATCAGGAGCAAAAAAATAACTCCCCTTCGCTTCCTCCTTTTGTAATTTTGAACACGATCTATGTAGGGAGGAAGAAAAGGGGAAGCGATCCTTTACTGGAGTGCGGTACAGTGGAGTCAAACACTAATTATTCACGAGGCCTCGAAAGTTCGTGCGCACGCTAGAAATCAAGAGTTTAAAAATGGATTAAAATGTCAGGAGAAATCGGTTTTTATTCAAAATTTCAGAAAAATCAGGGAAATTTTAACGTGTCGATCTGGACTAACTAAAATGGGTAAACCGAAAAATAAATAAAAAGTACAAAAGTAATTTATCCAAGAATTCCAAGCTAAAACCACTTTTGATGGCGTAAAAGCGTACATAAAAATTGAGGAACGTTTCAGATCACTTGATTCTCTATCCGTACGACTCAGCAAAGACGACTAGTGGACGACTAGCGGCATATGAAAGCATTTGCTGTAATTGTTTTGGTTTCGCATTTTCCAATAATGTAATAGAGAATCACCTCATTAAATCAGAGTGGTCTGAGAGGCGGTGGGCGACAGTGAATTTATACTTGGTTCGATAAGCAGATATTTGGCATATTTGAAAAAAATATATATATTAGCTGTTGCTTTTGTATATATTAGTGAAGTAACAACTTTCAACTTGAAATTGGCCGCTAATTTTGCTCTTTTGTTTGGAAAAATGTATTTACTATAAATAATAAATAACTAAACATGATCACATTGCAAAGCATGCCAACAGCAAGAGCATTAACACACTGACCTCTCAAAGGGGTCAGCATCAGCTGCATTTGCAATGACTCATCGTATTTTAGAAAAAATCTTTGAGGAGTGGTATTTTTCTTTATAAGAGAGGTTATTTATGTTATCTAGTGCTCTATTTTTCACATACTTGACTATGGGCGCGGTAGCCCATTGGTTAGCGCGCTGGAGTTGCACTCGGTAGGCCTGGGTTCGATTCCAGCCACTGCCAAAACTGCTGCCGTGTTCATGCGGAGTACGATCACGTTAAACATGTGGGTCCGAAAGTCCTTCCGAGAGGTTGGTGGTAGGGGAAGTAGGGTACGGTCTCTGTGGATGCCTCCCCCACTGGATTCCGGTCTAAATTGGGTGGCACTTCCCGACCGTCCAAACAGTTACCTTACACCTTTCTGGTAGGTCGGACGGTCTGGGTTTCAACAACAACATACTTGACTATTCCTAATAAAGTTTTCCTTTTTTAGCAGCATCAGTTTTTTTTTATTATAAATATAACAATGTTGTATACTAAATAGATGCTAGAAAATAAATAAATAAATAAAACTAGATATTTCTTTTTCTTTCTCATACGTAGTATTTAGAAAGTACGAAAATTTTCGATTTCGAGGCCAATATATGTTTTGAGACCCCTGAATACGTTTTGACTATTTTTGGAGTGATGCCAGTCTGTGATTGATTTCTTGTGTACACGATTGTTGCTACAAATATTAATGGATTTTTACGAAACTCTACATTTGGCTTTGTAAAAAAAATGTAGAATTACATAGATTTTTTTTTATTTTAATTCGAGAGAAAACTTTGAAATTTTATATTTCCTTGACTTGGCAGCATTACAAAATTTGATGATTGAAAGGCTCGAATGTAAAATTTAATAGTTTCAGTAATTATAGTGAAAAATAGCCACTACAATTTTTGTATTCGTGATATTATTAGCCCCTTGGGGGCCTGTGCTCCCTTGGGGTCATATTATTAAGTTTCGTATTAATCAAAAGATTTTTCCAAACCCATTAAAATGAAGGGTAATGAAGGTGTTTAAAATATCATTTATGAATGAAAGATTGATTAGGAAAAAAAAAAAAAATTGTTTACCAGAGATCGCTATATGCTGTGTTCAACTGTATATTGTTTCCTGACTTCCCCAACTTCTACGCTTTAAAAATGATTGTGCCAATTCACTTTTGATGACCAAGTGTAAATTGAATCAAGCATAAAATAAAAGCACTTGCCAATAAGATTATTGTGGGAATCAGTGACAATGTGTAGTATTCGAAAAACTTATAAAATTAATTATAATGCTAGTTGAAATTTTTAAATTTTAGATATTTGATAAACAAAATCCAACAAATCCTTGACTTTTCGGTCAGTTTTTTAAATTCTCTGAATTTTCTAAGTGGCATGGCCCTGGCTCATGGTGGCTATTTGTATTTTATATGAAACATGAAATTAAAGCAAAAATCTGAATGAGAAAAATATTCAAAAATGCACATATGTAACTTATAAAATAATGGAAAAAGGGAATAAGGAAAAGATCAAAAATCAAATTATATTAAATAAAACATGAGTACAAGATAAGAAATGTGGGACTGAAATCAATTGGCATTTAAAATTAAAACCATATTTACAATTTAAAAAGAAAATTAGAGACCCCCCAAAAGTTACTTTAAAAGGAACTCAATCATTATGTATTGGGAAATGACTTGTATGTACAGTCACACCACTGTATTATATAAGAAACCAGTCCTAATTTTGCACATAAATTTACATCTGTGTGTAGCATACATAGAGTCCTTGGACAAATTATTTGACACTAAAAAATTTAATGAAATATCGAATTAAGATATATTTTAGCTTTGTGTAATGATTGTAATTTTTTTTTTTAATTTATAATGTTAAACTGAGTTTAGATTAGGATTGCAAAAGATTAATTACTCATTTTCTTGGTATGCAGGCTAAATTACTGATAATAGTATATGTTATCTGGATATATAATATCTGGATAGTTATTTAAATTTATATAATTTTTTCCTATCAATTTTATTTTATCCTGGGAAACAAAATACAAAGTATATAAATAGTATATAATTTCCTTCGATACACTGCTCTGTTTTGAAAACTGGAGTTATTATCATAAAATTGGATACAATTCAACTCATGCTAAAAATATATAGCATAAAGATTATTTCACCTTTTAGCTGGGGAATTACTTGGAGTAATCTGCTTTGACTGCCGGCGGGCATTTACAGATGTGTTACTTTCAGTAACGGCTGATTGGGAAGCTCCAGATGTTCTGAGGGCTTTCAGAGGTGAAACATAGGTGGAATGATATGAAACACCACCAGATGTGAGAGGTTTAAAAGGTTGAGAAGATGATCGTGGATGAGGCTTTAAGTGGTCCATACTGAATAGGAGAATAGGAAAAGAATGAATTTTAAAGATATTTTATTTCGGATATTAAAATAACTAAAACTGAATATCATTTTTTTTCTTTTCTGTGTGAAAATAAACATTTTTATGAAATAAATATCCATATTAATTAATAAAATGTGATAAAAGTAACACTAAAAATGAAGGAAAAATAATTTTGAAGAATATAATAAATTTCTACTCTTCTAATAATCAAAAGTAGTCTTAATTTCAGATAGAACATGAATAACCTTACAATATTCTTAACATTCATTGAATTCTTAAAATTATGAGTGATCTCACATTATGTATGAATAAGTAAAATTGCGAATGATCTTAAAATATAGTTATGAATCAATTTATAACTATATTTTAAGATCATTTAGTGCATCCAATACAGTAGAATATTATAAATTGGAACTTCAACTACAGTGGTTACTGCCTAATTGAATCCCATTAGTGCAAGGTTTTTTTTTATTGAAAGTGGATGAGTCAATTAACTGGGAACAAATATTCCTCTCACAGTATACATTCTAAATTATATGCAGGAGTGATGCTGTGAATCAAATTGTTCACAATTTAAGATAAGAAATTAACTTTGGCAATCTATATACAGGGTGATTAAAAAAAGATGGGCCAAACTTTAAGAGGTGATAGTACACACTAAACAAAGCATTTTTTGTCATAGTTTATCAGGTTGGAAATAAAACGTAAAGGCACCAGTGACTGCTTAATGGTGAAACTGATAAGGTGAGGCAAAAACACAAGAATGACTTTAATGTTATAAAATGACATTTAATAAACAATAATTACAGTAACGGCTCAAAAGAACGAACGCCAACCTAAATGCACGTATCACAGTGGTGATGGAGGGATTGCACTTCGGCAGCAGCAGCTGAAATTCTGGCACAGAGTTCCTCTTCAGTTTCAAGGGGAATGTCATAGACGAGACTCTTGAAATATCCCCACAAAAAGAAGATCCATAGATGAAAAGAATATCGGTTTTTTCCCTATTTAAAAATTTCTCCAGTATCTCAAAAGCTGGAACTGCTAAAAACTGATAAGGCTGTACATTCGGTGTTATGAAAATTTGCATAAGGGTTCTTCTTCTCCAGATGAAATTTGCATATGTGGTTTTCTTCTTCAACCAGAAAATAACAACCAGAATAGCGCTTTAAGTTTACGGAGCGACCACTTTCCAACGAGCCCTGTAACACCTTTATGTTTTATTTCCGACCCAGTAAATTATGACGAAAAATGCTTGGTTTGGTGTGTACTACCACCTCGTAAAGTTTGGCCCACCTTTTTTAATCACCCTGTTTACTAATTGCCAATTATCCATCTGTCATGCTCTTTTAGGCATTTTCTGAATGGATAGAAACTTGCAATCTGGTATACGAGTCTTATTTGATTAAACTCCCTGAAAAAATCCAATTTTTGAAATTGTTCTGTAGAGGCTCCACACTAAAACGTTCGAAAAGTGAAATGATAGGAAAGCATGTTTTGTGATGAAATAGAGACTTAAAATTTGGTGTATGGGTAAATCGTTCAAAAAAAAGAAAGTGTGCAATTTTAGATTTTCAATATTTGCTACTTTAAGGGTGCTACATATTAAAATGTTCGATTTTCTGAATACATGAGAAACATTTCTTTTAAAATTTGATAGAGGCTTGAAAAAATTTGGTATATGGAATAATCATATAATAAAAAAATCCGCCCCGAAGAATAGTTTTTCAAAAGTATTTATTTAAGGACTGCTCTACAGAAAAACGTTCGACAGGTGAAATGATAAAAAAAGCATGTTTTAGGATGAGATAGAAACTTCAAATTTGGTATACAGATAGATAGTTCGAAAGGAAGAAGTGATGCAACTTCAGTTTTCCAATATTTTCTACTTTAGGGGTGCCACAAACCAAAATATACAATTTTTCGAATATATGAGAAACACCTCCTTTAAAATGTGATAGAGGCTTGATATTTGGTATACAGGCCAATCATCTAATAAAAAAACTCAAGAATAGAGTTTTTCAAAAATGATTATTTAAGAAGGGTACACCCACAGCTGGTCTACACTCAGGCCGTGGCGCCAGAATCATGAGGTGACGTTAAAAGGGGAACTCTCGCTAACTCAGGAAAACTTGCAAATTGAGAGTTCAAATAATTAATTCAAAATAATTACACTTTTACTCATTTCTGTGCCTAAATTTTAGCACAGTTAATTTCATAAAGATTATCTAAACTTAGATGGGGGAGGGGGGGGGGGTATAATTTTTTACTGGAGCTCCCACAAAACAAGAACTACTCTGTCTAAATGATTACAAAATTATATATAATCTAGATTCTTTTACAGTTACAGACCCAGTGTTAATGAATATTAAGTAGCTTTAATTTTTTTTCTACTACTGTAAACAATGCAATTAATATGACATCAAAATTTCTACAACCATATGTATAATAGCAAAGAAATATTGTGGGACAATTCTATTTTTACATATAATTTTAAATATTTTCACATTGATGATGAGAAAAATCACTTCAATTGATTTCTAATAAATATTAGAGTTTTGAATATTTAATACTTTTAATGCAAGGGATACTTTTTGCCTCTCAATGTTAGATGGATATAATGATTTTAATGTTAACACGTAAGAAAATTTAAAGATTTTATCTTTTTCAAAGTTGTAAAAATTCTGTAAATCAGAAAAATTTGCCTCTTTAAGGTTTTCATTATTTTGGAAATCAGGGTACTGCAATTTAGTGTCTTTTACATTTAACCAATTATTTCTTATAGATTTTAATAAATGAACAGGATCATACATCAAATACAGAGGTATATCAAGATTACTTGGATTATATACAGCATCATTAAATTTATCGTGTTTCTTAAAAAAAGCAAACATGCTTCTATTAATATTGTTGTTATCAGTAATAACAGACAATACATTAAGGTCAAGTTCTTTTAACTTGCAAATTAACATAGATGCCAAATTCTAGAGCTTTTGTCCCGTAAACGTTGAAACTGGGGCAATTGCTATTACGCCTTTATAATTTGAAAACATAGATGTAATCAAAAACACTTGGACAGTTTTTGCTTTTTCATTAGTATCAAAACAATTACCGGTAACTTTACCACATTTAAACGTATATCTGGGATCAACATAAATCTCATCAATTAAGAGAGACAAATTTTTGGTCTTCGTTTAAACATTGTACCCTACGTTTTAAATAACTATTACACGCATTAAAAAATCTTAATCCACATTTAACTTTTATGAAATTCTACTTAATGTTCTCACATGAGGCAATGTCAACACCTTTGAATTTTTAAATGTCTTATAGCACGAAGAACTAGATAAGTATATTTTAAAGCATAAAATAAACAGTTCTTGTGAAAATCGAAGCTGATTTTTTGGTTTTTCTAGCAGTTTTACTTGTTCAATTAAAAAGTCTAATTTGGCGGTGCAAATTTCTAAACATACCTGCTTCTGTTTCTCCAACAGCTTCACTGCGGCTTAGATATAATTAAGTTGTGAGAGTAGAATGCGCAGTTTCACATGCACTTATTAATTAATCCAGATCACGTTTATTTGTAATTAGGCTAAATTGTATTCCACATTTTTGTAGCTGCTTTTCACTGCACTGGAGATTTTCAAAAAACACATCGAATGTTTTTTCTTGGCATATGCTGATTCTCTCAATAACACATGGCACAGATGATACATTAATGCGAACTTTAAAAAGATACAGCTTGTCATCGATTGAAAGATGGGTCCAATTTTCTCTTTGAATAGTACAAAAATAAACCTTGATATCTTCTAAAGTTGGCAGGCTGTTGTTTTGCTGCTCTTATTGAAAAGTCATTATACTTTTAGAAATTGCAGTATAGTTCGACCGGCAACCAGGAACGGAACACGTGCGAGGTATTGATAATTACGCAGATATAAACTATTTAAAAAATGGCTCTAAAGCACCCATGAACATTAGTTAAATGATAATAAAGCATAAGAACAACTTATTATGCACAAAACACGATGCTATAAAACTAATAGAACATTCCGAAAACCTCAAAAATGTTTTGCAATCATCTACCACTCCATGAGGGACGCTGACCGCGCTTGGATTTTTGTTCTCTTTTTTCCGAATGCTCCCCTCTTACCGTGACATCACGACAATTTCTCCTCAGTGGCGCCACGACCTGTGTGTAGACCGGCTGTGGTAATACCCAATTCTCTGTCTGTAAGATAAAGTAAGTGGTTTTTTTAAAAATGTGTAAAGTATAGGATTAGTATGTATATATTCTTTTATGAATTCCTTAAAATTTTTCAAATTTTCGATATCTTGAATTTTCTTTCTACTCCCTTCAAATTTGACATATCGAGGTTCGACTGTATATATATATATATATGTACACACACAAACCTAGCAACTCATTTAATACATCAATGTTTATAACCTCAGTTTTATGGAGCATTTTGCATCCCAAATCTATATCAACTAACCACTGTTCATAAATAGCAATACAGCCACAGCATATAAGTGTTAATTAGGTAGAGTGAGAACATTTTCACATAATATAGCAAATTTAGTAAAAAACTGGAAATCTGACCTCATTCCACCAGTAGTATGAGATCGGGGTTGACGCCTCAGTGCTTTGATTCTGTTCAGTTTGTCACCTTGTGTAACAGGCTCTTCTACTTCATTATTGTTGTTGTTGTTATCATTATTGTTAGAGTAAACTCCATTCTGGATGGTCTGTAAAGAGTATAGAACTAAGTTATAAATTTTCAATACATATTTCATAATTTAGTCCAAAACAAGCAAATTGTACATAATAAACAGGCAACATAGGATGTGAATTAAGTCCTAAATTTATAAAAACTAGAAGAATAGCACTTACGATATCCCATATTTTATTGTGCACAAATTAGCCTGCATATTCAAAAATATTAATTACATTCTTTCAATTAATTTAAATTTCAAAATAAATAACATTTAGAAAATATTACATAGATTAAAATATGAGAAATTATTGAGTTAGGTGGTGATAAACATCATAGGGGTGATTGTAGCACTTCTTAGAATTTTTTAAAAGTTGCACAATACAAAATCCCCAGACAATAATTATAAATACATATATGCAATACAATATGTATATAAAAATTTTCAGTAATTTCAACTAAAATTTCTAGAATGAAAGAAATTATTGGACCACAATAAGTCTTGAAACTTGGTTTACCAACATTGAATGAGGTCACATTGCTATATTAAAATAAACCAAGAAAGATCAATCATGCATAAAGCATTGATTATGAAACACTTTCCAACTGAAAAGTAATTTTATTTAAACATCTCTAAAATGCAACACATTCAATGTTGGTATATTTTAAATTATCACAGTACTATATTAATTTATTCTATTTGAAAACTTAAAACTTATTGAAAAAAAAAATGAACTTTATTCAGATGATGTCATCGAAATATAAATAGTCTGGTTCTCTATGTAAAAACAATGAATATTCATCTCATTATATTACAGACTCCAGAGCTAAACAATTGTTCGTGAAAAAAATCAGCTGTTCCTATACAATTCATCTTACAATCACTTGTTTACATTCTGTATACATTAAAATTAGGCTTCATTGTACAAATAATCAAAGTTTGATGATCATTTAAACCCAAAAATATTGTAATTGTGTTAGTGCAGAATATAGATGCACAGAAAATATGCAAAAATAAAGCAGTTTTAGGATGAATGCAACACTAAATATAAATTTAAAAGAACTTTAAAAATCACAATTTCTACACTGGGAAAATAAAAGATGGATGCCATATTTTATTTTGAAGTGGGTCATGTGATCTTTTCATATAATATGGGTGTAATTATTATTTTAATTTTTCTTTAAAAAACTACCGCACATATTTTGCTGAAATTTTTTTCATGTAATTTATGGGATAATTTGAATATTTCCTAAACATTTCGAAGCAATTCGCTTAAAAAAATTCATTAAAAAAATGTTTGAAAAGTTAAGTTCCATAGGGTTCAATGTATTTTACTTTTTCAACCCGGGTTCTATCAAAAACTAATTGGGTGATATTATTTATTTACATTTACATATATCCCGTAGACCATCTCAACAACATATTAAAATTTCATTTGGATAAAGTCATTTTTACGGCAGTTATTGTGCAGACAGACAGACAGAATGAACAAAGTCATAAACACTTTTTAAATATATTGGAAAGTGTTAAAAACTGATATAC
This sequence comes from Amaurobius ferox, assembly GCA_951213105.1. Taxonomy (NCBI): domain Eukaryota; kingdom Metazoa; phylum Arthropoda; class Arachnida; order Araneae; family Amaurobiidae; genus Amaurobius; species Amaurobius ferox. The sequence continues at coordinate 82,335,589 of OX578135.1, read as the reverse complement.
AAATTACAGAAATTGCAAAAGCCATTAATACTCAAAAGAGTTCAAAAGATTCAAACAATATTAATATAGAGAAAAAAGTAATAATGTCTAGAGTGTGACCAATCAACTTTTTTATACATTCAGATTCCATATAGTGTAGGTCTGCGTGTATCATAATCAGCAACAAAATAAAAAAAAGTATCAGTTTTGCTTTGCAAGTTGTTTTATTTTAACGGTTTAAAAAAAAAAATTTAAAACATTATCTTTTTAAGTTGCCATACCACTAAATATGATGCATTTAACTAACTTGTGTCAATATGCCATTAAGACATCCTTACATCTATAGAATAGTTTGAAGTATCACGTTCCCAAATTGATTATCATCATAGTTCTGATAATCATCATATTTTTCCATAAGAAATGCTAAGAAAATTTTAAATTTTGACCAAAATTAGTTCTCCAAAATTCTAATCATATGATTTAATAAAAATTCTATCAAGTTTTAGTCTTTTACATATTGCATGTACACACAAAAAATTTCATAGTAGTACAAACCAACAAAATAAAATGATACCTATGCCATACCCCTACTATCTGTATTTAAAAATGTATATCTTAATTTTATGTCTGACTAGAAAATGCAGCCCCCATCCCAGTGTTGCTTGGGATTTAAGGTACACTCCTTTATAACAAAAATAAAGTAAAAAATTGCATAGATGCACACACAACTACGCTACGACCACTTATCTTAAATCCTAGTAATGTTACGTATATTTTCTAGAAAATGTGCCTGCCATTTTTTAGGATATAAGAGTTAAGCTTTTAATCAAAATCATATCAGAACTCTCATTGAATTCTTGAAAACTAAAAAACGCTTTAACAATAAACCAGTGGTGGTTTCCAAGTGATGAAGGGGAAACTCTACTTCACTTAAAGTTATCCATTGAATGGGTTATTATCATTATTATTTGGTGAATTTTTCAGACTTGTTTGGCTATTTTTAGATGACGTATTATGATGATGTTCGTTGCTGAGGAGAAAGGGGAATCTTGTCACTGAATCTGATTCATTCCTGAAATCACGGACGGCCCCTGCAATATGCCCACTAAATACTTAATCTACCAGCTGCAGTTTCATTGCCTACATGAAAAAGACTGGCTAACTTGAGTGCAGATTCTCGCCTAATACAGGCTAGGTTTTGCTTATTATGCAAGACATTGCAGAGGTAATCCCGAATAATCTTTTGTATACCCTATAATATCACTATTGTTACTGTAATCGCTACGATCACTGCTCAAAGAACAATTAGAACACTCTGACAAGGAATCTAGAAAAAATTCTTTGCTTTTATTATCAGGATTCATTTTGTCTGGGGCAAGAAAATTAAAAATTATTTAAATCAACAAGGATACGCGGTCAACACTCACATCATCTCGAATCTAAATGAAACTGCATATCGACACTTTAAAAGTTACTGAAAAAAAAAAAAAAGCACTTGCAAAAGCCTATTAATTGGCTTGTAGTTGATAAGCATTGGCACCTAAAAGCCTATTTTTAGGCTTGGAGTAGATAAAGTGTTAAAAAAAAAAACACTCTGATCCTATGGTAATATTTCTTCAACATATGAAAATTATATATATTTTAAAAATTAATGAAAGTTCGTTTATTAATAGTATATATTCTGTTCAAAGTTTGTTTGAACGAGAATATTTCAATCTTTCTGATGGTGCCAAGATGGAAAACTCTACATAATATTTTCAGTAGCTAAGGAACTCATTTGTATGAAAATTGTATTAAAACATAATGTAAAAACTAATTCGAATGTTAAAACAATAACACCAAAGTACATATTTCTGAGTCCTGAAGTACATGTATATCCAATTTCATAGGGGTATGTTGCTTAGATTTTCTACTACAGACAACACAAATAAACAACTGAATCAACTAATTAAATGTTAGAGGTCACTTTATTAAAAAACCATCCTACAGATGTACAACAAATAAATAATTTTAAGCCAAAGCACTTTCGAACACCTTCATGATCTTCCTCAGTGGCGATAGAGTCAGAACGGATGCCATCATGCCTAAATACATTCCAATGCCGTCAAGCAAAATTTGCATATTACAAAAATTGCCATCCATACAAAATTGTGAATCTTAAAACAGATTTAAAATTTACAAATCTCAAAGATAAACATTTTTTAAAAAACTGTTTTTAAAAACATCAAATACTTTAGAACATTATTATAAATTAAGGTACCTGTGTAAAGATTTAACACGCAAGCCATACAGAATGAGTTGCCAGGGATAACTTACGATCTGAAAAGGGTCAAAATTACAAATAGAAGTACAATATAAATAAATAAAAAGGGATTCGTAAAGTAAAATAGAGCAGGGGCTATTACAGCTGATCAAAAGAAAAGAATTTTCAAAAAGGGGGCGAAAGTTATCATTATTGATCAGCTGTAATAACCCCCGCTCTATTTTACTTTACGAATCCCTTTTTATTTATTTATATCGTACTTCTATTTGTAATTTTGACTTGTTCAGGTCTTAAGTTACACCTGGCAACTCATTCTCGCTGCCATGCGTGTTAAACCTTTACACAGTTACCATAATTTATAATAATGTTCTAAAGTATTTGATGTTTTTAAAAACAGTTTTTTAAAAAATGTTTATCTTTGAGATTCATAAATTACATAATTTTAAATCGGTTTTATAATTCACAATTTTGTATGGATGGAAATTTTCGTAATATGCAAATTTTGCTTGATGGCATTGGAATGTATTTAGTCATTATGACATCTGTTCTGATTCTATCGCCACTGAGGAAGAGTATGAAAGTGTTTGAAAGTGCTTTGGCTTAAAATTATTTATTTGTTGTACGTCTGTAGGATGGTATTTTAATAAAGTGACCTGTGAATCTGGTTTTTAAGATTTGTGATTTAATTAGTTGATTCAGTGATTTGAAGTTTGACGTGTCTGCCACTAATGGTACAAATAAACAAGTATACAAACAAACTGAGTGATTATAGATTTAAATCCATAATCACTCAATTAATAAACACAATAGTTTTATGCTCCTCTGATTGCTCACTAAGTGTGCTAAAATCTGAAAACCTCTACAATGTTAGGAGTGCAATTGAAAGTTATGCTAAATTGGCAATTAATATCATCATAAAGTGGCAATTATCCAAGTTCCTTGGATGAAAATTTCAAGTGGAACTCAGGAAAAATCTTTTTAAAATTCTAGTAAATTAACTAATACATAATTAATTAGATACATAATTTTTTTAAAAAAAGATTGTGAAATAATACAGTTTGATACTGGTAAATTATAAAAATTGGACTATTAATGGATTTATTATGTTTGAATTTTAAAATCATTTATATTTTTCCATTTAAATTCCCTGACATTGGGGGATTTGTGCTACAGATTCCATTCAAAGTTCATTGAAATAAATTTTCCTCTTTTAATCTCTGAGTTAATATTTTCAATTGCTAAGGAATCAATTAGCATGAAAATAGCTCTAAATTTTATTTAAACATTAAAGAATTAAAACCTATTATTAATTTTTTTATTTTTACTTACATAACTTTCATTACAAGATCCATGTCTCTCAGTTAAAAGCTGAATTTTTGATAATTGTTAATTTTTAGGTTCCTCCCAAAACATTTTTAACTTCATAGTTTCTAGAAACCTTTGCTTGGAATAAGTTCTTGGCAATGTGTTTTAAGATTTCTAATAGATGGCTGAGCTGTTTAGCATGATTTAATGGAATTTTAATGCATAATTTGAATGTAAACTTTGATGAAAACATTTCGGTGATACATGTTTGTGTCAAAAATTAGCAAAATATCAAAAAGTAGATTTTTTTGCACACCAATTCAAGTAAACAATGCAGCCAGATTATTTCTAATGTATAATGTGCAAATATTGGTAATTATTCTGCAAAAATATTTTTTTTTTAAATGAAATTCCACTGTGGGTGTAAATTTTTAGAGATAACTTTAGCACAGCTTTCCTGTAAATGGATTAACCTCATTTTGACAATAACATCATTCAAGATTGATCTTTTCAGAATTTCTTAAAATTCTAATAATTTAACACACACATACACACACACATATATATATATAATTATGAAATAAATTATTCATGTCACCTGTACAGTACGGCATCGCTGAAATGACTTTATATGAGAGGGCTAATAAATCAGTATTATTATAACGTTGCAATACATATCGAATCGTTGAAAAATAACTTTTATTTTGTTGCACCACAAATGAACTAAAATATTTTATAAGAGATGGTAAAAATTCTTTAACACATAACATTACAGCTTAAACCGTAGAATATAGTCACTATCACTCCTGCACAGTTTTCACCAGGTAGGATTGTCCATAGAGAGGGGGGGGGGGGGTATAGGTACCACTCAAGTGTGAAGAGGGGCAGACATCCAATATGTTTTTGTAGGGGATCAAAAATTCACAAAAAATTGAAAATCAAATATGAAAGAGGGAGCCCCAGGCTGTTTTAGAAGGGTGCAGTGCCCTGGCTGTCCTTTTGTTTTGAGAACAGTGTCTTGCAAGCCCTTTTGTGATGAGGAAAGAATACTGGAATACTGTCGCATAACTCCAGGGTTCCACATAACACACTGATATAGATTATTAATAAAACTGTTTACAAATATTACCTTTTCTTTTCGACTTCTTGTGTTACTTTCACCAAATTGGGATTTGTCATCTAAGTGAATATGATCCACTTTGGACACAACATGTGAAATATCATCATTCTTCTTCTTGGTATCCTTTGATGACCTTGTATGAATACGAGATGTGGTGTAGTTATTATTTTTGCAGTTAGCTTTATCTGCGCGGAAGATGTTTCCTTGATAACATAACAAACCTTGTTTTCTAAAAAAAAAAAAAAACCATTAGTATTTTAAACTAGCTGTATCAGGGTTCTTGCACATTTTTCATTAAAAATATGAAGCACTTTTAAGGCATTGTTTAAAGATTATAGAAAAAAATTTGAAGTATTATGAAAAAAGTATATTATATTAATGAATTATAAAGTTTTATCAAACTTCACATAATATCATATCAGTTGATTTTAACACTATAGCAAAAATCTCTAGGACATAAAAATTTCTTCTGGCAGACTTTTGACAATAATTTATGTGAAAGATCACAAGTATGAAAAGGTAATCTTTTCAAATAGATCACAAAAGTCATTTTATTAAAAACATCCTTCAGATGTGCATACAATTTTTTAAAAAAGCCAGAGGGCTTTCGGGTATTATCATACCCTTCCTCAGTGGCATTAAAATAAGAAAAATTGCCAACATGCTTAAATACAATTTACTATAGGCAAGCTGAATTTGCATGATGCAAAATTGACATTATGTTTTGTGGTAATGTCAATTACCACATGAGACTTTTAATGACATGAGACTTTTAAAAATGAATAATAACAAGAAAGATCAATCATGCATAAGCATTGATTATGAAACACTTTCCAACTGAAATGTAATTTCATTTAAAAATTTCTAAAATGTGATTCATTCAGTGGTAATATCTTTTACATTATCACAGTACTACAGTAATTTATTATACTTAAATATTTAAAACTGTATCGAAATATAAATCATCTGATTCTTTACGCAAAATCAATGAATATTTCATTCATATAACTTGTATTCCAGACTCCAGAGCTAAATAATTTTGTGTGAAAAAAATTCAGCAATTCTTATGTAATTCATCTTACAATCGCTTGAGATATTTGCATTCTGCATATGTTAAAATTAGGCTTCCTTGAAGAAATAATAAAAGTTTAGGGATCATTTAAAATCACAACTATTGTAATTGCATAGGCACGGAATTTAGATACACAGATAATACACAGATAATATATATGTGTATGTGTATGTACTCAAAGTATTGGAATCGTGCCGAAGATCGGAACTCGAATTTTCAAAGGATCTACACGTTTTGGGACTTCTAGAACACGAAAAAACTACTTTTAGGAAGACGTCTGTGTGTGTAAGGGTGTATCTGTGTATGTTTCTGTGTGTCTGTGTGGATATTACATCCACTCTAATTGAAAAACTAATGGACCGAATTTCATACAATTTGGTAGGTATGTTTTTTGTGGGAAATCCTGATGTTCATTAGATTATAGTACGATTCGTAATAAAAGAATCTGCCTTCTTTGCGAAATGGCCGCAGAAATTGCCTTTATCCACTCTAGCTAAAAACTAATGAACCAAATTTAACAAAATTTGGAGTATAATATTTCAATAACCTACAAGTGATTTATATACCAAATTTAACAAAATTTTGTATATAAATCATTTGTAGGTTATTCTACTACGATTCGGGAAAAAGGAACGGGCTATTTTTGCGAAATGGCCAGCAAAAATCGTTATATATAAAAATAAAAGACTACGTGTGCTCAATTATATCAATTAAATTCCTATTTTATATGTGATTTTTGACAACAAAAAGAATAAGACTAACCCCATTACTCTAGGACTAGCCGTTCTTGAGATATTCTAGTTTTTTCGCGTTTTCGCTACGCCACCTCTGACAATAAGTCCAGCTATCAAATGAGAACCAAATTTAAGTTTAACGTGTAAATTCAATGTCATTTAAAATACTTATGTTGTGCAGATAAACTCAAATTATCATTGAATAAATAAAGAGAACGAATATGAGTCTGCAGAGAAAGACATGTGCTGTCCACATCAGAATTTTTAACAATATTACACCAATGATTTATAGAAGTGAACGGGGATTATTTTCAGGCCATTTCGAAAAAAATGTATGATCTATATTTAAAGATCCATCAAATTTTTGTCGAATAAAATGTTCAACAAATTTAAGCTGTGTACCAAATTTTAACTCTCTAGGACGTAGTAAAGTGCATTTAAAATGCCATCAATTAAATTTATCATGAAGAGTTATATAAAATTTTAAAAAAATGAAAAATTGTTATCTACCAAATTTATTTTAAAATATGAAGCCACTCCCATATGCAAAACGTTTAAACAAATGGAGAGATATTTATTATATAATATCTCTCTCTTTTCTTTCTGGAAGATATCCCAAAGTCAGAATTTAATTGAATTTGTTTTTTTCCCTATATTAAATAATTTTTTTAATTAAAAAACTACTTAACATATTTTACTGAATTTTTTTTTATATATTCTATGGGATAATGTGAATATTTCCTAAAAATTTCGAAGCAATTCGTGAATTTTAAATTTACTTAAAAAATGTTTGAAAAATTAGGTCCCATAGGGTTCAATGTATTTCATTTTTTCAACCCGGGGTCAATAAAAAACTAATTGGGTGATATTATTTATTTATATTCCCATAGGTCCTACAGACCGTCTGAACAACATACTAAAATTTCATTTTGATAAACTCATTTTTACGGCAGTTATCGTGCTAACGGACAGACAGACAGACAGACAGACAGACATACAGACAGAATGAACAAAGTCATAAACACTTTTCAACTTTGTTGTAAAGTGTTAAAAACGGAAGAAAGTTTTTCTGATCAGAAGATCACATGGTTATGGATATAATTGCAAACTAAAATGAAGTAAATGTTAAACAAAAAACAGCCACAATGTTAAACAGCCTTGTAGTTTTTCAGGTATACCCTGATTATGGGTGCTGCAGTAAATTGTTATTACTATTTGACTCTAGGATTGAATCATCACCAGAGTCTAATAACAGTCTGTCTGTTTTCACCAGGACAGTAGAAGAAACTGGAAAAAACAGGAACCAAAATACATGAAACACCTTGACCCCTTTTCCACATAATGATAGGAAACATTGTTCTGGCAATTTACAACCTGATCATCCCTCCTGGACGAGAGACATTTTTTCCTACTTTAATTCTAATTCCTGAACAGTGATATCTGTAAGAAAATCTGTAATATTAGCCCTTTGATACAAATTTAAACAGTTTTAAAGTCCTTAAAAATTCAAAATTAGGAATTAAACAACTTTTAAGGACTGCAAGCCTCTTGTGTTCCTCGTGTAGGGGCAGGTTGTAGAATAACCCTACCACCCCCCTGTGTTTCGTAGAAGGCGAAAAATGGGGTCCCAGTGCCTGAGGGGATAGCCAGGTATCCTGCCCCTGGGGATTATATCAGGGGACTGGTCCTCCAGGTTGGGGGTTGGGTGTGGGGCTAACAACTCCACCCCGGAAAAAAAAAATTCTTGTTACGAAACCTTAAAGGAGGTCTTGGCCCTACATGGGCTGTAGTACCATGATGATGATGAAGCCTCTTGTGCATCCTGTAGAGAGCTGCTAATTATCAAAATTTATTAATAATTTCATGAAATCAATTCACCGAATTCATTAAAAGACATACCCAATCAAAAGTGCCATCTGTTTGCAAAATAATATCTAAAGTTCCTGATTAAAAGGCTTCATTTATATCAAATAAGCTCAATAAAAAAAACCATTTCTTTGTCAAAAAACTATGCAACACCAACATGAATTTATTTCCTGATGCAGTCCCTCTTCAAAAACTGTAAGTAAATATGCATGGATTTGTGAGCTGTACTGTATATTTTAAATAATACGAACTGCAGTACCCGCAGCTAGCAGTCACTAAATATAGCAACAAGTTTCTATAGCAATCTGAATTTTAGCAAGTTCTACACCTGTTGAAAAGCAATAAAAGTGAGTTAAAAAGCTAAGAGGGATCATTGGAGTCGGGATTTAATTCATACATTTAATGAAATGTAATAGTAAATGCTGATACACATAAGTGTAATAAATCTTGCAAAATCATCCAAACCCATAAAGCAATTAAAATCATGATTGCATTGGAATTTGTGAAAAGCAGGTAAATTCATTTTAGACAAGTGACATAAAGATATATATCTAGGTCACATGTAATGATGGTGCAGAGACTATATCTACAAGTAAAACCAAAATCACTCAATTCGACAACCAACAATGCCATTACAATACTATTTCCCATCAATAGTCTTTCTAATCCATAAATTAACTCGGCAAAATCTGTCTGCAGCCTAAACTTCTTGTTAAAAGTCCTTGAATTGCCAACCCCCATCATTCAAAAGCTACAATTGCCTATACTTAATTAGAAAAATTAAAAGTAATAAGTTTATTATAATGATAACAGCAATTGGACAAATTATGTTTATGACCTTTTACATTTTGGAAGCCTGAAAAAACAAAAACGATATCAAAAATTGTGAGTGGAGCACATTACTTTGTTTAGTCTGTGGGATTTGTCTGTTGTAGGAAGGGAGAAACTTACAGAAAGGGGGTCTCTGTTTATTACGATCATGTAATAAACAGAGGCAGTTTCAAAATACATGGAAAAAAGTCTTGAAGAAGAGTGATGAAACTTATGAGTGTTGAATTACTAACACAAGACTAACTTAGAAGTGAGTAGGCACATCAATATATAACCTTATGATATATTGATATTTCATTTTGATCATTATACTTATATGCGATACTTATTGTGTATTGGAACAGCAGCTTTCAATACATTTCATATTAATGATTTTTTCCAATTTATGATGATATTTCTCTTTCAACATACAGCAAAATTAAGTAATAAGTTTGTTATAATGATAAAAGTAATTTAATAAATCACAGTTTGAAAAATACTGGGTGCCAAAATACCATGGCAACTAAAGACTCAGAGCTGGTGACCTTAATTTCAGCCCACAGTTGACAATACTATACCAACACCTAAATAGAGAAAAAAATTAAATAGATCCTTCAAATAGTAGCTCATAATCATGCATTCTCTCTGCCCTGCACCGAACTATGGTGGAGTGCAAATTTGGGATATTATTGATCAGTGCCACTGCGAAGAAAGGAAAATGATGAGAACTTGTTTCTCCCTCTCTTGGCACGGATAGGACTAGTTCATTTCAATTGAAGTAGAGAGTTAATGGATTAGCACATTGGCAAAGAGAGAGAGAGAGTTCAGCTTTTACCTATCCTAATCGATCCAAAATGAAATATGCTCGATTGACTAATTGTATTACAGGATAAGGGATTAAAGGTTTTTCATTAAAGGATAATGAGGCTATGGAAAGCAATGCAGCTGCTGGTGATTTTAATAATTCTGTCATCCTTGAATAATATGGTAACAATTTTAACTCTTGTAAAGAAATAATTTCTCACATATTATGTACAATTCAGGAAGATTTATTAGCAGAATTGAAACAGTTTAGGTTCCAAAGCAGTTTGTTAGATGATTCAATTGATAAATCTGATTAAGAGCAACTTGTTGTTTGCGTAAGGTACCTAAAAGATAATGTGATTAAAGAAATTTTCTTAGGCATAATTAATTGAACTTAAAGTGGTACACGTTAATTTTATTTACATACTCAAAGGCATATGCTAGAAATAGCTGGTCTAGAAATGCTTCTAGAGCCCAATTCGTCACTCATTGCCATTGGAATAAATGAAATAGCAGCAATGGTGGTAAGAGAAAATGACCTAGTAACAAAATTAGAGAGTACATTAAGTATGGAACACTTAATTTCAATTCATTGTGTTGCTCACAGACTGAATTTGGCTGCAGTAAGTTCAATTAAAGGTACAAAATACCTTTCAAACATTGACAGTGTACAAAAACAACTTTATAAGTTATATCAGAATTCATCTAAAAAATTAAAACAGCTTAAAAAATGGCAGAAATTTTGAAAACCGAAATTTTAAAATATCAGTTATGACGATATCGTCATAATGTTAGATTTTTAAAAATACACTGTGCTGTGTTTCTGGTGCTTAAGTTTTCCAGCCTGGCTTCTAACATTTCAATCCCTGTGATAATTTTTCAATCCCTGTCATAAATTATCTATCTGCTAAAGTGTATTTTTGAAATGCTAAAATGATAGTAGTTATAAAAATTATATCAAAAATCATGTTCAAAATAGTTTGATTAAATACAGAGATTGTTTCTAAGTTAATGGAATGATTTTATGAAATTCTGCATAAGAGTTATGCATTCATATTAATCTAGCAATTTATATACATGGTGTCTAGAAAAATCCGTAGTATCAGGAGAAATTTCTCCAGAATGAAGGGAGTTAGTCTTATTTTTTTAATGCAGTTGCATAAGAAGCCTCTATTGTGCTATATGACAAGACAACTTTCAGGGGGCTAACCCCTCTTTTTACAGGAGGGGGGGGGGAGATGCCATCCCCTTTTAGAGATAGAGAAAAAAAATCAATTACAAAGTTGTAAAGCACTATCAAATTGGTACAAAAATATGTTTGTCTGACAGAAAAGGCTGAAAAGAATCCTGAAAATTAGAGAATACACTCTAAATCCCTCAAAATAAAACAACATTAATATACTCAGATGATTGGGATGCCTTGTATTGGGAAACACTATGCATATAATCGTTCAGCTGCACTGGCATTCTGATTACACTCTCCAAAAATAAGGATCATTTCACAGTATTCTTCATTAGTAAACATAATAGACATGGCTCATAAAATTAAAACAAAAATAAGATGAAGTGACAAACACATAACATAAGGATACAACACTGCAGATGGAATGTTCATTCAACCTCTGATTAGTTTATGTTTCTGGCTTCGATTTTTAGTGATATTTACCAACAAATCATTTGTCAAATAAAAAAGTTAGCATTTAAACTAAATTTATTAAATCATTTGTTATACAACTCTCACCAGACGATTTTGCAATTTACAGAATCAAATGTTTTTAGAAATATCTTTTCGGACAATTACTTGCAACTTTTTCTGTCAGACAAACACATTTTGTAATTTATCAATGCTCTGCAACTTTGGAATTGACTATTTTCTTCATCTCTAAAAGGGAGTGCAATAGTCTCTGCCTCCCCTCTAATAAAAAGAAAGTTATCCCCTTGAATACTGTTGCATCGTGTAGCAACATAGGGGGGGGGGGGGGTTCTATGCAGCTGCATAAAAAAATAAAAGTAATAACTATCTTCATTCTCAAGCAATTTCCCATGTTATGGATTTTCTGAGACACCCAATATTACTGTATTTCTAGATAATTGAGAATTTAGTGTTTGATAAACTGGATAATACTGTATTTACACTAGTATCCTTAATCTAATTTTGTTATAATCCGGTTCATGTTATCATTATTATGCTCTTGAATTATGCTATAACTATCTATTATTTAATTTTGACATAGTTTGTTAAAATAAAAATTATAAATTACTTTCTAAGTAATTCTTTACATAAAACTTTAAAATTGTCAAATGAAAGATTCAGAAAATATAACTAATTAACTAGGTTAGAATATTGATAACATCAATATGTTACAGTATGAATACAATGAGAAGCGAGCAACATAAGTGTGTTCATTATCATTTTCAGTGTGTTCATTATCAGTTTCATCATTCTTAACTCGACAGCTGACCTTCCTCTGAAGACTACTCCAGACATTTCTATTCATTGTCCATTTCTATAAATGAGTAAATATGGTGCATTTTTTACACACCTTATTTCGGCCACACATCAAACTGCCGTTAACCTCAGAGTTGGCTGTGTTGTCTGGGCCTTCAACACCTTATTTACTTTAAGCTGGCCACACACTAAGCTACCATTAGCCCTAGGGTTGGTCGTGTGGTCTGGGTCTTCAACACCCTAAATAGCTATTCACATCCTCGGATGAGTAGGGCGACCTGGGCCTTCAACACCATATTTACTCACTTATAAGTTGGTACTTGTGGTTTCACATTGAAAAATGTGTTCCTAAAAGATGATATTGTAGAACTCTTTTAAATACTTTTCCCTTTAAAACATCCAAGAATAGCTAAAACACAATCAATTAAAATGCCAAATAAATAAAAAAAATAAAAAATTTTTTTTTTTTAAATGATATTTAATTTTAGTAAATGTAAAATTTGGTTTTTAAATTTAGACCTAGCTTAGGTTTAGCTCAATTTAAATTTTCTTGGATCAAATGAGTCCAGAAAATAATTCAATAATGAAACTATACCATCTATACAAACAACTACATATTGTTAAGTTTGTAAAAATACAAAGAATGAAATTGGTTGGCCATATAATTCAAACACACAATGAAAAAGAACACACAAGTAATTTTTTGTCCAAGCCTACAGGAAAGTGCCTAGAAGAAGGCTAAAATTAAGATAGACTGACTGTATTAATAAGGTCATTAATGTTTTAAACAGTAGGAATTGGAGACCTCATGCTAGGACATGATAGAATAGACTCATTGAGAAGGACAGGGCCCACATTGGGCTGTCGAATTATTCATAAATTATTCAGCATGAATTGAAGCATACTTTTAAATGAAGTAAATAAAAAAAAAATGTAAACTATCAAGAATAAAATCCGAAACTTACTCTTCCAGCCAGTGCTGTTGGTGACCAATAATTGAACCCGGCCGGCATATTCTTATCCAAGCAATAGCTTCAGCAGCAGTAAAATGATTATGCTTCATAATATAACATGCGATAAGAGTCCCAGTTCGTCCTAATCCAGCTACAGAAACATTTTAAACATTCAATTTCATAGAATATGTCTTCAGATACATAAACAGACATAGTGAATTTTATTAAAAGTAGTAGGACACAGAAATTTTAACCTCTCTAATCAAAAGCACCCATTTTTATAAATCATTATTCTATATTCATTTCTCAGACCATGTGCTCTTACAAAGCCTAATAATGCCCAGAAAATTTTTATTTTCCCTGCAATACATGGTAATGTATAGGGAAAGTATTGGAATTGTGCCGAAAATCGCCACTTGAAATTTCGACGTATGTACATATTCTGGGACCTCTAGAACACGAAAAAACTAATTTTAGCATGATGTCTGCATGTAGGTCTGTCTGTGCAGATTTTGTATCCACTCTAACTGAAAAACTAATTGGCAGAATTTTATAAAATTTGATAGGTAAGTCCCTTGTACTGATTAAATTTTGGTATGATTCGAGATAAAAGAACATGCTTTTTTTTACGAAATGGTCTGCAAAAATTGCCTGTATCCATGCCTGCTGAAAAAACTAATAGACCAAATTTCACAAAATTTGGTAGATTGGGGTCGTAGGTTAACCTGGTGCTGATTAGATATTGATATGATTAATAAAAAAATAAAAAATAAAAACCCTGCCTTTTTTTTGTGTGAAATGGCCTGAAAAAATCATTAAATCTAAAAATAAAAGACTACGTAAGCTCAAATATATCAATTAAATGCTTATTGTATATGTAATTTTTGATGGCGAAAAGAATACTACCACCTCCATTACTCTAGGACTAGCCATTCTTAAGATATTTTAGTTTTTTTTTTTTTGTATTTTTTCTATGACACCTTTGAAAATAAGTCATTACCATATGAAAATGAAAATTGAATTAAAAGTGCAAATTCACTGTAATTTAAAATAATTATGGCTGTTATTTTATGCAATTAAACTCAATTTAATGAATTATTGAAGAAATAAAGAGAATGTGTATATAAGTTTGCAGGGAAAATCATGTGCTGCCCACATCAGATTTTTTTTCTATACCGCTGAACCAGCCCATGCAAAACATTTCTTTAATTTGGTCTCACCTCTGTTATAGTCTAAATTCTTTAGACAGTCAAAGTAAACTCTATAAAATATGCTTATCACATACCATTTCTCATCATTAGCCCTTTCTAATCAGTAAACTATCTCTGTGCATATCTAAGTATGCCTAGCTCTAGCAATAAGCAGCACGATAAAGTTACAGGAATCAAGAGTGATGCTGCGGGGGGGGGGGGGTCGCTGCAATGCAATACTGCCCACTTCTAAGTATGTATAAAAACAGAAGCAACGTGATAAAATAGAAACAGTTATGGGATTTATTTGTTACAAAACACTACACTAAAAACAAAAATATTGCACAAAATAACCGTATTTTGTAAAGTTGTAATAAATCTCGCGGGCCGCAAAATTATTCAAGGCGGGCTGCGGGTTGGCAACCCCTGGTCTAATGCTTATTAAGACACTGCTTTCTAATGCATTTTGGTTTTATTAATCTTTCATTCTTGTTTGGGATGTTTCATTAGCTTGTACATATTTTATAGCAATTAAATTTTTTTGGTTTTATGAGACATATGGAAGCATAATCTAGTACAGAACAGTAGTTTGAACAGTAATTATTGAAAACTGTGCAAAAATCAATAAATTATGGTTCTTGCACATTTTTCATTAAAAAAAATTAAGCCCTTTTAAGAATTCTAGAAAAAGAATTAAAAACTGTGAAAAAAATAGGTTTAATGCTTTATGAAGTTTTATCAAATTTCACATACTATAATGTCACTTAATTTCAATACTATATCAGAAATCTCAAGGAAAACTGCCACCACTGAAAAAAATTTCTTTAAATTTGAACAAAATTGACATATTTTGAATCTTACTCATCTGAAAATATTTGGCAGACTTTTGATGATATTTTATGCAAAAGATCACAAGAAAGAAAAATCAATGGTGGCTCCAGTCCGATGGAGATGAAATGGTTTTACATAAATAACATTTTGCAAAATAAAACGCCAATCAAGTTCAATAAGTTTATTTGACTTCCATTCAGACTCATTTATTTCCTTTAGAGGCTCTTAAAGCACTACAGGTTACTTGCTAACTGTTAATAGCACATATAGTTTATGCCCCAATTCCATCTGGATACTACAAACATAGACTTCGTGCCAAAATATCAAATTTTACTAACTTGATTGGCAGCATATAAATTGAACTTATACAATATATCTGGCAAGATTTTACATTAAAGTTAATCTATGAACTTGCCTGGTGGCACTTAAATATGTAATTGAATACATATATTTCCATCTACTCTGTTTAAACCTCATCAATCACAAAACATCTTTAGAATCCCTAAGTTCATTTAACTTCCCAATTTTTTTAAAACAAAACAAAATACTCCATGCTTGTGTACCAATATTTCACCAAGAAGTAAGTAAACACATTGAGCTGCAACACTTGTGATATTTTAAATATCACAGCCTTCCCACACATTGGAAAACCCAAGTTAATATATTAAATTATCAAAATTATAACCACTATACTTCGAAAAGTAAGAGTTCAATCCAAAATCCAATCATATGCACTTATAGGGCTTTCAAAGAGCTACAAAGTCTTGCTTATTGTTCATCGCTAGCATTTTGCGTTTTTGAGATATAAGCATTGCAAATATTAAAGTTTAAAAAGAAAAAGATCCTAAATCCAATTATATATACAGTACAACCTCGAAAATCCGGCCATCCAAAATCCGGACATTTCCCAAATTTTCGGGGACAAGTGTTTGTCGCTTTGACAATTTCAGAACACAGCTTTTTTTGCATTAATGAAAATATTTTTGCAGTATTGACACCTAAATAACACTATGTAATTCTGACTTTTCCAGAAAAAGATTTTTAAATTTTTTAGCATGAAAACTAACAGTTACCGCAATTGGACCTAATACCTAAATAAATAGACCCTCATTATATCAATCTTCCCCAAAGATAAGCAAAATTAAATACATTAAAATTAAATCAAACACTACCTATAAAACATTTTACAATTTATATTTAGGTTCAAAACTGACTAGCATCTTTTTTTTTACTTGATAGATGAAAACAAAACAGGAAAACAGCAAACCTTCCTTACCTTTACAATGAACAGCTATGGCTCCTTTCGCATTCTCTGAGATTTCTAAAAACTCCTCCATTATTTTATCACTGGGTGTACTCCCATCAGCAAAAAACAAATCGCGGTGATCAAATCCATGATTGGAAAATCTGTTAGCATCATATACTTTCTTATTTAACCGTACTATGGTTGTGACATTATATTTCCGGAAATATGGGAAGTATGACTCTGGAGAATGCAATGGATAGCCTAAAGGAATAATAATAATAATAATAATAATAATAATAATAATAAATAATAATTAAAAAAAAAGATTCATTTTATGAAGTAGACTAAACTTTATACTAATGTGATTATGTGTGAAAACATATCACATTATGCTAATACTTTTTAGGAAGTAGGTGCAATGAGAAATTGTTTTAAGTGCAACTGTCTAGGATAAGGGTTTGTAACTTTTAATCATTCAAGAACACCCATATACTAAAAACTAGATATCATGCCTGCCATATGCAGAATGTATAAAGTAGTAAACAGGATTTAATCTGTCTGCTGGCAAAAATATATCTTAGAGCAGCATTGCTGTTATTAAATTAGCATAAAACCAATTGCATTATAACAAAAAGCTACATCATTTTTACAGAATTTTTTAATAATTCATTTTTCTAAATTATTTTCGTAAACCTGTAATACATTCTGCACAATTATAGCGTATTAATAGATATGTACATTTTTCAGAAAATTTTCAGGAGAAATTTTCCACAGCGAAAAATTTTTGAAATTACTCTCAAATATTATATATAAACTCCAATAACTTTTTTAAAATATTTATTTTTGTATTGTAGCTATAGTAATACATATATTAAATAACATGGCCAAAAAAATGCTTATATTTAGAATTATATAAAAAAATCTATACATAACAAAGTCTTATACCTGATGCTAGCCCATGCAATTTAATATTTTCATTAAGTAGGGGAGACCGGGGTACAGTGGGACAATTTTTACTTATTTGGTAATACTTTTTCCATTTTCAATATTAGAAATTCAACACATATGCAATACAATAGTACTACTTTTTAACTTCCATTGTTAAATTTTTCATATTTTTTTCACAAGTTTTTCTTTATAAAAATATCATATTTCCTAAGGTATGTAATTCGTCCCAGTGTACCCCGGACCGGGGTACACTGGGACATTGAATAGGGTACAATGGGACACAAAAATAAACACATATATTTGTATGATGATACATTACACTTTCATTCTCATAATTTGTATGGGTTGCGGTTAACAGTTGAATAACAGAATATCAATGTCCTTTCGTTCCTCCATGACATACGGGTTTCGGCAATTTCATTTCGATGTGACTATGAAGAGCTGAATATGTTGCCTCATCATCAAAAACAAAATTATATCCTGGTAAAAGTCTTCTCATATACTTCACTTCATAGTCAATTTCACTTTTTTGTATCACTTCCGCAACATAATAGCTAAAGGTTGCTTTTTTGTTCCCGCACACTGACCAACACGAAATCTCCAATATCAATAGTATCACCATCTTCATTCTCTGCCTCAAAACTGCTATCGCTTTCAGATTCTTTCCATTCTTCCTATTCTGAGGAACTGTTTTGCCAAATTTTTCTATTAATTTTTCTTTTGTTCTTTGATTTGAGATCTTTTGAAGCTTTTTTCTTTTTAGGCTGATTTTTATTTTCTAATCTTTTTAAATTTTCCTGCTCTATTCTTTCCTTAATTGGTGTGTCTGTTAAGACTTCGGATTTTTTACTTTTTCGCATCTTTTTATGTATTTCAGTTGTATGATATTTTGGGAGAGGCCTTACAGTTTTAGGTGACAGAACAGTTTTTTCCACTATGTGTAGACCTACATAGCTTTTCACTGAAGGTGAATTTAAATAAGAGCAGCTTGCTTGTGGTTCCTCTGTAATAGGCCTAGATACATCAGCTTCAGTAAATTGTTGAAATTGAGTAGGACTGGGTTGTTCAGGTGTTGGGTTGTCAGTGACGCACACCTGTGGGACATCAGTTACACTTGCAGCCTCAAAGTCTGCAGCAGTGTAAGTATTGTTATTATACCAAAAAATACCTGTGACAGAAAAACCAGATAGGATGTTATTTGCACAAAAGGTATGTGGATACGCCTTTCCTACAATCTCTACTATTTCGTGAATTGTTATTCTTTCCCCCCTGATTATTAGTGTATGTAGTTTTCTTTTTGGATGTAGTTTTTTCTCCACAATATACCTATAGGCCTATAGCTTTGATGCAGTTCTAACAATATCAGGTTAACTCAAGTTGTTACATGCTTACACAACATAAAAGTAGTTTGAAAAGGTTATCCATAAGTAATAATTAATTGAAAAGCATAAATTCTAATAATTTTGTTTCAACTTCTGAGAATCTGAGGTATTTTTATGTTGAGTGACAGTGTCCCAGTGTGCCCCATCAAGGGTGTCCCACTGTACCCCAAGAGACACACACACAACAAAAGTTACAATTTATATATCATTAACAAATATAATGAAAAACCATCATACATATGCAATAAAAAAGATTTAACCTATGGATTAATGCAAAAATATTGATTATTGGATGACAATTTAGTGCACAAATACAAAAAAACAACACTTACGTAATTTTCCCAACTGATCAGATGAGAACAAAAATGGCTATTGCCTCCCTCCAAAACAAATGATGGCTGTGATCTGTTTGCACAGTGTTGCCACACAAGATGGCTTAATGTATCATATTTTTCCCTTTCTTAAATATTTTTACCCTAGTAAATAAATCAATTGTCCCACTGTGCCCCGTGACCCACTGTACCCCGGTCTCCCTTATATGTGCTTTTGAAAAGCTATAAAAATATCTCTATTTTATCTATAACAATAGAAAAAATATTTTTCTAAATCACAAATTTAAAACAATGCACAAAAGAAATAACAATTAAATGAAAACTAATATGTTTAAAAAATGCTTGCTGATCTGGGTTGGGAAAAAAATTGGCAGTGGCTCCATTCCGATGGTTTTACGAGAATAACATTCTTCTTTATGGGTGGTTTGTCTTCTTTAGCCATTTTTAAAATAGTTAAATATTAAAATATCGATATTAGAACCAACCACCTTTTCAAAATAGTTCAAATTAAAATATCGAAATTAGAATCACCTTTTCAAAATAGTTGAAAATATTAAAATATTAAAATTATAACCACTATATTTCAAAAACTAAGAACCTTATCCAATATAAATTACATATCTTATCTTTATATGGCTTTCAAAAGGCTACAAATTACTACTTGGAATTCATAGCCAGCACTTTTAGTTTTCGAGTTATAAGCATTATAAGCATTTTCAATCATCTTGAACTTGACAAGACGATTCTTCGAAAATTATAGAGTTTTGTAAGAAGAAATTATTAATTTAAAACTGGATTCCTTACTGAACATTTTTGTTGCTTACTATTTATATCTATTTTTTATATTTTAGATGATATTTTGAGTGAAAGTAAACAAAGTGAGAAGAAAACTCACTACGACAAAAAAGTTTTAATATTTTTTTAATGTTCAAAATATTAAAATATTAAAATTTTTTATTCATAAATAGAACTATATTTACAACAAAATAATTAAAATTATCTACATTTTTATTCATTAGATTTGGTGATATAAGCGTTCAAAGTGTTTACATTTTTTGTAATACTTTATTTCAGCCAGAGATACGATACCCCAACCACAGATGTTATTTGGATTACAAAAATGGTTTACCTCTTTTAAATAAAAAACCATGGTTTAAGTAAAACAAAAAAAATCATATTTTAAATCAATAGGGATTTACATCAGCCAACCTTGCTGCTGATAATTGAAAGAAAACTCTGAAGGATTCGTGTTTATGTCTTTTAGTATGTAATTTACCCCAATACTTTAAAAGGAACTCATTTGAAGTGTTATCGCTGTGTCTCAGGGATGAAAAAATTTCCTGACAAAAATATATATTTTCATTTAATTTGATCTAATTATGTGAAGGATGTATCATTTTCTAGCCATTATCAAAAGTATGCCGAATATGATGTAAAAGTGCATTACGAATAGAATGTATGTGATTTTTGACACTTTATATTGATAATAGGAATTTTTAATAATGTTAGCACTTCTGAGAAAACTGATAAGCAATATTGGGTTTTCATTTTATCTCTTTTGTGTGTGTGTGTGTATATTTATAAAAAAACTTTTGTAAAATTAAGCGTACCGTTTTAAATGGAACCAAGATTTTTTTATACCCACCATAAACCTATCACTTTCTGAAATAACTAATAATAATAATAATAAATTGTTCAGTTTATTATAAGAAATATATTAAATATAAAAAATATTAAAAAATGCTTATAACTAAACTTTTAAGAAAAATAATTATTATATACTATATCAAATTTTTTTTTAAAAATACGATAAAAAATCATAAGATAAAAAAGACAATTTGGTGGAACTTTAAAAACATATACGTAATGCTATTAAAACATGTTCTTTCAGCAGAATCACTTGCGAAAACATTCCATAATTTTATAAATTTTACAGAACTTAACACAGAAAGTGTCTTCTAAAAATTTCACCTTTTTTTTCCCTCAAAGTGAGTAAAATATCAATTGTACCATTCTTGTTCTTGTCTATCCTTTCCTTTTTCAAAATTAGAAAAACGAATGATCAAAAACTTCTTCCAAAGTTACTTGCTTTTCAAAAAGCAGCGTAGAGAGATTATTACATTTCATTTTCAAATTAATTAAAAAAAAGCAGAAAATTTTCTGACTCACATCTCTACTTAATACTTTGAGAATAACTCTTATAGAGATTAAAGGTAAAAGATACATTTTAAATTAAAAAGATACAAATTTTATACTTCCTTACCATTTTCACTTTTGGTTTTAGAGTGAGGGCCACAAAATGCTAAAAATTTGTTCGGAACAATCCAGTTCAGATCCCCACTTTGAACTTTCTGCAAAATAATACATTGATAAATTTTAGGCCTAAATGTAACAAATTTTACAAATATATATAGAATTAATAAACACAACCATCAATACATTCAAATGAAGACAAATAGGAGATTTCTATTTATTTTCAACTAACCTACACAACAGATTGAAAAAATTAAAAAGTCAGAAATTTATCCCAAATTCTTGAAACTTATCTGTCAGCAGTAAATAATTGAGAAAACTTACCTATTTATTTGCAGCTAGCTAATTTAATATAACACAAAAGGGTTGGATGTTTTGTTGTATTTCATAGCATTGAGTGACGTAAATAAAAGCAGAAAACTTAAATACAGTTATGATGCATTGCAGTGTGCAGTTATGATGCATTGCATTGCAGCCACTGATGCATTATAGTGTGTCAATTATCCGCAAAAATAAAAAAGATGTATAAAATTCTAAAGCACATTATCCTTCTGTGGGGCATGTGAAAATGTCCTGGTTTTTGCAAGACTTTTTGAAATATTTTAAATGCAATATTTGTAATATTCCAATTACCTTTGCATAGCTACCAACCTGAAGAAGAAGAAAATGGGAGCACTTGACACAGCATTCATATATCCATTATGATATTACATTTTGTTCACAAGACAACTGATGTCATAAAAGAAATGACATGCAAATTGTCATTAAACATACACAGTCATTTTTATTTATTATTCAACTGGTGAATATCATTTATGAAGCAAAATTACTTCATGTTTCAAACACATATTTATGAAAATTTTCAATTTCTCCTAAGTCTCTCTTTGTTGCCAAGAATATAAACTAAATTGCAAAAAATTATTTTTAAAGAAAATAGTTAATTGTTTTTAAACACAAATATAATGGTTCTGGTTCTCCAACTTCGCATTCAAAAATTTGAATGGATGGAAAATAATGTTTCATTAGCATTATTGTATGCAAAGTCAGAGTTTAAAAAACAATTTTTATTTCATGAAAATATTCATTAATAATAAAACATATTATGAAGAAATTAAAGTTCTGCTTTTATTAATTAAAATAATCTGATACAAAACATAGATAGAAATTGATGATTTCACATGATAATCTTGGCAATTATTTTCATTAGTACTGATGAAAATATCAAAGTATATTTATTACATTTTCCCATTTCAGCAATTTTTAGATTGGCAACACATTTTACGCAAAATAATCGCGACTGAAAACCTGCATAGTAGGGTGCATTTATTGCCAAAAATTAAAAATTTTGTAGGAGTATATATCAGCTGCTAAGTGAAAATAGTGCAAATTTACATCTTTCTAAGAATTTTTTGCTGTACAAACTGGAATTTTAGGCAGATTTTGACAAATTTTATAGAAAATGATCATGTTTGAAAATTGAAACAGTATGGTGAAATTTATGTCGAAAATACAACTTGCGTTGTAATTAATATCAGTTGTTAAGTGAAAAAGGCAAAAAGTATAATTTTGTGTATTGCTAAGAATTTTTTACTACGACAAATAGGAAATCCTGCTTGTGCTGCAGCCTAATGTGATAAACTTAATTTAGGGTAATAATTTCGCACACTCCTGCCAAAATAAAGATTACAGAGGCTTCAAACTGAAAAAAATGAGATTCAAAAACACTTTAATAACAAATAGTGAGAAGAGATTAATTCTGAAGCTTGTGAATGAGATATTTCGATTGTGCAATTGAAACAAAAAAAATGCATAAAAAAGAGGTCTATCTGTAAAATTAAGAAGAAATTCATAAAAGTTGGCAAGCACGCATTTGCTTTGAAAAATCAGATTTCATTCGGGAAAATTGGAGAAATTCCGTACAAAATTAGTACACCTTGAAGCTATGCCTATCAGTAAAACTTTTGAAAGAAATTACTGTGTATTTTATATATATGTATGTCTGTGAAATGTTTACTAACTTCTAGAATGAGTAGGAACTTGTAATTTGGTACATAGATGTCTCGAGTGATGTAACTGACCAGAAAATTCCAAACACTCAAAATTTCTCCATAAATGGTTAGGGGAGGCAGTTTTATTCCTCATATCTGGTTCATACTTGAATAAGTCTCAATGTTGCATAGGATATGAATAACCATTGTTGTTAAATAAAAGTTAATAAAGAATCCATTATTCAGCTTCACAATGCTACTATTTGTTTTACATATTTTAAAATTTTCAATTCATTATGCAGGGAGATCCAATTGTCCTCTCTGGGGACCAATTTGCGGCATTTCATTAAATTGCTCATATCTCAGCTTCTAATTATGATAGAACTTAGCTTTAAAGGCTATACTTCTAAGTTTGAGTTTGTGAATGTCATATATCTAAATTGCATGCTCCCCACATGCTCATTTAGAGCTATTATGCCTGTACAGTGGTCGCATAGCAGCAAATGCACCCTGTGTAGGCCAAAGTCATCTATTCCGAAGCATGTGTGCCTGTTCAGTTGGTGAATGACATATTACAACCATACATCGGGCATAGGGCAGATGTATGTGTGGTCACATAATGGGCAAATATGTGTTTACTTATTTAGGCTATATTACGCTCGTGCACTGCATTTTTTTAATCTATGCTGTATCGTTAAAGCATTGTTTGGTTTTTGATTCACTGTGTGTTTCCGTGTAATTTGAATCAGAGTTGTGAATCTTAAATCTGGGGCAACTATGGGTAATTGGTGCTAGATAATAATTATTAGCAAATAATTTTACGAAAATTCCAGATGAGCCAGAATTCTGAAAATTGCTTGCTGCAGATATAACTACAGGTACCATTGAAAAAATTCCAAAATGCCCACATATTTCCATATGGAAGATTTTAGGGGTCATTGTCTAGGTGTGTGTGTCGAGAAATTCTAAGTAACTTCTAAATGAGCTAGAATTTTAAAAATTGCTAAACATATAGCTCATGCGCTGAGTCCAGGGAAAAAAATTGAAATCCACCACATTCCTTCATAGGTTAGGGGTTTTTGTCCGTTATGTTAAGGGTTCTTTTTAGTATAACCAAACGAGAATGCCGTAAACTGCTACATATATAACTCACACTATATAGGCACTGAAACTACCTATATAAATTTAAAACACCCTAATTTCTTCATAAGGTTGTGTTAAAGATCCGCTAGGCTTATATTTTATTAACTATTGTTCCCATAAATTTTAGGCATTTCACTAATTTGATCACATCTCAGCTTTTAATTATGCTAGAGCTTAACTTTAAAGACTAATCATTTTTAGCTTGAACTTCCAAAAGCAACTTTTGGAAAGCAGTAGTCAGATTGCAAGTGACATGCAAACAAGGCATATAACACCCACTCAGAGGGTGTTACACAGGAGTGTGAGTTGGGTGGCACTTCCCGGCCGTCCAAACAGTTACCTTACACCTTTCTGGTAGGTCGGACGGTCTGGGTAACAACAACAACAACAGGAGTGTGAGTAATTTCGTTGAGGTCGAAGGCATTTTTATGCATTTATTTTGGGACTAAGAGATTGTCAGCATATTTCTTTCAGTATTTGATGCATGTGTTCATTTGTTACATATCTAGGATTTACAATGACCTATTTCTAATTAAATCGTGCATAGAACAGGCATTCTCTAATATAAAACAGGGATTGCACTCAACTTTTCCCCAAAAAGAGTAACAAAAACAGGAATTATAAAAAAAGTACGAAAAAGTAGGAATTTTAATTCCCACTCCATCATAATTAACGTCCCTCCCCATAAATATAATACTGAAATATGAATAACACAATCATACAGTGCTGTTGAAGCAGCAAAAATCCCATTTTGTGGGAGTTAGCAACAAAACTTAAAATTTGGAGTACAAAAATTTTAAATTTATAACAAGAAAATTTGCATATTGTATAACTACTTTATAAAAATAAAATCTTTCTGTAGTTTGTAGTAAGAAAATCAGCATTCTGAAAATTTCAGGAAAGAAAATATTTATATTTTTTATCTGATCAATACAGAAAATTTTTATATAGCTCACAAAAATCGGTACAGAGAGGAATGAATATGAAATGGGAGTATTAGTCATATTGTCAAAGGCACAGAAGTTGCATTAAGTAACAAATTATATCACAACAATAAATCTTCTCTGTTAACAAACATTATAAGTTAAAAAAATTAAATGGGTTAAATACATGCTGTGTTGTATAATTCATGCATAATTACATTGCTTAATATGTTGTGTGTTTTATGTGCTTCAAAGTTATCTAAATAATAGCAAGATTTGTTATTTCAAAAATACCAAAATTCATTGATTTTAAGAAAAAATGCTAAAATTCGAGAATTTTGTGAAAAAGCACAATAATTTGCATTTGAGATAGTGTGCTAAAACTCGAAATTTTCATAAAAGAGCTAGCTCTCTAATAATCCAGTCATTTTCTTTCCAGTGCAAATAGCACTAAAATTTGTGATTTTTGAGAAAGAATGCTAAAATGCACAATTTTTTTTAAATAGCTCTGAAATTTATGAATTTTTAGGAAAAAAATTTTAAAATTAGCAATTTTATTTATAAGTGCTAACATGCATGATTTTATTTAACAGTGCTAATATTACATTATTTTATCTAGAAGTACTAAAATATGCAATTTCATTCAAAAGCTTTAAAATACACGCTGTAATTTAAAAGTACTAAAATTTATGGTAATTTATTTAAAAGTGCTAAAAACAGGAAAAACTGTATTGAACTCGAATTTTAGCATCTTTTCTTTTAACATTGTGCATTTTTACGTTCTTTGAAAAATTAACTGGAGCGTGGCTTAAGTCGACTTTCTCATACCATAATCCATTTTTAAGTACCTTGTGGGTATGTTTGTTGGTTTTTTCAAATTTTACAAGAAAAATAAAAAATATATTTTGTTGGTCTAAATGATTACAATTATAGCATGTTACCCTTCCCTATAAAAGCCTTGAAAAATTTTTTCAATTGATACCATACTTGAAAACGTACAAAAATCGTACCACAGCTATTTTTCACAACAATGATTGAAACTATTAAGCCTCAAGATCATTGAGTCATAGATAACCCCTTTTATGCATAATTATGTCACATTTTGTCTTATGCTCCCAACTAGCACACTTACGTTTTTAATTCGGTGAAAAATCGGAACCCAGTTTCGTTTTTATTTCGTTGAATATGTAACGAAATAAAAACGAAAATATGTCTCGGCGCTTCCACTATTTTGCAACCAATTTTTAAAACGTTATTTTTTCGTTTTACACACATAACTTTTGTATGGAGATTTACACGATAACGATATGCATCGCAAAAAAACGAAAAAGTAACGGAACGGACGCAAAAGAAAAGAAGAAATAACGGAGCTGACGCAAAAGAAACGAGTATGTAACCAAAGTTAACGCAAATAAAGCCAATATGTAACGAAATATAGAAATGGAACGGATGCAAAACAAACGAAAATAAAACGGAACGGATGCAAAACAAACGAACATATAACGGAACGGACGCAAAACAAACGAAAATGTAACAAAAGTTAACGCAAATAAAGCGAATATGTAACCAAAATTAAGACATTAAAAGGACATATTTCCTCCAGTCTTTTGTTTCAGTTTGTTCATGCTAGCATATGGGGGGAGGGAATTAAACCTCGGGCTATGCCAGATTTGGGGATTTTTCGCTGTTATTTGCAAGGATAGATGTTGAGAAATTCGATAGAGTAACTAGATGCATTTCTAATATTTTTGAGCACTGCATCAATTCACAAAAATTTTAGAAACACTGCTCTAATTATTTTATCGATGTTTTAAAAAAGCATAAATTTTCTTTTTTTAGCATTTATGCTTTGCAAAGAACATAGGGGAAAATCCTGAAAACTAAATGATATTTAGTACTATTTTCCATATGCTAGCATGGAAAAACTGAAACCAGCAGTTGGAAGGAAAATATCCTCTTAATGTACGAGTAACATGGTAAACTGAGTAACGTAAATAAGCAAATATTTTTAAGCAAGAAACACCATTTAGAAGAATAACTTTTATGCTCTGTTAAATAATATTTCAAATTCTAGAAGAAAAAAAAATTCCACTAAAAATTACATTTAAAACGTTATTTATAAAATTATCTTGTGTTTCTTGTTGGAAAATATTTACATATTCTATTTGTTACTGAATTTTGCACATTATTTTTCAATTTCTCTGATTTGCTTCCTGGTGATTTAAGCCTTACCTTGTAGGAACATATATATTATTCCATGTTTTAAATTAAAAAATTATTCACATGCAATTTAATTAATATACTAGTGTTAACACTATTGACTTTTTCATATGAAGAAAAATCAATATATATATATATTTTTCTAAATTTAAAATTTTAGGAGTGTATAGGACCTTTCAATCTTATTAAATTACATTTACCTAACTAAAATCACTTCCAAGTAATAAGGAAAACTTTAGAAGTTGAATAATCATCACCCTTTGCTCTCCATGCCTGTCTTAAGCACGGATGTAAAGACTTGACCTCCCAAAACTACACCAGTATATGAATGTTTTAGTCTTTTTCTTGGTCCATTTTTAAAATCTACTTCTGAACTAGAAAGATTGTGGTTAGACGTTTTAGCTATCAATGCTATTGATATTTACTTCAATGTTAGACCTATATTTAGCCATGGAATCCTCAATATATAATCTTAACAGCAAAAGGCTAAATAAAAAAATATCAGTATCATTTTGACTTTATAAATAAGATAATTTTAAGTTGTATTTCATAAAAGATTCAGTAATTATCAAATAAAGACATTATAAATAGCTTTTTAAAAAGAAATGAGAGTAGTAACTTTAAGAATATTTTACAAATTATATTTATATTTTTTATTTACATGTAATTGAAATTTCTGATAACTGTCAATTGTCTATTTTAAACCATACAGAATATTTTGATTTGTCCACTAACGAGACTCAATTAAGAATCCTTTTGTCAGACATACACCCTATAAATAGCACAAGTTTTATCAGAAACAAATTATCTTGATTTTTCAGTTTATAATAGAGTAATATAAAATCAAATCTCTTGTTATATTGTCTATAATCTTGTATATTTACTTCGTATATAAAACAAGAAAGATCAATCATACATAAGCATTGATTATGAAACACTTTCCAACTGAAATGCAATTTCATTTAAAAATCTCTAAAATGTGATATATTCAGTGGTGATATCTTTTACATTATCACAGTACTACAGTAATTTATTATACTTAAATATTTAAAACTGTATCGAAATATAAATCATTTGATTCCCTATGCAAAATCAATGAATATTTCATTCATGTAACTTGCATTCCAGACTACAGAGCTAAATAAATTTGTGTGAAAAAAATTCAGCAATTCTTATGTAACTCACCTTACAACCGCTTGAGATATTTGCATTCTGCATAAGTTAAAATTAGGCTTCGTTGAAGAAATAATAAAAGTTTAGGGATCATTTAAAATCACAACTATTGTAATTGCGTAGGCACAGAATTTAGATACACAGATAATACAGATACACAGATAATATATGTGTGTGCGTATGTATGTATTCAAAGTATTGGAATCGTGCCGAAGATCGGAACTCGTTTTTTCGAAGGATCTACACGTTTTGGGACTTCCAGAACATGAAAAACTATTTTTAGGAAGACGTCTCTGTGTGTAAGGGTGTATCTGTGTGTGTGTGAGGATATTGCATCCACTCTAACTGAAAAACTAATGGACCGAATTTAATAAAATTTGGTAGGTAAGTTTTTTGTGGGAAATCCTGATGTTCATTTGATTATAGTACGATTCGTAATAAAAGAATCTGCTTTCTTTGCAAAATGGCCGGCAGAAATTGCATTTATCCACTCTGGCTAAAAACTAATGGACCAAATTTAACACAATTCGGTGTATAATATTTCAATAACCTGAAAGTAATTTATATACCAAATTTAACAAAATTTGTTATATAAATCACTTGTAGGTTATTCTACTACGATTCGGGAAAAAGGAACGGGCTGTTTTTGCAAAATGGCCCGCAAAAATTGTTAAATATAAAAATAAAAGACTACATGTGCTCAATTATATAAATTAAATTCCTATTTTATACGTGATTTTTGACAACAAAAAGAATAAGACAAACCCCATTACTCTAGGACTAGCCGTTCTTGAGATATTTTAGTTTTTTTTTTTCGTTTTCGCTACGCCACTTTTGACAATAAGTCCATCTATCAAATGAGAACCAAATTTAAGTTTAACGTGCAAATTCAACGTCATTTAAAATACTTATGGATGTTATTTTGTGCAGATAAACTCAAATTATTATTGAAGAAATAAAGAGAACGTGAATATGAGTCTGCAGAGAAAGACATGTGCTGTCCACATTAGAATTTTTAACAATATTACAACAATGATTTATAGAAGTGAACAGGGATTATTTGCAGGCCATTTCGAAAAAAATGTAGGATCTATATTTAAAGATCCACCAAATTATTGTAGAATAAAATGTTCTACAAATTTAAGCTGTGTACCAAATTTTAATTCTCTAGGACGTAGGAAAGTGCATTAAAAACGCCATCAAATAAGTATAACATGAAAAGTTATATAAAATTAAAAAAAAAATTGAAAAATTGTTATCTACCAAACTTATTTGTAAATGTGAAGCCTCTCTCATATACAAAATAATTAAACTCTTGGAAAGATATTTATTATATAATATATCTATTTTTTCTTTCTGGAGGATATCGCAAAAGTTAGAATTTAATTGAATTCGTTTTTCTCTCTATATTAAATAATTTTTAATTA
The DNA here is from genome assembly GCA_951213105.1 of Amaurobius ferox. NCBI lineage: Eukaryota > Metazoa > Arthropoda > Arachnida > Araneae > Amaurobiidae > Amaurobius > Amaurobius ferox. The sequence goes on along the minus strand of OX578135.1, from coordinate 82,305,178 downwards.
AAAAACTACCTAACATATTTTACTGAAATTTTTTTTATATATTTTATGAGATAATGTGAATATTTCCTAAAAATTTCAAAGCAATTTGTGAATTTTAAATGTGCTTAAAAAATGTTTGAAAAATTAGGTCCCATAGGGTTCAATGTATTTCATTTTTTCAACCCGCGTTCAATAAAAAACTAATTGGGTGATATGGTTTATTTATATTCCCATAGGTCCCACAGACCGTCTGAAAAACATACTAGAATTTCATTTTGATAAAGTCATTTTTTACGGCAGTTATCGTGCTAACGGACAGACAGAATGAACAAAGTCATAAACACTTTTCAACTATGTTGTAAAGTGTTAATGAGAAAAAACAATATACTCTGTAAATTAAAATACAGATTTTGTTCTCTGCTTAAAATGCTTACTTATGGAAACTTTATTCAAAATGACATAAAGTGATAATTACATAAACTCAATTTTGGATTAGAGGATTTATTTTCCATATATAAATTGTATTTTGGAATGATGTCATTTTTTTTTTGTGAATGCTAGCTCAATGGAACTTTTGGAGAAGTCAATATCATGAGATATTCCCAACTTTTTTTTATTCCAACAACTTAACCTGTACTGCTACCATACTGGGAACCATAAATTGTTAGGCTCATATTTTTTAGATATATTTTGTAAGAACATATTATACTCAATAGTTAAAGAACCTTGTTTATCTATGAGACATAGATATATTGAACGACTGCCTTAATTTAAGAAAGAATCTATGTATTTTATTCTCATCATGAAACAGCTTCAGAAAAAACAAAATTAACATTTTTATTAAAGCAATTCTTCAGGCATTAATGACTTTAATTTTTCACTCATGTATACATGTAATGTACATGAAAATTATAACAATTAATGTCAGAGATTTAAGGTAAAAATAATGTCTAGAACTTTAAGCAAACCTCTGAAACAGATACTTTATTTAAAAATATCACAAAACTTATACTAAAATTGAGAAACATCTAAAATATGTTTGAAAAAGAGAAATAACTTTTATTCAAAAATATACTTTAAGAGTAGCAAACCATATATTCTTTAGTTTTAAGGAATGATCAAAGAGTTTCAGTTTAGAATCTGTAAGTTCATATAGGTTAAAGATATTTAAAAGTAATTTCCATAGATTTTAAGATAACTGCCTCATTGACAAGTAAGGCTAGAGATGCCATTGCGATAAAAATCTGCTGTATTCAAAAATTTCAATACAGCATGCTTCATGTCATCATCCAACTAGAAGCAATGTCCTTTTCAACGAACTGAAGAAGTGAAAATTGCAAGGAGAGAGATCTGGACTATAAGTTGCTTCACTCAGTCTCCCTTAAAAGAGGGCTTGCAATCTGTTCTGCACAAGAAGTGGGTGTCCAACGCATGTCATTTGAAACATCATGGTGGTCAAACTGTCACCATCTCTTTATAAGCATCCTATTGAATTTCTTTGGATGTGAAGAGGTCAGATGCTGCCATTGCATGGTTTGCAACAATGAGATGCACCTAATTTCATCATCAGCTACAATGAACTCCAAGAATGTGTTACTTTCCATGTTGAAACACAGCAGGTGTTGTAATCAGACTACTATATAGTAGGCTCTCTGATCAATATTGACAGCTCACAGGATCCATCGACAGCACACTTTGCCATACCCCAAGCTCCATATGATAATTTGAAGTTCCATGGCTCCACCATCATCTTTATCATGTTACTTTCACAATATTTCTAAAAAAATTAACAAAATCATAAGTATCTTTAAAAATAAAGCAATTGCACATGTTAGAGATATTATTACTCAGTTAATTATACATGTGAGAAATAGGTTTGAGTATTGTTCATTTAAACATCAAAGATTTTTTAAATTTCATTCGGTAGAATAGGAAAATTTACGAAAATTTTCTTACATAGTTGGAGTACAACATATACAATTTTTTTCTATTTATATTTGCATTTTAATTATTTAGTTAAAATATATTTATTTTCTATATCTTGATGTTATTGCATTCATGTAGTATTACATTTATAAATTGTACAAATGTGTGCGTCTTTACCAAGGATATTACAAGGCTATTAAAAATTTAAAAAAGCTTCACTAATAATATTCTGAGTACCTTCTAATAAGGCATTTGACAATTTTTTTAGACTGAATATTTTTGTTCAGTATAAACATGCCTAAGACAAATTAACATTTGTTAAAGCTGGGCATTTTAAAGTTATTAATACATATATCATAATGGAAAATACAGAAAGATTGCATATGATTTGCTTATTATAGCTCTCTTTCAGATAATAAATTCAGTATTTGGCTAAATAACTATTTGCTGTATCTTTATTAACTACTGTATATTTCTTAATATATTTCAATCAGTGTATTAGCCTAGCCAAATACGTAATTCTACTGCAAAAAATTTGACCAAAGCAGTAAACCTGCATAAGCCTAATAAAAATTTAAAAAACTGTATGAACTATGCCAGATGTGTGAATGCTAAACTATCACTGCCAATCAAATCACATGGTTATGAGGGCATTGTTAATAATGAAAGATAACCACACGGTCTGTTCAGGTTTAGGCTGTGTGAGGTTGTTCAGTAGGTTGTGTCAGAAGATGTTTTAGTGTATGATTGCTTTCGATTTGCTTGTGAAAATATCACCCACAAAACAATGGTTTCATGGTGCTGCAGTAAGCAGGAGAGAATACTTTTATTCAATTGGTCTCTGCTTTCACAATTACCAGTTTCAAAATTTTCATCTAAGCCTCCCTTCTCCAAAAACATCCAACCACATGGAAGCATTGAATGATGGATGAATGGATGTGGTGATATTACAATCATAACATCTATAGTTATAAATTAGGACTAGCTACTATGCAAGAGTGAATGCTCATTACTTTACTGTTACTTAAACAAATACAGTGTTTCAAAAATGCATCATTTGAGTAGATGTTTAGAACTTGAGAGCAAAAACACATTTTATTAAGAAATTGTGGCAACGAGAAGATAACATTTTAGTAAGTGGTAAATCCTCTACTGGGAGATATACAAGCCAGTATTCGTTGCGGCATAGTCAATTAAGTTGCTTACGTGTTCCTCTGCAGAAGATTCTCCCACAAATGTTGTAACTGGTCAACTAATTCAGTGGTATTATGAGAAGGCTGCAATTGCCATCCCAGTAAGTCCCAGAAGTGTTCTATTGGTAATAGGTCTGGGAACCCAGATAACCATGAGAGGATATTAAATTTTCAAAGGCATTATTGTGAAAGTTATGCAGTATGTGGTCAAAAGTTGTCCTATTGGTAAATGGAACCAGGGCAGCTTGATAGCATATGCAGAACAATTGGCAGCAGAATATTGTTGACGTATAAATGAGCTGCCAGATTGGCTTATAGCACAATTACAGGAGATCGGCTATCTCATGAGATGGCTCCCCAGACTGTCACACCAAGTCTGATGGCTGTGTGCTGCTTGAAACAAATGCAGAATCAGAACACTGGCCATCCCTCCTACACACACATATGCAGCGGTCATCAGCACTGAGCGAGAAATGGCATTCGCTAAATATATCATACTTCCAATCAAACCCTGTAATGGTTGATTGAGCTCAACACCAATCCAGAGGGTTCTATCTATGCTGAGAGGTCAGTGGTAGGCATCTTTATGGACATTGACATCTAATCCCATATAGGATGGCAAATGCCTTTTGAATGGCTGATAGCAGTGTCATTGGCGTGGCTTCTCTAGTGGCTGTACGATTCTCTCGAGCAGTTGTTTGTCTGGGACATTCTGAACTTCTGTGTTGGTTACATGTGCTTTTCTGATCCATTGCTGCCAACACCGAGCAAGTATCATATCACTACGACCAAGATGGCAACTGATACGTTTGCTGGATCAATGGAACCTGGGCAGCTTGATAGCATATGCAGAACAATTGGCAGCAGAATATTGTTGACACACAAATGAGCCACCAGATTGGATTATAGCACAATTAGAGGAGATCAACAATTTATTAGAGAACACAATTAGAAACTTCCCTCAGGTCTATGATGCAACCCCTCTCTAAATCTGACAATTATTCATAGCACAGTAGAGTAAGTCTCAAAGGCATCATTGTACAGAATTTTCAGTATCAAAGCAGAAAATCCAGCTCTAATCGCCCATGAGTGAGAACACCGGTCATTTCAAATGCTGCTCAAAGCATTGTTGTCATACACATTATATGAGCCCTATAACACCACTGGCACTGACAATTTGATTATTTGCATGCAGAGTCGCGCAGTTATAGCTCATTTTCTTTATGGATCAATATATATATATATTTTTTTTACAGTAGAGTGTGTTAAAAATTGATTACTGGCTGGGCAAACAGGAAAAAAAATTACAGGGCTGCCACAAAGAGAATGCAATAAAAATAGCAGCTATAAATAGCAGCCAATTTAGTTAGCAGAGCATGTCATTTTAGTTGCTATTATAGTAGCATACATTAAAACAACATCAGTGATAAAAACACTAAACTTTCAGTTTTATACAAATTCCAAATTTTCATAAAAATGTAAATTTTAGTATTTTTTTTCTTAGTAATTTGAAAAGTTTTTGGGCACTTTCTTTTAAAAAATCAGAAATTTTAGTGCTTTTTATATATAATTCGAAATTTTAACACCCAAATTTCAAATTGTGAATTTTAGCATTTTCTTTCGTAAAAAGTGCAAATTTTAGCATTCCTTTATGGAACCACCGGATGTTTGGGTTCTTTCATAAAAATCACAAATTTTAATGCTTTGGTATAAAACCATAAATTTAAATTTTAGCGTTATTTCATAAAAATCATATAAAAATTACAAATTTTAGTGTTCTTCTATAAAAATAGCAGATGTTTGTATTATTTTGTAAAAATTATGGAGGTTCACATTCTTTAATCAAAATCAAATTACTTTTTTAATGCTTTTTTAAAAATAGGCAATTTTAGCATTACTTCATAAAAATTGCAAAAATTTGAGCACTAATATTAAAAATGCAAATTTTTGCGTTTAGCGTTGAACTATACTATAAGTTGGGAAACATTTATTTCATATGTTTAGAAACTAAAAAAATATTTTTAATTCTGAAATAATACACATGCTTTCATATTCCATTACAGAACTGCTTTCTCAGCAGTTGAGGAGCGAACATAGTACTTTCTAAATGACACTGAATACAATGTTTTAAATGGTTGAATCCCGTTATATCTCGCATGATGTCTGAAAGTGAGCATTGATTCTATTATATCAGGGTTTTCCAAACTTTTTTCACCATGGAATCCTTTTGAAATTAAATTTGATGGTGGACGCTCAAAAAGAGAAAAGGTAAATGTGGTCAAAAGTATGCATTCAAATTTTACACAATTTTTCAATTTTTAAGAAAATTTACATGAAACTATCACATCCCGGAACCCTTAAAATATTGTCACTGGAACCCAAAAGTTTCATGGAAAAACGCTATATTATGCAAATAAATTTGAAACATAAACGAGAAAACTAAATTCAAATTTTGTCTAATTATTTTTAAAAAGTCATCAAAATAAAATAAAAAAGCCACTTGTCTTTGACAGCCTTTGGACAGAGCGGCTAGCGCAGCTTCCTCAACCTCAGATGCACTTTTGAAACGGCATCTTTTGAGACGGGGGAACACGTAAGAATCGCATGGGGCGAGATCGGGTAAGTAGGGAGGATGTGGAAGGGTTGAAGTTCCATGTTTGGCCAGTGCGGACTGCACCATGAAAGGCCGATGAGCAGGGGAATTGTCATGTTGCAGCACCCAATCCTTGCTTTTCCAGAGTTCTGGGCGTTTCCTGCGGATAGCATCACAGAGACGAGCCAGGATCTGAGTGTACCTCTCCTTGTTCACTGTTGCACCTTCCAGTATAAACCTGTAATACACAAAGTCCTTCTGGTCAAAAAACATTTCCAGCTTTACTTTCTCCTTTGAACGGTCCCAAAGTAACTTTTTTGACTGCAGTGAAGATGGTGACTTCCACTGAGAGGACTGCCGTTTCGTTTGTGGGTCATATAAGAAACACCACATCTCATCACTGGTGATAATTTTTGAAAGGAATGTTGGATCTTTGTCAGCAACATCAATCAGTTCTCCATAGATCTGCATGAGCTCATCACACTGACCTTCGGTTAGTATTTTTGGTACAATGTTTTGACACACACGATGCATGTTCAGTTTGTCTATCAGGTCAGCTTGGCAGCTTCCATATGAAATTCCAGTTTTTTCAGCAATGACGATGGTTTGACGTCTGTTGACACGCACAATTTCAGCCAACTTTCAAATGTTGTCCTCCGTAATTGGTGTTGAAAGCTGCCCAGTCTGTGGATTGTCTTCTATGGATTCATGGATGGGCCATGAATCAGGAGTGCTATGAAAACATCTTCACATGACACATTGCTCTCTCACCATACACCTGCTGCAACATATGCAATATTTCTGTTGGCGATTTCCCCAAATGCAGGCAGAATTTGAAATTCGCATGTTGTTCTTCAAAAGCCATTTCCATTTTTGACGAACGCAAATGACTACAGTTCACTCACACGCATTGTCTGGGAAAACCCTACACTGGGGACCTGCTTCTTCCTTTTCATATCTCGCATCACATGTGCCTCTACGCCACAGTAAAATAGTTCCCCTCTCCTCCAATCAGGGTTGAAGATACGAGCACAGTCTATGAACTTTTTGATCCTACTTTGTATATATACCGGGTGGTCAGAATTAAAACACCCCCTACTCTGAGCTCTCTATAGATCGAACTACTCAGTGTAAAGGCTCCAAAATTGTTGAACCTACTATTCAAGACATGGGGAAAGGGATTACGTGGAAAAAAAATTAGTTCCAGAAACACGGATAGGTGGCGCTGTACAAAAGAAAATATGCTGAAAAGACACAAAATACAGATTTGTAACATATTTTATTCAAACGTACCAAACATTCATATCACAAGGACCTTATTGATGCAGGGAATGCTGCTCGATATGGTTCCCTTCTTCAAGATGTAAAATCTGCAGTCTGTGGACAGCTTGTTCAACTGTGGATCATAATTGGTTGATTGAGATGCTCCTCACATGCAGAGTGATACTGTATTTCAAATCTGCCAAGGTTACCAGACGTCCTCGATAAACAAGACTTTTTAAGTATCCCCACAGCCAAAAATTACAGGGATTAAGATCTGGAGAACGAGATGGCCAGGTTGTCGGAAACGCAGGACTAATTACTCTACCATTAGTAAAATGTTGCCGAAGAAACTGCTGTACACAGAGTTCAATGTGTTGAAGACCCAGACCGTCCGGCTCGTCAGCAAGGACTTGAGCAACCGATTGGACGGCCGGAAAGAGAGTTCAATGTGTGGAGGCACTCCATCTTGCATAAAGGTAATTGAATCAAGACATTGGTGCTGTTGCAGTAGGGGTACACCAAAATTTTCAAGCATGTTTTTGTACCTCCTAGCCATCACGGTGCATGTCACAGGACCGTTGGGAGTAGCCTCTTCGAAAAAGAAAGGTCCAAGAATGAATGTGGCTGTGAATCCACACCAGACTGTAACTTTTGGTGAGTGAAGTGGGATCTCTTGGACGGTACGAGGGTTTTCCGTGTCCCAAATGCGACAGTTATGGGTGTTGACTGTTCCACTTAGATGGAAATGTGCTTCATCGCTCCATAGAATCTGCCATGGCCACGATGCATCCACTTCAACTCTAGCCAGAAATGTCAATACAAAGGTCAGTCGCTTCTCTCTGTCGATGGTCAGCAAGTGGTGATTGTGACTAATTTTGTATGGGAAAAAATGCACTATGTTTCTCAGTACGTTCCGCACTGTGCTGTAGGGAACACCCAGCTGTCGTGACACTCCACGTGCACTACTACAGCCTATAACATTATCCATTGATTGTACAACCATAGCAGTGGCAAAATCGTCAAAGACATCTGAACGAGTCGATTTGCGTCCTCGACCCGGCTGAACTCCAAGATGTCCAGTTTTCTCGAATCGAGCGATCATTCTCCTGACAGCTTGTGGAAGTAATGGTCCTTTGCGCAAATTCTTAAGTCGACGAAACTCTTGAAGTGCAGCTGCAGCATGTCCTTTGTTTTCATAAAACAGCTTCACAAGCAAAACACGTTCTGGCAGTGTGACAGCCATCGCTGATAAGAATAAAAATTTCCCAGTTTTATCCCCTTTTATGCCCAGAACATAGTAGCTACAAACCAACGATTTATGCAAATTTTTGTGCTTACAGTGCGAAATTGCAGTTACAATGATAGTTTAAGTTTCTTCACTTTTTTATCTTCTTTTTTTTTCATATCAGCAAAAGAAATTAAAAAGGAAAAATTCCATATCGCATGTGTTTTTTTTTTTTTTGTGATTATTTTGTGTCTTTTCAGCATATTTTCTCTTGTACAGCGCCACCTATCGGTGTTTCTGGAACTATTTTTTTTTTTCGCGTAATCCCTTTCCCCATGTCTTGAATAGTAGGTTCAACAATTTTGGAACCTTTACACTGAGTAGTTCAATGTATAGAGAGCTCAGAGTAGGGGTGTTTTAATTCTGACCACCCGGTATATATGTTAGATAAATATTGCATATTAATCACATTTACCAGTAAATATTAATAATTACCAATGAAGTTTGGTCATTGTGATTAATTAAGCATAATTTATTGAAATCCCAACTCTAATGTAATTTTTATGTCATGCGATAGGAAGTGCATGAAATTACATACATTAACAGTTTAGTTAGCAATAGAATTTGGTCAAGTGTAAAAAATGTTTTATAATAATGATTACTGTTATTTATAAGATACATTTATTATTTATTACAACAAACAAATTACATTACACACAAACACCGGCGACAAAAAATTGCAAACAAATTACATTACAAATGCGTTGAAAAATATTACATTGACCAAACTTTATTGGTAATTAATAACAACTGGTTTATGTGATAAATTCTCATAAATTATTCACTTTAACTGGTTTATTTGGTTAGTATTAATAATAGCCAGTTATTATTAATAATAACCGATTAATTGCATTGACCGTGACATATAGTATATATATCTGCGAGATACAAGTAACAATGTATGCAAGCAACAATCTTATTCTACTGTTGCACATTTTTCCTTAAAATTTCATGTAAGGTGTAATACCCATGTTAATACATATTTGTCATGTAAAAATCATCTTTTTTCTTCAATATTCATCCATGGTTAATTACATTTTGTAAATTTCATGTGAGAAACTGAATTTCCAAAATTTCAACTTTGTTTTCCTATCAATTGCATTAAATATAAATTGAAAAATAAATGTGATAAGCAACTATTTCCTTATTTCTATTTGTCTGGCGTTAAAATAGGTGGTGAGCCTTTTCTGTTTTATTTATTTGTGATCTGGATTTTTCTGGTTGTTAACAAATTTGCATGTTTATTTTTAGCTTGTCCAATGGTTTGGTAAATTGCATGCTTTTTTAGGTAAACCATGGAATAAAGTGCGAAACCCTTATTTGATTGTGAAAATTAGTCGGATTTTAAATTTCACGTGAGGTTACATCTCTTGGGGCAGTTATTTATTTCTTGTTCTTATGCGTAAGAGGTATATTTTGTATTTTTCACATAAGCCACATTGTTCTGTACAGAAGTCACCAAGTAACTTTTGAAAATAATAAAAAACTTATCATTCTTTTTGGATTTTCATATTTACTATGCAGATGTCAGGATTACTACCTTTTATAGATTAAATTATGTCGTATGTTACTAAACAGCTGGCTAACAACTTTCAAATATGACTGGTAAACTTTTTTGTATTAGTAGAAACAACTGCGGTTAGTAATTTTCAGCCATCACCCCTAGTGATGTTAAATAACAGTCCATAACATTGTAAAGCCAGGACAAATGAATGTGAAAAAGAACAAAACCAACCCAAATATGATTTTGTTTATAAAATATAAATTGAAGTAATTTAAAATTTTAAATTACAGTAGCCCATCCACCCTTATCTAGAGAAATATGTTCCCAAGTGGATAGTTGGAACAGTAAATAGTATTGAACCCTATATTATACTATGTTATTTTCTTCACAATTGAAAGTTCAATACTACGAGAAAATTTAATTTATAAATTAGACACAGTAAGAGATTAACAGCAATTAATAACTGACTTACCTAAAAGCCATTCATGGCTGCTATAAGACTTGCTAATTGACAGTGCAGTGGCTTATGTAGTTATCCTAAAATGATAAAGAAGAGAGAATATACTATATGGAGTGAATGGTTTTACACAGCTGGAAAATATAAATATTCTATTTAAGATCCTTCTAGATGTATACTTTATAGGGAAAAATGACAATTTTCCCTATGGTCTTTCATAGACTTTTTTCGATCTTTTTACACATTTATAATTGCTGTTATAAAAATTTCTGCCATTCTGCTAAACCAAAAAATTGCCGATTTTCGATATGCTTGCTCATTGTGTTTTAGAATGGATTTGTTCAATCCTGAGATTAATTAATATTTAAATACTGATACTATTGATCAGCTTCTCTCCTAATATTTATTAATCATGTTAATACAAACATTTCTAAATCTTTAAGTAAACTTGTTTCTGAAAAATATTTTAATAATACTATCATTTTAATATTTTTTCAAAATGTTTTGAATTAAGAAGTATGAAAACTATATCACAAAATAGGAAAGTAAATCTCTGATTGCTTGCTCAACATTGTTGAAATTCTGACTATCATTTTGAGTTTTCTTCCACAAGATACAAAAATATTTGTTAATTTATGATCTTGACTTATATACCTTTCATATTCAGAAGTATTTTAGTTAATGATTTGTTCAGTACTTGTACTTTTTTTCTGTAATAACAGTTATCCAGATAAAACTGGTAAATAAAATTTATCAACTGAAAAATATTTTAAAATATAAAAATAAATATAATACATATCATATTATAATAGAAAAATTTTTGAATGAAAATATGATATTTAAATTTTAATCGTTTTTGACTCATTTCTGCAAACCACATTTCAAATGCCTTTTTTACTAACAAAAGGTAAAATAGCAGGTAGTGACTGAACTATTTTGCGCATATGTAAATTATTAGTTTCGTGCTCAAGTTCAAATAGATACCCAGAAGAAAATAAAAATGTAAAGTATCTGTGAATATAAATGTTGATATAAAATTTGCTGCAAACGTTATGTATGGTAGCAAAAAATTAGGTGAAAACTAAGGAAGACACACTGCTGCAGATAACAACATTTATGGACTGGTTTTATGCTTATTATGTATTTATCAGCATGGAATAATCATTAACTGAAATAGCAGCAAGAAAATTTGATATCTGCAGCAATTTTATGAACTTTGATGGGAACTGACAGTTGTGGTCCTTCAACGTAGCCAGTATAAAATTTAGCTCTGGCTACACAGAATTGCAAAGTCCATGTTCAAAATCACAAGAACCTGCCAGAACGGGCATTTCCAAAAATAGAAGATAACTATCAAAAATATCTAAAACAAATCATTATTTGCACATTGGCATTAGTATCAATACAAGAAATTAAGCATGTTATGATTGTATGTTGAAGACCCAGACCTCTCGACTGACCTGAGGGTTTCCAGTAGCTATTTGAGTGGCCGGAGTTATGATGGTATGTATATGCATGCAATAAAAAGACTAGATTCATATTTTATCAGGAAAATTTGCTCAAATTTGTAAATTACCTGTTGTATATTTGTGCATATCTATTATTTACACCTCTCAATTAACTGTATCAAATAAATGTTACAAAATTGGATTTTTGTTTTTTCTAAATGTCGGATCCAATGTCAAATTTGCTTTTCAAGAGAAGGGTCCTTAACATGCAAAAGTTTAAGAACTTAACTGCTACACTATAGGGAAGGGACCTCTGGATGAGTCGGACGGCCTGGGATTTCCACTATAGGGAAGGGAACCGAAAAACATTTGACAGCAGAAGGCCTCAAGTTCATGACATGGTATTATTTTATAAAGAATTTTTAGCCTACTTCCAAACGTTCTTTTTTTTTAATTTAGAAACATATTTTTATGTTTGATGATGGCATATTTAAATTTTGTTTCTAAAATATTATATTTAATGATTTATATTATTTTAACAGAACTATAATGCAGACCCAGCAAAAACTCCAGCCATTTTAACAAATTAGAATTTATTTTGTTTAATTCTAGTAATAAATTATTTTTTACACGAAATTGTTTACTATCAGAATTTTGTTTTTCAAACTGGTCTGATATCACAAAAAATTGTACTCTCCTGATGTTGATGCACAAGTAGATACCTACCTATTATACCTACAATTTCAGTTTATTATGCAGCAGGGGCGCATTTAGTTTCAAAATGCTTCTTAAACCACTTGTGAAAAAATTAACTTAATCCCAATGTAGTTTATCGTTCTGAAGGCCTTGAACTGGAAACACAATCTGTTTTTTGCCTCCAATAACATAAATAAATAAATAATTACAAAAAATGAATAAGTAAGGAACTTTTAGAAACTAATAATTCAAAAAGAAGTGCTCTGGCTACTGCGTTACTGCAATAGAGGAGAAAATTCTACTACAGTAAAACCAGTCTTCAAATTTGAAAAAAAATTCAGCAGAAGAAAGGGAAGAAGCTAAGATCAAAAGCCAGTTATTTAGAAACTAGAGGTCTGCATGGGCCAAATTAAAAAATTTTACTCGGTCCCAAAATATTAAGATTTGACTTGGTTAAAGCCCAAAAACTTAAAATAATTCACCGGAGCCGGACTGAATCATCTCAAAAACACTCAAAGCCAGCCCCAACTTTTTTACATATGCATTGAAACTTGTTGCCCCATATGATGGTCAATATTTGTCATTTAAGGAATTAAACTCAAAGTTATGTTACATATAGTAATAAATCAAATAACCCCAATTTGAAAAATCTGTACAAATCAAGAATGAGCATTGCGGTAAAGTGAGTTTTATTTATCATTTTAGTTGAATAATCAGAGAACAGTTAAATAATGAGAAAACAGCTCTTCACTGAGTTTAAAAACATGCTTCTTCACCGATTTAAGTTATCAGTGAACATTGCAATGCTCCTCTTGTTAGAGCTCCTTAGCACCAAATATTCTTGACTACAGTGGTTGCAAAATAAACATGTCATATTCCACAACTTAATTATTAGTATTTTTAAAAAAAATTCAATGATATTAAGCTTTCTATATACGTATACATATATAATATTTTCCTTGAATATGACATAGTTATGAATATTTTTAAAATTTAATAATTTTAAAGTAAAAGTGCCAGATATTTTGAATACAAATAGCTATAAATAAAATCAAGGACAATAATTCATCTTATCAATATATTAATTTTAAACAATAACAGTTTTCTCAAACAAATTTTCCTTCAATATTTGTTATCGGACAGAAATCGAGGAAACTGTGGTTTAATTTAAGAATAGACTTTATTTAAAATGAAAATATAGAAATATTCGGAATCTAATGATTGAAATTAAAATCACAGAAGAAATTGAAAATAAAATATCAATATTAAATTTTAAAGTAAAGATTACTTTGGATTTCATATTTTTACCAGCAGTCAAGCAATCTCACTACAAAATCGATTAAATTTTTTTGCGATAAATTTAAAAATAAACAAATTAAAACTTGCACTTAATCAATAATAACCGACTGATCATTTCTGCAAAAATGAAATTTATTATGCTGCATCCAAGACAAAACATATTTTTGTTATGTTACTGTAGTTTTAAAATAACTTGATTCTACCAGCACTGGTCCAGAAAGTAAAATGATTCAAATCACCCAAATTAAATATGCCGCTGTTATGCAGCACAAAATTCAAATGCCTAATACCTTTTCCTAACTATCCAAACTACGATGTATCTACATCGCACATCTACGATGTAGATACACGACTACAAAACATATAATACATAGTAATTTAAACATTTAATATGTAATACATTCATTAAAATTACTTTTTGAAAGAAAAAACAATTTACTTACTCGGCACGTTGAGAGAGACAAAGAAAACATGCAAGTCAGAAACACAGCCAAGTCCCACGCCAAGTTGGCAGACACTTTTGACGCCAATATTTGTGTGGTCATTTAGTCACAAGGGAACATGCTGCTATAGGGGTTAAGGGAAAGTGATACTTATCGCTGAATTTGGCACACATTTAAATAATAATCGAAGTTTCGCAGGGCAGATATGATTCCACTGCGATGTTTATGAACATTGTCATTGTTGTTAATAAACTTCGCGCAATTTATAATCACACCACTAGAAATCTACTCAATCAATTTGTATTATCGCTTTTCAAATGAAAACGCTTGTAATATATTAGATATTTTTTAAATGTATAACTTAAATAAAATTTTTGAAATGACATAATTTCATATAAGTTTATAGGAGAGAAAACTGAAGAACATATTGAAATTGAAATTTGTTTCTATATATTGTTATTAATTGGGGCAATTTGTTTAATAATATGTCTTAATGATATGGTTAGCAGATGAAATTAAAATTGTAAGGATTGTGCACAGGCTCTTTCATTACCCGTTTCGAAATCCTGGCTACACCTATGGGTGTGTTGAAGGCCCAGACCATCCGACTCATCCTAAGGACTCGAGCAACCATTTGGACGGCCGGGCCTATGGATGTGTGGCGCAACTTACCGTATTAACGTCAGAATGCACTGAAAAAAATATAGTCTCCCAAAATCGTGCATATCGAAAAATGAAATCCATCACATTTGATCGTCGCCCCCCCCCCCTCCTTTTCTAAGATCCTGGCTACGCCTATGTTAAAATATAGATATTGATTGTCAAATTTAGATCAGAACATGATGAAATACAGGAGAAAAGTAGTTTAATTATTTGCAAAGGAAATACCAATTTATACATAAAGTTGATATACAGACACAATTGTAAGTCATTAAATTTATTTTGAGCATTTTCTTCATGTCCTGTACAAAAGTAAGAGGAGTGATAATCTCCCACCAATCCCTCTACACCCACTCTTTGACTTAATAAGGGCATTTGTTCCTCATTAGCTGAAAATATTTATCACTATCGAAAGTACTTGATTGTCGATCGCCTTCCCTCATTTCGACTACGCCTAAGTTTATGCATTATGTTTATTGGTCCAAAATTTCGCATTTGTATATTTCATAGTAAGTTTACTTCTGAGTGTTGGTCATAATAGAAAAAACAGGTAAATCCCCCCCCCCCCCCTAAGTACATATTTAGTAGAAGTCATACAATTTTTATTCGATGATAAAGAACTAAAATATGAATATTCAAAGCTGTGAATATCAATGGTTTAATTTGATTTTTAAAATTTATCAGCTGTTGGAAAATTAAACTTTAAAATTTTAACAAATTTAAACTAAATAAAAATAACAAAATATGTGTAAAAATGCAAATTTAATATTGAAAACTTTTTAAACAAAAAAAATCCATTAAACATCATAAACTCGAACAATACAATATGTTTTACGCTGTACTTATTACAAAATTTAACACTCGATAAGTTTTCGGATGAAAATAGGGAGAAATTCGCTGAAAATATGGATTGATTGGAGATATTCATTAGAAAAATGGATTGTTTGGAGATATTCGTTGAAAAAATTTGTTGCAAATAATGAAGATAAAACTTTTCATATAAATGCAACAGCATTAAAATGATTTAAAAACGAAATATATTATCCATTTTGCAACGTAATGCATAATTCGTCTTAAAATAGTTTTTAAATCACAATATTTGCAACCAAACGAGAAAGCAACTATAGCAACAAGTTTGCAACGTTTTTAATCCAGATCGTGCTACCTGGGCTGCCATGTTAAAAAAATATAAAATTTTAAATAAATTTCCAAGTTTTCACTCAAATTTTAAAAATTCTATGTAGTTCTAGATTTTTCTATAAAAAAGCAAGATATGAAGTTTCGTGAAATTCCATTAATATTTGTGACAGCTATCGTGTACAAAAGAAATCCACCAGACTGCAAACATACAGACATCACTCCAAAAATAGTCAAAACATGTTCAGGAGATCCTAAAACATATCTTAGTGTCAAAATCTTGAATTCGAAAATTTTCACGAAAACAATACTTTCTCTATACTAAGTTACATAATATGAGAAAATAAAAATTATGAATTTTAATGCTCTTTCTCGAAAATCATGAATTTATTTTCCTCTTACATAAAAATTCAGAATTTCAACACTATTTCAAAAAACAGACTTTATCAGGCCAATTTTATTCACTTTGTTTCATACATCGCATCATTAACTCCTCAAATGCTTTTCCTGATTTGCTCAAGATTAGTCAAACAAGCAAAATATGAGTTTCCAATTGTGGAAAAGTAGGAAAAAGATGGGGGGAAAAAAAAGAAAAGTAGGAATCATTTTTAAAAAGTAGGAAAAAGAAGGCACCGTGCGATCCCTGATAATATATAGATATTAAAAATTGACAATTATATGCAAATTCCTATAGTATTCTAAATGGCATTGTTATTCTAAACATTCTACAAAAGCATCTCTGTTCTTACTCGGAAATATCTTCACAAGCAGGTCTGAAGAATAAAACATCTTGGTACAATTCGTAAACAAATTTATAAAAAATATGAAGTTTAATTGATATATGCCAAAATGAAAGCACTATGAAATTTTATCAATATATGTCAAAATGAAAGCGCTAAAATGGTAATAGAAGATATACCCATACAATTTTCATTCCGTTTCAACAATTGACTAAATATAATATATAAGTTTGGAAAATCTTCAGTCAAAAATTTAATATATTTATTTATAAAATTTATTTCTTCATTATTTAAATCGAACAAATATTAATAAACATTGTCTGCTGCATAAACACATGGGATTTAATTCCATTGCTAAGCAACTTATATTTTACTTCAAATAAATTTGGGGGGGGGGGGGGGGATATCATCTGTATAATGCTATTTCTTTGAGAGCTTCGTTTTTTTTATTAATATTTCAATAATCCCTCGTTTTAGAAACTCAAAACATGGACTACATTTTAAGTGAGACTATTTCAAGTTCACACACAAAATTTCAAGTTCACACACAAAATTTCAAGTTCACACACAAAATTTCATCCGGACGCCCAATTTGCTGCTCAAATCTTCGGATGAGTCGGTCGTTCTGGGTTTTCGACACAAAATTTCATGAAATTAGGTGCAGCCATGCTCCCGTAATGATGAAACAAACAAACACACATACACATATATACATACAGACAGCTTTTCAGTTTATTTATATAGATAGCCAAAAGTGGTTTACTAGTAATTGTAGCATACAATTTATGTCCATTAGTAACAGATCTAAAAGAGATTGGGTTTTTTATGAAATTTGGAGATTAAAGCAACATAAGGGAATTTTAAATTATTATTAAAGTTTATGAAATGTTATAATTTTCTTTGATACTATTGATCATAAAGAATCTATACTTTTGAAGACATCATTCTGATTTAAGAAGTCATTTGTAATTTGAACATAAATTTTTTACATATTATAGCATAATTGTTTGTTGTTCACATAAGTAATT
The DNA here is from genome assembly GCA_951213105.1 of Amaurobius ferox. Lineage (NCBI taxonomy): Eukaryota > Metazoa > Arthropoda > Arachnida > Araneae > Amaurobiidae > Amaurobius > Amaurobius ferox. Next base: position 82,287,527 of record OX578135.1, on the reverse strand, counting down.
ACAAAGTCAAATTGTAAGTAATTAATGGTCATGTTTAAAATTGAAAAGTTAGAAGATTTAAAGTAATGATCTGAAGATATGTTCTTCATTTAAAACATTTACTTTCCATACATGAAAATCTTTAATAGAATAATGTTTACTACAAACAATTATATATATAAACTAGCAGCATACCCGTTCTTCGTACGGAGTATATAATATAAAGAAACTTGAAATTCATAATCATGCCCAAATTCTTATAGTATACTAAATGACATGTTTAATCAAAATATTCTGTTAAAATATTTAATATAATGCTCCTAAAAAGAAGTTTAAGAATCTCTGTTCTCGCTATATAAAATTATCTTCATGGACATATCTGAAGAATAAAACATCTTGGACCCCTTATGTAAGCAAATATAAAAAAAAATATGGAATTGAATCAATATATGCAAAATAAAAGCGTTAAAATTGTATGGGACCCGTACTAATTATATACGCGAATATTAGAAAATATAACCTGTATTAGTAGATTACATGTATAAATTGAAAATACCAATAAACCCGTAATCTTTAAATCTGAAGACAGTCATTTATTCCAATATATGTCAAAATTAAAGTGCTAAAATTATATGGGAAGATATACACGTACTACTTATAATGTCGGATTATTAGTAGAAGATTACCCGTTTTGCAATATGAGTCACAAATGTTTTTTGGTAAAATACAACAGACGACGTAATAAATTGAATATATAATTAATCCCCTTAATCTTCATACCAGAAGACTGTACTTGATTCCAATATATATGCCAATATATGTCAAAATATATGCCAATATACCTGTACTACTTATATTCTCGTAGGTTAGAAGATATACCCATGCATTCCTAGAAGATTACTCGTACAACGTACAATATGCGTGTGTCAGCAATTTTTGCCGCAATAAAACAATGGCGTAATAACTTAAAAATATCAATAATCCCTGAATCAATAATTCCGGAAAATATCAATAATAATAATGTTTAAACCTGAAGAGTATAATTGATATTATCCAGTCCAAAATGAAATGGCAATGAAATTTATTTTATATACATATCTTCATTATTCAAATCGGAAAGGATTTAATAAAAATCGTCTGCCGCATAAACACATTGGATTTAAATCCGTTGCTAAGCGACATGATATCATTTGCTTCAAATAAATTGGTAGAAAAAATATCGTCTAAATAGTTATATTTCTATGGAATATTTGGCGACAGTTTTGTCAAATTAGCGACATTTTAAAAAATCGCCAAATTTATCGCCAAGTGGGACTGTAGAACTGACAGTTCCACTTTGCGACAAATTGACGAAATATCATCACAATACTATCCCCTAACAAAAAACAATTAATATCATTTATGTAGCGCAATTTTATCAATTTCAAGATATTTTTATAGATTTGAAAACATTTTTATCAATTTGGTGACATTTTAAAAATTCGCTAAATGTATTACTAAGTAGGATGGTTGGGCTGACAGATAAATGCTAACCAAACATCATTTCAGTACTCTCTTCTAACAAAACAAAAAAAAATTTCATTGATATGTAGAAGACCCAAGCCACACGACCAACCCGAAGGTTTATGGCAGCTGTTTGTGTGTCGTTTATATCAATTTGGCGACATTTCCGTCAATTTGGCAAAGTTTAAGAAAAGTTGTCAAATTAGCGATATCCCTCCAAATTCGTAGCTTTGAATTTGCAGATCTGAATGAAACATTCTTATCCCGTTTCAATATACTAAATGAAAACACTACAATTGTATTAGAAGATATACCCGCTCTACTCTTTTTCTGTTTCAACAATCGGCTATATGAATTTATTGGCTAAACACAATATATGAGTTTAGTAGCTAAATGCGATATAAGCTTGAAAACTCTTTGTCAAAATAAATGAAATTGATGTACGCAGTCAGCAATTAATATAATTAAAAGAAAAATCAAACCGTCCATTCATAAGATATACTTTTATATCCATTTATCCATTTATTTATTATTTAAATCGAAAAAAAATAATAAAAACATTAACAAACACATTTAATTTAATTGCGATGCCGAGCAACATGATATATCCTCCTAAAATGTTAAAATTTATTAACCACTAACAGCACACCCGTTATTCGTACGGAGTGTATAATTTAAAGAAACTTAAAGTTCGCAATCATGTGCAAATTCTGTTAAAATATTAAATTTATTGCTCCTAAAGAGAAGTTTAAGAATATATGTTCTCACTATGCAAAATTATCTTCACGATCAGATCTGAAGAATAAAACATCCTGCCCCCTTTTGTAAGCAAATTTACAGAAGAAAAAATAGGAATTGAATGAATATATGCAACCCCGTACTAATTATATTGTCGCAGATCAGAAAATATGCCAATGTGTTAGTAGAAGATTACCCGTATTACAATATGCGTCTCAAAAATATTTGCCAAAATAAAAGAGATGACGTAATAAATTGAAAACATCAATAATATCCGTACTCTTTATACCAGAAGGTCGTAATTGATTCCAATATATGCCAATATATATCAAAACATATGTCAATATACCTGTACTACTTATATTCTCGTAGATTAAAAGATATACACGTGTATTTGTAGAAGATTCGTACAACATACAATATATGAGTTTAAACAATTTTTGTCATAATAAAATAATTGCATAATAAGTTGAAAATATCAATAATCCTTGAATCAATAATCCCCGAAAATATAAATAATAATAATTTTTAAACCTGAAGACCGTAATTGATATTATCCAGTCAAAAATGCTATAAGAAAAATCAAATCGTTCTTTTCTAAAATATATTTTTATATCCATTTATTTATTACTCAAATCGAAAAAATAATTATTGAAATTAACAGACAGATTTAATTTAATTGCGTTTCTGAGTAACATGATATAAGATAGAATCTTATAACATGTTAAATATGTCATGTCTTATAACATAAACTGCGAAATTAAATAACGATTTTGATTTCTCTATACTTCTCATTGTTCCGTAAAAGCTTGTTTTAAATAAACCATGAACCATGGAGATAGATTTCCCCTATAAATCATGTTTCAAACAATTCATGTTTTCAGAAAGTGACTAATTAACGCAAAAAATCTCCCATCAAACTCAGAGATTAAATTTTAATTCACTTTCAAACGATTTTCAAGCTTTTCGTTTGGATAAACCACGGAGTTAGGGAGTAGAACTCCTAGGAAAAAGTTCCGTTTTTCATTAATATCTCGACAACCCCAGGTCTTAGAAACTCGAAATTTGGATAAAATTTATGGGGGGATATTTCAAGGCTATTCACCAAATTTCATTAAATTCGGTTCAGCCGTTTTTCCGTGATGATGAGACAAACGAAAATTTCGTTTTTTACTAATATCTCGAGAACCACTGGTCGTAGAAACTCAAAACACGGATATAATTTTAAGTGGGGCTATTTCTGGGCTACCCACAAAATTTCATCAAATTCGGTTCAGCCGTTCTCCCGTGATGGTGTGACAAACAGACAGACAGACAGACAGACAGACAGACAGATTTTCATTTTTATTTATATAGATTGTCAAAATCTATATTAAGTGCCAATAAAGTATGAGATTTTAAAGAGTTGAATTTTGAATAATATTGAGATCATCAAAAATGATGTGTATCATATTTACTGTTAATAAATTCAGAGAAATTTGGATGATTGCATACACAAGGGAAGGAGGGTGTAGAATCATTTGTATTTTGTTGATTGGAAAATATCTGGATATTTCATTACAATTAAATATTTTTCTACTCCCCACCCCGCCCGATATATAAATCTCTATTGGTAATTCTTAATAAAATCATTTCAAATATATATATATATATATATATATATATATATATATATATATATATATATATATATATATATAATTGATAATTCAACTTCTCATATTATTAATAACAGTTATCAATTAATTCAAAAGTTGGATACGATTAATATTTTAAGATTTAAAATGTATGACTTTAAGGACCTTTTCAACAATATTGACATAAAAGATCTATATAAAGTAACTTGAGATATTATTAAATCTTTCTATAATAGAGAAAATTTGGATATAGATCATTCTTACGTGCACCACCTTCTCAAGTGTTGAAGACCCAGACCGTCCGACTCATCCTGAGGACTTGAGCAACTATTTGGACGGCCGGACCTTCTCAAGTGTGAAAGCCCCAGGCCGTCCGGCTCGTCCAGAGGACTTAGAGCATCAAATTGGACGACCGGGAAGGGACCTTCTCAAGTGTGTAATTTTTAATAATTACTTGATGCAAGGCAATAAAATTTATATGCAAATTAAGGGTGTTCCACAGGGTGGCTCTGCCAGTTCAGCTCTAGCAAATCTTTATCTACACTTCTACGAGTCAAACTTTATAAACTTTGCATATACTTCTTACAGATATATTGACGATGTAATTCTCATTAAAATAGTTCCCTCATCTAATGATATAGATTTTGATATTTATCCTCCAAATTTATCCCTTATACCAACGAAAGTAACATCTCGTCTAGTGTTAATTTCTTAGATTTAACTCTATCTCTTGATAATGAATATTCATTTTTGTCAAACATTTTTGACAAAAGAAAAAGTTTTCCATTTAAAATTCACAAGATAATCAATTTAACTCATGTATGCAAGGTATACAAAAATATTTTAATAAATCAATTTCATAGAATTTTTAGGTTATGTGAAAATACACAATACAGTAACCATCTAGCAGATTTATTTCAATACTGTAAGGCTGAATCATACCCTGTTAGTTTTGTTAAATATCACTTTAGAAATTTTGATATTTTATAATATTTTATTTATTGTTTTAGTCAAATTTGAAATTGCTATTATATATTTTAAACATTAAAATATTCTTTGAGATTTTATTGTCTTAGTAATAAGTTTTGGATACATATTATATAATTGTTAATTATTACTTAGTATATTTTGTAAACATATTTTTCTTTATATTTATAATTTTTGGGATTTAAACATATAAATTTGTATGGTCCATTGGTTGAATATTCAGGAGTATTTCCTATCATTCACAACTGATGACGCTCTTTAGTACTCTTTCTTATTATTTTGTTTAGAGCAACGAAATATGTGTCCGGTATAATGGTGATGAAAGGTATGACTTTTATTCTATCTGAATCTTTGTGGATTGTTGGTTAGATTACTGATTTGTTAACTTTATGAATTTTCATCATATTCTTTCCAATTTCCTTTTATTATTTTTGTTATTTTCATTTATGTTACTGTCTGGAAGTGTGTCAGATCTTTTGATGATGTTTCGGCCATGTGGCTGTATCGTTGAGTGAAACACATTTGGAACCTCTGTGGATGCAAAGATCCTTGAAAAGCTGGATCTACAGAGGTTCTATTCAATTTCATATTTTCGGATTGTATCTTTTCTCTTATTTTTTGTCATTTTAATATATTGAGCCACCAGATTTTGATAATCCTTTGATGTTTGAACTTGATTTTTATGCATCGCTCTTGAATATTGATAAATTCATGTGTATTACTGAAATTTAAAATTAAGATCATTTTGTCTTATATGGTAGCATTGTTTTCCTTTAGTCTGATATATCCTTTCATATCCTCTTTACTTAATTTTCCTCCGTATTGTTTTTGAACCAGGGTATGACGCTGATCATGTTTTAAATTAGTCTTATTATTTTTATTTTATTTTTAATTTTATCTTTTTTTATTATATATATATATATATATATATATATATATATATAAAAAAAAATTTCTAAATCCAGACTTGGGGCATATAGTTACAGGAGATTTAGACATTATTAGTGACAATGTGTTAAGAACCATTATGTCATTTGGCACTAAATTTAGGATACCTTCTTGTAATAATTCTTTTAAAGTTTTAAAATCAATTAATCTAGAACTTGATAAATATATATATATATATTAGTTTGTAAATACACTCTGCCATTAGAGGCATTTAATATGTGGAAATTTACTATATTAGAATCTATTAAAAATGCTATTAGAGATATTAAATTGTCTAGATCTTTATATAATATTGATAATATTAAACATTCCATTAATGATTTACAAAGATCCTGTGTTATCACCTATGTTGATAAAGCCTCTAATAATTATGCTATTATCTGTAAAAATTTTTATATTCAATTTCTGTTAGATTATTTAAAAAATAATAGCCTTTTTAAACCTGATTTACATTCCATCAATAATATTAAATTGAAAATTATCAATATGTATAGTGATTTAAATATTAAATATAAATATCTTAAATTTCCTTATATAGTGCTTATTCCAAAATTTCATAAAAATCCTATTAAATTTAGAACAGTAACTAGTGGTTATAATACTTACTCTACTACAGCGAGTAAATTATTACTAAATTCTTTAAATCTAATAAATAATAGTTTATGCCAGACTAGCAATAATTACCATATTCTAAATAATAGTAAAGAATTAAAGAATAAATTAACATCTCTTAGAAATATAATAGGATTTCAAACTTTTGATTTTAAAGATCTTTTTAATAATATTAAGATATCTGATCTATATGATGTAATTTTAGCTCTATATAATGCTTATATTACACATCTTTCAAATCAAATTAAATTTATAAATTTTCCTAAACTTCTTCACTTTGTTATTTTCAATAATTATATTTTTCAAGGAAATAAATTATACTTACAAGTCTCAGGAGTTCCACAGGGTGGCTGCAGTAGCAGTATGTTAGCTAATTTATACCTTTATCATTATGAAAAGTCATTTACTTCAATAGATTATACTTTTTACAGATATGTTGATGATCTGATTTGCTTAGTACATACAGAAAATTATCTTATAGATATAGATTATCCAGACAATTTGGAATTAATTCCTAATGAAGCTACTTTTAGTAATAATGTTAATTTTTTGGATTTAAATCTTTTTATTGATCCTTCTAATAGAATTGTTACAAATTTATGTGATAAAAAAGACTTTTATAATTTTAATATTAATAAAATCTTACCATTTAATTCCTGTAACTCGATTCAATTGTTTAGAAATATTATACTCAATCAGCTTTTTAGAATTTATAGATTATCTGATAAAAAATTTCATGCTATGCATATCAATAATCTCAAAATTACTAGCAATTTATATAAATATCCCTCTTATTTAGTAAATAGTATTGTTAAAAAATTTAAAATAGCTGGATTTTTATAATTCTTTTCATAGTATCATATAATTCTATTCATAGTATCTTATATTAGCCAGACATCTCCATTCTCTAGTATTTTTAATATTTTTTTACATTCTCTTCCACTTCAGCATTACTATTATTAGCCCCTCCTTTTAGTATATTATTACTTTTTCTTAACATTTCGCTTAACGGTTTTTCAATTCTTATGAATGGCAACAGTAGATTGTTTTTTATTTTTTCTTTACGAATGGCAACAGTAGATTGTTTTTTATTTTTTCTTTACGAATCGGTCTTACCTTGGTCTCTTCTATCAGAGTTCCCAGTTTCGACTCGTACATATGCTGTGCATTTTCCAGGTATTCTTTTTTTCTTTTTCATTCCTTCTTTATGTATGTCGTCCAAGTAGAAATAGTTTATAGATATAATTTATCGATTTCTTCAGAAACATACATGTTTTGTGTCTGCTTCGTAAAATACTTGGACTTGAGAATGAATTTTATGAAGTGAACATTTCCATTTGTTTAGGCTTAGCCCTTTTTTCACGTGTACAGCGATATAGCTTGTTTTATTAAGTTTTTCTTTTTTTGTTTCCATACCTTTGAATTTTGTTGATTTTCTGTAACTTGATAGCTTGTGTTTTGTATACTTTTCCATTTGATTGATGATTTGCTGTATTATTTTTTATTCTGTGGGTGTTTTAGAAAGTTAGATTTATCATGTTGCATCTTCTTACTTTTCGTTCATTGGATTTTCAAACTACTATTATATATATATATAACTGTTACAATACAGTAATAGACCAATTATCTGGAATTTTCCGGACTGATAGCATCTTAGATTCCTGATCAGTAGCCAAAATGGCCACTAAACAGGGTATTAAGTTGATTTGGCACCGATGGCTAATCATCGTGCTACACTAAATACACTATAAAACTTTATCTTATAAATTACATATATTTTATAACTTAAATTTTATAAATATTTTATTTATTTTCTAGCATCTATACACCATTCTGAAGCCTCTGAAAAAAGGAAAAACTTTATTAAGAATAGTCACATATGTGGAAAATACTACAGTAGATAAAAAAATAACTTTTCCTATAAAGAAAAATACCTCTAAATGATTTTTCTAAAATATGATGAGTTATTAATGAGCAGTGGTATTGGGAGGGGCATTAAACATAAAGAAGGAAAAAAATGTGCTTGGCTCATACAGGCAGCTGACCCCTTTGAGAGTGCATTAATGAACTTGTTGCTCTCTGCTTTGCAATGCAATCTTACTTAATTATTTGTTATGTAGGTAAATACGGCTTTCCATACAAAATAAGCAAAATATATGGTTGATTTAAAGCTGAAAGTTGATACTTTCACTAATAAAACTAACAACTCAGATATTGCAAGGCATTTTGATGCAAGTAAAAATCTCAACAAATATTGGGGGGGGGGGGGGGGGAATGCAGACAAAACAGAAACATTTGAAGAATGAGATCCATACTACAATGAAGTAAATGAAATAAATTTCCATAACCATTTTCAGGGTTCCCACAAAATGAATGAAATTAAATTCCCTGAGTTTTCCAGGTACGATTTAAAAATTTTCCAGGTTTTAATCTCAAAGCTTATCTCGGTCCTGAATAAGTAAAAGATAGCAATACTCGAAAAGAGTTATTAGAGTATGTAATTTGATCATGTCACAGCATTTGGAATTATGAAATATGTGTGGCTCAAAATTTTAAAATGTAATAAAATTAAGATAAATAAAATAAAAATGTTCCATAGGTATAAAAATATTTAAAATGTTATTTCCAATCAATTAAATAAAATACATGAAAACAATTGCATTAAAGAATGAGCAACATTTATTTGAACCAATTACAATTATTTTACTAAGCACAATGTTCAGATTTTAGCTTTTATTTTATTATAAACTTGATGTATTAAATGGATATATAACAAAGACCAGTGTAATTTATCAAATAATTTCCTGTCATGATTCGAGCTCTTTCAATTGTTTTGCTATGGCCTTTGCTTCTTCTCGCATCTTTTGTTGCTTTGCTTGCAAAATACGTATCTCATTTGCTTTGCGCTTTCTTTCTTCTCTTTCATTAGCTTTAGAGTTAATTTTCTTTTTTCTTATCTTCTCCAATGCTTCTTCATATTTACTACGTGCTCCTCTCACACTTTGGATCATACCTTTATTGACATCAACATTAGACACTCCTCCTGCTACTTTCACTGCATCATAAACTTGACGAATGGCCACAAGCGATTGTTCTTTAAGATTTTCAACTAAAACTTGTTTGTTTATGGAAAATCCACTTTCCACATAGGCATTTCCATGAGATAAAATCAAAATCATCTTAATTACATTCCACAGCTCAAAGAATTCATCTTTATTCTTAAGGATACCAGTAAAAAAAGAATCCAGTTCATCATTTTTGACTGAGAAGTTTAAAAATTTCTCTTTCAATTCCTTTTCACTGCTTACTTGATGTAAAAAAGTCTTGTATTGTCGAACTACTTTATCTCCAGTTACACCTTTTATTCTTTTCTTTTTGAGAAGTTCCTGCACAAGATTTTCCATGCACTGAGAGCAACGTGCTGGATACTGAACAATTTGCTTTAAACAGCTGGATGCCCTGGACGATAGCAAACTTTAGTGGACTATGTTCCATTAATTTTTCTGTTGTTGACTGCAAAAAAGCTCTGCAACTTTTAAAAAAAATAAGTTTGTCCATTTCTGAAACACCACAGGTTTTCAATACAGCCATGGCACTAACTCTGATGTCAATTTTGGTTAATGTAGTTAAGTTGTCAGCTTTCCTGACATCAATTTGAATCAATTTGAAGCTGCTTTTAGAATTATCCAGTATGTCCTTCTTGATAAATCTTTCCATTACCTACCTCTCTAATGATCTCTTCAAGTGAATCATGAAGACCAACTCCACTTCTCATGCAAGTTTTAAACTGATTCTTCGATGATTAAACAATAACTACAGCAAGTTACTTAGTTAAATCCTAAATAAAAAAATAATAATGGAAAAATGGAAGTACTGGGAGTCTCTGTTTATTCTGGATAGATAATGAAATATCAATTCATAATTCAAATTGAAACACATTTATTTAAAAAACTGTTCAAGCTTGAATAAACTTGTCTCACATAATAATAATTTTTAAAAATTCCCTGAGTTTTCCCCTGAGATTTATATGTTTCCAAATTCCCTGAGAATTCCAGGTTTTCCATGTTTTCCAGATGCGTGGGAACCCTGATTTTGCATTTGGAGAGGGGTAAATGTCAACACGATTTGCGTCCTACTTATGAGCATCAACTCTATGAGCATCAATTTTTATATCCAGTGTATAGTGTCAATCCCTAAATTTTCATCTCATTTTTGGGGTTCAAAAAATTGACTTAAACAGTGGAAAATACAGTATTTGTTTATAAAATATAATTCAGTATAAATAATTTCACGCTGTTGTTTTAAATCCATGACACTGGCAGTTCAATATTTAAAAAAAATTGAAGCATTTTAAAAATGTCCGGATTTTAGATGTCTGTATTTAGAGGTTATGCAAATAGCTGAGATGTTATAGCTACACTCGGTTTATGGAGTGGGGTTTTTGTCTGATGTAACTTTGTGAGCTGCATGGGTTTCAACAACAACATACCACGAATGGATTTGTGTCAAACCAGAAGTGCTCATTTTGAGGATTTATGCATCCATATTGTTTAAAACAGCATTTGTCAGATCAAATTACGTTTTTCAGGAAAGAGGAATTTGCATCTTCCTGATTTTGAGCCTAATTACAAAAATATAGACAACATCGATAATCTTCTGGCTCCTGTCCTTGCATACCATAAATGTTAAATGGATGCTATTTATTCCGTCTCAGTATTCTCCACACTGTTGCATGTGGTATGTTCATTTCTGAAGCAGCAGTATGAATACTACTATGTAAATGACTGCAAAAGTAAACCAAAATATCAATTTCTACATAGTTGAGGCGATTGATCAATGACAGAGCAAAAACAACTTTCTCATGTGATGATGAGTCTGCTGCGAATGTGTGATGCACCGATCAGAGGCAGATATTTGCATATGCATACATTTCTAAGCTGTTTTAATGTTAATTTTGATTGTACTATTTCCAAGTTTTATTCTGTAATTAATAATGTAAAATTTTGAGGTATTTTTCAGGAAGCATATTTTTGAAAAATTGTAAATAAATCTCAAGATAAGAGGCAGATATCATTTGCCTATAATGCATTTCTGTGTCGCGTCATTTGCACTCTTGCTGTAAATATTTACATTTTAATTTGTGATTAATCCCTGACCAACTTTGTTTAAACATATCTCTAGGACTTTTTATGATAAAATGCTGAAATTTTGTACATCACCTTATCAGTGTATGGGGCACATTTTACTCACTGGAAATGTTTTTGTACGGGGGCCATATAAAAATTCAAATTTTGTATTTCCTCAAATTTAATCCCCTAAAACCTTTTATCGATTTCATAAAATTTTGTACCTTTTTTATGCAACTTTGTAATTTATTATATATGTCTAAGATCAATATTTAAGGAATATGAGCCGAGGTTAATGTTATTGGAACATTCTGCATATATATATATATATATATATATAGAAACTGATATGGAACTCGAAAACTAAGTACCAAAAGATGGCAGGGGGGGGGGAACTCCCTGGTTAAGCAAGCTTTATGTCTTGATGACACTCCCAGTAGCAGGTACTTAGCCAAAAAGAATACATAAGCATCTAAATCAAAATTCAAGAGACTTGCAAAGATAAATATACATACAGACAAGGATTATGGCTATTAACAGTTAAAATACTCATACAAACATTAAAATTCAATGTAAAATAAAGAGAAAAAATGCAAATCATTGACTATTACAACTAAAATAATTTACGCTAGAGTCCAGTCCATTACATGCTTACACCTTTAAATCGAACCAACTGATATGTCATCACTATTACATACCAAGTTGAATTACTCAACATTCCATGTACAAAACATTCACTATACTAACTCCTATCATCAACTTAGACCAAGAAATCCCTGAAACAATCCATTACGGTTATGTTATAGACTTTGCATACAATGTTGCATAAAAATATCTTTGGGTATCCTTGCCCTATTGCCACTGACAAAAAATTGCAGTCGCTGAACAATCTGTCCAGCGATATAGCATTCAATCGCTTACTCCGTAAAAGTTGATTATGATATTCCAAAATATATTTCTGTGAAGAGTCGTACTCCATTGTGTAATGAAGTCGATATCAAATTTAAAATCTCTTCTTTTGTTATACAGCTTAAACCTTGTTTTTCCTTCGTTATTCCTTTCAATGCATAAATCTAAGAAATTCAAACTATCATTATAGTTATGAGGAGTTTCAATTAATTTCAAGTTCAAAGGATAGAAATCAAAATCCATTATGTAGTTCTTTTTGCTATAACCGAAAAGAACATCGTCGAAGTATCTAATATATAGCATTTCGTTTAAGAGGTGTGTCCTTTCTTAAAATCTATTCAAATAAATGTCAGCCAAAACAGAGAAACAACCTCCCCCCATAGGAATACAGTGTTTCTGTTTGTAAAAATTTAAACCTTCATGAAGTACTGTATCGAACAAACCCAATTCAACAATAGTTTTATATCTAAATCTAACTTTATTAATTCGTGATTTAATTTCATGTTTATCGTATAAATCCATAACAATATCAAATAGTACATTTACATCAATATTACTGAGCAGATCCCTAAAATCATAACTTTTGTAATATAGGTTTTCTGGTATTTTCTTTATCATGTTTTTTGTTTGTATGTTTTGTCCATGGAATGTTGAGTAATTTAACTTGGGATGTAACAGTGATAACATGTCAGTTGGTTCGATTTAAAGGTGTAAGCATGAAATGGACTCTATAAATTATTTTAGTTGTAATAGTCAATGACTTGTACTTCTTCTCTTTTCTTTTTATTTTATATTGAATTTTAATGTTTTAATGTTTGTATTGAGTATTTTAACTGTTAATAGCCATAATCCCTGTCTGTATGTATATTTATCTTTGCAAGTCTCTTGAATTTTGATTTAGATGCTTATGTATTCTTTTTGGCTAAGTACCTGCTACTGGGAGTGTCATCGCGACATAAAGCTTGCTTAACCGGGGAGTGCCCCCCCTACCCGGTCATCTTTTTGGTACTTAGTTTTCGAGTTCTATTTTGGTTTCTATATGTTAATCTTCTTTACTAAGCTGCGTAGTGCTTTTTAAGTGAGATTTGTTTTATATATCAAGATCATAATATGTTTATATTGTAATATATATTAATAAAAGAATGTGTCTATCTGTCTGTGTCATCTGTAGAAAAAATGCAAATATTATATGGACATGAAATTTGGTATACATGTATTTCAGAACCCAAGATAATATACCTTGGTGAGACTATTTTTAAATTTGACTTAGTTTAGTTATTTTAAATCAAAGAAGCTCTTTGTGGCTAATTTCTACCATATTTTCTATAATACAGTAGAGCCACGGTAGATGTTGGAGACATCTGGTATTGTGATCTTAAATATACATTGTCATTCATTAAAATATTGCATTACTGTATTTGCTGATTTTCAATTCTATAATAGATACAATACTCATTGGTGAGACTTGACATTCAATTTAAAATTCGGTACCTTCATTTGTGGAATAGTGATCATTTTTTTTCCAGGAAACAATTTCATTTTGTTTGATCACAAAGAGAATTTGCATAAGTGATTATTATCAAAATGAAGAACACATGGATATATTTCAGATATTCTGTATCTAAATATTCTAAAATTTCTATTTTTTAAGTTTGATTAAGTTGTCTATTTTTTAAGACTTAGTGACGCCAATTAAAAATCCATTTTAAAGGAAGTCTCCTGGGAAGAAAGAAGTTGTGGCAGCCACCCATCTTCTAACCATTATTCCAATATCAAAAGAGGGTGACCATATTGATCACATGAAAATAAAAATAAAAAAGTATATTTAATGATGAATTTATAATGAGGATTTGGAATTGTATGAACATATATATTTTAATCTGTGAGTAATTGAGAAAAAATATATACTTTTCATGTCTCAATACATTGTAAAATTGTTAGACTGAAAATACACTCTATAACAAAAAAATCGGCGCACCAAGAAGGAGTTGTCCAATTGCAATAAAAATTGGTGAATGTGAAGAACATACATAGAAAAAGAAACTATTAAAATTTCAAAACAATTTAATGATTTAGAGTTTGACCGTATATAAAGGGAGGAAGTCAATAAGGTGTTGGTCCACCTATGGCCTGGATGCAAGATGTAACCCGGCGTGGCATAGACTGATAAAGTTCACGGATGGTGTCCTGAAGAATGTCTTGTCAAATTGTCTCCAACTGTCGGAGCTAAATCGTTAACATCCCGGGACAGTTGCAATCGCCTTCCCATGACGTCCCAAATGTGCTCTATGGGAGAGATCAGGGGACCTAGCTGGCCAAGGAAATGCTGGGCAAGCTTGAAGATAATTCATAGCAACACGTGCCGTGTGCGGCCAGACATTATCTTGTTGAAAAGTAAGCCCGGAGTGTCGCAAAAGGAACAGTAATACAACCGGTCATAGAATGTTGTCTACGTACCACTGTGCTGTCAGAGTGCCAGAAATGACTGCCAAAGACGTAAGATATCCACAGTCGAAATGCAATAGAGATTTTGACCACAGATTTAGAATCACTCTTTATATACACCTGCTGAATGCGCAGTTCTGATGCGCTGGAGCTCCCACTATTTATTCATTGGACACCAAATTTTATTCATTTGTATGTTCGTTTAAAATGTCTTTGCATACGAAATTTCATTACAATAAGACAACTCCTTCTTGGTGCACCGATTTTTTTGTTATAGAGTATATAATCATACACTTTCCGTGCTAATACTATCGGAGAGATCGAAAAATTTACTTTTAAATTAAATGTGAATGGAATTCATACGAATTGGAATGATCAAAAAATTCAATTTCAAACAAATTTTGAAAGGAATCCATAAGAATAACAGACTAATTTTTCATATGCCTGATGCTGCTATCTGTTGCACGATTTTGTTAATTATGTTATATAATTTAATTGATTTTAAGAGAATGAATTCCAGTGAATTCATTAGGTTAAAAATATTATGATTATTAATTTAAAAAGTACCAGATTTAATAAAAAATATTACACATTGCCCCCAAATGATCAATTATGTTTCTGCTGTTAGAGTGCATGTATCTATAATAATAAAAGAAGATGTCTGTCTGCATGTGTTGTCTGTAGCGTAAAATCTAAATGTCGTACTGACATGAAATTCGGTACACATGTACTTCAGGATCCAAGACAGCATTATTGTTTTTTTAAATTCGAATTAGTTTTTAATTATTTTATGTTTCAGCACAACTGTTACACAAATGCATTCCTCAGAGACCGAAAATATTATTTCAGAGTTTCCATTTTAATACCATCGGAAAGATTAAAAAATCCTTTTTCAAACAAACTTTGAACAGAATCCATATGACAAAGACATGAATTTTCGTTAATTTTTAAAAAATATATATCTTTTGCCTGTTGAAGAAGGAATCTCCAAACACATCAGCCACCCTATATTTATAACAATAAAAGAAAATGTCTGACTGTCTTTGCCATCTGTAGCAGAAAATCTAAATGTCATATGGACATGAAATTTAGTACACTGGTACTTCAGGACCTAAAATGATACTTCGGCATGATTTTTTTAAAATTAGAATTATTGTTTAAGTTATTTTATGTTTTGTTATGATTTTCACACAAAATGAAAATACTATTTCAGAATTTTCATCTTAATACCTGCAGAAAGGTCGAAAAATCCTTTTTTATACAAACTTTGAACAGAATCCATGATAAAAAGTTGAATTTCCATGAATTTTATTTAAATATATAGTTTTTACGAGTTGAACATATCCGGGTTTATGAAAATACTTTGTGAGCACCGGTGTTATTGTAATCAAAGGTGTGAATCTTAAATTTCATGCAACATCGAATACATTTTCTAAAATGTTCCTGCATTTCCCATGATTTAAGATGCAAATCTCTGATAAGGAAAACTAGACCGAAATTCACAGTGAATTCTCGGAAACTGAATTATTATAACTTTCAAAGCAAAAAATTTAAAAAAGAATAATAAAAGAAAGGGATATACATAAGGGATATCAAGATATAAGTGATAAATCTATTCATACCTCATAGTGTTCATATTCTTCAACATCAAATGAATCAAAATCTAAAAACTTTGTATCTAAAGCCTATAAAAATATATAAAAACTTATTATGTAGGAGAATAAGTTTTACGTTAGATGTAAGAATAGTATTTTTATTATTTATTTTCACAAAAATTACCTTGCTCACAGCATGCAAACAGTCAGATAATGTTAAATTATAAGTACACTGGCTGAATGAAGCATCTCTATAAAAGATAAAAGAAGAATATAGTAATACTGTATAACAAAAATACACAATATAAGTTAGTTTATTCAGTCTTTCTATTTCCTTGTTAAAATATTAAAAGCATATATACAGGGTGATCGGAAAATGTCTGGTCAAATTTTAAAGGGGGTTAGAGGGGACGAATATAAAAAGATTCGCAGTACAATGCCTGTTGGGAAATGCCGCGTAAAAGCCCTGGAGAGTAAAGAAAGTGGAAAGGTAAAAGGAAAGAGACACAAACAAATGTAACAAGCCCTTTATTAAATCAATGTGTCACAGAAAATGCTTGAAAGAGCGACAACCAACCATAATACAAGCTTCACATCGCCGCCGCATAGAACTGCGTACCTTAGCAAAAACACCAGCCATATCCTGCACATCTCCAGCAGCAACAGCCAATCTGGTGACGAAATCGTCGACGGAGTCCACAGGGGTATCATAGATGATGCTTTTCAAGTGGTCCCACAGAAAGAAATCCAATCAGGACAGATCTGGTGATCGTGGCGGCCAGGGAACAGGTCCACCTCGACCAATCCACTGATGTCGATAAGTAGCGTCCAGGTAATTCCTGACATCAAGGCCAAAGTGTGATGGCGCTCCATCGTACTGGAACCAGATACATCTCCGGATGCACTGAGGCATAACGGCCAGCAGTTCGGGCAAGACCTGTTGCAAGAAGATGAGGTACTTCGGGCCGTCCAAGTGATGAGGTAGGTTGTACGGCCCAATCACATATTCGGGCACCATACCCGCCCACACATTGACACTAAATCTCTGCTGGTAAGCAGACGGTTTTGTAGCATGCGGATTATCATATCCCCAAACATGAGCATTGTGACTGTTAAACAAACCCTCTCGAGTGAACGTTGCCTCATTCGTGAATAACACGAATGAAGGGAAGTCGGGCTGTACAGCAGCCTGTTGCAAGTACCATCGTGAAAAGTTTACACGGAGAGGAAAATCTGCCTCTATCAATGCCTGCACCCTTTGTAAACGGTATGGGTGCATACGTTCGCCATGCAAAATCTCCCATACAAGTGACTGTCTCACACCCAGTCTACAGGGCAACAGCTCTCGTGCTTGTGGAAGGATTGTGCTCAACCTCATGTAAGACATCTTCTTCCACTCACACTGTTCTCACAGAGCGAGGCCTGCCCACATCATGTCTGCTGACATTGAAGGACCCGCTTTTGCAAAGCTGTCTGTGCACTCGCTCGAAAGTTTTACGATTCGGTATTTCTCTGTTGGGAAATCGTTCTTGTACAATCTTTGCGCAGCTCTCCCATTTCCATTCGCAGCTCCATGCGCCAGATGGATATCTGCTAGTTCAGCATTCGGGAAGTGCTGCGTGCCGTATGAAATAACAGCGGGGAATGACAGCTTCCTGCATTGCCGACTTGCTTTGACTGCCCTACACAGCGCCCTCTACAACCTTCATGCGGCGTTTCCGGACACGTATTGTACTGGGAATCCTTTTATATTCGTCCCCTCTAAACTAATGCACAGTAATTGTAATAATTGTAATAATAATACTTAGCTAGTATGAAATGTTAGATTAACTTAATAATAACATCAACTGTAAGATAAATTACACCAACTTAACAGTTTAATTTTTGGCTTTAACTGGGTATTGCAATTTATATCTATAATTTCTTTGGATTATCACAATTATTTTGGATAGCATAATAATTTTAGTTTAGATGAGTTCTGAGAATAATAAAAGATTAAGAAAATACAGGTTCAGAATTATTAGAGTATGCTGAAATAAGCTAAATCAACTGCAATTTTGGAAGTTAATATAAAATAATTAGATAAAATTACTCTATTTCATTATTGAGTATGTGTTAAATAAGCTCAATATATGTGAAAATCAGTTGCCCTGATATATATATCGGGGTTCATGCCCATTTTTCAAAATGAAATTTCCTAAGTTTTCCAGGTTTTCCCTGTTGTCTTTAACCCTTTCTGGATGGCAGCATTTCGGAACTACCCTGGGCCAAAGGACGAAGCACTTCGCTTTCGAACTGTTTCCAAAGGACAGAGCGCTTCACTTTCGAACTGTTTCCAAAGGATGGCTAATTTGCCTAACTCTTGAAATAAATTCACTAAAAATCACTTCTTCAACACAGAAATCTACTTTTTTCAGGAATAGCAGAAATACTTATTTTCTATTTGATGTATATTTTTCATACGAATCTCAATACAAAATACGCGTTAGTTACTTTTACTATGAATCCTACTATTCATCATCGAAAAATATGCTAAAAACATTATTTCCTTATCTAAATTAGGCGGCATAATATTGTGATTGATTCCAAGTATGGTAAAAAACTCAAAAGAATTCAAATCTTTCAAATCTCCTGTCCAAACATCATTCACAGAAACAGATACTGAAGCTGGCGGCGTTGTAATAATAGTACGCTGAGAATCTGAAGAATCACTTGCATTTTCATATTCAACTTCAGAAATACCACAGTTCCACGAATCTTTACTATCTGCATAACTTTCATTACTGCCTGGTTCATTTATCACACGAGTATATTCCTCCACAGAAAGAAAACGTCCTGTTCCAGCCATTCTTTTATCCGAAATAACCTAATAATTTCACTGCTGCACATTACTCTAAAACCCAAACTTAAAAAAATAATAATAATCTCTTACAATCCTATAATTCACCAATAAAATCATTAAGCTAAAATCAAAACAAGACCTGAAACTCAATTATAAAACAGTAGATGCTGCGAGAAGTGCTCTGTTTGTTTACATTGCAAAATCATGTTTCACCACTCCAGATGGAGAAAAAATTCATTGGATCCCCTCTATGCCAAGATCAAGTATTTGCAAAATACATTGGAGTTGTTCGCATGGACATTTAACGCCATCCCGTAGACAAATAAATTCAAATAAAAAACCCATGACCGTCATCTTTTAGGGTAAATTTTTCTTCAATGCGGATGCATGACAGTCATCCTTGAATGCAAGTTCGTGGGTACATCAACCGTCCGGAAATTGTTAACAAAATTCCAGGTATGGCATACTACAGTTTTAACAACAATTTCAAAAAATAATTTTAGATTTAACTGATATTTACCGTGAATACATGACAGTGAGAAGAAAAAAAAATTTAAAATAACTCAAAATTTTCTATATTTGTATACAATTTTATCTGTATATACAGTGCAACTTCGAAAATCTGGAGTAGCAATACATTTATAGATATGAATATATGAATTTCAATATATCCTTGCCAAAATGGTTGCTGTGTTATTTGCCTAAATCATTATTTTAATACCACTTTTTGGAAAATATCCCTTCTAAAGGTTCATACCCATTTTTCAAAATAGGAAAATATGTATTATGCAAAAATAATAAAAAAATGAACCTTAATAAGTAACCAGAATATAAAAATAAGCTAGTTAAGTCAATACTAATGGACGCGGAGATTCACATAAACATATGAAAAACTAATTAAAAAATCAATCTTTAATAATAGATAAAATATGAAAAAAAAGCTAGTTTAGTCAATCTAATATACAATATTTAGAAGATGGAGATGGATGGAAAGATACTAATGGATTCTCGGTGATTCACAGGAACATAAAGTGATATATGTAATCATGCTGTTAATGCAAAAATAATTAAAAAATTAACCTTAATAAATAATCAGAATATAAAAATAATTTAGAAATCCTTAATTTTATTAGCAACTACACCTGACGACAGATCCGTCCACACAAACAGCTACCATAAACCTTCGGGTTGGTCGTGTGGTCTGGGCTTTCTACCTGACGACAGATGGCCTGACTATGAGCTTCCCATACCTCGTGAATCGATAAACAAGACAGGAAATTGTTCTTTGTTCAGAATGGTCTTTTTCACATTTTTTGGTATTTTTAACAATATGTATAAAAAAACTACTAACTTTAGCTAAAATCCGACTTATTGAGGTCTTTTGAAATTTATCTGACTATCGTTAAAAAAAAAATTGAAATTCAAACTTGTTTTGAATGAGATGATAGATTTTTCTACACATCCTTATTTTTACTCCCCAAAACTGAATTAAAATAAGATTTTTTACAAATATTTAAAAATCTATCAAATTTTTCGAAAGATTATGTTCCCTCTTCGGTTCGATACCTAAGCTTAAAAAATATTGTGCTTCTCACTCGAGTAGAGGGCTTCGTAATCTCATTAACATACATTACATAGGGGATTGTATTTTAATAATAAGATATTTTATCATACAACTAGAGAAGTGTTTCAATAAATAGAAATTGTTGCATTACTAGAATTCATAAGACAAAAGATATAAGCACCTGAATGAAATAAATAAAGGGCTGTTGCTGCTAACCAAAGGATGATATGCTGCAACTGGTGTTTTTTTCAGGTAAATAATCTAAAAGAAAAACTTCGATAAATATTTTGCATTATATACAACAGAACAGTAAAACTGATAAATTTAATGTGAGGTTTAATTTATATGATTTTCCTAAGAATTTAATGTAAGAGATATCGCAGTTTAAGCCACTACTTCTCAAACTTCATATAATGGGCCCCCAAAATCCAAAAAAAAAAAAAAAAAAATCTTGGAGCAACTATCAAAAAAACTTTTTTTTAATAGTTGCTCAAGAACTTTATTCATTGATTATTGTAGGTACATTTTTTAGAAATAATATAACATTTCATTTGCTTGCTTAAAGCAAGTATTTAAAAAAAATAAATAAATAACTTCAAATGTATTACAACTGCAGCTTACAAAAACAATTTAATGAGAGGAATGTGATTGTATATTTCTACATAACAAATCCATATCCGGCACAACATTTTAAATGCTAATTTGCAGAGCCTGCTTTAACGTATCTATTTTAAGAAAGTGTTGGGTTGCATTTGGCTATTTAATAATTTAAGAAGTTTGTTTTTAATCTAAACGTGTTCAGGGGTCTTATTTACATAGTTATTTCTTTTTAGTTATCCATTTTCCAATTGTTTAGGTTTTTGATATTCTTCTGTTCCAAATAGGTTCTATTCCATAGTTATTGTGTTCAAAATGGCGAAAGTTCGTTCTTTTTAGGTTTCAGCATTTTAAATTTATTTAAATTGGTTAATTTGTGATTCCATTTATTGCCCTTTTTATTATATTCCCTTTGATTTGATATTCCCTTTGATTTGATTCTATTCCCTTTTATATTCCCTTTGATTTGATTCTAAGTTTGTTGTTCTTGGTTAAAAATCCGTTGATTTATCGCGATGTTTCAATTTTATTCTATTTTCAGCTTTTTAAATTTTTCAGAATCATTGATATTTAAATTATTACCGAATTCGTATATTCCAAATCATTTCACTTCATTTCTTTTTAATTTTTGTCTGCTTTAAAATTCCTGTTCTCTTCAAAATTTCGAGTTTTTGATTGATTAACCGTAATATTAAAATAGTCTGTCATTAGTTATTTTATCGCTCATCGATAATTTTGTTTACGATGATGGCAGCGATGTTTGGCAGTATATAAATAGACTCACGCTCTTTTTCATTCTTCTTGCTTTTGATTAGAACTCAATATGTGATCAATTAAGTTGTCCTGTGCCGATTGGCACATGTTCTGTGTAACGAAAATTTTTATTTCCCGACCTTTTAACTTTATTCAGTTTATTTTTCTGCTATGGAGGCGATGTTTAGTCTAAACACTAAAGAGCCTCTGAATTTATTATGTCTGCAAAAACTGAAATGTTGTTTTGATCTCCTGCCTTTTGGGAGCGATGTGGTAGATGTCAACTATAGCAACGTCAACGCATTGGAACAAGTGTTTGTTTCCGGAGGTCAGATTTGTTCCTTCATAATGAACTGAGTCGTTTAATTTTTCCAAGTCACAGGACCAGACTTCCAAATGTTTACTTCTCGAGTTTTGATGACCGTCTGTATTTTTGGTTCCGAACGATGTTAAACTGCTATACTCGACTGAGTTTTCTATAATGTGAAGGAGCTGTCCGCTTTTGTGCTGATCAAGTTTCGGGAGTGTTCTTTTTGTGAGGTGTTGGAGTACCATATTTCACTTAAATAGCTGGACTCACTTGATGTACCAATGCTTTATGGGAGATATGCCTCCATTAGCTTTTTCTTGAATAAAAGAGGACTGCACCCGAGCTGATGATGATTGACATCGATTTCTTCCTCGAGACTTTATTTTGGCCGTTCGGCATTTTCCAGTTTATGGGTGCTATCTATTTCAATTCTATTCTTTTGCAGTATTTGAAGTTTAATTGAGTTGGTATGGAATAAGACCCCCCCCCCTTATACATTTTAAGTTCCGAATCCTGGTTTATTGTTATGTAAATTTTCTTTGGACTTTTGACTTTTAGTTGAGATTTTTATTATGTCCTTAATTTCCTTTTTGGTTAACTGATGTTCTTTTTCATTCTAAATTGTAGTTTGGCAATTAATTCTATAGTTTTAACATAAATTAATTTAAACATTAAAAGCTGTTTTCTTTAACTTTTATATTCTAACGTTTTTACTACGACTATACGACCAGCCACTTTATAAATTCAATTTATTTATTTAATTTATTTATGATGTTTAATTTAATTTGTTTAGTTAATGAGATGTAAATTTTAGTGGTTCTTTAAAAGTGAAGTTTAAAATTTTAATAAACATTAGATTTTGAAAACTTAAACTCTGTGTCTCTCTCTTACTTTAATAAGTTTTATTTTTAGGAATTTTAATATTTTACAGGTTAGCATATTTTTATGCATTTAGGGAGACTAGTCAGTCAGCACCCCTTCAGTTTATTACAGAATGTTTTAGGTATTTAATATATTTTTAGTATATCACAATGCAATTCAACTGAATAAATTTGTTGAAAAAGAGTGTGAGTTTATTTATACACTGCCAAATATCGCTGCCATCATCGTAAACAAAATTATCGATGAGCGATAAAATAACTAATGACAGATGATTTTAATATTACGGTCAACCAATCAAAAACTCGAAATTTTAAAGAAGAGAACAGGAATTTTAAAGCAGACGAAAATTAAAAAGAAATGAAGTGAAACGATTTGGAATATATGAATTTGGTAATAATTTAAATATGAATGATTCTGAAAAATTTAAAAAGCTGAAAATGGAATAAAACTGAAAAATCGTGATAAATCAACGAATTTTTAACAGAGAACAACAAATTTAGAATCAAATCAAAGGGAATAAAAAGGACAAAAAATGGAATAACAAATTAGCCAAATTAAATAAATTTAAATTGCTGAAACCTAAAAAGAACAAATTTTCGCCATTTTGAACACAATAACTATGGCATAGAACCTATTTGGAACAGAAGAATATCAAAAACCTAAACAATTGGAAAATGGATAACTAAAAGGAGAATAACTGTGTAAATAAAACCCCTGAACACGTTTAGATTAAAAACAAACTTCCTAAAATTATTAAATAGCCAAATGCAACCCAACATAAGGAACAACCTGTATTTATTTTGTATTACAAGTAATAATGAAAATGCTGCTTTGCATAAGTATGTTGTCACAAAAGAAATCATGATTACCAATATTGATTTTACGATTGAGGATATTCTTGCCATAGCTTTATCCAAAATTCTGCAAGGCTTCTTTTATTAAATTCAGCTTCAAGGGAATCATACGATCTAATATCAATCAATTCTTCTCAAATTACCCAAGTGATATATATGATCCTATTTTAAGGATTGTGAAAATATGTAATCACATCCCTCTCATTAAATTGTTTTTGTAGGCTGCAACAAATTTGAAGTTAATTTTTGGTTTATAAGTAAATAAGTGTTCTATTTGAAAAAAAAAAATGTACACATAATTATTAAAAAATAATGGAATTGTTGTCCAATCACACTTTTATTCCTCATTTCAGATTGGAAAATAATTGTTTAAAAATTGTTCTGATTTGGAAACTTTATCAAGTATAAGACTTAAAATTGAAATCAAGAGTAATATTGCAATGGTGGAAAGAAACTTATTACAAACTATTGCTTTCACCAATTGTGGTGCATGCAGCTAGCAGTCCCATTTTTTTAATGCAAATGAACAAAAAATATAGCATTTGTTACACAGGTGTATAAGCTATCCAGCCACACATTAAGCTACCATAAGCCTTAGGGTTAGTCGTGTGGTCTGGGTCTTCAACAGGCGCATAAGCCACTAAATAACTACATCTCACATAAGCATATTTGACAGGCTGCACAGTTGCAGGGCACTTCCACCACATAGGCCACTTATGTAATCCAGGTATGCAACTGCAGAAGGAGATTTTTCTTTTGTATACCTTTGATATTACTGTTTATAAAATATTTAATATATTGCCATCTATTTATAATTTTTACATCGTTTCTAAGTCTCACAAAATTCCTATATATTGTGTATATGTAAATTTGTCTACCTCATTAAAATTCACAAGATCGAGATTGACTTGTTAATCAGTATTAATATAACAATGCAACAGGGTATATATATATATATCCTATATATATATATATATATATATATACATATTCTGATTATAGGGTTCATTCTAGGGTTTCAAAAGGCAGGGTGCTAATAGGCACGGCACATTGCATTTGAAAGGGGTACATATTTTCATAACGGCACAATTATAAATTTTAGCTAAAGAATGCATTGTATAATGTGGCCCACATGTAGAATGTGACAGAGATACAGATAATTAATTTATTTTACATATTTACATAAAAATAATTAGCGATGCAGATAAAAGTATAATAGAATAAAAACCAAAGGGTGCATTGTACATGTACTGTTTGATACTGTAAAAAAATAAAACATACAATTATGGACAAAGTTTTGTTTTATTTAAATAATTAATTATAGATGTAACAAATTGGTTTCAATTATTCAGTTTGGCCAAATAGTTTTCTTATTCTTCATGTATTAAAAAAATAGGGTAATTAATTTCAAGGCTCCAATTAAAAATATATAATCATTATTAAAACAAAATATTAAATATACAAAAAACTCATAGTTTATAACTACACATCTCTTACTTTAAAATATAATCTTTACAAGTTTATTTTTCTAACTGCACAAACTGAAAATAATAATTAAAACCCTCATATAATATAGGTGACTTATTTAGGATCAGAAAAATAGATAGAAATACTTATTATACTATCACTTTACATACACAATCATAAATTTTATTACCAACATCATAAAAACCCGCCAGAAAGGGGTATTCCCAAAAAATAAGGCCATTCAAATTGGTTTTGTCACATGCAGAATGTGACTTTGCACACAAATAATTATCAAAGAGATCACAACGTAAAATTCTGCACAAATCAAGTGTAGTAAGTAGACGCACATTTCAGAAATGATGGAATTTCCTTCTTCAGTGCGATCACAAGCCTAGAACTGAATACCAAATGAGAGCTCGACCATGCCACGAAAACAGTAACACTGAAATCACTTTGCTTCTTGATTGAAATAGTCATGCGCTCATTTGATGTTCAGCTCAAAGCCTGCTCACACTGAAAACGGAAATCCATTTCCAAAAGGTATATGTAAATCTGTGAAGTGGAGGAAGCCGACAAAGGGTGGAGGATGCCACTGGTGGTGTCCAGTTATATTGGCCCCCATTCATTTTATAGTCATTCACAACAGCAAATGCTGATGTGAATTTTGTGTGGCTTTAATAAATAATGAATGGAAAAAGAATCTTTACACATTCCTTGATGTTTTGAAAATTTGAGAATTGCCATCTTGAAAAGGGCTGACAGAGTGTCATTTTTTTTTATATCAGAGCACATAGTATTGGGGCAGGTAGGGCAGGTTTTTAATTTTTGAGGACACCAGGGCAGATATCCATCATTCTATGAAAAACATCTAGAATGAACCCTATGTCTAACTTTACATGCTGCTACATGATTTATAGTGTAAACACTTTAAAACTAGTTGCAAGCAGTTGGGAATGACTTCAATTTGTCTTGAAATTATCAAAGCACCTATTGGTAATCTACATGAATGATTAAAAGATTTTAAATCAGATACATTTCACATAAGCATAGCCATTAATTCAAAATCTATTTAATCTAAAATAATTAAGGTACTGTGCCAAATTCTATGACACCTATTATGTAAAATACCATTTTATAAAATTAATATTAAACAATTTCTTTTGCAAGGTTCAATACCTTTATGCTAAAAAACATAGTTAAACTTTTAAGATTCTGTAACTCATAATTTTTGATAATGAAAAATTACATAGAAACAAATTGATTCTTAAATAAACCAAATATAAAGAGATTAAAATTTAAGTATAAGAAAATAAGGGACTCAAATACAAAAAATGACCCAAGACAATTTATTAAAATTTCTCAACAAAAACAAAAAAAATTTTTATGGTTGTCTAACAAAATATTACAAATATCTTATTAATGGTAGCAATGAAAGATAAAATTGCATATAAATTAAACCAAAATTTATATGTAAAAAAAATATTACAGCATAAGATCCAATGAGAAAAGCAGCATTGACTCTCTTCTTAGCATCCTGAGTAGTATAATGTACTATTTTCTTCTTTGCCAAAGAGAATGACTATAAAAGAGAAAAAATATTTTTAAAAAAAATTCTAAAGTATTCAAACATATTAATATAATAACATATTAAATCATATATTGCAAAAGTTCATAAAAGATAGGCTACTTAGTGCTAAGCTCAACTCAATCTATGTTCAAGATAATGTTTACTTATAGTCAAATCATGAACAATCAATTAATCCAAGGTGTTTATAAATTCTTATGGCTAAATATCTATACATTTTCCGGGCTTTTTTTTTTTTTTTTAAATAATAATTTCTAGAAATTTATACCTGGAAAAAATTATTGGGAATGATTTTTCAAATTGAATAGTTGCTTTAAAAAAAAAAACAGAAATCCAAAAATAAACATTTTGAGTAAATAACAAAAAACATTTTTACCTGATTGATTTTATAATTTATTAAAAATCAGAGATATATGAAATGTTGATCCTTATGAGGCTGATCAATTATGCTCATAAATTTTTAATAAATTTCTATATCAGTAGAGTTAGATTTGCTGAAAAGTTCAGAACTTGTGAGATTTTCAAAATCAACAATTTTACTCGACCATTTGATAAGTTATTAAAAATCTGAAATATATATAATGTTAATCCTTATCAGGTTGATCAATCGTGCTTATGAATTTTGAATTAGTTTTATATATTTGTGGAGTTAGACTTAATTTTCATGACTTAAATCCTTTTCAAAATCAAGCATGCTAATTTAAAAAGAGCAGGAGCCGACAACTTACACTACTATTTATAAACTCAATGATAGAAAAGATGAGTATGAAAAGTAATGATAGAATCATCGACTTACATCTTTCTTATCACCATTAGATAAGCAGTGAAACTAAAAAATTCATGTTTCGTGACAGAATGGAACACTTATATTTCAACAAATTAACTCTCTAAAAATCAGTACTTTTTAGATACAAAAGTTTGGAATAGTGCACATTTACAAAATAAATACTACTATATTCTTTAAAACAATTTTCACAACAATAAAAATAAAATTACCTGTGGGGAAAAAAGTTGAAATCACTATTTTGAGAGCTATGTGCAAAGTTAAATAAAGTGTTTTCAGATATACTTTTAAAAGTTTAATCAATTTATGTTATGTTTGCTTAAAAATCCAAATTTTGAAAAATCAAGTGCTAGGTTGATGTTTACATGGAATGGCCTATAAATGAAGTGACTATATAAGAAGTTTTGCTTTTCTAAAATTTAGAACTATTTATTTTTTTTAAATTTATAAAAAGAAATTTATGAAAGTCTTCATATGGTGGCAACTGGTAAGTATACTTCCAGGGTTCGTATTCAATTTTGAAAATAAAAATTAAGGAGTTTTTAATGGCAAAATTTTAAGGAGTTTATAGATAACATGCTCCAACCCTCTACTTTATATCAGCATTATTTCACAAACAAACTATGCTCCAGAAAAATTAATAAACGTCTGTGCAGCTGTTTAAATTACAAATTTCTTTCACCAATTTACAATCAAGTGCTAAATTAATAACTTAAATAAGTATCAGATAAAACTAAAATTCGTATCAGTTTTGTAGCAGGTAAATAAATCTTAGTATCAGTTTTTATTGTTAAACATGTTATCAATTAAAAAATTATATCTATATGCACTGAACTGATTGACTGAGTAAATGATGTATCAAAATTATAGAATCTTTTTTTTTATGTGATCCAATCCGCCTCAGCTTCAAGACTAAGGGGAAAATCTAAAATTCCAAAATTTTGAATTAGGGTGATGGTGCACAGGAATAATAAAAAAAAATTTTAAATCTCTTCACTTAATTATCGAGCACTTCCATTCTACTTAGAATCTTGGCTTTGGTCTCATTTTCTATGTCAACGAAAAAATCTAGTATTTCGAAAAATTCGAATGAGGGGCTACTATTCAGAGCAATAATTAAACAATTCACAACTGTTCAAACTGATCAAGTACTTTCACTCGAGCCAAAATCTTGGCTTTCTGATCGATCTGTTTCAGCTTCCAGATCAAGAAAAAAATCGAAAAATTCCAATTAGGTGGGATGATACAAAATGATTCTTTTTGAAAAAGAACTTGCATGATTTTAGCTCTCAAAATGAGCATCAATCATTTTTTGTTTAAAATTGAAATAGATATATTCTGATATTTAAAACTTTTATTAAGTGTGTCAATGTCCCATTTAGTAGCCACTAGCTATTAAGAATGGGTGAAGGATAGGTGAAATGGTTAGTTTTAAAAAAAATTCAGCATAACAATCATAAAAAAAAAAGCAACTTTGAGATTTAAAGCATTGCATGAGAATGTTAACTATAAGAGTCATCTTACTTCCGTCATTATTAACTATCATAATATTTGGTTGCACAATATATATCTTTAAAATTAACCACAGTATGAAAATAAGCAAGTTTAGTCTGCCTACTATGTAATAATTAAAGGATGGAAGTGGATTCAAAAAGATGCTTGTGGACTCTGTAATGCATCACGATACAAAATGAATTGCACAATTCCGCCATTTATGCAATAAAATATTTCGTTTAGTGAAATATTTATTCATTTATACCGGCTCACTGTAAAAATAACCTGACAATAATTGAAATGAGTCACTTTAAAAATATTGGGGTAAGTATGCATATAGTATGCAATAAATTATTTCATTTAGTGAAATATTTATTCATATATACCTGTGCACTAAAAATAACCTGAAAATAATAATTGAAATGAGTTACTTTACAAATATTGGGGTAATTTATGCATATAGTGCACATAAGCAGGAGCCCTGATGACAAAAAAAAATGTGTTTGGAGAAAAAATTATGAACTGCCCACATCAGATTTTTTGTGAAACAAATACTTATCTATAAAGTTAGACTTGTTTTTGAATCCTTTTTTTTATTGGAGCTGACATGCTTAGACAAAAATTGAACTGGATGAAAAGAGATGGGGATTGAAACTTTTATATTAAAATTCAAACTATATCAGGCAAATGTTTGAAAATAAACATTACATTCAAAAAACCGGCGTGGCTTTTATTAATTTTAGCCGGCTTTTTTGCAACCCTGATTCTTATACTCGTTTGCACACTTCCTCCGTACAGAACAAAATGAAGAATCATAAAGTGAAATAGAGAACAATTCAAAATCATGCTGAATGCAATTATATAACATAATTTACGTGACATACATAATAGTGACATAATTTTGATCACAAAACATGTACATGTGAATAAGAAAAGGACATTTAAATATTCAAATATATGTGTTTACTTTTACATAATTTAAATATAAAATTTTGTGAAATACGCCAATATATAACTCAATTATTCACACTTTGAAATGTGTTTTATTTTTCTGCATATAAATGTAAATTATAAGCATGTGAATTTTTTTTTTAACTAGTCATGTCAATGGTATCCCATATACATCACCTTTTAAGTATGTCATATGTCAATGTTTAGTGCATATGTAACCCATAAAAGATTCCCCATTCAATCTGAACAAAAGCATCATGGGAAGCATTTAGCAAGTCAACATCTATTTTAGCAATAAACAGTATTGTACCCCAAGCTAATATATATATCAGCACTAACATTTGTTTTATACGAGGGCCACACTGAAATTTTTGAGATACGGCTAAGTGGTACATATGTTAAACTTACCAATTCTTAGGAGTATTTAAAGTACTCCCCTCCAACATCATTGCACTTTTGTAGACAAATTTTTCAAAGATTAAATGCTTCAAACCATCCTTTTCTTAGAATAGATGAAAAATATGCTTTTATAGCTCCATTAATCTCATCTTCGAAATGAAAATGACGCCCACATAATTTTTTTTTAGATTAAAAAATAGCCCACAGTCACACATAGCAAGATCAGGAGAGTAGAGTGGATGCTCGATCGCTTTGATGTTTTTTTGTTCAAGAAATTAGACTTTCATTCTTGCTGAATGATAAGACATATTGTCATGGTGAGGCATGTGTCCCTTAACATTCACTTCCTGAAGAATTTCTGGAAGAAGCTTACTGGTGTACCAGTTACCTGTAACTGTCGTCTGTCCCTCTAGCTTTATGTCTTTGACCAGACCTGTACTTTTGAAGAATGCGGCATACATTACGTTTTTCATTGCTCGTTGTCTTTTCACCATTGTTGGTTTGGGGTCATCTTCAAAGATCCATACTTTACTTTCTTGACGTGTTGGAACATCAAAAAATGGTATGTACATTTCATCACCGGTTATGATTTTAGAAATAATGTGGTGTCCACCATCATTAAGTAATTTTAGTGTTTCCTTACTGATTCTGACACACTCCACTTTTTGGTGTTTTGTTAAATTATGGGGGACCCAACGACAAACTAATTTTTTCATATGCAGCTCTTCATAAATAATCTTATGTATAGCTGCAGATCCAATGTTAAATTCCTTCTGTATCATTTGGTAGGTACAGCGATTATCATCGATTAACATTTTTAGAATTACTGACACATTTTCTGGGACTACAGCTGACAAAGGTCTTCCTGTGTGTTCTTCATCCAGGAGAAAATTTCGACCTCTTCTAAACTCTGTAAACCATCTGAATAAAGTGGCATGAGATGGAACATCATTTCCATATGCTAATTGTAGACGTTGAAGACATTCTTCTTGATTTAGCCCTACTTTAAAATAATAGAAAATCATAGCGTGATAATGCTCTCGCATCAACTTCAGTTTCTTTCCTTTCAAAATTTATTCTATGATAGCTAAATTGTAATTGTTGCCACAAATTATTGTCTGCGAACATAAAAGAGTTGAAATTTAAATATCTGACTAATAATTTTTTTCTAGTGCATATATCGTCTGCCCTGTCTCAAAAATTTCAGTGTGACCTTCTTGGAGGGTAATAGTTAATTGCCTGCATAGTAAGACTCAAACTGCCATTTTAAATTAAATAAAATCTACAAATAAAAAATATGTAACCGTTTTCTCTTAACAATTAACTTTGCAATAAACAAACAATTAAATAAAGGCCTTCCTTTACAAAAAAAAAAAAAAGAAAGAAAGAAAGAAATTGTCAGTGTAACAAGACACTGTCTTTCAGTTTGCACCTACTGCTACGAAAACAGCTCACACTGATCTTACTAAGGGTCTGATGCCCAAAGATTGTTCATGTCTTGAAAAATCATAAAAGAAATAGATACCATATATGGTAATTTTACAGAAGTTGAATTAAAGCTTAGGTCAAAATACATTTGGAAAATATTAGCTTTCATTCAAACAATTGTTTTGAAATTAGAGATTATAGGTTTGATTCCTACCCTAGGTAAAATTTTCACCATACTTGTTGCAATCATAATAGATTAGGAAATGTCTCTAATTTCTCAAATGTAATATACTTATAGGCATCGGAAAAAAGGTTGTATGATGTTTGATCTACAGTGGAAACCACTCAATATGAAATGTGGGGGCAAAATTAAATTAAGGTAAAAGAGTAACTAAAGTTTATGCTAAATCAATTTTATAACCATTGCTGAGGCTGATACGAGATACTGATATAAGTTTGAACGTGAATCTTGACATAAAACAAACATGCAATAAAAACAGCATGATAATGAGTTACTGATAATGAAAACTTTATAATTTATTCACTGCATGTATCAACAATATTTTTTTTTAATATTTCATAAACTTAATGTATGAATATTAAGATTGCAAAATCAGTTTGTCTATTCTGGACAAAAAATTCCATAATGTGCTTTCTGCTGAGTATTCATATTACTTTTCCTCAGAAATTATTCCATCAACTGTGATAGACTATCCCCATTTGTTTGATTGCTGTAATTGAGCTTCATGCTTCTACAATATTGTTGTTTCATGTTATCCAAAAATTGTTCCAACATTTATTTTTAGAGGACCGTATATTTTTTTCTTTTACTTTAACCAAAATTTTGTTTTATACATTTTGCATCAAACAAGAAATACACATTGAAATGTATATACACTGGTAGAGACCAAGTCTGCAGCCGCACCTGTAGTTGTGAGGTATGATGTTTGATGCACATCTCATAAATCAGGAGGAATGTGGGTTTAAATCCCACAGTGTACATGGACTTTATGTTGTCCTGGAATGTTTGGCATAAGACCCACAAGTGGACTAATATTGACACATTGTTCTCAATAGATGGCACCAGTTGTCTATACAGGGTGATTAAAAAAAGATAAGCCAAACTTTATGAGGTAGTAGTATACACCAAACCAAACATTTTTTGTCATAGTTTACTGGGTCAGAAATTAAATGTAAAGGCATTACAGGGCACTTACTCATTGGGAAGCGGCCACTCCAGAAACTTAAAAGCGTCATTCTACTTGAAGAAGAAAACCATGTATGCAAATTTCATCTGGGGAAGAAGAAGAACCCTTATGAAAATTTTTGTAACACTGAATGTACAACCTTATCAGTTTGTCAGTTTGAAGCAGTTGTTCGCAGCTCCAACTTTTGAGACAATGGAGGAATTTACAAATAAGGAAAAGTCGAAATTGCTGGAGGATGTTCTAACAGACATCTAGCGGTGTATGTGGTTCCAACACGGTGGAGCACCAGTCTACTTTGGGCGAGGTAAGGAACTATCTGGACGTCACTTTTCCGGGCCGATGGATTGGGCAAGGTGGTCCCACAGCTTGGCCACTCACGATCGTCTGATCTGTCTTATCTTGACTTCCTTTTGTGGGGATATCTCAAGAGTCTTGTTTATGACACTCCTTTGAATTTGAAGAGGAACTCATCACCAGAATTTTGGCCCTGGCTGCCAAAGTGCGCAACATACCTGGTCTGTTCGAGAGTTTGCCAATCCCTCCATCACCGCTGTGTGAGGTGCATTCAGGTTGGCAGTCCCTCTTTTGAGCCATTACTGTAATTATTGTTTATTAAATGTCATTTTATAACTTTTAGTCATTCTTGTGTTTTCACCTCACCTCATCGGTTTCACCATTAAGTGCCCACTGGCACTTTTACGTTTCATTTCCGAAGGGGCAATCAATGATGAAAAATGCTTGGTTTGGTGTGTACTACAACAGTGTAAAGTTTGGCCCATCTTTTCTTAATCACATTGTATATGTAAATATATAAGTGTGATATGTATGTAACTTTCTCGGAGAGATGGATTATTAGAAATTATAAGTCGGCTAATGGTTATAACAAAAAAAAAAGCTCATCACGGTTTCTAATATCAGTATTTCAATACCAAGCAAGCAGTTTGGGTTAACTAATATTTTGCTTTATCCATTTTCATGTTAAGTGTTTTCTAAGCTATTCACAGAAAAGACAATTTTAGTGATGACATCCTAAATTTAACAAAAAGTGAAATTCAATGCAAATAACAAAGAAAATTGAAAAAGATAACCCATTAGTAAAACCAAAGATTTTTTAATAAATAAATATCTAACTTAATTTTAATAAACAAAGTATTGATATACATTTTATTCACCTACATAAAACTTTTTTCTTACCTTCAACTTTTTATTTAACTTGCAACAATACCGGTATAACTTTGCAAGGTTTAGAGGTCCAAAATCTGAATAAAAACTGAAAAGCAAGAAGTAATATATTGCATCAAATTAAAAACTTTATGAATAGAATTAATTTCAATGAAAACATTTGAAATTTCTAACAGGGATATAAGGAAAAATGGAAAAATTCAAACAATGTAACTAAACACAAATTAATAAAATAAAGCAACATACAGCTGTTTTGGGGATACATTGGATCTCCTTTTTTAGTGCAAGAAAAACCAACAAACCCAAAGTGGAAAAGATGAAAAATCCGCCCATCTTTTTGACTTCGGGTTTGTTGGTCTATCTTGCGCTGAAGAAGGGAATCCAACATATCCTCAAAAAAGCTATATATCACTTTATTTTATTAATTTGTAACAAATTACATCATTTGAATTTTTCTTTATCCTTTGCAAAGTGTGTTCACTTATTAAGGATAACTTACTTAGCTCTTATCCTAAATGATTTAGCTAACCATTCATGCTGGTCGACACTGAATTTTTATCTATTAACTTTATCAAGAATAAATAGGGCATATTAATTCTTAATAAATAACATAGAAAACATAAATGTGTAATATATATAGAATAATCAGGGATCGTACAAGAATTTTTTCAGAAAAATGTATTAAATTTATAATAATTTTATATAAAAGCATTTCAAGGTTACACCTAACAGAAGAAAATTTTGACTTTGCTATGTTAAAGAAAATTAACTGCAATATGTCTCAACTCAACTTTCTCATACCAAAATCCATAAACGTCTATTGATTGATATAAAATTTGACAATGTACCCTCTCAGGGATAACTTGTCAGCGGAGATGAGAAAAGTTTCGATTTATCGGCTGCACACGAATGAAAAGAAAACAAACTGCTGGATATTTTGGAAGATCATGAACCTGAAGATATATTTAATGCTGATGAGACAGCCTTTTTCTACTAGCTGCTACCAAATCATACTATGGCGAAAAAAGGTGAACAGTGCAAAGGTGGAAAAAAATCAAAAGTTCGCATCTCAGCTCTCTTTTGTTGTAATGCAACTGGCACAGAAAAACTAACCCCACCAGTGATTGGAAGATCCATAAAACCTTGTTGTTTTAAAAATGTTTCGTCACTTCCCTGCAATTACAAAAACAACACCTGAGCCTGGATGGCAAAAAATATTCTTTTAGATTGGTTGAAATGTGTAAATGATAAAATGACAAAACAGAAAAGGAAAATCGTTTTGTTGGTATCTAACTGTGTGGCTCACGTGGTAATTGCAAGGTTCAGTAGCATACAACTTGAATTTCTTCCCATTAACAGTACTTCAGTTTTACAGCTTCTTGATCAGGGCATCATAAAAAATGTTAAAGTTCATTTTCGTCGACGACTTATTGAAAAAACACTTGTGAACTTAAATGATGAGTCTACTAGTATAACAACAATTAATCTCAGACAAGCCATTGAAATGATATTCATTGCTTGGCAAAATGTGTCCCAGTCTACAATTCAGAACTGTTGGAAGTTATTTCAAACTCATTAGAATGTGACAAGAATGGTATTTTTTCTCAGGATTTTACTGTTGTTGATTTTCCTGAAGATCTATGGGTTACAGCTTCCAAAGAGCTTATATTTCCTTTAACAATATCACCTTCTGATTATGTTGGATGCGATAAAGAAGTTTCTACATGTTCAGACTTGACAAGATGATAAAAGTTATGACAACGATGAATGTGTACTAGTGCCTTTCCAAACAGACCTGTCAAGTATCGAAAACGTGCAAAATTTTTTAGCTCAGTAGAAAAAAATGTTCCCGAAAATTTTTATTCTTTTTTAAGCGATATCGAAAATTATGTTAACAAACACGTTTTATGACTTCCAGTGCATATGAAAATTTCTGACTTATTTTTCGAATATGTAATTAAATCTTCTTATCCTGGAAATAAGGCCACTTGCAGTTTTAGGTATGTTTGATTTGCTTTATATTATGTTTTTAAATAATGGCTTACATAAAGAATCTGTTGCTACAATCAATACAATTATGTAATTTAAATGTGTGTGATAAATTTATTCCTCTTTATTCTAAAATGCATCTTTGATTAATGATAACAAAAAAAAAATGAAGTAGTTGTATTTGTATATAACTTATATAAAATATATCGTAGCACATAGTATGGCTTCATTATGTTTCTTATTCTTACTATACCTTCCATTTTTTAAACATCTGCCATTTTGAATTTTCACTTTAACGAAGTTTTCAAAATAACGAATATTTACTGTGGTCCCTAGAAATTCGTTGTAATAAGATTCCACTGTAAATGAAATATGCTGATGATTGTGTATACATGCAGTTTTTTGTGTAACTATTGCAAAATAGCCCTTCATTCTATCAGTAATACATTTAAAAGATAGCTTTTTCAGTATACACAAAATAATTATAAAAATCTTAATAGATGTAAATAGATTGCAAAAGGGGTAGAAAGATAATTGT
This sequence comes from Amaurobius ferox, assembly GCA_951213105.1. Lineage (NCBI taxonomy): Eukaryota > Metazoa > Arthropoda > Arachnida > Araneae > Amaurobiidae > Amaurobius > Amaurobius ferox. The sequence continues at coordinate 82,250,221 of OX578135.1, read as the reverse complement.
TGGTCATATTTCTTATGATGCAATGGGAATTGCAGATTATGAGCACTAATTTTGCAATTGCGAGGAAACTGATTTTCAGATGCAAGAACAGGAAAAATCCAATCTCAATATTTATGACAGATTCGGGACATTCGTTACTGATTTTACAATATTTTTGACAATATAGAAATTTAATACTTTTGAATGATGCAGTAAAAAAATATCATAACATAAAATTTCAGAAAGAAACGGCAAAATTAAAAATTCCGGATTTTCATAGACGATTCAATTAAAATAAAAATTGGAAATCAAAAGAAAACCCACCCTCAATCATTCCTGCAATTTTCATGTTGTATTTTCTACTCTGCAATGAACCCATTCGATTGGTTGATACTAAACTTCGAAACAATTTTGTTGCTTTGTGATTTTTGTATCCATGACAGAGAGCATTAAGAGGGGGGGAGGGGGGGGGCTCTTTTTGAAATATTTGTTCTCATTTATCTTTAGGACTATGGTAGCAGGGGCTGATCCACGATTTTCGTGAGGTGGGGGGGGGGCATCTAGGATTTTCATGATGAGGTTAGTGTCGAGTATAACCAGGGACCTTTCTGATATTTTCCTGCAAAAGGAAATGGTTTGTTATTTTCAAATTCTCAATATACTTTATTTATAAAAAAATATTTTTACGGAAAAAGATTACCATATTGTTATTTTATCCCATGAAATAACACAATATGTCCGTTACAATTAACTGAGTACAACAGAACACAAAAAATAACTTTTTTTTGCTTCTTCAAGAATTTTGAAATTTCTTTAACATTAGATAACCTAAATACTATATAATTTTGAAGTGACGTATTTATTCTAATTATACTATACTATTAGTATTCAGGGTGGCCACTCTTCGGACATATTGAAATTCCCTGATTTTTCCAGGTTTTCCAGGTGAATTGAAAAGAAATTCCAGACCAGTAATTTTAACATAAAATGTGTGCACGCCCTTATTTACTTACAAATTTGATTAAAGAATTTTAACAATTTAACTCCACTATCCAAAAAAAGTTATATTAAATCAGGGGGGAAAATACACATTTTTTTTTGTTTTTACAAATAAATTTTGACATTTTTAATAAAAAATACATGTAAATGCAGTAAAATTGGACTAGTGAAATCTTTAAAAGAATTTAATGGTTTTCATTGAAGATAATAAAAAGAAATAGTCTAAACTGATGTCCTTAAATATGGGCATTGCAAATTGCTCGCAATGACAGAGATCATTAAAGATATGCAATAACTACATTATAACAAGCCACAGCCATTGAATAATTAATGTCAATTCAGCAATGTCAAAAGAATATCATTAAAATAGAAAAAAATATAATAAAATGTATATAATATACAGAGATGCCAACCTCTGAAAGGGGTCATCAGTAGAAAAATCAGGAGTTTTCAGTGTTTTCAGTAAAACTACATCGGCCATCAGTAAGATTTTACGTATATTGACAATATACAGGGTCTGTATAAAAATAATCGGGAAAATTTTTTTCCTGACGTGAGTATACATCGTAGCGCGCTCGCAGTGCGCATGCTCGGTAGTGGGGAATGTGACCTTCAAGACGCACCAAGCGACAGTCGCCTTCGAACGTTCATTCAGGCTACATTGTGTTTTTAGTTGGCCCCTGTCGAATAACTCAGTGCAAGCGCGAAATGCAGCGAACGATTGAACAGCGGTACGTGATCGAATTTTGTGTTGGATTGGGGAAATCGGGTATGGAGACGTTGGCCATAATTCGCCAAGTGTTCAAAGATGAAAGCATGTCACAAACAGCAGTCTTTAAGTGGCACAAGCTCTTCAAAGATGACCGAGAGAGTGGGCAGGACGAGCCTCACACTGGACGGCCGTCAAAGTCAAGAACCGATGACAACGTGCAACGTGTGAGTGAAGTGCTGAATTCAGATCGTCGTTTAAGTGTGCGAATAGTCGCAGATGAAATTAGCATTGATAAGATGACAGTGCACAGCATTATCACTGAAAATTTGACGAGGCGAAAGATCTGCACTAAACTCGTCCCGAAGGTCTTGGCGGATGAGCAAAAGCAGAGGTGAGTGTTTGCTTGCGAAGACCTTCTGCAACGCATTGATGAAGACCCCGGCTTTTTGAACATCGTCATCACGGGAGACGAGACTTGGATATTTGAATATGACATGGAAACAAAGCGACAAAGTTCAGAATGGCACACTGCGGGATCACCTCTTCCAAAAAAGGCTCAAATGAGCAAAACCAGAGTGAAAGCCATGCTGATCGTTTTCTTCGAAGCAAAGAGGGTTATCCACTACGAATTTGTTCCTGAGGAGTAGACAGTGAATGGTACTTTTTACCTAGAAGTGCTAAGAAGACTGAAGAGAAGGGTCAACCGGGTGAGGCCAGCCATCGCCGGAAATTGGAAATTGAATCACGACAATGCAACCAGCAACACCTGCTCCAAGGTGACCGACTTCCTGACGATAAATGGCGACGGTTCCCTAACTCCTTTACAGTCCCGACTTGGCACCAACAAACTTTTTCCTTTTCCCAAAAGTGAAATCCTCTCTCAAAGGACACCACCATGGAACCCTAAGTGCCGTCAAAGAAGCTTGCACGCGTGCCCTTAAGGACCTTCCGGAATCCGCCTACCAGGGAGCCTTCGAGTCGTGGAAAAGCCGTTGGCAAAAGTGTGTCGACTCTCAAGGGATGTACTTTGAAGACTTTTGAGGTATTGTAGCAATATCTGTAATAAATCTATTTTTCCGAAATTTTTCCCGATACTTTTTATACAAACCTTGTATATTTTAAAACCTTAGAATAAGTTCAAAATGTAGTCTTGCTAATTGAGTTAATTACAACTGAATGGCACCATTTATGTGAAAATAATTAAGAAATTAACCTGTATAATTAACCAAAATATGAAAATAATCTAGTTTAGTCAAGTTAATGTGCAATAAGAGGAAGATGGAGATCAATGGAAAAGGATAATTTCGTACTCTCGGCAACGCCCGAGAGGGGAAAAAAACTGAATTTCACGATCGTACTATCTATATGAAAATAATTAAAAGATTAGACTTTATAATCAACCAAAATATGAAAATATGCTAGTTTAGTCAAGTTAATGTGCAAAAATAGGGAGATGGAGATCGATGGAAAAGGATAATTGCGTACTCTCAGCAATGCCCATGAAAAAAAAAACTGAATTTCACGATCGTACTATTTATGCTATAATTAAAAAATTAGTCTTTATAATGAACCAAAATATGAAAATAAGCTAATTTAGTCAAGTTAATGTGCAATAATAAGGAGAGATGAAGATGGATGAAAAAAGACAATTGTGTACTATTTCTCCGCAAAGCGAAATATAATTTGTTTAGTAAAATATTTCTTTATTTTTACGCGCACTATAAAAATAAATTAGGTCTATTGTTCTGATATGAAATCATTAGAAGAAGAAAATGGATGCAAACTGATAATTTTGGACTCTCAGCAAAGCAGGGAATATGAATGAACTGAATGGTAGGATGCATGGATTTCACGGGATTTTCCGTAGTTTTGGGAGTAATGTCCGTAAAACTGTAAAATGAAGTAAAACTCCATACAAACTATGGAAAATCCGTAAAAGTTGACATCTCTGTACTTAACGACATTTGTCCAAAATGGCGCACAAACTCCGCATTTTTACTTTTATACGGAATTGAATGGACACATGGCAACCTTTATTTAGCGGTTATGAGTACAGTGTAATACTTAGCGAAATTTTTCGGAAATGGCATACAAACTGGGCAGTTCTGTTTTTATATGGACAACTAGTAAAAAAAAAGAAAAAATCCAGAATTTTCACAAAATTCCCTGACTTTTCCCGGTTTTTCTTGACCATTCTAAAATTCCCTGACTTTTCCCGGTTTGCAGGTTGAGTGGTCACCCTGGTATTACAACTGTTTCGATTGTCACATCTAATCTATACTATAAACTGAAGTTCCTAGTAAATTAGCAAATCTATTAATAACATTTTCAATGTTCATATTATCTCGATAAGTCCACTCAACCTATCTTCTGTCATTCATGTCTTGTGCCTTCTCAGTGTTGAGAAACTTCTCTCTAATGTCGATAAAGATATTAGTAAAGTGAGCAAAACTTGCAGAAAAGACTTCAAAAATGGATAGGCTTTTACGTCATAGTTGGAGTAGGCTTGCATTGCCTTGTTGAACTTTTGAAATGTTCGTAATTAGCACTTCTCTTCAATGAGCATATTTCATTTAAAACTTTCATCACCATCGTATCTCTATTTTGAGAAAACAAAGGAGAATATTTGTTACAAATCAGTTCAATCTGTGATTTCAGCGCATGTGATGCTGAAATTTTTTCTAGATTTACAGGCACAAAATTTTTCAAAGAGTAGAATTTGACTGACTATTCAGTAAACCGGTCTTTAAGGTCAGTGTTCATAAAATCTAAGATTGGATGCACACAGATTTTTCCCAATGAGACTTAATGTTTTCTTCTTGATCACTAGAACTGGTGGTATAATTTGGCCATATAATTTGCTTTTTACACAGTCGTGGAATGCAAACACGAATAGTAACATCCAATGCTTCCATTTCTTTTTTTGCATTTTCGAAAATAATAGAGAAAAACTGTCTAGATTTTTGTCTCTAGTACTTCAATACCTCAATTGCATGGGTTATTTTCTCCTTATCTATACATATGTCTATATCTTCTTCCTGTAAATACTTACTCAGTACAACAGTAGAATTCATAATATAACTCAAGCTGAAAATTGTTATAACAAATTCACAGTTTAAAATTGAATGTAACAGACAATTTGCCTTGGTTGCAGTTGTATTATCATCCCAACCTGACAAAATCTGAAGAGCTTTGGCGATCTACAGAAAATCTTCCTGGAATTCTAAAATGTATTCATGTCTCTCAACCTAACGGGTTTCGCAGTAACCTCGAACTTTGTGCCTCAATACATTTTTTAGGACATTGTTGCACTTAGCGGACATGTTGAAAAAGGCGGCAACTTATTGAACACATCTAACAGTGTTTCTAACACTTTGAAGTTTGAACCTTACTACACTTTGAGATAGAGAGATTCAGTGTGTGGTTTTTACATACGCAAATACAGCTGTGTGTTGCCTCTTTTTGTATAACTGGCGCTGCACCTCGCATATCTGATATATTCACACTGCAACTGTCGAATCCAATCCCTATACAGTTATTACTGTTAAGTCCTAAATCATGCATGAATCTTAGAACAGTCTGTCCTAAAATTATTCCCGTAATAATTGGTTCACATGTAGTTTCCAAGCTAGAGCAATTAGCTTTGTGAAGATCTAGAAAGCCGACAAAGTCCTCTCTCATAAAATTATCATGTACATAACGCAGTGCCAGACTTAATTGCGAAGTATGTTGTTGTTGTTGAAACCCAGACCGTCCGACCTACCAGAAAGGTGTAAGGTAACTATTTGGACGGTCGGGAAGTGCCACCCAATTTAGACCGGAACCCAGTGCGGGAGGCAATTGCGAAGTATGTGAAACATCTGTTGTTTCGTCAAATATAATACTATAATACTTTGCTGCAGTTACTCTTTGTTTTATTGCTTTTAAGACTTCCTCCCCACAGCAATGTATTAATTCATTAGCCGTTGTTTTACTGATGTAAACGGCATTAGATCTAGCCGATTTCAAATGTTCATCCAACTGTGTATCGCCACTGTCAATTTTGAAATGCAACAAAGTTCTGAAATTCCCATCATTGTCTACAGGGTCTTCACTTGCTTCAATTAGTCTGCCATCCCCCTATGGCCTCTCAAGGGGATATTTTGGCAACCATGTAATAAAACAGCTTTTATTATGGGAACAAGTAAAGATCTATTTTACAACACCTGGGCTTTTACAGTTTCACTTAAGTTATTTCTAACTTCCTGTTGAGGATTTTTGAAAATAGTCACAAACAATTTACCGTCTATTTCTACTTTTTTGTGATAGGTACTTGTAGCGTGCTTTTCTAAATCTCCATCTTTTCCGAAAGCTTTGCATATTTTTGTAAAGTCTCAGTTACCAACTTCTTTAAAGGAACTGTTTGTTGACTGCCAGCTAATGTTTGGTGGCAAAAAATAAAGCAATACTTGCAAAACAGTCCATTTTGGATCTTGGAAAACACAAGCCAGGGATATTTCTCGAAGTGACTAACGTTTACATGCTTTGTTCTTCACGTCCATGTTTAAGATAGGTGGATGTTGGAAAGTTATATCCTTTTCCAGGAGTCCATGGATTTTTTAAAAGTTCATATTTAATGAAGTTATTTTGAGTAGATATATTTCCAATGTAGTCACCAACATCACGAGATTGAAGAGTGGAGGTGGTGACAAGGTGGAGTGTTGCGAAAATAATGAGTATACAGCTTAACATTACCGTTTGGAGATGGAAAGGAAAATACAAATCCACATTAGTTTAGAATGACAAAATCGATTATTGATATCTTCCAATTAATTAATGAAAGTAATGTACTTTTAAGTAATACTTTCTTTCACAAAAAAATATTAAATTTCTTATTAATAACTAACAAATTGAAACTTTTTTTGGGGGGGCACCCCCCTCTCTGGATCCACCCCTGTGTGGTAGAAGGGGCAGTTGGCCGAGGGTGGAGGACCCATTTTTAAATCTTCATTATCTGTCTTAGAGACTCTCGCTCTGATTTTGAAGCAATTATCACATTATATTTTTTACTCTGCAATAGACTTACTCAACCTGCTTATGCTAAACTTTAATCTACTTTGTTACTTTGTGACATTTGTGCCTAAGCAGTGAGAGCAGAACTTGCTGAAAAACTATAAAAACTGGGTACTATATTTAGTGACTGCTAATGCGCAAAGCCCGCTATTTTATACAATTAAAATGTGATAGTGTATATATGTATAAGTCACTATTCCAAAGCCCCTACTTGGTGTAGAAGCTTACAGTGTTTTTTTTTATGTATCTATCAAACCAAAGATGGGCCCAAAACTTTAAAAAATTCAAAAAATTTGATAGATTTTTAAATATTTATAAAATTTTTTTTTGTAAAATGAGGGACCTGGGAGAAATATATCTCGCTCTACAAAAAAAAATTAGAATCTCTGTTTTGTTTTCATTTTTAACATGAGATAGATAAATTTTGAAGATACTCTAAAAGCCAGATTTTTGATAAAGTCAATAGTTTCTTTTCTTTTTTAAATACAGCTTTTTAAAAATCACAAAATACCAGTTTCAACCCATTGAGAATAAAGACACCTTTTACGCATTCATTTTCGTTTATATTTATCACTTCATGAAAATCAGAGTTTGGAGTGGCAGACAGCTGTCACCTGCTCAAGTAACGATGCAAAAATCAAAATTTGTGAATTTAACAGAGATTTGTTTTGTTTTTTAAATATGAGATTGTAACATTATTATACGCATTTCTTGAAAAAAAAAATTATGTTTCTATGTTATATACTTCAAAAGTTAGCAATTCAGCTTTTACTTTAAAATAAAACTCAATGCATTTTGAAATGGCCAGCAAACAAAGACTTTTTGAAGTACGGTCTTGATGAGAGAGGAGGACCCTTTTTAAAATCTTCATTATTAAAAGTCAATTATTAAGCTACACTTGTGTTTTTATCTATCTTAAGACAATGGTAGAAGGGGGCTGGGTGGGGTTTTTATTTACTGGCTTTTACACATGTGGATGAAAGGGAGTCGACAGGACATGCAAAAGAAGAGGGCTGTGAGAGGAGGGAGGAAGGCCTTTTTAAAATATGTGTTTCTATCTTAGGAATATGGTAGAAATGGGGCATTTGACCAGGGGGCCTTTATAAATTCTTCAATTTTATCTATCTTTGCAACTATTGCACCCATGCAGAACGCGCTAAAAACTAATTGCTACAAAAATTGGTTTCCATATTTAGTGACTGATAGCAGGCAAAGCCCATTAGTTCTACTGCATTTTGCATGCGCTCAAAATTTCGATTACTGATTTGGAGGTTTGGCTTAGTGGTGTAAGGTTATACTTTTGGATATTTAATAATTTTAGGAATTTTGTTTTTAATTTAAACGTGTTTAGGGATCTTATTTACATAGTCATTCTCTTTTAGTTATTCATTTTCCAATTGTTTAGGTTTTGATATTCTTCTGTTCCAAATATATTCTATTCCATAGTTTTTGTGTTAAAAACGGCGAAAGTTCGTTCTTTTTAGGTTTTAGGAATTTAAATTTATTTAAATTGGCTAATTTGCAATTCCATTTATTGCCCTTTTTATTCCCTTTGCTTTGATTCTAAATTTGTTGCTATTGGTTAGAAATTCGTTAATTGATCGCGATTTTTCAGTTTTATTCTATTTTCAGCTTTTTAAATATTTCAGAATCGTTCATATTTAAATTATTGCCAAATTCGTATATTCCAAATCGTTTCACTTCATTTCTTTTTAATTTTCGTCTGCTTTAAAATTCCAGTTTTCTTCTTTAAAATTTCGAGTTTTTAATTGATTAACCGTAATATTAAAATCGTCTGTCATTAATTATTTTATCGTTCATCGATAATTTTGTTTACAATCTGTCTAGAAATGTAATAGAATTTTGGGAACATCCCTTTGGAATTCGGATCCAGCCGGAGATTGTCCAGATGAAAAACACATTATGATACATTAAAAAACATTCCAGAAATTCAAAATATTCCAAGTTCTCAAATTATCGCTGTAAAGTTCTCAAAACCTAAAATCATTTGAAAACATTCTAAAAATACACTGAATTCTTAAAGGGGACCAATTGACCAGTTACCCTAAGTGTACAAATATGTATTCCTGTAAAATATTAAAAATGTCACTTTCCTAAAAATATAAAATTTCATTATAGTAAAAGAAATAACATAGATTTTTAAGTTTTCAAAATCTAACGTTTATTAAAATTCACTTTTAAAGAACTATTAAAATTTACATCTCATTAACTAAGCAAATCAAATTAAACATCTTAAATAAATAAATAAATTGAATGGCCGGTCGTAAAGTGGTAGAAAAGCATTAGAATATTAAAATTTAAAGTTAACAATATTAAAATTATACAATTATTTGGCAAAACTAGAATTTAGAATAAAAAGAACATCAGTTAGCCAAAAAGGTAATTTAGAACAAAAAGTTAAAGAAAACCACAGGTTCAGGTGAAATAAAATATATAGGTCTAGGGGGGGGGGGGTCTCATTCAATACCAACTCAATTTAACTTTAAAAACTAATGCAAAAGTAAGATAGTTAGAATTAAAGGAAAAAGAAAAATATCACCAAGGCTCCAAGATAAGCTTCAGAGATCTGTAGGAAAGGACCCAACAGCAAAAATGTCACCAAAGTTCCCAGAGAACAACACTTCTTGAAAAGCAAACACAGCAAAGGAGGATTATGTCCATCAGAAGTGAGGAAAAATCTCTGGCCGGATCCAAATTCCAAAGGGATGTTCCCAAATAGGACGTTTAGTAACAATGAAATAAATTCTCCACACAGCTGCACCAGATCTTTGACATCAGAACTGAATGCATAGCATATGTCCGGTGCTTTTCACCAAAAATGATGCGCCAGTTCTTCATAATAAGAGCAGCATAACCCGGGAGAAACAAACACTTGAATGAATGAATGATATGAAGGTGGGTGGCTCCAGAAGAGCCTAGCACATCGACCAGAGGTCTATTGTACTACCCCAAAAAGAAAATGAAGATCCCTAAGAAAAGAGACCAGTAGCCGATGCAAAAATAAGCAGGCACTTGACAGGTATGTCATTCAGCTCCCAGGGTTCAATCACATGATGACCAATGTGTTCAAATCTGTGAGCAGAGTAGGCCTCACATTCACATAGAATGTGAGCTGCAGTTTCTTCGCTGTAATTGCAGCCTCTGCAAAGCGAATCCTTGGAGACACCCATAATATTAAGATGTCTCTTGAGGGTGCAGTGCCCAGTAAGGAGCCCAACAGCTCTCCTGATGCCAGTTCTACTGAGCCTGAAAAGTTCCTTTTGACGTGTACTAGGGCAATTGCAGTTGAGGATTTTCGCTTGCCTTTGTCCCTTAGTGTCACGCCAGTTCTTACATTGAAGCTTCCTGAAGATGTCATAGACAATTCTTCTGACAAGGTCATTGGGAATACCCAAGGCCGGCTCAGGGCCCACAAAAGGAGTACTAGAGCCTTTCCTAGCAAGTTCATCTGCCAATTCATTGCCAGGAATGCCCGAATGACCAGGCACCCAGTACAGAATGACACTATTATTACTAGCAATTTTACAGAGAGCATTATAGCATTCCCAGACAAGGGAAGATGTCACAGTGAACTTCCCCAGAGCCATAAGAGCAGCCTGGCTATCAGAACAAATGAAAATCTGGCTATTCTCATACTTTCTGTCATAGCAAATTCTACAACACATAAGAATGGCAAATACTTCAGCCTGAAAGACAGTAGCAAAATTGCCAAGCGGATAAGATAGCTCAGTGCCATCATCAGGGCAACAGACACCAGTACTTGTGCCAATCTTCGAGCCATCTGTATACCATACAAAACATTTATGTTTATTGTAGGTTGGAGTCCTCTTCCAATCATCCCGCGAGGGGACAAGAATTTCATAAGGCTTATCAAACGTAAATTTGACATGTATGCCATCAGGTGGCATACAGAAATAAGGATGCCTAGCAACATTACTGTTAAGTTCGCCCCAAGATAGATACCTTGAGTAATCTTCCCAGTGTTTCAGATATTTGAGTCTGTTCATGCAGATAAGTGCTTCTGCTTCAATACGCATATAGAGCGGATGCAAGCCAAGTAAAAGTTCAAGAGTTGCAGTAGGAGTGGTTTTCATGCATCCGGAGATTGCAATGCACACCATCCTTTGAAGCTTAACTAAATCAAGTTTAGCAGTTTCACTTCTAGCAGTTTCACTTCTAATTCTGGACCACCAAACAATGGATCCATAAGAAATGATAGGACAGACTATCATCGAGTAAATCCAATGGATAGCTCTGGGATTTAAGCCCCAGGTTTTCCCAATAGCATTCCTACAAGACCAGAAGATTCTTCTGGCCTTAGTTGTGCAGTAGTCCAAGTGTCTCTTCCAATTAAGTTCCTTGTCAAAATAAATTCCCAAGAATTTAACCTCCTTGGAGCAAATAAGCTTCTGTCCAAAGAAGCAGATATTCCCAAGATTAAGTATGCGTTTCCTTGTAAACGCAACTAAAGCAGTCTTCTGCGGATTAACCGTAAGGCCTGCATTTTTACACCATGTCTCAACCCTCCTAAGAGCAGTAGACATCATGTCAGAGATAGTGTTGCCAAATTTGCCCCTGGCAATGATGACAACATCGTCAGCATATCCAATGCAAGAGACACCAGAGATATTAATGCTTTCCAAAAGAGAGTCCACAACAAGACACCAGAGAATTGGTGAGAGCACACCTCCTTGTGGACAGCCTGAAAGTGCATGCACAGTCATACTTTCACCAAGTAAAGATGCACAGATATACCTGTTAGATAACAAGTTTTTGATCCAATAAGATATTGTGGTATCAACACCCTTTCTGTTTAAAGCAACAAGAATGGTGTCGATGGGTACTTTATCAAAGGCACCTTCAATGTCAAGAAAGGTAGCAAGAGCAATTTCCTTGGCATTGAGATTTCTCTCTAAAATAAAGGAGAGACTGTAAAGAGCAGTGTCCGTAGATTTGCCCAGTTGATAGGCATGTTGAGAACTAGACAAGGGCTTAGAGGCCAGAATCACTTCCCTTAAATACCTATCAATAAGCTTTTCAATAGTCTTTAAAAGAAAAGACGTAAGGCTGATAGGCCTAAAAGATTTGGCCTCATAATAATTGTCCTTTCCAATTTTCGGAATGAAGATAACCTTAGTATGCCTCCACGCATTTGGTATATGACCAAGGGCAATACAGGCTCTGTAAATATTGCAGAGAATGGGAGCAAGCATCACTATTCCCTGCTGGAGAAGAATTGGAATGATGCCATCAGTTCCCGGAGTTTTATAGGGTTTATGGGAATTAATTGCCCATTTAACCCTATCAAGAGTAACAATGCTCCTAGCAATACTCCAGCTATTGTCATCAGACAAGGACGTGGAGCAAGCAATACCACTGTCACACTGAACAACAGGATGAGAAACCAGAAGTGAACTCTGAACAGCTCAGTCAGGGTCTCTTCACCAGTAACAGTAAAGTCACCATTGGACTTCTTGACAGTGTTAAGTTTACAATTTCTGTCTCTAGCCATCAACTTAACAAGTTTTGCAACGGCAGGGGCATCATTAATACCTTCGCAGTATGTTCTCCAGGAATTTCTCTTGGCATCCCTAACTGCTTTATTATAGGAGGTGAGGGCAGATTTATAACTCTGCCAATCACCATTCTTCTTGGCTCTATTAAAGAGCTTCCTGCATTTCCCACGCAACCGGCTGAGCTCACTAGACCACCAAGGAACAATCCTTGGGGAGTCAGCAATTAACAAACACTTAGTTGACGTGTTAAATCATCTTCGCTGACATGGCAGAAACATTATTTAGAGGATGGGAAACCAATAACAACACCTCTAATCGTTCCGTCCGTCTAGACATAACAAACATCCGGCTCCTACATCATCCGACGAAACATTTTCAGAGAGCACGGAAGGAGGATTCAATAAAAAAAAAAAACAGCAAAAGAATGTTGGTTAAACAGTAAACTCAGAATATTTCATCTCAGAGAAAACACATCGCAGGCTTTATAGATGAGAATAAAATAACGTTTTATTCCAAACTCGAACTTCGGTTCGGCTCGCGCCGAGGCACTAAAAACAACTTCATAGATCACATCCTAATTCTAATCAAAAGGGAAGAGAGCGAAAAAGAGCGCGAGTTTTATTTATATACTGCGAAACATCACTGCCACAGATACCATGTAAACAAAATTATCGATGAACAATAAAATAATTAATGACAGACGATTTTAATATTACGGTCAACCAATTAAAAACTCGAAATTTTAAAGAAGAAATCTGGAATTTTAAAGATGAAAATTAAAAAGAAATGAAGTGAAATGATTTGGAATATACGAATTCGGCAATAATTTAAATATGAACGATTCTGAAATATTTAAAAAGCTGAAAATAGAATAAAACTGAAAAATCGCGATCAATTAACAAGTTTTTAACCGAGAGCAACAAATTTAGAATCAAATCAAAGGGAATAAAAAAGGCAATAAATGGAATTGCAAATTAGCCAATTTAAATAAATTTAAATTTCTAAAACCTAAAAAGAACGAACTTTCGCCGTTTTTAACACAAAACCTATGGAATAGAATATATTTGGAACAGAAGAATATCAAAACCTAAACAATTGGAAAATGAATAACTAAAAGAGAATGACTATGTAAATAAGATCCCTAAACACGTTTAGATTAAAAACAAAATTCCTAAAATTATTTAATATCCAAAAGTATAACCCAACAGTGGTCCCAATATAACAAATATTTCTAAAATTACTTAACTTCTAGCCAATTAAAGCATTAAAAACACCTTTCTAAAGTTGTAAAAAAAAAAATTAAAACATAAAGAAAGATGTCTCATTTATGCCACTTCTTTTCTAAGAAAAATACCGAGATCAGATATACAGAAATAGTTCTATAACAGAAAACTGAAATAAAAAAACTTATAATAAGCTCAAAATAATTAACAAAATTTAAAGATTTATTCATATAGTTACCTTTCATATTGCAATTCAGTGTCCACAGTGAAGAAATGGATATTTGGAGTAGAGCGGGGCTTAATCGGAGTACGTAAGGTCACAAAATATAAACGATCTGCAAAAGTACAAATGTTTTTACTTTTTCAAAAACAAATGCGTACATTGACATGGCAGATATTTTTAAAAAATTTAAATTCTTATAAAAAAAAATACATGACAAAAACTATTTGATTTATTCTAAAATGGAAAATATATTTGAGTAAGAACATCAAAGATAGCTGACCCTAGTGCCAACAAGCCTAAGTAAGATGTTACATAAAGTTCCTTGATTAAAACTGGAACTATAACATATAGTAGATTTAAATGTGCAATTGGGTATTTTCAAATTAAAGCTAATTTTGCAGTTTTTAAAGACAAATTAGAAATCTTGCTATTTTGCTTCACATGAATTCACAGCAGGTTTATTTTAAAACGTTTGAAATTCAAAATTCTTATATAATTATTTCATAATTTTTCTATTAATTGTTTTATTGCTATTATATTGCATATTGCAAGAAATAGTTTTTTAACATTTATGCAGTTACATTTTATTCCTATTGAAGTCTCACTTAGACAATGATTTTATCCATGATGAATTTTCATAAATTTCACCAGTTTCCCTTAAAAATTGGAAACTTATATAATTTTGAATTTAATAATTGCATAAAATTTCTATTTAAAAAGAAAATTGAAAATTGACAATTGTTCAAAGATAGAAAGTTAGAAATTGTATTTTCTAAACATTTTGAAGTTGCTGCCTACTGTTTATATGTTTATGAACAGTGTTGTTGATAAAAAATAATTTTCAAATTTCAAAAAGTTTTACGTGATTGACACAGCAAAGAAATTTTTTCGATATAATGCTCTATATCAAATACTTACATTATAAGTTTGTCTTTTTTCTAAACAGGAATCTACTCACTACTTAAGGTATATGATGAAAAGGTAAAAAAAATGATAAATCTTGTATAATTAAGTTTTCCTTTTATAATTTTCACATAAAAATATTTAAGAATTTTAATGAATTCATAGTGTTCAACTTTATAGTACACAACAGGTTTAATAAATGAGATTTAAATTGCATGACAAAAATTAAACATTCTCTCATAAAATTCTTCAGACAGGAATTATGAATTTTAATGAGGGGGATAGAAGAGTAAGATAACTAAGCAAAACTTTGTTTCTTATTCCCATTCAAATCAAGTCATTTATCCATCAAATTTCGATTTATGTTCTAAGGGGATCTAAATAAGGGAAAATCTCAATCATTCGACTTTTATTACTCATGAAATAGCTTATAAACACCGAAAATCATATAGTTCAGATCTGAACAAATTCTGGCTATTTAGAAAAGAACTAAGTCAAAAATTTGAACTTTCAAAAATCCTCTACCACCCTCTTTTTTTTTTAAAAAATAACAATTGAAAGTCTTGTCACTTGTATTGATATTCATCTTCCAAAAAAGTTATGAAGCCCAGTGGTTAACGAGCGGGAATTGCACTCGGTAGACCCAAGTTAGATTCACTCCGCTGCCAAAACTGCCGCCGTGTTCACGGGAAGTATGATCACGTTAAATATGTGGGTCCGTCAGTTCTTCCGAGAGGTTGGTGGTAAGGGAAGGAGGGTATGGTCCCTGTGGATGCCTCTCCCACTGGGTTCCGGTCTAAATTGGGTGGCTCTTCCCGGCTATCCAAACAGTTACCTTACACTTTTCTGGTAGGTCAGACGGTCTGAGTCTAAGAAAACCCTGAAGAGCCATGTAAAAAATGATTTAAGTTATTAATGGGTCAATTATAAAATTTGTCATTTTGCTAGAAATTAAGAATGTTTAAATTTAACTGCTTAGAACTATCTAGAGCAGGGGTCTACAATCTTTTCATCAAAAAAATCCTCCCTAATCAGACAAAATAATAATTAAAGTATATATATTTTTTTTACACTCATAAAAGCAATGGTGCTTGCAAGCACTAAGTGTTAGATCACTAATCTACAGAAACAATAGTAAATTTGTCATTGTTTACATTAAATAATTTTTAAAACATATTTCACTATGAGAATTTTATAAAAATTAGCTAATTTATGGTGAGTATTTATATTATTATTTTTTAATTCTTCGTTAATCTGAAAACTGCTATTCAAACTTGTAATTGCTAATCAACTTTGATTTTTATTAGTGGTTTTGCTAATCATTTTTAAATCCTTGAAGAGCTTGGCAAAAAGGCAATGTCCATAATATTAAATTTCTAAACATTAATGTTTTTTGCTGTATTAAAAATAATCCTTTAATTTCTTGGAACGGCATTACGAACAAATGACAAAATAGACAGTTCTAGAATTTTGCATAGGCTAATATGAACTTGTAGGTGTACAGGACAGGTTTAGAATTTTTAAGGATTACATACATGGGTATTAGTATAGGCAAAGATTTAATCAATTGAGCAAGTCAATTTCTTTCTTCTTCATGGCTAGTTGCTGGTAGAATGATGGCCAAAGGCAATATACCTTATTGCTGATTCTTATACAGGGTGTTTCACAGCTGTAATTGTCATGAATAATTATACAATTAAAATGAAGTTATTATTGCAGTTAACAATCATGTCTTGTTGAGAAGCAATTAAACAAAGTAATTACAAAAATGACCTTTTATAATCAGGATTACAAGAACTTTAGCTGTCTAATTTAAATCATTTAACTTGTTTACATTTTATGTCATTCTACAATCAGTTAAATCTTGAATTAAATATTTACTTGGTTATTAATACAGATCAGATTCTGTTCCTTACATTATTATAAAATTTTACTGAATCAAAAATGATCTTATCACACTAAAAATAAAAAATGCTCTAGAGCTACTAATAGGCTTTTGTGTGCTCACAAAGTGGAAAACAGTGGATGTCTACCAAGGCACCAAGAGTAATGTTTAAAAGCATAAAACATAATGTTAGAGAATATCCTTTTTGTAATATTTAGCTTCAGTAGTCAGTACATATGTAACTGTACACATTTTCACTCAACCAACTGTTCTAAAAATTTCAATTCACAAAACTTTCTAAGAGAGGCTTTCTCTTTTAAACCCGAAACAGATGTAGTATAATCCCTTTCTCATTCTTGGCGATTTTAGATGAAATTCTGACAATCCATGCTATGATTTGAAGAACATTCCATTCTGGCAACCCTTTCCACGTCTTTTGTCACCAAGGTAAAAATCGTAACATTCCATTCTAGCAAAGTTTTCTGCATTTTTTGTAAACTTTTTGCTGCCAAGGTTAAAATTGCCCTTTTGTCGCCCTTTGTGCAACAGTTGATTTGCAGCAATTCAAACATGGACCTACACCTGCTTCTCAGGCTTAATTCGCTATGCTCGCCCCGCTAAAAAAAATCAAAGAATCCAGCCCTGCTGGCTGTTGGAGATCATACGTAGCAATAGCTGTTTGTGCAACAGATGTTCTGTGGTTCATAGAGCACAACATGAAAACAGAAAATTTTCTGATTTTTACCTTAGTGACAAAAGGGCAATTTTTACGTTGACGACAAAAGACGCTGAAGGAGTTGCCAAAATGGAATGTTCTCCAAATCATAGTAGGGATTGCCAGAATCTTACCAAAAATTCACCAAGAATGAAAAAGGGATTATACTACTACTGTACCTTAAACATTATGTTCAAGAATTTCTTCCAAAAAAAAGTTTATACATATGGGGGAGAGAGGGATCATTTCATGGCACGGTTAATCCGGAGAATAACCCACCACACTTTTAGCTCGTTCACCAAGTGTTCCGATTGCAAGCACTATATGTTGTAATCTTATATAAAACACTTTTTATATTGTAATCTGGTAACCTCTTGTTCAAAACTAGGGAGAATGTGCCAACTTGGCGTGATTTGCACTTAGAAAAAATAAGTGCGAGGGGCTATTATCCGGTTACCCATGGCACTAACATTAATCAGGTTTCAGAATAATATTTTAGTGGTTTTAAGTTTTTATGAGAATTCCAAAAATCTTGTATAGTTTTCCTAAGAAAGTTTATTTGTGATCTTGTTATATTTACGTAGGGTTTTTCAGGCAGTTGAATAGATAGATACAACCCTGGTTGATAGCATACACTTAAAAAATATCACAGTAAGTACCCCTAGGAAACAATCAGAAATACAATCTTTAAATATGAAATTGGCATTTAATAAAAGTCTCTATTTTAATTTAACAATATGGTAAACAATCAGTAATAAGTTACATTATAAATTGTATTTTGCATCACACTGTCGAAAATATTTTGGAAACAAGTGAAATGTTGGGTAGTATATCTGAAATTTTTAAAAACATACATAAACAGAGAATATTTCCTATCAATTAAGAGTTTGAAAAAAATGTTCATACTAATGTGAATATCAAATATAATCATAAATAAACGTGTAAATATATCTAATCTCTATATAAATTTGAAAATTTTACTAAATATTTTCTAACAAGTAGGTATATCAAATAAACTATGCAATCATGAATTGTTACGAATTACAACCTTTTATGTATTCGGCAATATGGAGTGAAATATCTTCTAGCTCTTCCATAATAATAATGTTTAATTTAGCAGATCATTTTAAATGTAAATCAGAGTGGAAGAAATAAACTCTTGAGAGTCAATCAAATCTCTAAATTCGACTGCACAAAATTAAGCAGATATGTCAATTTAATGAACTGCGGTTAGACAATGGTTATAAAATGCAACGGAAAGATAAAACTATCAAAATATAACAAAAATGAATTTTAAAATTGCTTATGTATGTTATATGCCGACAACGGATTAATATGAAAACATAAAATCTTCATTTTAAACTTCAGCTAATAACCGAGAAATTAGAGGTTTCATTCCTTCTTCTTCAGCATTCCAGTTTTTGACTTATTTTTCGTATTTTCTTTTTTTTTTTACAAAAAATACCTACATCAAATTGAAAATCACAAGTTAAAATTGAAATAAAATATCTTTTGATGCATTGTAATTTAACTCAAAGTGAAAAAAAGTGCTCATTACAAAAGCGTTGAGAAAAAAGAGCAAATTTTTAATTGTTAACCATATTAAATAAACAAATATAAATTTATATTCGTATGAGTTTAATTTAGTAATGCACTAAAATTCTAAAATTTTTAACTTTCCCTGAAGTTAAAATCAAAGTTAAATTTTTCATGTAAATAAACCGCCTTATAATTGAAACATCATGGCTGGGTTTGTTGAGTTATTTGGGAAAAATAAAGTAAGTGTTTTATATAAATTTTCAAGTTTATGGAAGTTATTGATGATCACACATTTCTAACGTTTGTCGGTACACCTGATTAAATACCTCCATTTGAAATAATTTAAATTTTTTTAAAGGTAGTTCAATAACCTTTATCGTGACTGCATCTAATGCGTAGTCTATTTTTTTATCGTACATTTTGTGAATGTAAAATTTTTGCTTTGTTGTAATAATGAAGATATTTATCTGTTTATTAACTTCTAAGTTACGTAGACATGAATGTCAACACATTGAGTACCGGGGAAGTATTAGCTAGTATTGGTATAAACTCGTTTCATTTATTAATTTAAAACAATTAATTTACAGTTTTAAATTTACTGTAATCTCTACGATTTTAATTTAGTTATACGGTAAAACATCAGATTGAGGTACTTTACGATCTACATGTATGCACGAAAATATGTCACGTTTTGTTCCTTAGCAATAGTGAATAAGAGTCTAATAGAGGACACCTATTTTCTATAAATCACTTCATATCGCAAAATAAATCATTTGCCTTCGTAATGTTACAGTTTAATATTACATCTTGTAGGACAGGATGTCAACAGGACATGATAGTGCCAATAAGCCGTTATAATTTGCAATTCTCAGGATGCTTGCAAAATTTAAAAGACCTTAGAAATTGCTTAATTCCGTATTTCGATTTTTGAAGACCTTAAAATTGCCTAAATTTAGGTAAATCCGGAGAATAGGTCATCGCACGTATTTTTTTTAAGTACAAATCGCGCCAAGTTGGCGCATTCACCCTTGTTTTGAAATTAGTCCCACCCATCCTAACTGACGTAATTTTCCGTGTTTAGAAATAGGCTCCTCCTATCAAAATGACGTTTGCTACTGTGATCTAAACAAAATTTTCTAATTTAAATGATAGTGTAATATAAATAGTAAATTAATTATTAGTAATTAGATAGTGTAATACTCATAAAAACGTTACAAAATCAAATTTTTATGAATTTTAAGAAAAGTGAATAACTTTGTAAAACTACAGAATAAAAAAACTTATAAAATGAATAGTACTCATATAAACATTCTAAAATCAGATTTTTGTGAATTTTAAAACTTTTATGCTATAATTTTATCTGTGCATGTCACACGTAACAAGATCATTTTCTTTCTCCATGCAATCGAGGATCCATACAAGGGCAGGTGTTCTACCTAAAGGTCGAAATCTGTAGAGGGAATGTACCAGTGATCCGTGTAGGGGCAGGGGTTTGACCTAAAGGTCGTTCTACACCAGGACAGAGCCCCCAGTGATCTCCAATTTATTAGGAATGGTCGCTTGTGGTGCCCAGACACAAAATATGCTACGATTTTATCTGTATATGTCACACGTAGCAAGATCACTTTCTCCATGCAACCGAGGATCCGTACAGGGGCAGGGATTCAACCTAAAGGTCGAAATCTGTGAAATCTGAAAAACGAATGTACCAGTGGTTCGTGTAGGGACAGGGGTTCAATCTAAAGGTCAAAATTTATGCAATGAATGTACTAGTGGTCCATATGTACTAGTGGTCCGTGTAGAGGCAGGGGTTCAACCTAAAGGTCGTTCTATCCCAGGATTGGGCCCCCAGTGATCTCCGGTTTGTTAGGAACGGTCAGATATAGAATATGCTACAATTTTATCTGTGCATGTCATACGTAGCAAGATCACTTTCTCCATCTAACCGAGGATCCGTACAGGGGCAGAGATTCCACCTAAAGATCGAATTCTGTGGAACACATATACCAGTGATCCGTATGTAACCAGTGGTCAGTGTAGGGGCAGGGGTTCGCGACCTAAAGGTCGTTCTACACCGGGACGGGGCCCCAGTGATCTCTGGTTGATCAACGGTCGCCTACGGGGCCCAGACACAAAATATGCTACAATTTTACCTATGCATGTCACATGTAGAAGATCACTTTCTCCATGCAACCGAGGATCCGTATAGGGGCAGGGATTCCACCTAAAGATCGAAATCTGTGGAACGAATGTACCAGTGGTTCGTGTAGGGGTAGGGGTTCCACCTAAAGGTCGAAATCTGTGGAACGAATGTACCATGGTCCGTATGTACCAGTGATCCATGTAGGGGCTGGGGCAGGGGTTCGATCTAAAATTCGAAATCTGTGAAACGAATGTACCAGTGGTCCATATGTACCAGTTCTCCGTATAGGGACAGAGGTTCTACCTAAAGGTCAAATCTGGAACAGATGTACCAGTGATCCGTATGATCCATATGTACCGGTGATCCGTGTAGGGGTAGGGGTTCGACATAAAGGTCATTTTACACCGGGACTGTGCCCCAGTGATCTCCAGTTTATTAGGAACAGTCGCCTGTGGCCCCCAGACACAGAACATGCTACAATTTTATCCGTGCATGTCGTGCGTAGCCAGTTCACTTTCTCCATACAACCAAGTATTATTACAGGGGTAGGGATTCCACCTAAAGATCGAAATCTGTGAAACGAATTTACTAGTGATCCATGTAGGGGCAGGGGTTCGTCTGAAAGTCGAATTCTGTGGAATGAATGTACCAGTGGTCCATGTAGGTGCAGGATTTCGACCTAAAGGTTGTTCATTTTAAAATTAAAAAAAAGAACAATACTTAGAAAGAAATTTGTACCCTAAAAAGATTTCAAAAAATTGATACTTTTAAAAAAGTTTCTACTCTAACTAAAAAGATTAAGAACTTTTAATGGAGGAAGCAATTTTCGGAACATTGAAAAATATAAATCAAGTTTCAAATAATGGGATAAATTAAACAAGAAACACTAACCTTTAGGACTTATCTTCCAACTCAGAGTCAGAACAATGCCGAAACCTCTTGTCTGTTGTCTGCTTTAATAAATCATCATCATTTATATGGGGAGGGAAGATGAAAATGATTCCTTTCATAAATTCAGTCCATACTTCCTCCCCAACCTCGTGTCAAGTTTTCTTTTGAACATGTACTCATACAGGTAAGAGTCAAATTCACTTTTTACTTTGTGGGATTTGCTTTTTTTTTTAATCGCCAACCACGTTCCCTCAATCAAATTGGTATGTGCCTGTCTCAGGATTCTTAAATTCTTAACTGTGATTCACTTGAAGGTGCATGAAGCCTTTACATTTAAAACAGTCATATGCCTTCCAACAGTCTGAAATTATTAAGGTCCCCTTCTCGATATACCTTTCAATCACTTCCAACAAACATTCACTCAACCTATTAGCCACTTTAGCAAAAAAACATTTATTCGTCCCTCTTTCAATTCCTCCAAACACCCACTGTCCAACCACAGGCTTTCCTCTTCCATACTTATTCTTACCAAACTTACTTTCATCTATTTCAACAATCACACCATTACCACCAATCTTAATCCTTTCATTCAAAAAAACACTCACACAAATGTCCCGACAAAACTGTTTCCAATCAGTTACAGTTTTGTCAAAAACATTTAACTAATTCATAATAAACTTGCACTCACAACCATTTAACCACAATAAACGTCATAATTAAAATTTCAATCAAACCAAACTTACTCTTCTCAAACCATGTACCCATCCTTATGCTCCTACTGATATCATGCTGATTCACTCCAGACCTCTTTTGCCACCTCCATTCAAATTCATCAATCCTCCGATCTATCTCACATAACTTCATTTCATCTCCACACTTAGGACAAACATACTTATCACTCATAATCCCTTTCATAACACACCAATTAATCACAGTAAGCCTTCGGGTCTGTCGTGTGGTCTGGGTTTTCAACACTTCAACACCAATTAATCACTTCTTTCAAACCTTTATTTTCCAAATTATAGTAGAATTTTATTCCAGATTTATTCTTACCAACATCCACTCTACCACGTTTTACAAAACTACATTCACCTTCCATTTGCTTACGCTTACCAGAAGACATAAGGGAAATATGATCTACAACAAAAGCAAATCTGCAAAATTAAAACTAAAGTTAATAAT
The DNA here is from genome assembly GCA_951213105.1 of Amaurobius ferox. NCBI lineage: Eukaryota > Metazoa > Arthropoda > Arachnida > Araneae > Amaurobiidae > Amaurobius > Amaurobius ferox. The sequence continues at coordinate 82,227,238 of OX578135.1, read as the reverse complement.
TATTAAATTAAAAATAATTTGGAAAATAAATCAAATAATGAAAGTATGTACAACAATGGCAAAAAATATTGATAGAAATATTCTTTTACATCAGAAAACTGTAGCAACCACAGAAATGTGTTCTTATTAGATGTTATACAATTACCTCCAAAAACATCCAATACAAGAAGTTACCAGATTACAACATAAAGCTCTCGCAAGGTGCATGTTGTATTCTCCGATTTAACCAAGGTAACCTATTCTCTGGATTAGCCTAAATTTATACCAAAGTGTTTAATTTTCTTACAGATACCACAGTTCAGAAATTACAGTCAAAGTAGGAAAAATTGTCTCCCATAAAAGAGTGACAATTAGATTGCGATAAATCTGGAAACCAACCCACCCCACGTATTTTTTCTAAGTACAAATCGCACCAAGTTAGCTCATTCTCCCGTGTTTGAAATTGGCCTCACCCATCCCAAGTGACATATTTAGCTCTGTGTCTTCCGCTCCTCCCACCAAAATGACTTTTGCTACTGTGTTCTGAACAAGAGTTTTTAATATAAATGATAGTGTAATTTAATTTGAGCAATGGTGAACAGTACTCATAAAGATATTACAAAATAAGATTTTTGTGAATTTTAAAATTTTTATTCTACGATTTTATCTGTGCATGTCACATGTAGCAAAATCAATTTCTCCATGCAACTGAGGATCGATACATAGCAGGGGTTCGACCTAAAGGTCGAAATCTGCGGAACGAATGTATCAGTGGTCCATGTAGGGGCAGGGGTTCAACCTAAAGATCGTTCTACACTGGAACAGGGCTCTCAGTGATCTCTGGTTTATTAGGAACAGTCGCCTGCGGCGCCCAGACACAGAATATACTACAATTTTATCTGTACATGTCTCACGTAGCAAGATCACTTTCTCCAAGCAACCAAAGATCCGTACAGGGGTAGGGGGTTGAAATCTGTGGAACAAATGTACCATAAATACTGGTCCAATGAGCCTGTCATTAAAAATTCCTCACCAAACGTTAATCGACCAGCGTTGTTGATGTCGAACTTCGATGCCATATCTCGGATTTTCCAGCAATCAGGTATGAACGTTCTGTCTATGAAACATTCCGTTCCTCGAAAAACATGCCTTATCTGTCCATATTATGTCTGCCAGGAATGTTGGGTGGACCTCTAAGTTATTCATCACAAAGTTGCACCACGTGTAACGTCTCTCAGCATCTCTTGGCAGCAATCCCTGCACAGGTGTGGATCGGTATGGATGAGCACCTGTTTCATTCAGGATTTTTCAGACGCTGCATTTTGAGAGCCCAAATTTTCACTGATCATTCTTGTGCTGCTCTGAGGATGGGCAAGAGCGTATGCTAGCACATCTTCAGGTTGCACTTTGCGTCCTACATTACGAGGTGTACGAATTTGAAGTCGACTGGTCACGCAGCCCGTCTCCCTTAAACGTTTTACAACTTTTAAGATGGTCTGCCATGTAGGATGCGGGCCTTGAGGGAAATGTTCACGATACAGCCTTGCAGCTGATTTTGCCTTATGCCCACATTCACCATAAATTAACAACATCTCACAATACTCGTTACTGCCAAATTTTGCCAACTCTCCGCTTTAACGTACAACCCAGCAGAAACATCCTTTTTATAGTAGTAGTCTCTTGTGAACAGGTATGACGTTCCATCCTCATTTGCATAATACATGAAATCCATGTGATTTTTATACCAGACATGGTTGAGTTGAGCTGTGTGTTTGGAGAGACGATTTTGCAAGATCAGCAAAAAGTTTTCATGGTTTGTAGAGACATTCAGTAAAACACGCAACCAGTGGGGACAGAACCATGGTCCTCATGAATGCGAATCACGTGCGTTTCCCCTGCGCCACAACACAGGCTCGTATTTAGTCTGTAAGGTGGTCTTTTCTCGCTTCGCTTCACAATCAAACAAATGTTCATTTTTTGCATTCTGTTTTGAGTATTAATGTGCACAAGGTATCTTTTCGTACTAAATCGAGAGTGCTCTACAACTTTCTAATTGACTTTTTTCATGTATCTTTCACCATTTAAGAGATAGGACCACTAATTCCAAAATTTGCCAATAGATGGCATTGTAAGTTGTCTCATCGAGTAGCGCATAGCCTTTTTACTATACCTGGACACCAACTTTATGGCCTAAGCTGTCACCGTTTAGAAGTTAAGGGGGGTGTAACGGATATAAGTGGGCACCCTGTATATATCACCCCATTCCAAAATGATGGTCTGGATCCACCATTGGACCCTTCTGACATGTTTATTATCCAAATTCCCTACAAGAAGGCACTAGATTATGGGTTTCTTGATCTTCCTTAATTCTCAAATGTTCACCAAATGTCATTGGGCCTTGTGATTCACTACAGGCTTCCGTATGGCCTACTATAAGGCTTTTTTAAATTGTCCTTCTGGTCACTAACTTGGTTGGTGGTCATTTGCATTTCTTAAAATCACTTTTTTAAAAGGTCAGATTTCAAGGAAAGACAATTTTCAGTTCAGGAGAGTTACCTTAAGGTAATATTAAATGTCTTGAGCTAAAGAATTCCATAGCTCATCACATTAATGTCTGCCTAACATATGATAGCCCAGATTCAATCCCTGGTGTTATCATAACAATTGTCTGCATTTTTAAAGATTTTTTATTAATTTTGTGATTTTCTATTTCTTTATACTCCTATTTTTATTTTCTAATTACTTTTATCTGTAATTTTTCAACAATTGCAATCATAAGGTGCATCTCAAAAATTGATGCACTTTAGTATAAGCAATAGATATCAGAAGAAGAAGAAAATAAAAAATGCAATTTCATTGCTATATATTTAATAACAACTATTAAACAATATAAAACCCTGAACATACCTGTTTGATTTGCAGGTTTCAATAAATGAAGTAAACACAAAATAAGCATCAAAAAACTTGTTTCAAAAGTTTGTGCACAAGTAACAAAAAATGAAGTCATTTAATGAATGTGATGTCCATTTAATTTTATAACTTGAAAAACGCATTCTGGTATTGACAGAATAAGAGAATAAAGAATTTCTGGGTCTAAATTATACCAGCGTTTTCAATTTCACACTTTAATTCGTCCAAAGATGGAAACTGTCGCCTATTCGCATAAACTCTTCTGGATAGGATCCCCTAAAGGTTTTCTATGGGATTCAAGTCGGAACTTTTAACCGGCTAATCCTTAACCATAATGTTATTACACTGCAACCAAAGTTTCATTGACTTTGCCTCATGAATGGGAGCATGATCGTGCTGAAAACAGAAGTTTAGTCCTGCTAGATTCGCAGTTTATGGTAATATGTGATCTTTTAACGTTTGTTGATAATTTAGCGAATTTTGCTTACCGTTAAGAAAGGCTAAGGATAACATACCATTAAAGCAAAACGATCCCCACACCATCAAGGAACGACTTTGTTTTCTACTGAAAAGAAAACTCGATTCTTTGCACAGATCATGTCAGTATGATGCCTATCCATCTGTGCCATCAATATTCCATTTCTTTTCATCACTATAGCAGTTATCCATTGGTCATCCCAGTTCATGTGTTCCCAAGTCTATTCCATACAACGTAATTTATGATTTTCAGTTAAACTCGGAATTCGCTTCATACATGTGAGCATTATATTGCAATTACTTTATAAACATCTGTGAATAGTGGAGAGATACTTTTAAACCTGATTCACTCTGTATTTCAAATAACGACAGTTCTGAAGTCGATGCTAGACGAAAAGTTTTCTATCATCTTGAGAGCAGGTACATTTTGGATGGCCTGATCTATCTTTTACTTTATAATCACGCTCTTGTTGTAGCATGGTATAAATGCCTCATTTTGCCGATTTAATATTTTCATGATATCAAGAACAGACTTTCCATAAGCTTTTAATCTCCAAATTTCATACACATCTTTTGTAAACTGTTTCATACACAGCATTGTACTAAATGGTGAGAGGTGAACCTCAGCAGTTTTATATATAGTGGACGAATGTCTGCAGAACTGTTTTATGCAAATTACTATCTTATTTGCATACTTTATTTTGATTTTCCATATTTTTTTGTTACTTGTGCATAAACTTTTGAAACAAGTTTTTTGATGTTTTTTTTTTTTGTCTTTACTTTGTTTATTATCAAACAGGTATGTTCATGATCTTATATTGTTTATTAGTTGTTATTAAATATATAGTGATAAAACTGCATTTCTTATTTTCTTCTTCTGATATCTATTGCTTATACTAAAGTGCATAAACTTTTGAAACACACTTTATTTCAGTAATTGTTATTTTTAAATTTCCTTATCGGACAGACATTAACAACTTGAACGTTTTATCTTAATTTTCTCATCATGTTCATTTTTTAATACTAAGATCACTATCAATTACTATAAATTATTTCATTACCAATGGTGCGTAACTGAATTCTTCAACTAATTACAATGTATCATACCAAGTATTAGCACCTGCTGTCAACATTTAATATCTCACTAATTATATTTATATATTTTACTATACTAAGATGTACCCAAGCTTCTCTCATGAAAATATGTTATTTCTTTTGAAAAAAAAAGTAAAAATGGCATTTACTATAAATAAAATTGAAAATGTTAAGTTTATTATGATTTTAAAACAATTACTAATTGTTTTGTTAAAATAAATTGAACTTTAAAGGCTTATTTTAATTTAATAAACTGTTGTTTGAAAGTTACATTTTGTGCATCGTTGTATTTTTTACTTTATATGTAAAAGATTTTTGTATTTAAAAAGCCATAAGTTGTTACGATATTTCAGTTGTATTATTCACAGTTCAATTATTTTGCACATTTTTTTAACACCAGCAATTTTAAATTATTTAAATTTTACTTTTTTTTGTTACAAGACTTTTCGTCCCAAGAAAAAATTTCAACAAGGAACTCTTCGCTATTCTCTTCACAAACGAGCTCAAGCATCATTAAATTCAGCTGTAAATTTTCGAGAAGCTGTGAAATTACCTCCAGGTGAAAATTTGAATGATTGGCTAGCTGTTAATGGTATGTTTCAGTTTGTTAAGATTTCAATCTGTCAGTGAAAACTAAATTTTTAGTGTTTTATTAATATACAGTAGAACTTCTGAAGTATTTTGCATTATCAAATTATATATAACAAACTTATAACTGAAAGGGTCATCCATCAGAATTATGCAGTTTCCTGCACTTACTTGATAGTTATCACACTTTCTCAAGGTCCGGGACCCTCTGACCACCAGGCCCCTGAAATCTGCCCTACCTGTTTCGCCCGCAAAACAGCCCTAATACTGGATTTCTAAAAAAATGTTTAGTGTTATTAGATGTCCTCTTGCACTAACCTAATTACCAAATGCAATTTTTCTGAAAAATCTATCATTTTGCAAATTTTAATTTCAATCTGAAATTTAAAAATTCATCTGTTTTAAGAATTCTCTTACTCCAAATATTATTTAGTCATCTAATGCAAAAGGGAAGTATGATACATGTTGCAAATGTGTATTAAATTAAATCACATCAGAAAAATTATTAACGTCGATCAAATCTTACTATCAATTGACAAACTATCTTTTACATATTGTGGAAAAATATGATCAATAGTGCAATTCTTGAATCATTGTGTCTCACATTCAAATTCAAACCAAAATATATTAACAAAAATTAAATTTTTGAATTTGTTTTGAGTATTTTTGAATAATTAATATAATTAATTGTATGAAAAGAGTGTAAAATGTTTTATTTTTTGTGAAAATTTAGGATTAATAAAATTTCTATGTAATAGACTAATCCTATGTAATAATATTTAAGATTATTTTTATATTTTAGGAAATCTTATCAAAGTTTGTTTGCTACTGGTACAAATACCTGGCTCTGCATAGGATTTTAGATACAAACCTCTGATTTAAATTACGCCAAAACATACAACGAATTCTTGAAGCAAAACAATTTTTTAATCATATACCTCTTTAGAAACAAAAAATAAATAACTTGCAGTGCTGGTCTAATAGCCCAAATAAAGCATGTAGAGCACATGCAATCTGGGTACATAGTCTTCATTAGCTCAAACAAAAAAGTTTACTCTTTAAAGCTAAGCTATAACATAATTAGAAAGTAAGATATGATCAAATTAGTGAAATGTCTAAAACTGATAGTAACTGCCTTGCATCTGCTGTTTTACAGGTAAAAGAACAAAAAAAAAACTGGTCAAAATTCTAATTGCGTTGCATAACAACTGCCATGCAGGTGCTTGCTCTCTTATGGGGAAGAGATGATTTTTACCATGAAGATCATAAACTTCAATTTTTGTAGACCCAAATAAAAATCCATAAAAAAAATTGGAAAGTAGAGTAATTAAGAAAAATTTATTTGAATATGAAGGAAGATATTGCTTCATATTTATGCCAAAGATTAGAATTGTGCAAATCTTCAATTCTCCAATGTGATAAGATAACAATGAAATTGCCTAAAAGACAAATGTTACACAAACATAAATAGATACATTTGAAGGAAATGTCCTGCAGATTCAATTCAAAGCTTATTGGAAGGAGCATTCTTTGATCTTTCCAATGGACAATTCCGGCCTCTTTTTTTTGTTTTTTTATTCAATTCGAAATGTTTCAAAACGGACAAAAGTATAAAAATTTTTATTCTCCAAGCTGTATTTCATGTTTTATTAGCAGTCAAAGTTCGCCTTTCTGACTGTGGCGGGAAAACTGCCCATTTTGGCGCGCATGAAATGTGACGTCTTAATGTTCGACCGCGTCTCCCGTCTTTGAGAATTGGTGCATAAGTTTGGTTACATTCAAAAAGTTCCAATAATTATAATTGTTTTTTCCGTCCCAAACTTCCGAATAGTCATTTGTTTCACTTGCAAGCTTTCAAAGTGCTACAAATTACTTGCTAACTGTTTATAGCTAGCTAGCACTTTTAGTTTTCGTCCCGATTTCATCTGGATACTCTGACTCTAGATATGCAATTTTCTCAAAATATGAATTTTTTTAACTTGCTTTGCCGTATATATATTAAACTTAACAATATGTTTGACGAGATTTTACATTCAAGTTAATTTATAAACTTGTCTGGTGGCACATAATTACGTACTTGATTATGTATATTTCCATGTATTATGTTCAAACCTCACCAATCATTAAACATCTTTAGAATTCCCAAGTTTATTTGACCTTCTAATTTAAATATATATATATATATATATATATATATATATAAGGATATAAACAAGAAGAAAAAATAAGCGAGAACAGGAGTGACCATATGATTTGCATAGAATGGCAGGGGTGGATTGCGACACCCCTTTCCCGCTTAAAGGGGTGTCGCGGGAAATTAAAGGGGTGTCGCGGGTCGATTTCCGTCTTCAATCAAACATTTTAATGAAGAATTCGTAATGACATACACCGACAAAATCGTATCGAATTTTGCATTCACGTGTAAAAAATTCTATGTCGATACTTTAACACAATGCTATAAGGATAGTGCCATGTATACCTTAATTCCTAGCAACGAATCAATCATCACTAATAGAATAAAAGCACTGTATAAAAGAATTGGTATGGATATTAAATCAGTAAAATTTCCATACTTGATCCTTATTCCCAAGTTACACAAAAAACCAGTCAAGTTCCGTACTGTAACAGTGGGATGCGGATCGTACCTGGAACAAGCAAATAAAAAACTTCTGAAATTACTCCAATATGTTATAACTGATATTAAGAAGCAAAACTCCATAATGTTAAAAAACGGACAGGAATTGATAGACCGACTGAAATTTTGCCATAAAGATTTGAACTTCAGAAGCTACGATTTCCGGGATCTGTTTAATAACATCGATTTAACAAACCTACAAATGATCTTGAAAGAATTACATGAGGAATATAATTTAAAATCATATATAACTCTCAGAAGATATTTGGATTTGATTGAGTTAGTATTGAATGAAAACATACTATATGACGGTACGCATTACTACAAACAGGTCAAAGGCATACCCATGGGTGGTGCATGCTCATCAATATTGGCGGATATTTATCTATCCAAATATGAAAGAGGAACCCATATATTATCGGAAATACCTTATTTCCGTTATGTTGACGATGTGATATTAGGGGGTTATGCAAACACCCCTGACATAGATTTTGCATTCTACCCAAGGGAATTAGACTTAATTGAAAACCCGATCAATGAGGATGGATCGACAGACTTCCTGGACTTGTCAATAAGAAAACACCAACAGTATGGAATTTATACAACCATACACGACAAGAGAAATTCATACAATATCAAAATTAATAATATTATTGATTGGAATTCAAACCTCACTAAAAATATATTCAGAAATATTATTGTCGGGTACTTCAGAAGAAACAGAAACTACAGTACTTTTAAAAAAGACTGCATTTATGAATGTAATAAAATAATAAATGATGCATTAAAAAGAAATTACCCTAGATATTTTTTACAACATTATTACTATTCCTTTTTCAAAGAAAGAAATTGTGCATTGTTTGATTCTAAATGAGTATTCTTAATCATATATATTTTCATATCTGCGATCCTATCATCATGAAGTCTTATCGCGCATGTGCGACTTTCCCTTATAAAATGTTGTGTTTTCAAGCTGGATTGTAGGGTGTATCTCTTCCATGCTTGGTTCCATCTTTGCTTTTGTGTCCGTTCGGGTGCTTCTGTCTTTGCACATGTGGGAGATTGACCATTGAGTTACATTGGTGCCGTGAGCGTTGCCCGGGTCGTAAAAGCTGCTTTAAGCGGGAAAGGGGTGTCGCAATCCACCCCTGCCATTCTATGCAAATCATATGGTCACTCCTGTTCTCGCTTATTTTTTCTTCTTGTTTATATCCTTATATGCCACTCTGGATGCAGAGCTGCTAAGCGCCACATCCTCTGTAAGGTTTCTGTTTTCTCCTTTACTTAAATAGGAGTTCCGTTCGTGATATACTTATTTTTATATGTATATATATATATATATATATATATATATATATATATATATATATTGTCCTTGTGCATCCATATTTCACCAAGGGGTAAGTAAAGACACTGAGCTGTAGCAATCGTGATATGGCAACTTTCCCAGCTATTGGAAAATCCAAGTTAAAAACTAAGCTATCGAAATTATAACCACTAGATCCAAAACCCAATTATATAAACCCACTTGCAAGACTTTAAAAGAGCTACAAATTCTTGCTTATTGTTCATAGCTAGCACTTTTAGTTTTTGAGATATAAGCATTACAAACTTGTAAAATGAAACATTTTCAATCTTCTTCAACTTGTCAAGACGATTAATCGAAAGCTAAGTGAGTATGGTTCAATATATTAGCTTTTTTTCTTTCAAAAATTAGATTCAGAAACTGAATTTGCTAATACATATTTTTATCACTTGCTATTTATATCTATCTTTTGAAGTTTGAGTGAAAGTAGGAAAAATTAAAAAATCACTCGCTCGGATAGACGCTTTAAGTGTTTTCTAAAAAAGTTCCAAGGTATTAAAATTTTTTTATATATTCATAATCTGAACCAACGAAACAAGAAAAAATTATGTACATTTTTATCTATCATGTTCGGAAAAATTGCCGTCCAAAGTGTTTGCATTTTTTGTAATGCTCCGATTTCCACCACAGATATCTTAAACGTAAATGCTAATTCACATAATAATAATAATAATTATTATTATTATTATTATAAACCTTCAAGAAAAGGGTATCAAGTTTACATCTCGAGCTTCAGCTGTCACAAAATATTTATTATTTCTGAAAGAGAGTGCTAACACAGTAAAATCGATCTTAGGCAAATTGTCTGATTGCCCTTGAACAAAACTAGAATCCATGTTTACAATAAAATAAAGAACAAATAATTTAAACTCAAGCAAACCAAGAACAAATGGGTAAAATAATTATAAACAATTTGTAAACGAAATTAAACTCCAACTACTTGCAAATATCTCAATAAAAACAGCACTTAGTAGAATGTTGCATCACAGGTCAAACAGGTATTGTGACATCACAGCCAATCATGGGCCGTTTTTGTGTTTGAGTAGATTTTGCTCTTTTTAATTTCTTGATATTTAAATAAATAATTATTTTAAGAGATTTTCACTTGGATATTTAAAATCAGAAAAAAAATTTCTATAAATATCAATTGGTTTTAAGAGCTTTTAAAAATAATCGGAATTGTCCATTGTATGAAGATGTAAGTACTAAGATAATATTTTTTATTGCTAAGGAATCAATTTGTACTAAAATCACCCAAAATTGCACTTTGACATAAAATAACTAAACACCTCATTTGAATTTTTTAGAATCATGCTGTGGTACATTGTCCTGGGAGATCTTGTATCAAATTTATCTGTTGATAGCTTCCACTATACCAAAAGCAAATAAACACACATATACAGAGCTAAACATTTTCTTTTATTATGTAAGATTTCAAGTACTAGACCCAAACAATATTTTTGAATATGAAAGGATAAAATCACTTTCTGCTAAAATTAACAAGAAATTCTTAAAAGGCCAGACCACTGCATAAAAAGACAGTTTTCTAGAATAGGAAGAACTCATGATAGGTCCTGTACTCAGTTGACAAATATAGCCCAGATATTCTTATTTTATAAGTTAAAAAATATGATGCTATTTTCAAAGATCTAAACTATGTTCTTTCTGAATTTAAGCTACTGTAGATATAAAATAAAATGTATGGTATAATTTCTTTTAGCTTTAGGCTAGTTCTGTGAGTATACTAATTTCTGTATTAACTGTCATATTTTAATATTGAATATATATTTCTAGCAAGTTTATATATTTGCATTACATTCTTTTATTTTCATTTTCAGTTGTAGACTTTTTTAATCGTATTAATTTAATCTATGGGACTATTGTGGATATTTGTACAGAAGACAGCTGTCCAACTATGTCAGGAGGCTCAAGGTATATTTTTCTTTGTGTATTTTTTTCTTGTGAATCATAATTTTTACTGAGAAATTATGCTAATTTGCACTTTAATTGTTTATTAACTATTTCTAAATTATTTAATGCATGCTATTGACATTAACTTTCACATCCATTCTGTATAGTCTGTATTCTAGTAAACCTTCTTGTTGTACTTGAAGGTTTAATTGAATGTTTTGTATTTCATTGATATCATTTTAAACTGTTGATCATGCTCTATAGCTTGAGTTATATGCTAGCTGCTAGCCATCTGGTAAATAACTTATTTTGACTAATATATATATATATATATATATATGTTTTAATTTCTTTTATTTCTTTGTATTTTGTAGAAAATTTTGGAATAGTGTTTTATGAGTTACTACATACATTCTAACATTGGATTTACTAATTTATATATATATATATATATATATATATATATATATATATATATATAAATTACAATAGCAAATACGAAAGTGCAAGAGTGCAAATCAGTAAACACAGTATCAAACCGCGGGCAATATAATAGCGTGTATTTAATAGCAAAAAGCAACGAGGACGGGCCGGAAAAGCAGAGCACAGAGAGGCCAGGACAAGGAAAATACATTAAAGAATAGTATATCTGCCAGAAACGTCTTCAGGGGCACATTCTAGACAGGTATACTAATATCCGTTGTTTCTATGATTGCATAAAAACACGTGGTTAAAATTTTGTGCAATCTGTGCCCAACAACGGAATAAACGAGAATAACAGAAAAAATACCAAATACAAAATTCAACCTTAAAACATAAAAAACCACATAATCATAAAAAATATAGCTCACAAATGTACAAACATGCAAAAAAGAATTGCAACTCACAAGTCAGAAGGTCGCCAGTGTTGCGTTATACTTTTGAATATTTAATAATTTTAGGAGTTTTGTTTTTAATTTAAATGTGTTCAGGGGTCTTTTTTACATAGTCGCTCTCCATTTTCTAATTGTTTAGGTTTTTGATATTCTTCTGTTCCAAATAGGTTCTTTTCCATAGTTTTTGTGTTAAAAACGGCGAAAGGTCGTTCTTTTAGGTTTTAGCAATTTAAATTTATTTAAATTGGCTAATTTACAATTCTATTTATTGCCCTTTTTATTCCCTTTGATTTGATTCCAAATTTATTGCTCTCGGTTAAAAATTGGTTAATTCATCGCAATTTTCAGTTTTATTCTATTTTCAGCTTTTTAAATATTTCAGAATCGTTCATATTTAAATTGTTGCCGAATTCGTATATTCCAAATCGTTTCACTTCATTTCTTTTTAATTTTCGTCTGCTTTAAAATTCCAATTCTCTTCTTTAAAATTTCGAGTTTTTAATTGGTTGATCGTAATATTAAAATCGTCTGTCATTAATTATTTTATCGTTCTTCGATAATTTTGTTTACAATCTGTGGCAGCAATGTTTCGCAGTATATAAGTAAAATCGCACACTTTTTTGATCTCTTTTCTCTTCTGTTTTTGCTCTTCCTTCTGAATTAGAACCCAAGATGTGATCTACAAAGTTGTTTTTAGCGCTTCGGCGCTCTTATGCATTCCATCGCATTGGAATGAAATATCTTATTTCCTCATCTCTGTTCGTGTGAATATCTGCACCTGGTTACTTTCAACGATGTTCTAAATGATGTTATTTATTCACATCCTAAGAAGTCTTCATCATTTAAATCGATTAATAGAGTGGCTGGACAATGTTTTGTCTTCGGAGTGCTTCTAACGAGCGGTCTGTGAAGGAAGGCGTTGTTTAGTCTACAAGTTCTCGCCTGCTCTGTAGATTTGAGAAGTGCTATGACGCCAATTAAGCGATTGTTTATCGTTATCCGTGTGCATTCTTTAAATGGCGTATTGAGTCGGCATTTCCATATGAGATTACTGGACTATATGCTCGGCGTTTAGTACTGATGAGTAAAGAAGTGTCCATTGTTTCCGATGAAGAAATCATTGATTGAGGTTTGGTGCTGATCAAATTTTCCGACGTTGAGAAGCTTGCTGTCGTGTGAACGGTCCTTCTTTTGGACTGGAATGGATGGTTTTCCTCGTGTTTAAGCGATTGGACTTTTGCCTTTCCATCTTCGTCTCATCTGTTGGGATCTGATGCATCCAGCATGTTCCATGACGGCTCTACATCCGGGTGATATCTTTTAAATGCTAATTTTTAATTGCTTCTGTCAGTTTAGACTATTTTAAAGTTTAATTGAGTTAGCATTAAATAAGACCCCTTTTTAACCTATATACTTTAGGTCACCTAAACCTGTGGTTATCTTTAAATTTTGTTGAAATTCCCTTTTGGCTAACTTATGTTCTTTTATCCCAAATTCTAGTTTTGACAAATAATTGAATAAGTTTAACATTGTTAAATTTAAATTTAATATTCTAATGTTTGTACTAACCACTAAACGACCGGCCTTTATAAATTCAATTTATTTAAATTATTTAAGATGTTTAATTTGTCTAGTTAATGAGATGTAAAATGTTTTGAAAATTCTTTTAAAATAAAGTTTAAAATTTTAATAAACGTTAGATTTTTGAAAACCTAAAATCTGTGTTCTCTCTTTTACTTTAATATTTTTATTTTTAGGAAAGTACCATTTTTATAATTTTACAGGATTAGTACATATTTGTACACGTAGGGAAACTGGTCAATAGGTCCCCTTTCAGTTTATTTTAGAAAGTTTTTAGGTTTTTAAAACATTTTCAGATTTTAGATGAACTTTACAAGTTTAGGAACTTTTGGAATGTTTTCAGGAATTTAGAATGTTTTGAATGATTTAGAATTGTTTTAGAATATCATAAATGTTTAAAAACTACCGGACACCAGCGTAAATAAACTTCATGGGAGTCCACCATGTGCACCAGCCTGTATGCTCACTACGCGAAATACCACGTGGAATAAACTGGACCAGAGAAAGTGGAAGTAGTTGTACATAATTTCAGTGAGACAAACCCAAGAGATCAGAAACTAACCGAGAAGTGGCCACTATTATCGAAAACATTTAAAGTATGGATAACACTGTTTTTTAGAGCCGTAGCCTGTTTTTGTTTTATTTGCTTTTTAGATATCTGCCTTAACGGTTTTATGAGTGTTTAAACTTTTTTCTTTACCCGCCGAAGCGGTTTTTTAAAAAAATTTTGCACGTTTTTAGTGTAATCGAAATTACTGGTTTTTTTTTTTAATACTTTTCACATTTTTATTTTTGCCCGCCAGGGTGGTGTTTATTTTATGATGTTTACACTACTATTGAATATTGTACTTATACTGCAATCTACAAATAAGGTGGGAAAATTGTATATATAGCATAGACTTTTGAGATGATTAATATGTGATAGTGTACACTTATTACTATCCAGGCGTTTGATACAGAGCAAATAGCTAATGATTAGATTTTTAAAAACTTGGTTACTAAGGCAAGAAGAATAATGAGGGAAGAATTTTACATTAAATTTAAATTGATGTCTCTTATCATAAATAGTAGTATTGAATGAGTTACTTTGTGTATATATATATATATATATATATATATATATATATATATATATATATATAATATTTGAAAGTCCAATGAAAGAAAAGTGAGAAGCTGTAACTCGAAAAATCTAACTTTCTAACAAGCTTACAAAATAAAAGCATAAATCAGCAAATCTTCAATCAAATGGAAAAAATTTCAAATTTCGAATCATCAAGTTAAAGAAAATTATCAAAAATCAATGGTATGGAATCGATAAAAGAAAAACAAGTGAAATCCAAGCATTAATGCTATACACGTGGACAAGGTCCAGCCCTAAATCATGGATTTGTTCACTTCTTCAAAACTCATACATTAGCTGCATTTGCACAATAAATTAAATGTATTTTGCATTGTCAATTGTCATCCCTATTTACTCATTTTTTTACATTTGCATATTTGAAAAGTATATATATATATACCGGGTGGTCAGAATTAAAACACCCCTACTCTGAGCTCTCTATACATCGAACTACTCAGTGTAAAGGCTCCAAAATTGTTGAACCTACTATTCAAGACATAGGGAAAGGAATAACGCGAAAAAAAAATTAATTCCAGAAACACCGATAGGTGGCGCTCTACAACAGAAAATATGCTGAAAAGACACAAAATAATCACAAAAGAAACAAACACATGCGATATGGAATTTTTCCTTTTTAATTTCTTTTGCTGATATGAAAAAAAGAAGATAGAAAAGTGAAGGAACTTAAACTGTCATTGTAACTGCAATTTCGCACTATAAGCACAAAAATTTGCATAAACCCTTGGTTTGCAGCTACTATGTTCTGGGCATAAAAGGGGATAAAACTGGGATATTTTCATTCTTATCAGTGATTGCTGTCCCACTGCCAGAACGCGCTTTGCTTGTGAAAACAAAGGACATGCTGCAGCTGCACTTCGAGAGTTTCGTCGACTTAAGAATTTGCGCAAAGGACCATTACTTCCACAAGCTCTCAGGAGAATGATCGCTCGATTCGAGAAAACTGGACATCTTGGAGTTCAGCCGGGTCGAGGACGCAAATCGACTCGTTCATATGTCATTGAAGATGTTGCCACCGCTATTGTTGAACAATCAATGGATAACGTTATAGGCTATTGTAGTGCACGTGGAATGTCACAACACTTGGGTGTTCCGTACAGCACAGTGCAGAACGTACTGAGAAACATAGTGCAATTTTTCCCGTACAAAATTAGTCACAATCACCACTTGCTGACCATCGACAGGGAGAAGTGACTGACTTTTGTATTGACATTTCTAGCTAGAGTTGAAGTGATTGCATCGTGGCCCTGGCAGATTCTATGGAGCGATGAAACGCATTTCCATCTAAGTGGAACAGTCAACACCCATAACTGTCGCATTTGGGATACGGAAAACCCTCGTACCTTCCAAGAGATTCCACTTCACTCACCGAAAGTTACAGTCTGGTGTAGATTCACAGCCACATTCACCCTTGGATCTTTCTTTTTCGAAGAGGCTACTCCCAATGGTCCTGTAACATGCACCGTGATGGCCAGGAGGTACAAAAACATGCTTGAAAATTTTGTTGTACCCCAACTGCAACAGCACCAATATCTTGATTCAATTACCTTTATGCAAGATGGAGCACCTCCACACATTGGACTCTGTGCACAGCAGTTTCTTCGGCAACATTTTACTAATGGTAGAGTAATTAGTCATGCGTTTCCGACAACCTGCCCATCTCGTTCTCCAGATCTTAATCCCTGTGATTTTTGGCTGTGGGGATACTTAAAAAGTCTTGTTTATCGAGGACGTCTGGTAACCTTGGCAGATGTGAAAGACAGTATCACTCTGCATGTGAGAAGCATCTCAATCGACCAATTACGATCCTCAGTTGAACAAGCTATCCACAGACTGCAGATTTTACATCTTGAAGAAGGGAACCATATTGAGCAGCATTCCCTGCATTGATAAGGTCCTTGTGATATGAATATTTGGTACGTTCGAATAAAATGTGTTGCACGTGTGTATTTTGTGTCTTTTCAGCATATTTTCTGTTGTACAGCGCCACCTATCGGTGTTTCTGGAACTAATTTTTTTTTCACATAATCCCTTTCCCCATGTCTTGAATAGTAGGTTCAACAATTTTGGAGCCTTGAACACTAAGTAGTTCGATGTATAGAGAGCTCAGAGTAGGGGTGTTTTAGTTCTGACCACCTGGTATATATATATATATATATATATATATATATATATATATACAAAAATACATACAGTGATAATTATAATTACATTTTATGAATGATTTATTAGTTTTAACTGCCAATTTACATATATCCATTGTTCTGTTCTGCTCATCCAATCCAACATACAAAACAATGAAAGTATCTTGCATTATCCATTGGAAATAATAAAACAAAAAATAAGGATATTTGATAGTTTAAAAATTAAAATTGAGAATCCCCAAAAAAGAGCATTTCTGTGACTATGGATGTTCTCAAGGACCAACCATGGCACAGAGATACTTATTGGGGCTGTGTTTCTGTCTGTATACTGTAAAAATTATTACATGCTTGTCGTCCATATAACACAAGTTTATAGATAAAATCTATCTTGTGTTTCAGAAACAAGCATTATTGTGTTCATTTCGAAGGGATATATGGACTTGAAGAGAATTTTTTCGAAATGAACTTAACTTAAGCCTAAAGCTCTTCCATGTGCAAGCTTTTTTGCTTGATTTTTTAGTTTTCCTATTTTCATTCCTCATTTTTGAAATTTGTTGATTGTCTTTGTCTTTATGACCTGCACTACGCTTTATTATTTCCTCTTTATATCTTAATTTCTTTTATTTCTTTGTATTTTGTAGAAAATTTTGGAATAGTGTTTTATGAGTTACTACTTACATTCTAACATTGGATTTATATTTATATATATATATATGTATATATATATATGTATATATATATGTATATATATATGTATATGTATATATGTATATGTATATATATATATATATATATATATATATATGTATATATATATATATATATATATATATATATATATATATATTAGAAAAATATCTAAAAATAAGATATACAAGAAACACAATCATAATATATATATATATATATATCAAGTGAAAACAATCTAAGTGCAATGAAAATAGTAAATTTCCCGTAAGCACACCTCTCTCTTTAATTTTTTTTTTTTTTTTTTTTTTTAATTCTTTTGGAATTTTATATATATATATTACCAGTAGTAGCTACTGTATTTAATAATTTTGCATTTACTAGTTTATTCATCGCTGAACTATGCACTTGATGGCATAAGTAATGATTTTCTTCTAACATTGTTCTTCACTGCTCATGCTCAGTCACACAATGCATGCTTAACTTCAAATTGAACATTGCGGTTGATCAATTGACTTTTTTTTTTCTTCTTTTAATTATTTAAATACTTAATATTTGTTGTTTTGTTCCATACTTTATATCTATAACTTGTTCAGAATATAGCTGTACTAATCATTAAAAGCAAGAAAGAAAATTTTAATTTAACTGATAATCAACATATTAGTAATATTTTAAAATATTACATTATGAATATTACCTTCAGGTAGTTGTTTTGTGGGAAAAGGAGTGATAAGATCACCTGTTACAGACTTATCTTGCTCAGTGTAGGTGGCTAAGTGCTAGCAATAGAATCTCAGTACTTAGCCAATTAAATACTATCTTTTTGAAGGTAAACACTAATTTATTCATATTTTTTATGTGTGTTCATAAAATTCATCATAGTCAACATTTACAGAATCATATCATACATTATTTCTAAATTAAATAATTTTTAATTATTCTCTTTAGTGAGTGACATAGCATTTCAGCTTATTATTGTATAATAAATCAAAGTTATAGTAATGCGGCAGCAAAGACATCTGATCAAAGATGCTTGGAACCTGTACTCGAATTTTAAGAACGTAGCCGAAGCTAGCTTTTGCTCTATGCTTATAATGTCGGTCTTGTAAGCAAAGGATCCCTGGTTCGGGGCCTGGCGACTCCCAGTCGCCAGAATGATGACTGGACTTTTGAAACACGCAACCTTCTCGCGCCAACGATCCCACCTCTCAACACGAGATGGCAGCACCACACGGAGTCAGGAGTCAGAGGCCTTGCCACTCCCTTCCTGGTTGACCACGACTGATGTCACGTCCGAGGCAACACTCCTCCCGGCCTTCATCCCTCAACTGAATTCGGATGGGGACACGCGGGGGTTTTCGAGGCAGCCCTCCTCCTCACCGAAATTCGACCCGAGCTCCTCATCAGGTGGGGGAGTGTGCGGCAACAAAGACATCTGATCAAAGATGCTTAGAACCTGTACCCAAATTATAAGAACAGAGCAGAAGTTAGCTTTTGCTCTATGCTTATAATGTCGGTCTTGTGAGCACCAGGTCCCTGGTTTGGGCCTGGCAACATCTTTCCGCCACAGTAATATAATTATATATTATATAAAATTATATACTACTTTGATTATACACTATAGCAAAGTTATAGTATATTATCAAAGTTATAGTTTGTTCCACCAAATGGAACTTGTAATATAATGAGACAAGATAAAGTCCATGAACCATTGGAAACTAAAGTACAGAATCATAATTTAAGCTGTATCATTTCCCCTTAAACTTTTACTACCGTATATATGTATTATTTTATGCATTTATCTTATATTTTGATAGGTTTGAATATCTTTGGGCAGATGGTGTGCAATATAAAAGGCCCACACCATTGCCAGCTCATCAGTATATATCTCTATTGATGGACTGGGTTGAAAAGCAGATAAATAATGAAGAAATATTTCCGGTGTCTGTAGGTAAGGCTATCTTAGTTGTGTTTTTTTTAATTTTTTTTTTTATTGTAACTGAAAATTTGCTAATTATTTTTGCTTTTCTTTTATATATATATATATATATATACACACAAGAGTCTCAATTAAGCAAAATGATCAGAAAATAATTATCCAATCAATTATCCATACAATTTGTGCTAGACATTTAAATTTGGGGTTGCCATTATTAACCTGTACTCTTCCTTTTTGCCATCTTAGTTTTTCTGATGTCGGATAGTTGAGAATCTGCTGGACATATGCATGTAAAAGGAAAATGCATAAAAAAAAATTAATAGACATAGTGAAATATTTATCTATTAATTTTTAGGAATGCATTTGGGTTTGTGACAACCCTGAACATAGTCAGGTTATTGAATGTCTACCTATAAATGATAACTGGTCAGACACATTCACATATAAAAATTGTGGTGGTCAGCTTGTAGAGTTTGATTGTCATGTGGGCCCATGAGCTGGAGGGGGGGAGGGGAATTGGCCTCTAGCTGCAGGTACTGCAGCCTGCTATGTAGTAACTTAACATTTATGCATTGAGCTTAAATTTGTTAAAGATCTCGAACATATATGCACATATTTTAGCATTATTTCTAAAATCTGGAATTTTTTTAAATTTAGAATAGCCTAAGTTGCAACGAGGTTAGATTTTGTACTTGCACTGTTTTGTAAACAGTGATTATGCCATCTTGTTTATACGCATATATTTTTAACTATTCTACATGAGAATTTTAATAAGCTTTAATTTTTTGCAGATATTCCATTTCCTCGTAACTTTATACCCACATGTAAGAAGATATTAACAAGACTGTTCCGTGTTTTTGTCCATGTTTACATTCATCATTTTGATAGACTGGTGTCTATTGGAGCTGTAAGTTATATATTGTTTGGCCATTATTCTATGCTTTATATCCCAAAATAATGCCCACATTATGCATTGTAAATTAATCTTTTAAACTTCTTCAATCTTTATAAAATATATATATAAAATTCTTCATAGTGCTATGCTTATAAAGATGTCTGTTGTATTATGCACATTTTTTTTTTATTATTGCATTAAATATTTGCTATATAAAATTATGGCATTTGTGTAGTTTACTGGCTCCCAAATATTTGTAGCCGCGTAAAAAAAAATGACCCGTCAATTATGATGTATATGACACTTATTAACAAAATATTTAAGAAATTCAAATTAGTGAAAATAAGTAAAAGGTTTTTAAATGTACATTATCAAAAGTAAACAAAAACTTTTAGAAATTTAAACTATTGTAAACAATGTTTTTTACAATTTAAATGATCAAAAAGTGATGAAAGATTTTTTTTGTTAATTTAAATTATCGAAAAATACACAAATTATTTTTGAAATTCAAAACAATAAACTTTCTTTTACTTTTTTTTTTTTAAATTCAAATTATGGAAAAATAAACAGAAGTCTTTGAATTATTATTTAAGAGAGAGTAAACAAAAGATTTTTGAGATTTCAAGCTTTTTCCATTTAAACTTGTATTTCCATTGATTTATGTTTTATTATTGTATGCATTTTGTTTTGTCATGTTCTTCTGGCAACTATGTACTTTCATATCGATAAAAAGAAATCATATCAAAAAGGTGGAAGTTATGTGAGACAAGTACCAAATTGTTACTACACAAATACTATATAAGTATCAAAATTATTCTGAATCAATTAAAAATAGTGATAATAGTTTGCAGCTGTTGAACAAATTTTGCTCTATTTCCTGTGAATTTCATTGGGTTTGAAAACATTTTTAAGCACTAGGTACCATCTAATTTCCTGAGATATTCATACATTAAGGTACAAGCCAATATTGTTTGGTGATATCTGCAAGTTTTTAATAGTTATATAATCAACATATTTAGTCCAAAAGTATAAAACCTTCCCATCCAATAGTGTGAAGTGACCACTGAGTCATTGTTTTAATAGATGAAAACAGAATATTTAAGGTTATCAGTCCTCTAAAAAAATTTCTCTGTAACAGACCATATCAATTTAAAAAAAAAAAAAAAAAAAACAGGTTATTTAATTTAATAAAAACAACAAAAAGTTTATTCTATGATTTCATCCTCAGTCTGCATCAAATGTTGTAGTATGTCGGCACACATTTTGTTTTTTGCTTGGAATAAATTGTAATTCCAACTTCTAATGGCGAGAACAGAAAGTTAAAATATATATCGCAGCATATGTAATAATAATTTAAATACATAATTTAAAAAATTTTGAAAGAAATGATTTTTAAATATAGAGGATGCAGTTAGCAGCAACCTATGCGCATACTTATTCTGTTGAAGAATAATGGAATATTGGTATATTCCTATCCTTGCTCTCTATAACAATTTTGACATTATTGCAGAACAGAAGAAATATTCAATTTTAGAAATTAAAATAATTGAGATAAATCTCAGGAATATGTACTTCTAATCCTGGCATTTTAGGATAAATTTTTGGATTATAAAAACTTTTGTTTCTGTTTTTTTTAACACTTTACAACAAAGTTGAATAGTGTTTATGACTTTGTTCATTCTGTCTGTTTGTCTGTCCGTTAGCTCGATAACTGCTGTAAAAATGACTTAATCAAAATGAAATTTTAGTATGTTGTTCAGACAGTCTGTAGGACCTATGGGAATATAAATGAATAATATCATCCAATTAGTTTTGGATTGAACCCAGGTTGAAAAAAGGAAATACATTGAGCCCTATGGGACCTAATTTTTCAAACATTTTTTAAGCAGATTTAAAATTCACAAATTGCTTCGAAAATTTTAATAATTAATAATATTAAAATTTTCGAATAATATTCAAATATTCAAATTATTCCATAATAATATAAAAAAAAAATTCAGCAAAATATATTCAGTAGTTTTTTAAATAAAAATTAAAATAATAATAACACATCTTATATGAAGGGATCACGTGACCATGATATGAAAAGATCACGTGACCCACATCAAAATGATATATGGCATCCATCTTGTCTCAAAATCGTGATTTTTAAAGTTCTTTTTAATTCATATTGAGTGTTGTATCCGTCCTAAAACCACTTAATTTTTGCTTAAATTCTGTGCATCTACATACTGAAACAACGCAATGACAATATATTTGAGTTTAAATGCTCATCCAAATTTGATTATTTCTACAACGAAGCCTATTTTTCACCTATGTAAAATGTAAACAGCAAAATATGTAGAATGAGTTATATTAGAATAGCTGTATTTCTTTAACACAAAATCATTTAGTTCATGGAGTCTGCATAGCTGATATGAATGAAATATTCATTGATTTTACAAAGAGAAGGACGGTTTTTTTCGATGAAGTTTTACGCATAGAGTTTAATTACTTGTAGCTCCATGGTCTTAATTTTTAAATAAAATTAATTATTATAGTATTGTGATGAATGACATGAATGGGAAATTATTTATGAATGAAATGCTGCTTTTATAGAGAGAGCCAGGCGTGTTATTTTTTCTATGACGTCATTTGAATGAATTTCAGTTGCTTTCGATGAAGTTTTCAAATATAATAAATTATCGTAGTATTATGATAATTCTAAAATTATCACCGAGGTTTGTATCACATTTTAGAGATGTTTAAACCAGGCATTTTATATTTCAATGCCGTCATTTGAATGAAGTTCATTTTTTTCGATGAAGGTTTAAGTTTTCAAATATAATAAATTAATATAGTATTGTGATAAGTTTTAAAATATTACCGAGGAATGTATTGCATTTTAGACATGTTTAAATAAAATTGCATTGAAGTTGGAAAGTGTTTCATAATCAATGCTTTAAGCATGATTGATCTTTCTTGTTTTTTTTTTTGTGTGTGTGTGTGTGTTTGTAAAAAAAAATTGTTATTAATATTGTTTTTTACTACACCTTTCTTTAAGCTCTTCAGATAATACCTAGATTTCATGCTTTTAGACTATAATACTGTGCATCATCATGCCTGTTATTTGTAGAAACAGATATCGCTAATAGCATTTAACAAACTTCAGCATTATTTTAAAACTGAAATAGCTACGTATTTAGAACAATTTAAATTTTTAGCTTTAAAAAAGTTCCATAATTGGTGTTGACTGTGTTCCTTTATACCTCTCTATTCAGTTTTTAAGTTTGAAATATTTTTGATATGTTGAATATACTTTAATTAAATAATGAATTAATATAATTAAACATATTTCAATCGCAATTTTAGGAAGCCCATGTCAACACTTGTTATAAGCAGTTTTATTATTTTGTTATGGAATTTCATTTGATCAGTGAAAGAGAGCTGGAACCATTGGTAAGAATGTGATTTTATAGTTTGTACTAATGATTAATTTCATTATCCCCCCTCTTAAAATGAAGACTAGATTTTTCATGTTGGACCTATTAGTAGCAATTTTAAAAGAAATTTGAGTGTACAATAAATGTGCCTTATGCATTACCTACTCATCACAACATAACATGAACTAAAAATTAATTCTATCTTTATAATGTTATGATGCATCAACTAAAAATTAATGCTATGATACTGTTATGCCTTTAAGTTTTGTACAGGGCTGTGGAGTTGCAGTTGGTATCAGTTTTGAGCAGTCTATAAAAATATACCAACTCCAACTCTAAAGAAATTTATTTAAAAATAATTTTCTTTTGGAATATTTAATTTTAAATGATTTTAATAGTAGCAATAAATGTAATGAGAAAAAAATTAATATTTTAATAAAATAGGGATTAACACGAAGACATATTTTGATAAAATAAAAGTTATACTTGTTTGTAATTGAATGATTTGAAATTAACAGGATAGCAATAGATTCTTCTGAATTCATAGTACTGTATGGGGCTCCATTCATGTATT
Source organism: Amaurobius ferox (assembly GCA_951213105.1). Lineage (NCBI taxonomy): Eukaryota > Metazoa > Arthropoda > Arachnida > Araneae > Amaurobiidae > Amaurobius > Amaurobius ferox. Next base: position 82,203,019 of record OX578135.1, on the reverse strand, counting down.
CACTCTGTGTAGCACAATGCAAAACTTCACCCAAATAGCATGAAATGTGCCAGTTTCAGTAATTTTTACATTACCCGTGCAGAAAATGTCATCAGAATTTTTATATTTTGCAGAAGTGATCATTATAAATGTAGCATTTTCTGAATAAACTAGAAGTTTTTAACAAATGAATCTTAAAAACCAAATATTCTGCAATAACTACTAAATAAAGGATTTGTTATTTATGAGCTAATGTCTGAGTTGGACAGCAGAGATAAAGGGGAGTTGGAATCAAAGATTTGATCTACTAACACCACAGCTCTAGTTTTGTAGTCTGTACTTTGTTGTTAAAATTTTTGCAGCTCACCTCTGCTTATAATGTATATGCATTACTGCTTTAAAGGGCGATTTTTTAAAATTGATAAAAAGGCATTTCCACACTTTTCTGGTCACTTTAGGCCAGCAGTGAGTTTATAAAGGTGTAAAGAAAGAGTGTGCTTTTATATTCCTCGTAGATTTATCTTTGACAGTTGGCCAATTTATAGCAGGTGATTAGAGTCCCAAAAATGTTCAGCAATTGCAGACCTAATAAGTTCTTGTTTAGCAACAGGGCTCATGTGCTCCTTAATAACAAATTTACAAGTTCTTTTTGTTTGACTAACATAACCAAGACTGCATTTGCAAGGAATGTGATAAACACCCAAGGATTCAAGACCAGAATGGGGTCTTTAAGTGAAGGGAAATGAATTTTATTAAGAGGTTTAAAGATGCCTAAAATTGAAGCAAGATAAAATATTAGTAACTTGAAAGTTTTTACCTCTTTTTTCTTCTCTTACTGTTGGCAACACCTTTTCCCTGCTTCAGTCATATTTGCTATTCTTGTGTCAGCCACCGATCTTTTTCTCATTAGTGAAGGTTGTGCTTCTTGTGTCCTGATGAAGAAAGGTGCTTTTTGCCTTTGAAACCTGTCAATACTATTATTTTTGTATTGTAAGCTACTGTTAACAAAGTTATTTTAATTTTATTCTGTAACAGCAGTTTGAGCTGTTATTATTATTATTATTATTATTACTTTATTTTATTTGTTTATTTTTTGTCAAAGTACCCTTGGGCCAGATAAATTTGTTTAGAAGGCCAGATTAGGCCTGCTGTAGTTTGGACCCTGATCTAAAACATATTATACTCATTTCATACTTTTTGGATATGCACAGAGATAATTAAAATCAATTAATTGCAACATTAATGCTGATGAACACAATATATGATGGTGATCTGAATTGAAAAATTATATTTCAGAATGGCAATACTATAAATGTAATCTTACCATAAATGACATTAACATATTAATTCCATCTTTTTCTGTAAAAGCCTTTCAAACCATACTTTTAAGTTCAATTTAAGAAAAATAAAAGCTCTGGTAACTCTTGTACCTCACACCATAATACTTGCTTTATGAATATGTCTTTAAAATTAATTTTTTACAATAAAATTAAACTAATTAAATTTTAGTGTCTCAAAAGTAGGCAATATATATATATATATATATATATTTTTTTTTTAACTGCACACTTTTGATATGTAGTAAAAATTTAGTAGTGATATGTAGATATGATATAAATTCCCCCCTGAGAATGAATTTTTTCCTCAAGTACTGCCTTTAAAAGAAGAGTCTCGGAAAAGTCATTTATGTGCAATTTCCCAAAACTTTGACATTTTATATCTCAGAAACCATGTGGCCTAGAGAGGGAAAAAAATTATATGGATTTGCAACTTGGTGGTAGTAATAAGTAAATAAAGTTTCATGAAAATCTATGTTAATGGATGTCATTTCAAAATTTAATTCAATGATACAACATGAAATGACCCTGTAGTTCTTTATTGATTGACTTACCTTTCCAGCTGCTAAAAATATTAGCAATCAAAATCCCATCATTTTTTATTCACAGCTTTTTAGACCATACTTTTAAGTTCAATAAAAACAAAAAAGTTCCCTTATAACTCTTGTACCTCATACCATAAAACTCAATGTCTTTGCACTTAAAAATTTTTTAATAAAAGTAATTAAACTTTAGTTTCAGTCAGAAGTTAGCAACTTTTGTAGAGTACTTTTATCTAAAATGTGCACACTTTTATCGATATGAGAAAAGAAGGTAGTAATGTGTAGATTGGATAATACTGTGTCTAAAAGCCGGGTCTTGGAAAACTCATTTATGTGCAATTTTCCAAAACTGACATTTTATATCTCAGAAACTATATGGCCTAAGCAGGAAAAAAATTTACATTGATTAATAAATTATTGATAGTAACAAGTAAAAGCAGTTTCAGGATTATCTGAGTTAGTGGTATCATAGCTTGAGTAAATGGACATGAAATGACCGCTTATTGGACTGCTTCATTGTGAAAATTTGCAGAAATACCTTAAGTTATAAACCTTTGTCTTCTTTTATCTCTTACTTTTTTACTGCTTAACTTACTTATATTAACAACTTTTTAATAATAAGACATGCTTATGAAAGTGATATATATATTTTTTTAATTATTATTATTCCACTTTTAGAATGAAATGACCAGAAGGATATGCAAAGAAAATAGTATATCCTGTAGATGAGTATTGTTATTCAGTGTTTAATTTATTATTTGTTGATTGTTTGATTACATTTTCATTTAGAAATGCAATTGTGAACTGCCTTTGTAAATACACACATCTTTTAAGAATATTTTTTAAATATTTCAGTGTTTTATGCTTATGTTTTCCATTTCAAATCTTGAGTACCCAATAAAAAATTTCAGTACAGTGAAGCTGAAAATAAAAAAAACATTTAAGTGTTATTTTTTTCCACATTAAAAAACAATAAAAAATTTAGTATGTTTATCTGTTTCTGGTTTTAAATTTATGTTATTTTACACCTATTTTAAATTATAATAATATTTTTAAATTGTAATTATTATATCTTGTTAAATTTTTCCTGGTTGTAATTTCAATTCAACATTATATGATTGGCATATGCTTTCATAATATTTGATCAGGTATTGAATAGAACATCGATAATTTTATATATTTTAATTATTAAGGTCTAACAAAATGCCATCGATAAATTAGAATTAACTGAAGTTCCAGAATGTAGTTATAATTTATAATAAACATCTTATTTAGAAGGTCTATTCAAATCTATTTGGGGATAATAATCAGTAATCTGCAACCTATTGCTCACAAGCACCATAGTGTTTGCACTTGATTGTTTAATAATTTCAAATATTCATATTCATATATGTTATATTTTGTCACTTTATAATTTCAAAATGTGTCCATAATAAATTTTAATTTCAAATCCCCTATTGTTTAGTAGACAAATTAACTAATTTTTAACTGACTGATATCTTTAAGTTCTGTGATTTTATTTAAATGCTCATTTTAAGCTGATAAAAACATTTAAAAGAACATTCAAAATATTAATATTCTAGCACAATATATGTTGTCAGTGCTCCCTGAGAAAAGTTAACTTATCGCTGGTGCTCCCCACTGGCAAAAGGTTTCAGAACTCTGATCCAAATATTACCTTGCTGGATCTTAACATGTTATCTCTGGCAATTAACAAAAAATGTTTTAGTTGAAAACAACAAAAATAAACTTAAATGGCTTTTAAGTTATTAGGGCACTTGGTACAGATATTTATAGAAAAGAGAACAATCAAAAGTATGGCAAATGTTTCTTGATTGCCCGATTTTAATAACTTAAAATTTGTGTCAAATAGAAGTTATCTTAAATGTATTTCATTTTGGGTTTAAAATCGTTTTGTTAAAAATAACAGAAGCATTTTGAATTGTTTTCTGGTTGAAAATTCTCCTCACCTGTTGATAAGAAAATGTTTCTTTGAAACCTCTTTGTATTATAGGTTGTTATTCTGTTTTAATCCATTGAATTTTATAACCTTACTATGTATTAAAGTAGATCACATAGTGTCTTATACTGTTTAAATGGCTCTTTTAAAAATATTTTTTATGCACTTTCTAGTGATATTTTACACTTTTTAGCATTCCATTTATTAAATTTGTAATAATAACATACTGTATGAAAAACTTCTGTAATTTGTAAAATATTTTATGCCTTGTTAATTATTTCAAAAGATTCTTGATTGATTAAAAACATTACATTTTACTGAATATGTTCTAAACTGTTAACTACTTTCTATTACTATATAGTATAAATATGTATAGAGAGAGTATTGCTTTTCTGTTATTTTCGAATTTTAGATTTGGACAGAAGTACATTTTTTCATAAAGATGTTTTGAACACTTTTAGAATGATACCCTATCTTTGTATGTGTGCCTGAGGTGGTGACTCAATAACTCAAGAATAAATGTACGTATCTTCACGATATTATGCATTAAGAAATATTATGCAAAAATCTATAACTAGATAGAAATTATGTAATTTTTATGATTGAAAAATATGTTTCAAAATTTCATATTTTGAAAGAATTATTATGTATTGCAAAACGATGATATTTTCTGATAAACAAATATATAGTACTATAGTTCATGGAAAAATGTGATAATTTAGACTTTGTTAGGAATAAAAAGGGTATTAAAAGGGTAAATTTCAGCGGATTGGTTTAAATTCATCTAATTTATCCACTTGACTAATCCATTGATATAATGACTTGACTGATCCATTGTTATCTTAAAACAACTATTTTTTTAAAAAATGACTTACAAACAGAAGCTCATATATATATCTTATAGTACAATACTAAATGCGATTAGTCGATACTCTGAGAACCAACCTGTCTGAAGGGTGTTCCCAAAGTTAGGATTAAGTAAGCTCCCACTGTAGTCTTTTTCCTTAAAATTGGTGTCTCAAGGTTATGGAAATTAATTTCTTCTGCTACTTTTCGGAATTGGGAAGCAGACTCCCTTTTTCCTTATTAGTTTAGGATAACTGCTTGAAGCAGACTTTCTCTAGGTTCAACTGGAGTGCAGAAAAGGTATGTACTCATTCGAGGCTAATGCTGCTTTGGTTACAGGTTAGGTTGGGAAGGGAATGATGACTTTGAACTGCTGATATAAAAGAAACAGACTATAGATAAAGTTGCAATGTTTAAGTTCATATACACAGAACCTGACTATGGAGAGCATTCCTAAAGTTAGGATTGTACTCCCATTACAGATAATTACTACAATCAATAGCCTGATGGTCTACGGCCTAAGTACTCCAAGTGACCAAGGGTGTTCCTGTGTAAAAGAGCTGAGGACCCATACTTATGTGCCAAACATGAGTACAGTACCCAAGACCTGTAGCATTTTCATACAACTCCATCCTTACTGGTTAAAAAAAATTTTAACTACTCTTTGACATCAGGTGGAATTGCATCCTTAGCATTTGGATATTGCGACATAACTTGCCTACCCCTACTGATCTCTGATCAAGGAACCCTTAATCCACTCCCCTCTTTATCTTCTCTGTAATTCTTTTATACCATGGCACTCTTCAAAAATTTTTCATGTTGACTCATGTTTCATAGGTGCGACATTAGATTTTTCTATTGCAATAATGAAGAGCTCCCATTTCTCCTAATAATTCTATCTTCAAAAATCTTTCTATCCCCATGTAATTTCCGCAGGAGTTAAAAGCCTGGAATTTTTCATAGCCTAGGGATTTCAATAAATGAATTCCTTGATCCTGATTACAGATAACAGATGATTATTATGCACAAATCAATTTGGGATAGCCAATATCTGTAATGGCAGTAAGAAAAATTGTTATGTGCCCGAATTTTGCAAACCACCATTTTAACCAACAAATTCAGCCAACTTCAAATTTCTTCAAAATTAAGCTCAGGCTTAGTAAATGATACTATAATTAGTTAATATTTAAACATGATAAATGATATTTGTTTAATTCCATAAAGGCATCATAATGCCTTTAAACAAACTTACTTAAACATTTTGCAATTATGAAGGCTTGAGACAACCTATTTAAGTATGATTTAAATTGCGTCAAGTGGGCCCGAAATATATTAAATATGAATGTATGAGAAAATCCAGTGGAGTCTCTCACTCTAGGTATTTTTAATATTGTTAGAAAATGAGTCTATGCATTGTTTAATTCATTTTTAAACTTTGCAATGTGATAAAGTTCTGTTATTGAAATATGACTGAAAATGAATTATTTCAGTAAATCTTACTAAATTTATTTGTTAAAATTTTATTTGTTCTGTTAGTTGTACTAATTTATTGATTTGTTTTCTAATTGTGTGTTATGAGAATGATATGTATTGAAAATATTTGTCATGTTAATTTTAATTCACGTATTGATTTTTATTATCGGTGAAAAGAATATTGTGGTGGTATTCGTTATATGGAATATTTATAAAAATTAGAAATATGATAGTTCTGGTGTATATCTGATGAAAGGTGCTGCCTTTTACAAAATATCTATTACTAATAATTAAAGCCTAGAAGTTCAGGCGTCAAAATAGGCATTTATTTAATGCATAGTGTTTGAAAAAATTCAAATTACATAGAGGTATTTTGTTAATTTTGCCAAATTATCTATCAAATCACTACTTATTTTCTTGGTCACATATATATGTAATTATTATTATTATTTTTAATTGTTTAAAGTTAAATTGTATTTTCTGCCACTTAAAATCAAAAATGATCTCTCTATTTCTGCAGAGGTAATAAAAGCTTATTTAAATCTTCTTATTTGTAAGGATCCATTTAAAAAAAGACTGGATTATCAGTATCATCTTCGGATATTTAGCGACTTTTTTTTTTTAAATCATTATTTGCTTTAAAAACTAATGCTGTCAGCTGATGTATTTTTCACTCAGGTTGGGACCCTTTCCTGTAGGACAGATTCACAATTGCACTTACTACATTATTTAATAACTTATTTTTGATTGTTGAGAGCAAGAAAAACCATTGGGTACTAAATCAGGTGAATAAGGACAATGACTCATCAAATCAATTTTCCATGCTTCAAATAATTGATAATTTGAAATGCAGTGTGTGAGCTTGCATTATCATTAAGAGCAATGGTGTAATTTTTTTTTTTTTTTTTTTCTGGTTTGAGCAACTATTTCTGGCAAACAAATTATCATACACCAATCAGCATTTACTGTTCTTTGATTATCCAAAATAATGGTTGCAACATGGTCAAATTTACCAAATAAAATGAAGCAATCATTTTCTTTGAAACACTTCGTGCATGGACAACTTTTGTAGGGTTTGGTCCATTGAACTTGAGTTAGTGTGGAATCCAACACACACATACTATTTTGACTTTTAAATGATCATGTAAAATTAAATGCATTTAGGTCCTTGAAATGTTCAAAGATTCCTCAATTTCATCATATGTGACATGACGATCTAAAGTGATCATTTGTTGCACATCATTAATGTTTTCTGGCATCACAGCAGTTCTTGGTCGACCTTCACGAAATGCATCACTGAGACTCCTACGTCTATTATGGAATTCTTTAAACCAGCTGTCGAATTCATTGGATCGACACACTGTTGCTCTGTCATCCCTTGTTGAAAGTTATAATAAGTCATAGCTCGAAAATCTTTGACTTAAATCCATATTTTGTCACTACTTTATTAACTGCAAAACAACACCATGAAAATAATTTTATAGCATTTCTCCTTCTTTAACCTCAAATGTTCACGCAAAAGTTCATATTTTTAAAAATCATCTGCACTGAAAGTTGTTATTTTTGGCATTACTGCATTCTAAAAACTTATGTACTGTTAACCCTCATAATGTCAGGCAACTTAGAAAAGAGTGCTTGAATAAATGTTAAATCAATAATGGATGAAATCTTTAGATAAAATTTGTTTAGCAATTTGTATTGAGCTGGATTCTTCCTCATCTGAACTGTTAACAATGTGAGAGAGTAACTCATTTGAAAAAAATTCCATTTTTGTTATGTATTTTGTGCCGTATAGTTCAACTTCATTATTATTATTATTATTATTTTTTTGTGAGGGGAGGGGGGGGGATGTGAATATAAAACATAAATTGAAACTAATATAAGGTAAAAAAAGGAATTTTCTTCAAACATGAAATAAAAATAATTATCTATTGGTTATTTCACACTGAAACTACAATATTTTCATGATAGTCATAGAAAGATATAATGTTAAATTAATTCAAATTAGCTTGTCTTGCCGTCTGGTGTTGTTGCATTGTATTTTACTTTTGTCTTCCTCTTAATATAATCTGAAATATTTAAGCGTTGTTGACGAGTTCAACTTGTCATGCATTGCACTACTGTTAAGCGGGTTTGACGAGCTAGACTTGTCACACACTTTTAAAGCCGAGACTCCTGCGTGTTTGACAGAAATAGCATGTCATATGATTTTTTTTATGAGATATTAACTGTGTTTACAATCTTTTACACTAGATGGCAGTAGTAGTCCTACAAACTAAATTTTGTCAGAGGCAGTATTTCGTAAATGCCCAAACGCAGTTTTGTTGGGATTTCACATTCAAAGCAATGTCAACCTCAAATGCTCTTAATCTTATTTCAGCAAAGCGTAAGTTATCTCACACCCTGCAAAAAAGAGTCTACTAGACGATGTGTTGTATGTTATGCATCCAATAAAACAGGCAAGAAGCTTAGGAAAGAAACCAGGACATAGTGTCCAGACTGTGAAGTTGCTCTTTGTTATATCCCATGTTTTAAAATTTATCACACCAAGAGGAACTATTAAATATTCGAATTGTATGTTTTTTATTTACTTATCTGTTATTATACATGTTTATTTACTTAATACTTATTTCAGCAAAACACCTCATTCAAAGAGCAATCAATGGGGAAAAGGGTATGGGAGAAAAAAAAACTCCCCACTGCAGTGCCCTCGAAGGGAAATAAATGACACGCTTAAAGGATTAAAGCAATCTGCAAGACAATACAATTAATTGTCAGAATTTTTATTAAGACTAAAAAATATGAGCATTTATGTATTACCATTCATTTAGTATCTATAGCTCACATTTTACACAAACTTTTCTAACAAATTTTCAACAATAAATATGAAATTGTTTTGCGTAAATCTGTACAACTCTGTTAAAGCCTGTTAATTCCAAATTGTGTAACCAATAATTATTAATTAATTATACCAATAATTAATTAATAATTAACATAAATGTATAAACCAATAATTATTATTAATTAATATTAATTGTGTAACCAATAATTATTTTGAGTTTTGACAAGCACTATGCTATTCTGTATTTAAAAAACCCTATTGAATGAAGAACTCATATCAATCAGAATTACTCTTTTATCTAAAATCTAAAGGCAGAGAATATAGGGTTCACTTCACGTATAAAACAGATGGCTGTCTTAGTTTATCAGTGGATACAGTGTTGTCTAGCGAGCTGAAGTTTGGTGGTTTAATTTCTCACTGAGACAGTAGATTTTTTAACCTTTACACTAACTTTTTGGGTATACATCATAGAATGTGAACAGTGAAGCGACTTCTGCCTTATAACTGGATAATCTTGAGCATTTAGAATTTTGTTATCAATGGGCAGGGTTAAAATAAAACACTAAATCATTATAGGATTTGAAGTAAATATTTCTACCAGAAAAATTTTGAAATCCTTGCTTTAACAGATGTAGTGCTTTCTCACTGATGACACCAGCCCTGTGCTGATTAGTGGCAATGACCACGAAACTTTGGTTTACCGGTGATGATGTTCGGAGGATCAGTTGAGCACTCTATTGCTATTATACATTATGGGGTTTTGCAAAGAACTCCTCCTGCCTGAATTTGCTTCTGTGAAGTCTATCTACTGTATTAAAATGCAATACCAAGTCTTTCTCAAACCTCTGCATGTCAGTCTTATATTATCACACTGAAAAATATGATCCAAAGAAGAAATACAAAAATGGTGTGAAAATATTTTTATTGAAATAAGCTTCTTATAGTTAAGTAATGAAATGAATCATTGAATGACAATAAAAGCAAAGAAATTCTGTAGTTTTAATTTGCATATCAATTACTGTAAAAATTGTAAAATTATTTAAGAGTAAAGCATTGCTATTTTTATTTATTTGTATTTACTTTATACCCCAAAATTAACATTTTTATTGCATACTGTATTTGCAATTAATTTTGATTGAATACTTAAGAAACAAAAGAGTCATTTTGTCAGTCTACAGAACAAAATTTGAAAAATCAAATGGTCCATAATGTGTTTTAGTTTATGAATCACTGCCTTGTAGTGTTCATACTCATTTTTGAAAACAAATATGAAGGAGTTTTTAATAGCATATCAAAAGATTTTAAGGCATTTATAGATAACATGCTCAAACCCTCTACTTCATATAAGCATTATTTAAAAAAATATATATGTTCCAGAGAAATTAATGAATGCTTGTGCAGCTGCTTAAGTTACAGATTTCTTTAAATAATACCAATATACAATCAAGTGCTACATATTAATAACATAATGTATCAATTAAATGCTTATTTTATACATAATTTTTTATGAGGAAAAGAATAAGATCAACCCTATTACTCTAGAACAAACCATTTCCAAGATACTTTAGTTTTTCCGTATTTTTGTTACACTTCTTTTGAAAAAAAAAGAGAACATGTATATGAGTCTGCAGGGAAAGTCATGTGCTGCCCACATCAAATTTTTGTTTTACTTTTGATCCCACTAATGAAGTTCAGATTTTAGGGCAAAAGAAATTAAAATACAAACAAACAAAAGCAATAGTAATCTAATATTTTGATAATATTCCTCACACTGCTGATTTCGGACAGTCAGTCAGTTGTTTGTTCAGTTTCCTTATGCATTTCAAAATTAGAACTAATTAGAACGAATTAGCACTGGAACTAATATTACAAATAAGACTTATTGAATACTAGAAACTGTATCCAATGTTGCCTGGGATTTAAAGCAGGGAAAGAGAGAGAGGATAGATTGTGTTATGAACACATGAACAGTATATATATTTTAAAAATTCATCTATTAATAATACGTATTACATTTAAAATTTATTTGAAAGAAATCTTTTCACTGCTGTTAAGATGGAAGATGATAATATTTTCGGTCTCTAAGGAACTCCTTTTTATGAAAATTGTGATAAAGCATAAAATAAATCAAAAACTAATTTAAATTTTAAAATAGTCACTTTACTTTTCCTCTATGACACAGATGAACAAGCAGACATCTTCCTTTATTATTATAGATAGAAGATAAATTGCATCTTCATGCAAGCAGTATGTATTTTTTTTTTTTTAAATTCACCAAAAATTCATCTATTAATAGTATGTTGTATTTTGCTCAAAATTTATTTGAAAGTGAATTTTTCGATATTTCTGATGATGTTAAGATGGAAACTCTGTGAGAATATTTTCAGTCATTAAGGAACTAATTTGTATGATAATTTCTCGAAATCGTGCTAAAATATGAAATAACTCAAAAACTAACTCTTAATTTTAAAAATATCTTGCCAAGAAGCACCTTCCCGGATCCTGAAGCATATGTGTACCAAATTTCATGACTGTACATCACTTAGATTTATCACCACAGACAGACATCTTCCTTTATTATTATAAATTTTATTTTTCTTTATATAATATCAATAGTTTTTTAATCGTCTAGTACAGCCTTCAATATTCTGAAGATATTATTAAGATTTAAAATGTTACTTAGTAAATAATTGCTTATTTTACTATTTCTCATACTATCAATAATAATTTTAAACTCACTCCTGCTGCAAATTCCAATTTAGGTATTTTGTTAAAGATTGCACCTGTGTTGCTACTGGAAATTAACAAAGATATGTGTAAAATATTGTATACAGTTTGCGAGAAAAACGTTCGTTCTAAGAAATGTTATAGAATTATATGCTTGTTACTAATGTATATTGTCAAGTTATAAAAGGTGTTTTAAGCTTTAGCAACCTGCTTTTACTATGAATGAAAAGATCTGCTTTTATTGTATAACTACTGTATTTTTGTAATCCATTTTTATGACAGATAATTCTATTTTGTATCTGCTCTAAGACTTGTCACTTTTTGATTTCAGTATTTTTTTTTTTGTCTGATTCTATGAATCTCATTTGCAGTGTTTAGTAGTAATACTTTATATTATAATATAGTCAAAAGGATAATTAATATTTCTCTTTAATAGACGATAACAAAAAAAAAGCATGACATAAGATGAATAGATGTCTGTATGCATATAGTGTTTTATAAAAATGTCTTGAAAGTATATTGTACTTTTGAAGCCCTTCTGTAATGTAGGGAGTAATAGTGAGATTTTTTTTTTGTTTCAATTAAAGATTTAAAGTTGTTATTGCTATGTATACTATTGATTGAAAATGGATCTACTCTCATTACTTGACCAGTTGTAATGCATTTTTACATGGTGTCTCTATTATTACTATTTTAGTCAATCAAAAATAACATGCTGTTTTTGTGCATAAATCAATTTTAAAAAGATCTAAATACAAATTTTGGGCAAATACTTGAAGATTCTGTGCCTTAAAATTTAGAAACTTGGCAAGACCTCAGTACTTCATGCAATAACTGAATGTAACTAATTGGGAATAGTACTGCTATTTGTTATTTTTACCTCATTTCTCATTTATATTCATATTTTGCAACTTCAAAATTATGTCATATTTTTCTATAAAATTTGTAGGCATTTATAATGCTTATAAATGCCATACATAATTTAAGATTTAAATATGTGTACATTTAATTTTGATAAAACATTTTGGTATTTTATAACATTATTTTGGGATTACTTTTTTTTATTTTACATTATTAAACAATGCTTGGGTAATACTTATAATAGTACTGCTTTTGAATCATCATATTAAATATTTTACTTAAACGGTTTTAATTAGAGTTTAAAAAAAAAAAATCTTATAAATTGCCATTAGCAAAGCTAAAATACAGTTGCCTGATGTTAAAAATCAATATCATAGAAGCACAATTTTTTTTTAGGTGTATTTTAAGGTGTGGAATGATTTTCTGCACAAAATGCCAATTTAAACCAGTTAAAATATGATTTTTCATCAAAATAGAGATAATAAAGATACTATGTGAAATTTCTTTACAATTTGTTACTTTGCTGTTACATTTTATATGCATTTTCATAGGTAAGGGTTTATACGTTTTCTATTTGCATGTATGTCTTGTCAAATATGTTTCTTAGGTGTTTTGTCCATTGCTACAAGTCAACGTCTGATGTACCCCACTATTTATTCTTGTAATTTATGTGGTATATGTAAAAGTTGGCAAATATTAGATTTTAATTTAGAAAAATTGTGATTTTACATATATTTTCTTATTAAATTTAGTCTACCTCTAACCTTAAAACTAAATTAATGATAAAACCAACTCAAATAAATAAAATATATAAAACAAAGTTCAAATTTGCTTGCTTTACATTGAAATGTATAATACATTGCTGTTTTCACAAAATTTATGACTGAGCTGTGATACAATTATTTTCAACATTTAACATCATAAATTAAATAAAAAATTCAATGTGAGAAGATAAGTTAAGGATTGGCATTCAAGTGTGGACAATAAATTCCAGCAAACATTCGATAGAATATTCCAGTTCGATATTACTTTCACCTAGACAGTGACAAGGAAAATTCCAGGAATTACATCATGTTCATGAATACCTAAAATTGCCCACCATTTTGCACAGAACCAGGTACTTACACAGGGGATATCCTATGTATGTTTACCATGGCAGTACACCAAGGTATGTTTGAATAGAGCAGAAAATAATATGAGGTGTTAAAGGTGGTGATAAAGAACTTCCAATACATTTAACATGGAGAATGTTCTTTTTACAGTACTTGTGGTAAACAAAAGTAGTAAATATTGAGAGAATTAAAGATTGACTGTACTTTGGCCTTAAACTTTATGAAAGAGTCTTAGATTTTTCATCAGCATTATTTCATCTATATCATTTCTTGATTTTTCATTTATGAGAAACAAGATTCTATACTCTTACCTTCTAATATATGTAATTTTCCTTGGGGGATATCTTTAAAATTAATAATTTTTATCAAAATTTATATTACTGCTTGTCTGTAATAAGTTTTTTTTTTTTTTGGGGGGGGGGGGGGGGGGTGAAAGATGAAAAGTTAAAGGAAAAAAAAATATTTCTGTTCTTAAAGTTTTATTCTTTAACAAAAAGATCTAAAATATTTTTCTCTGTACCTATATGCAATTCATTATTTTATGTAACACCACCATAAGCATTATTTTTACCAGTTATTAATTTTTGTGTAATAAAGTAACTTAAATATTAATAGGTTTTTATTTTTATATTTTTCTCAGCTCTTTATAACTTTGCCTCATCTGCATAACCCATACTTTTTTAGAGTATTCAAACTATTTCAAATGTTAATAACAAAGTTGAAATAACAAAATAAAAGTATTTACATTTTATATTATTATTATACATTGAATATGAGATGTTGCTCTCCTTTAAATATTTTTGAATGTGACTCTTATCTAACTATTTTGAATGTGTGTTTATTCTTTAAAAATAAATGCATTATCTCAAAATAAAATAAGTTGCATAGTTACATATGTTGAATGCTAAATAAAAATATAATTGATCTCTTATCTAATTCAGTAGTTTCAATTTTTTGTTAAAATGTAGTTTCAAACTCCTTAAATAACCTTAAATAAAGTGACCTTAAAGAATGAAAAATGCCTCAAAAAGACCTTAACTACTTTGCTTGAATAAGTGCATATATATATATATATATATATAATGATTTTATTTAATCAGTCTTATGTGCCATACAGCATCTCTTCGAATTCAATTGTTCTTGTATATTAGCATAGAGTATTGGACTCTAGTAAAAATGTTCCATGACTATAAATTAAACAGTTTTAATATCTATGAGATGTTTTTACATTACCAGCTATTAAATGTAAATTCTGACTCTTTCAGGTTGAGGCTTTGTGTATGTTTATTGATTGAATTCTTTAATAAATCTTGTAGTTTATATATATATATATATATATATATATATATATATATATATATTGTATATATAAAAAACAAAATTTGTCTTAACTACCGAAATGACTAATATCCCAACTCTAGTATACAAGTTAATGTTTTAACCAGGATAACTATAGATATACACAATATAAAAATATGTAAATATTAGCTGGTAACTTATCTATATATGAAGGAACAAAGCATGTAGTTTATTAGTTAACAATTGAATAAGGATACTCTAGCATTAAAGAAATTAATTCGAAAAACATATTCAAAAAATTATAAAAAAATATTTTAAAATATAAATATATTGCAAAATTAAAGAGTAAACAAAACAAGAAATGTGAGTAAATAAATTGACCAATGAAAGGGGTAAAGAACATCTAAAAACAGTGAAAAATTACTTACAAAGTGAACCAACCAAGCTAGGCTTAACATCACCTAAGCTGATCAGTGATAAGTATAATAAAAATAAAAATGAAAAGGTAATAACAATAAACACATGATAAAATTTATTAAATCAGAGAGTGACAAACAGTTGAAACCAAAAGATGAAAAGCATCTAAGCTAAAAGATTAGGAAAACACTTGACTTGGAAATATAGAGGTCAATTTAGAAATGAACTCTTCATCAAGACAGGCATTCATTCTAAATTAATACCAAAATAAAAGCCTGTTTCCATATTGCTATAAACCCCATTGGCATTGCCTACATGCTGAAAAATATGCTTATATATATATATATATATATATAATAGTAGTTTGAAAATCCAATGAATCTATATATATATATATATACACAGGGTGTCTACTAGGTCACCAATGACACGAAAAAGTCACGAATCGTCAAAAAGGTCACAAAAGTCCCGAAAAAGTCACAAATTTGTTGTTAAGGTCACGAATTTCGCCGATTTTAGAAAATTCAGTAGAATTTGTAGGGATGTTGCACCTGCGCTAATTGAGACAAATCTAGTACCCTGATACAAACTGCGCCAATTTTCATGTTTTCCATATATTTTGACCTTCTTCAATTTCAAAATTCAATAAAAAAGAAAAATCCAGCAAATATTAAAAATTATCCGTGAATTTTCTACAATTCCCGTGCGTACCTCGGTACTTAGCAATATTTTCTTGGGCCAACTTTTTCGTTTATTCCCGTAAAATGCTCAAATTCACGGATGAAAACGTGCACCATTCAATTCATTTTCCAGTACATTGCTGAGCGTCCGTAATAGTTTGCATCCACTTTCATCTTCTAATGATTCCCTTTTTCGCTTGGAGTTTAAAGGGGAGAATTCTTTCTCCCCTCCTGGGCACTCCGTAAATCCCCGTCCTTGAGACCTAATGATTCCATATCAGAACTATAAAACCATTTTATTTTTATAGTGCGAGTTAAAATAAACAATTATTTTACTAAACAAATAATTTTTACTTAAATTATTCGATTGCATAATTCAGTTTTTATTCCCGGGCATTGCCGAGAATACTCAATTATCTTTTTCCATCTATGATGGTGAATTATTTTCATATCATCTATGATGGTGAATTATTTTCATATAAAAGTTATGATTGCACAATTCAATTTTTATTCTCGGGTGTTGCCGAGAGTATGCAATTATCTTTTTCCATTCATCTCCATCCTCTTATTATTGCACATTAGCTTAACTAAACTAACTTATTTTCATATTTTGGTTAATTCTAAATGGTAATTTTTAAATTATTTTCATATGAAAGTTACGATTTCGCAATTCAGTTTTTATTCTCGGGCGTTGCCGTGAGCACATAATTATTTTTTTCCATCCATATCCATCCTTTTATTATTACACATTAGCTTGACTAAACTAACTTATTTTCATATATTGGTTAATTCTAAAGGTTAATATTTTAATTATTTTGGCATAAATAGTACAATTGCGCATTTCAGTCTTTATTTTTGGCGTTACTGAGAGTACATAATTATATTTTTCCATTCATCTCCATCCCCTTATTATTTGACATTAGTTTGTCTAAACTAGCTTATTTTCTATTTTGGTTAATTTTCAAGGTTAATTTTTTAATTATTTTCATATAAATAGTACAATTTCACAATTCAATTTTTATTCTCTGGCGTTAAGAAATATTTTGTGCAATTTGCCAAATAGTATAGAAGTTTAACTCTAGCAATGAAACAAGTATATTTTTTGTTGAATAAACAATAAATAATATAGTAATAAATTAATATATATTGCACAGTTATTTATTCTTGCACAGAAAAGTAAATTGTGCTTTGATAATCACAGTCATGAAGAAAAAAAAAATTTTTTTTTTCAACTTTTCCCACCTTAAAAAATCTCATTAAAAGCCTTTTTGTACCCCTTTTAAGGGTAGTAGGTATAAAAGTGTGTATCAATGATTCAAAACAAGTTTCAACTAGTTTATAAATTTATTAAAAATATATTCTATTTTTTACATTTCTAGAAATAGGAAAGACTAATTACACAGACAGACACAATTTTTGCTGACTTACAGTTGAGAGTTGGTTTTAAGGTATTTTGATGTGCTGAAATCAAAAATCATATTAGTTTTCATGTATCACGTCACGTTTTTTTTTTTTTTCTAAAAGTACCTTGAATGTCCTAAAATGGGCAAAAAGTGGGTACTTTGCATAAATGGTTTAAGGTAAACAAATGGTATTCAGAATTGTATGATAAATAAGTTTTAAAAATGTAACAATAACTAACAGACAAATATAGTAATTACATTAATGTAGTTGTAGTATGACATTTTTTTCGCCAACTTTCAAAGATGTTCTTACTGGCCAGTTCTTCTGAATCCAATGTTTGTCCCTGAACTGATTATTCCAGAGACTCAAAAAACAGGGATATTTTTATCAGCAAATCATCAATTTATCAGTAAGTAAAATTGCAGCATCAAAAGTTTGATTCATATAACATTATAGCAATAAACATGGAATGCGATATTTCGAAAACTTGTCGTGATACAAATAAAAAGTAGTGTCATATTTGAAATCAGCATACCAAAATTAGTTAAAAACTAGTGTCACATTCAAGTCAACAGAGAATCCCCCCCCCTTCCCCCGGCCTGTGTTATCATAGCAAATTACACTTGCACTCACTTTTTTAACTTAATCTTTTTATTTAAAATGTACATTTAGAAACAAAAACTTAGACATAATTAAAAAAAATATTAAAAATATTAATTTGGAGATTTTAGAATCTTAGAAATTTTTTAATTGTATTTGGTACATAAATAAAATACAACATAAATTTTCATTTTTGTAAAATTGCATAATCAAAAAATGTATAGTGCCAAGTTTCAAAAACAATTTTAATAGCTGAGCTTAAAACTCTTTTGCAAGATAGGAAAATTACATTTAAAAATTGACAATGTATATGTATGCATTCAAAATTAAGAATTCTTTATTGTTTTCTACCTTCATCTACTTATAATAAATATCAATTAATTCAAAATTAATTTTTCACAAAAACTTTGTTAATATAGCAGTATGCACTATATTGAATTTTGCTGAAGACAACAGAGTAAATTTGAAAAACTATGGGAATTTCACTTTGAAAAATGAGCAGTAGGTTGAACAAACACATTCATTGACTGTTTTATAAATTGAATGTGCTTGTAAATGTTCGGTGTTGTACAGCCAACATTGTCATTTTCTTGACTCATATTTTTGCTAATGTACTTGAATGTGTGCAGACCAGTTAAAATTTTTAAAAACACTTTTACATGGATATTAGGTACAAGTATAAATATATTTTAATTTTACTGCTCCTAAAGTTTGTAAATTTGCTGCTTCAAAGCATTTCATGTTGCTCCAAAAGTAAGTTTTATACCGAAGCATTTCAAAAATTGATACGAAGAGCAAGTAGGTGGGCAACATACCTGCAAATGTTTAAATACTCAAAATCTCTACAAATTAGTTTATACACAATCAACATTATATCTGTTTTCATTGGAAATAAATTTTCGGAACATGTTTAGTCATTATTTTTTGCTTTTCAGTTAAGTTCTTTTAAGTTTTTGTATTACCTGAATGCAATTTTCAATTTTATTGTACTTATGAGTGGCACTATTAAGTTTTATATGATGGTTGATTGCATTATTGTTTTAGTAACAAGTATTTAATATTCATGTTTCTAAAAATATAATCTTAATAACTGTAGGGATGCAGAAAGTGTCAGTTAACAAATTTTCTCTAGAAAGCAAAGAAATTCAGGGGAAATCTCCCCAACAAATTGTGTAAAGTTTTGACAATATTTTTTATTTTTGTGATTGTTATGTCTTCAGGAGAAAAGTTATCTTTAACCGATTATAATTTAAATAATTTAGTAGATTTTATCTTATTTATTTTATTTAAAAGAATTTTTCCAAAACCTGTAAAATTTTCCTCGAACTTCATTTGTGTGTTTGAACATATTTTGTTCCCGTGAACAACTGTATATGTATTAATAATTATGGTAGCCATATAGATAAAGTCTTAGTGATAGTATATTATACGTTAGAATGAATTTAAGAAACATTATGGGTGATTTTATTCAGGTCATGAAAAATAGCCACAAGGGCATGAAAAAATCATGAAATTACATTTTAAAAATCTAGTAGATGCCCTGATATATATATATGTAATTTATTCATTGCAAGTAAGATGAATGTTAATTTTTGAGTATTTGCTCAAGAAAATTGGATTGGTAACTAATTGAAATTTCTTATCATTTATTTAAATTTATTGTATTTTAAGTTTAATAAACTACTCTTGTTGATTTTTATCATTTACTTATAACAAAAATGTTCTTATCTATCGAAAAATAATATATACATATATATATATAATGTATGTTTGTAAATTTTCTTTTGACAGGTTTTTATAAAATACTGTTTGATAAGTTCATTATTATTTTGTGTAATTATATCTGATGGCAATGAAATTATATGTTGTAAATGAAGAAAAAGAGATTCATTCTTAAAGTTGCAAACAAAATTGTGTATCATTGTTTCATCTATATTATGCAAGTTCATTCAAATTATAAAATAGATTTTACATTTTGCTCTAACTAGAATTTGATATCTATCGACCTGCTGATCAGCTAAGATTCCGTGTTCTATTTTCAACAATGACATGCAGAGTTATCCTTTATATTTTCCCTTCAAAATTATTTCTTCCTTTGTCTTCACAAATCATGTGCTTCCAATTTGTACTTTTTGAAAGGCATTGTACAGTTGTCTAAACTATAGATTACTGAAAAAAAACAATGTAACTAAACACAAATTAATAAAGCAGCATACACCTGTTTCAAGAGTATGCTGGATACCCTTCTTCAGTGCAAGGTACATCAACAAACCTGAAGTCAAAAAGACGAAATGGACACAATTAATAGAAAAAGAGGGGTATATGTACACAAATAGTGGATTAAGAGCCCACCTTTGGGTTTGTCCTTCTATCTTGCAGTGTAAAAGGGGATCCAGCATATCCTTAAAACAGCTGTATGCTGCTTTATTTATTAATTTGTGCTTAATGACATTGTTTAATTTTTTCTTATCCTTTGCACAAATTATTTTTATTTATAAATTACTGCTTATTATGTTGGTGTTTCTCAAACTTTGTGTAATGGCCCCATTGCTGTATCACAAAATACATTGGTTCCCAACCTGGGCATTACCATCTCAAGAAGCAATTTCACTTTTGAAAGAGGCAGTATATTCTAAAGTGGTAATAAGTGTTAGTGTTATATTCTTTGTTTTGGTTATTACATCTTCACATCTCTGTTAATATTGGGAAAAATTCAAATATTACACAAGGTATAATTTATATTGTAAAAGAAAATGTTTTACAATTTATTACATGTCAGGTAATGTGTGTGATACATTATATTTATACTTTGCATTTTTTCTTCCACAATTATCTTTTAAACTTCCTTTTTTAAGTAAAAATTAAACATCGTAATTAAGCAATTTAATTATGCTCAAGACAACCATAACATCTAGTACGCAATAAAAGTACAACAAGTTAGATCAGGTTGGAGGGTCAACTCAATGGTTATTCTATGCACACAGGGCCTAATTTAAGAATAAAAATTGAAGATGTATGCTTAAATTAGATGTAATGCTATTTATTGCTCTTGTTTTTTCTTTTTTAATATTGTGTTTGAAATAAGCAACATGATTGAAAATATTGACCCATCACACACATAATAGTGGTTGGGGGATAACTATATAAAGATTGAGAAACACTGCTTTATAGTTTATATGTATAAGCAATTTCTGGTTTTAAATTGTAACATAGTTTTTAATAAATAGTTTTAACCTATCAATGAAAGTATTTTCTTTAAAATGGCTTAAAACAATTAGAAACAAAATTAGTGTATATACTTGAATACAAGTTAGTTTTATGGTTGCTGTTTTTACAAAATGCAAAAAGAAACCTCAGAATATAGAAATAAAAATAACCATGTTCTAAAATGCTATTTTAAATTTGTTACTTTTAACAATTTTATTATTATTTTTTACTATTGACATTTACATCTTGTGCTCAGTGCATCTTCAGATATGGATTTATTTTTATGAGCTGTGTAAACTGTAAACAGTATTAGATAAATGACATATGGAAATTTTAAATTCTAATAGAAATTAGGATTTTAATTTTAATATTTTGCTTTAACTTCTTTTTTCTAACATGTTTTTAACTGGTTTGGAACTTAATACAAGTTAAATATTTTTGGTCAGATTGACATGTGCATGGGTTAATTTTAAAGGGAATATTTTTGTCTGAAATACTTAAACCTTATATAAGTTATTTTTCTTCTAACTATGGATACAAATGAATATTTGTTCATTATAAAACTGTTAATGGGACGGATTAATTTATAAAATTGAAATTTGAGGCTCAAATTGTACTTTAAAAATTACATATATAATTGAATTAGACTACTCTTGAAAAATAATAAGATAACAAAGAGGTAGAGTAATGGAGAAAAACCATCATGCATTAAGCAGAAACTAAACTCTTTTTTATGAAATTAGAAAATAAATTTGTTTCTACTTACTAGAACATTTTAGTTTGCTGTGATTAATTTTAGAAAATCCCAAAAGTAATCAAATTTTAATATTGAAAAATGGTCCCCCCCCCCCCCCCCCCCCCCCCCCCCGCAGTATTTGCTTGTCATTCATTCATGAAAGGATAAAGTAATACATGGGTCTCGAATTTTTGATTAATTTTTCCTTTTAGTAAAATGTATTAGAGTATATACAATTTGTATCTTAACTGTGTTGCAATATTTGAGAAACATAGGTCTATTAATAACCAGAATTTAAATTATTTGGCTCAAATGATATCACTTTTTCAAAATAGCATTATTTATGGCTTTGCATGAAGAAATTTGTGCTCTGGAATTATATATATATATAAACTACAAAAAAGGGAATGAAAATGCTCTTAAAAGATTGTTTTTTATTGTTAAACCATATGTGTGGGGGGGGGGGGGAGGGGGGAATTTTTAATGTGCACAACAACTTCCAATAAGGATTACACTGCAATTAATGTCTATTATACCAAATACAGTGCTGTTGTATGTAACATATGTGCCTCATTATTGGAAATTGTAAATAAGTTTGTTAATTTTTATTAGAATGATTTGCATGCAAACACTGCTTATTATGTTTGTTTTGTTTATAGACATTAAGGTTTAAAAAAAATTGTATATTTTTATCTAAGAAAATATATATGAAAAATATTCTTGCACCTGTTATAAGTAACAGATATAAAGTGTTATACAATATTTTTCTGTGAATTGAAAATTGTATTGCATAACAATTGCTATGAACTTGTAATGGTAGTGACAGAGCCGGATCTACCATGTAGTGAATGCTTCAGGCCTCACTTCTCAAGGACCTTTAATATTTTAGTTAACCATCTCCCTATTTAATAAATTTTAAGATGTTTGTGGTCCTTTTGATCAGTGGCCAAATTAGTAAGAGTGTTTAACAACTGATTTAGTGTGTGTGCTTGTAATTTCAAGGAAATACTTATTAAGCTATTTTCTTCATATTCAGTTGGTATTTTTGATATTGATAATATGTAACATTACATATTAGGAGGACAAACTGGTCTGAGTGAAGCGCTTCGTGTGTTTCATTTATCATTCATTATTCATAGATGGAATGCACAATAATTTTTAAATATCAGAAATAAAATTTTGGATTTTGACTATTAATTTTAAATAATATACTGTAGAACCTGCTTATAATGAGATGAGCCTATATTTAGAGAGATTACAAATTTAGCAAGGAAATTACTGTAGAATTCTATCAACCTGCCCTCCCCTGAAAAGCTCCCTGCCCCCACCACCACCCTTTTTTTTTTTTTTTTTTTTTTTTTTTTTTTTTTTTTTTTTTGTATGTTGTCTCAGTTTAAAATTTTAAGATTCCATGAACCATCCCCCTTCTTGGAGATTGGATGGAGCTCCTGTAAATGGTCTTAGCAAAAAGAAATGGAAACTAACTGTATGTTCTTAAACCCTAAAAAAAGATGATATAAAAGTCCCAAGAATCTGGTGCTTCAACAATTTTCCAAACTGAAATTTTATAAACCAGAT
This sequence comes from Amaurobius ferox, assembly GCA_951213105.1. NCBI lineage: Eukaryota > Metazoa > Arthropoda > Arachnida > Araneae > Amaurobiidae > Amaurobius > Amaurobius ferox. Next base: position 82,179,419 of record OX578135.1, on the reverse strand, counting down.
CAATGAGCTAGGTTGCTTACAAGCAAGTAAGTTAGCAAATGTATAGATATATAGATTGATATCCACCATGCTGTTTCATATTACTTTTATAGCCTCTGAAAAATGTGATCCTCTTATCAATTATTAATAATTTTTAAGGGAGACAAGGTAAACAATGTCTACTTAATGTATGACCAAGTAACTTTTTTTTTTAATTATATATTATTTGAAATAAATTTATAAAATATTTTCTGTGTAAATAAATGGAGATGTAGACAGATTTTTGATCACACTGGTGCTTGTTTCATTAAAGCAACAACATGTTGTTATATAAATATTCACCTCAGGAGATATTCCAGTTAGAAATGGAACTAAAAGAAAATGCGCTTAAATCTTTTACCTGGGCTATAACAGTTATCTGATTCATGTATCTGTATATCTAATGAGTGTGAGGAACTTGCTGTTTTTATTGCATATTTATAATGTTTCAAATTTTAGATGCCCTAACTAACCAGGTTTTATTATTCATAGTGACATGAAATTTGGCATGTTGTCTTTTGTAATATATTTTGATTCATTGGAATTTTGAACTTTATCGGTTCAGCCCACCATAAGATGCACATGATTTGAGGATTAACTGGAGCAACTATAAATCTCAAATTTGGAATATTGTTACTTTTCAGAGTATATTTTAATTTTTTGGATTTTAAACCTTTGCCAGTCCAGTCTATCTTGGGCCTGAATGTACATATTGTATAATGTACATATTTAGGAATGTACATATTTTGGGGGAGTATATCAAGAACCGGAGCAGCTTAAAAGCTCTAATTAAACATATCATTGCTTTTGTAGTATATTTAAATTCTTTGGACTTTTGAACCTATTCAGGCCCAAGGTCCACTATAAGATAGCATATGTTTCAAGAAAGTTGGAGCAAAAACAAGTTTTACAGATCCACACAAACACTTATTTTAAAATGCAATAAAAAGTAGAAAAATTTATTTGTTAATTTTGCACCAGGGTTTTATGTATCCCCAAGTTTTTTTTATCCTACTTGACCGCTGCTTTTGGGTAGGTAAGACCTTACTGACCATTACTTAGATTATAAATATTTTTTCTGCACCAGATGGATTTTGTGAATGTCTGGATTTAATAAACAAATTAGCGAATATTGGGATACTCCTTATAACAGGGCCCTACTGTAGTCAATTATTTGCTTTCAAAGCATATTCATAAATTGCCCAAGTTTAAAATGAGATTGGAACAGCTTAAGGGTGAGCGTCAGTAAATCTTCTGCCCTATCTGTGCTTTGTTAACTTTCGCGGCGCACATTTTTCGCCGAAATTCTGCTCAAACAGTTGCGAAATATTTTCTGAAAGATAAAATGCAATACTTAGATTATATTAAAACTAAATTTAATACCCAATAAAACATAGAATATATTTTTTATTTTAATTCAAAATATTTTTGGTGCTGCCATCTGTTGTCGTAATTTAATTCATACCGACAATTTTTATTTTTTAATGAACATTTTTAAACGTCTATTCCTTCTAATACACTATTAAATACAACATCAGATCATATATAATAATGCCACAATCAACTGAAACGTACTTGAACTTGAAAACAAAGGAACTTGAAGACAAAACTGCAGTCGTCAGTGATGTACATTCAGATCCCCTTATCAAATTTATAGAATGAGAAATTACCTTTTCGTGATTGTGGCATTAGTATATATGATATGTTGTTGTATTTAATACTGTATTAGAAGGAAAAGATATTTAAAAATGTTCATTAAAAAATAAAAATAATCGGTATAAATTAAATTACGACAACAGATGGCAGCACCAAAAATATTTTGGATTAAAATAAAAAATATATTCTATGTTTTATTGGATATTACATTTAGTTTTAATATAATCTAAGCATTGCATTTTATCTTTCAGAAAATATTTCGCAACTGTTTGAGCAGAATTTTGGCGAAAAATGTGTGCTGCAAAAGTTAACAAAGCACGGATAGGGCAGAAGATTTACTGACGCTCACCCTTAATGATAGGAAATGGTTGATTTTCTATGATACAAATGCTACCAAATTTAAAAATTGAGAATATAAAGAAAATAGTGCAAAACCAAAAAGTTTCATTTGAATAGTCAAATTTGCATTTTGATACATTTTTTTTAATTACTGAAATATTTTCCTTTTTGCGTTTCAGACCCTCCCCCTTCCCCCAAATGTGTAGATCCGGTCCTGGGCAATGAACAAATATAAATGTGATATCTGTGCTTTAATTTATGCATAAAAGTGAATGAATTAAAATAATTTTAATTTTATCTAAATGATTATTTTTTACTGTACAGAAGTATTTAATGTATAAATTATTTACAAACTTGTGGAATATTTATCTCTGAAATTGAAGAAGATAATTTTGTAAATTATAATTTTAAATAAATTGTTAAAGGCTGCAACACTTGGTTCCAATACTCTGTATGCATATAGCATGATATTTATTATTGAAGTCTAACATTTAAGATATTTGTCCTTTGTAAATTTTAAGAATATGTAACTTGAACGTTCAGTTTTTTCCTAAATTGGTTTTATTCTTTGTCAGGTAAAGACATCAATATTTGTTTGTATTTTTATATTTCCTTTTAAATTTATAAAATGAATATTTTAAAATCACACTTTAATTTAATAGAAAAATGTATTTTAAAAATTGTACTTAATGCACTTGTTGTAATTTGTTAAACAAGGTTATCAATGAGGTTATCTTAAAGTGTTTTACTTTTTGTTAATGTACAGTCCTTTGTATAAAAATCTTGAGTTCTAAGCATTGTTTCATAAGGCAATGTTCTTGCATTTAGAGCTTAAATATGAAGGCTGTTTTGATTGCTACTGCTTTTATATTGTTGATAAAATGTAGAAGCTTCATTTATGTTTGTTAAATTTTATTTTGTTTCTAATAAATATGAAAACAAGATTGTATTATGTTTTTAATAATCTATATATTTCAACACTGGTGCTGTTTCTGTTTAATCAGTAGTTTTTTCCAAAATGTAATCTATTTCTCACTTGATTTTATTTGAAACAAAAGGTCTTGATCTACAAATTTGCTGAAACATATCTAAAAGGTCACGAAAGCATTTTATTTTAAGTTCATTCTACATATTATTAGTTCAGTAAAAGCTAAAAAACTAATTCAGAAAATCAGCTCACTTTATATGTAGTAATGTGTATATAACTACATTATTTGCTGTTCTTTCCAGCAAAAATTTGAACTATTATAGACTTTATTTAAATTATTACAGAATTATTATTTGCCTTGGAAAGTACTGCTGAAAAAAGGCATCTGAAAATGATAAAAATGCTCTTTGCATCTTTGAAAGAAAATTTTTGCACAGTATTTTTGGTGGTATTCAGGAGAAAGATATTTAGAGAAGATGCAATTTCAAATTGTACAGATTGTATAAAGATTCTGATATAATCAAATTAAAATTAACAGAATAAAATGGACAGCGTAATAACTAAAAATGGATAACAGAATGACAAAGAAAGTTTTTATGTCCACGCTGATCAGGAAAAAACCTAAAGGAAGACCGAAGTTTATATGGGTTGATTGTGGACAAGGACTTTGATATGCTAAAAGAAATAAGAAATTGAAAATGCATTGCTCTAAGGTGGCCTGCTTGAAAGGAACTTCTGAGGAAGGCTGGCAGGCACAGTTGGCTGTCTAGCCATTGATGATGATTATAATGGATTATTATGTAATTTATATAAAATATTCCAGATGTCACTAGGAACAATTATACAAAAACATAACACATATGCTTATAAAGCATCTAATAAGTAATTAAAAAGAACTAGCTTTAATTTAAAAAGGTATTAAGTCTCAAATTATATATCATGTTTGTCATAGCATAAAAGTGACTGAATTTTAAGTATTTATAATAGCTTTTAATTACTTTAAAATTAAAAATAATTATTTTAAGCTTTTTCAAAAAAACTCCCAGCTATAATGTAGAATTAATGTATAATAATTCAGCTATTTTGAAATTTTATCTCTCAGAATTTTTTGTGATACAAGTCTGCTGATGTAATAAATTCTATACTTTCCTATAAAATTTGAGTTCGTTTTGAAACACCTTTTGAAAAATTTTGGAATCATTTCACCAGTCATCGTGAGAATAGCTATAACAAGTCCGCATGCCAACATAAGAAAAGCACCAAAGAGGTCTTTGAGAGTGACATCCTTCCTTCCTCCGCGTAAAGTAGTAGTAACAAAATAACATTCGTGAGATTTCAGCTGAGCATATTGTTCTGCCCACCATTGCATAAGACCTCCATGCCACAAATGACGAATGCTGAAAAAAAAGCACATTAGCTTTTAATTTGTTTGACAATGAAAAATTAATAAAAGTCGAAATGCTAAGGGGGCAGTGCATGTAAGAAATGTTTAGAATTTTTTATAAATCAACTATTTGAGATCAATACATAAAGTTTTCAGACCTACTACAATATATGCATTTTATTGTAGGAATTTTTTCAAAATGGTAAAATATTAATATTCATGCATATACTTAAAAATTGACATTTTAAAATTTTATTGCATACAGGATAATCTAGTGCTTAAAAATTGACATTTCAAAATTTTATTGCATGCAGGATAATCTGTTTTGACATGGCTCAATTTAAATAATTATTAGATCTAAAAAAAATCTCATCAGTGTTTCATTAACTATAGAATTTTCTCTATTTCCATTTCTAGTACTTTAATCACGTAATTGAATATAAAGACTTGCTTTTTATTTTTTTACAATTTAAGCAACAAGATTTTTAATTTACTTGCTAAAGCAAAAATAATAGCTCAACTCTAGCATGCTTATATTGTTCTTGGAAAGTTTCAGTAAAATTTATAATTGTGCTCAAGAAATGTCATGTATGAAAGAACAGAATACAATGTTTTGATATAAATGGGACTAAAGTTCCAGGGTAAGCATCTGTGGCGACTGACTGTTGCACCATTCCAACAGTGATCAACCATGCTAAAAAGCAAAGCACATCCTGAATTATACATTTGGACTGAAAGATATCTTTTGGCCTAATTGTATAGTATCGACCTTCCACACACGAGTGCCTGGGTTCTAACTCCTATGGGGACCAACTAGTCCCATGCATCTAAGCAACAGGTTTAGTGTATTATTATTTTTATTTTTTAAATATCTCAGGATGCAAAAGTATGATAAAATAATTGATGAATTTATTAGGCTACAAAATTATGTTAAAACTAGCTGAACCCACACAGAGTATCTGCGCTGTTGGCATCTGGGAAATATTTAATGATAGTACTCTGAAAATAACAATTTTATTGGCTCTAAGTTTTGCATTTCCTCTTTGGCTGAAACTTATTTCAATATTTGAACTCTATCAAGGTTTATTAACTTCATTTTTAATTCAATAGCTTCAACAATTTTATTGTCACTTCATGCCCGTCTATGTGCATTATAGCAAACTATGTGCATTTTAACTAACCTACCATCTTTTCAAACAAAGATATATATATATATATATATATATATATATTGCCTTGAGTATAGAATTTAATGAGATTTAAATTATTTATCTCTTAAGAATTTTTTTCTAATATTTAGAAATCTATATTTAGATTTCATTTTACCACTCAACCAAATATTTACAGAATTGTAGCATAATTTCTTTGTTCAAGTGAATTACTCTTTACAAATATAAAAAAAATATCAACCTCTTGCTAAATGAAACATTAAACTATATACTTACAAAGTATTTATCTCTTTTAAATATGGACTTCCTTTTCTACAAGCCACAGCCAAATAGATCTCTTGGAAGGTTTGAGGAGCCAATGCTAATTTGCATTTTCCTGTTTCATTATAGTGACTTTTGATTAGTTCAGAGAGAACATAAAAGTCGTCAATGTAGGCAGCACTTCCCCTTTCCACGTCCTCGATGATGGTGGTTGATAAATTGTTAACCATAACTGCATTTTCTCCATTGAGAAATCTTTTCTTTAATATGTTAAGGGTTTCCATAGGTGAATCCTATTTAAAAAAAGAAAAAGAAAAAAACATCTTAATATTTGTTTTTATTTATTTATTTATTTTTTTAATTATACTTATAATTGCAGAGCTGTAGTGATAAATAAGTCAATTTGGACTGCAAATTTATTTATAATTTTGTGTAGCTGTGTTTTTTAGTCTAAAATGTCTATGCATCTCAAATCTAGAGAAATGGGGGAGGGGGGGTGCAGACCCATGACCTAGAGGTTGACACTGGCAACTAAATGCGGAAGCACTCATTTTTAGTGGCAATAAGGACACAAATGCTTCACTCATATTGACAATTTCCATACCAATTTTTCATAGTTTTTCTAGTATATAACATAAATATTGTAATTTTGTTTCAAAAAATATCCTTGAAAGGCATCCCTCATGGAACGGTATAGTCTCTTATCCAATAAACCTCCTTTCAAAACTGAACTTATGCCTCAAACATCGCCTTAACTCCTCAAGTACTGCCCAGGATGATATGACTACCATGACTACATTGGGCTATAAAAGTTATGTAAAACACATGTTCACCAATCTATATATTTGTTAACCCTCGATTCCAGGAAGAAAGTTCAATTCAAACTAATGGTTCAAGTACAGCATTCTCTCTTATCTTACATTTTACTTTGAGTATGTTTCTTTCATTAGGAACATGGTTTCCTTTCTTTCGCCAAGGCTATTTACAGGAGCTCTTTTATTATCTTCGTTTTCAACTCTACCATAGCCCAAGACGTGTTATTAATTTATGTGCTGTTTAAGCGATCTACGAGCGTATCTAGAGGGGACAAATTCACTCCCTCCTTAATTTTCTTATGGTACCCAGAAAATCTAATTTTTTTTTTTCTATTGTTTAAAAAAAAAATTCATAATTTTCTGATTCTAATGACACCAAATTCATCTTGCTACGTTAAATAAAACCGATTATATCGCAATGTTAAAAATTGAACTACTGAAATTGTCACCAGCCACGTCCCAACTTTAATGCCTTTTTTTCTGAAAGACGTGATTTTCGACATTTTTATAAATTTAAATTGATATAAGTCAAATTCTACTGCACGGATGTGAATGAAATTTGGAACAATTGTTATATATATACCAGGGTGCGTACGCGGCCTGGAAAACCTTGAATTTCATTATTTTTTTTCAAGGCCTTGAATAGCCTGGAAAATTGGGATTATTTCCAAAAAGGTCTGGAAAATCCTTGAATTTCGCATTTCCAATTCAAAAACCGCAAAATTCCGATTGTACTAGAATTTCTACGTCACAATTTCAAACCAGTTCTCTTTTCTCCGGCGCTGTCAATCACAGTTGAATTGGTTCCTCCCATTACTTGTTTTCCGCGAATGGTGGCCGTTCGGTTCAACACGTGGTTTGCATTTTGAACGGCGCCGGCAATGCCGGCAATTAATGTCCGCTCCTTGCGCCGGCGTGTCGCGTTTCCGATATCCTGTTTTGTTTATGTTTGCTCTACGTCTCTCCCCATTATCAGAGATGCCAACTTTTTTGGATTTTCCTTAGCTTGTACGGATTTTTACTTCATCTTATGGTTTTATAGACATTACTCCCAAAACGACGAAAAATCCCGTGAAACCCATGCATCCCACCATTCAATTCATATTCCCTACTTTGCTGAGAATCTAAAATTATCAGTTTGCATCCATTTTCTTCTAATGATTTCATATCCGAACAATAGACCTAATTTATTTTTATAGTGCTAGTAAAAATAAAGAAATATTTTACTAAACAAATTATATTTCACTTAAATTATAAGATTGCACAATTCAGTATTTTTTTTTTTGGGGGGGGGGGGGGGGGGGGACTTTGCTAAAAGTGCACAATTGCCTTTTTCTGTCACATACTTTTTCCATCTATCTCTCTCTGTCCCTTTATTATTGCACATTAACTTGACTAAACTAGCTTATTTTCATATTTTGGTTGATTATAAAGGTTAACTTTTTAGTTATTTTCATATAAATAGCATGATCGTGAAATTGAGTTTTTTGTTTTCTTTGTGGCCGTTTGCGCGATTACGCAATCATCATTTTCCATCGATCTCCATCTCCCTATTGTTGCATATTAACTTGACTAACTTATTTTCATATTTTGCTTGATTATAAAGGCTATTTTTTTAATTAATTTCACATAAATAGTGCGATCGTGAAATTCAGTTTTTTTTTTTCGCGGGCGTTTCCGAGAGTACACAATTATCCTTTTACATTGATTTCCATCTCCCTATTGTTGCACATTAACTTGACTAAACTAGCTTATTTTCATATTTTGGTTGATTATAAAGGTTAATTTTTAATTTTCGTATAAATTGTACGATCATGAAATTCAGTTTTTTTCGCCGGCGTTGCCGGGAGTACGTAATTATTCTTTTCCATCCATCTCCATATTGTTGCACATTAACTTGACTAAACTAGCTTATTTTCATATTTTAGTTGATTATGAAGGTTAATTTTTACATAAATTGTACGATCATGAAATTCAGTTGTTTTTTTTCGCGAGCGTTGCCGAGAGTACGTAATTATCCTTTTCCATCCATCTCCATCTCCTTATTGTTGCACATTAACTTGACTAAACAAGATTATTTTCATATTTTGGTTGATGATAAAGGTTAATTTTTTAATTATGTTCACATAGTACGATCATGAAATTAATTTTTTTTTTTTTTCGCGGACGTTTCCGAGCGTACACAATTATGCTTTTCCATCACCATATTGTTGCACATTACATGATTTAGAAAAATAATTGAACAAAAAATTAGATCTAGCTAACAATACTAAGTAATATAATAACATTTGTTATGGTTTATTACTGATTCATTTTTCTATCTAATTCAGAAGTGAGGTATGGGATAAGTGTGACAAATATTTAATTTAATGTTTTTTATTTTCATAAATTTTTGAAAATGTTGACATCAAATTTTGTTGCAGGTATTCAATAATAATTCAATGCTATTCAATAATAAAATTTGATAATTATAGCTTTGATTTGAATTTCAACTTTTACATTAATTTCTAACTATTGGTTAAAAATATATTACACTAGAATTTATTTTGCTTGTGTTTTGAAATTTTTTCAAATATTTTGTGTTAAAATAAAAGAATTCCAAAATTAAGGATTTTAAATTGTACTATAAATACAAACTTAAGATAATTTTTTATATTTATTACCCCATTAATATAATATATAAACATATTTTTAAACTGTAAGAGGTATTATAAGGATGATTTTTTTGGATCGTAAATACATTCAGATTTTTTCAAGAATTTCGGTGATAACCGATAATTCATGCATTATGTCAATTACATATGGTTACATCTTTTCTGTTTAGCAATATATTTTTATATTTAAAACTTCTTACAAATTCATTAATTTAAAAAAGAAACTTAAAAATGCAATTTTTGTACTGACTACTCAGTTTTGTGCAACGGTAAAATAGGTCTTTGATTTTTTTGTAATGTCCTTGAAAAAGTCCTTGAAAGTCCTTGAATTTCACTTTCAAAAAAGTGTACGCACCCTGATATACGTTTCCTTAATTTGTCTTCAGCAATTGCTGAAATATGCGTTTGTTTTTTTTTATTATGATTTTCGAAAACAATATTTGTGGTGTAAAATCACGTTTCTTCACATTTTTCATTAATTTTTTTCTGATTTATATTTACAAAAACTGTAAAGATAATTTATTTCTTACATATTTTTATGTTAAAAAATGTTCAAATTAAAAATTTAAAAAAATTATTTTTCTACTTATATCAAAAAGAAAACTTGTCAAATTTTTGAAATTTTAATTTTTAAAAAATAATTTTTTTTTTAATTTTTAAAATTTTGAATATCACATTTTGTTTAGTATACTTAAAATCTACCTGAATACAAAAAATTACAACTATAACTTCAAAATTGCAGATCTCAGCAATTTGGGTACCATACGCCCTTAAACTCCTATAAATTATAACTTGCTATTATTATAACGCTTGAAAATTTCAAATAAATTTATTATTATAATGTATGAAAGTTGCGAAAATATTTAGAAGGGTGCAAATGTACTCCCTCCTTAATTTTCTTAAACTATGATAAATTGCAACTCATTGTTGTTATAATGAACTGGAAAATGTACTCGGCATAGCCCGAGATTTAAGATGCAAACCTCTGATTAAAATCACAACGCGAATTCTCGAAAACCAAGGAACACTTGAACAATACGCCTGCTTATAATAAGAACAACAAAAAATTAAAAAAAAGAAAAAAATTGCACCGATAGTGTTAAGATGGAAACACTGCGATTTTCGATCGCTAAGAAACCGATTTGTGTTAAAATCGTATAAAATCGTGCTGAAATATAAAATAACTAAAAAACTAATTCGAATTAAAAAAAAATCTCACCGATGCGTATTTTTCCGAGTCCTGAAGTACCGCTGTATCAAATTTCATGGATAAATAAAAATTTCGAATAAATCTACCTGTATTATTATAATGCATGAAAGTTTCGAAAGTATTCAGCCGGGGTGCAAATACACTCTCTCCACTATTATAAATTACAACTTACTATGATTGTAATGAATGAAAGTTTCTAATAAATCTTCAATGATCAACTCTTGGGGTGTTTAATTTAATTTTCAGTTTATTCATTAAACTTTTGAAGGCCCGAAATATGGCATGTATATACTCATCCACCCATGCTCATGAATATTGCAATAGTTTCAATGGAATAGAGTGGATTGGGTTGTATATTTATATATTCCTGAATACAATTGATTTCTCTTTTCAAAAATGCAAAAATTATTTCGAAATACAAGTACGTACTATTATTGAAAAAAAAAAATAATTGTTTAAGGACGTCTTTCATGAAAATTGCTTTGGTAGCATTGATCAATGCTACGATTAATTGTTAATGAATGTCGATTTATTCATAAATGTTTAATTAATTTATTGATGATTATTAATCAGGATGACTAACGAATTAGCTTTATTTAAAATGTTTTGCACTTCTTGTAAAAAGTTTCTAGATACACCACTGCTGACCCTATTGTATTTTATATTTATTTTGAGTATGTTTCTTTCACTATAGCGTGTTACCCTTCGTTTTAAAGGGCTTGAAAATTTTTTTCGATTAATACCATACTTGACAATGTACCCCCCCCCCCCCCACACACACACACACGGGGGGGGGGGCTAATGGCGTCAGGAACAAAAAGAAATTGTATTACGGCTGTTTTTCACACCAATAATTGAAACTGTTAAGTCTCGTGATCATTGAGCTACAAATAAACCCTTTTATGCATGATTATGTCCAATTTTGTCCTATGCTGCTATGTTACAAAATATAAAACTTAGAATAAAATTCAAAGTTTTCGCTCGAATTAAAAAAAAATATTCTATCTAGTTCAAGATTTTTTGACAACAAAAGCCGGAAACAAAGTTTCGTGAAAATTCGTTAATATTTGTGGCTGCTATTGTATACACAAGAAATCGACCATAGACATCAGACAGACGGACATCCCTCCAAATATAGTCAAAACGTATTCAGAAGGTCTTAAAACATATATTGGCATCAAAATCTCGAAAGCGAAAAATTTTCGGGAAAACAAGACTTTCTCAATACTACGTATGAGAAAGTAAACATAAGGGAGTAAAAGCTACGGAACATTTTTGAAGTTTAGACAAAATTTGCAATCGAAATTTAGAAATCATTTTCTATAGTTAGGATTGCCATGAGTTGAGTAGTTTTTGCTCCTAGTTTATAAAAGCTGACAGCAGTGTTTGTTGTCAGTTTTAAAATCTTATATCGATTCCTTCTACTGCTACAGATCTGCTGAAATTATTACTTCTATTTCTTGGTGTATGCTTGTGCCTTCAGTGACAGCAACTGTGATTGACCGCTTTCGGGCCAAGTCTTCAACTGAGGTGATTATCCAATCTGCTTCAGGAAAAGTGAGGAAGGCAATCAAGTTGCCACTGTAAGTCGCCATCGTGACCATCACAAAAAGCCACCAGAAACAGATTACAATTCGAGCACTGATGGTTTGGGGCAGATGTACTCCACCTGAAAAAAAAAATGTTCTCTTCATTTACATATCTATAAACGTATCTCTAAAGCCCATTTCGTCTTTTTGACGTCGGGCTTATTGGTTTATGAAGGGGAAATCTGAAGAAGGGGATCTAACGTATCCTCGAAACGGCTGTATGCTGCTTTGTTTTATTAATTTGTGTTTAATTTCGTTGTTTGAGTTTTTCGTGTCTCTAAATATTAAGATTTTAATTAAATCGCTCAAACTGCTGCAAAAAATAACTAAACACGATATATAATACAACGATAAACACGATATACAAACACGATTTACTCAATTTTGAAAACAATAATTAAGGCGTTTTTAATGGCATATCAAAAATTTTTAAGGAGTTTATAAATTACATGCTCAACTCCTCTATATTAGGATTATTTCCCAAAGAAAAATATGTTCCAGAAAAATGAATCAATGCTTGTACAGCTACTTAAATTACAAATTCCTTTAAATAATTGCAATATACAATCAAGTACTGTATAATAATAACATAAATAACAAATAAAACTAAGATTCGTATCCGTTTTATAACAGGTAAATCTTAAGTTCAGTATCAGTTTTATAGCAGTCCAATGCATAATTCGAATGATTTGTAGCAGTGGAAATTCATTCAAAGTATTTTTTATCACGAATTTACATATATAAAAATTTTACACAAGAAAAAATAAATGCTTGCAATGTTTTTATTAATTTTTTTTATTTATTGTTTAACATGTTATCAATTAAATATATATGTCTATATAATATTCACTGAACTGACTGACGGGATTATATATTAAACCTTTCCTTCCCTCTCCTCCCCTTTCTTGTTCTGACTTGACTGACTCAAATAGTAAACACTTAGTGAAAATATCGTTCTTACTAATGAGCAACGTTAGGGAATCCTAGCCCGAATAATTATATTTGGAAATATTGGTTTTAGAGCAAAAATTTTTGGAGTTCAAAATTGCAGAACTTTTTTCCCCAAATTAACATCAAAAAACTGATATGTGCAGCACATGACTTTCCTTATATAATGCAATGAATTTACTATTTTTAAAGTAAAACAAATAGGTTATTTTTATAGTAGTTATTTGTATTCTTTCCAAGATATTGAATTTTCGTCAGTGAGTCGTCATTTTCCATGTCGTCATCATCAATGAATCGTCATTGATTTAGCGTCATTTTTATCCATTTGGCGAGTTTTCGTTAATTTAGCAACATTTAAAAAAGTCGCCAAGTTGGCGACATACCACCAAATTTGTCGCCAAAATCTCGCCAAGCGTTATGGACGAAGAAATAAGTTATTCTTACAGCAGATAAATGACTATTGGCGTTCAAATACAAAAGTATTACTCAAAGTATCTTTTTTCATGAATGGAACGAGCTAGATCCACGAGAATGATGTCACCAAATTTATCGCAGGGTATTATATATGAAAAGTGAACATGTTTCTCAATAGGAAATATTTGTTTTTTATTTTATATGACTTTTTGATAATTTTTTTGAAAAATGTGCAATATCTCGAGAACGGTTCATGTTAGCGTTCTAAAATTTATGCTAATCGTTTTCTAATAAAAAATTTCATAAGAAATGTCTATCTGCATAACTTTATTAGCGGTTTTGATTTTTTGACGATTTTTTCAAAATTTCACACGAAAATTTAGGGGGGTTCTGAACATTCGATTGCGTATAAAAACAATAGGCTTCCAGTGTTTACGGATTGTTATTTCTGTACCAAATTTCGTTCGAATCAGTCCATTCGTTCGTCAGTTATCGTCTCCACAGACTCACTGACACACACACACACAGACATCACTTCAAAAATGTTTGATTCGTGATCAGGGATGCTTGAAACGTGCTCTCCCGTCGAAAACTCGAATTCGAATTTTCGACCCTGTCGCAATATTTTCCTTATACATTATGTATATAAGGAAAGTAACAAAGAATAATTGACTTTTGTTACTTTCCTTATATACATAATGTATAAGGAAAGTATTGTGACGGGGTCAAAAATTCGAATTCGAGTTTTCGACGAGAGAGCACGTTTCAAGCATCCCTGATCACGAATCGAACTTTTTTGATATGATGTCTGTGTGTGTGTGTGTGTCAGTGAGTCTGTGGAGACGATATCTCACGAATGAATGGAGCGATTCGAATGAAATTTGGTACAAAAATCACAATCCGTGAAAACTGGAAGCCTATTGTTTTAAAACACAATCGAATGTTCAGAACCTCCCTAAATTGTCGAGTGAAATTTTGAAAAAATCAAAACTTTTAATAAAGTTACGGAAATAGACATTTTTTATGTAATTTTTCCTTAGAAAACGATTGGCATAAACTTTAGAACGCTAGCATGAATCGTTCTCGAGATATTGCTCATTTTTCAAATAAATTTATCAAAAAATCCCATAAATTAAAAAAAAAGTTAACTGTTAAGAAACATGTTCGCTTTTCATATTTAATATTATGCGATAAATTTGGTGACATCATTCTCGTGGATCTAACTCGCTCCATTCACGAGAAAAGATACTTTGAATAATACTTTTGTATTTGAACGCCAATAGTCATTTATCCGCTGTAAGAATAACTTATTTTTCCGGCCATACGCTTGGCGAGAATTTGGCGACGAATTTAGCGAAATGTCGCCAAATTGGCGACATTTTTAAATGTTGTCAAGTTAACGAAAATCTAGCCAAATGGATAAAAATGACGCTAAATCAATGAAAATGAAGACTAATTGAAGAAAATCCAATATCTTGGAAAGAATATAAGTATCTACTATAAGAATAACATTTTTGATAAATTTATTCGAAAACCACGCAATATTTCGATAACTTTTCATGCTAGCATTTTAAAGTATGTATCATTTGTTTTCTAATGAAAAATTACGTCTGAAATGATTATTACATTTCTTTTAATCACGATTAGAAGTGATGATATTTTTTCAAAAATGTATTCAAGGGAGGAGGGGTCTTTCGAACAATTGATTGCATCTAAAATTAATAAGGGGTTCCAGCATTCACTGATTGTAATAATCGTACCAAATTACATTCGAAACCCTTCGTTCATGAGATATCGAGTCCACGGACACCCACACACCCCACATACACAGACATCCCTCCAAAAAGTTTGATTCGAGTTCAAGGATTCTTGAAACAAATACTCTTTTGTCGAAAACTGGCATTCGAAATATTGACTCCGTCACAATGCTTTCCCTACACATTATAGTATGTATGCAAAGGAAAGTAATAGTGGTGAACATTGAAGGACCCCATTTAAACTGAATATCTACAGTTAACTGGTGTCGTTGTAAAGAGCTTTGCTGCCCCAACCGGGAATCGAACCCTGGATCTCCGAACTGGCTAGTTGACGCTCTACCGCTGAGCTATTGGTGTCGCATGGTAAACCCATGCTCCAATATTTTCGGGAGTGCGATCTAGAGTTTACGTATTTATTTTGGGGGTCAGCCTTTTCGTTTGGCCAGCTTCACTCGGAATAGAAAACAGGATGTGGGTTAGTTTTCTTTGGATCATATTTTCACCGAAAGATTTAACGTTTGTCCGTTTCGGACGGATCATAGGTCTGGCGGCCTGTTTTGAATTAGTGGCCGAAAGCATATCAGTTCCGCAGGGGCTTGAGAAGGGTTTTTTTTTTTTTCTGGAGGTCTAAAGCCAATGGCGATGCTTTGGGGTCAAAGGGTTAAGACCCAGAATCCAATGAGGTAGTTGTATGCGCCTCAGGGGCGTGTTTTAAAATCTTGGAGAGAAAGAGTTTTCAGAAATTTAAAAACGGCCTTATTCTTTTTCGCGCTCTTACCGGGCGTGTCCTAAAAGAGTCAAAATAATTTTCGTGTTTTTAAATAATAACATTAATTTATTTACGATATTTAAATCTATGTACAAGTAACATAATACACAAAATGCTCCTCTTAACATGAATGGATTGATCACCCATTCTAATAACAATTCAAAATAAACAATGGTAAGGAGTCTCATAGACTAATTGGAACAGATGGTAAGCTATCATGAAAAACACCTGACTTTTACTAGTAAATAATTTATTTGAAGTTAACTAGTAGATATTTAATTGGAGAGGGAGAGAGAGACAAAAGATACAAATCAGGCACAGGCCCTTAAATGTGTAACTCACCAACATCACTTGCAATTGAACAGCATCTCTTTTCAGAGAACCATGATGGGGAGCCGTCTTTTTTCAATCACAGCCCAGTTCCTTCTCCTCGCTCCTTTTTTAAATTTCTGAAAACTCTCTCTCTCCAAGATTTTAAAACACGTCCCTGAGGCGCATACAACTACCTCATTGGATTCTGGGTTTTAACCCCTTGACCCCAAAGCATCGCCATTGGCTTTAGACCTCCAGAAACAAAAAAAAACCCTTCTCAAGCCCCTGCGAAACTGATATGCTTTCGGCCACTAATTCAAAACAGGCCGCCAGACCTATGATCCGTCCGAAACGGACAAACGTTAAATCTTTCGGTGAAAATATGATCCAAAGAAAACTAACCCACATCCTGTTTCCTATTCCGAGTGCAGCTGGCCAAACGAAAAGGCTGACGCCCAAAATAAATACGTAAACTCTAGATCGCACTCCCGAGAATATTGGATCATGGGTTTACCATGCGACACCAATAGCTCAGCGGTAGAGCGTCAACTGGCCAGTTCGGAGATCCAGGGTTCGATTCCCGGTTGGGGCAGCAAAGCTCTTTACAACGACTCCAGTTAACTGTAGATATTCAGTTTAAATTGGGTCCTTCAATGTCCACCACTATTACTTTCCTTTGCATACATACTATAATGTGTAGGGAAAGCATTGTGACGGAGTCAATATTTCGAATGCGAGTTTTCGACAAAAGAGTATTTGTTTCAAGAATCCTTGAACTCGAATCAAACTTTTTGGAGGGATGTCTGTGTATGTGGGGGTGTGGGTGTCCGTGGACTCGATATCTCATGAACGAAGGGTTTCGAATGTAATTTGGTACGATTATTACAATCAGTGAATGCTGGAACCCCTTATTAATTTTAGATGCAATCAATTGTTCGAAAGGCCCCTCCTCCCTTGAATACATTTTTGAAAAAATATCATCACTTCTAATCGTGATTAAAAGAAATGTAATAATCATTTCAGGCGTAATTTTTCATTAGAAAACAAACGATACATACTTTAAAATGCTAGCATGAAAAGTTATAGAAATATTGCGTGGTTTTCGAATAAATTTATCAAAAAAAATTGTATAAAATTAAAAAGTAATAATAAATAATCATCAAATATGTTCACTTTCCGTATGCAATATTATCATTCTCGAGAAATCTAGATCGTTCTATTCACGAGACAAGATACGTTTTTGTAACAGTTTTGTATTTTGATGCCCAACTGCTTCTCAAGAAACTGTTGAAAATTGGAAGATGTCCTCAAACCAATAATGAAAGGATAGGATGTAATGATGCAGATGTGTTTAGGTCGTTAATAGTAATTTATTTCATGCAATTGGTATTAATTAAACATTAATTGCATGTTGATGAGGATTTTGTACGTGAGTATAAATAAACCATTCTGTTTGGACTAATAAGTTGACAAAAGCGCCCAATTTCAATTTATAAAGGGTTAAATCAATACCAAAAATAATTATTCTGTGAATCCTGTACCCCGTTATTTCGCTGTGAAATAAATAAAGGCATTACATTGTGTAGGGAGAGTCATGTGTTGCTCACATCAGATGTTTTTTTTTTCATTTTTTTATTAAAGCATTTATTAAGGATGTTTTTTCTTCAATAAGAAAAAATACACTTTGTGCGAAGAATAAGGAAAACTTGAACAACATATATAGGCACAAATAAAATGATAATGTAGCATATAGCTGCAGCATACCGCTGGACTTTGGGTTTGTTGGTTCTCTTGCACTGACGAAGGGGACCCAGCGTATCCACGAAACAGCTGTATGCCGATTTGTGCTTAGATACGTTGCTCAAGTTTTCCTGATGCTTTCTTTATTTATATTCTTTGGACATTATAGCATTAATTCCAATTCCTCTACATATTTATTTTGCTAAATCAAACAAATATACAATTCTCAAGATACAGAAATAATTTTCTAAGATTCATTTAAAGGATTTACATACCTTGCTGTAGAATAGCACCATACATATACCAGAAACAATTCCTAAATTTGAACAGTCCTGCTTTCAACTTCTCCCCATCCTCATGTCTAAAGTAAGAACTTTTCATATTTACAAAATATAGGACAAAGGCCATTATCGGCACCATTGTAATTATCAAACACCATACCTAAATAAACAATTATTCAATAAAAAAAAATGTTTTTAAATACTGCAAATAAATAAACATGTATTGAAAGACGTAGAATCAGAAGAATGTGCATTAATGTAAAAATGTTTTTATTTAAGACTAAGCAGTATTCCGTTCTTCGTACGGAATCTATATAAATAAAATTGAGAATCTATGTTTGTGTGTATGGGTTTGTAGCATCATCACAGGAGAACGGTTGCACCGAATGTTATCAAATTTTGTGGGTAGCCTTAAAATAACCCCATTTAAAATTTAATCTTTTTCGAGTTTCTAGAACCAGGGGTTGTCGAGATATTAATAAACAAGAAAGATCAATCATGTATAAAGCATTGATTATGAAACACTTTCCAACTGAAATGCAATTTTATTTAAACATATCTAAAAGCTTTCAGCGCTGACATTTTTTAAATTATCACAGTACTACTACTTGAAAACTTAAAAATTCATCGAAAAAGACAATGCCAGTTGCACAAAATGAATTTTATTCAAATGACGTCATCGAAATATAAATCGTCTGCATCTCAATGTAAAATAAATGAATATTTCATTCATATCACTTATGCTTCAGACTCCGGAGCTAAGTAATTTTACGTTAAAAAAAAATCAGCAATTCCTATGTAACTCACCTTGCAATCGCTTGATTTGAAATAGCTTGATAAAGAAAGTTTGGTGATGATTTAAAATAAAAAATATTGAAATTACGTTGGCACAGAATTTAGGAACACAAATAATACACAATATAGCGGTTTTATGACGGATGCAACACTATAAATTTATATGATCTTCAAATATGTACGCATAACAGCAAAAAAATGGAAAGCATCGTTTATTTTATAATGAGTCACGTGATTTCTTCATATAATATGGGATGTTGTTGAGATCCAGACCGACCGACCTACCCAGAAAGGTGTAAGGTAACCGTTTGGACGTCCGGGAAGTGACACCCAATTTGGACCGGAACCCAGTGGGGGAGGCATCCATAGGGACCGTACCCTTCTTCCCCTACCACCAACCTCTCGGAAGGACTTACGGACCCACATGTTTAACGTGATCGTACTCCGCATGAACACGGCGGCATTTGTGGCAGCGTGCAAATCCAGCGCGCAAACCACCGGGCTACCGCGTCCGAAATCTGCCAACAGCACACGGTGTTCCCAGGTGGTCTCCCACCTAAGTACTAACCGCGCCCGATGCTGCTTGACTTCGGTGATCTAACGAGAACCGGTGTTTTCAGCACGGTAGGGCCGTTGGTCCCATATAATATGGGTAGAAAACCCAGACCACACGACCAACCCAAAGGCTAATGGTAGCTTTCTGTGTGGCCGGGCATATAATATGGGTGTAATTATTATTCCAATTTAATTTATTTATTTAAAAAAACTAACCCAACATATTTTGCTAAAAAATTTTTACACATTTTATGTGATAATTTGAATATTTTCTAAAATTTTCGAAGAAATTTGTGAATTTTTAACTCACTTAAAAATGTTTGAAAATTCCCATTAAGTTCAATGTATTTAATTTTTTCAACCAGAGTTAAATCCGAAACTAATTGGGTGATATTATTCATTTTCATTCTCAGACATCCCACAGACCATCTGAACAACATACTAAAATTTCATTTCGATAAAATCATTTTTACGGCAGTTATCGTGCGAACAGACAGACAGATAAGCAGACAGAATGACCAAAGTCATAAAACACTTTTCAACTATGTTGGAAACGAACGTCCTACAGAAACAACATTATGCAAGCGATATTTTTTTCGGAAATTTATTTAAAGGGAAATATATTATGTTGCTTAGCAACAGAATTAAATCCAATATGTTTATACAGCTGACGATTTTTATTAAGTATTTTCCGATTTAAATAATAAAGAAATGTAGTATATAAAAAATACATTTTATCGGAATAGCATTTTTGACTGGATTATATCAGTAACGGCCTTCCGGTTTAAAGATCACGGGTATTATTGATATTTTTAATTTCTTACGTTATCTGTTTTATTTTAACAAATATTTTTCAGACTCATATATATTATCTTATGCTTAGTAAATGTTGAAACAAAATAAAACTAGTACATATACGAGTATTAATCACATTTCGTAGCGCTTCATTTTGACATACAAGTATATTGATCCTTTTATATTTTTGTAAATTTGTTTACAAACTAATGTTTTATTCTTTATATTTGCTTGTGAAGATAATTTTGTGTTGCGAAAAGCAAAGATTCTTATACTTATTTTTAAGAGAATTAAACTAAATATTTTAATAGAATAATAGAATGCTTTGAATAACAATGTCATTTAGAATATAAGTTTATTTATCTTATATATTCCGTACAAAGTATATTGCTAGTAGCATAATAAAAAGAATCTTAAAATTCACGATTGGAGATAAACTTTTAATATTTGGAGTCTTTTTCTTAATTCTCACAAAAAGAAAGCGACAAGTTCTTTCGCGCTGAGATGATAAACAAACAGATAGAAAGCAAGAATAACCTACAATTTTATTTATATAAATAATAGCAATTATATAATGAAACAATAACATCTTCTGGACTTCTTATTAGGGGCAATAATATAGAGAGATCTTTCATATATGGTCTTTGAGATAAATAAGTTTGTTTTTTATTTCGCTAATTTATAAAGCTTCCAAATTTTTAGAAATAGAAGCATAAACAACTATCAGGTAATGTTATCGGATTTTGAAGAACATTTATTTTAGAAATGCTTCGAAACGATTAGGTCAACTTGGAGATTCAAATAACGATTAGGTCAATTTAAAGATTCAAATAACGATTAGGTCCCGTTTGTTTGGAGGTTTATATAACGATTGGGTGACGCTCAAAGTGAAAAAAAAATCACAAGGTTATGGAGACATACAGACAGATGGACGTCTAAATTTTAAGTGGAACTTAACCAAGGCTACCCATCTAAATTTCATAACATATAATTATAAATGTAAATATTATTGAAATGTAAGCCATTTCAGAATTTAAATTTGAAATCTTAAGTCTTAAAATAATGCACCATTTATTAGACAAGCATAAAATGAATTAAACCACTAAAAAGAAAAAAAAATTATATTTCACAGCAGGTAATATAAGGTAGTATATTTAAGTCTGAAGTTTTGATCTGCCTTGGATTGATTGTTTAAAAACCTGCGGAACATAGCTTACAGTTACTCTTCCAATGCCGCAAACAGAATCGCTTGACAGGTTGTGCTCTTAAAAAACTGATCTGCAGCGATTAGCTGTAAACCACAGAAAATTAGCTATATGTAGCTAATGTGTAGTAACCGATAAAGTTAGCCTTGCTATTTAACTGGCCGAATGTACAAAAGATCGAGATATTGAAAGGGTTCCTAGAAAAGTCCTTAAACATTCCAAAAACTTTGTAAAGCAGGGTCAGACGATAGGTACTATTATAGACTATCATACAGTATAAAATGACCATGCTCCATCGAATAAAAATGATTGTAGTGCACCTAACGGACAATTTAAAAAGTTAGGATAGCGAAATAGATGATAAAGGCCAATTACAAAGTTGTCTAAATGGCGAATGGCTGTCCCATTCATGAATGATATCATTAAACACCAATTACATGAACAGGAATCTAGTATAGAGTCTATTTAAAATGCCATCCGTCAGAGACGCTGTCAGACACATTTGAATTCCACAAGGAATACGAGCAATATTTGGCAAGCATTGCAGATATCACTGTGGTAGGTTCTGAGGATACAACATTTTAACGCGTATTTATTGCTTTCCATATACGCGTTACGTTTGTTTCTGGTGTCGATTCCTACTCATTTGACAATACTCTACGTCTTTATAATTGGCTTTTTCCGTTTACCTCATTTTGTTCATGAATTCTGTAACCTCAATTTTTTTACTTCTCCGCCGCACTGCAATCATTTTTATTCGATCACACATTCACTTTACGCTGATCGAATAAAAGTGATTGCAGTGGTCGTGCAAGATCGAATAAAAGTGATTGCACCTAAAGTGGTCACTTTTCCGTAATCATGAACCTGTCTTTACAAAGTTATTGGGTTGTTTATGAACTTCCCTAGGAACACTATACAGAAGATTGAACTATAAGCAATTTCAACACCAAGTTCATAGTGACAAAACACGCCTTTAGAGGGCGTTCCCACAGTTAGGATTACGCTACCATTGCAGTGAGGTTCGGTTTGCTACCATAGAGGTTCACACAATTGTGGCACATAGCAAGTTTTATTTTTACTATTGCAGACATCAGCAATTCCATGCTGACGAGCCTAGAATAAGCCCGAAATCGGTCTATGGATGGAGTCCGTCGATTCGCCGCACACTTTCGGCTTTAATTTGAAATTCTTGAAATTTCCGTTATACCCCCCCCCCCCCCCCCCGCCCCAAACATCAGAAAAATTAGAGGGAAAAATAAAAAAAATTCGTCGTCGAATAGAATAAGATAAAAATACTGTTTGCTTTTTTAGCTGCACTTTGCTTCTTATGAAAATTCCAATTTCTTTTTTCTGTTGCATTTGAGGGGGCAGATTAAAAGAATTCTATATTTGTTTTATTTAGCAGAAAATTTCCATTAAGCGCCTCCCCCCCTTACATTTTCCGCGATTTTCAGTCGCATTTGCAGGGTGGGGGTGGGAAGTGGGGGGCTGATCAACGGAATTTTACGGAAGTTTGAAAAATAGCCGAGAGATATTCCAAATCTTATAAAATATCAGCACACATTGAGTTTTATTTCCAACTCAGTTAAGAACTATTTACTACTGATGAACAATTCTAAGTAACAGTAAAACCGCTCCAGTACTGCTGATTGATGTACTCGCCGGAATAGGATTTCTAAGAGAGCAATGATTCCATGTCCATTCGACATATCTTATCACACAACTACTGTTCCTCAATTTAAATTGTATAGTATCCCATTTAGGAGCTTTTAAACATTGAAGAAAACAAAACAAATTTTATTTGGCCAAGTAATTAATGAGAAAAACTTGATAACGTATAAAAGCACAAATAACACAATAATGCAGCATACAGCTCTTTCGGAGGTACGCTGGATCCCCTTCGTCAGTGCAAGAGAGCCAACGAACTCGAAGTCCAAAAGAGGAAGGGGGCGCGAAAAGAAGAAGCAGGGGAAAATATATACCGAAGACCTAGATTAAAAGAGAACCAATTAGAAAGCAGCATGAAGAACCGCCCAGCCAATCCGAAACGACAAGTAACACACAAACTTGGCGGGCGCCAAAACACAATAGGAATATCCCGACAAGACGAGCCAAGTCAGAACAAGAATAAATGAGAGCCAAAGAAACGAAAGAAGGTTAAAACGACACATAAGAACACAAAGGAATAGAACGATGAAAGGAGGGAGAGGAGATTACAGGGCTTTCTGCCAAACCGCGGACTAAAATTGTTGGTTCTCTTGCACTGACGACGGGGATCCAGCGAATCCTCGAAACAGCTGCATGATGCATTACTCTATTATTTGAGCTTTTATACGTTGCTCAAATTTTTCACACCCTTCGCACATAAAGTATTGTACTTATTGATGAAATAATTAATGGCTAATAAATGAGTACAAAGCCGGAAATGAATGAGAGTTAACTCACATGACCTGAGAAAGGCCTGAGGAAGATAAGTGTCCTGGGCGGTTCCCTTGGCTTCTGGATGAGAATAGCAGAGCATGTGATCATAACAGGCTCCGAAAAGTCTATAACCTTATTCCTTCCGCGTGTTACTCCTAGGAAAGGAATCAAATCCACCTTCTGAAACACAATTTGGAAAGTTATATTCGATTAAATTTATCATTTACCTTTATCTTAACTACTGATTTCATTGAGTTACTTTTCTTAACTTTCCTTCGGAGAATAGAGACCCTTATACCCTGTTCAAATTACAAATTTAATCCGAATCAAGTTGCCTTGGATTAAGGAACGAATTACAGTCGTTGATCGTTTTATGCATGAAGTTCCTAGCGAATGCTTTAGACCAGTCGTGCACAACCCGCGGGCCACATGCGGCCCTCGGCGTAATAGTGTGCGGCCCGCCGCCAGCTTCAGCTTGGCGAACACATAAAAAAAATTCCAAAACTTTTGCAAAAAGAAAAAGAAAAGAAAAACTGCATCATAAACTATTATAAAAAATTATTTTTTATATCACATTTTCTTTTAGACTAGTAGAAAATCTGCAAAATGAGTTCAGTCGTCGATTTCAAGATATCAAAAAACTTGAGAAATCGTTGGAAGTGTTTGCAATACCACTCGCGACAAATATTGAAACAGCGCCCGTCAATTTTCAGATGGAGCTTATCGAAATTCAGAGTAACTCCGAATTGAAAGCTAAATTTTCCGAAGTCTCTTTGCTAGAATTTTACAGAAATTCCTTGCCTTGTGAAATGGAAAAATTGAAAATTCACGGTCGAAAAACGATAACATTATTCGGGAGCACCTACTTACGTGAACAATCATTTTCATTAATGAAACAAGTGAAATCAAAAGGTCGTTCTCGTCTAACTTATGAACACTTGTAGGGAAACCTATGGATCGCTATATCCAACACTGAACCAGACATTGAAAGAATAATGAAAAACAAACAATGTCAAATTTCCCACTAGCTCTACAAAAAAATAAAAGGATTTTGGCGATGTCTGTACGTTTTTGAAGCAAGTGAGTTGTTTTGTTCATTTCTGTATGTGTTTTTAATTTTCACTTTTAATTTTTTGTTTCGGTATTTACTAAAAATACATTGCTGGGTGGTACCCCCCCCCCCCCCCCCCCCAATTGCGGCCCGCCGTTGCTTAGTCTATGTGAAATTGGCCCGCAGGTGCTAAAAGGTTGTGCACCCCTGCTTTAGACTTTAGTCAGTGAGGTGAGATATCCTGATTTCTGACATTAGTTGAGTTGCTTGGAGATGTGAGTCAGAGTTCGCGGCTGCCGCTCACGAGGGGAGGGGGCTTTAAGAACGGGTGCTTTAATGTGAACAGGATATAACCAACGAATGGTTTGAAGGGTTAGTTGATCTCTATCTCCTGAAAGTATATTTATTTAAGTTTAGAAATTGTTACGTTAAATTAAAAATACAATTTTGAGAAATACAAAGTACAAGAAAGATAAATATAGATAATTGTTCAAAGATATAAAAAAGTATTGAGTATACATTGGTGGACAGTGGTGTATTCAGGAGGGCCATAACTATCATTATTTTTTACTTTCCATTAGTACTTACCCGGTCAAGCAGCAGCGAAATAGCTCCACTCCATTTTCCATCAGACTGTAATACACCCCATTCGTCATCTTCAGGCTGGACAACCTCGTATCTAAAACCAAAAATGATTATTAATGAGGCATCGAGAATTCCCATACAAGGATTTTCTTAAACCCTCCCAGTGTTATCTTTGCACCTCTACTTTTACATTTTCCTAGACACAAGTCTTGAATAGATAATATCATATAGGTCAAATACCATAGATCTTGCAGTATGCAATAGATCTAGCACTCAATGGTAGATGCCTGTGTCGTGATAGGGAAAGGTTCTGGTTTAGGCGTCTGGTAGGCGTCTGGTTTTTCTTCCTGCATTAATACGTTGTTCCTTGAGTTCTAGGAAGAATACATCAATATTTTCGGTGACAAAATCAAAGCATGCATTTAGTGCGAATTCGAGGAGAGAATTCATACAATCTAGCCTAACTTCCTGGGCGTAGTCACGTGATTGCCCACATCATGCTTCAAAGCTAGAAATACTACGTCTTCTTAAAATGATAAAAGGTCTATGATTAATAATGACACACCCAGATCAAATGTTATCGCCCTTAATGGTGATTCCTGGTAAATGATTCTCTGTTCCAATGTTGATTCATTCCCCTTATATATTTCTTAGTTTTAAGTTTCATTTTGTAAGGAGCATTTTTTACTATAACCAAAGTAGGCCACTGTGCCATATCTGGAGAGTAGAATGATGCCAAACCACCCCTTTTTGTTTTTCGCCCCAAACTGCTTACAAAATAAGAGCGGTATGCTCTAGCGTGTTGTCATGAGGGATATCTGAGTGATTTCTGAAATGTCGTCGCTATTACATACAACCATGTTCCTCTAAGAACAGCGTCGTTAACTGCATACTACACATGAAGATTTCAAGCTCATATTACCTAGCCTCTGTAACTCTCCAGAACTATACTCATTCGTGCACTATGATTTGATTCCAATTTATGGATAACCCTCTTATATACTACGTATTATATGAAAGTACTTTATATTACTGCATATATAGTATTTTTGCACTAAATTTTCTTACCTGAATTGTAAATGCTTCATTAAGTAGTCAAATAATTTCACCACGGCTCCCTTCTTCTCTTCTTCTATTTCACTGTTTGCAGGAAACGTATATGGCGGATCCTAAAACACATGCTGTTTCAGATTTAAGAGAATATAAAAATCTGCCATGCACTATCCTATCACTGAATGTAAAATACATTATACCGTCTTCCATTTGTTATACGTTATTATTAAGTTTGTAGAGCATTATCTTCGTTTAGATTTCAGTTGTTTTAAAGTCGCATTCGCATTGCAGAACTAACATCAGTGGACCAGTTTTACGCTTGTTTTACGAACCTCTATTTTTATGGTGAAAGATGGTCATACCACGTAGACGTAAAATTGCGGTCTTGGTGAAGCAACCAGAATTGATGGGTCTTCCCAAAATTTTTAAATCACTCCATGGCTTTCTAAATCTAATTATAAATTCTATCATAGATAAAAAAATATTATAGATCTAAAAAAAACTATTATAAATATAGAAGACCATGACTGCGGTAACGATGCATCTTACAGATTTGAAATTTCACTTCGATCTGTGATCTGAAGGGTCCCATTCAAATTAAGAAAGAATAACTGAATATGTAGATCGTCGACTAATCAGGTAGATATCCATATAATTTCTTTATTATTACGTTCTAGGATGTTTATTATACATAAACAAGCGCTGTGACCCAAAGGGAAAATTACATATTTTGCTGCAAACTTACATATGGCATGCCTAATTTCAGCGTTCTGTTTTCGAAGAGTAACTTTGATTCGATGTTGGCACTGAGATACTGAAGTCTAGGTTGTCCTTCCACCTTCCATTCTGCTATATTGCGAAATATTTCTGTTTTTGAATTCACTGGTATGTTTCTCAATAAATCGTAGTGCAGGGAGTTGGAAAGAACACCAACGTCCTCCATGAATTTCTGAAAGTAAATGAAAAAACTAAATTACTGTTAAGAGATATACGTATATACTAAACTTTGAATTAAAAAATCCCCCCCCCTCCACAATAAATATGTATATAGTAAATTGTTATCGGGATCATAGGTGTAGGTAAGTGCGGTTGGGGGTTCATAATCACCTTCCCTCTATTCTAAAAAAGAATTGCATCAGTTCTCCATAGTGTCCATATTGAAGAACGAAACGCGCATACGTCGTACTGTACCCTAGAACTCCTATAATATGTATATATAGGAGCTCTTATGCATATATAGGAGCTCCTATAATATGTATATATAGGAACTCTTATAATTTGTATATACAGGAGCTCCCATAATATGTATATATAGGAGCTCTTATAATATGTATATATATAGAAGCCTTACTGTACCCTGCGCACTTTCGGTCACAATCCTTCTTTTCTGAGATGATGATTAATATGAAGTCAGAATCGATTTCCAGTTTACTGAGGATTTGGTTCTGGAGATGTCACCCTCAGTTTTTCCGAAAATTCGTATGACTGTACGAAATAAATATGCATATGAAAATCCAAATACTTCATAGTTCCGTCAAAAGAGAATTATATACACCATTTGCCACCATATGAAAGCTCTATCATAAATTTCTTGTATTGACTTTTAAACAGAGAGAACTTTTAAAATAATGTATATTATTTTACTGTATGAATGAGTTAGGAAATAAAAGCACTTACTACAACTAGCAATGAGAAGGCATCCGTCTCGGCTAATTTTATTGTATTGTTAAACTGTGGACATTTGCTTTCAGCGGATAATTTCCTAGAGATCCGTTTCCACTTCGAAGCTTCCAGTATGCTCCATACTGCTGCAGATACAAAAAGGTCTTCCCTGCCTATATAAGGAACCTGGAAATTTTAAAATGCTGTAGATTCTGTATGAACGAAGAAAGACATAGATAATTTCAATTATGTATAAGAGAATCTATAGTCCTTATCAGTGGTAACTACAATTTTCAGACTCACAAGCAAAATTATTTTGAGCTTTTTCTAGCTAAAACTTTTAACCTATTTTGAAATAATTTACAACTGATAAATTTATTTATTATATATAAAGAGTAACATACAATTGTATAACAAATGCATAACAAATACATACAATTGTACATACAATTGTACACAGAAATGTACATACAATTGTGTAACAAATTGTATATCAATATGTTACAAAACCGATAATAAAAAAGAAAAAATCTGATGTGGGCAACACATGACTTTCCTTATATAATATAATGAATTTACTACTTTTACAGAAAAAAAATAGGTTTTTCTTATAGTAGATATTAATATTCTTTCCAAGATATCGAATTTTCGACAATTAGTCGTCATTTTCATTGATTTAGCGTCATTTTTACCCATTTGGCGAGATTTTCGTTAATTTGGCAACATTTCGAAAAAGTCGCCAAGTTGGCGACATTCCGCCAAATTCGTCGCCAAAATCTCGTCAAGCGTTATGCACTAAGAAGTAAGTTATTCTTACAGCAGATAAATGACTATTGGTGTTCAAATACAAAAGTATTATTCAAAGTATCTTTTTCCATGCATGGAACGAGTTAGATCCACGAGAATGATGTCACTCAATTTATCGCATGGTATTACATATGAAAAGTGAACATGTTTCTCAATAGGAAATTTTTTTTTTTTTTATATGACTTTTTGATAATTTTTTTTAAAAAATGTACGACATCTCGAGAACGGTTCATGTTAGCGTTCTAAAATTTATGTCAATCGTTTTCTAATGAAAAATTACGTAAGAAATGTCTATTTTCGTAACTTTATTAGTGGTTTTGATTTTTTGACGATTTTTTCAAAATTTCATTCGAAAATTTAGGGGTTTTTGAATATTCGATTGCGTATAAAAACAATAGGCTTCCAGTGTTTATAGATTGTGATTTTTGTACCAAATTTGGTTCGAATCGGTCCATTCGTTCGTTAGTTATCGTCTCCACAGACTCACTGACACACTCACACACACACACATACTTTCACACACATACACACAGACATCATTTCAAAAATGTTTGATTCGTGATCAGGGGTGCTTGAAACGTGCTCTCCCGTCGAAAACTCGAATTCGAATTTTCGACCCCGTCACAATATTTTCCTTACGCATTATGTATATAAGGAAAGTAAAAAAGAGTTTTATTTTTAGCCTTTTCGGCAGTTCTGTTATAATAATCTCTGTCATATTCATTTTTCTAACCTCACTACTTTATTACACAGAAAATAGTTTATGCTTCGAATTCTCATGACATAATTACTTTCCTTATATACATAATGTATAAGGAAAGTATTGTGACGGGGTCGAAAATTCGAATTCGAGTTTTCGACGAGAGAGCAAGTTTCAAGCATCCTTGATCACGAATCGAACAATTTTGAAGTGATGTCTGTGTGTATGTGTCAGTGAGTCCGTGGAGACGATATCTCACGAATGAATGGAGCGAACATTTTTGAAGTGATGTCTCTCTGTGTGTGTGTGAAAGTATGTGTGTGTGTGTGTCAGTGGGTCTGTGGAGACGATAACTGACGAACGAATGGACCGATTTGAACCAAATTTGGTACAAAAATCACAATCCGTAAACACTGGAAGCCTATTGTTTTTATACGCAATCGAATGTTCAGAACCCCCCTAAATATTCGAATGAAATTTTGAAAAAATCGTCAAAAAATCAAAACCCCTAATAAAGTTACGCAAATAGACATTTCTTATGTAATTTTTCATTAGAAAATGATTGACATAAATTTTAGAACGCTAACACGAACCGTTTTTGAGATATTGTACATTTTTCAAAAAAAATATCAAAAAGTCATATAAAATAAAAAAAAAAAATTCCTATTGATAAACATGTTCACTTTTCATATGTAATACCATTCGATAAATTGGGTGACATCATTCTCGTGGATCTAGCTCGTTCTATTCATGAAAAAAGATACTCTGAGTAACACTTTTGTATTTGGACGCCAATAGTCATTTATCGGCTGTAAGAATAACTTATTTCTTAGTGCATAACGCTTGGCGAGATTTTGGAGACGAATTTGGCGGAATGCGCCAACTTGGCGACTTTTTGAAATGTTGCCAAATTAACGAAAATCTCGCCAAATGGATAAAAATGACGCTAAATCAATGAAAATGACGACTAATTGTCGAAAATTCAATGTCTTGGAAAGAATATTCGTATCTACTATAAGAAAAACCTATTTTTTTACTGTAAAAGTAGTAAATTCATTACATTATATAAGGAAAGTCATGTGTTGCCCACATCAGATTTTTTAGTATCTTTAAACTTTAGTAGTGCACTATTTTAATGCCCTGTTTTCATTACCGATTTTGAAATGTAGTGGAATAGATAGTGTTTTAGATCTTTTATCGCTGAATTTCTCATAATTGTCAATTTTTAGGTTCCAAAAAAATGTGTTTTAACTTTATAGTTTCTGGAAACATTTGCTTGGAATGAGTTCTTGGAAATGTCTTTTAAGATTTCTGATGGATGACAGAGCTTTTTAACACGATTAATGGAATTTTGGTGCATATTCATTACGAGTTTTTCACTTGTTTGTTATTGCCAAAAATCAAAAACCTTAAACGAACAAAATTCTTAATAATATTCTGCGATTGACTTAAAATCCCTTCTGTCGTTATTCGTAGTGGATGGAAAGTATGACTTTTCGGACAATGTCGAAATGTTGCTGATTGGCGGGGACAAACGTGACGTGTATCAGCGATTTTGCAAAATAAAATCGTTAAAATGTTTAAAAATAAGTTTTTTTTTATGTTAAGATCGTAATTTCTTAAACTTCGTCAATTTTATTTCCTTTATTTATGTTTTTACTTTCCTTATATACATAATGTATAAGGAAAGTATTGTGACGGGGTCGAAAATTCGAATTCGAGTTTTCGACGGGAGAGCACGTTTCAAGCATCCCTGATCACGAATCAAACATTTTTGAAGTGATGTCTGTGTGTGTGTGTGTGTGTGTGTGTGAAAGTATGTGTGTGTGTGTGTGTGTGTGTGTGTGTCAGTGAGTCTGTGGAGACGATAACTGACGAACGAATGGACCGATTCGAACCAAATTTGGTACAAAAATCACAATCCGTAAACACTGGAAGCCTATTGTTTTTATACGTAATCGAATGTTCAGAACCCCCCTAAATTTTCGAATGAAATTTTGAAAAAATCGTCAAAAAATCAAAACCGCTAATAAAGTTACGCAAATAGACATTTCTTATGTAATTTTTCATTAGAAAACGATTGGCATAAATTTTAGAACGCTAACATGAACCGTTCTCGAGATATTGTGCATTTTTTAAAAAAATTATGAAAAAGTCACATAAAAAAAAAAATTCCTATTGAGAAACATGTTCACTTTTCATATGTAATACCATGCGATAAATTGAGTGACATCATTCTCGTGGATCTAGCTCGTTCCATTCATGAAAAAACATACTTTGAATAATACTTTTGTATTTGAACGCCAATAGTCATTTATCTGCTGTAAGAATAACTTTTTTCTTCGTGCATAACGCTTGGCGAGATTTTGGCGACGAATTTGGCGGAATGTCGCCAACTTGGCGACTTTTTTGAAATGTTGCCAAATTAATGAAAATCTTGCCAAATGGATAAAAATGATGCTAAATCAATGAAAATGACGACTAATTGTCGAAAATTCAATATCTTGGAAAGAATATTAGTATCTACTATAAGAAAAACCCATTTTTTTACTGTAAAAGTAGTAAATTCATTACATTATATAAGGAAAGTCATGTGTTGCCCACATCAGATTTTTTACTTACGTAATTAGGAGATGAAAATTAATTTCATCACTGGGGGACAGTAACATAAATGACAAATCTTCATTTTTATGAGGCCAAAAGTACATTTTATATTATTGAAAAATACTTTTGTAAAATATACAGAACAAATTGTATCCTAAGCAAATACTGCAAAAAAATAATCTTATTTATTATTTATTTTGAAACTCGGGGGACACAAAGTCGAAAAATTATCAGATATTCAGCCTTATTTCTGAAAACAAGTTACTTATAGAACACTTATTCTGGTATAGCATAAATCGTACCTTCCATTTCTCAAACCTTTTCAGTCCGTTTCCTTTGCTTTTCTTGAGGAGGTCGATAAGCAGAGCAGAGAAATCTTGGCTCACCTTCCGCTTTAAAAGAAGCAGTTGCAAATCGATTGAGTAATTGATTGTTTGTGGTTCTTCGATCTCAGGATTTTCTGCTTCCCAGCCATCGTTCACGATTAAGTATGTGACACCAGCGTCAAAAGGTTTGTGTTCATATATCTGGAAAAGAAGAAGAAAATCTGAAAAGGGTTACAAGCAGAGTTGTAGCGAAAACATAATTCTAAAAGGGATTGATTATAGTGAAATTCATGAAGGAGGGGGCTTACTAGAAACTTTTTTATGAGGTGGAGGGGGATGCACTAAATATTAAATTTAAGTCTTTAAATAAATTGTTCTATTAAAATAATTTAATTAATTATATCTAAATATGGTACTTTTTATTATTGGGGACCACTAATATTATGTTTTGAGTCAAAGTTTATGTACTACAAAATCCATTAATCATTACCGCCTGTAAACTCTAATAATTATTATTATATATTCCATCCATATAAATCATACTATATAAATTACTAACAAACAGTTAATTGTATAGATATTTGTAAGCTAATTAGTTGATTGAAAAAATTTATGTGACCACAATATTAATACATAATAATTACAATTGCTTTTAATCTACGGATTAACTAGTAGTGAAGTTGTTAATTAATCGAAGAAAATTTCTAAAAGTTAATAAAAGTTAACGCATAATATTATCTTCATAATTACCCATCAGCTGATTCTAACAATATATAATAGTGAACCCCGCAAGAACACGAAAGTATTCTAAGTACTATATTCTTAATTTCATTTTTAAAGCATTGAAATATATTTAAATTAATTACATAAATAGATTGATGATCATCAGCATAACCACAAATTCGGCTAAACTAGAACATCCTATTTCTGAACTATACAAAACGAAGTAATTTATAGCAAATTCTCCAAAAGCAATTTTTCATACAAAATTTAGACGTCATATTGAATTATTTTATCAGGGGTGCTGAGTCTATCTCTTGGTAGTGATGGTGGGAGGGGCTCAAACTCCTCTGATCCTTGCCTGGCTACGACCCATTACAAATTAAAAGTACATTAAATTCCTAAAATTATATACAGGGAAGTCCACTTACATAGCGAGTTCAGATATAGCAAAGTAGCGGTTATTACGAATTTTTCTATCACCTTGGATCTGATAAGTAAAATTGAACGTCTGTCTGTATATGTGTTGTGTGTGTGTGTGTGTGTGTGTGTGTGTCATCATCGCGGGAAAACGGCTGCACAGAACTTCATGACATTTTGCGGGTAGCCATGAAATAGTCCCACTTAAAATTTAGTCTACATTTCGAGTTTCTACTAGGACCAGGGGTTGTCGAGATATTAATGAAAATGGATTCTTCATAAGAGTAGTACGAGAGAGTATATCTTCTAATACCATTTTAGTGTTTACATTTTGGCATATACAAACGGGATCAGAATATTTTATTCTTCAGATCTGTGAATTCAGATCTACGAATTTGGCAGGATATTGCGAACTTGGCAACTGGGTCATTCCATATGAGGACACCCGATGAGTGTTGCTCTATAGTCACAGATTTTTTTTTAATTTTTACCATGGATACACATGGTAATAAAACCCCCAAATCTGAATTTGTAATGTATATATCCCAATAATGGCCCAGATACAGGCATTTGAAAAATGGTCATTTTTGCAAAATGGCGGCCATCTTGAATTTTGCACTAATGTTTAAAAATGCAATGGCTTGAGAACTAATGGCTCAAAGTAAATAATTCTGCTACCAATTTAAAGCGATTTACATCAGGAATATAGGTGCCATATAAAAACAGTGAAAAATATATATTTTAATATTGTTATTACATGAAAATTGCAAAAATCACCTTCGGATTGATAGGCAACTTTAATGGGCTATAAAAAAAATGAACCCAAATATGTTTTTCTGAAACTTGGTACAAATACTAACTAATATGTGTGCTTTAGGTACAAAAAAAATTAGAAAGGTAATATTTCTTATTACAGAGAAAAATAGCTTTTAAAATATATACATTTAGTTAACATTTGACATGCAATACTTTAATCATTTAAAATTTTTTTTTTTTTTTTAAACAAATAATGAGCAGAAACAAAACACAGGAATTTTTTTACACACTAACTAGCATGTGTGCTTTAAGTAAAAAAAAATCGGATGGTAATATTTAGTGTAATAATTAAAAATATGCTGTTATATGTATAGGAAATCAGTGTAAAAGTCTCTGGAATGATGAAAAATTCTAATAAAAATCTTCCTAAAAACCATACAGTTATCACTCTTATTTTTATTTTTTTTTTAGTTTTAATTATACAATGGGTATTTTCTGTATTCAGTAAAGCTGTAGATATCCATTTTTTCCTAGTGACCACTGGCTCCGAAACCAAATTCATCTAAGAGGCAGTACAATAATATTTGGCCTCTTTGTTATAAATGGCAACTATCGCATAAAGCTGAAGCTTTTCATAACATATAGTTAATTCCACAAAAGATAATTTGTAATTAGATCATATAATACACTCATTTTCATGAACAGCACTAAAAATTTAAAAAAATTTAAACACAGAACTACAGCATGTCAATCACCAAAAAAATATTTTTCAAAATATCACCCTGCCAGCTCCAATGGAAACACTGAGTGATATCCCCTATCCAGTTGAAATAAGTACCTAAACATAAACAAACAAGCTATTGGAGAAGGAAATGATCCTATAGCACCAATATTGTTTCTGGAACATTTAAAAACACCTGTTTCTGGTCTTTATGTACACGAGACATCAGCTGCCTATAGCCTCTGAATTTTCAATTCTAATACTCGTACTATTATATAAGTAATAGCAATTAACATATATTAGTTGTCAGAGTTCCTTAAATAATTACTTGTACTGCATCATCTGTTTTCTCTTAGGTGGAGTTCAAAATACAATCTAATATTACATTTCTGGTCTGACTTATTCCTTTCAGAGCTCATTTTTGCTCAAGTGTTCAGAGCTGAGTATGCTCAACAAATAAATCAGTGAATTGTGCTTCTATGATTATTTCTTTTATTTATGTTCCATGATTAGTTCTTGTCTAATGCTATAAAAATTGAATGTTTTGTATGCAAGAAAATCAATGTGTCATTAAGTACTGAGTTTATTCATGTACTTGTGTCCTGAGTGGTAGTGTAGTATCTGCAAGATTCACAAGGATGAATATCTGAAATGGTACAGTTTAAGACAGAAAACTTGTGATCCATTTAATAAACACCTCACCAAAATCAGAGCTGCACTTAATACCAATTTCTCTCAGACTGTCAATGACAAATCAAGAATTACTCATTCATGGAAAAAAAACTCTGCACTTCTTGTTATTCTTCCTTGCATTCATCAATTAGTGAGTCAAAGGTTCCTACTGATGACATGGAGATGACCAATGATGCAGATTATAGTGAAGTCACAATAGTAATGGAACAATTGAATAAAAGCTGTAAACTTTTTGATTTATCACCAATAAAGGTCAATAGATTTAGCTCTAAGAGGAAACTTAGTTATATGCAAGTTAAGAAATTAAGTAGCCATGTTGCTACTAAAACTGCTGGGTATTGAAAGTATTAATAAGTCACAAAATTCAAAAGACATTATTTGCTCAAATTGCAAGTCTATGATGGAAAAATTATTGAATAAGTTTTCTTTAGATGCATTATTTAAAGAAAAGTTGCAAATTTTAAAATTAGTCCAAGATTCATGGATAGTCCAACAAGCAAAGGCTTGTTATATTACTACAGAGAATTTAGTAAAAGAAAAGCAAGAAAAATAAAAGAAATAGAAGGGATGTTACCAATGGCTAGTGAGATATGTATTAAATTAAATTCTGATACTATAAAAAAATATTAGTTTTTATTAAAACAGTCGTTTGTGTCCAGGAAAAAAAGATTGCATATCTATACCAAGTAAAAATGGGAAAATATTAAAACAAAAGAGATTACTTTTGCATAATTTAAAGGAATTATATGCTGCATTTAAAGAAAATCATAATGAAGTAAAAATACTATCTAAATTTTGTACACTACATCCAACGAAATATGTGATTGTTGGAAGTAAAGTTGTTCATTCTGTATGTGTTTGTATATATCATCAGAATATTAAACTCATGCTTCATGCCATCCATATCAGTGACTAAACTACATCATTATTAAAAGAAACAAGTTTATTGCACTGAATCAGAAAAGTATGGTACACAGGTGTGAAAACTTTCCATCTCCAGAAATTCTTAAAGGAGTACCAATGCATCTCAATGAATTAGAAATTAGTAATGTGTTTTGTTTGTATATGTTATGTTTATGCATTCTCATGGCCCAAGTGCATCATATATATGGCCAAAACCTCTAGATATGTGCCAAAGATTATGATACTGGCTATTAGATGAAATTGGCTTAGGAACCAGTGGCCACTAGGAAAAAATGGGTATCTTTAGCTCTACTGAAACACCTTTTTATAATTTGAAATAAGAAAATAAAATATAAGAGAGATAACTGTATGGTTTTTAAGAAGATTTTTATTAGAATGTTTCAGTACGCCAGAAATTTTTACACCGATTTCCCATACATATAACAGTATTTTTTTAGTTATTAAATTAAATATTACCATCCTAATTTCTTTTTGTACTTAAAGTACACATACTAGTTAGTGTGTAAAAAATTCCTATGTTTTGTTTTTGCTCATTATTTGTTTCTTAAAAATATATTTTTTTATATAAAATGCTTAAAAGCATTGCATGTCAAATGTTAACTAAATGTATATATTTTAAAAGCTATTTTTCTCTGTAATAAGAAATATTACCTTTCTAATTTTTTTTGTACTTAAAGCACACATATTAGTTAGTATTTGTACCAAGTTTCAGAAAAAAATATTGGGGGCCATTTTTTTTATAGCCCATTAAAATTGCCTATCAGTCCGAAGGTGATTTTTGCAATTTTCATTTAATAACAATATTGAAATATATCTTTTTTACTGTTTTGAAATGGCACCTATATTTCTGATATAAATAGCTTTAAATTGATAGCAGAATTATTTAATTTGAGCCATTAGTTCTCAAGCTATTACATTTTTAAACATTACTGCAAAATCCAAGATGGCCGCCATTTTGCAAAAATGACCATTTTTCAAATGCCTGTATCTGGGCCATCATTGGGTTATATACATTACAAATTCAGATTTGGGAGTTTTATTATCATATATATCCATGGTAAAAATTAAAAAAATCCATGACTATGGAGCAACAAGTTTTTCTTAAAATGGGTGTTTTCACATGGAATGACCCAACTTTTTCTTAAATGGTGCCAAATTTACAAATATGTCTCCAAATCGATAGAAAAAAATCACCAAAATGATAAAAATGACGACAAATCGGTGAAATTAATTATGTTTTGTTAGGAGGCAGTACAGTAATGATGTTCCGGGTAGCGTTTGTCTGTCAGTCAAACCGTTCCACTTGGCAACTAACTTAGCGACATTTTAATGTCGCTAAATCGATAAAAATGCCGCCAAATTGATAAAATTACGCTAAATTAATGATATTAATTGTGTTTTGTTTGGACGACTTTGGGCAACGTGCCCCCGGGGTACATTATCGAGTATGGTATCAATCGAAAGATTTTTTCAAGCCTTTTAAAGTGAAGGGTGACATGCTATAATTGTAATCTTTTGCCCATAATACCGATTTTACATAAATTTTCTTACAAAATTTGAAATATATATATATATATATAAACAACGTACTAAAAATGGATTCTGGTATGAGAAAGTCAAGTTGAGCCACTCTCCAGTTATTTATTTATTTATTTATTTTGCAACAGAGAGTATATGGTGTACGAAGAACGAGTATACTACTAGCACTTTCGTAATATTAATGTATCTCTTATATAGCGTATAATTAGAGTGCGAAGTTTTCAGCCTGGCAGAGGTAAAAATATATTTTTATAAAACTTCTTGGAGTAAAAACAAAATCCCAGATGCAATAATTAAGTTGATAACAGACATTCATCCCCAGATACATTGAGCCTGTACACGTCTCTAAACACATCCCAAGATACGTTAAACAAATGAAAATTGCCTGTGAATTTTTAGATGATGTCTATCTATAGCATGATGTTTATTCGCAAACATTTCTGAAGTTTAGAAGTTGAACACACTTGCTGCCATGTGATAAAGCTTACATAAAATTATTCTCCAGGCCCAGGCTCACCGTCTAACGAAAAAAATAAAATCCTTCGCGTGGATCAGGCGATATTTAAGTTAGAAGCGTGTGAAAGCCCCAGGCCGTCCGACTCGTCCAGAGGACTTGGAGTATCTATTTGGACGATCGGGAAGGAGTTAGAAGCGTGTATTAAAATTTCTCATTTTATATATTAATGAAGGAGAAGCAAATGGAAAAGTTTGTGAAGGTGTTAAAATATAAGTTATAACTTACTTCGTCTATCAAAGATTTGAACTCACTGAAATCTGCGAGGACAACGGCACTAAGCTCTTCAGCTCCTCTTCGAACTATATCTAGCCGGCGACTGACCCGTGTTACGTTCACGTCGAACAACAAATAAGAATACTTTATACCCCGAAGTGTGAACTCCGTCAGAAGGGATTTTATTATAGGGTACTTCTCTGAAAAACAAAGATAAAATAACATTACATTAGTTGAATCTGACCTTCGAGGAGCAATTTAAGTTAGTCTAATAGTAGTTCGCTGAATCTGACAGACTCTCGAGTGAAAGTTTCTGTGATTCAGTCTTCACATCACCCATCTGACAAAGATTATATTTAGTTGGCCGTATCGAGAGAAACTTCAAATAAGTCTTTTCTTCACCGGCAATATAGTACTAGATAGACTTTATGTACCCCGTCATATGACGGGGTACATAAAGTTATGCAAAATACGTATATCCTTCCATCCGCCTGCAGCAACTTGCGTCGCTAATGTTCCAGGAAACTTTTCTGATCAATATTATTAATTACTAGTCATTTCCAAATAGCTAGTGGTCACTCAATGTGACACCTACACAATAAAAGTTCTGAATATCAAAATCCATTTCATATTTAAACATAAAATGACTCACACGTTATAATTCTGTCAACATGAAAATTTCGGATGCGAAACAATATCTTATTTCCTATCACTGTATATTGTCTTATTTTCAACCTTTTTTAGACATTTTAGGGCTAAAAATCAATTCTAAAATAGTATTTTTTTTTTAATAGTTTGACTTGAAGAATAGTCAACAAAAGATTTCGGTATTTGAAACATGACTTAGTTACCATAGTTACCACAATAGGAAAAAAAATTATAAATACATTAATAAAATATAAATAAAAAAATTTAAAATATCTCAGGAACGGTTATTTATACACCAATAAAGTTAATTAAGAAGATGTAGAATATTTTTTTCTGTGCATGATGATATACATATAAACGAATTTTGCGTGTTTAATTGTTCAAGTTATAACTGAAAGAATGCTGGAACAGAAAATAACGAGACTTATACATTTTTCGAACAAAATTTCAAGATTTTAGATTTTTCTCATTACTTATAGGTCAAGTCCCACATGCATGCAAAGTTTCAAGTTTCTACCTTCAGCAGTTTGGGTTGTGTATTCATTCCATCCTTTAGACAGTCAGTCAGTTTCACTCAGCTGTATGATAGAGATACGTTCACAATTGGTTGAATAGAAAACTTTCAAAGAATATTTTATTTGCAGTCAAGAATATTTTATTTCGCGTATTGCTCGTAGAGGATGCCCACCTTCCACCGTCTAGCATTCTTTAACCATGTCTTTAACCATGTTCACCCCTGACGTTTAGGAGTTCATATTTAAGGTTGAGCGTCAGTAAATCTTTTGCCCTATCCGCGCTTTGTTAACTTTCGCGGCACACATTTTTCGCCGAAATTCTGCTCAAACCGTTGCGAAACATTTTCTAAAAGATAAAATGCAATGTTTAGATTATATTAAAAATAAATTTAATGCCGAATAAAACATAGAATATATTTTTTATTTTAATTCAAAATATTTTTGGTGCTGCCATCTGTTGTCGTAGTTTAATTCATACCGACTATTTTTATTTTTTAATGAACATTTTTAAATGTCTATTCCTTCTAATACGCTATTAAATACAACAACAGATCATATATAATGCCATAATCACGGAAACGTAATTGAACTTGGACTTGAAGACAAAGGAACTTGAAGACAAAATTGCAGTCCTCGGTGATGTACATTCAGATCCCTTATCAAATTTATAGAATGATAGATTACCTTTCCGTGATTGTGGCATTATTATATATGATCTGTTGTATTTAACACTGTATTAGAAGGAATAGATATTTAAAAATGTTCATCTTAAATAATAAAAGGCAATGTCTGTGTGTGTGTGTGTGTGTGTGTCTGTCTTATACACTATACGTTTCGCGACCGCGCGTCGGAGAGCTACGAAATTTGGCAATCGGAGACCTGGGGGGGAGGGAAGGGGACACGTGAAAACCGATTTTCAAAATTCTAATTATTTTTTTATTTATTTAATGTTTTATGCGATTTCGACCTTTTTTTGCCCTTTTTGCCCTTTTTTCTCCACGATCCAGACGTCGTAGAAAAAAACAACTCACACCATCGGAAAGAGCAGACAATTGCGAGTAAAAATCTATCAATTTCAAATCTCCATTTCGATTTCTAATATTTTTTAAAGATTTTAAAACAAAAGTCACTTTTGGCTCAAAAAAACGATTTTTGGTTTTTAAATTCTCGCATAGTAAAAAGTACTCATAATTTCGACTAATAATTTACATTTTTAGAAAGCTGAAATATCTGGCATTCTTACAAGTCTAATCTGGTCCAGAAATAATGAAAATTGCCTTCAGGATCGCAATTTTAAAGACGTCATGATTTTAAATTTCTCGGCGTTCCGCTCGGCGTACCGCTTCGTTTCTCCCCCGCTGAAGCAGGGAAGGTGGTGGGTGGGGACGTCAAGGTGGAGGTGACGTCACGGTTCAGTATATGCATAGCGATGGGTGGGACAATAAGAAACCGAATTAGTTTTTACTTTCCGTTTCCCGCGCTTCCGATTTTAAATGAAATAAGAGCTTAACATATGCACTGTAGAAATTATTATATTTATATTTTAAATGATGGAACGATATGGATTTTTTAAATGGATATTTTAATTTTATGGATATTTTAAATGATGGAACGATGGATATTTTAGTTTTATGGATATTTTAAATGATGGAACGATGGATATTTAAATTTTATGGATATTTTAAATGATGGAACAATGGAATGAGGATGATGGAATTAAGAACTTAGAGAGCATATGGTCATTTTAAATTGTAAATTAGCGCGCGGGAAGTTAGCGGTAGGCCCGGGTACGATTCCCGCCACT
Source organism: Amaurobius ferox (assembly GCA_951213105.1). NCBI lineage: Eukaryota > Metazoa > Arthropoda > Arachnida > Araneae > Amaurobiidae > Amaurobius > Amaurobius ferox. Next base: position 82,137,143 of record OX578135.1, on the reverse strand, counting down.
GCCAAAACTGCCGAAGTGTTCACGCGGAATACGATCACGTTAAACATGTGGGCCCGTAAGTCCTTCCGAGAGGTTGGTGGTAGGGGAAGGAGGGTACGGTCCCTGTGGATGCCTCCTTCACAGGGTTCCCGTCTAAATTGGGTGAATATAAAGAAAGTTGCGGAGGGCGAGGCAGCCCAGTGGTTAGCGCTCAGGAATTGCACTCGGTAGGCCCGGGTTCGATTCCCGCCACTTCCAAAACTGCCGCCGTGTTCACGCGGAGTACGATCACGATAAACATGTGGGTCCGGAAGTCCTTCCGAGAGGTTGGTGGTAGGGGAAGGAGGGTACGGTCCCTGTGGATGCCTCCCTCACAGGGTTCCCGTCTAAATTGGGTGAATATAAAGAAAGTTGCGGAGGGCGAGGCAGCCCAGTGGTTAGCGCTCAGGAATTGCACTCGGTAGGACCGGGTTCGATTCCCGCCACTTCCAAAACTGCCGCCGTGTTCACGCGGAGTACGATCACGATAAACATGTGGGTCCGGAAGTCCTTCCGAGAGGTTGGTGGTAGGGGAAGGAGGGTACGGTCCCTGTGGATGCCTCCCTCACAGGGTTCCCGAAAGCCCAGACCATCCGGCTCGTCCTAGGACTTAGAGCAGCATAGCGAATGGTCGGGAAGATTTTGGTAAGCGGAGGCCGTCCGCCAGGTACCCTACGTCTTCCCGGGGCAACCAACACCTGTGTTTATTTTATCTTAAGAAGGGAGGTTACAACATTTTAGGCTAGGGTAACAATGATACAGCTGTTTACAAGCGCTGTATATTCAGATGGTTGATAACATTTTCATTGATTTGACATGTTGTAACTTGACAAGATGTTCTGAAGTTAAACAACTATAATCGGTGGGTAGACGTTACACAAACATAAAATCACTCAACAGAAATATAACGAAATTATTTAGGGAGAAGTGCAAGCAGGAATCATATAATGAGTTGCACGACCGACAAAAGAGACGGGACAGAACGGAACAAGGTCACAAAACAGGGAGAAGTGCAATCAGGGATCATAAAATGAGTTGCACGACCGACAATAAACCGGGACAAGGACAGCAAAGAACAAAATAAAGCAAAATCAAATCAAAACCCCTGGATCAGAAAAAGTGTAAAAGGGGTGAGATTATTGATCACAGACATTGAAAGCAGATTAACGATCGGACCAGTCATCGGACCCTATTGGTAATCTCTCTAGCCCCGAGAATACAGTCTTTCAGTCGATTTAACAGTATCTTGTTTGTGCAAACATTGGAAAACCAAGTCGCTGAGAATCCTTGGGGAGGTTTTTTCAGGTGGGAGTCTTTTGTAAAGGGGCAGGAGAAAATATAATGATCTGCATCACCATAGGCGTTGCAGGGACAGTTTGATGTAGATTTAAGCTTAAAGTAAAAGAGGTAGTCAAGGAATGGTCCATGACCGGTAATAAAGTATATAATAAATTTGTTAAAAATTTGGAAACGGGGGTTAACCAAGGGGAGAAAGGATAGGACACGAGTAGGGTCGTGGGTGCGTGGTGATCTATATGTGTTAAGTTCAGATTGCCAGGAGTGAAGTAGGAATGTTTTACAGGAGTGGGAAAGAAAAGAATATGGAAAGGGGACCAAAAGGGGAGTGCCAGAAGTAGTTGCCGTTTTGGCAAGGGCGTCCGCGACTTCATTTCCCAATGTACCTGCGTGGCCCTTAACCCATTGAAGATTGATGAATTTCGAAGCCGAAAGAGCAATAAGTTTTAGATCATGAAGGTATTTAGATTTATTTTTATTTGATTTTAGCGCCAAGATGGAAGATAAGCTGTCAGTAAATATATTAACTTTTAGGTTTTTGTCAAGTGCCCATTGCATGGCAAATTTGATGGCAGAGATTTCAGCCTGAAAGACTGTATTCCCAGCTTCAAGTTTAAAAAGGTGTGTTTCTTCCAGGGTGTCCTTATTGTATATACAAATGGAGAATCCTGTGTTGTTATTAAATTTGGATCCGTCAGTAAAAATATTAATATCCGAGAAGGTGGAGGGATCCGAAACAGGTAGATTAATAATGCGATGAGAGGGAGGTACAAGGGAAGGAGGGAAGTTGGAATCAAAAAGGGACGGGGGTGGGAGGGAAGGATCTTGAAAGAGGTCAATACGATTTCTCCAGAAGTTAAATTTTTTGTGTAAATTAAGTATAACAAGGTTGATGGGTGGGATACCTGTAATAGAGTAAAGGGAAATGCTTGAAGTTGTTCTAAATCCGTTTGCAATTTTCAAAAGGAAAATCCTCTGTAGAGAGAGAAGTTTATTGGTTTGTTCCCCAGTTAAGTTACCCCCCCAAACCCCAGAGCCATATGTAATAATCTTTTCTATCACTGCCAAGTACCAGATTTTTAGTAATGCTTTATTAATACCCCAGTTATTACCCGAGATTTTCCCAAAAGTAGAAGAGAGCTTAAAGCATTTCTCTTTGAGGTAAAAAACATGAGGGCTCCATGTAAGGTTGTCGTCTATCAGGATTCCAAGGTATTTAAGGTGTCGAGTTATTTTAATGGGTTTATTATAAAGTTTGATTCGAGGGTTTTGACGGCGCTTCGAACGGGTCTTATTAAAAATAATACAGTGTGACTTTTCAGGGGAAGATTTGAGATGAAGAGAATCTAGAGAGGCAGAAATCATGGTTAGAATCAAATTGGTTTGTAAAGTAACTGCAGAAAGGGAGTCACCTTTTGTCACCACGGCGAGATCATCCGCAAAGGCCTGTAAATAAAAGTTGTCATTATTTAAAAGGAGAATCTTATTGAAATAAATGTTCCATAACACAGGGGAAAGAACAGATCCCTGTGGAGCACCGGATGTAATATTTTTTGTTGTAGTATGTATACCATCTGAGTAGGAGATTTGGCGGGAGTCTAAATATGAAAATATAAATTTTTGAAAAACAGGGGGAAGAGCAATAGCCTGAAGGGCAAGAGGTAGGATGTTCCAGTTTAGTGAATCAAAGGCCCCGCAGATGTCCACCGTGGTGAGGGAGACAAAGTTACCTGGTTTAAAGTTTTTGATAGTGTTGACTAGTCTGATCGTTGCGTCTTCGCAGCTTGTAAGTTCTCTGAAACCGAATTGTAAAGGATGAAGAGCCTCACTGGTGACAAGCCAGTGGTTCAATTTATTAATAAACAGTTTTTCTATAATTTTACCAAGGGTGGGTAGTAGGCATATTGGGCGATAAGATGCAAGGAGTGAAGGGTCTTTGCCCGGTTTGTTTAAGAAGAGGACTTTAGCGTTTCTAAGGCAATTAGGAAAGTAGCAAAATTGAAAACTTAAGTTAAAAATTTTTGTGAAGATAAATGGGAAGGTTTTTTGTAAAGATTTCCAAATATTGAAGTCTAAGAGGTCAAGACCCGGGGATTTGCCGTTAGGGAGATTGTTAAAAACCAGTGAGAGCTCTTCATCAGAGACGAGACCCAGACCCTCAGGAGAGGTATTCAAACCTCACAGGGTTCCCGTCTAAATTGGGTGAATATAAAGAAAGTTGCGGAGGGCGAGGCAGCCCAGTGGTTAGCGCTCAGGAATTGCACTCGGTAGGCCCGGGTTCGATTCCCGCCACTTCCAAAACTGCCGCCGTGTTCACGCGGAGTACGATCACGATAAACATGTGGGTCCGGAAGTCCTTCCGAGAGGTTGGTGGTAGGGGAAGGAGGGTACGGTCCCTGTGGATGCCTCTCCCACTGGGTTCCGTTCTAAATTGGGTAAATAAAAAGAATGTTATGGAGATAGTCGCTGGGGGCGAAGAAGCCCAGTGGTTAGCGCGCGGGAATTGCACTCAGTAGGCCCGGGTTCGATTCCCAAAATTGCCGCCGTGTTTACGCGGAGTACGATCACGTTAAACATGTGGGTCCGTGAGTCCTTCCGAGAAGTTGGTGGTAGGGGAAGGAGGGTACGGTCTAAATTGGATGAATAAAAAGAAAGTTATGGAGATTGTCGCGTAGGGCAAAGTAGCCCAATGGTTAGCGCGCGGAAATTGCACTCGGTAGGCCCGGGTTCGATTCCCAAAATTGCCGCCGTGTTTACGCGGAGTACGATCACGTTAAACATGTGGGTCTGTAAGTCCTTCCGAGAGGTTGGTGGTAGGGGAAGAAGGGTACGGTCCCTGTGGATGCTTCTCCCACTTGGTTCCGGTCTAAATTGGGTGAATAAAAAGAAAGTTATGAAGAATATCGCGGAGGGTGAAGTACCCCAGTGGTTAGTGCGCGGGATTTGCACTTGGTAGGCCCGGGTTCGATTCCCAAAATTGCCGAATAAAAATAAAGTTATGGAGATTGTCGCGGATGGCACGGTAGCCCAGTGGTTAGCGCGCGGGAATTTCACTCGGTAGGCCCGGGTTCGATTCCCGCCATTGCCAAAACTGCAGCCGTGTTCACGCGGAGTACGATCACGTTAAACGTGTGGGACTGCAAGTCCTTCCGAGAGGTTTGTGGTAGGGGAAGGAGGGTACGGTCTCTTTGGATGCCTCCCCCATTGGGTTCCGGTCTAAATTGTGTGGCACTTCCTGGCCTTCCAAGCAGTTACCTTACACCTTTCTGGTAGGTCGCGCCAACGAGTTTGCCACGGTCCGAATTTTCAAGGGTAGCGAACAGGCTGGTCGCCAAAGGCGGCTAGTTAAAAAATAAAAATAATCGGTATGAATTAAATTACGACAACAGATGGCAGCACCAAAAATATTTTGGATTAAAATAAAAAATATATTCTATGTTTTTGGGGCATTAAATTCAGTTTTAATATAATCTAAGCATTGCATTTTATCTTTCAAAAAATATTTCGCAACTGTTTGAGCAGAATTTCGGCGAAATATGTGTGCCGCGAAAGTTAACAAAGCGCGGATAGGGCAGAAAATTTACTGACGCTGAGGTTCCCTTTACCTCCTCCCCCTTCCTCCGTGCGGTCCACACTTTGAGGAGCAGTTTAAGTTGATGCTATCCCTTTGAGTACACACTTTTTCTCCAGTTCAAGGCGCCCCTCTTCCTTCCTTTTCTTTCATTCTCATCCTCCTAGGTCAGGGGTCGGCAACCTGCGGCTCGCGAGCCGCATGCGGCTCTTTTGATGTAAAGTTGCGGCTCTCCAGTTCCATACGAAAAAATTAATAATTTATTATCAAAACCCTTAAAAAATAAGAAAATATATTTTTAAGTACCTAATTCCTCAATAGCTTCTATTTTCATAATCGTTAATTGCAAATCGCTACGCTTAACATGACCGTAATGAGATAAATTTGAACTATTGTTTTGCTCTTAGAGATGAGACTCCGTGACCATGTTTATCTTTCAGCCAATTGCATTCCATTTTCGTCTCACCCAAACAGCCACCTCTAGAGTCTAAACAACACGTCTAGCTAGACTCTAGACGTATTGTCAGTCGGACATCCTCGGATAGCGCGGTCGACGTTACCTTGCATGTGTGTTAATTTAATCGCTTGTGGTTTTTGCGTGTCTATTCACTTGTTGTTTCAAGAAGAATACGATTTAGAAGCGAATTATCTTCTCAAAGGTATGTACGCCTATAATATAATAAAATCAGTAACAGAATTGGATTACATAGCTGAGGATCGTGTTAACGAAGTAATAATGGTAACTAAATTGCTTGCCGTTTTAGATAGCTAAGTAAAATGAAAAAAAAATCATTTTTCAGCTCCGCCGCCAGCATGGCATCTGGTAAAAAAAAGAAGAACTGAAGAAGAAAACCGAGAATTCAATCAGGATTGGACGGAGTCGTTTGCATTCATATGCAACACAGATGGCCTTCCGACTTATCTCATTTACCACGAAAAACTCGCACACAATAAGAAGTCAAATTTGGAGAGACACTTCACTACAAAACATACCCAGTTTGCTGGTAAATATCCAACCGGTGACGCACGAAAAAAAGCTGTTGAAGAGCTCAAAAAAAAAAAAAAAAAAAAAAAAAAAAAAAACCAAACACTCAAGTTCCATGCTAAGTAACTGGGCGCAATCTTCCAATAATGTAAATCTGGCAAGCTTTGCAGTATCATTAGAAATTGCAAAAAGAGGAAAACCATTCACAGATGGTGAGTGCGTCAAAAATTGTTTTATACATGCATCTGAAGAACTGTTTCGTGATTTTAAAAACAAAGCAGAAATCATGAAAAGAAATCAAAGATTTGCCATTATCTGCTAAAACAGTACAAGATAGAACTGCTAAAATGTCTTCATATGTAACACATATGCAAGTGGAAGACATTCAACTGGCTTCTGCCTTATCACTTGCTATAGATGAGTCTTGCGACATAAAAGACACGGCACAAGTTACCCTTTTCGTCAGGTATATGTCGTTCCAAGGTCCGAAAGAAGAACTGCTAGGATTGGTACCGCTCTCAGGGCAAACTCGTGAAGAAGATATAGCAAATGCTGTGCAAAAATGCCTGGAAGACAATGGAATCGATATAAATAAAATCGTTTCTATAGCAACTGATGGAGCCAGAAGTATGACAGGAATACAGAGGGGTAACATCAATTCTTCAGAAAAAAATAAACCACGAAATTCTAACGTTTCACTGCATAATTCAATAAGAAGCCCTTTGTGCCCAAACATTTCCGGCAGAAATAGTTGAGGTCATGAACTTGGTAATTAAGATTATTAACAGTATCTTGGCAAAAGCACTCTACCATTGCCAGTTTAAAGATTTCCTTGAAGAAATAGATAGCCAGTTTTCTGACCTACTTCTGCACAATAAAGTGCGATGGCTTTCCAGAGGTAACGTATTGCAACGTTTTGCTTTGTGCTTGAGTGAAATAAAAACATTCCTCAATGAAAAAAGCATTGACCATCCCGAATTAGAAGAAGACAAATGGCTGCAAAAATTCAACTTCATGGTAGATACTACAATGAAACTAAATGAACTAAATCTAAAACTGCAAGGAAAGGGTAACCCAGCCTACGCCTTGCTTGAAGAAATAGTTTGTTTCGAAAAAAAATTACTTTTTTTTGTTGAAGACTGGAGAGCGATAAATTACTTCATTTTAAAAATCTGAAGCAATATCGCCATGAGACCAATGCAACTATTGACACGAATTACTTCAGCATAGTTTTAAAAAACATGAAGGATGGATTCTCTGAGAGATTCGAGCAATTCAAAACAAACAAAAGTATCTCACGTTCATAGTAAATCCTCTCAACACAAATACAAATGAAATCAACATCGAGCCATTTGGAATTGATGCTGGATCGCTCCAAATGCAATTGCTAGATTTGAAAAGCAAAGACTTGCGGAGTGGCAAGTTCACAGAACTCAAGAGCCAGTTGGAAGAGTTGGAGGTCCAGAAATGCATGCACATCGCGCAGCACAAGTGGAAATAAATTCTAAAAGAAATTCCGCGAGTTGAGGCCCTCATATTCTGCGCATGGAATAGTCTTCCAGAATGCTACAGTGAGGTGAAGAAGTTGGCATATGGAGTGCTGACGATCTTCGGGTCGACATATTCGTGCGAGCAAGCGTTCTCTTGCATGAATATAATAAAAAGTAAAGTTAGAAGTCAACTAACAAATAAAAATCTAGAGTCGTGCTTGAAACTTAAAACAACAAGTTATAAGCCAGATATAATCAAACTTTCAAAAGGCATGCAAAGCCAATGCTCCCATTGATGTAACTATCTATATTTGTGTTTTTATATGAATAAATATTATTCCGTATTTAAAGCCGTTTATTTTAAATCAAAAATCAAATATATATAAGCAAATACTATAATATTGAAACGAACATTTTTAGTGGCTCTTTAAAAACTGGGAAATTTTGTAAATTGTACTTTTGGCTCTTCCGTTTCAATAGGTTGCCGACCCCTGTCCTAGGTCAAAGAATATCCCTCTCGTTTCCTACGTATTTCCTTTAAAAAAGACTCGGAGAAGGGTACGACTTCAGTCATCGCCCCCCCCCCACCCCCACCCCAACCCCTCTTCGAGCACCATATCGATTTAAATTCTATCATTTTAGTAAAATATTTTTTCTCGAACTTTTATCTTCCTCTTAAGTTTAAAGGCAGGATAAACTTCGATCCTGGTCTGGGGACCTCTCTAGCTCCCAGTCTTTGAGAATATTTCATTATTCTGTGGACTATCGGCGAAAGTAAATATGTCAATAATAATACTATGACTGTATACATCAAATAGGATGATAAAAAAAATGTGTGCAATATTAAGGAGCAGCAGAAAAGAAGGTGTTGCTGCTTTATTGTAATCCCTCCATGGTTTTCTTTTTCTTTCACTTTTGCTGAATTGCTACCAAGGATCATTGTCCAAATTCTTTTCAAGAGAATATAAATGGAATGGGGGGATATTTTATTCAGAGATATAAAGATGAAATTCTGTCATTATTCTTTCTTTGTACGTTAAAAGCCCATTCAAGACACTGAATGGTTTAGTCTTCTTCAAAACGAATCAAACGTTATTTTGACATATTAAAGAGGCTTCCATCGAAAAAAATCGACAGTGATTCCAGTTCAATGGGAACCGATATGGCTTTGCGTGAATAGCATTTTGTATAATAAAACTCAACATTTGTAATATCGAAGGGGGAAAAAAAAAATTCAAAATCTGATTATATACATTTATAGGGCTTTCAAAGAGCTACAAATTATTTCTTATTGTTTGTTTATAGCTATCACTTTTAGTTTTTAAGAGCATTACAAACTTAAAAAATGTAAAATTTTCAAACTTCTTCAACTTTACAAGGCGATTACGTGAAAACTATTAAGAACTTTTTATTAAATAAATATAGATTTAGAAACCAAATTTCCGCATACATATTTTGTCGCTTACTATTTATATCTATAGTTTACAGTTTTAAAGATTTTTTGAGTGAAAGTAGGAAAATTAAAATAAAAAACTTGTTCGGATATATACAATTTTAAGTTTGTTTTTCCCCCCCTAAAAATAGAACTCGATCCAAAATCGAATTATATACACTTGAAGGGCTTCCAAAGACCTACAAATTCTTGCTTATTGTTCAAAGTTATATCTTTTAGTTTTTGAGATATAAACATTACAAACTTGAGAAACGAAAAATTTTCAATCTTCTTGAACTTGACAAAACGATTACTCGAAAACTACAAGTTCTTTTTTTAATAATAAATATAGATTTTATTATTAAATTTTCTGGTACACATTCTTGCCGTTTACTATTTACAGTTTATTTTACTATTTATAGTTTATTACATATTTCGAGTGAAAGTTAGAAAAAGAAAACTTTTTCGAAAAGCTACATTTTTATTTATATTTTTTTTTTGCTGTTGTTGTTCCCCGGAGGGGGGGGGGGGGAGGGAGATTTGATAAGAGCCATGAGAATTGTTTTGAAGATGCTCAGAAAGTTTTGTCTACTTTTTACACCGTTTGATTTAGGTTGACTTTTCTGTTTGTTTGTTTGGATTTGTTTGGGTTTTGGCCCAATTCTACCGAGTCGATGTTCTAGAAATTTTATATGCATGCATATTTGCGATAACAATAAAATATTTCCTAAAATTTGAGTTGATCCCCTTCCCAGGTTTTGACCCACTCACCCGGAATCATGTCCAGAATGGCCCTTGCAATTTCCATAGTTTTCAAAATTTTCTCAATTTTATATATATTTATATTCAAGAAATTATTTATAATCATTTATTTATAATCAAATATTGGATTAAACCGTTTATTATATTTTATGTTCCTTGTACTGTTTATTCCCACTATGTAATTCTTAACCGCTATGATTTGTTTTATTATTATTTGTTAGCTTCTGGCAAAATAGTGCAATTGCTAATGAATACATTAGTGCCCGGTAACCTATATAAATTGAGATATTGGGGATTGAGATTACATTAGTGCCCGGTAACCTATATAAATTGAGATATAGGGGATTGATTACATTAGTGCCCGGTAACCTATATAAATTGAGATATAGGGGATTGAGATTACATTAGTGCCCGGTAACCTATATAAATTGAGATATATAGGGGATTGATTACATTAGTGCCCGGTAACCTATATAAATTGAGATATAGGGGATTGATTACTAGCAACCAACTTTTTAGCTTTCTTGATTTGTAGACGCTCTTGGATGTCAAGCTATCACTATTCACCAAAACTCTTAAATTTTCGTATTTTCCGGTATAAACGTTGTAAGACCTGTCCATCAGCTTTACCCTCTCAGATTAATAATAATAACCTAAATATTTAACTTTTTGTAAAGTATATAATTTCATTTATAAATTAACATGTATCTCCTGCAATATTTCATATATTGAACAGATAAGCACCCCTCTTCACCTTCGTTTTAATGTTCATCGAAACCATATTAAAAAATTTTGCTCTCGAGCATCTCACAATTCACAACTTTCTCCTCTTGCTTATCATAACACTGGTAATATGCCCAATTTGATTATCATGGAATTGAAAAAATTTCAATTTCGATTCTGGACATTGTAAATAATCCTGTTGATGGGTTATATTTTGAAAATTCACTAATCAAACAGCATAAAACTATTTTTCCATATGGATTAAATCAAATTTATAATAACAGGAATGTAGTAAAAACTACCTATAAAAATTTAAATTAGAATCGCTATTTTTAACATCCTAAATTATAACTCTCATAGTGCCTCTTCAAAAAGATCCAAGCGAGGAAATTATAACAATAAAAAGTATCAAAATCTGAACATAAAAGCAAAAATTACTGAACTAAAAAAAACTTTAAATCTTCTTATAACATAAATACTATAAAAACCTGGGTGTTCAATATCAAAAAACAACTTTTAAATCAAGCATATAATACTTTCTTAAAGTCATTTAATCATGATGAGCATTTTTCACACCTATTATATGATCTTATTATAACAAGAGCTTATTTTATAAACCTCCATATGTCCATTCAACCCGTCTCTACCTCTAATTATCTTCAAAATAAAAAGTATAATACTTATTGTGTAATTAAATACAAAAATTCACTCTATAATAATATAAATTTTAATTATTTATTTCAGCAGTATAACATTGTTCTCCTATTCCTAATACTTAAATTTTCAAAACACTTAAATATACAAGTAATACCCCTTTAGGTAGACAAATATTCAATTACAATGATACATCCAAATCTCTATTAAATCAAAATCCCAATCCCAATTTTCCTTGTGTTTGCAACCAGCCAAATTATTCTAAATTTATGGACAGCAATCATAAACACATAATTATTAATGATCTCAATGTTGTTCAAAATTCAGTACTTAAAAATCTTATGCTTTATGGCACCAAATTTCGGATCCAATATATATTAAATCATTGTCTTTTAATTAAACAACTAAATATTGATTTAGAAAAATTCATATACAAAATTGCTTGCAGTAAAAATTCCGTTGAAGAAGTTTTCAATATGTGGAAGGTTAACATTCCGACAGAAGCACCTCATAGGTAACTTGCCTACAACTAAACCTACAATTAACTTTAAAAACTTGAAACAGGCAATAAATGAACTAAAATCACAATTTGTCATCACATATGTGGATAAAGCTGCCAACAATTACGCCATCATTTGCAGAAGAAAAGTATGTACAAATTTTAAACGACTTTCCAAATCACAATAATATCAAATCAGCATTCTGCTGGTTGAAATCAGACGTGATGCCAATTTCATTTATTTGATCTTTATACTGGTACTCCATCGCCCTTCTGGTTCGTTTATATAGTGACCATCGACAATTTGTTCGTTTGGAATTTTCTGTTACTCAGCTATCTAGACATAAATACTTTGTGCAAAGTATATTTTTTATTTCGTATGAAGATACGTTTTCGTCTGAACGAAAGTTTTTACCGGAATCAAGTTTTCTTGTGTTGCTGTTTTTTGAAAGTGCTCTGGTATTTACGTTCCGGGTATTCAAGCTTTTTGCCGCATGTTTACTGAGCTGTGCTACGTGCATTGTACAAGTATTTTGGTACACTTGTGCTATTTTCTTTCGTACTTTGGTATTTTATATGACAGTTCTACATGAGCGGGGTTTGGATTTGTACCCACTGAAATTTCCGCGTACAGCATATGATGTGGTGCATATTTTTATTTTTCGACCTTTTGCAAGTACTGTGCCACATTTCGACTGAACGGTTTTGCGTGCACGTAATTTTTGTTTTTTGAATCTTCTGACATGCCTTGACTGTGCTGCTCTGAGTGGTGGGATGTATATGTCTTCCTGTAGAATTTTCTGATGTACTTTGGATGTGAGTTCCTGCGCGACTTGTATTTTTATCCTGCACGGCATGCTTCATGATTGGAACCTTTGGTTTAAAGTGATGGAAATTGTTTTAAAGTGATGAGCTTTCTTTTTGACCTGGAGTTTTACTCTTTATCCCTTGACAAAAGTTTTTCCGTAAGTGAATCTTTTGTTATCTTTTTGATTAGAATGTGAATAACATTCCTGTATTGTCTTCTTGCTTTGCACCCTATTGTCATGTGTTGAAATCAACATTTTCTTGGTACATGTATTTTATTTGTAAATATATGGCCTTATATCTTAGAACGAATTTGTAATTTTGGCCGGTTTCTATAATTGATATTTTATGCCTTTCTTTGATTTGAAACTGTGTTTTTAATCTATTTTAATCTTTTTATCAGTTTTTAATGGTTTGGTTTTATATTGTTATTGGATTTTGATCGTTCGCTTGCAGCTATATTCTGTTTGACCGTATTTATTGTGTTTTTTTCTCTAGGAGTTTCCCTTGCCTTTTCTTTTAACATGCAATCTTATGAATCATTTTCCTGTAATAAACTGTTTAAATTTAAACTTAAATTAACCAAGTTGCTCTGTAGGCTAAAATTATTAATAAATTGTAAAAATGCACATATTATTCCCCCTTCCTGCTATATTAAAAAATCTATTCATAATTTTTCTGAAGCGCGTATCATTCAGTGTGCTGAATTTAAATTACTGTGTAATTCCATCCGTGAACTTTGTAGTGATATTGGATTTTGTGAGAGATCGTGTTACTTTTGGTATGGCGAATTTGTTGCAAGTTTACATCCCACCATTGTAAATTCTGTTTGTGAATATATTTATACTCGGCTTTCCTTTGTCCGTTCTGATATTGAAATTCGACATGATAAAAAGTTTTTTGGTTGGAAGAACCAGTTTAAAGGATTTAACTTTTTTAATAAAACCCCTTTGCCCTTTCCTGTTTCTAATTCTTCTGACAGTCAGGCGGTCCGTATGAGTGATGCCCTCCCTCCTTCTCTGCACCCTGTGTTTAAGTATTCACATAATGAAATTCTTGCTTTAAAACCAAAATTTTTTTCACAGCTTAAAAAACCTTTACCCTTTCCCTTTGTAAATTGTACCAACATTGATATTTCCCCGGTTCAGCGTAATGCTCTTCAGAGAGGCCCTAAGTTTGCATATCCCAGTAATAATTCTAGTTTTATTAATTTAATTCCCCCTGTGGAGGATGTCCTTCTTAACGTTACTCAGGGCCATAGAGATCGTGGCCGTTTTATTATGTATCGGTCAATTACTGCTTTTCAAAATGAGAATAAACTTAGGAATAAAAATAAATATAGACATTTTAGTTCTGATATTGTTTTAAATACTGAACTTGCAGAAATTAAGAAACTGAGATCTAATCCTGATATTGTCATTTTATCTGCTGACAAGACTAAGCAACTTGTTCTTATTAATAAATCTGATTATGTGCATTCAATGCAGAAGTGTATTGACGAGATGGAATGTAACCAGGTCAAAAAATTTCGGATCTATATGATTAATGCTAGGATCGCAAAACTTAAAAAATGTAATGATCTTCCAATTTCAAGTCTCAAGGATAAATTCTAATATTTTTTAAAGATTTTAAAACAAAAGTCACTTTCGGCTCAAAAAAACGAACTTTCGTTTTTAAATCCTTGCATCGGGAATTCGACTAATAATTTACATTTTTAAAAAACTCAAAGATCAGGGATTCTTACAAGCTTTATCTGGTCAAGAAATATGAAAAAGCAGCTGCAGAATCCGGATTTTAAGAATTTCCGAATTTTAATTTCTCGGCCGCAAACCGGCAAAATAATTTATCCTCCCATTCCCGCGCAGGCGCACTGCGAGCGGCGTTTCCATGGCGACGGTGTTAAAGTAAGTTACCCCAAGCGAAGATTTGGGATCAGACTGACTGGAGCTTAGCATATGGTCATTTTAAATGGATATTTTAAATGGATATTTCAATTTTATGGATATTGTAAATGATGGAACGATGGAATGAGGATATTTTAAATGATGGAATTATGAGCTTAGCATATGGTCAAATAAAAATTTAAATATTTTATAGCTATTATAAAATTTAAATTAGCGCGCGGGAATTTCACTCGGTAGGCCCGGGTTCGATTCCCGCCACTGCCAAAACAGCCGCCGTGTTCATGCGGAGTACGATCACGTTAAACATGTGTGTCCCTAAGTCCTTCAGAGAGGTTGGTGGAAAGGGAAGGAGGGTACGGTCCCTGTGGATGCCTCTCCCACTGGGTTCCGGTCTAAATTGGGTAAATAAAAAGAAAGTTATGGAGATTGTCGCGGAGGGCGCGGTAGCCCAGTGGTTAGCGCGCGGGAATTGCACTCGGTAGGCCCGGATTCGATTCCTGCCACTGCCAAAGCTGTCGCCGTGTTCACTCGGAGTACGATCACATTAAACATGTGAGTCCGTAAGTCCTTCCGAGAGGTTGGTGGTAGGGGAAGGAGGGTACGGTCCCTGTGTATGCCTCCCCCACTGGGTTCCGATCTAAATTGAATGAATAAAAAGAAAGTTTTATGAAGATTGTCGCGGAGGGCGTGATAGTCCAGTGGTTAGCGCGCGGGAATTGCACTCGGTAGGCCCGGGTTCTATTCCCACAACTTCCGAAACTACCGCCGTGTTCACGCGGAGTACGATCACGTTAAACATGTGGGTCCGTAAGTCCTTCTGAGAGGTTGGTGGTAGGGGAAGGAGGGTACGGTCCCTGTAGATGCCTCCCCACTGGGTTCCGGTCTAAATTGGGTGGCACTTCCTGGCCGTCCAAATAGTTACCTTACACGTTTCTGGTAGGTCGCGCCAGCGAGTTTGCCACGGTCAGAATTTTCAAGGGTAGCGAACAGGCTGGTCGCCAAAAGCGGCTAGTACAGAATAAAAGTATAAATCAGCAAATCTTTATATATATATATATATGATACATATATTTTTAGGTTTTAACTTTCTATATAAAAAGAATCTTTTAGTTTCAGAGAAGTATTCGAAATTCTTAGCTCTTAACACTAATGGAAGTACTTATCACGAGAGTAGCCATAAAATTTTATCATATACCTTGTTAAAAAGTGGAGAGCACAGACACTAATCAGTGATAAGAGGTTAATACTTGAGGAACTCTTCATATCATGTGGATCATACCATATATGGTCAGGAATCGTGGGAAATGTAAGATTGGAGATAGGAATAAGCGCCTTGCTAACGAGAAAGTTGACAGATTAAGGAATCCAGATAGCAAGTAATTGACTATAATATAAACCACTCCAGAACCAAGTCTCGGATGACCGATAAAGGCCCCTCTGAAGTATCTGTGAAGTGTATTATAAGTGTAGTGTATAAGTCCGTGCAGAGCATTTTGGACACACTTCGTACTTCACTTCGTACTTCTTACTTCGTCTTCGCACTTATCATGCACTGCTCTTGTATTAACAATATTGCCATCTTTCTAGCTGTAATCTTGTAAGGATTGTGAAAAGCAATGTTAAAGTATCTGAATAGCTCCGATGCAGAGCTAAGTTTTATGTAAGAGTTTAGAAGTGATGGAGTTGTTTAATAAAGAACTCTGAGGGGATTTATGCCTGTTCCTTGGACTGCTGACAACACCAATCCGAGTAATTTGTGTATACATATCACAAATAAGCCGGCAGGGAATATGATACATATATTTTTAGGTTTTAACTTTCTATATAAAAAGAATCTTTTAGTTTCAGAGAAGTATTCGAAATTCTTAGCTCTTAACACTAATGGAAGTACTTATCACGAGAGTAGCCATAAAATTTTATCATATACCTTGTTAAAAAGTGGAGAGCACAGACACTAATCAGTGATAAGAGGTTAATACTTGAGGAACTCTTCATATCATGTGGATCATACCATATATGGTCAGGAATCGTGGGAAATGTAAGATTGGAGATAGGAATAAGCGCCTTGCTAACGAGAAAGTTGACAGATTAAGGAATCCAGATAGCAAGTAATTGACTATAATATAAACCACTCCAGAACCAAGTCTCGGATGACCGATAAAGGCCCCTCTGAAGTATCTGTGAAGTGTATTATAAGTGTAGTGTATAAGTCCGTGCAGAGCATTTTGGACACACTTCGTACTTCACTTCGTACTTCTTACTTCGTCTTCGCACTTATCATGCACTGCTCTTGTATTAACAATATTGCCATCTTTCTAGCTGTAATCTTGTAAGGATTGCGAAAAGCAATGTTAAAGTATCTGAATAGCTCCGATGCAGAGCTAAGTTTTATGTAAGAGTTTAGAAGTGATGGAGTTGTTTAATAAAGAACTCTGAGGGGATTTATGCCTGTTCCTTGGACTGCTGACAACACCAATCCGAGTAATTTGTGTATACATATCACAAATAAGCCGGCAGGGAATATGATACATATATTTTTAGGTTTTAACTTTCTATATAAAAAGAATCTTTTAGTTTCAGAGAAGTATTCGAAATTCTTAGCTCTTAACACTAATGGAAGTACTTATCACGAGAGTAGCCATAAAATTTTATCATATACCTTGTTAAAAAGTGGAGAGCACAGACACTAATCAGTGATAAGAGGTTAATACTTGAGGAACTCTTCATATCATGTGGATCATACCATATATGGTCAGGAATCGTGGGAAATGTAAGATTGGAGATAGGAATAAGTGCGTTGCTAACGAGAAGGTTGACAGATTAAGGAGTCCAGATAGCAAGTAATTGACTATAATATAAACCACTCCAGAACCAAGTCTCGGATGACCGATAAAGGCCCCTCTGAAGTATCTGTGAAGTGTATTATAAGTGTAGTGTATAAGTCCGTGCAGAGCATTTTGGACACACTTCGTACTTCACTTCGTACTTCTTACTTCGTCTTCGCACTTATCATGCACTGCTCTTGTATTAACAATATTGCCATCTTTCTAGCTGTAATCTTGTAAGGATTGTGAAAAGCAATGTTAAAGTATCTGAATAGCTCCGATGCAGAGCTAAGTTTTATGTAAGAGTTTAGAAGTGATGGAGTTGTTTAATAAAGAACTCTGAGGGGATTTATGCCTGTTCCTTGGACTGCTGACAACACCAATCCGAGTAATTTGTGTATACATATCACAAATAAGCCGGCAGGGAATATGATACATATATTTTTAGGTTTTAACTTTCTATATAAAAAGAATCTTTTAGTTTCAGAGAAGTATTCGAAATTCTTAGCTCTTAACACTAATGGAAGTACTTATCACGAGAGTAGCCATAAAATTTTATCATATACCTTGTTAAAAAGTGGAGAGCACAGACACTAATCAGTGATAAGAGGTTAATACTTGAGGAACTCTTCATATCATGTGGATCATACCATATATGGTCAGGAATCGTGGGAAATGTAAGATTGGAGATAGGAATAAGCGCCTTGCTAACGAGAATATATATATACACACATATATATATATATATATATATATATATATATATATATATATTCCTCAAGTACAATCTAAATGAAATATAATATAAAATCCAAGGAATAGTAAGGCGCATTTGCTGCACTATCTAAGCCTCAAAGTACAATATGAAAAAATGAAATTGAAAATGGAATAATACAATTAGAAGTTGTGTGTTTACGGGTTGTAGAGAGGTCAAGGGGGATTGCGACCCCTTTTCCTGGTTTAAGCATGCTTTTAATCCCAGGAAACACTCCCAGAAACCACTACACGCCCGAAACAACAATCAACAGTATGCCAGGGGAAAAAACGGAATCCCGAAATGAAGACCTTAAAGTCACAAGAACATATAAAAGCATATAAAAAATGAAACTAGTATGATTAAAATATATATTCTAACCATGTATAAAGTTTAAAAAGGATGTTCGTAGATGCGCTACGTCATTAGAAGTCCATAGACGAAACCCATGATAAATACCAGATGTAAAGATACTTTAAGTCACAAGAAGATCTTAAAGTCACTAGAACATATAAAAGCATATAAAATGAAACAAGTATGAATAAAAATATTCTAACCAAGTGTAAAGTTTAAAAAGGATGTTCGTAGATGCGCTACGGCGTTAGAAGTGCATAGAAGAAACCCATTATAAATTCCAGATGTAGAGATACTTCAAGTCACAAGAAGATCTTAAAGTCACAAGGACATATAAAAGCATATAAAATGAATTATCATGGGTTTCGTCTATGGACTTCTAACGACGTAGCGCATCTACGAACATCCTTTTTAAACTTTATACATGGTTAGAATATATATTTTAATCATACTCGTTTCATTTTTTATAAGCTTTTATATGTTCTTGTGACTTTAAGGTCTTCATTTCGGGATTCCGTTTTTTCCCCTGGCATACTGTTGATTGTTGTTTCGGGCGTGTAGTGGTTTCTGGGAGTGTTTCCTGGGATTAACAGCATGCTTAAACCAGGGAAGGGGGTCGCAATCCCCCTTGACCTCTCTGCAACCCCGTAAACACACAACTTCTAATTGTATTATTCCATTTTCAATTTCATTTTTTCATATATATATATATATATATATATATATATATATATATATATATATATATATATATATATATATATATATAAAATAGAATTATAATATGAAAATCCAATGATAGAAAAGAGAGAAGTTGTAACTCATAAAACTTTAACGTAATAAATGCTAACAACATAAAAGGATGCAAAAGATAGAGAATCATCAAACAAGAGGAGAATAAAATGCATATATTTAGTCATCAAGCTAAATATAATCAACATATATCAATGATGAGGATTCAAAAATTGAAAAACCAAAAATAACCAAGCATTAAAGCCATGCACGTGGATAAACACTACGTTTAAAAAGTTGTTCATTTTGAACAAATTTTTCTTCAAGTATCTATTCAAAATGAACAAGTAATCAAGTGGTCCAAGTATCCATTCAAAATGAACAAAAAATGCTTGTTTTTGAAGACAGAGATAGGTAATATCTATAAACTCTGTCTACTTGGACAACAAGCTAAAAGATTGAAAAATAAAATAGGAATATAGTAATATCTGAGAAAATACAGCATATGCCCTATCAAAACGAGCAACGAGGAATAAATGGGGAGACTACTGTTGCCATTAGCAGGGGATAATAGTGGAGATCAACTGTTGCCAAACGTGAAATATAAATAACAGTATGCAAAAAAGTCATAAAATGTGATAAATTCTTTGTGTTCATTTTGATAAAATACTAGGACTTGACGAAGAGTTTTATCGAAATGAACAATTCATTTGTTTAGGCCTAGGGCTTGTCCACGTGTAGAACTTTAATGCTTGGATTTTATTTGATTTTCTATTATTGATTCCTTTCCATTGATGTTTGTCGTTTGTCTTCAGCTTGATGACTAGAGATTTGCATTTTATTTTCCACTTGATTGATTATTCTCTGTTTAATACTTTTCCATATGTTCGGGGAATCGAACCCGGGCCTACCGAGTGCAATTCTTGCGCGCTAACCACTGGACTACCGCGCCCTCAACCCCGTGAAGTTAACAAAGTTTGGTTTAGTTTAATGACTTTAAAACTAATAATGAAATTTTAAGGCACCGCGATAATCTCCATAACTTTCATTTTATTTATTTTTTTATTTCTTCAGTGTTTAAGTTTTTTCACTGTAGTCCCAACCACCACCCGATGTAAACAATACATCGCCACAATTCAATCCAGCATAACGAGCCGAAAACCTTATAAAAGCAAACACTAATTCGGTTTTTAATTGTCCCTAGGCCAAAAACCGTATAAAAAGCAATCACTGATGACATTTGCAAATATAATTTAATACCCATGCGAATATCCTCATCAGGATAAATATATCAGCCAGATACCACCAAACATTTGCTAGGCCAAAAACGGTCTCCATAGCAACATCGTGCGTCTGCGCGCGCATGTGGATGAAAAATCGAACTCCTTTGGCCTTTTTGCCGTGAAATTGAAAATCATGACTTCCTTAAAATCCAGATCCTACTGCAATTTTTTCATATTTCTTGACCAGATTGGGCTTGTAAGAATGCCTGATGTTTGAGCTTTTTAAAAATGTAAATTATTAGTCGAAATTGTCGGTACTTTTCCCGATGCGAGGATTTAAAAACGAAAGTTCGTTTTTTTAAGGCGAAAGTGACTTTTGCTTTAAAATCTTTAAAACATATTAAAATTTCTCCCTGAGATTTGAAATTGATATATTTTTACTCGCAGTTGTCTGCTCTTTCCGGTCGTGTGATTTTTTTTTTCTACGACGTCTGGATGGTGGAGAAAAAAGGGGGAAAAACTGTTGAAATCGCATAAAACCTTAAATAACAAAAAAAAAAATTCAAATTTTAAAAATCGATTTTCACGTGTATCCCCCCCCCCCCCCCTCGGATCTCCGATTACCAAATTTCGTATCTCTGCGACGCGCGGTCGCTGAGCCTATAAGACAAACAGACATTGCCTTTTATTATATAGATTGCATTACTCTTTGTGATTGGCAACAACTTCCTTATACAACATGTTAAGTTCTTATTTGTAGTGATCCACGTGTAAGTCAATTAATGTTAGTTTTTTATTTAATTTTCTCAAACAATTTTGATTTATAGTACATTGAAGTGGTAAATGCCTTTTTGTTCACAGTAACAAGGTCATTAATTGAACTGTACTATTTGAAGGTGATGTTTTGTAGTCACTCACTGTTGATTTTACAATTATATTGCCTTCAATCTTTTATTCGTCACTCCATTTTTACAATTTGTTTTAAATTATAAGGGTTGTTTCTGGTTTTTCATATTGATGACAAGCATTCTCGAGCCTTATCTGGTAATAAATTGAATTCCTCTGTTTGTTATGGTTGCCTTACTAGATCTTTTCAAATATTCTGCTTTAATTCATAGTTAAATTAATAATTTCATTTTATTTATATGCTGCAAATAGCGCAATAAGTAGATGTAATTTTAAATGTACAGCTTTTTAATGCACTTATGGTTTGTTAAACTTACTAGTCATATATGTTTGGTATATTGTATTTAAACTCTTTGATCATTTATAATTAAAAAAGTTGAAACAGACATCTAGACAGACAATCATTAGTCATGACGAATTCAATAAATGATTTTAAAAAAGTTTGATTGGATATCCGATGGAAAATTGATCACAAAATCGCAAAAGACTAAAAAATATAAAATAAAATATTATAACAAATCTGATTTTGTTAAATGCATTAAAAAGTAAAAATATAATTTTTAGCTATCACAACATTCTTGGTCATATTCGACTAGAAATATAAAACTGTGGGGGTGTCCATAGAAGAACTGTATGAAGGGATTTTAAGGAACAAGAGAAGTGATAACATAGAAATGACATATAAAAATAACAGATTGTTAAGTCAAAATTGTCTTTAAATAAATTGCATGTTATCATTCTTATAAATGTCATTTCTATGTTATCACTTCTATTGTTACTTAAAATGCTGTCAGTCCAAATGTAATTTTTCTATGGGTTTTATTTGAGTAGCATACGATCAAGAATGCAGTCATAGCTAAAAATTATTTTTTACTTTTTAGTGCATTTTAATAAAACAGTGTAATTTAAAAAGATTATTTATAATATTTTATTGTAATAATCAAGTTGATATAGTAGAAGTTATGCAATAATACGCATACGTAATTTTGTAGCTTTGGTAAGAAGGGAATTTTCCTTTTCAGAGTAGATTGCCAATGAGCCTTTCTGAAAAATTTAAGCATTCTTCAACAATTATAAATTACCATATTCAGTGTCGTGCAGTATGACAATGTCTGCTTTTCTGTTCCTGTCCTGAACTACATCGGCTATGGCTTGCGTCACATCTGAAGTCGGAATATGGTCCAGTAGTACTCTTCTGCTGCTCAAGGTGCAGTGATCCACATTAACAGCAAAGTGAAGAATTCCCATGGAAGAGCTCTCTTCAGTGAGACTCTGGAGGAGGGTGCAAGAGGTGGCCGAGAAGAGAACTTCGATATCTTCCTCGCTGAAGCAAACCCCTTTCAAATGAAAAAAAAAAGGTTTCTTTCACATATTTCAAACTTTCATATTCAGTACATATTTCAAATTCACTGCTTGAAACATTACACTTGGGGGTGAAGAAAATCTAACTCATTTATCGTAGATATCACTCCGTTTTCTATGTAATTTATGCTAAGAGGTTATCTGGGAGCGAATCTCACTAGTTTCGGTTTCCTCATGATGTCATTGGTAGATAATTCACGTCATTTTCATGGAATTGCAGTTGCCTTTTCCACACAGATAACGAAATCGTGAATGAAATTAAATGGCTGAAGCATCATATATCAGTATTAGTTTCTAATAAAACTAGTATAATGACAATTAATCCATCGCAAATATGTGTCTTATAAATTGCACTCTTCTATAATTACATTAATTTATATTTGCTAATTTGAAGTCATATTTACACGTTTCTATGCAAGTTCGGATAACGAAATGTATACTTGCTCGTTATTAGTTGAAAATGAAAGATTTTACAACATCACAAATGAAGCCATTATAGTATTACAAAATTTAACAAGAAAAAAAAATTGTTCTACAATTTAATCTTTAATGAAAAAGCGTTCAGTAATTTGGCAAAGAAGCATCTAACAAAGAAGCCTCTCTCAACTACATTAAATTTTAACGTTTTTAATTGGATGCAGCACTAACGGCGCAAACTTATGTATATTAATGAATCTTGATTTATGGTATGCGGGTAGGTCTCTGAGCAATTTCAAGATATAATATTAATAGCAGCACAAAAATAAAAAATAAAAAAATACTAGCGGAATGTTCAATTTACCTAAGATGTTTCCAACGGGAAAAGATAAACATTTAAAGAATTTTTAACTAAAAGTCACTTTACGAAAGTTTTATTTTAAATTTAACTTGAGCATATTAACATATGACTTTTACTGTCAATGCAATATATATATATATATATATATATATATATATATATATTATGTAAAAACATCTATGTTTGGAGTTTCTGTGGCGGATAACTGAGCTTTACGAAAAATGTAAAACAATTTAGACGCTTATACCTTCGAAGTTCGAATGTAATTAAAAATGTGAATATTTTCTTTTGTTTTGACGGAAATATGGTTTAGGTTTAGATTATGAATATATAAAAATAATTTCAATATTTTAGTATTTTGAACTTTAAAAAGAAAAAACTTTATATTATATATATATATATATATGTAATATATATATATATATATATATTATATATATATATATATATTACATATATATATATATTATATATATATATATATTACATATATATATATATATATATAATATATATATATGTAATATATATATATTATATATATATATATAATATATATATATTATTAAAAGTATTTGTCCAAGCGCGTATTTTCTACATTTTTCTTATTTTCACTCGAAATATATTATAAAATTCGATACTAAAAAAGACATATAAATAGTAAGAAACAAAAATAAGTACAAGGAGATTTAGTTTATAAATCTATATATACAAGTATATATCCATGGCGTAGCGCCCATTGACGCTCAGAAGTTGAGCCTCCCTTGTTTCTAATCTAATTTAAAAATACTTTTATTCATTATATTTTTAATATAACTTTGCGAATATATGTCTTTTTTTAGAAAACTATTGAACTTTACTTACTTAAAACGAGACGTTTCAAAGTATTTTTCCCATTAAAACGATATCTAGAAGCTGAAATCATCTAACTTTTACGGTTCATCGAAAGAAGCATGGGATTATCTCCGCCCACCTGTTAAACTCCGCCCTGACTGATAAGCTAGAACTATAAGCTAGCTTACAGGAAAGCGTGGCTATTTCTTCCCCCATTTTCAACCCTTTACAAACAACGTAATGGTAGACAATTATTGGATATGGGATTTGACTTTTCATGAATGAAAATTTCTTGGGCAAGGCGAATGGATACTCCATTTTGGGTCAAACATGATTCTATTAATTAATCTTTGCAGAAAAAAGTCATACATAATACTAAAAAATATGAATCATTTTCAACGGATAACATGACATTCGCCCAAATTTAAACAATATCAAGACAAGGAAACAGATTAATAATGACTACCATTAAACTTAAGTAGTTTGTGAAGTAGAATTAGTCACATCAACAATATGGCAAAGCATCCGTTTGCGTATTTGTGAATTTTAGAAATAATAAATCTGATTTCCCTTTAAAAATCACGTTACAGGAGAATTTCAGTTAAACAAAAGCCATTGATAATTTCCTATCTGACTTTTAGCGTAGAGTGGTTAAGATATTTTTAAGATTTTACTTTTAAAGTATAGTATTTGTAAATAATTTATATACAAAATTGTTAAAGTACATTGTTGACTACAGTGTTCTCACCCATTTTCAGTGCACTCCTTTGAATTGCTTTATTTCGTTAATTCTAGTTGTTTATATTTACAAAACTGATATATTTTTTCTATAACTTGCTAATAATATTCTGATATATTTCTACTCTATACATAGGCATCTGTAAAACATTTTCCAGAGGGGGGAGGGCAAACTCAAGCCCATGATGTACAACATCGACAGGCCTGATGCTCGTCTTTGTTATATTAATATCCAAGGTGGATTGTGACCCCCTTCCCTTTACATCCTCTATGGGTGACCATGACTTCCTATTTAATAAAATGATTGTAATAGTTCATCTAATTTAGAAATAAGAAAACATTTAAAATGTTATATCTTATATTCATCTTACGTGGGTAACATTTTAAAGTCTCGTGCATTTTATACACTCTTTGCATTTTAATTTAAAAGTATTTTATTATTTTAATCATCAAATAAAAAAAATAAAACTTCTTGAAATAAAACTTATGAAAATGCGAATTCCAATATAAATTTCACTTGTAATACAAAAAGCTTTGCCAAATTTTCAGCCTCCTAGTCAAAAATCTCACGCTACGCTGCTGGTATATATATATATATATATATATATATATATATATATATATCATATAATAGCCAGTAAACAAATTCAAAAAGAATTCCTATGCATATCCACTAAAATCAAAGGCACTACTCAGGAAAAGGCGCCAAGCCGCTCTATACTCCGAAGCAGAATGTAATCCAAGGAAAAGAAGATTTAAAGGAACTTGGGATAACCAAATGCTTTGCATTTAATGGTTGGGGAGGATTGCGACTCCCCTTCCCATTTAAAGCTGCTTTTCCAGCCTAGGCAAACGCTCACGGTACCAATGCAAAGCAAAGGTTGGTCCCCAATGCGTGTTAATACGAAGGCACCCGGACACGGAAGAACAAGACAACCAAACAGAAGGAAACTGGACCAAAAGTGATTCCTGCCCAACTCGCTATCATATATATGTTCGATTTACGCATGCGTGCTTTCTTAGCAGGCACGCATAAACTTTATTTACTTGCAAATTGAAGAAGTAAACTGTCAAAATCTACATGATCGTTGAAAATCGATCTATAGCAATCCTTTAAGAAATAAATAGGATAATGTTTATATAAAGCCTCTGTTATGATTTTAATATTGCTATTATTGCAATCTTTTTTAAACGTGTTGTAAATTTGATTTCTCTTGAAGTGTCCGAGTATGATATTTCTGAAAGTATTTTTGGTAAGATTAGTTTTCCAATCGATGATATGATTTATCTTAATACTATATAATTCTCTTTTGTCATATAACTTTGTATAATGACCATATAATCCATGTTTTTTTATTGAGATGTCCAGAAAATTTACCGCTTCATTTTCTTCTTTACAATTTTCTATTAATTCCAATTCCGGTGGGTAAAATGTGAAATCGAAATTGGTGGTGGTTTCATAACTCCCCAATAGCACATCGTCTACATAGCGGAAATATGGTATCTCCGACAAAATATGGGTTCCTTTTTCATATGTTGAGAGGTAAATATCGGCCAAGATTGATGAGCAGGCTCCTCCCATTGGGATTCCCTTTATTTGTCGGTAATAATTTTTTCCGTTATATAGAATATTTTCTTTTAATACCAGTTCAATAAGATCAAGGTATCTACGATAAGTAATAAAATCCTTCAAATCAAATTCTTCATGTAAATTTTTTCAAGATTGAATATAAATTAGATAAATCAATGTTGTTAAACAACATTGATTGATATATATATATATATATATGTATATATATATATATATTATAAAAAGCTCTTATAGTTTTCGAGTTAACGTTTAATCAAGATGAAGAAGATTGAAAATATTCCGTTTTTTAAGTTTGTAATGCTTATATCTAAAAAACTAAATGTGCCAACTATGAACAATGAGCAAAATTTTACAGCTCGTCCAAAGCCCTACAAATGTATATGAATTGATTTTGGATCGAGCTCTTAGTTTTTGAAGTATAGTGGTTATAATTTCGATACTTTAGTATTTTAGCCTAGGTTTTCCAATAGGTGGGAAAGCTGTAATATTTAAAATGTCACGATCGTTGTAGCTCAATCTGTTTACTTACTCCTTGGTGAAATATAGGTACATAAGCACGAGATATTTTACGTTGTTTAAAAAAATTAAGAGGTTCAAAGATTTTAGGGATTCTAAAGATTTTTATGATGAGATTTGAACACAATAAATGGAAATATACGTATTTACCGTTAGGCAAGTTTATAGATTAACTTGAATCTAAAATTTTGCCAAATATATTATATAAACTTAATTTATATGCCACCAGGATAGTTAGTAAAATAATTTAGTGTGAATATCCACCCATTGGAAATCCTAGAAAAACGTAGTCGGAGTATCTGGATGAAATCGCGGCGAAAACTATAACGCTTTGAAAATCTGTAAACGAAACAAATGAATCTGAAAAAAATCGAATATATTTATTGAAATTTACTGGATTTTTATTTTGCAAAATGCTATTCATGCAAAACCATTTCGGCTCCATCGGACTGGAACCAGCGCCATTTTTTTTTCGTTTTGTTTCTCAATTTATTTAAACATGAGAGAGACAGGAGGACAAATAAGACTAACCTCCCATCTGCTGCACCAAGCTGACAGTCGGATCAATGATTTTTATGAAGAATTCCAATGTGTCACCATCGTCAACTCTCACGTAATCTATAAGATATTTGATCACATCAATGATGTCGTCACTGTATTTGTTGCCGTCACGCACCACACCTGTGGAAAGAGAATGGGTTTATCTTTCAACTCCAGGACTTTTAACTTTGCAACTCTGAAAATGCTTCTGTTATATATTTAATTTTTCACGCTGGTGCAAAGGGAAGTGATTATTTTCCTGAAAATTATTAATTTTGAGATTTTGTCAGAGAAAGTGAGCGTCAGTCAATTTTCTGCCCTATCCGCGCTTTGTTAACTTTCGTGGCACACATATTTCGCCGAAATTCTGCTCAAGCAGTTGCGAAATATTTTCTTATAGATAAAGTGCTATGCTTAGATTATATTAAAACTAAATTTAATACCCAATAAAACATAGAATATATGTTTTATTTTAATTTAAAATATTTTTGGTGCTGCCATCTGTTGTCGTAATTTAATTCATACCGACTATTTTTATTTTCTAATGAACATTTTTAAATGTCTATTCCTTCTAATATTCTATTAAATACAACAACAGATCATATATAATGCCATAATCACGGAAACGTAATTGAACTTGGACTTGAAGACAAAGGAAAACTTGAAGACAAAACTGCAGTCCTCAGTGATGTACATTCAGATCCCTTATCAAATTTATAGAATGATAAATTACCTTTCCGTGATTGTGGCATTATTATATATGATCTGTTGTTGTATTTAACACTGTATTAGAAGGAATAGATATTTTAAAATGTTCATTAAAAAATAAAAATTATCAGTATGAATTAAATTACGACAACAGATGGCAGCACCAAAAGTATTTTGGATTAAAATAACAAATATATTCTATGTTTTGGGGGGCATTAAATTTAGTTTTAATATAATCTAAGCATTGCATTTTATCTTTCAGAAAATATTTCGCAACTGTTTGAGCAGAATTTCGGCGAAATATGTGTGCCGCGAAAGTTAACAAAGCGCGGATAGGGCAGAAAATTGACTGACGCTCACCCTTAAGTCCTCCTGAACCCATTTTTAACTCTTTTGAAAATATGTGTGTGTGTGTGTGTGTGTGTGTGTGTGTGTGCGCGCGCGCGCGCGGATATAATAACTCGAAAATGAATACACCTGCACTCCTACTGATATCGAGTTTTATGTGTAGATACATAATGTAAAATACTAGAACTACATAAAAAAATTTTTTAGTAATTCTCGCGATTAGAACTCTAATTAATTGAAGATTAAGATTTTCATGGAATTATTTTCTATGGAAAACAATAATTTCAGGTACAATGATGGTAGTATACTTATACAGGGTGTTTCAGCGTAGTTGACTTCACTTTTTGTGTTTCGGCAATTGATTTTAGACACATACTTCCAATTTGAAAGTATGTTAAAATTAAATGCTGAATTCTTTCATATAATATTTTGGGTGGAGTGGGGGGTTAGGCATCAAATTCCAAAAACGAATTTTGAAGATAACGCTTACCATAGTTGTCTTTGGTTGGATGACTGGAAGGGATGTAGTCGTACACTGCTAACAAGTGCTCACGAGCAACGTGTTGTTTCTGAGTGTATGAAAATGAGTGTTGTGCTACCAAGAGATCGGAGACCCTTTAACTAATTAATGGCTGCTAAAAAACAACGAAATTCTGTATAGCTTAGTATTACTCTACCGGGGCCCAGGCATTCTCGGTGGCCCTGGCTGTATGTTACTATATATCTAAATCTGTGTATTGCTTTATTTTTTTCCGTATCTTTAACCAATGTATTTTTACTTTTGAAATATGTCCATATTAGAATATAAATTTTATTTTGCTATAAATGTTTGGATGCGTGTTCAATATATGTGTAAGGGACAGTAAATCCCCGATGATGGGGGATAGGTTATAACTTGGAACCTAGAGTTTGCTGATTCTTCGCTATACCGTTAGACCAAAAGAATTCTTCGGGCCCGAAGGAATAATCAGGGATGTCTTTCATAGCAGTGAGTGACGCAAGAGCTGGCCTCGCCATACACTTCCTTCCCTGGTGAGAAACTCGGTCGAATTTCGGTGAGGAGGAGAGCCACCTGAAAAACCTCCGCTGCGTCCCCAGCCGAAACTTAGTCGGGAGCTTTTAAATAGCCGATGAAGCATGTCGTACTTCAAGCGTAAGGCTGCGTGACGTCAGTCGTAGTCATCCAGGAGAGAGAGGAGGAATGGAAGTGTGCGTCATCTGTAGTGCTGCCATCTCGTTAGAGAGGTGAAATCGTTGGAGAGAGAAAAGGTTGCGTGCTCGTTTTTCCTCCGTGGTCACCAACTGTGAGGAAATATTTCCTATAGTAGGGAATAGGTTCGAACTCGGAACCTGGAGCTTGCTGATCCTCTGCTATGCCGTTAGACCAAAAGAAGTATTCGGGCCCAAAGGGTATGTCGGGTATGTCTTTCGTAGAAGTGAGTGACGCAAGAACAGCCAATCTAATATAAAATTAAAATCAAACATTTATACATATCAAAACATTAAATATTTTTGCATTTTGTAAAAGAACTAGTATGAGTTCCAGTTCAACTAGAGGGGAAAAAACCATCGTCTCAGAAACTGAATGGCCGGGCAAAAATCCACAATTTAAATTTCGGTTGGGACAATTTTTTTCACACTGGCACCTGAGCAATTTAACCCTACAGGTGAAAGACAATGCATCACTGGAAGACTAAACAATACCAAGTTTTAATTTTTCACAAGACCCTGTTATTTCTGGTAGCGATTTATAGTTATTGAGGGAATGAACTAGCATTTATAATTTGTAAAGGACAAATGTGTAATAGAAAAAGCTGTGTATAAGAAACAGTTTCTGCATAAAAAGTATCAAAAACATGGGTCTGTGGAGGCCCCTTATATTGATGAGAGCCAGAAGTTTAAGCTTCATAATAAGTCCGTCACTGTCTTTAACGCATTTAACATTTATTGCTGTCAATATTGGTCACCTAGATTTAATTTTTTTTCTGACACCTACCCAGAGACTTAAAGACATTAACATGGATTTTGTTATCTTCCCAGACCGAAAATCTTCGTAATCACCGATATCTGTGACCGATCATTGTCGATTTGTAGCCGATAGCATTGCATTGCTCATCCAAGTTGACGGGAAAACTTTAGTTCTATCCGACAAAACTCGTTGTAAGTGGGTTCCACTAATTATTTTAAACATGTTCTATCTTTTGCAATACTTAATTTTCATTGCCATCAGAGGTGGGTCTACGATTCTTAGTTTGTAGGTTCTAAAGTTGCTTTTGAAGTGCTAAAGTTGCTTTTAAAGTGCTAAAGTTGCTTTTGAAGTGCTGAAGTGCTAAACTTCCTATAGCCACAACTATACTTCATTTGCAATGTAGACTACCAATATGTAAAAAATCTGATGTGGGCAACACGTGACTTTCCTTATATAATGCAATGAATTTACTTCTTTTACAGTAAAAAATAGGTCTTTCTTATAGTAAATACTTATATTCTTTCCAAGATATTGAATTATCGTCAATTAGTCGTCATTTTATTGATTTAGCGTCATTTTTATTTATTTGGCGAGATTTTCGTTAATTTGGCAACATTTAAAAAGTCGCCAAGTTGGCGACATTCCGCCAAATTCGTCACCAAAATCTCGCCAAGCGTTGTAAACGGAGAAATAAGTTATTCTTATAGCAGATACATGACTATTGGTGTTCGAATACAAAAGTATTACTCAAAGTATCTTTTCTCATGAATGGAACGAGTTAGATCTGCGAGAATAATGCCACCAAATTCATCGAATGATATTACATATGAAAAGTGAACATGTTTCTCAACAGTTAATATATATTTTTTTAATTTATGGGATTTTTTGATAAATTTATTTTAAAAATGTGCAATATCTCGAGAACGGTTCATGCTAGCATTCCAAAGTTTATGTCAATCGTTTTCTAAGGAAAAATTACATAAGAAATGTCTATTTGCGTAACTTTATTAAAGGTTTTGATTTTTTGATGCTTTTTTCAAGATTTCACTCGAAAATTTACGGGGTTGTGAACTTTCAATTACGTTTAAAAACAATAGGCTTCCAGTATTCACGAATTGTTATTTTTGTACCAAATTTCGTTCGAGTCGCTCCATTCGTTCGTGAGATATCGTCTCCACAGACTCACTGACACATACACACACATACATCACCTCAAAAATGTTTGATTCGTGATCAGGGATGCTTGAAACGTGCTCTCCCGTCGAAAACTCGAATTCGAATTTTCAACCCCGTCACAATACTTTCCTTATACATTATGTATATAAGGAAAGTAAAAATAGCTGGGGAAGCTAATATAATTTTTTTAGGGGGCGGGGGGCATGTTAGCAACTCCAAGCTCCCATAGCTTAGCCAATGTATTACATTAAAAAGAAAACTTAAACAACATATTTTATATAGTACAAATAAAATAATATAAAGCAGCATACAGCTGTTTTAAGAATACGCTGCATTCTTTGAAACAGCTGTGTGCTGCATTAT
This sequence comes from Amaurobius ferox, assembly GCA_951213105.1. Lineage (NCBI taxonomy): Eukaryota > Metazoa > Arthropoda > Arachnida > Araneae > Amaurobiidae > Amaurobius > Amaurobius ferox. The sequence continues at coordinate 82,105,285 of OX578135.1, read as the reverse complement.
TAGTATATTATTTGTGCTTAGATACGTTGCTCCAGTTTTCTTCATCCCTTTTCACAAAGTGATTTTTACTTAATGCATTATATTGTTCATTGGCTATTTTAATGAATTTCCGATACGTAAGGAATGGAGGAAGTTAAATTCTTATACTGGGTTTCTTATTCAATTATAAATACTTACCGAATGTGATTCTTCTCCCTAATACACCGTTCATCTCGAACCAAAGCACTATTATAAGGATTGATGACTTGAAAGGTGACGAAGTGGAATGAAACATTTTTCTAAGAGAAATAATTCAAATTTTACAATTTTTTTACATTTTTTACAAGGTAATTAAACTTATAATATTCATGCATTCGTTAAGTAAATTTATCATGGTGTAAGATAAGTTCTACATGTGCTTGGGTTAAAACCCGGGCCGGCCCACATTTTTTTAGGATAGTTACGGGCAAAGCCGTGCTTGGGTTGAAATTGGAAAGCGTTAGGTCGAACCGGAATAGGTCTAAAACGAATATTAACACAAAATGTTAAAAGAAAATTAACATTTTGTATTAAATAATAAAAATTTATTGTTATTTTCAGCAATGTTGAGTCAAAATCTCAAGTCACACCTTTCAAGAAATTCTAGGCTTATAGATGACCTGGATATAAGACTTCAAATATACAAGTACAGTAGACACCCGATGTCTCGAATTTTCATATCTGGAATTTTACGATATATTGAAAATTTTTCCTTTTCTTGCACGTTCAGTATTCAAATTATGTAAAACCGTCATTAAGACAATTCATTTGGTGTCGGAAGTAACATTGTACAAAATTTACTCACAAAAATGTTAATTTTTTAGAGTTCTCGATGTGTCCTCAGATATGTCACTGTTCGACAACTTTTGTCTTTAAATAAAATTACTGTTTTCCATGTTTTTGAAAGAAATGTGTCGGAAACAATAATTTTATTAAATTCATTAGCTTTGAGTAGTGGGCTGAATATATAGTGGGATTTGGCAGAATTTTCTCTCAATATTCATACAAAAACTTTGTATTCTCTCTAATTTCTTCTATAAACATGTATTTCACAGACACATTTGGGTTTAAGGGTGAAGCCATAGTAGCATATTCCAGTGACGTTGCCAAGGAAGGGGGGGTCATAACCCCCTCCACTACTGGATTCTGCGGATGTACTCACGAATACATTCCCATCTTTGATGTGTCTCCATGCAGTTAGTTCATTTTATAGTTCCACCAATTCCGTCTACAGCCCTTTTTCCATATGGGATGTTGCAAACAAAATTCCTTGCTAATTTCACATCATATTCTTGTTCAACTAAAAATAAATTAGAAAACTAATAACATTATTTAAATTGGGAACTGGACCCACCTGAAAAAACTTGTATGTGTTTAATGTTTGGATATTCATTTTTAAAAACCCAAAAGGATAATTAACAAATTTAAACACAATGACTTTGGTATGGTGTAGTGTATCAGAAACTATTGCAAAGCTCTGTGTGACATCTTTTGAAATCCACACATGTTCTGAGAAAATTATGGCTTGTGAATGCAACCAATGTGCAGATTGGATTTCATTCTATTATGCAATTACTGCATTTTCTGAAAAATTCAGCTGTATAACAACATTTCCTCCGTCAGCTTCTGATTTCAAATTGTTAAAGACCATGGATTTTTCTATTTTAATGTAAGCATAAAGGAGAAAATACTTAACTTGATTTAAAAGTTTACCAAAAGTTTCTTTGGCAACGTTCAATATTTCAACCTTAAAAGTCTTGTCACACTTCTGCCATTGAAAATATTTAATTTGCAAAATTTGACACTGTATTTTAAAAAGGACTAAATTTTTGAAATCAAATTTGAATGTATATTTTAAATTGTAAGTGTAATAATATTTTGCAAAAAAAAAAAAAAATGTTTAAATATTCCAACTTGTTTTGTACATCATAGGGAATTTGGTGTCGGACGTAAATGTTTTTATTTTCTTCTAAAACCCTCCCTTAAAATTTATGCAAAAAATATGCATTACTTCTTTATAAACGTACAGGTAAAGATTGAAAGATTCTAACCTAAAATTTTCCTTTAGTTCGTATGATTATCATATATGTACACATTTTTTAACTTAGATTGAAAAAGTAATACATTTTAGTTATCAGGATTGACCTCTTCCGTAAGGAATTAGACAGTAAATGACCTGTTAAAAGCGCAATATTGTTCTTTTAATCGACAATCACAGTAATTGTTACCAGCCGAAATTGAAGTCAGTTAAATTCGAATTCTTGCCTCCTAATACTATATCAAAATTGCAGTCTTTATACCAGAGTTCTAAAGTGAAGTATTGTCATAAAATCTTGGCCGTTTTTGACCACAGGCAAAGTAGACAAATCTTGGGTGTATCATCTTCTGTGTTCATTGTACTTTTTTTACTATAAAAGTTTTATGGGGAGGGGCTAGAATTTACTTTTGCCTAAGGGTCTAAGCAAAGGTTAAGGGGAACCTGCATCAAGTTGTAAGATGTATTGAAGATGAAACCGAAGTTTGCTTACCACCTTTAGCATCATCTAGATCTAGATATAGTACGTAATCTTCAGAGCGTTATGCGAACATTTATCGAATCTAGACCGGATATAACTTCTGAAACTTTTCAAACAGTTGCGTTCTTGAAATCTGTAGTTGATAGCGAGAGAGCTAAGAACAGGAAAAGAACTGTTTTGAAGAATATTTTCAAACACTAAAATTTTATCAAATACATACGTTTTGTACATAAAATCAGTTTCAGATATATGTACTACGCACATATAAATAATCTACTGCATATATGTATCTAAAAGCTTCATCTATACTGGTGTGAATAAAAAATTCGTAATTACTGAAATATTTTCTCAGTTATATTTAAATACAATGTAGCATAGAATGTTACTATAATTAGAATATTGTCTTTCTTTTTTTTAATTTTCAAATTCTTCGAATTTTTTATATCTCGAATTTTTGTATGCTCCCTTCAAATTTAAGATACCAAATGCCGACTGTACTATATGAAAACACAACCGTTCCCAGCAATATTTTCGGGCCGGGTGAAGCTTGGGATTTTTATTTCATTGTCATTCTAATGTCAGACCAAGTTCAGAATCTGTTACTTTTGTGCTGGATCTAAATTAAGGTCGGGTCTTATGGTTGGGTTGGGTTTAAAATCTAAAATTTCATCCCATCTAGACCTCTAGTGCAAGATCCACTTAAGTTAATAGACTGTATATTTTAAATAAAGAAGGCGTATATAAAATATGAAAATAGTAGCCCATGGAATAAATCAGAATGTATTTCACAAAATTATAAGTTCTGAAACGAAATTCTGCAAGACCTTCTTCACACTGTAAAACATTTGCAAGTATGTTACTGAAAGTTTCAGGGGAATCAACTGTCCGTATAATGGCTAGTAAGATTCCTGGCAGTTATGATAATATATATACACTATATGATCAAAAGTATCTGGATACTTTGGATGTTGGAATGTTTTTCGAATTTCTAAGCAAACACTTGGTAAAGTGTTCTGTAACTTTGGCGATATAAAGAACATGCTTGAACGCACACTTTCTACTAAAGTTTCGGTGACTTGTGCATTTAGGGGACCACCAAGGTATTAAAAAGGGGAAAAATATATTTGATCACCCTGTATCATAAAAAGCTGGAAATGGTTTGCAACTTTCACAGAATAGTTAACTAGCTTTGTTCAATGTGTATAAGCATTTTTGTAAGACAAAAACGTATATTCATGAAGATATAAGCGGTTCTTAAAAAAAAAAACAAATTTTGTTACATGTTTTTTGCTTACAATATCCATAGGTTGCAATCAAATTTCACGAAACTTACAGAACATTTGCCGACAGCCAAGAAAAACATTATACTTCAATTGAAAATTAAAGCATTGAATATACGATGAGATATAAGCATTTGAAGAAACTAAGATTTTACTGCGCAGGCGCGAAACATAGCAATAGTTTTCTTTCATGATTTTGTAGGGCAACTTCTATAAAAAAAATCCACTGGAATACCATGAAAATTCACAAAGATATCGAGTATCTAGATAATAAGGGGGTTTTCCACAAATTGACATTTTACAAATTCATCGGACACCCCTGTTCTAAAAATAAACTAGTCCAATTTTATGCAAATAATGATCACCACGTACAGGGGTGTCCGGAGACTTTTGATCATTATTTGCATAAAATTGGACTAGTTCGTTTTCAGAACAGGAGTGCCCGATGAATTTGTAAAATGTTAATTTGTGGAAACCCCCTTATCATCTAGGTACTTTCAGAGAGTCAGAGAAAAACTGATCACTATATCGTCGACATCTTTGTGAATTTTCACGATATTCCAGTGAATTTTTTATAGAGGTTGCCCTACAGTATTCACTACAATATCATGAAAGAAAACTATTGCTACGTTTCGCGCCTGCGTAGTAAAAACTTAGTTTCTTCAAATGCTTATATATCATCGCATATTCAGTGTTTTAATTTTCAATTGAAGTATAATGTTTTTCTTGGACGTTGACAAATGTTCTGTAAGTTTCGTGAAATTTGATTGCAACCTATGGATATTGTAAGCAAAAAACATTTAACAAAATTTGTTTTTTTACAAAGAAACGTTTATATTTTTATGAATATAGAAATGAATTTTATAAAGAAACGTTTATATCTTCAATACGTTTTTGTTTTACGAAAATGCTTATACACATTGAACAAAGCTAGTCAACTATTTTGTGAAAGCTACAAATCATTTCCAGCTTTTTATGATACAGGGTGATCAAATATATTTTTCCCCTTTTTCAATATCTTGGTGGTCCCTTAAATACACAAGTCACGAAACTTTACTGAAAAGTGTGAGTTCAATCATGTTCTTCACATCGCCAAAGTTACAGAACACTTCGCCAAGTGTTTGTTTAGAAATTCGAAAAACATTCTAACAAAGTGTCCGGATACTTTTGATTATATATATATATATATATATATATATATATATATATATACAAAAAAAAGTAACGTTTCGGAAGATGATAATTATTTTAATATTTTAGAAACGAAGCTGGAATTTTCATGTACGTTAGTAATTACGGCCTTTCTGATAATTTTCCAAAATTACGAGCAAAGTAGCTGAAAACATGAGATTACATAAGTCGATCGATATCCACGTGTTACTGTTACTAATTATATGTGAGTCTAGGATATGTTAAATGACTTCATCAATGGTTTTTACTTTAGTGCGACATTGCGTTACAAACTGTCATCGTACAAAACAATAATATTTAACTACCCGTCATCATTTACACTTATCGACAAGTAACGAAATCGATTTACGGGGTCATCGATAAGTGCTACATTTTATTATATAAATTTCCACGTGGCAGCAGGTGTTGCCTGTCTTACAAGCTTTTATACTACAAGGTTTTCAATAATAAATCGATGGCTCTTTTGTTTGTGGAGCAAAAATTGGCGTAACTAAAACGCGACAGGTGGCATTTTGTCCATAGCCTTTTCTTATTTTAAATATGACTTACGAATGATATAGAAAATAATGTCTTTATGACTGCCCAGCAAAATAGGGCATTGGAGAAACGCCATAATTTCCGGTTGAAATGGGCGGAGAGGAAACTCATTAACTCAAAATAGAATTTTCGTTCGAAATAATTTTGAATGATTTGTCAAATTAACTGTCAGAAGAAAAATTAATTGGTTTTGCTCTAAGATACTGTTATTGTCAAGTTCATAGCAGTATTGACGCGAATAAGCGAAGTTAAATGTTGCACTGTTGATTCTTAGTACACGTCTTAAAATTCTACATAGATATATGGACCTTGGAAATATGGACTGGTCTGTATATTCAGTAATATAGACCGTTATCAATTCATTTGCAATTGTAGTATATACTGTATTTCATTTGCAATTCATTAGTATATATAGATTGCAACATTTGCATTCTATCTATCTATATCTATTATTATATATACTAATTGCCAATTGTCCGTCTGTCCGTCTGTCTGTCTGTCTGTCACGCTTTTTTTAGGCACTTTCCGAATAGATAGAGACTTGCAATTTGGTACACGGCTCAGTCGTTCTATAGAGGGGGTGCCCCCACACCAAAACGTTCGAAAAGTGAAATAATGGAAAAGCATGCTTTGCGATGAGATAGAGACTTTAAATTCAGTGTATGGGTAAATCGTTTGAAAAGGAGAAAGTGTGCAATTTTAGATTTCCAATATTTTCTACTTAAGGGGGTGCAGCACACCAAAACGTTCGAAAAGTGAAATGATAGAAAAACAGGCTTTGCGATGAGATAGAGACTTCAAATTTGGTGTATGGGTAAATCGTTTGAAAAGGAGAAATTGTGTGATCTGATATTTTCTACTTAAGGGGGTGCCGCACACCAAAATATTCGATATACAGAATAAATTAGAAAACGCTCCTTTAAAATATAATAGAGGCTTGAAATTTAGTATTTGGCCCAAACATTTGACGGGAAGACGCAAGACGAATATAGTTTTTCAAAAAGTTCGTTTATGGGGTGCTCCAGAGTAAAACGTTCGAAAAGTGAATTGACAAAAAACTACGCTTCGGAATGAGATAGAGATATCAAATTTGGTGTATTAACCGGGTACTATACAGAAAAACGTTCGAAAGGTGGAGTGAAAAAAGAAACATACTTCTCAATAGGATAGAGATTTCAAATTTGGCGTACGGGTAGATAGTTTGAAAGGAAGAAAGTGTGAAATTTCAGATTTCGAATATTTGCTACTTTAAGGGGTGCGCACACTAATATATTCGATTTTCCTAATAAATGAGGCACGCTTCCTTTTAAATGTGATAGAGGCTTGATATTTGGTATATGGGCGAATCATTTGATAGAAAACCCAAGAAGAATGGAGTTTTTCATAAATATATATTTAAGGGGGGTGGGTACTTCACAGAAAAACATTCGAAGGGTGAAATGATGGAAAAGGTATACTTCGTGATGAGTTAGAGACTTCAAATTTGGTATACGGGTATATAGTTTGAAAGGAAGAAAGTGTGCAATTTCAGTTTACAAACATGTGCTATTGTAGGGGGTGCCGCACACTAAAATGTTCGATTTCACGAACAACTGAAAAACGCATCCTTTAGATTAGAGTGTGATAGAAGCTTGCAATTTAGTGTATGGACTAATCACCTGATAAAAAAACCCTAAGATTATTACCGTTTAACACAGAAAAACGTAAAAACGTTCGAAATATGAAGTGATAGAAAAACATGCTCCACAATAGGATAGAGACAATCAATTTGGTGTACTGGTAGATTCTTTGAAAGGAAGAAAGTGTGCAAATTTTAGATTTCAAATATTTGCTACTTTAGGGGGTGTCGCACGCTAATATGTTCGATTTTCGGAATAAATGAGACACTCTTGCTTTTAAATGTGGTAGAGGCTTGATATTTGGTATATGGACTAATCATCTGATAAAAAACACAACACGAACAGAAAAATGTTCATTTATGGGGGTGCTCCAAAGAAAAACGTTCGAAAGGGGAGATGATAAAATAGTATGCTTCGGGATGAGATAGAGACTTTCATTTGGTGTACTGGTAGATAATTCGAAAGGACGACGTGCGCAACTTAAATTTTTCAATATTTTCTTCTTTACGGGCTTCAGCACACTAAAATATTCGATTTGCCGAATAAATGTGAAACACGAATTATTCAAAAATTCACATTATTCAGGGGTTGCTTCTTTCGAGACCGTTGATTTTCATCGGGTATTCGGCTAGTATATACTAATTGCCAAGTGTCCGTCCGTCTGTCTGTCTGTCACGGTTTTTTTAGGCACTTCCCGAATAGATAGAGATTTGCAATTTGGTACACGGCTCGATCGTTGCATAAAACCCCCTGGAAAAATCGAATAATTTCGAAAACGTTCTCTAGAGGGGGTGCTCCACACCAAAACGTTCGAAAAGTGAAATGATAGGAAAGCATGCTTTGCCATAAGATAGAGACTTCAAATTTGGTGTATGGGTAAACCGCTCGAAAGGAAGAAAGTGTGCAAATTCAGATTTCCAATATTTTCTACTTAAGGGGGTGCCGCATACCAAAATGTTCCATTTACCGATTAAATGAGAAACGGCTCCTTTAAAATTTAATAGAGGCTTGAAATTTGGTACACGAAATAATCATTTGGTAAAAACACCCAAAACGATTATAGTTTTTCAAAAACGTTCGTTTAAGGGGGTGCTCCAGAGGAAAACGTTCGAAAGGTGAATTGATAAGAAAACATACTTCGGGATGAGATAGAGATTTGAAATTTGGTGTACGGGTAGATAGTTTGGAAGGAAAAAAGTGTGCAATTTCAGTTTTCCAATATTTTCTACTTTAGGGGTGTCGCACACAAAAATGTTCGATTTTCGGAATGAAGTAAAAACACTCCTTTTAGAACGTGATAGAGGCATGATATTTGTTATATGGGCGAATCATTTAATAGAAAACCCAAGAAGAAAAGAGTTTTTCAAAAATGTATATTTAAGAGGAGTGTACTCTACAGAAAAACATTCGAAAGGTGAAATGATAGAAAAAGCATGCTTCGCAATGAAATAGAGACTTCAAATTTGGTATAAGTGTAGATAATTAGAAAGGAAGAAAGTGTGCAATTTCAGTTTTCCAACATTTGCTATTGTAGGAGGTGCCGCACACTAAAATGTTCGATTTGATGAACAAATGAAAAACGCCTTCTTTACAATGTGATAGAGGCTTGAAATTTAGTATATGGGGTAAACATATGATAAAAAAAAACCTAAGATTATTACGGTTTTTCAAAAATGATCATTTAAGGGGGTGCAACACAGAAAAATGTTCGAAATATGAAGTGATAGAAAAATATGCTCCACGATAGGACAGAGACATCAAATTTGGTGTACTGGTGATAGTTTGAAAGGAAGAAAGTGAGCAATTTCAGATTTCCAATGTTTGCAACTTTAGGGGTGCCGAACACCAATATGTTCGATTTTCGGAATAAGTGAGACACGCTTCCTTTAAATGTGATAGAGGCTTGATATTTCCAATCATCTGATATGAAACCCAAGACGAACAGAGTTTTTCAAAAATGTTCATTTATGGGTGTGCTCCACAGAAAAACGTTCGAAAGGGGAGATGATAAAATAGCATGCTTCGGGATGAGATAGAAACTTTAATTTGGTGTAATGGTAGATAGTTCGAAAGGAAGACGTGCGCAATTTAAAATTTACAATATTTTCTTCTTTAGGGGGTTCCGCATACTGAAATATTTGATTTGCCGAATAAATGTGAAACGCGAATTATTAAAAAAATGACAATATTCAGTGGTTGCTTATTGCGAGACAGTTGATTTTTAACGGGTATTCGGATAGTCATTTTATTAAATATGAAGTCATGGTCACCCATAGGGACGGAAATGGGGATCACAATCCCCCTTGGACATTCAATATAACAAAGGCGAGCATCAAGTCAGTCGATATTGCACATCATGTGCTTGAGTTTCTCACCCCCCCGGAAAAAGTTTTACAGGCGTCTATGTATGAAGTAGAAATATATTAGAATATTATTAGCAACTGATGGAAAAAATATATCAGTTTTGTAAATATAAACAGCTAGAACTAATGAAGTAAAGCAATTCAAAGGAGTGCACTGAAAATGGGTGAGAAATATATCTGGAACATAAGCTTAGTTCAAAATCACTGTAGTCAACAATGTCCTTAAACAATTTTGTATATTAATTCATTGCAAATAGCTTAAAAATATCTTAACCATAATATGCTAAACATCCGCTAGAAAATTATTAATGGCCTGTTTTTAACTGAGATTCTCATGTACGTGATTTTTAAAGTAAAATCAGATTTATTCTTTCTAAAACTCCCAAATGCACAACCGGATGCTTCGCCATATTATTGCTGTGACTAAGACTACCTCACAAACTACTTAAATTTAATGGTAGTCATTATTAGTGTGTTTCTTCGTCTTGATATTGCTTAAATTTAGGTGAATGTCATGTTATTCGTTGAAAATGCATCATATATTTTAGTATTACATATGACTTTTTTCTGCGAAGATTAATTAATAGAACCATGTTTGACCCAAAATGACGAATCCACTGGCCTTGCCCAAAAAATTTTCATTCATGAAACGATACGTCCCATATCCAATCATTTTCTTAAGTTACGCTGTTTATAAAGAGTTGAAAATGGGGGATACTATAGCCACACCTTTCTGGAAGCTAGCTTATAGTTCTAGCTTATTAACCAGAGCGGAGTTTAAGAATTGGGCGGTCCTAAAACCATTCTTTTTTTTAATGCACCCTAAAGGCTAGATGATTTCAGCATCCAGATATGAGTTTTAATGGAAAAAATACTTTGAAACGTCTCATTTTAAGTACGTAAAGTGTAACAGTTTTCTCAAAAAATGACATATATATTCGCAAAGTTATTTTAAAAGATATAATAAATAAAAGTATCTTTAAATTAGATTTTAAACGGGGGAGGCTCAGCTTCTGAACCTCAATGTACGCTACGCCACTGTGTATGGTTGTAGCCCTACTGACAACAGTAACAAATGAATCAATAGCTAAATACACACTTTGGATATGTGATGTTAAAATAATATTAAATCTCTCAACCTTTTGCAGTGCTTTGATACAAATCGTTTTACAAGCAATGACCCTCTCAATGAACCCATCATATAAGTTGTTCTATAGTAAATAAAGATCTTTCATATTTAACAGTCTTAATTATAACAGTATTACAGATATTTCATACATTGCATAATAAAACTGTATGCAACGTCTACCAAATATACGTATAATGATGTTGTCTTATAGTGGAAAAATATTTTTTTTTTCACTTTTCACTATATACTGTACACAGAAAGTAATGTTTTCCTGAAACTTTTCAAATTCGAGATTTTGACAGATAAGCACGTTTTAAACTGAACTGATTTCGAATACTTTTGCAAAGTGCTTTTGTATGTGCTTGTGTGTGTGTGTACACGATAACTTGAGAACGAATGCACCTACCCCTGTCGAATTTTATGTGTAGTTACATTATGTGGAGGTAGAATGTTTAGTAATTTTCTTGATTAGAACTCGCATTATTCCAATTTTAGGGTTTACATAGCATTATTTTCCAGACATTCATTCAACAGGTAAACGAGTTATTCAACAGGTAAGCGATTTAAAAATTTTCGACTCAAGATTTAGGCGAGAATTGTGAGAACACCAGAATTATAAATTATATTTTCAATTGCATGCTTACGGCTAGTAAACAGCTAAAATTATAGAGATTTTTTTTTGTAAACGTTAAGTAGAAAATATATTTATCAAAATATTTATTATATACATTTTTCAAAAATGATGTATGGTAATGCTATTCTATATTTAATAGATTATTTAACAAATCAATGTATAGATTTATTGCGTTATTTCATATTCATTAATATGTATTTCACGTTCAAAAATATTTTGATCTATCTCTATTGTGCGCTTTTATTATTTTACGCTGATTTAACTAATAACAGATATAACGAATATTTTGAAATCATCTGAAGTATCTCATTATAATAGAGTTCGACTGCATACTGATATCTCTACCTTGCGTGAATCAACGAGCTGCAAATTTAATTCAATATTACATAATTAAACGAATTCATTTGCTCCCGTCATAAATGAAATTAATATTCGCAATATTTATTTACACTAAAATATTTATGATAAAGAAATCCTAATATTAATACAAAGCATAAAGATCATTTTAATGCAAAACTATTCCTAATATTAGGAAAATATTTACCAAAACAGTTCTCACCTGTTAATGATGCGACGTTCTGTTGCTTTATTACCATTTGATACCACAGTAACATTAACAATCTTTATTCGCAACATTAATAGTATTAGGATTTTTCGCACACATTTATTCACACATAATTAATATTGGTACAAAACTAGTACCAACGTTCTGAAAACATTTACCAAAAAAAGTTCTCACCTGTTAATAATGCAATCTTATTTTATTCTATTATTATTTGATATAGAACATTGACAGTCATTATTCGCAACAATCATAGTATTACTGCTAGTCGAACGTGATTAATATTAGGGCAAAACTACTAATATTGTGAAAATATGTATCAAAGATAAAGTTCTCAACTGTTAATGATGCGATGTTATCTTACTACTACGATTTAATAAAGAACATTGACAGTCATTATTCGCAGCATTAATAGTATTAGTGCTATTCGAACATAATTAATATTAGTGCAAAACTACTAATAATGTGAAAATATTCATCAAAGATAAAGTTCTCACCTGTAATGATGCGCTGTTATCTTATTCTACTACCATTTGATGCTAGAGTAACACTACAGTCTTTTCCTGAAAAGCAGACGATTATTTTGCACGCGCGAAGTTTCGTTGCTATAGCAATAAATGGAGGGAGTGTAAGTACTTTTAAGTGAATGGTACATTCTAACGCACAATTTGGAGACATCGCGATTAAAATAGAAATTGCTACAGATACCGCATAAAAATAAATATATCAAGTGAAAATAATTATATACAGTGAAACCTGAAAAGAGAGAAATTCAGCTGGTCGTGAAACACCTGAATAGTCAATATTACAGGCTGATGAAGGGCACGCATATCATTACTGATTGAAATAATGAGAAATGCTGGGCAACCATCGGTTGGATAAAGACGGCATCGACTACTTGAATCCTCTAAAAATAATGAATTCATTATGTGAAGTTTTGGGTAATGAAATTTTTAAATAAAATATAGAAAATTTACAAAATATAGAAAATTTAAATTTCCCTCGCTCCACCATTGAAGTATTTTATATTAGCCAATTCCACCCACTCTTCACGCGGACTAGTGGTCATTAAATGTGACGCCTACATATTTAATAAAAGTTTTGAATATTAAAACCAATTCAAATTTAAGCATAAAAGTGGCGCACACCTTAACGGGGAAATTGCGATATGCAAAATGAGCTGCTCATACGATTATTTCTCTATTTATATTTCAAGTGGACCCTACAGTTCCATTAGTACCAAAATCGAGCATTTTAATCGGCATTTGGGTGTAAATCTGACAGAAAATGTACCACATCTAGAATACAAAAAGAGTCTTTCGACTTTAAAATGAATAATAAAAATAAAACTGGTACTTTAATGACCCACATAAAATATGAGAAAATTAAAACGATTAAAGTGTAATATTTGACCTAATTTAGAACGATCCCCTCTTTTACGGTCACCCCTCGTTTACGGACAAATTTTTCTGTCCGGAAAGTGACCGTAAATGAGAGGTTCGACTGTATATCTAAATGCTGTGTGTCACATTAACAGAAAATATGTTAACATAAAATGTCTCCGGGCGAATACTCGTCTCCGGGGGCTGTTTTCGTTTGTCTCATCATCACGGGAGAACGGCTGAACCGAATTTGATGAAATTTTGTGGATAGCCTTGAAATAGCCCCCATAAATTTAACCCAAGTTTCGAGTATCTAAGACCAGGGGTTGTCGAGATATTAATGAAAAACGAAACTTTTTCCTAGGAGTTTTACTCTAACTCCGTGGTTTATCCAAACGAAAAGCTTGAAAATCGTTTGAAAGTAAATTAAAACTTTATCTCTGAGTTTGATGGGAGATTTTTTGCGCCAATTAGTCGCTTTCTGAAAACATGAATTGTTTGAAACATGATTTAAATTGGAAATCTATCTCCATGGTTTATATTTCACAAGCTTTTACTGAACAATGAAAAGTATAAAGAAATCAAAATGGTTATTTAATTTCGCAGTTTATAAGGAAGATTCTATCTTATATCATGTTCCTCAGAAACGCAATTAAATTTAATCTGTCAATTTTAATTATTATTTTTTCGATTTGAATAATAAATAAATGGATATAAAAATATATTTTAGAAAAAACGATTTGATTTTTCTTATAGCATTTATGACTGGATAATATCAATTACGGTCTTCAGGTTTAAACGTTATTATTACTGATATTTTCGGGGATTATTGATTCAGGGCTTATTGATATTTTTAAGTTATTATGCAATTGTTTTATTACGACAAAAATTGTTTAAACTCATATATTGTACATTGTACGAGTAATCTTCTACAAATACACGGGTATATCTTCTAATCTACGAGAATATAAGTAGTACAGATATATTAGCATATTTTTTATATATATTGGCAATACATTGGAATCAATTACGACCTTCTAGAATAAAGAGTACGGAGATTATTGATATTTTCAATTTATTACGTCATTTCTTTTATTTTGGCAAATATTTTTGAGACTCATATTGTAATACGGATAATCTTCTACTAACACACTGGCATATTGTCTAATCTGCGACAATATAAGTAGTACGGGGTTGCATATATTGATTCAATACCTTTTTTTTTTTGTAAATTTGCTTACAAAAGGGACCAGGATGTTTTATTCTTCAGATCTGCCCGTGAAGATAATTTTGCATAGTGAGAACAGATATTCTTAAACTTCTCTTTAGGAGCAATAAATTTAACATTTTAACAGAATTTGCACATGATTGCGAATTATTAGTTTCTTTATATTATATACTTCGTACGAAGAACGGGTATGCTGCTAGTAAAAAATATTTGTAACACTTCAGGTTACAATATATATCAGCGAGAGGTCATTTTTAACCTTACGCCTTTTAAAAATCTATTTAAGATCTACTATGACACAATCTCGTTTGATAACTTTGCTATACTATACAGGGTGTCCTTAAAAGATTGAAACGCGCTTTAATTCTTTATCTGTCGGAGATAAGTGGGCAATGTAAATTACAAAAATGTTGAAAGTAGGTAGGAAAAAGACTACGTTAATAAAATAATCCTCCCATTCATTTTCAAAAAGTTACACTTTTTAAATTTTTATCCGACTCCCTTAGACAAATTAGGTCAATTAGAATTTTTTACTTTCCTTATATACATAATGTATAAGGAAAGTATTGTGACGGGGTCGAAAATTCGAATTCGAGTTTTCGACGGAAGAGCACGTTTCAAGCATCCCTGATCACGAATCAAACATTTTTGAAGTGATGTCTGTGTGTGTGTATGTGTGTGTGTGTGTGTGTGTGTGTGTGTGTGTGTGTGTGTGTGTGTGTGTGTGTGTGTGTGTGTGTCAGTGAGTCTGTGGAGACGATAACTGACGAACGAATGGACCGATTCGAACCAAATTTGGTACAAAAATCATAATCCATAAACACTGGAAGCCTATTGTTTTTATACGTAATCGAATGCTCAGAACCCCCCTAAATTTTCGAATGAAATTTTGAAAAAATCGTCAAAAAATCAAAACCGCTAATAAAGTTACGCAAATAGACATTTCTTATGTAATTTTTCATTAGAAAGCGATTGGCATAAATTTTAGAACGCTAACATGAACCGTTCTCGAGATATTGTACATTTTTCAAAAAAATTATGAAAAAGTCACATAAAAAAAAAAAAATTCCTATTGAGAAACATGTTCACTTTTCATATGTAATACCATGCGATAAATTGAGTGACATCATTCTCGAGGATCTAGCTCGTTCCATTCATGAAAAAATATACTTTGAATAATACTTTTGTATTTGAACGCCAATAGTCATTTATCTGCTGTAAGAATAACTTTTTTCTTAGTGCATAACGCTTGGCGAGATTTTGGCGACGAAGTTGGCGGAATGTCGCCAACTTGGCGACTTTTTTGAAATGTTGCCAAATTAATGAAAATCTCGCCAAATGGATAAAAATGAAGCTAAATCAATGAAAATGACGACTAATTGTTGAAAATTCAATATCTTGGAAAGAATATTAGTATCTACTATAAGAAAAACCTATTTTTTTACTGTAAAAGTAGTAAATTCATTACATTATATAAGGAAAGTCATGTGTTGCCCACATCAGATTATTTATTTTTAATGCAACAAGATCATTAAAAAAAACCGCATATCTGTATCTATAAAATTGAGCGAGTTATATTTAATTGAAAATTGAACATTGTGAATGAGGACCCTATATCAAATTAGAAATGTAAATTTGTGATATATCACAAAAAAGATAAAACTGGATGATAATACATAGGATATCCAACCGCGTAGTGAGTACCATTGCTTTATATGATCTCTGTCTGTTTAATGTTTTATTTAGAGGCATTTCTGATAAAAAAAAATTTGACACATATTAACGTATTTTTGATCTAAACAATTCCCATCGTCAAATTGTTTATGATCCCTATTTTTACGGATGAAACAGCCTTTCACATGGAAAGGAAAAATGGCAAAAGTCAGATTTTTTTCCTTTATCATAATTCAGTAGATTTTAAAGATACAGATATGCGGTTTTTTTAATGATCTTGTTGCATTAAAAATTCAAAAGTCTGATTGATCCAATTTGTCTAAGGGGATCGTATAAAAATTTAAAAAGTGTAACTTTTTGAAAATGAATGGGAGGACTATTTCATTAACGTAGTCTTATTCCTGACTTACTTTCAACATTTCTGCAATTTACATTGCCCACTTATCTTCAACAGGTAAAGAATTAAAGCGCGTTTCAATCTTTCTGGGACACCCTGTATACAAAGATAAATTAATTACCGAGCGAATAAATTCAAGAGCTTTGTAAAAAGAAAAAATAACTGGATTTTATACGTAAAATGCATTTTTATAATCACCTACTGCACTACATTGAATTTTCACTAATAATGTTTTTATCCAACAAATCCGACACCGCCGTCCCATAATTAAATCCTGAACAGCTTGTTTCTCATCACCTGTGTTCAGCGATTACACTTTGAATATATGTATGGATATCTTGATGATTTTGAAGGTTCTATATAATGCTATTCACATATCGGATTGTATTTACAATCAGAACATATAGTTTTTTAAAATTTTGTAGAGTCGATTGGGCTAACAACATAAAAGAAAATTTCTTTGATTCTAAGATAAATGTTTTTACTTTTTTCTTCCACTATACAGAAAAAGAAGTTTCCCCCAAAATGCTCAAATTCGAGATTTAAACGAAAAACTCTTCATTTAAATTTCCTGAACACATTACGAACATGATTTTAAAAGATATACATATGCATGTGTATTGTAGACTTAATAATTCAAAAAGATATTCCGTATCGTTACATTATGTACACAATCATTCTATGCAGTGACGTACTCAGGACTTCTTCAAGGGGGGGGGGGGCATTCTTGAGATCGTTTTCCCCCAGTGATATATATATGTGTGTGTGTGCGTGTGTATATACACTACGTGTGCGTGTATGTGTGCGTGTATATATACACTACGTACCAGTGAAAATGAGACACCAAGGAGTGGGCAGAAAGTGATGAAAATCGGCAGAGAGAAACAGTAACGAACTATAAATGATGTTTATTGCAACATGATACACCTATACACTGAGCAATAACACTATCTGATCAGTAGGTTGTAGAACCACCGCGGGCGGCGTTACAGGAAGCAGCACGTCTAGGTACAGAGTCAATGAGCGTGCGGATGGTGTTCTAAGGGATGGCTGCACATTCCCTGTCAACCATTTGCCAGATTTCGCCTTCTAAATGCAGCAGTGGCAGAGCAAGCAAGCGACGTCCAATCACGTCCTAGACGTGTTCGATTGGTGAGAGATCAAGGGAGACTGGTGGCTAGGGAAGCACCTGGGTACCTTACAGGGCATGTTGGCTGATGCGTGCCGTGTGTCGTCGGGCGTTATCCAACTGGTAAATGGCATTGGGCACCCCTTGACGGAAAGGTAGTGTCGCCGGCAGCAGCACATCATTCACGTATCGTTGGGCCGTCATAGTGCTCTCAATGCGGACCAGAGGTGACCTGCGACAGACAGATTTTCAATTTTATTTATATAGATAAGTTATAGATGTTACGATGTATCGTTTTGCCACCCCTCGAAATTATATCAAAGGTATTTTTCCATAGAGTTATTGCAAACGAGTTTACAAATTTTTTATGCCTCAACTTGAATTCGGCGCTTAAAACTGCTGATGTATATGTAGCAGGTAAATCTAGATCATGAAATGCACACAACTGACTGAAATAGGCTGTTGCACTTGCTGTTAGAGTATCATGTCTAATTGGCAGAAGAGTGAAAAAATGGTTTAAAATGTTACAGTGTCTCGTGAATGGAGCGTTTATGAAGTTGAGTCATTAATTGGTCAATTTTTTTTTCCCCAATTTATTCGATCATTTCGAGGTGCACTACGCCCCAGAATACCAAATATTGAAAGACAGTAATTGTCTTCTTTTTTCATCATAGAACCTATCTGTTACAAAATTCCAAGTTACTATCTTACTATTGGGTGCTTTTTCAAACAGTCCATATTTCGAATGCTTTGTTGTGGAGTAACCTCTCGTACCTTAAATTAAAATTTTGGAATAATTTGTTTTTTCCAGCGAATCTCATAGAATTGTTCACCCGTGCGTCAAACTTTAAGTCTATCACACGTTTGTGGACGTTACCATCACTTTAAACATGTGGGTCCGTACGTCCTTCCGAGAGGTTGGTGGTAGGAGAATGAGGGTACGGTCCCTGTGGATGCCTCCCCCTCCGGTCTAAATTGGGTGGCTTTTCCTGGCCATCCAAACAATTACCTTACACCTTTTTGGTAGACTTCCCGGCCGTTCAAACGGTTACCTTACACCTTTCTGGTAGGTCGGACGGTCTGGGTCTCAACAACAACAACACCTTTTTGGTAGGTTGGACGGTCTGAGTCTCGACAGTTTGTTTGAGGACATGGGTTTTTCTTCTGAAACTCTTCTATGACACTTTCACAAGAATGATTAGAGAAATATTGCTCTAAAATGAAATAAAAATTATTTCATTCTGGGAAAACGTCATGTTCATCAATTGATAAAAAAGATGTCTGTAATGATCGTCTGGCGCATTAAAAACAGCTGACGATATTTCTGATATAGATATATTATTTCCACCTAACAGAAAAGTAAAATTCTACTATTTCAATTTCTCTGTATATTATAGGATTTTAAAATCAGTTGTGTTTGACAGTTAGATGATCCTGTTCGATAGTTAGACCTTAACACTAACACACGTGTGAGGAAGTAAAGATGTCAAACCCTTAAAATACAATTCCTTACACAAAGAATTTTATACAAGAACGCTCATATATCATCTACATCTTCACGCAGTAAAGGAAATCGAAGATTATCTCTAAATAGCAGAAGTGAAAGCTAAGAAAAACCAATATCACCTCAAAGAAAAATCCATTATTCATGATGAACTGCAAATCAAATTTTGAAGGCGCAAGATTTAACCTGCGATGCTCTGATGAAGACTTTTACCATTTATTCCGCAAATCGAACATTTTGGTGTATGACACCCCTAAATTAACAAATATTGGGAAAGTGAAATTGTACACCTCCTTTTAATCTAACAATCAACTTTTACACTAAATGTCTAGTCTATATCTCATATCGAAGTAAGTTTGTCTACTATTTTGTATTTAGAATGTTTTGGTATGGAGCATCCTCCAAAGTAGCAGCATATAATGGAAAACTGAAATGGTATACTTTCTCTCTTTAAACTATCTACCCTTAGATCAAATTTAAAGTTTCTATCTCATCGCAAAGCATGTTTCTCGGTCATTTCGCGCTTCGAACGTTTTGGTGTGGAACACTCCCTCCAATGAACATTTCTTAAAAATTCGATTTTTCCTTGGGGTTTTGTCGAATGATTATTGGCTTGTTTAACGAATTGCAAGTTTTTATTCGGGTACCAGAAGCGCATGAAAAAGTGTGACAGGCAGACGGATGGACATTTGGCTAATAGTATAAATCGATGTTTTAGCACGATTTTGAATGATTTTCACACAAATATAGGTTCCTTAGCAACCTAAAATACACTCGTCAAATGTGAAATTGCAATACTATGAAAGAATGAACGTAACCATATGCAAATCACAGTAGCGATAGAAAAGAGAGTCATATACAAAAGTTTTCGTACGTATCGGATCACGTGACACCCAGTTTCGGGTGATAAAGACAAGCAGACGGTTCGTCTCGTAAATTCTATCAGTAACGATTTGCAGCAGGCAAACTTTCGGAAAAGTGAAGAAGCGATGCCTCAAAGACATCAGCGAGCTGTATACCAGCAGTCAGCGACTGGAAAATGAGACCGTATCTTGGAGCTGCGTGGCATGGGTTTATCGATGCGTGCAATTGCAACACGTGTTGGACACGATGTGAGTACCATCCAGCGATGTGTGACACGATGGACGTAGGAACATCAGAAAACACGCCGAAGTGTGAATGGATTGAACAGGCGCATCACAGAACGCACAGACCGGTAGATTCGTCGAACGACTTGTTGAAACCCATTCGCAACGACAAGTGACATCCTAAACAGCCTGCCACCATTAACGGTTGCACCTGCGTGCACCCAAATCATTCTCAACAGGTTGCATGAAGTACAGCTGCGCACACGGCGGCCAGCCACTGAGGTACCATTAAGCGCTCGACACAGGAATGCACGTCTGGAGTAGTGTCGTCGTCATCGCAACAGGACCAATGAATGGAATCGGGTATTGTTTACGGATGAATCTCGCTTCTGCCTGTGGAGGAATGACATAGATCGGTGTGGCGGCTTCCCAGGGAACGCCACTTGCCAGCCCATATCAGCGACCGTCAGCCCTACACCGCGCATCATGGTTTGGGACTGTATCATATTCTATCAGCGGACAACTCTAGCGCACATTGCAGGTAATCTGACAGTGCACCGGTATGTCACACAAGTTGTGATGTCTGTGGCTTGGCCACTGGTTCAGGCTGTCCCTGGCACAGTGTTTCAGTAAAACAATGCCACACCGCATACCGCACGGCGAACTCTCATCTTCCTAAACGGAGTTCACATCCTTTCCTGGCCGACAGCCTCGCCGGATCTCTCTCCCAATGAACACGTTGAAGACCCAGACCACGCAACTGACCCAAAGATATACAGCAATTTAATGTGTGGCCGGCCCAATGAACACGTGTGGGACCTCATCGGACATCAGGTGCACCGGTACATACCGTAGACGAACTGCGTACCGCAGTAGACGCTGCTTGGTAAGGATTACCTCAGGTAACCATTAATATCCTCATCGATAGTATGCCTCGCCGTTTAACGGCCTGTATTGCTTTCCGTGGAGGACACATTCTTTACTGAATAAACAGGTTTCTTTTGCATATCTTTGTTCTTTTAATCATTTGCATATGACTCTCTCTTCTACCGGTACTGTGATTTGCATATGGCTACGTGCATACCTTCATGGTGTTGCAATTTCACTGTTGACAAGTGTATTATCAACGAGTTTTAATTTTGATACCGTCGGAAAGATCGAAGACCGTTCTTTCTAACGATCTTTGAACCAAATCCGTCGAGCAATTATTTCATATTTTTTTATCTACTTTTAATAATACATCGAAATTTACATTTTTTAGATTATCTGATACTTATTTCGCCGCAGTCGATAAAGGAAGATTAACGCCATTCTTGGTGTCATAATTAGTTGTGTGTATATTTTCATATTATAACAAGAAAAAAAAATAATTACCACATTATTATTATGTGATGTAAAACAATTATTGTTAAGCAAGCGCATAAAAATTTAAATTGTACATAACATAAATGAAGTTCGGTGAATTTTTCTCCACTGTAGTTTTTTCTCCGCATGCTTATCATGGAACTCACGGTGAAGTTTAAGCCACGCCGTCTCTCCCAGTGAAAGAAGGAGCGCATGCGTGGGGATTTGGTTTGAAACGAAAGAAGGAAATGATTTGGAATTTGAGATAAATTGGATTTGAGGCGATTCTGAAAATGTACAATTTAAATAGCGGGCGCTTATTTAGGACTCGAACAACGCCATGTAACTCATTTTAGAATATAATAAAAAAATATTGTAAAGAGCTTTGCTGTCCCAACAGGGAATCGAACCCTGGATCTCCGAACTGGCCAGTCGACGCTCTACCATTGAACTACTGGGACGAAATTGCAAACTCTTATCGTCGAAGTGGACTCTGCATTCTCCACCCTCTAATTTCAGGTTGACGGACAACATACAATTTGACTGACCACCTCCTGCCATTTTTTCCTCGGGTTGAACTCCTGCTACTACTATTTTTACCCAGGTTAGTATCCTGCGTGGTCGTTTTCCTCTCAGTTTTGACATAGACGCTCAATATTCCAGAGTCCACTGAATCAGTACTAATGGTACTAGGGTCACTTTCAGACCTCCGACATCTTTGCACTAACCTACAAGGTTGATTTGTTCGGGCACCATTATAAAGACCATTGGCCCCTTCCTGAACACAAATATTCTTACTAATAACATACTCCTGAACATAAATATTCTTCCGGTCTAAATTGGGTGGCACTTCCTGGCCGTCCAAACAGTTACCTTACACCTTACTGGTAGGTCGCGCCAGCGAGTTTGCCACCGTCAGAATTTGGCGCGGTCAGAATTTTCAAGGGTAGCGAATGGGCTGGTCGCCAAAGGCGGCTAAACTAGCCGCCTACTTGTAAAGCATATTTTCGTTTACTTGTAAAGCATATTTGCCAATGGCAAATATGCTTTACAAGTAGACGAAAGCACAGATATTAGCTCCAGATCACAACTCCTTGGGTTTGGTAGATTCGTTAATGACAATGACATTATAGAACAATTTCTTTTTTGTAAAGAGCTCCAAACGACCACCACTGGTCAAGACATATTTGATTCAGTGTTTTCTTACCTCACAGAACATGGCCTCCTGTGGGAGAATTGTGTCAGAATTTGTACCGATGGCGCACTATCCATGGTAGGAAAATTTTAGGGGTTTACAACTGGAGTCCTCACAGAAAATCCCTCTGTGATAAAAACTCACTGTTTTTTGCATAGAGAAGCTTTAGTTTCAAAAACTTGCGGCAACGAACTTTTCGAGGTTTTTAATCAGGCTGTCAGAATGGTAAATTATATAAAAACACGACCTTTAAAAACAAGAATTTTTGAAAAAATATGCCAAAAAATGTACGCTGCTCATGTTTCATTAGTTTTGCACACATAAATCAGGTGGCTGTCTAAAGGCAATGTCTGAAGCAGGCTTCTAGAACTTAAGGAAGAACTTAATTTTTTTTAAAAAAGAAAAACAGAACACGTTTAATGAACTTTGGCACAGTAATGTTTGGTGGGCGCGGTAGCCCATTGGTTAGCGCGCTGGAGTTGCACTCGGTAGGCCCGGGTTCGATTCCAGCCACTGCCAAAACTGCCGCCGTGTTCATGCGGAGTACGATCACGTTAAACATGTGGGTCCGAAAGTCCTTCCGAGAGGTTGGTGGCAGGGGAAGGAGGGTACGGTCCCTGTGGATGCCTCCCCCACTGGGTTCCGGTCTAAATTGGGTGGCAATTCCCGACCGTCCAAATAGTTACCTTACACCTTTCTGGTAGGTCGGACGGTCTGGGTTTCAACAATCAACAACAACAACAGTAATGTTTGGTGTTTGAAACTAGCTTACTTGACTGATATATTCAAAAAGCTTAATGAATTAAATTTGTCTATGCAAGGTCGGAAAGAGCCACTAATTTCATCAACAAACAAAATAAGAGGTTTTAAGAGAAATCTGGCCTCGTGAAAATCATCGATCCAAAAAGGGGATCTGTCTAACTTTCCCTCTCTTCTTGGTCTGATGAATGATGATTTCAGTAGTCTAAGAAATATAGAACATCTCATTCTTGACCACATCTCGCAACTAGACAATGCGATTGATCAATACTTTCCATCCCTATCAATGGAAAAGTTGGACTGGATTGTGGCAACATTTGAATTCACAGATAGTGCGGAAGAACTGAACTTTACTGCTTATGAAAGTGATGAATTCATCGATGTTTGTACGGATTCTATTTTAAAAATTAAATTTGGAAAAGTAATAAGAAGTCAGTGGCTACCTTTTGGCTTGAATTATTGCAAGAATATTCCAACATAGCTAAAAAAGCCATAGAGCTACTTTTACTGTTCTCCGCGTCATATCTGTGTGAACAAGGTTTTTCCGCCATGGCTATAATCAAGTCAAAATCAAGAAATAGACTTCTGAGTCTTGAGGACGACATTCGTGTTGCGTTCTCAACCTTGAGACCAGACTTAAAATTATTATGTTTAAAACACCAGCCTCAAATTTCACACTAACTTTTTAAGGATACCTTTATTTGAAACCATTTCTATAGCTTTGATTTTATTAAGCTTAAAACAAGTAATTTAAGCATTTGGTAGAAAAATTATTTATATATAAATGCATCATTGTAACCAAAATTTGCAAAACTTGATAACAATTGTAACTTCAAAAAAAATTTTTTAATCATTTATTTCCATTTTTCCCATTTAATTTTGAGATTTTTTTTATGTATTGTAAAACACACCTTTAGTTATGAAATAAAATTCCGTGATTTCTATTAGATGAGTTATTAGATTTTTAAAATTTCTGTGCATATTGTATTGTATATGTGCCGATTGTTAATTTTATTTATTAAAATTATAATTGTCAAAAATGCATTTTACATTAAATTAATTATTGATTTGTATATTGATTATACATGTAATATGTTCTAAACATACTGCTGTGTACATTGCGTTGGTGGCCGCAAAACCCACCCATTTTTGTGCTTAACGGGATACTAAGTTAACAAACTAAAAATAAGGTTAATAGTAAAGGAACTAACATTTATTTATCACATACTTAATTTACACTCCTTAGTTTTACAAATTCAATAAATATCACAATAGTGGAATACATCTCAAGGGTAGTTTGGGGGGTGTAATGCCAGATGAATTGATATTTGGTTGGAGCACTTGGTGGGATGCATTAATTAGCTTTTCCTTAAAAACACAAATTTAGACAGAGAGGTTATCCTCATATAGTTAATTGTACGGTACCTGATCTTCTTTCACATAACTTGGGTAACACCGATGCTTTGTCACACTTTACACTTGCAATACCAGATGAACATGAGCTCTCCTTCGAATTCCTATATCAGAGACGCACACACAACTCTTTACACTGCTACAGCCGCTTACTCTTTTCTAGTCCAACTCCAACAGCCTGCCTTGACCAATTCTGACCTTCAACTTTGAGCAACTCTCACTTATATCCCTTTTTCGGTCGGCGGTCTACGTGCTGGATTGTAGAGCTGAGGGCTAATCCGTAGACATGGGGTCGCCGTCTCGGTTGCCGCCAAACGGCTTAGCGTGGTATGTAAACATGGGGCGTGGTATGTAAGATATGGGGCCACCTGTATACTATCGCCCACCTGCTTAGCGTGGGGATAATCCGCCCGCAATCCTGGTTCTATCATTTTAATCCTTCCAAATATTTAATACTTTACATTTCTGGCATTACAGTATACAAAAGATTATATATCGAGGGGTGAGAGCGAAAACTACCAAAGTCCAATTATTTTTAAAATTGTGATAAAAGTACGGGGGGAGGGCGCCGTATCCTGAACGGGGCACAGAGGTGACGCGAGTCTAAAAAGGTTGAGAACCACTGCTGTAACCCGATGTAACGGCGGCGTGACGTCCGCCCCTCCCCTTCCATTTCTGGGCGGGGCTGTAGGGGAGGAATCAGAGCTTGGTCTACAATTGGCCGAGAAATATAAAATCATGACGTCTTTAAAATTGCGATCCTGCGGGCAATTTTCATTATTTCTTGACCAGATTGGACTTGTAAGAATGCCTGATCGTTGACCTTTCCAAAAATGTAAATTATTAGTCGAAATTATGAGTAGTTTTTACGATTGGAGAATTTAAAAACGAAAGTTGGTTATTTTGAACCGAAAGTGACTTTTGTTTTAAAATCTTTAAAAAATATTAGAAATCGAAATTGAGATTTGAAATTGATATATTTTTACTCGCAATTGTCTGCTCTTTCCGGTGATGTGATTTGTTTTTTTCTACGACGTCTAGATCGTGGAGAAAAAAGGGCAAAAAAAGGTCGAAATCGCATAAAACATTAAATAACTAAAAAAATAATTATAATTTTAAAAATCGGTTTTCACGTGTCCCCCCCCCCCCCCGGGTCTCCGATTGCCAAATTTCGTAGCTCTCCGACGCGCGGTCGCTGAACGTATAGTATATAAGACAGACAGACAGACATTGTCTTTTATTATTAAGAAGATTAAAGATTAATGTAGTATTGTGATAATTTTAAAAATATTACCGAGGAATATATCGCATTTTAGAGATGTTGATATAAAATTGCATTAAATTTGAAAGTGTTTCATAATCAATGCTTTATGCATGATTGATCTTTCTTGTTGTTTCTAACGTAGAGTCTGTATTCTGTATATACTTTGGAATGTGTTCCAGCGTATCTCTGAGATACACGCCCCGATTGCGATGCTCGTTTCGACCGTTATGTCATTTTCTCGATAATTAAATTCGGCATTTTTATGTTGCATTTAACGCTTCCTAAGCATGAATCGGAAACAATATTTAGATATCAGCAACTCTAAAACACTTAGATATAGTCCATAAAGTATTATTTGATGATGGAAATGAAGAATAAGAAAATGAAACCTTGATGATACAGACGATGAAATTGAAAATAACTGAAGGTCATAAAATTGTAAACGAAACACACGAAAATGGCTGATGGAAATATATTATTCCATTTGAAATACAGGATCCATAAATTGGATAATCAAAATAAGGTAAATAAAGTGGTGAATATTTGAAATCATTAGTTTGAGAATTGATTGAACATTTGATTTGATAATTGATTGAACATTTGGTTTGAGAATTGATTAAACATTTGGTTTGAGAATTGATTGAACATTTGGTTTGAGATTTGGTTAAACGCTTGCTTTGAGAATTAATTGAACATTTGAATTGAGAATTAATTGATTGAACATTTGGTTTGAGAATTGATTGAACATTTGCTTTGAGAATTGATTGAACATTTGCTTTGAGAATTGATTGAACATTTGGTTTGAGAATTGGTTGAACATTTGGTTTGAGAATTGATTGAACATTCTATTTGAGAATTGATTTGGGACATGCACAAAGTGTTTGTAAAACCTGATCCTCTGAAAGATATATTTTCAAAATTAGATATAATGAAAACTAATTGTATATGATATATTATTGAAATTTCATTATTGGAATTCATCGGATTTATTATCTGTAATAATTACATTTATGATTAAGATTTTTATCATGATAAAATAGCCAAAAAATGTGGGCAAGACATGACTTTCCCTGCAGATTTATATTCACCTTCACTTTATTGCTTCAATAATTCATTAAATTGGGTTTAATTGCACAAAATAACACCCATAATTATTTTAAATGACACTGAATTTGCACTTTTAATTCGATTTTCGCTTTCATTTGGTAATTGAACTTATTATCAAAGGTGGAGTAACGAAAATGCTAAAAAATTAAAATATCTCGAGAACAGATAGACCTAGAGTAAAGGGGTTAGTTTTATTCTTTTCCTCGTCAAAAATTACGTATAAAACAAGCATTTAATTGATATATTTGAGCACATGTGTTCTTTTATTTTAGACTAGCCGCCTTCGGTGACCAGCCTGTTCGCTACCCTTGAAAATTCTTACCGTGGCAAATTAATAAATGCATTTCAAGCAAATTGAAATTTAAAATGAAAAGTAATTTATTTCGAAAATAATTTTTTATCCCACTAAAATGGATGAATAATTTATTCCAATAAAATGGATGGTTTGTTTTAGTTTAATGAAGTTAACACTAATAATTAAATTTTAAGATGAAAAATAATGTATTCCAAGAACAAAAACATTCATTATTTAAGTTTGCATATATTAAAAGCTTTTTTGTTTTTAATAAAAACACGAAACAAAATTATAAACACCCATAATACCAATAGTCCACTGTTAAAATAAACTCGAAACTGAATAGAATGTCTACAAATTAAACAAAAATCTAAATACAATTCTAGAATAGAAGTCGAAAACCTGTTAAATCAGAACAATATATAGCCCCTGTTTAAATCAGAACAATTTTAAAACAATATAAATAAAATACACTATAACTGTGTAAATACTCTTAATACGTAATGTTATAAAAAGAGAAAGAGAAGTTTATGTTCTTAAAAGAACAATAATGAAGTAAAATAAATTCTTATTTTGATACGGATAAACCGCTCTAAAGAAACTGCTAACACAACAAAGTGAAAGGTTTGGGTTGAGTTGTAAGAAAAAATGACGTTCTTAAAAAATTAATAAAGGCATTTCAAGCAAATTGAAATTTAAAATGAAAAGTAATTTATTTCGAAAATAATAATTTATTCCAATAAAATGGATTAGATTACAGATTACATACCTGCGAGCCCAGCTAACCAACTAGGGTTTATAGCTTTCAGTGGGACATCGAGGCGCAACCACTACATCTCTTTTCCAGCAAAGCCGCAACTTCGGTCGCGAAACACGGCGGAATCATTCACCGGGCAGGGGCCGAAGGCACCTGCCGGGCCCGACTCCGGTCACCGGCCAGACCTGGGCTCAGGGCATAAATAGCCACAGTCCCGTGATCCAGCCACCTGGAAGAGTCCGGGGACTGCCTCGTCACTTCCGCGATTGCATCCGTGAGTCATCAGCAGCGAGGTTGATTACCCCCGGATTAATTTACCCCCCAGTTTGGAGGATCAAGGCTACAGAGCCAACATCCGAAACCACCATCTTGGGTGGCCCGCCCCCAATAAAATGGATGAATAATTTATTCCAATAAAATGGATGAATGATTTATTCAAATACTAGCCGCCTTTGGCGACCAGCCTGTTCGCTACCCTTGAAAATTCTGACCGTGGCAAACTCGCTAACGCGACCTACCAGAAAGGTGTAAGATAACTATTTGGACGGCCACCGAGTAAACATGGAGTAGGCAGTTTTGGCTGTTGCGGGAATCGAACCCGGGTCTACCGAGGGCAACTCCCGCGCGCTAACCACTGGGCTACCGCGCCCTCCACGACAATCTCCATAACTTTCTTTTTATTCACCCAATTTAGACGGAAACCCAGTGCGGAAGGCATCTACAGGGACCGTACCCTCCTTCCTCTACCACCAACCTCTCGGAAGAACTTACGGACCCACATGTTTAACGTGATCGTATTCCGCGTGAACACGGCGGCAGTTTTGGCAGTGGCGAGAATCGAACACGGACCTACCGCTAACTTCCCGCGCGCTAATTTACAATTTAAAATGACCATATACTAAGCTCTTAATTCCATCATCCTCATTCTATTGTTCCATTGTTCCATCATTTAAAATATCCATAAAATTAAAATATCCATCTTTCCATCATTTAAAATATCCATAAAATTAAAATATCCATTTAAAATATCCACAAATTAAAATATCCATTTAAAAAATCCATATCGTTCCATCATTTAAAATATAAATATAATAATTTCTACAATACATATGCTAAGCTCTTAATTCATTTAAAACCGGAAGAGCGGGAAACGGAAAGCAAACACTAATTCGGATTTTTATTGTCCCACCCATCGAGTTGAAATATAGGTCCTATATCTCTGGTCGAAGGTCCAACCCATCGTTATGCATATTCAGAACTAGAGCTCCTCTACTACAGGCTGACTTATCAAGCATATTGAAGCCCATAGGGTTCCATACTACAGTTACAGAAATTGCAAAATGAGTGTTTAAAATAAATACTTTATATAAAAAAAAGAAGTTTCAATTAGAATATTATAGAATTTAGATCGCACAAGTATGTTCCAGTACCGGGTATCCAATTATTTATTAGCCATTGTTTTCTTCTTTCTTCGTTTCTAGGAAAGCGAAATAGCCTAAAACCCTTTCTAGAATGATTAAAGCAATTCGGCGCAGAACAACCACCCATAATTATTTCAATTATACTTCTTAAAGTGAAAATAAGAATAGAGTTAATGTTAATGGATTGCGCTTCCAGCTAGGGTGGGCTTCAATATGCTTGATGAGTCAGCTCGTATATAGAGGAAAGACACAAACCGGCGCCATTGAAACGCGTGGTTGGGGGAAACGGGCGATGGGAAATGGGAACTTCTTTCACCCGTCGATGAATTTTAAAATCATGACTTCTTTAAAATTCCGATCCAGCAGCCAATTTTAATTATTTCTTGACCAGATTGGGCTTGTAAGAAAGCCAGATGTTTGAGCTTTCTAAAAATGTAAATTATTAGTGGAAATTATGAGTACTTTTTACTATGCGAGAATTTAAAAACCAAATATCGTTTTTTTGAGCCAAAAGTGACTTTTGTTTTAAAATCTTTAAAAAATATTAGAAATCGAAATTGAGATTTGAAATTGATATATTTTTACTCGCAATTGTCTGCTCTTTCCGGTGGTGTGATTTGTTTTCTTCTACAACGTCTGGATCGTGGAAAAAAAAGGACAAAAACGGTCGAAATCGTATAAAACATTAAATAACAAAAATAAAATAATAATAATTAAAATTTTAAAAATCGGTTTTCACGTGTCACCTTTCCCCCCCCCACCCCCCCAGGTCTCCGATTGCCAAATTTCGTAGCTCTTCGACGCACGGTCGCGAAACGTATAGTGTATAAGACACACAGACATTGCCTTTTATTATTTAAGAAAATGGATGGTTTGTTTTAGTTTAATGACGTACATTCATTATTAGGCAGGCACAAATATCGAATGTTCCATTCGATTTCGCTATGCGTATCTGACGCAACCTCGTCAGAACCATGACGTCAGAACCTCGCCCACCTCACCTCCACCATAGAAACACCGTTCGTTTGCGCGCGCATGTGGGTGAAAAATGGATCCCTGCTTTCGCGGTTTGGCCGAGAAATTGAAAATCATTACTTCCTTAAAATCCGGATCGTGCGGCTACTTTTTCTTATTTCTCGACCAGATTGGGCTTGTAAGAAAGTCTGATCTTTGAGCTTTCTAAAAATGTCAATTATTAGTTGAAATTGTCGGTACTTTTCCCGACGCGAGGATTTAAAAACGAAAGTTCGTTTTTTTTAGCAGACAGTGACTTTTGTTTTAAAATCTTTACAAAATATTAGAATTTGTCCCTGAGATTTGAAATTGATGTATTTTTACTCGCAATTGTCTGCTCTTTCCGGTCATGTGATTTGTTTTTTCTACGACGTCTGGATGGTGGAGAAAAAACGGTCGAAATCGCATAAAACATTAAATAACAAAAAAATTAATTCAAATTTTAAAACACGTGTCACCTCCCCCAGATTGCTAAATTTTGGTCTCAGATTGCTAAATTTCGTAGCTCTGCTCTGCGACGCGCGGTCGCTGAGCCTATAAGACATACACACAGACAGACATTACCTTTTATTATATAGATCTTGACGATTTTTGCGGGCCATTTCACAAAAAAAAGGCATGTTCATTTTTTCCGAATCAAACCAAAACTAATCAGCACAAAGGTAACCCATAAATGACTTATCCACCAAATTTTATGACATTTGGCCTGTTAGTTTTTCAGCTAGAGTGGATACAGACAATTTTTTGCGAACCATTTCGTAAAAGTGACAGGTTCTTTTATTCCGAATAGTACCAAAATCTAATCAGTACCAGGGTAACCCACACGTGACTTATCTACCAAATTTTGTGACATTTGGTTAGGTTTTAGTTAGACATTTGGTTTTGTGACTATTACTGTTAGAAATTCTTTGTATTAGTTTTCAGCTAGAGTGGATGCAGAGAATTTTTGCAGGCTATTTCGCAAGAAAGAAAAAAAAAGGCAGGTTCTTTTATCCCGAATCTTACCAAAATCTAATCAGAACCAGGGTCACCCACAATTGACTTACCTATAAAATTTCATGACCCACAGACACACACACACAGACGTCAAGCTAAATGTATTTTTTCGTATTCTAGAGGTCCCTAAACGAGTAGATCCATAGAAAACTCGAGTTGCGATTTCGACATGATTCCAATACTTTCCCTATACATTACCATGTATTGCAGGGAAAGTAAAAAATGATGTAGAAAATTCCATATATAAGGAAAGGGGGACCTGGAATAATAAATATATAAATTATTATAATTAAAAGGAAATAAATGGAGATATATGTTTAAAAACAGATCATATTTCTGAGAAATACCGCTCGCCCAGTGGCGTTACATTCAGTGGGGCGCCCGAAGAAGTGTTCAGAAATATTCGTTTGTATATTAAATGTATTATATAAATAAAGTTGTTATTATCTACATAGAAATATGCAATGATTTTTTTTTTATTAGGCGTTAGACGACTTTCAAAAAGATCAATAAATGTCCGTTTCTAAGAAATGTTTGATTAGAGAAGTCTTACTATTGCTGTACTACAGTACGATTTTGTAAATTGTCAAACTAATTAACTGAATGTAAATGTTTTACATGTAACAATAATAAGCCCATATTTCACTTTAAGTTTTTCTTCATGGCATATCTGTGTTCAGTGATAGCATGTTTACGGCTCCTTTTGCGGTGTCTCGCAAGTGATCGCCATGATTTTACGGTATTTGAACAACCAAAAACATTCCGCATATTTAATTGTAAAGTTATTCGGTTCAAGTTTTATTGCTAGTGGTCGCAGAATCGAGGTTATTTTTGGCACAAGTGTTGCTGACTCTATTATTATTAATTTTTTTTTTTTTCTTGTTTCAAACGGCAATAATCCTAGTACGAAAGATAGAAAAAGTATAATTTTGTAATTCGGCATACATGAAAATAATACATGCTCTAAAAATTGATTTAATTAACTATTTATAAAATTTTATTTACATGCCTAAAATCAGCTATTGCCAAAAATACTTACTATTGCTATAAATAACCTTATAATGCATAGGATTTGTAGTAAGATCAAAAGGAAATAGATGGCAGCACTAAACTAAAATCATCAAGGAACTTTCATAATACTTCGCTAGTCGTTCTAAAATTCTCAAAGTACGCAAGAATAAAAATATATATAATTTATTATATTATTTCCTATATTTGGAGCTCTCTGAAAAAATTTATCGAATTCCCATGATCTCGAATGATGGCATGATCCTAGTCTGTGATAAATTTTCGTAAATTAGTGGGGGTCCTGTTCGCTACGCTCACCACAGAAAGTCTTGATAGGGGAAGCTACAGAGCCTCTCCCTATCAAGCCTATCTAATTTTACCAATCACCAGCACTAATTTTAGGCATCAAATTTCAAAGTCATGAACGTCTTTTATCTATTCTCTCACGACTTTTGTAATATTTTTTCATTCTTCATCAATAAATGGTTAAATTGGTTTGTTTGCGTTGTCTCAAATGCACCTGCCACGTATGGTATGTCCTTATAATACCACCTAATTTGCACTTTAATAATTAATACAATCGTGATTTTAACAATATTTGACCGCAATATTTTTTTTTCAAATATCGCACAAGTTAGTTCAGTTCAGGTGACAACTCTCATACAAAATCCATCGCTAAAACCATGGAGGTAAAAGAAAGGAGTTAAAACTTCATAAAGCCAATATCGTTTGAGACTATAACCGAGGTGGCGCTGGGATAAGTAGTCCTGCATTGTATGCATTTCTATGGCGAAAGGCCTAAAATATTTATTTAAACGGTCAATTTTGTAAAAATAAATTATTAGGGCAATGCAAATTAGAACTGAAACAACAAAGAGTATTCCTACGTATTCAAAATTATTTTACCTTTCAATTTATTTTTATCTCCATATATTCTGTACTCTATCTTATAACTATAAAAAATACTGGTTAATTATACTCAGAATTAGGGATTTAAAAATACATATATTAAATATTATACATTTCTGTTGTGTCAATTAACAATAGCAGCTACTTTACTAATACTAGCGACATTAGCTAGATATAATTCTCAAACCATTATGGTATTTTCAAGCGTTTCATCCATAGGAATTTTATCGCCTTCTTTCTAATTCCGTGGAGTAGAATATCCGCGGGTCTCACTAGTCTATAATATAAAGAGCAGCATTCTGAAGTTCCACATTGCGTATGACAAAATATATTGAAAACGAAGCTGGATATTGGACTCATTTTTAACTTGTTTACAACAATGGAGAATTATGGAGCTTTCTACGTTGCCCATGACATCAGATACTGAAAATGAAGCTGGGTATAGGATTCATTTTTGATTTATTTACAACAATGGATATTATAATACCCCCTTTCGTATTGTAGCTGTGCAGACAGTGATTGAGTGTTGCATTTATTACGGTATAATATCTTATAAATAAACCGGATATTTAAATTACTTAGGGGCAAAATTGCCCGCGGGGCTCACTAGTGGTTATAATGATGATAATGTTATACTGCGAATGATGTCTACCGAAACAATCACGTGGACATGCTCATTTACAATATCTTTAATACATGAAGAAAATCCAAATACTTCTAATTATTTTTAAAAAAATTGATAAAATATTGTAGAAAGTACTGCAATATTTATCTTTTAAGCCTAATATTATTAAATTGCACCTAAAAACTGTCTTTGTATATTAAAAGTTCGTTCAAACTGCCGTTAAAACCGACTCGAAATCGTTTACGAGAAATTCCGTCTGACCCGACAAATGGGTCCCTTTGGGCCAGGACCAAAGAGGTGACTTACTAACAGTTAATAATATACATAAAATTCTAATATCATTTACCAAAGAAAAAGTGCATTTGACATTTTCTTTCCATAAACTTCCGCGACTACTTGTACATTATATTTAATGTCGCGCAGTTTACTTTCAGTTTCCAATATATTGCAACACCTCAGTAATTCACACTTTCTTTAACAATTTTGCAACCTGTTAAAATCTGCCCCCCCCCCCCCCCCCACTGCCCGATACAGTGGATGGAACTCTGCGCATAGAGGTCCACAGCGATGGCCTTGACCGATTGTGCATATTGCGCATACGGATACAGTGTTTTATGACTTTGCCTACACACATAATGTAAAGAGAAAGCATTGTGACGGAGTTGAAAATTCGAATTCGACTTCTCGGCGGAAGAGCACGTTTCAAGCATTCCTGAACTCGGATCGAACGCTGTGATATCTGTGTGTGAGGAGGGGTGCGACATCTCACAAACGAA
Source organism: Amaurobius ferox (assembly GCA_951213105.1). Classification (NCBI taxonomy): domain Eukaryota; kingdom Metazoa; phylum Arthropoda; class Arachnida; order Araneae; family Amaurobiidae; genus Amaurobius; species Amaurobius ferox. The sequence goes on along the minus strand of OX578135.1, from coordinate 82,070,151 downwards.
TGGAGTGTTTCGAGCGAAATTTGATACGATTATTAGTATTAGCGAATACTAGAACCCTATTGATTTTGAACATAATCAAATGTTCAAAAAGCCCCCCCCCCCCCCCAAAAAAAAATGTTCAAATGAAATTTTGAAAAAATAAAAATTTTAAATAATTATAACCTTCTTTAATGTTATATAACTAATAATTTTCTCTGTAATGTTTCATTAGAAAACGCTTGATACAAACTTTAGAACGCTAGCGTGAACCGTTCTCAATATATTTCATTTTTTTCCCCTATAAATTTAACAAAATTACATAAAATTAAAAAATATTTACTACGGTGAAATATGTTCATTTTCATATGCAATATTATGTGACAAATTTGTTAGCATCATTCTGGTGGATTTAGTTTGTTCCATTCACGAGAGATGATACTTTACGTAATAAATCTTATTTGTATTTTGATGTTCAACAATTCGCCAATCGTATTTTATTAATATATAAGAAAAGTTCTTCTCTCCATCTGTCTGTAACGCTTGGCGATAAACTTGCTGAACTGCTTATCTCAACTTTTCGTCATGTCTGTTTACATGTCACGTGTACGTCTTTCCATACTGAATAAAGAACGCTCTACAAGTTTGTAATTGAAAATTTTCGTTTCAATCCTATCTTGCTTGATCGTTTCAAGATAGATATTCTAACTTCATCAATTCGCCGCTATAGGCGCTGCTAAACTTTCTCAATCGATATCAAATAGTCACTTTCCAATCAGTAGTCACCCTGTTTCTGCAGCTTTAGAACAAACACTTCCATATAAAGTTAAAGGAATGCATAAATACTGATAACGGAACCCTGTACATACAAATATTTTAGTTCATTTTTGGTGCCTTTAAAATATTGACGCCCAGAGCTTGGGTCCTGTAAGCCCGTCCATGAATGCCTTCTACCTCTTTAAGCAGTGCCTGATTAACGCATGGGCCTCCGAGGCCACGGTCCTAGGCCCCCATATTTTAAGGGACCCCTAAATTTTGTATGTGATAAAAAATTTAAACTGAAATCATTTTTTATTTAGTTTAAACCTAGTAATACTAATTTTTATTTTACATTATAAAATATGTTAATAGTTTTAAATTATCCTTTAAAGTCATAATATATTACTTATTTATAAAGTAAAAAGCTTGGAATTTTACATGTAATAAAGAGCCCTCGGAGCTATGATCCTGATCCCCTAAATTTGTTATATTTTGATGTTTTGCATATGTTTGGTATACGTTGAATGCATGAGGGTCGAATTAACACTAGGCCCTGGGGCCCCATTTTGGCTTGATCAGGCCTTGTTCTCCCTAGACTCTTGGGCCTACAGGCTCCATAGGCTCTTGGGTCTAAGTCTACTTTATCACGTAGTTCACTGTATACCTGGAACCACTACTATACACACAGATAGCATTCTGTGCCTGGAACCTACTTTGTTGGTCTTGGTACCGAATAGTAAACGTTGGAGGGAAAGATCAAAGATGCCGATACCTTTTGTCCGGCTATTCAACGTCCATTCAGAGCTCGTTCTTTGAGCGGTGCGTTGCCGACAGATCTTAAATTGTTCGGGGCTGAAGCCGGATTCAAGATATTTGACGCTGAAAAATGCATTTTCTACACTTCTGAGGAAAGGGGACATCTATTTACCTTCACTGTGGAGAGGGGGCAGCTGCAACATACGGAGTGTCACACCCCCGTTTAAGATGACGGAAAGGGCAGCATAAGATTCTCCTTTTGTTGAGGCACAAAAAAAATTGCACGAGTTATTCGATATTGTGGAAAATATTTACGATTCGGAAGTTATAAAAGGATTAGGAAAAGGTGGCATGAAGCGCACCTGTTTCAGCCATTGATGTGATGAAAAATTGCATCCCATTCCTTTTATTTAAGTTTACTGACAAAAATAAATTTTATTGCACCAGCAGAATGAATTTTAAACTTTTTCTCGACAGGCTAGATCGATTTCGGCAATTATAGTCCCATATTTACACCTAAGCTACGTATATATAAGACCGTATTTACGCAAAAACTAAATAAGGCACAGCTTGTAGAATCTCGTATACCAAGACATCTCACACTGCTTCTTCTATAAACAAAGCAAAAAATCTGATGTGGGCAGCACAGGATTTTCCCTACAGACAAAAATTCATTTTCTCTTTCTTTCTTTCACAGTTCATTACATTGAGTTTATTTTTACAAAGTAGCATGGATAATTATTTAAAATTGCTATGAATTCACAGTTTTAATTCAATTTTCGTTTCCATTTGGTGACTGAACGTATTTACAAAGGCGACGTGGTAAAAATACGAAAAAAAAAATAGAGAAAGTTATACGGTTGGTCTTATTCTTTTCATCATTAAAAAATAACGTATAAAACAAGCATTTAATTGATACATTTGAGCATACGCAGTATTTTATTTTAGTCTTTGATGATTTTTGCGGGCCATTTCGCAATAAAAGCTGGTTATATTTTTCCGACTCATATCAAAATCTAATCAGTACCAAAATAACCCAAGCGACGTAACTACTAAACTTTGTGAAATTTTGTCTATTAGATTTCAGCTAGAGTGAATGCATACGACTTTTAAGGGCCATTTTGCAAAAAAAAAAAAAAAAAAAAAAAAAGGGGGGTGGGGGGTTCTTCTAAATTTATTGCGAATTGTACCGAAATCTAATCAACACCAGGATAACTTGCCTACTAAATTTTGTGAAATTTCGTCGAATAGTTTTTAAACCAGAGTGGAATGCATTTCACAGAGAGACACGCAAAAACACACACAGACAGACACACAGACAAACACACATACACACAGATGTCACGCTGAAAATGTTTTTTGCCTGTTCTATATGTCCCAAAACGCGTAGATCCGTCGAATACTCGAGTTGTGATTTTCGACACGATCCCAATATTTTCCCTATACATTACCATGTATTGTAGGGAAGGTAAAAAATGTTTAGCAACTGACATATTTTTCTGTCTTTTCCGTGCATAAAATAGTAATTTCTACAGTGCAATTCGTAGAATACACAAGAAAGATCAATCATGCTTAAAGCATTGATTATGAAACACTTTCCAACTTCAATGCAATTTTATTTTAAAAAGTCGAAAATGCAATACATTCCTCGGTAATATTTTAAAACTTATCACAATACTACATTGATTTATTATATTTGAAAACTTAAACCTTCATTGAAAAAAATGAACTTCATTCAAATGACGGCATTGAAATATAAATTGCCTGGTTTAAATATCTCTAAAATGCAATACATTCCACGGTAATATTTTTAAAACTATCATAATACTACGATAATTTATTATATTTGAAAACTTCATCGAAAACAACTGAAATAAATTCAAATGACGTCATAGAAAAAATAACACGCCTGGATCTCTCTATAAAAGCAGGATTTCATTCATAACTTTCTCCATTTCATTCATCACAATACTATAATAATTTATTTTATTTAAAAATTAAGACCATGGAGCTACAATTCATAAACTCTATGCTTAAAACTTAATCGAAAAAAAATCGTCCTTCTGTTTATAAAATCAATTAATATTTCATTCATATCAGCCATGCAGACTCCATGGACTGAATTATTTTGTGTTAAAGAAATACAGTAATTCTAATACAACTCATTCTACATATTTTGCTGTTTACATTTTACATAGGTGAAAAATAGGCTTAGTTCTAGAAATAATCAAATTTGAATGAGAATTTAAACTCAAATATATTGTCATTGTGTTGTTTTAGTAAGTAGATGCACAGAATTTAAACAAAAATAAAGTAGTTTTAGGACAGATACAACACTCAATATGAATTAAAAAAAACTTTAAGAAATCACGATTTTGAAACAAGATATATATCATTTTGAAGTGGGTCATGTGATCGTTTCATATCATGGTCACGTGATCGTTTCATATAAGATGTGTAATTATTATTTTAATTTTTATTTAAAAAACTACTGAATATATTTAGCTGAATTTTTTTTTATATATTTTATGGAACAATTTGACTATTACCTAAAATTTTCGAAGCAATTTGTGAATTTTAAATCCGCTTAAAAAATGTTTGAAAAATTAGGTCCCATAGGGCTCAATGTATTTCATTTTTTCAACCCGGGTTCAATCCAAAACTAATTGGGTGATATTATTCATTTATATTCCCATAGTTCCTACAGACCGTCTGAACAACATACTAAAATTTCATTTTGATTAAGTTGTTTTTACGGCAGTTATCGTGCTAACGGACAGACAGACAGACAGACAGACAGACAGAATGAACAAAGTCATAAACACTTTTCAACTTTGTTGTAAAGTGTTAACAAGATGCCATTATCTACCCAAAAGAGCTAGAGGTCAAACATAAAGAGCCCTATAACAGTAAGACATTCGGGGTATATACCTAGGGCTTTAAAAAAGAGACACCAAAACAGCTTATGTGTGTTTAAATTTGTACATTCCCGAAGAGGAGTACTTAAATCTGTTGCATAATGTATCAGTGTTACATACTGCATATGGATGTCTGCATAAATGTATCAGTGTTACATACTGCAAAATTATAAGTTTTTTTCTCTTTAGAGTGCAAACAAATATGATATATGTGACATCATATAGTATTTTGGATGATATGACACTTTTTAACACTTTAACACTTTACAACAAAGTTCAAAAGTGTTTTGTTCATTCTGTCTGTCTGTCTGTCTATCCGTTAGCACGATAACTACCGTAAAAATGACTTTATCAAAATGAAATTTTAGTATATTGTTCAGATGGTCCGTGGGACCTTTGGGAATATAAATATATAATATTACCCACTTAGTTTTGGATTGAATCAGGGTTGATAAAATGAAATACATTGAACCCTATGGGACCTAATTTTTCAAACATTTTTTAAGCAGATTTAAAATTCACAAATTGCTTCGAAAATTTTAAGAAATATTCAAATTATCCCATAAAATTTATAAAGAAAATTTAAGCAAAATATATTCAGTAGTTTTTTAAATAAAAATTAAAATAATAATTACACCTTTTATATGAAGTGATCACGTGGCCATTATATGAAAAGATCGCGTGATCCACTTCAAAATAAAATATGGCATCCATCTTGTGTCAAAATCGTGATTTTTAAAGTTTTTTTTAATTCATATTCAGTGTTGTATCCGTCCTAAAACCGCTTTATTTTTGTTTAATTCTGTGCATCTACATACTGAAACAACTCAATTACAATATATTTGAGTTTAAATGATCATCCAAATTTGATTATTTCTACAACGAAGCCTATTTTTCACTTATGGAAAATGTAAACAGCAAAATATGTAGAATGAGTTGTATAAGAATTGCTGCATTTCTTTAACGCAAAAGTATTTAGCTCATGGGGTCTGCAATATAGCTGATATGAATGAAATATTCATTGATTTTACAGAGAGAAGGACGATTTTTTCGATGAAATTTTAAGCATAGAGTTTAATTACTTTTAACTCCATGGTCTTAAGTTTTTAAATAAAATAAATTATTATAGTATTATGATGAATGAAATGAATGGAAAAATGTTATGGATGAAATGCTGCCTTTATAGAGAGAGCCAGGCGTGTTATATTTCGATGACGTCATTTGAATAAATTTCTGTTGTTTTCAAATATAATGAATTATGGTAGTATTATGATAATTTTAAAAATATTGCCGAGGAATGTATCGCATTTTAGAGATGTTTAAACCAGGCAATTTATATATCAATGCCGTCATTTGAATTAAGTTCATTTTTTTCGATGAAGTTTTAAGTTTTCAAATATAATAAATTAATGTTGTATTGAGATAATTTTCAAACTATTACCTTGGAATGCATCGTATTTAAGAGATGTTTAAATGAAATTGCAATGAAGTTGGAAAGTGTTTCATAATCAATGCTTTATGCATGATTGATGTTTCTTGTTTTTTTATTATATCATTTAAACAATTTTAAATTAAATTTAAAGCAATTTTTGCATTTTTAATACAGTTCATGTTCTATGGCTATTCAAGGCTGTTTGATTACGAGCCCCTCCTCCTTATGGCGGACTATGGATGTCTGCAGTAAATTTTTTGTGCTGGAAAAACTTTTTTAGACAGCTTTGTCGGCGAAAGTAAATCTGAACCTGGGGCACATTGACGAAATATAGCAATTGTGTTATACAATTTATTTATTCAAGTGTATTTTTATAATGGATTTATTAATAAATATTATAAATTTATGAATACAAAACACGTAGTTTTGAAGGATACGTACAAAACACAATATGTAACATGATGTTTTTGTTATTACTAATCCCGCTTGTCTGGAATTGGGACAGAACAGGGCCATAAGATCAAAACCCATGGTAAAGGGAGAGACATATTGCAGCTTCTGTTGGTCCAAAGACACCAGACACCAGACACTTTATGGTAGAAGCTTGACTTTTAATACCCCCAATTTAGACGGAAAACCAGTGGGTGTTGCAGTCATAGGGACCGTACCCTTCTTCCCCTGATCCATTATTTTTTTCAGAAGGACCTTCGGACCTACAGATTTATCGTGCCCATACTCCGCTTACAAAAATGGATAGTTTTGAACGGCATCGAGCATCTTACTCGGGATCTTCAAGTGCAATCCTCTCGTCATAAGCCCTGAGCTATCTTGGCTTCATATGTAGCATATAAAACACTTTGATGATTTCGTGACAGTGCTTTCTACAATCCTTTACTAATTCGTCTGATTAGTTTTAAAATTCTCATACATTGTGCAACTGAAGTCTTCTTGAGTTTGGGCCGCTAGGCTGCATTAGAAGATTCCCTCTTTTGCAACTCCTAATCAGTCACCTAGTATTGCGGTTTCAGGTAGATTCGAGGATGCGAGACAAAGAAAAAAGTCATCCAATTGATAGGCAAAACATCTTTGAGACACGCTTACATGAATAAAATTGTCCAACAAAAGTCTGGTCAAACTCCTCTTCACAATAAATCTCTTGACCCTAATAATTCCCCCACACACAAAAAAAAAATCGGTTATTATTATATAGATTTTTTTATAATATAATTCTAACAGACGGCAGTGCAAGATAACGAGTATTTTGGCACTTTTTATATATGGTATAAATAATTTAGACAGATTTTCAGGCTGCGTTTGAAACATAATAATATCACGTTGATGAAAAAAATCAAACCAATAATTTTCAGAATATATTTTTAAATAAAAGAATAAAAAATAAACAATAACATTGAAAAAACTAAAAAAGATATTGAAATAAAGTCAATAACTTTTCTAAATTGTTTTCCCTAGAAAACAATGAAAATGCCAAAAGGATACTTAAACTTACGAAGCCAATTACTTTTTTAAAAGGATTTCTGCTTTGTAACATTCTTTGTGTTTCTCTGTAACATTAATTTGATTCATTTATCTATTATCCCATCAAAATGGTTAATTCCCTTTCAATGAGCATAACGTCCAGATTATTTAAACGTAACTACTAGGTTATTTAAACGATATTGTGTAAAATATGTTTTCTTATTTTAAGTGTCCTTTTTCGTGTAGAAACTGACTATAAGCCTAAAGTACAGACAAAACAAACAACTCGCAAATTATGAAAAGTTTTTTGACTAAGTAACGAAGTTCTTATAATTTTTTTTGTTAGCTTAAATTTGCTCTGGGGCCCCAAAATTCCTGATGCAGTCGACCTACCAGGGTCGCCATTTTAAAAATTTCTTTGAAAGGAAGGGGGGGGGGGGGGCAAAAGTTGATGGGCCATCGTTCTAATGATGGAAATATAATTCGACAAGGAAAATTATCTGAGTAACATAATAACTTTGAAGTCCTTGAAGGGAAGATCTTTCGAATTCCTGCTAAATAGTGTCCCTGGGGTCCACCTTGGGCTAACAAATAATCTAGCTCGGGGCATAAGCGCCCATAGAGGAGGACAAAGGAGGGGGGGGGGGGGGCAATTACCCTCTGGACGTTCAGAGTCACAATGAGCGTCAAACTAGTAGATGTTGTTACGTCTTAACCCTCAATGACGTCAATGGTTACCCCCCCCCCCCCCCCTTTCTTACTGGAAAAAGTATTATGGACGTTCACGGCTTGGTGTGGGGTTTATTATCTTAAATTTTAGTTTTGAATATAGTATTTTTATGAGATAGTATTAGTTTCAAAATATGTCACAAGATGGCAGCAGTAAACATTTCTGAATAAAGCTTCTTTATAATAAAGAGATTATAAATATTTATAAGGGGACTTTATTTCTGAACGATCTATTGGGAAAATTCTAATAAAACAATTAAATGATTTTCTGCATTACTGTAATAAAATGTAAAGATGATTAAATTTTCAAATGACTGAGAGGAAGAGGGATACACATAGACTACACCAGAAACCTGACGCTCCCCGAAAGGAATAAACTGCTTATTCTTCCGTGTAACCCAAAATTCTGTAGATTACTAATTTTAAAAATGCAACAATTTCCTTTTTTTTTATCAATTAATTCTACCATAATTTATATCTTTCAAAACCAATAGCGGCGGCTCGTGCATCTCTATACTCTACTGAGAGGGCAGAAAAATGGGGGTCACAATCTTCCCTCCCTCGAACTCGTCGCAATTCATTATTGTTCGGAGAAATGATATTTGAGGAGAATGGGAAACAAAATATTTATTTATTCCCCTCCCCCCTCCTCAAAAAGAAGAAATCTGGCGACGCTACTGACTATTTATACCATTTACGTATTTAATACGTATCTTTAAACATTTTATAACCATTATTTAAGTAATAACCATTATTATGTTTGATTCTATACATCCGAAATTGTTGAACATTTCCTGAAATAGACGAGCGAGCCACCACTATTTAAAACTGCACAAATACATTGAAGCGGGCGCTAAACAGAGGTGAATAGAGACGTGAGAGATATATATAAACACAAGATCATAAAACAATGGTTCTTATCACAAGTGGCCACTGAGGTAGGTTTGAGAAAAAATCGATTTTTCACCAGAATCCTACAATTTATGGCAGTACTTTTAAATTTACGAGAGTTACGTCGAACATGGTGCTGTCCTGTATAGGAGAATAAAAAACAGAGGAATAAGGAGGTATAGATTTAAAAATGTACTTTGATCCGGCAATCAGAAAGATTTAAATGTAGGGTGCATTTCAATTACAGAAGAAAAGACTTTCGAACCAGAAACTTACTGGATCGAATGTCGACTAATCAGACAAAGATTGGGGCTTCGGGCCCTCGCTGACAAACAACTTCTTTACAGACGCATTACTGAAGTAACATACTATAACAAAATTGTGTTGACACACAGCATATAACAAATTAGTAACGGTATCAAATCATCTAATTTTGAAGACAAAAGCAGCCTTCTATAGGATAAAAAGGCATAACAAACATACTAGCAAATGCAAAAGCAAGAAGCTTACCTTTGCTTGCGTAGCAGCGTTGCTCTATCTTTTTATACCGAAGGAAGAGATGTTTTGTCCTCCGAACTACAACAGTTTGAATAATTTAATTAAAACACCTATTTTGTTTCATCCAAACTTCACACAAACATTTTATCAATTTTTAAGGAATGCATTATGGAATTAGACTATGCCCCCTCCCACCTCATCTATCCATCCATCCATCCATACTAGCTAGGATTTCAAAAATGGGGGGGGGGGGGGCAATAAACGAAAAAATTGTATTGCTGGATTTCGTTTCCCAATATGAACTTTTTTAAAAACGTTTGTAATTGTTTAATCAATGGGGGTAACCCCCTGCATACGCTATTGTCATCAGGGCCGCCCATAGGAGGGACGGACACTACTCAAGTGGGAGATAAGATTCATAAGGAGGGGAAAATCAAATAGAGTGAGGTAATTGCCGTAGATATCTTATTTAGTCTCTTTAGGATATCTACGGTTATTGTTTGAAGGGGGGCCCACAAATTTTATGAGCCGCCCAGCTTCCCCCATTACTTTGACAACAACGATACCGTCACAGATTTCAACTAGTGAACATCCTCAACACGTTGAATCAACGCAAACAGACAGCATCTGTTTCATCTCTCAGTGGTCTAGATAGCCTGTTTCTGCTTTCGAGTTCCAGCGTTGTGATTTAGGATCTTTTCAGGGAAAAACTATCTACCATGAGAGGGTAAAAAAGGCATTTTCTCGTTAAAGTTGGGGCGGCTTTAGGGACCTACTTGTCAGGAGCCCCGTCTGTATTAACTTTCGGTGAAGGGAGGGGGGAGGCTGGAGGGGGCAGAGAGGCCCGAGCTAGAAAGATGAAGTGCTTTCGCGATGATGGCTCACGGACACGCCTTCAGACCACTCAACTCATCTCTAGAGTCGCGTCACTACATCTTTCTTTCTTTTTTGCTGTTATGAAAATGTCTCTCATAGAAGAAAAACAGGAGTGATTAATTTGGAATATGTAGCGTGTATCACCACGTTTGGATAAATAGGCAGACACTTGATTAGGTTTGCTCTGGGATGCAAGGGTATGGTTATAACTTCAGAAGGCAGGAAGAAGAGCTAATAAAATACAATAAACTGGTGACAGACGAGATCCAGCAGGACATGTGTTTGGGTGAAATGTTTCTATTAATATTTATAACCCTGGAACATTCTTCTTTTGTTGAAAAAAAAAATATGTTGGCAGAACATGGCTTCTCTTGCAGAAATAATTTTGTTCCTTTCCCTTTTGTTATTTGTATTCATATCCATTTAATCGCACACAATATTGCATCGAATAAGCAATTAATAAGGAAGATCAATCATGCATAAAGCATTAATTATGAAACACTTTCCAACTGAAATGCAATGTTATTTAAATATCTCTAAAATGCGATGCTTTCAGCACTGATATTTTTTAAATTATCACAGTACTATAATTTTTTTAAATTATCACAGTACTATAATAATTTATTATATTTAGAAACTTCATCAAAAACAGCAAAACTATAAATCGTTGCTACACTATATGTAAAACCAATGAATTTTTCATTCATATCACTTATATTTCAGATCCCAGAGTTAAATAATTTTGCATGCAAAAAAAAAATCAGCAATTCTTATACAACTCATCTTACAATCGATAGATTTGCTTACATTCTGCATGCTATCGAAATTAGGCTTCGTTGTAGGAATAATCAAAGTTTAGTGATCATTTAAAATAAAAAATATTGTAATTGCGTTGGCACAGAATTTAGATACAGAGATAGTATGTAAAAATAAATCAGTTTTAGAACGGATGCAGCACTAAATATAAATTTAAGAGATCTTTAAAAATCACGATTTTTACACTGGGGGAAAAATGGATGCCATATTTTATTTTGAAGTGACTCAAGTGATCTCTTCATATAATATGGGTGTAATTATTAATTTTTTTTTTTTTAATTAAAAAACTATCTAACATATTTCGCAGATTTTTTTTTTTTTTTTTTTACACATTTTACGTGATCATTTGAATATTTCCTAAAATTTTCGAAGCAATTTGTAAAAACTCCGCTTAAAAAATGTTTGAAAAATTATATCTCATATAGGGTTCAATATATTTCATTTCTTCAACCCGGGTTCAATCCGGAACTAATTGGGTTATATTATTCATTTTTATTCCCACATGTCACACTGACCGTCTCAACAACGTACTAATATTTCATTTTGATAAAGTCATTTTTACGGCAGTTATCGTGCGAACTGAGACAGACAGACGAACAGAATGACCTAAGTCACAAACACTTTTCAACTATGTCGGAAAACGTTAAAAAAAGCGCCAAGTCGCCAAATAAAATATAAAAGTACTGAAAACTATAATCGTATTTTTTAATAACGCTTCATTTTATGCATTTAAAAAAAAAATTATTTTTCATATAGAGACACAAATTTATTTCTCTTTTGTAACTTATATTCAGAGAAATATATTTTTTTTTCCCGTGTTACATTCATGTCTGCTTTTATTCGATTTTGATTTATTTAGTGAAGTCGGAGAAGAAAGGCGCAATTGTGTTTTGGCATGATTTGTTTTGATTTAATACAGTTAAAAAAGTGAGATTTGAACTGAAAATCATGAAAAATGTGATGAGCAGTATTTTCATAAACAGTATCTCATGCAGTGAACGATGCGCTCTCTTGTTCCTCGAGTCAAACTATTTTTTGTTTTCCAATTTTACAAATATTCAATAGATCAATCAAGCGTGCAAATGAAAAGCTTGTTGAGAATATACATCCGTATCAATTATTATTAAATGATTAATTTTAGCGAACTATGAGCAAGGCCGAATTTGATTTATTATTAAACTAGTACAAACTGATAGTGTGAAGTTAATGCATATGAAAAAATCTTGTATGTGTATATAAAATTCATTTAAAAAAGATAAAAATGAGTTGTGTGCTCACTGAGCTAGCTCTACGCCTGTAGTGTATGTTCGTTCTTATTAGCAGTCGGAAAAGTAAGTGGAGATTTAATATAATAGATATAAATATAAATTTTCATATTGTTTTTAGCATCCTATAATTTTAATGAGTTTACTGTACTCTTTTTTACAAAGTTTTAATCGACCTTAAATATATCGATATTTGGTATCAATACACTTTACTTGACTTGTGCTTTATTACTTGACTTGTGTGTGTGGGGGGAGAGGGAGGGAGAGTTGGGTATGTGAAAATTAGAGAAGGAAACAATCATTTGCTTCATATAAAAATATTTTATCTTTCGTTTCATTTCTTTGACACCCCTTTCGAAAGAAGAGTCCCTTGTATTCTTTTATTTGCACCAAAATCATAATCAGCACCACGATAACGCATTACTTAACAGCAGAATGCTGTTAAAAAGAAATGGAACGGACAGATTTCCATAAAGTAAAAACATACATTGCATCTTTCACAAAGTGCAAAAGGTCTTCTGGCTGACTCGCTTTGATAACAGAGAAAGATCTCCGCGGCCAATAAACAGCAACTGTTACCATTTTTCTAGACACGTCAGAGGGCACTCTTACATTTGCATATACACAATTTAGGAACGTGGGGGGGGGGGGGGATCTGGACAGTTTTACCAATTGAACAAAATTAGTACAAAAAATCCCACCACTCTATCTTCATACCCACCTGTATTTTAAGTTGAAACCAAATATTATATACGATCCAAGCTAAACAGATTACACACACACACACACATATATATATGTATATATATATATATATATATATATATATATATATATATATATATATATATATACATATATATATATATATATATATATATATATATATATATATATATATATTTGAAATGTAATAATAAGAATTATGTAAAAATAAAAAAATAAAAATACAATTCAAGTAATATTAACATCACCATAGAAGCAAATTCACGGCCATAATGCCGATAAGAGAAAAGAACAGAACCTTCCCAAATTCGATGATTAATCAGAATTAAATTCCTCTTCAGGTCTGAGTATTTAACTCTAATTACCCAAACAAATGCCTGTTTCAGATTAAGCAATAGTACATTACTATAAATGCTTAAACTCAGACTACAGGCATCAAAAAATGAAAAAAGGATACATTAAGAAAATTGTATTATCATGCGGCATGAATCATTCCTCTTCGACCACGTGTATACACGATCAACCTCAACAACTTAATCTAGAAGCACCGGAATGAACAAGTCGAAATTCTACCAGGGGGGCAGTACGAACGTTCACGGAAATACTCCCAAACCCGTCCAGTGAGTCTAAGCTGAAGACTGGACAAGCAATTCAGAATACAACTTCCCAAGCATGCAGAAGTGAATATGAATATGAATCAAAGATGAAAATTCCTACTAAACAAGAATTCATAGGAAAACTGGATAATCGAGAATGCCACTATACACCATTATAAGGGCGCACAAAACGTAGCTTCAATACTGACAAAAGTTACATTTTTTTGCGAAAATAAAATTCAAAACATTAATGTTAGTAGGGAATATAAGGAGGTTCTGGCTCACGCGGTGCTATACTTTAACATGGGGAAATTGCGGTGCTAGTTCTCCCATAGGCGCACCTCATGAGCAGGGGTGCAGTTTCCACCAGCACGTGACGTTCCATGTCAGTCAAAGGTTAGGATGGATCAGATGATTTTTTTTTTCTTTTTCTTCTTTTTAAGTGTTAATGTTTTATAAATTTTAAGAATGTGCCGTTTTTTGCGTTTTTTTCACAAAAAGTTTTCAAAACGTTAAAAAAACAACAAAAATGTGCGTTTTTTCAACAAGTTGAAGTTTTGGAGTTGTTGGATTTCTCTATGGGAATTAACATGGGTTTTCACACTTTTGCGAAATTTTTAGAAAAAAAATGTGGTTTTTCGCAAAAAAAGCGGCCAAAAATGTGTTTTTTGCAAAACGCGGAATCGGCCGATTTTTTTCAAACTGTCGGATTTCTCTATGGGAATTAACATAGGTTTTCACACTTTTGCAATTTTTTGAAAAAAAATGTGCGTTTTTGCAAAAATGCGGCCAAAGAAGCGTGTTTTTAGAGTAGCAGAATTTCGGGAATCTCGGGAATTTCGGGAATCTCGAGAATCTCGGGAATTGGGTGTATGGGAATTAGGTGTATGGGAGGGGGTGTGTTTCCTCAATCCTTTCGTTCTTGGATTTTAAAAATTTTAAACATAAATATTTTTAATAATAACAGATACCTGTTTTCAACAATCTAAATGGGGTAAGGTCTCTTTCATAAATTAGATGTTGTTAGAAAAATATATATATTTTTTAAATTGTGGTCCCACCTCCACCCGGTGTATAGGATACACCGCCACAATTCAATCTAGCATGGTCTTGTCATTTAAATTTGATAATGACCGTATGCTAGGCTCTTGATACCATCCTTTAAGATATGTCGCTTATCATCATAGGGGGATAAGCCCATTTTAATTTGCTTCACAGTATACATCTGATGGTCTTTACTTGCAATTTTAAATTGCTCCACTCTATTATATCTTCGCCTTGTTAGGCAATTATAATAATCTTCATGACGGATGTGTTTTTTTACAACATTCTTATTAACACCTTTAGCAGTCTTTTTATCCGTGAAGGGTGTTTTTAGGCTATACATTTTCGATCTTAGGCCTACAAATTCCACGGCAGGAGTTCCATTCAACTCGTCTTTCATTTTTCCAATCCTTTTTTTATTCTTATTGGAATGGAGTGGATGTGTTGGAGGATAATCCGAAAAGTCAAAATAGTCTTCATAACTTTCAAAATCTTTGTAAATATCCTCTGTTTCAATTTCATAGCACAGGGAATCGGTGTCTGTGAAAAGCAATTCGGCTCGGCTTCCATACATCTTCTTAATAAAATCATAATGAAACTCATACATAAGTGTTTTACTCAAGTCCAGTACTGAAAATCCTGCATAGATGGGTCTATTCAGTTTCAAATGAGTCTTATGCATATGAACTGCTACCAGATCTTCATTAAATATTTTGAAGGAGTGTAAGGCTGGTGATGCAAGTAATTTTTTCAGTCTCTTCTCAGTCTGTACTAGCTTAACATCCATTCTTTTTCTCAAATTTTCCATAGTTTTTCCAAACACTGCGTTATTCATAAGTTTGAACAGATCTTTTTCAAAGGAATTTTTTGCTTTCATTCTCTTCTCAGTGTTAAATTGTACATAGGGCTTCAACCAGGGCTCTTGCTTAAAAGTTAATACTCGATGGATTTTCACAAGTTTCATCCCTAGCTTCATATACTGCTTTAAATTTCTATAATGCAGAACATATTTAACCTTATGATTCAAATTAGGTGTTAATTTGATCTGGTCCTTGCATATTTTCAAATTCATTTCTTCAGATAAATTCCGACTATACTCCGAAATCAGAGATGGGGTGATATGAACTCTTTCGGGTGCTAGAGGATAATCATTATGCTTATCATGCAAATCATGGGGATAGTCTATATCCGCTTCGATAATATATCCCACAGGTGAGTCATCTTCAACAGCAAGTGGATTAAAGTTCTGAATGTCTTGAGAATCAAGCCATCTAAAATCCGATACGGGGAGTGCTTGGCTTAGAGCCCACCCATATAGATTATTAGCATCCAGGTACATTATATATTTGCTAGGTTTCGTAGAATCAAAATGTTCCAAATACTTGTTATTAGCCTGACTAAGGCGCTTACTAATAACACTAATACCGCCTCTTATACCTTCTTCTAAAAATAAGTACATATCAGGATCTGTAATCAGTTCTAATGATACTCCACTAGTCTTCAAGGCTGCATTCCAGGCAAGAGATGGTAATGTTAAACAGTGGGCAGCATCTATTCCATAATAATTCAATGTCAAATCACGGAAATTCTCAAAAATGTCCGCTAATAGAAGAATATCAGTTTTTATGTACAAGTCATGATATTCCCCCATATTCTTTATCTTTAAAGATGTCCAAACATGTTGAGCATAGGCATAGGCATCATCAGAGATCTCCTCTCGATTTAAATCATCAAAGAAGGCCTCTTTAGAGGGTAAGCTCGTTTCTTCAAACTTGGTAGCACAATCCATATAAGAATAGGGGTAAACACCCTTTCTAGTCACTAAATCCACTTGATCACTTGTAAAATGTTCTTGGGTGATACGAAACTGATTGGATTCCAAACTAGAACTTAGTTTCTCAATAGAGGCAGGTAAGAATTGAAGAGAATCTATAAACTGTAAACTTCCTAGGCTGAATGTAATATATTGCTGCATATTGCTACTGATGCATTCAATCCTCTTTCCTTTAAATTCACCGATCCCCTGCATAATTAAATGTCCATCATACCCCTTTAAATTATGAAACACAACGGGTATGCGTCGTCTTATCTTGTAATTCAGATTACAATTAGGATGGGCTGCACCTCTGTACTTGGAAGTTAAGTGGCAATGGTCTCTCACACGCTTTTCTCCTAAAGCCTTGTTACAAATATGGCAGAGAGTAGCATTTTCAAAGTTTTCACGATCTTCAGCAGTAAAATTCATTTTCATATTTTCTCTCAGTATTCTCTGAATCTCTTCTTCTTCTTGAATAAGGGCTTTCAAAAAATGATGAATCACATCTTCACCCCTATAGATAACAGGTCCTTTAAAGGTTTTTCCATCAGGCCCAATAATAATATAGGCAAAACCACAAGGAACATGATGAGATAAGATACTCTCATGTGAAACAGAAGGGATATTCTCACATATATCCACTTTCATTAGGAAAGACTCAAAGTCTGCGTATACCACAAATGGTACACGCATTTGCATGTAAATACTTTGAAATTTCAAAATCTTGTCATTGTCACTGGGAAACTCCACTCTCTGTAGGCCATATTGGCTACATAATTCAATATGCTTCTTTAAACGAGCTTCAGATGAAAATCGCTGTAAACAGTAGTCACAAAAATATTGCTTCTCTTTATGTTTTCTTATACTGTATAAAAGTTTGCTCATACTTCTAATACAACAGTAATGAGACTGCTCATCATTACTAATAAGCAGTAAATTACAGTGTTGTTCTCGTCTATTAGATGATATATAGAGCGGAAACACCTTCTTATCTTCATATCCAAAAACATTCAGGCTCACATTATTATTATTTCGCTCAAATAATTTAACTTGGTGTAAAGGAGTGGGAAACTCGATTCCATCCAGATTCAACTTGCACTCATGCTCGGTATATTTGCTGACACGAGATGCATTCTTATAAACTGGATAAAGTTCTGCTAAGATGGACCACATGAAACATTTCTGATCACTATTTTCCACATTAATAATAGCTTTCTTGGCTAATAGTTCTTTAGGTAGCGGGATATAGCTTGAAGCAGCCAGAGGATCATATGTCCCAACATCAATCATGAGTTCCTCGATTCTCTCTAAGACCCAACCGCTACCACGGCCTTCATAGGTTTCGAACGATGTTAACACTTTCGCAAAGGCAGTATCCATATTAGAATCCAAATCTTCTTCTGTAATGTTTTTCATACAAGAACTTCTGAAATAGTTTATACAGTATTCCTGTTCTCCTCCAGATCGGAAACGAGTAAAACGGCAACATACATTTATGTACCATATAATACTACGTTTCAAAGCAATTTCCTTTAGCACTACTTGTTTTATCTCAGTTCTATGAGAATCCAAAAAGGTAAGTAAATCTTTTTCAGCATGACCAGCAATTTTATAAACAGTCACAGTACCGTTTAAAGCCTGTTTGCAGGGTTTCTTAGTCGCTTTCTTCTTCTTTTTATTCATACACGGAGCATCTAATCTTTTTCTTTTAGTGCCTCGCATAGGCTTATCACCATGAATTGGCCGCTCATGAATCTTCTCATGACGTATCAGATCATCTTTTCTTACAAAAGCCGCCTTACACAATTCACATATGTAATCCTTCTTACCATCATGAATCCTCATATGGCGCACTAAGCTTCGTTTTGCCATGAAGCTCTTCGTACAAGTCGGACACACCTGTAAAAAAAAATACAAGACTTTAGTATAAACACGCTATTCTCGGTAACAATGTAATACATTTCAGATGTATATAAATATATCATTACAGATGTATATAAAGTAATTGCTAATCCATTATACTACCCCCATTAGAAATAATAAAATTCCTGAATTAAAGAATATATCCATATACAAGACATTTCATGTAAGATCCCCAATACATTTCATTAAATTCATAAAAACACTCATTAAAAAGTTGTTACGCATCATAAAAATACAAAGTTTAATAAAATGAGAGAATAAAATCACATTAAAACAAGTACTTACATGCCCAATCCTGTTCAAAGAGGGTGCAATACGCACGTCAGTAACGGTAGGGATAGTACCTCCGATATTACTTTCTAAGGCAAACATATTCGCAGAACAACTTCAAACACCTCTTAACAGCAAGAAACTCACAACACAAATGATAAAATCGCTGCTTAAAGACCACCTACACCATTCATAAAAAAATAGTTCTTGGTGTATCCTTCCGCCAAGGTCACCCCAAGGTTATCTCTAAAGAGTTCATGATGTATCCGTAAGCCAAGGGCATGCCAAGGTCACGTGATAGTTATATCACGGTTACCGTTAAACTTGCAACACACGAATGTAATTATGCACAC
The DNA here is from genome assembly GCA_951213105.1 of Amaurobius ferox. Taxonomy (NCBI): domain Eukaryota; kingdom Metazoa; phylum Arthropoda; class Arachnida; order Araneae; family Amaurobiidae; genus Amaurobius; species Amaurobius ferox. Next base: position 82,051,031 of record OX578135.1, on the reverse strand, counting down.
ATCCGATAAAAAAATAAACAATTCGTTCAACATCGCAATCGATCCTTTTTAATAATCGTAATCGATACATTAAATAAATTCACATCTTTAAAAAATAATAGATTTTAATAAAATAATGAAAGAAAATCCCTTTGCGAGACCCCTTAAAACCTCCAATCGTTATGTAATACAACAGCGCGCAAGCATAAAAAACCCCCGAATAACATATACTCCTCTCTCCCCCTTCCTCCCCGAGACACCAACACTCACTTCACCACACGTTAAACGTAACCCATAGCAACCGGAATCCATAATAAAACATTCACCTTCGCCCCCAACGTACATCCAAATACACAGTCATTCAACGTGAAACCCGTAATTTTACAGCAAAAATCACTTTACAGGGATTCATAGAACAAAAAATCCTAAAAAATCAACAAATTCACCCAGAAACTAGCTAAAACCCTCAAATTACTTATAATTATCATCTACATATGCTATATAACCATTTACAACCTTAAAAAGGTGAGTATGCTAGTAGATAAGGAAGGAGAGTTCACCTGCGAAGGCTCAGCGATGCTCAGCGCTCAGCAAAATGGCCGCCATCGCGTGAATTCCGTAATCCTGGACGGGGGTGTAAAAGGGGGGGAATGAAAAAAAAGTGGGGGTAAAAATTTTGGAGAAACTTTTTTTGGGGTGGCAACGATTTTGTAGTCTTGTACGAGGGGTTTAGGAGGAAATAATTTTTTTGGACGAGATTTTTTCTAAGTACGGAAGAAACTTTTTTGAGGGTGGCAACACCTGCGAAGGCTCAGCGACGTTCAGCGCCCCCTAGCGTCGAAAAGCGAAACTATCGAGGATGGAACTTAGAAATATTTGTTGTTTGGATTACCATAGCAACACCTGTGGGGTAGAAACTTTTTTGAGGGTGGCAACACCGTCGGAGGCAGTATGAAACCATCAGTGCCTCCTAACGGTAGAAAGGGATACTAATGGGGGAAATTAGGAATTTTGTGAAAATTAATAAAAAATTGAGTTTTTAAAATTTTTTAAAAAACTTTTATAATTTTATCAAAATATGACATAGAGGATACTTTCTGGAAATACCAAAAAATATTTATTTTTTCTTTCCAGAAACTATTTTTAGGCGGCATTGCTCTAACCGCATTCAGGCGAACCCACCTTCCTTATCTACTAGCATACTCACCTTTTTAAGGTTGTAAATAGTTATATAGCATATGTAGATGATAATTATAAGTAATTTGAGGGTTTTAGCTAGTTTCTGGGTGAATTTGTTGATTTTTTAGGATTTTTTGTTCTATGAATCCCTGTAAAGTGACTTTGCTGTAAAATTACGGGTTTCACGTTGAATGACTGTGTATTTGGATGTACGTTGGGGGCGAAGGTGAATGTTTTATTATGGATTCCGGTTGCTATGGGTTACGTTTAACGTGTGGTGAAGTGAGTGTTGGTGTCTCGGGGAGGGAGGGGGAGAGAGGAGTATATGTTATTCGTTTTTATGCTTGCGCGTTGCTGTATTGTTTAAGGATTGGAGGTTTTAAGGGGTCTCGCAAAGGGATTTTCTTTCATTATTTTATTAAAATCTATTATTTTTTAAAGATGTGAATTTATTTAATATATCGATTACGATTATTAAAAAAGGATATAATCGATTGCGATGTTGAACGAATTGTTTATTTTTTTATCGGATGTGTGCATAATTACATTCGTGTGTTGCAAGTTTAACGGTAACCGTGATATAACTATCACGTGACCTTAACATGCCCTTGGTGGATGGATACACCAAGAACTTTTTTTTTTATGAATGGGTGTAAGTGGTCTTCAAGCAGCGATTTTATCATTTCTGTTGTGAGTTTCGTGCTGTTAAGACGTGTTTGAAGTTCTTCTGCGAATATGTTTGCCTTAGAAAGTAATATCGGAGGTACTATTCCTACCGTTACTAACGTTCCTATGCTTAATGCACCCTCTTTGAACAGGATTGGGCATGTAAGTACTTGTTTTAATGTGATTTTATTGTCTCATTTTATTAAACTTTGTATTTTTATGATGCGTAACAACTTTTTAATGAGTGTTTTTATGAATTTAATGAAATGTCTTGGGGGGGTCTTACATGAAATGTCTTGCATCTGAATATATTCTTTAATTTAGGAATTTTATTATTTCTAATGGGGATAGTATAATGGATTAGCGATTACTTTATATACATCTGTAATGATATATATATATATATATATATACATCTGAAATGTATTACATTGTTACCGAGAATAGCGTGTTTATACCAAAGTATTGCATTTTATTTTTTTACAGGTGTGTCCTAGTTGTGCGAAGAGCTTCATGGCCAAACGAAGCCTAGTGCGCCATATGAGGATTCATGATGGAAAGAAGGATTACATATGTGAATTGTGTAAGGCAGCTTTTGTAAGAAAAGATGATCTGATACGTCATGAGAAGATTCATGAACGACCAGTTCATGGCGATAAGCCTATGCGAGGCACTAAAAGAAAAAGATTAGATGCTCCGTGTATGAATAAAAAGAAGAAGAAAGCGACTAAGAAACCCTGCAAACAGGCTTTAAACGGTACTGTGACTGTTTATAAAATTGCTGGTCATGCTGAAAAAGATTTACTTACCTTTTTGGATTCTCATAGAATTGAGATAAAACAAGTAGTGCTAAAGGAAATTGCTTTGAAACGTAGTATTATATGGTACATAAATGTATGTTGCCGTTTTACTCGTTTCCGATCTGAAGGAGAACAGGAATACTGTATAAACTATTTCAGAAGTTCTTGTATGAAAAACATTACAGAAGAAGATTTGGATTCTAATATGGATACTGCCTTTGCAAAAGTGTTAACATCGTTCGAAACCTATGAAGGCCGTGGTAGCGGTTGGGTCTTAGAGAGAATCGAGGAACTCATGATTGATGTTGGGACATATGATCCTCTGGCTGCCTCAAGCTATATCCCGCTACCTAAAGAACTATTAGCCAAGAAAGCTATTATTAATGTGGAAAATAGTGATCAGAAATGTTTTATGTGGTCCATCTTAGCAGAACTTTATCCAGTTTATAAGAATGCATCTCGTGTCAGCAAATATACCGAGCATGAATGCAAGTTGAATCTGGATGGAATCGAGTTTCCCACTCCTTTACACCAAGTTAAATTATTTGAGCGAAATAATAATAATGTGAGCCTGAGTGTCTTTGGATATGAAGATAAGAAGGTGTTTCCGCTCTATATATCATCTAATAGACGAGAACAACACTGTAATTTACTGCTTATTAGTAATGATGAGCAGTCTCATTACTGTTGTATTAGAAGTATGAGCAGACTTTTATACAGTATAAGAAAACATAAAGAGAAGCAATATTTTTGTGACTACTGTTTACAACGATTTTCATCTGAAGCTCGTTTAAAGAAGCATATTGAATTATGTAGCTAGTATGGCCTACAGAGAGTGGAGTTTCCCAGTGACAATAACAAGATTTTGAAATTTCAAAGTATTTACATGCAAATGCGTGTACCATTTGTGATATACGCAGACTTTGAGTCTTTCCTAATGAAAGTGGAACTATGTGAGAATACCCCTTCTGTTTCACATGAGAGTATCTTATCTCATCATGTTCCTTGTGGTTTTGCCTATATTATTATTGGGCCTGATGGAAAAACCTTTAAATTACCTGTTATCTATAGGGGTGAAGATGTGATTCATCATTTTTTGAAAGCCCTTATTCAAGAAGAAGAAGAGATTCAGAGAATACTGAGAGAAAATATGAAAATGAATTTTACTGCTGAAGATCGTGAAAACTTTGAAAATGCTACTCTCTGCCATATTTGTAACAAGGCTTTAGGAGAAAAGCGTGTGAGAGACCATTGCCACTTAACTTCCAAGTACAGAGGTGCAGCCCATCCTAATTGTAATCTGAATTACAAGATAAGACGACGCATACCCGTTGTGTTTCATAATTTAAAGGGGTATGATGGACATTTAATTATGCAGGGGATCGGTGAATTTAAAGGAAAGACGATTGAATGCATCAGTAGCAATATGCAGCAATATATTACATTCAGCCTAGGAAGTTTACAGTTTATAGATTCTCTTCAATTCTTACCTACCTCTATTGAGAAACTAAGTTCTAGTTTGGAATCCAATCAGTTTCGTATCACCCAAGAACATTTTACAAGTGATCAAGTGGATTTAGTGACTAGAAAGGGTGTTTACCCCTATTCTTATATGGATTGTGCTACCAAGTTTGAAGAAACGAGCTTACCCTCTAAAGAGGCCTTCTTTGATGATTTAAATCGAGAGGAGGTCTCTGATGATGCCTATGCCTATGCTCAACATGTTTGGACATCTTTAAAGATAAAGAATATGGGGGAATATCATGACTTGTACATAAAAACTGATATTCTTCTATTAGCGGACATTTTTGAGAATTTCCGTGATTTGACATTGAATTATTATGGAATAGATGCTGCCCACTGTTTAACATTACCATCTCTTGCCTGGAATGCAGCCTTGAAGACTAGTGGAGTATCATTAGAACTGATTACAGATCCTGATATGTACTTATTTTTAGAAGAAGGTATAAGAGGCGGTATTAGTGTTATTAGTAAGCGCTTTAGTCAGGCTAATAACAAGTATTTGGAACATTTTGATTCTACGAAACCTAGCAAATATATAATGTACCTGGATGCTAATAATCTGTATGGGTGGGCTCTAAGCCAAGCACTCCCCGTATCGGATTTTAGATGGCTTGATTCTCAAGACATTCAGAACTTTAATCCACTTGCTGTTGAAGATGACTCACCTGTGGGATATATTATCGAAGCGGATATAGACTATCCCCATGATTTGCATGATAAACATAATGATTATCCTCTAGCACCCGAAAGAGTTCATATCACCCCATCTCTGATTTCGGAGTATAGCCGGAATTTATCTGAAGAAATGAATTTGAAAATATGCAAGGACCAGATCAAATTAACACCTAATTTGAATCATAAGGTTAAATATGTTCTGCATTACAGAAATTTAAAGCAGTATATGAAGCTAGGGATGAAACTTGTGAAAATCCATCGAGTATTAACTTTTAAGCAAGAGCCCTGGTTGAAGCCCTATGTACAATTTAACACTGAGAAGAGAATGAAAGCAAAAAATTCCTTTGAAAAAGATCTGTTCAAACTTATGAATAACGCAGTGTTTGGAAAAACTATGGAAAATTTGAGAAAAAGAATGGATGTTAAGCTCGTACAGACTGAGAAGAGACTGAAAAAATTACTTGCATCACCAGCCTTACACTCCTTCAAAATATTTAATGAAGATCTGGTAGCAGTTCATATGCATAAGACTCATTTGAAACTGAATAGACCCATCTATGCAGGTTTTTCAGTACTGGACTTGAGTAAAACACTTATGTATGAGTTTCATTATGATTTTATTAAGAAGATGTATGGAAGCCGAGCCGAATTGCTTTTCACAGACACCGATTCCCTGTGCTATGAAATTGAAACAGAGGATATTTACAAAGATTTTGAAAGTTATGAAGACTATTTTGACTTTTCGGATTATCCTCCAACACATCCACTCCATTCCAATAAGAATAAAAAAAGGATTGGAAAAATGAAAGACGAGTTGAATGGAACTCCTGCCGTGGAATTTGTAGGCCTAAGATCGAAAATGTATAGCCTAAAAACACCCTTCACGGATAAAAAGACTGCTAAAGGTGTTAATAAGAATGTTGTAAAAAAATACATCCATCATGAAGATTATTATAATTGCCTAACAAGGCGAAGATATAGTAGAGTGGAACAATTTAAAATTGCAAGTAAAGACCATCAGATGTATACTGTGAAGCAAATTAAAATGGGCTTATCTCCCTATGATGATAAGCGACATATCTTAAAGGATGGTATCAAGAGCCTAGCATACGGTCATTATCAAATTTAAAAGACCAGACCATGCTAGATTGAATTGTGGCGGTGTATCCTATACACCGGGTGGAGGTGGGACCACAATTTAAAAAAAATATATATATATATATATTTCTAACAACATCTAATTTATGAAAGAGACCTTACCCCATTTAGATTGTTGAAAACAAGTATCTGCTATTATTTAAAATATGTATGTTTAAAATTTTGAAATCGAAGGCCGAAATGGTTGAGGAAACACACCCCTTAAACCCTCCGAGATTCTCGAGATTCCCATACACCCAATTCACGCGATTCTGCTACTTTAAAACACCAATTCACGCGATTCTGCTACTTTAAAACACCAATTCACGCGATTCTACTACTTTAAAACACCAATTCACGCTATTCTGCTACTTTAAAACACCAATTCACGCGATTCTGCTACTTTAAAACACCAATTCACGCGATTCTGCTACTTTAAAAACGCGTTTTTGTTAGTTTTTTACAAGTAAAAAGTATGTTTTTGTGAAAAAACGTTAAAAAACAGCACAAGTGTGAAAACCTATGTTAATTCCCATAGAGAAAACGGCACAAGTGTGGTTTTTGAAAAGTAAAAAACTTACATTTGCGAAAAAATATAATAAAAAAACTTGCATTTACGAAATTTTGTTAGTAAAAATCACGTTTTTGTGAAAAAACGTTAAAAAACAGCACAAGTGTGAAAACCTATGTTAATTTCCATAGAGAAAACGGCACAAGTGTGGTTTTTGAAAAGTAAAAAACTCACATTTGTGAAAAAATATAAGAAAAAAACTTGTATTTACGAAATTTTGTTAGTAAAAATCACGTTTTTGTGAAAAAATGTTAAAAAACAGCACAAGTGTGAAAACCTATGTTAATTTCCATAGAGAAAACGGCACAAGTGTGGTTTTTGAAAAGTAAAAAACTCACATTTGTGAAAAAATATAAGAAAAAAACTTTCATTTACGAAATTTTGTTAGTAAAAAGTATGTTTTTGTGAAAAAACGTTAAAAAATAGCACAAGTGTGAAAACCTATGTTAATTTCCATAGAGAAAACAGCACAAGTGCGGTTTTTGAAAAGTAGAAAACTTACATTTGCGAAAAAATATAAGAAAAAAAAAAACTTTACGAAATTTTTAAAACATTAACACTTAAAAAAAGAAAAAGAAAAAAAAATCATCTGATCCATCCTAACCTTTGACTGACATCATGGAAAGTCACGTGCTGGTGGAAGCTCCACCCCTGCTCATGAGGTGCACCTATGCTTTAACATGGGAGAACTAGCACCGCAATTTCCCCATGTTAAAGTATAGCACCGCGTGAGCCAGAACCCCCTACTATTCCCTACTAATATGGCCTACAGAGAGTGGAGTTTCCCAGTGACAATGACAAGATTTTGAAATTTCAAAGTATTTACATGCAAATGCGTGTACCATTTGTGGTATACGCAGACTTTGAGTCTTTCCTAATGAAAGTGGATATATGTGAGAATATCCCTTCTGTTTCACATGAGAGTATCTTATCTCATCATGTTCCTTGTGGTTTTGCCTATATTATTATTGGGCCTGATGGAAAAACCTTTAAAGGACCTGTTATCTATAGGGGTGAAGATGTGATTCATCATTTTTTGAAAGCCCTTATTCAAGAAGAAGAAGAGATTCAGAGAATACTGAGAGAAAATATGAAAATGAATTTTACTGCTGAAGATCGTGAAAACTTTGAAAATGCTACTCTCTGCCATATTTGTAACAAGGCTTTAGGAGAAAAGCGTGTGAGAGACCATTGCCACTTAACTTCCAAGTACAGAGGTGCAGCCCATCCTAATTGTAATCTGAATTACAAGATAAGACGACGCATACCCGTTGTGTTTCATAATTTAAAGGGGTATGATGGACATTTAATTATGCAGGGGATCGGTGAATTTAAAGGAAAGAGGATTGAATGCATCAGTAGCAATATGCAGCAATATATTACATTCAGCCTAGGAAGTTTACAGTTTATAGATTCTCTTCAATTCTTACCTGCCTCTATTGAGAAACTAAGTTCTAGTTTGGAATCCAATCAGTTTCGTATCACCCAAGAACATTTTACAAGTGATCAAGTGGATTTAGTGACTAGAAAGGGTGTTTACCCCTATTCTTATATGGATTGTGCTACCAAGTTTGAAGAAACGAGCTTTCCCTCTAAAGAGGCCTTCTTTGATGATTTAAATCGAGAGGAGATCTCTGATGATGCCTATGCCTATGCTCAACATGTTTGGACATCTTTAAAGATAAAGAATATGGGGGAATATCATGACTTGTACATAAAAACTGATATTCTTCTATTAGCGGACATTTTTGAGAATTTCCGTGATTTGACATTGAATTATTATGGAATAGATGCTGCCCACTGTTTAACATTACCATCTCTTGCCTGGAATGCAGCCTTGAAGACTAGTGGAGTATCATTAGAACTGATTACAGATCCTGATATGTACTTATTTTTAGAAGAAGGTATAAGAGGCGGTATTAGTGTTATTAGTAAGCGCCTTAGTCAGGCTAATAACAAGTATTTGGAACATTTTGATTCTACGAAACCTAGCAAATATATAATGTACCTGGATGCTAATAATCTATATGGGTGAGCTCTAAGCCAAGCACTCCCCGTATCGGATTTTAGATGGCTTGATTCTCAAGACATTCAGAACTTTAATCCACTTGCTGTTGAAGATGACTCACCTGTGGGATATATTATCGAAGCGGATATAGACTATCCCCATGATTTGCATGATAAGCATAATGATTATCCTCTAGCACCGGAAAGAGTTCATATCACCCCATCTCTGATTTCGGAGTATAGTCGGAATTTATCTGAAGAAATGAATTTGAAAATATGCAAGGACCAGATCAAATTAACACCTAATTTGAATCATAAGGTTAAATATGTTCTGCATTATAGAAATTTAAAGCAGTATATGAAGCTAGGGATGAAACTTGTGAAAATCCATCGAGTATTAACTTTTAAGCAAGAGCCCTGGTTGAAGCCCTATGTACAATTTAACACTGAGAAGAGAATGAAAGCAAAAAATTCCTTTGAAAAAGATCTGTTCAAACTTATGAATAACGCAGTGTTTGGAAAAACTATGGAAAATTTGAGAAAAAGAATGGATGTTAAGCTAGTACAGACTGAGAAGAGACTGAAAAAATTACTTGCATCACCAGCCTTACACTCCTTCAAAATATTTAATGAAGATCTGGTAGCAGTTCATATGCATAAGACTCATTTGAAACTGAATAGACCCATCTATGCAGGATTTTCAGTACTGGACTTGAGTAAAACACTTATGTATGAGTTTCATTATGATTTTATTAAGAAGATGTATGGAAGCCGAGCCGAATTGCTTTTCACAGACACCGATTCCCTGTGCTATGAAATTGAAACAGAGGATATTTACAAAGATTTTGAAAGTTATGAAGACTATTTTGACTTTTCGGATTATCCTCCAACACATCCACTCCATTCCAATAAGAATAAAAAAAGGATTGGAAAAATGAAAGACGAGTTGAATGGAACTCCTGCCGTGGAATTTGTAGGCCTAAGATCGAAAATGTATAGCCTAAAAACACCCTTCACGGATAAAAAGACTGCTAAAGGTGTTAATAAGAATGTTGTAAAAAAACACATCCGTCATGAAGATTATTATAATTGCCTAACAAGGCGAAGATATAATAGAGTGGAGCAATTTAAAATTGCAAGTAAAGACCATCAGATGTATACTGTGAAGCAAATTAAAATGGGCTTATCCCCCTATGATGATAAGCGACATATCTTAAAGGATGGTATCAAGAGCCTAGCATACGGTCATTATCAAATTTAAATGACAAGACCATGCTAGATTGAATTGTGGCGGTGTATCCTATACACCGGGTGGAGGTGGGACCACAATTTAAAAAATATATATATTTTTCTAACAACATCTAATTTATGAAAGAGACCTTACCCCATTTAGATTGTTGAAAACAGGTATCTGTTATTATTAAAAATATTTATGTTTAAAATTTTTAAAATCCAAGAACGAAAGGATTGAGGAAACACACCCCCTCCCATACACCTAATTCCCATACACCCAATTCCCGAGATTCTCGAGATTCTCGAGATTCCCGAGATTCCCGAAATTCCCGAGATTCCCGAAATTCTGCTACTCTAAAAACACGCTTCTTTGGCCGCATTTTTGCAAAAACGCACATTTTTTTTCAAAAAATTGCAAAAGTGTGAAAACCTATGTTAATTCCCATAGAGAAATCCGACAGTTTGAAAAAAATCGGCCGATTCCGCGTTTTGCAAAAAACACATTTTTGGCCGCTTTTTTTGCGAAAAACCACATTTTTTTTCTAAAAATTTCGCAAAAGTGTGAAAACCCATGTTAATTCCCATAGAGAAATCCAACAACTCCAAAACTTCAACTTGTTGAAAAAACGCACATTTTTGTTGTTTTTTTAACGTTTTGAAAACTTTTTGTGAAAAAAACGCAAAAAACGGCACATTCTTAAAATTTATAAAACATTAACACTTAAAAAGAAGAAAAAGAAAAAAAAAATCATCTGATCCATCCTAACCTTTGACTGACTTCATGGAACGTCACGTGCTGGTGGAAACTGCACCCCTGCTCATGAGGTGCGCCTATGCTTTAACATGGGAGAACTAGCACCGCAATTTCCCCATGTTAAAGTATAGCACCGCGTGAGCCAGAACCCCCTTATATTCCCTACTAATGTTAATGCATCTTATTTTCCGATTTTTTGATTTTTCTAATGTTTATGACTTTGTTTATTATTTTTCATTTTTATTTATTTATATAATTAATAAATAATTATATATAACATACAAACATATATATATATATATATTTTTTTCCCCCACTCTCTCTCTCTCTCTCTCTCTCTCTCTCTCTCTCTCTCTCTCTCTCCTGTATGTTAGTCACTATAAATGGGAATGTTTTCTAGGATGTTATCGAGTGAAATTTGATACACTGAGTTGATAATTTTAATAACAAAATTGGGGGGGATATGCATTATTAGTCGCTGTACTCAATAATTCCATAAAGTGCGCTAATTTATAATATTCATCACAAATTTTATTGAGAGCCTGGTTTATTATAATATTTCTAAATACAGATATATGCAGACAAGAGTCAAAATGTTGAATTTTTGATGTATTAAATTTAAAATCCTGTCTTTTATCATACAAGTTTATAACCATATTACAATTTTGTAAATTTAAATTTAAATCTAAAAAGTTTGCAACATTTGTGTCATTATTACTTGCATTTAATTGTAAATTATTTGGATAAAAGTTTAATACTATAGGGATATTATTATTTGGGGATACACATAAAATGTCATCTATATATCTAAACATGTGCATATTATGCAAGCTTGGATTAATGTTTTTTTCATAGAAGAATAAATACAGATTAGCTAACAAAGATGAGGCACACACCCCTTGTGGGATACCAACCTGTTGTTTAAAAATAGTACCACCATGTTGAATATAATTCTCATAAAGAGTGAAGTTAAGTAATTTTTTAAAAAGAAAATTTGAATATTTTAGGTTGATATTATATTTTTCAAAAATTCCTAAAATAATTCTATACAGATCATCTATATTAATATTATTAAACAAATCTTTGAAATCAAAGGTATAAATACTACGAATATTAGTAAGAGTTTTCAATTTCTTAACTACTTCAAAACTGTTTTTTACAATATGACAATTATTTGAGATTTAATCTGACGAGGATACTTCATGTAATATCTTTAACAATAATTTTCCAGCATTAGTAATGTAAGAATTATGCCCACTGGTAATGGTTCGAAAAGCAACAGGGGATTTATGAAACTTGGGTACTAAAACAATATATGGAATGTTATTACAACTATTTTTTAGATGGATTTGCTTATATTTGGCTGATATTCTATTGTATAAGATTTTAAGGTTAGTTTTATGTAAATTATAGATATGATTATTAAGTAAGTGTGACTGAAGGGTATTTTTATAATAATATTTACATATAATTGAGTAGTTTCCACTTGCCTTATCGACATATGTAATGACAAAATCATTTTGTATTTCTTTAATATCATTTTTAATTGAATTAAATTTATATGAATTATTAATTTTCTGATTATATATATAATGATTAATCAGAATCATTATATATATATATATATATATATATAATGGCAATGCTTGTGAGTTCATATTTCTGTTCGAGGAAGTATTATTTTTCTGATTTGTAAATTCAATTGATTTATTTTTCTCCTTCCACTAGCCAGTAGACAGTTCCAATGGTGTCTATAGTTAAATACTATCGCCATTTTCAGAAACTGGCTATTCTATCGGTTTTAATTCGAATTGTATGGCTGTCCTGATGAGAATGCAATTTCGAACTAACCGCCATTTTTGTGTAGTTTCAATTGATTGTTCTCTATGTCTTAATCTTTTATCTTGAGCTAATTATTATTGCCTTTTTCTCATTTTTGCCGTGTTTTATTTTTATTTTTATTTATATTTATATACTTTTACTTGTGAATTTTGTATCCTAATATTCTTCTCATCCCCCTTTCCATTGTAGTGATATGTTACCTTCTATCTTTATCCTTAGTCTTGGTCTATAGTTACTCATTTGTAACAGATATGCTAGAGATGTTTTTTTTTTGTTGTTGTTGTACATACAGTAGTTTATGCGTAATTTTCGATTAAAATCTTTCAATTTTTATTTATTTATATATATATATATATATATATATATATATATATATATATATACATATATATATATATATATATATATATATTGCTTTTTTACTTTCCCTGCAATACATGGTAATGTATAAGGAAAGTATTGGAATCATGACGAGAAACGCAACTCGCGTTTTCGACAGATCTACACGTTTCGAGACCTCTAGAATATGAAAAAACTATTTTTAGCGTGACGTCTGTGTGTGTGTCTGTCTGTGCAGATTTTGTATCCCCTCTAACTAAAAAACTAATTGACCGAATTTCATAAAATTTGGTAGTTAAGTCACTTGTGGGCGAATCTGGTGCTGATTAGTTTTGGGTATGATTCCGGATAGAAGAACCCGCCTTTTTTGTGAAATGGCCCGCAAAAGCTTGTATCCACTCTAGCTGAAAATTTAATGGACCGAATTTCACAAAATTTTGAAGATAAATCGTTTGTGGGTTACCCTGGTGCTGATTAGATTTTGGTACGATTCGGAAGAAACAATCTGCCTTTTTTTGCAAAATGGCCCTCAAAAAGCGACAAAATCTAAAATAGAAAACTACGTATGCTGAAATATATCCATTAAATGCTTGTATTATACGTAATTTTTAACGAAGAAAAGAATAAGACCAACCCCATTACACTAGGACTAGCCGTTCTCGAGATATTTTCGTTTTTTCGCTTTTTCTCTAAGCCACCTTTGAAAATGAGTCCAGTTTACAAATGCGAACGAAAATTTAATTAATAGTGAATTAAATTTAATTAAAATAAAGAGAACGTGTATATAAGTCTGCAGGGAAAGTCGTGTGCTGCCCACATCAGATTTTTAATTGTGGAGTGGAATATTCAAATAATACTTGAATTTCATTTGCCAGATGCTGTAACTTTAGGTCCTATAGCGACCCACCGGGATGTGGCTTTCTAAATACCATTTTATACCTATTTTGCTAATTACTTTCCCTACGTGCATAGTACAATGTATAGGGAAAATATTGTGACAAAGTCGAAAATTTGAAATCGAGTTTTCGGCAGAAGACTAAGTTTTAAGCATATGTGAACTCGAATCGACGTTTATGAAAGGATGTATGTGTGTATATATGTTAGTATGTGTCTATATGTATGTATATTAATTTGTGTATATATTAGTATGTAAGTTTGTGTGTATGTTAATACGTTTTCCGTGAGTCTGTGGACATGATATCTTACGAACTAATTCAAAAATAATTTAGTACAATTATTATAATCAGTGAATGCTAAACCCTATTAATTGTAAACTCAATAAAATGTTCAGAAGACACCTCCCCCCCCCCTCCTCAATATTCGAACTAATTTTTGAAAATAACAATTTCATACGTATGCAATGTTTTATTCAAAAACGAATGACATAAATTTCAGTAGACTTGCATAAACCGTTCTCTAGGTATTGGAAATAAGTTTTTCAAATTTAGCAAAAAAAAAAAAAAAAATTACATGAAATGTGTAATGTATTATCAAATGTATTCAAAATTTCAAAATTTCTTCTAAAATGTGTCCTCTTCTAAATCTTCTGTCTAAATTTGTATCATTCAAAACAAAAATATATTATCAATACACTATCAAACAAAATTGAATGAAATGTGTTATAAAATATGTTCACTTCTCCTATGCAATAACAAATCTGCAACAAACCTATTAACATCATTGGCGTACATCTAATTCGCTGTTCCATTCATGAGAGAAGATACTTTTTATAATAGTTTTGTATTTGGGTGCCCAAGAATTCGCCAGTAGTCATTCCTTTCATGGGATATTAATTAAATATTAATTGCATTTTGATGAGGATTCCGTAAGTGAGTATGAATAAGTCCTGCAGTTCGGACTCTTATAAGTTGCCAAAAGCACCCGATTTCAATTAACTTGGTGTTAATTCAATGCCAAAAGCACTGTTCTGTGGATTTTGTGCACTATTATTTCGCTGTGAAAAAAGGTAAAGTTTTGGCATCATGTGGGGATAGTAATGCACCGCCTACATCAGATTTTTTTTTTTTGCCGCCCAGGCGGTGAAGTGGATAGCGTCTCCGACTGCTGTCTAGTGGGCTTGGGTTCGTATCCCGAGTAAGGCATGGACGATTTCTTGAGGATGAAATCAGTCTTCCGCCTTCTGGGTCCTCGCCAAATGTGAAGCTGCACCCCCCCCCCCCCCAGACCTTCGTCAGTGATGCTTGTTTGTGTTAATAAAAACTTTGTGATCTCGTCTTGTGTCATTCTTTGTCCTTCTGGCATCACTGGTCCTGTTTGTGGTTCGACCGAAGCAGGAGGTTATGAGCAACAACAACAGATTTTTTTTTTTTTTTTTTTTTTTTTTTTTTTTTTTTTTTTTTTTTTTTTTTAAGTTTGTGCGATACACGAAAAACTACATGTTTTGTTACCTTGATTTATGCACATTTGGGAATAAATTAAATCCAGAACGTTATAATTTTTTTTTTTCCCTTAAGATATCTTGAAAGTGGAAACCTGTTGTAGGAGAAGATAAACCTCTTTCTACAGCAGATACGAATATATTTACGACCAATACAAGATACGAAGTTCTAAAGAACCCCCTGCAATCACAGATTCTAAATCGCCTTTTTATGGCACAACTTTTTTATGGGCCTTGTAACAGATCCTTAAGAAAAAAAAAAAAAATCCCTTCTGCGGAACACAGAGAAATTGGATTCCCCTTTTTTGATCGTTTGACCTCTGCGGCCTTGCAAGTAAACAAATAAAAAAAATTGCGGGGGGGGGGGGGAGAGGACAAGGAGAAGGGCCTGAAGCTTTGGAGGATCAGCAGGGGGCCTTCCAAGAACAGTGAGTAATGTTGGAGCTCTTGATAGAGGAAAAACTGTACGGACCCCCTGCTAGCTTTTATCGACGTTTATTTTTTACAAAAGCTTGTTTTGGTTTTGGTTGCCTGGACTGGTTCAGAAGGTGGAAGGTTGTTGGTTCGATGGCGTACGCCAAACTTTGGCAAATGATATGAAAGTTGAATGGAGTCATCCATGGATTTAATGCATGGTTGGACTTCTGCCGAACTTTATACTAAATGGCGAGGGTTGAGAAAACAACAAGTAGAATTTGTAAAAAAAATTCGGTATAGACTCACTTAAATAAAAACTCCCCATACAAGAAAGAAGAACCTGTTTACAGAAGGGTTATGAAATCTGAAAAGGATTTGGGCCAAGTCCCTGTAAGGTCGAAGTTCATTTCAGGCCTAAAAAGCATCCTGGCCCTGATTTGAAGGGTTGGGATCCGCAAAATCGAGATTCCACTATAATAACAAAATTGCGCAAGGTCATTCATTTATTTTCATTGTAATTCAGTTATTATATTTTATTTTATTTGTAACCTTGTTAAAATATACAACATGAAACTTTTTTATTTGCTAATTTTGGCTTATGCTTTTATAACTCCCCAAATTATTTTTCCATGCTTCGCCACTGATCGCATAATATTGCAAATAGAAAACCGAATGTTTTAACAGATTCTTTAATTTTATGTAATTTTTTATTTTAAATAAATAAATGTATTAAAAAAAAGTGTAATACCTCGAGAACGGTTCCTGTCATCATTCTAAAATGCGTAACATTTATTTTCTTATGATATTTTTACGTATGAAATGCAGGACTGCAGCCAGAGACAAAATTGAAGAGGGACTGGTGGGAAATTCAAGGGGGCTCGATAGTCTTAAAGGAGGGGGCTCACTCAAAACACAATTAATCATTAGCATTTATAAACCGCAATAGTTACTATTATATATTTCAATCCATATAATTTATTAACAAATAATTGCATATTTACATTTGCAAGCTAAGAACTGTTTATTAATATCCATATAGCTATCAATATTAATATACATATAATAATTACAATTGATTTTAATATAAGCATTAACTAGTAGTAAAACTGTTAATAGTTTTTTTTTTTTTATCAAATGGCCAGACACTTGATTTTCATCATTCGCCTTTGTCAGCAGCCAGAACGTGAACCATTTAGCCGTCCTAGGACGTTGCCCCAGGCGCACCAGAGGGGGTCGGAACACACTGCGCCCACAAGACAAACATCCATGCCTTAGGTCAGACTCGAACCCACAACGCGGCGGTCGAGTGATTACTGTGAAAACGCTCACCTTGACCACTCGACCACTGCGTCGACGTTAGGAATGCTAATGCTATAATAGTTTGTAGAAATATTCTAAAAGTTAATACAAGTTAATGCTTAATATTAACTCTTACCTACTTATCAGTTGATTTTGACTCTATAATGTATAACAGTGAACCCCACAATAATACAAAAGTATCCTAAATAACTATTGTCATAATTTTTAAAGTTTTAAATTAAATATGTAAATAAATGAATCATTAGTATAATCATAAACTCAGCTAAATTAAAAAATCTTTAAAACGAAGTAATTTATAAAAAAATCTGATGTGCACAAGTACGTAAGAGAGGGTGTTCTGCATGGAAGGCTCAGCGATGCTCAGCGCTCAGCAAGATGGCCGCCATCTTGAATTCTGTAATCCTGGACGGGGTGTAAAAAGGGGGAAAATGAAAAAAGTTGGGGGTGAAAATTTTTGAGAAACTTTTTTTCGGGTGGCAACGATTTCGTAGTCTTGTACGAGGGGTTTGGAGGGAAATAAATTTTTTGGAATGAGATTTTTTTTCTAAGTGGAGAAGAAATTTTTTCAGAGTGGCAACAGCTGAGGTTTTGCACGGAAGGCTCAGCGATGCTCAGCGCCCCCTAGCGGTGGAAAGTGGAACTTTGAAGAGCGATATTGGGAATTTTTTCTAAGTATGGGAGAAACTTTTGGGAGGTGGCAACAACTGAGCCTTTGAAATAGTACCATCAGCGCCCCCTAGCGGCGAAAAGTGGAATCAAAATCGGAACTTGGTAATTTTCTGTCTTAATGGGATTTTTTTTTCTTTTTTTTTAAATAAGTTAAATAAAGTGATTAAGTAATGACTATCCCTCCGCCAAAGACATGTCAGGAGCATGCCAGGGGCATGTCAAGACCATCGTTCTTACAATATCCCTCCGCCTTCTAAGAAAAAAGAGTGCTTACCCTATTCGTATGTTAAAGGTGGTTACGAATACTTAACTGTGAGAATCCCATATGATGATATACGTGAGTTATTCTTATATTTCCCTTTGGGAAATAACATAGGTTTTAAGAATGTCTTGTATTTCTCTTTGGGAAATAATATATCTGAACTTACTTGAATTTTACACTTTTGTATTTTTTTTTTTTTTTTAATGTGGTTATGGGAAAAATTAACATTTTGTACAAAATGTTCCAAAAGCGCAAAAAAACACCAAAAACGTGGTTATGGGCAAAAATAACATTTTGCGACTTTTTTTTCAAAATGTTAATTTCTCTATGGGAATTAACATGGATTTTCACACTTTTGTATTTTTTTTTTTTTTTTTAAATGTGGTTTTGGGAAAAATTAACATTTTGCACAAAATGTCTCAAAAACGTAAAAAAACAACAAAAAATGTGGTTTTGGAAAAAATCAACGTTTTGCGATTTTTTTCAAAATGCTAATTTCTCTATGGGAATTAACATGGGTTCTCACACTTTTGTAATATTTTCACAAAAAAATGGGTGTTTTTACAAAAATGCTACTAAAAATGTGGTTATGGCAAAAATTAACATTTCGCACAAAATTTTGCAAAAATCTAAAAAAACAACAAAAATGTGCATTTTTACAAAAGATGCGGTTAAAAAGGCGTATTTTAAAGTAGCAGAATCGCGTGATCAACTCTATCGGAGGGAGTGTGTATCCCCAATCATCTGAACCTTAGATTTTAAAATTTTAAAAAATAAATATTTTCAAAAATAGCAGATATCTGCTTATCTACAATATACTTAAGTGTTATGAATCATGCAAGTTAATTAAAGAATGGTAATAAAATTAGTGTTATGAATCTCGCAAGTTAATTAAAGGATGTTAATTAAATTAAGAGATTAAGTATTGAATATCCGTATACCAGGACCATGTCAAAGACATGCCAAGGGTATGCTAAAGACATGCCAAGGTGTACCAAAGTCATCGGTCTTACAATACCCCTCCGCCTTCTAAAGGGAGAAAAGAGCGCTTACCCTATTCATATGTTAAAGACGGTTACGAATACTTAACTGTAAGAATCCGTCATGACGAAGGGAAATAACATAGATTTTGAAATGTAAGTTTTTGTTTTCCTTATAATTTTTCACAAATGTAAGGTTTTTACTTTTCAAAAACCACACATGTGCTGTTTTCTCTATGGAAATTAACATAGGTTTTCGCACTTGTGCTTTTTTTAACGTTTTTTTTCACAAAAACACACTTTTTACTTGTAAAAAACTAACAAAAACATGTTTTAAAGTAATAAAATCGCGTGAATTAGTGTTTTAAAGTAACAGAATTGCGTGAATCGATGTTTTAAAGTAGTAGAATCGCGTCAATCGATGTTTTAAAGTAGCAGAATCGCGTGATCGACTATATTTAAGGGAGTGTATATACCCAATGAGGGAACACGTAGACCGTTTATCAGCGATCCGCGAAACACTTAAGTGTGTAATGCTACGAATCTTGCATTCATTTTAGTCTGAAAATCTAGATAAAACCCAGAGAATATGCCTATTTTAAAAATATGTATTATAAAAAAAAAGGGTTAGTGTATCAGTTTATACGCATAGCGTATCTTAGTTCTCTAAACCCCAACATTTTCCAAAATAAAAGTACATACTAGAGCCCTCCATGTTTAAGTCTCGTAAAAAATGATATAGCTATGAGAGCCCCCCGCCCAACGCTTTTGTGCGGTTGGAGGGGAGATATTTAACACATTCTCGGCACTAGGAGAATACGTAGTGGGCGTTGACACGTGATATATTACTGAATAAGAAATTGCGAGCGACTTTGTATTCAGGAGATATATAGCCGAAAATGGTTATCTTATGATTTTTAACGTTTGAAATAGCAACATACACTCTAATTTCTTTACGGCGAATAACATATATTTTTTGTATGCATACCAGTTTTAAGTGAAATTTAACACATATAGCTTTCTAAGGGAGGGAGAAACGCCTAATGAGGTGATACACGCGCTCAACACAAATCGACGGAAATAAATGGTGAGATAGTTTTTAAAGACGAGACTTTGAAAAATTTTTCGATAAATAAGGTATTTAAGGATATTTAACGTGTGAATGATCGATACATGGTAATAAAATGAGGAACTAGGCTAAGTTTTCAAGTATAGAACTTTGAAGTTTTTAGCTAAATGTAATATGTGCCAACATTTTATAAGATGATATCGCTTTGCAGAGTGAGTTTAAGACGATCCCATCATCAGCAGCTAGTTACAAAGTGTCGAACTAGACGAACATTTCTACGATAGAAAATTTAAATATCCTAACCAAATACAATGCTTTGTAACTTTTAAAGGGTTGGAAACACCTACTGAGGCGGCATTTTAGGGTTAGAACTTGAATTTATAATTAAACATGATTTCTACTAACTACTGCAAAGGGAGAAATGCATAGTGAAAAGGGTTATGTATATATAATGCATATAACCAACACCCACCGGTGGAATGCAGATCTAAGATAGTATTTTTAGGAGAAGACATGGAATTTTTAAGTAAATGGGGTATTTAGAGGCATTTAAAGAGATATAAACATATGATAAGGTAGTATCCATAATACGTACAACTAATATAGGACCGCGAAAGGAAAACTTTAGTATTGTTTAGAGACCGAACTTCAAATTTTTAAGTAAATGTAGGTGTTTGGAAATTTTTAATGGGCTATGGGCGATATACATGCCCGATCGCAATGATGGAAAAGTGATACCGGAGCAGTTTTTAAAGATGTAACTTTAACTTTTTTTCAATTAAGTGGAGAATCTACTAAATCTTAGAGGGTGCTAGCGCTTACCGAGGGGATATGTATAATGCACATAAGCAGCATATAACATTAGGAAGGGGGTATTAGAAAATTTTTTAAAGATAAGACGTTAGATTTTGGAGCTAAATGAGATATCAAGAAACATTTAAAGAGGATGAAAACATCTAATGAGGTGGAATGGGGATGCACTTACCCAAGACACCTAGCGGTAAAATTATGAACTAAAATAAATTTTTAAAGTAAAGACTTTAGAAGTTTCACATAAATGGCAATCAAAATATTAGTATCCACTGGGGTACTAAAGATATATAGCTTTTATAAGGTATAAGTACATACACAGACACACACACATAAACACACGGTAAAAATGGACAGACCATTCATAATCCCAAAGGTATATTCTTTAATTATTTTACTAAAATCTATTATTTTTTAACATGTGATTCTATTTTATACCATGGTTTAACGGTAACCATGGTATGACCTTGATGTGACCTTGTTGCGAAGGGGGTGTCGGTGGTGTTCAAGCATCGATTTTATTATTCTAATTGTGGATTTCATGCTGGTAGGTTGCATTTAAACTGTCCTCTACTATGAATATGTCGGTTTTAGTTGGCAATGCTGGAGATGTTAGATCTGTCATTATTCATCGGCCTATACCTAATGCAGAATTTTTGAATCGGATTGAACATGTAAGTACTTGCTTTAATATGATTTTATTCTATCATTTTATTAAACTTAGTATTTTTATAGTATGTTACAGCTTCATTATTTTATTTATCAATTTAATGTAGTTTGTTGAGGTTTTAGTATCTAGATATATTCTTTAGCTTGGTAATTTTATTATTTTAGCTGATTTCTGATGGGATTAGCATAATGGATTCACGATCACTTTATATAAATCTTGGGGTATGTATTACATTGCTACATAGAATAATGTGCTTATACTAACATGCAACATTTTTTATCTTGTATAGACATGTCTTGTCTGTTTTACAATGTCGGTGATCTGTATTATCCACACAACTTCACTACATATTTTTCGCCCCTTTAAAGGTTATTTACTTAGAAATTTTAAGGATTCCCCTTTAAAATATTTGTAGTATCCCCATTTCGCTGTCATCTGGCGATGATGAATTCATCTCATACCGCCTTATTAGGTGTTTCTGACTCTTTAAATGTTCTTAAACATCTCATTTACCCCAAAAATTCAGAGTTCTATCCTTAAAAACTTACTTAAAACAGCTTTTAGCTATTATGTGTCGGCGATGCGTATCACACATGCCGTCTGAATCTTCGTATTCATTCGCTTTAAGTGTTGATATATTGCGCTTAGTTAGAAAAAATTTAGGGTGCTATTCTAAAAAGCTATCTTAGCTTTTCCCTATTTTCCTTATTTCATAACTATGTATTGGCTATGTGTATCGCATATGTCGTCTTAGTAAGCATTTACGCTACTTTAAAAGCTTTTAAACACAACATTTACCTAAAAATCTAAAGTCCCCATCCCCAAAATATTACTGTAATTCCTATTTTCCTTCGATAGGTATTGGTGATGATGCTATTCTACTCCCACTTAAAGTGTAGTTTCAAATCATTCAGGGGTTTCTAAACATCCTCATTTATGTGAAGAAACTAAAAATTCAATTTTAAAAATATGTTTAGTTCTACTTTTGTTACTATATGCGGATGATGTGCATCGCACATGCTGTCAATCTGCGTATTCAACCGGTTTTAGTGTTTATATGTTGCGCCTAGTTAAAAAAAAAAATTAAAGTTTAATCTTTAAAATATTATGCTAATTCCTCATTTTAGCACTAGGTGTTAGTAATGATTACACTCTATACTCTTCAGTATGTGTTTCTATTCCTTAAAAGTTAGTAGAAATCCCTATTTAGCTAAAAAATTCTCAAAGCCCCCTCTAAAAATTTGTTGTATACCCTTTAGTATGTCTTTATATTCCTTTAAAAATTAGTGAAAATCCCTATTTAGCTAGCAAATTCCCAAAGTCCCTTCTAAACATTTGTTGTACACCCTTTAGTATGCCTTTCTATCCCTTTAAAACTTAGTAGAAATCCCTATTTAGCTAAAAAATCCAAAGTTACGTACTTATAAATTATCCTTAGTTCGCCATTTTACTGTTATATCGAGTATGTGTATCATACCTAGTCCATTAAAAGTTTCTGAACATGTACATTTACTTCGAAATTTGAAGTTCAGTCTTTAAACAATATTTAGGTTTTCCTTTCGCTGTTATGTATCAGCGTTGTATTCATTCCAATTTATCACGCTGAAAGTTTCCATTTCCTTAAAAGCCAGTATAAATTGCCAATTATGTGAAACTTTTAAAGTCCTTACTTTAAAAATTTATCTTAGTTCATAATTTTACCGCTAGGTGTTTTGGGTAAGTACATCCCTATTCCACCTCATTAGATGTTTTCATCCTCTTTAAATGTTTCTTGATATCTCATTTAGCTCCAAAATCTAAAGTCCTATCTTTAAAAAATTTTCTAATGCCCCTTCCTAATGTTATATGCTGCTTATGTGCATTATACATACCCCCTAAGTAAGCGCTAGCACCCTCTAAGAGTAGATTCTCCACTTAATTAAAAAAAGTTAAAGTTACATCTTTAAAAACTGCTCCGGTATCACTTTTCCATCATTGCGATCGGGCATGTGTATCGCACATAGCCCATTAAAAATTTCCAAACACCTACATTTACTAAAAAATTTGAAGTTCGGTCTCTAAACAATACTAAAGTTTTCCTTTCGCTGTCCTATATTAGTTGTGCGTATTATGGACACTACCTTATCATATGTTTATATCTCTTTAAATACCTCTAAATACCCTATTTACTTAAAAATTCCATATCTTCTCCTAAAAATACTATCTTAGATCTGCATTCCACCGGTGGGTGTTGGTTATATGCATTATATATACATAACCCTTTTCACTATGCATTTCTCCCTTTGCAGTAGTTAATAGAAATCATGTTAAATTATAAATTCAAGTTCTAACCCTAAACAAATTCAAGTTCTAACCCTAACTTCTCATTTCATGGCTATGTATCGGCTATAAGTATCATGCATGCCGCCTCAGTAGGTGTTTTCAACCCTTTAAAAGCTACAAAGCATTGTATTTGGTTAGGATATTTAAATTTTCTATCGTAGAAATGTTCGTCTAGTTCGACACTTTGTAACTAGCTAATGATGATGGGATCGTCTTATACTCACTCTGCAGGCGATATCATCTTATAAAATGTAGGCACATATTACATTTAGCTAAAAACTTCAAAGTCCTATACTTGAAAACTTAGCCTAATTCCTCATTTTATTATCATGTATCGATCATTCACACGTTAAATAACCTCAAATACCTTACTTATCGAAAAAATTTTCAAAGTCTTGTCTTTAAAAACTATCTCACCATTTATTTCCGTCGATTTGTGTTGAGCGCGTGTATCATATGTATCACCTCATTAGGCGTTTCTCCCTCCCTTAGAAAGCTATATGTGTTAAATTTCACTTAAAACTGGTATGCATGCAAAAAATATATGTTATTCGCCGTAAAGAAATTAGCGTGTATGTTGCTATTTCAAACGTTAAAAATCACAAGATAACCATTTTCGACTATATATCTCCTGAATACAGACTCGCTCGTATTTCGGGTTAAGCAATTTCTTATTCAGTAATATATCACGTGTCAACGGCCACTACGTATTCTCCTAGTGCCGAGAATGTGTTAAATATCTCCCCTCCATCCGCACAAAAGGGTTGAGGGGGAGCGCTCATAGCTATATAATTTTTTACAAGACTTAAACGTGGAGGGCTCTAGTATGTACTTTTATTTTGGAAAATGATGGGGTTTAGAGAGCTAAGATACGCTATGCGTATAAACTGATACACTAACCCTTTTTTTTTTATAATACATATTTTTAAAATAGGCATATTCTCTGGGGGTTTTCTAGATCTTCAGACTAAAATGAATATAAGATTCGTAGCATTACACACTTAAGTGTTTCGCAGATCGCTGATAATTGGTCTACGGGCTCCCTCATTGGGTAACCCTCAAATATAGTCGATCACGCGATTCTGCTACTTTAAAACACTAATTCACGCGATTCTACTACTTTAAAACATGTTTTTGTTAGATTTTTACAAGTAAAAAGTTTGTTTTTTTGAGAAAACGTTAAAAAAAGCACAAGTGCGAAAACCTATGTTAATTTCCATAGAGAAAACAGCACATGTGTGGTTTTTGAAAAGTAAAAACCTTACATTTGTGAAAAATTATAAGGAAAAAAAACCTTACATTTAAATATCTATGTTATTTCCCTTCGTCATGCGGGATTCTTACAGTTAAGTATTCGTAACCGTCTTTAACATATGAATAGGGTAAGCGCTCTTTTCTCCTTTTAGAAGGCGGAGGGGTATTGTAAGAACGATGACTTTTGTACATTGTACACCTTGGCATGTCTTTGACATGCTCCTAGCATACGGATATTCAATACTTAATCCCTTAATTTAATTAACATCCTTTAATTAGCATGCGAGATTCATAACACTAATTTAATTAACATCCTTTAATTAACTTGCGAGATTCATAACACTAATTTAATTAACATTCCGTAATTAACTTGCATGATTCATAACACTTAAGTATTTTGTAGATAAGCAGATATCTGCTATTTTCGAAAATATTTATTTTAAAAAATTTTAAAATCTAAGGTTCAGATGATTGGGTATACACACCCCCTCCTATAGAGTTGATCACGCGATTCTGCTACTTTAAAATACGCCTTTTAAACCGCATTTTTCGTAAAAAGGCACATTTTTGTTGTTTTTTTAGGTTTTTGCAACATTTTGTGCAAAATGTTAATTTTTCCCATAACCACATTTTTAGTAGCATTTTTGTAAAAACACACATTTTTTTGTAAAAAAATTACAAAAGTGCGAAAACCCATGTTAATTCCCATAGAGAAATTAGCACTTTGAGATAAATCGCAAAATGGTAATTTTTTCCAAAACCACATGTTTTGTTGTTTTTTTACGTTTTTGAGACATTTTGTGCAAAATGTTAATTTTTCCCTTAACCACATTTAAAAAAAAAATTACAAAAATGTGAAAACCCATGTTAATTCCCATAGAGAAATTAACATTTTGAAAAAAAAGTCGCAAAATGTTAATTTTGCCCATAACCACATTTTTGCGGTTCAGATATATTATTTCCCAAGGAGAAATACAAGACATTCTTAAAACCAATGTTATTTCCCAAAGGGAAATATAAGAATAACTCACGTATATCATCATATGGAATTCTCACAGTTAAGTATTCGTAACCACCTTAAACATGCGAATAGGGTAAGCACTCTTTTTTCTTAGAATGCGGAGGGATATTGTAAGAACGATGGCCTTGGCATGCTCCTGACATGTCTTTGGCGGAGGGATATTCATTACTTAATCACTTTATTTAACTTATTTAAAAAAAAAAAGAAAAAAAATCCCATTAAGACAGAAAATTACCAAGTTCCGATTTTAATTCCACGTGTCGACGCTAGGGGGCGCTGATGGTACTATTTCAAAAGTTCAGCTGTTGACACCCCCAAAAAAGTTTCTCCCATACTTAGAAAAAATTCCCAATATCGCTCTTCAAAGTCCCACTTTCCACCGCTAGGGGCGCTGAGCATCACTGAGCCTTCCGTGCAGAATCTCAGCCGTTGCCACCGTGAAAAAGTTTCTCCCCTACTTAGAAAAAAATCTCATTCCAAAAAATTTATTTTCCTCCAAATCCCTCGTACAAGACTACGAAATCGTTGCTACCCGAAAAAAAGTTTCTCAAAAATTTTCACCCCAACCTTTTTTCTCATTTCCCCCCCTCCCTTTTACACCCCCGTCCAGTAGGGGGCGTGGTAGCCCATTGGTTAGCGCGCTGGAGTTGCACTCCGTAGGCGCGGGTTCGATTCCAGCCACTGCCAAAACTGCCGCCGTGTTCATGCGGAGTACGATCACGTTAAACATGTGGGTCCGAAAGTCCTTCCGAGAGGTTGGTGGTAGGGGAAGGAGGGTACGGTCCCTGTGGATGCCTCCCCCACTGGGTTCCGGTCTAAATTGGGTGGCACTTCCCGACCGTCCAAACAGTTACCTTACACCTTTCTGGTAGGTCGGACGGTCTGGGTTTCAACAACAACAACCCCCGTCCAGGATTACAGAATTCAAGATGGCGGCCATTTTGCTCTTTGCTTTTCACTGCTTTTCCTTCCGTGCAGAACCGGCAATACTTTCCTACTTACGCAGCACATGACTTTCCTTATATAATGCAATGAATTTGCTACTTTTACAGAAAAACAAAAAAGATCAATCATGCATAAAGCATTGATTATGAAACACTTTCCAATTCAATGCAATTTCATTTAAACAACTCTAAAATGCGATACATTCCTCCGTAATATTTTAAAAATTATCACAATATTACATTAATTTATTATATTTGAAAACTTAAAAGTTCATCGAAAAAAATGAACATTAAAATGACGTCAATTAAATATAAATCGCCTGGCTCCTCGGTAATGTTTTTAACATTATCATAATAGTACAATAATTTATTATATTTGAAAACTTTATCAAAAACAACTGAAATTTTTTCAAATGACGCCATCGAAATATAACACGCCTGGCTCTCTCTATAAAAGCAGCATTTCTTTCATAAACATTTTCCCATTCATTTCATTCATTACAATACTATAATAATTTATTTTATTTAAAAACTTAAGACCATGGAGTTACAAGTAATTAAACTCTATGCTTAAAAACTTCATCGAAAAAAATCGTCCTTCTCTCTGTAAAATCAATGAATATTTCATTCATATCAACTATACAGACTCCATGAGCTAAATAATTTTGCGTTAAAGAAATACAGCAATTCTTATACAACTCATTCTACATATTTTGCTGTTTACATTTGACATAAGTGAAAAATAGGCTTCGTAGTAGAAATAATCAAATTTTGATGATCATTTAAACTTTAATATATTGTAATTGCGTTGTTTCAGTATGTAAATGCACAGAATTTAAGCAAAAATAAAGCGGTTTTAGGACGGATACAACACTCAATATGAATTAAAAAGAACTTTAAAAATCACGATTTTGAGACAAGATGGATGCCATATTTCATTTTGAAGTGGGTCACGTGATTTCTTCATAAAATGGTCATGTGATCGCTTCATATAAGAAGTGTAATTATTATTTTAATTTTTATTTAAAAAACTACTGAATATATTTTGCTGAATTTTTTTTTTATATATTTTATGGGATAATTCGAATATTACCTAAAATTTTAGAAGCAATTTGTGAATTTTAAATCCGCTTAAAAAATGTTTGTAAAATTAGGACCCATAGGGTTCAATGTATTTCATTTTTTCAACCCGGGTTCAATCCAAAACTAATGGGGTGATATTATTCATTTATATTCTCATAGGTCCCACAGTCCGTCTGAACAACATACTAAAATTTCATTTCGATTAAGTCATTTTTACGGCAGTTATCGTGCTAACGGACAGACAGACAGAATGAATGAACAAAGTCATAAAGACTTTTCAACTTTGCTGTAAAGTGTTAAAAATAGGTTATTCTTATAGTAGATACTTATATTCTTTCCAAGATATTGAATTTTTGTCAATTAGTCGTTATTTTCATTTATTTAGCGACATTTTTATCCATTTGGCGAGATTTTTGTTAATTTAGCAACATTCAATAAAGTCGTCAAGTTGACGATATTCCACCAAATTCGTCGTCAAAATCACGCCATGCGTTATGGACGGAGAAATAAGTTATTCTTACAACAGATAAATGACTATTGGAGATCAAATACAAAAGTATCACTCAAAGTATGTTTTTTCATGAATGGAACGAGCTAGATCCACTAGAATGATGTCTCCCAATTTATCGCATGATATTACTTATGAAAAGTGAACATATTTCTCAATAGCTAATATATTTTTTTTATTTTATATGATTTTTTAATAATTTTTTTTAAAAATGTGCAATAAAATTTCTGTCAATCGTTTTCTAATAAAAAATTACATAAGAAATGACTACTTGCGCAACTTTATTAAAGGTTTTGATTTTTTGATGATTTTTTCAAAATTTTACTCGAAAATTTAAGGGGGTTCTGAACATTCGATTACGTATAAAAACAATGGGCTTCCAGTATTCTCGGATTATAATTTTTGTACCAAATTTCGTTCGAATCGGTCTATTCGTTCGTCAGTTATCGTCTCCACAGACTCACTGACGCACACACACATACACACACATACTTTCACACACACACACACAGACATCACCCCAAAAATGTTCGTTTCGTGATCAGGAATGCTTGAAACGTGCTCTCCCGTCGAATACTCGAATTCGAATTTTCGACCCCGTCACAATACTTTCCTTATACATTATTGTATATAAGGAAAGTAAGAAAATTTGAAAGAAATTTGTTATGCAAAATTTGAATGACATTTTATATGAAATTTCATATCACTACTAAAAATTTAATATTTTTATCAGGGAGCTGACTAAACCTCTTGGGGAGGGGAGGGAGCTTAACCCCCTATGGCCCCCACCTGGCTACGGCCCAGATAAAATGACAATGTATCTAAAATGATTGACTATCCTGTTATATGTTATCGATTTAAAAATATGTATGTTAAAAAGAAATTGTCTGACGATTTTAACACTTCATTTCAGCAGGCGTAAATTTTTTGAAGAATTAATTTCATAGCTTTTCACGCAGTTATTGAAATATCTATATGTCAAAAAAAATCTGTTACCGATTTCAAGATTGCGGTTTTGGGTGAACTCGAATTCGAACGGATAGCAGGAAAAAAATGCATTTCCTCGTGACCTCGTTATAGTAATTGCTTCTGGATTTTCTTCGAACTCTTTCTATGTGTTGCATAACATCTAATTTTGTAAAAACTATGTGCTTGATTTGAAAGGCATTATTGGTGCAAATGAAAAAAAAAAAAATATATGATGTAGGCAGCACATGACTGTTTCTAATCTGTATATAGTACCTTCCGAAAGTAAAGCACACGGGTGGAAATCAGACATAATTCGAAGAGTTATGCTTTGATTGACTCCAAATTTCACAAGAAGGTAGCCAATTGAGTAATATATTTATGAGTATAATGATAAAATTAAAGAAAATAATTTTTATTTTTTACCCTTTAAATGCTTACTTCACAATTTGTACATTCGGAAAAAGTTTTGTAGACTATATAAACAAGCCTCCCCCACTTTGACACAAGTTTCACCATCCCTTTCTGGTAGGTAGGATGGTCTGGGTCTCAACAACAACAAGCTTCGCATCGACGTGTCATCCCTTCAATCAAGTAATCTAGCGCAGCACAGGGAAATCACTGCCATTCCTGTAGAGGGGCAATTTACATCCAATGTACACGAGCTGCATGTAATTTTCACTGCTATTTATACATAAAATTTATTTATTTTGTTATTACTTTCCTTATATACCGGGTGGTCAGAATTAAAACACCCCTACTCTGAGCTTTCTATACATCGAACTACTCAGTGTAAAGACTCCAAAATTGTTGAACCTACTATTCAAGACATGGGGAAAGGGATTACGCGAAAAAAAAATTAGTTCCAGAAACACCGATAGGTGGCGCTGTACAACAGAAAATATGCTGAAAAGAAACAAAATACACATTTGTAACACATTT
The DNA here is from genome assembly GCA_951213105.1 of Amaurobius ferox. Lineage (NCBI taxonomy): Eukaryota > Metazoa > Arthropoda > Arachnida > Araneae > Amaurobiidae > Amaurobius > Amaurobius ferox. Next base: position 82,020,690 of record OX578135.1, on the reverse strand, counting down.
TATTCGAACTTACCAAACATTCATATCACAAGGACCTTATAGATGCAGGGAATGCTGCTCAATATGGTTCCCTTCTTCAAGATGTAAAATCTGCAGTCCAGACAGCTTGTTCAACAGCGGATCGTAATTGGTCGATTGAGATGCTTCTCACATGCAGAGTGATACTGTCTTTCAAATCTGCCAAGGTTACCAGACGTCCTCGATAAACAAGACTTTTTAAGTATCCCCACAGCCAAAATTCACAGGAATTAAGATTTGGAGAACGAGATGGCCAGGTTGACGGAAACGCACGACTAATTACTCTACCATTAGTAAAATGTTGCCGAAGAAACTGCTGCAAACAGAGTCCAATGTGTGGAGGCGCTCCATCTTGCATAAAGGTAATTGAATCAAGACATTAGTGCTGTTGCAGTTGGGGTACACCAAAATTTTCGAGCATGGTTTTGTACCTCCTGGCCGTCACGGTGCATGTCACAGGGCCATTGGGAGTAGCTTCTTCGAAAAAAAAAGGTCCAAGGATGAACGTGGCTGTGAATCCACACCAGACTGTAACTTTCGGTGAGTGAAGTGGAATCTCTTGAAAGGTACGAGGGTTTTCCGTATCCCAAATGCGACAGTAATGGGTGTTGACTGTTCCACTTAGATGGAAATGCGCTTCATCGCTCCATAGAACCTGCCATGGCCACGATGCATCCACTTCAACTCTAGCCAGAAATATCAATACAAAGGTCAGTCACTTCTCCCTGTCGATGGTCAGAAGTGGTGATTGTGACTAATTTTGTACGGGAAAAAATGCACTATGTTTTTCAGTACGTTCCGTACTGTGCTGTAGGGAACACCCAAGTGTCGTGACACTCCACGTGCACTACTACAGTCTATAACGTTAGCCATTGATTGTTCAACAATAGCGGTGGCAACATCGTCAACGACATCTGAACGAGTCGATTTGCGTCCTCGACCCGGCTGAACTCCAAGATGTCCAGTTTTCTCGAATCGAGCGATCATTCTCCTGAGAGCTTGTGGAAGTAATGGTCCTTTGCGCAAAATCTTAAGTCGACGAAACTCTCGCCGTGCAGCTGCAGCATGTCCTTTGTTTTCATAAAACAGTTTCACAAGCAAAGCGCGTTCTGGCAGTGTGACAGCCATCGCTGATAAGAATGAAAATTTCCCAGTTTTATCCCCTTTTATGCCCAGAACATAGTAGCTGCAAACCAAGTGTTTATGCAAATTTTTTGTGCTTACAGTGCGAAATTGCAGTTACAATGACAGTTTGAGTTTCTTCACTTTTTTATCTTCTTTTTTTTTCATATCAGCAAAATAAATTAACAAGAAAGATCAATCGTGCATAAGCATTGATTATGAAACCCTTTCCAACTGAAATGCAATTTCATTTAAAAATTTCTAACATGTGATACATTCAGTGGTGATATCTTTTACATTATCACAGTACTACAGTAATTTGTTATACTTAAATATTTAAAACTGTATCGAAATATAAATCATCTGATTCTCTATGCAAAATCAATGAATATTTCATTCATATAACTTGTATTCCAGACTCCAGAGTTAAATAATTTTGTGCGAAAAAAATTCAGCAATTCTTATGTAACTCACCTTACAATCGCTTGAGATATTTGCATTCTGCATAAGTTAAAATTAGGCTTCATTGAAGAAATAATAAAAGTTTAGGGATCATTTAAAATCACAACTATTGTAATTGCGTAGGCACGGAATTTAGATACACAGATAATACACAGATAATATATGTGTGTGCGTGTGTATGTATTCAAAGTATTGGAATAGTGCCGATGATCGGAACTCGAATTTTCGAAGGTTCTACACGTTTTGGGACTTCCAGAACACGAAAAAACTATATTTAGGAAGACGTCCATGTGTGTAAGGGTGTATCTGTGTGTGTTTCTGTGTGTCTGTGAGGATATTGCATCCACTCTAACTGAAAAACTAATGGACCGAATTTAATAAAATTTGGTAGGTAAGTTTTTTGTGGGAAACCCTGATGTTCATTTGATTAAATTATAGTACGATTCGTAATAAAAGAATCTGTCTTCTTTGCGAAATGGCCGGCAGAAATTGCCTTTATCCTCTCTAGCTAAAAACTAATGGACCACTTTTAACACAATTTGGGGTATAATATTTCAGTAAACTACAAGTGATTTACATACCAAATTTAACAAAATTTGTTATATAAATCACTTGTAGGTTATTCTAGTACGATTCGGGAAAAAGGAACGGATTGTTTTTGCGAAATGGCCCGCAAAAATCGTTAAATATAAAAATAAAAGACTACGTGTGCTCAATTACATTAATTAAATTCCTATTTTGTACGTGATTTTTGGCAACAAAAAGAATAAGACTAACCCCATTACTCTAGAACTAGCCGTTCTTGAGATATTTTAGTTTTTTTGCGTTTTCGATACGCCACTTTTGACAATAAGTCCATCTATCAAATGAGAACCAAATTTAAGTTTAAGGTGAAATTCAATGTCATTTAAAATACTTATGGATCTTATTTTGTGCAGATAAACTCAAATTATTATTGAAGAAATAAAGAGAACGTGAATATGAGTCTACAGAGAAAGACATGTGCTGTCCACATCAGAATTTTTAACAATATTGCAACAATGATTTATAGAAGTGAACAGGGATTATTTGCAGACCATTTCGAAAAAAATGTAGGATCTATATTTAAAGATCCACCAAATTGTTGTAGAATAAAATGTTCTACAAATTTAAGTTGTATATCAAATTTTAACTCTCTAGGACGTAGGAAAGTGCATAAAAAATGCCATCAAATAAGTATATCATGAAAAGTTATGTGAAATTAAAAAAATATTTGAAAAATTGTCATCTACCAAATTTATTTTAAAATGTGAAGCCTCTCTCATATGCAAATTAATGGAAAGATATTAATTATACTCTTGGAAAGATATTATTTATATAATATATCTATTTTTTTCTTTCTGGAGGATATCGCAAAAGTCAGAATTTAATTGAATTCGTTTTTCTCCCTATATTAAATAATTTTTAATTAAAAAACTACCTAACATATTTTATATATATTACTGAAATTTTTTTTATATATTTTATGGGACAATGTGAATATTTCCTAAAAATTTCGAAGCAATTTGTGAATTTTAAATCCGCTTAAAAAATGCTTGAAAAATTAGGTCCCATAGGGCTCAATGTATTTCATTTTTTCAACCCGGGTTCAATCCAAAACTAATTGGGTGATATTATTCATTTATATTCCCATAGGTCCCACAGACCGTCTGAAAAGCATACTAAAATTTCATTTTGATAAAGACATTTTTACGACAGTTATCGTGCTAACGGACAGACGAACAGACAGACAGACAGACAGACAGAATGAATGAACAAAGTCATAAACACTTTTCAACTATGTCGTAAAGTGTTAAAAAGGAAAAATTCCATATCGCATGTGTTTGTTTTTTTGTGATTATTTTGTGTCTTTTCAGCATATTTTCTGTTGTACATGCCACCTATCGGTGTTTCTGGAACTATTTTTTTCCACGTAATCCCTTTCCCCATGTCTTGAATAGTAGGTACAACAATTTTGGAGCCTTTACACTGAGTAGTTCGATGTATAGAGAGCTCAGAGTAGTGGTGTTTTAATTCTGACCACCCGGTACATAATGTATAAGGAAAGTATTGTGACGGGGTCGAAAATTCGAATTCGAGTTTTCAACGGGAGAGCACGTTTCAAGTATCCCTGATAACGAATCAAACATTTTTGAAGTGATGTCTGAGTGTGTGTGTGTCAGTGAGTCTGTGGAGACGATAACTGATGAACGAATCGATCAATTCGAACGAAATTTGGTACAAAAATCACAATCCGTAAACATTGGAAGCTTATTGTTTTTATACGCAATCGAATGTTCAGAACCCCCCTAAATTTTCAAGTGAAATTTTGATAAAATCGTCAAAAAATCAAAACCGCTAATAAAGTTACGCAAATAGATATTTCTTATGCAATTTTTTATTAGAAAACGATTGACATAAATTTTAGAACGCTAACATGAACCGTTCTCGAGATATTGCACATTTTTCAAAAAAATTATCAAAAAGTTATATAAAATAAAAAAAAATATTTCTTATTGAGAAACATGTTCACTTTTCATATGTAATATCAGGCGATAAATTGGGTGACATCATTCTGGTGGATCTAGTTCGTTCCATTCATGAAAAAAGATACTTTGAGTAATACTTTTGTATTTGAACGCCAATAGTCATTTATCTGCTGTAAGAATAACTTATTTCTCTGTCCATAACGTTTAGCGAGCTTTTGGCGACGTATTTAGCTGAATGTCGCCAGCTTGGCGACATTTTTAAATGTTGCCAAGTTATCGAAAATCTAGCCAAATGGATAAAAATGCCGCTAAATCAATGAAAATGACGACTAACTGAAGAAAATTCAATATCTTAGAAAGAATATAAGTATCTCCTATAAGAATAACATTTTTTTTAACTGTAAAAGTAGTAAATTCATTGCATTATATAAGGAAAGTCATGTGTTGCACACTTTAGATTTTTTTATTTAACTACCCGAACAACACCGGGTACATTTTTAACTACTAATTATATACTATACATGTGAATGAAGTAAAAATAGCCACTGCATTACTCTGTTGACAAACGTCGTGTTTTTTTTTTTGTTTATATTATTTATATTTGGTGCATTAATAAAAAAAATCTAATGTATATAATACATGACCTTCCCTACAGATTAATATAGATAAAACATATAGTGTAGTAGTGTACAATATCTTAAGAACGGAACGTGTTACCTTTGTGTAAGTTATGTCATACACTTATAAATAATAAATTACGTATTAAGCACCTATTTCTGCAATAAAGTTTAATTAATATAATTCTGTTTTTATAATTTTTAATCGATTTCAGAAAAAAAAATGTTGAGTGCTTTCCTAACTTTTTAATCGCTGGCATTTTTAATATTTTAATGGAATATTTGAATTTAGTTGAAGAAGTAAACTAATATAGCTTTCGAAATCGTTCACTTCCTTCGTATTTTTAACACTTTACTACATAGTTGAAAAGTATTTATGACTTTGTTCATTCTGTCTGTCTATCTATCTGTCTGTCTGTCTGTATCTGTCCGTTAGCACGATAACTGCCGTAAAAATGACTTTATGAAAATGAAATTTCAGTATGTTTTTCAGACGGTCTGTGGACCTATGGGAATGTAAATGAATAATATCACCCAATTAGTTTTGGATTGAACCCGGGTTGAAAAAATGAAATACATTGAATCCTATGGAACCTAATTTTTCAAACATTTTTTAAGCAAATTTAGAATTCACAAATTGCTCCGAAAGTTTTAGGAAATATTCAAATTATCCCATAAAATATATATAAAAAAATTTCAGTAAAATATGTTAGGTAGTTTTTTTAAATAAAAATTGTTTTATATAGGGAGAAAAACAAATTCAATTAAATTCTGTTTCTTGCTATATTCTCCAGACAGAAAAAAAGAGATATATTTTATAATAAATATCTTTCTAAGAGTTTAATTATTTTTTTAACACTTTACAACAAAGTTGAAAAGTGTTTATGACTTTGTTCATTCTGTCTGTTTGTTTGTCTGTCCGTTAGCGCAATAATTGCCGTAAAAATGACTTTACCAAAATGAAATTTTAGTATGTTGTTCAGACGGTCTGTGGGATTTATGGAAATGTAAATGAATAATATGACCCAATTAGCTTTAGATTGAACCCGAGAAGGCGAAATACATTGAACCCTATGGGACCTAATTTTTCAAACATTTTTTAAGCGAATTTAAAATTCACAAATTGCTTCGAAAGTTTTAGAAAATATACAAATTATCCCATAATATATATAAAAAAAATTTCAGCAAAATATATTCAGTAGTTTTTTAAATAAAAATTAAAATAATAATTACACTTCTTATATGAAGCGATCACATGACCATTTTATGAAGAAATCACGTGACCCACTTCAAAATGAAATATGGCATCCATCTTGTTTCAAAATCGTGATTTTTAAAGTTCTTTTTAATTCATATTCAGTATTGTATCCGTCCTAAAACTTCTTTATTTTTGCTTAAATTCTGTGCATCTACATACTGAAACAACGCAATTACAATATATTTGAGTTTAAATTGATCATCCAACTTTGATTATTTCTACACCGAAGCCTAATTTTCACTTATGTAAAATATAAATACCAAAAGATGTAGATTGGGTTGTATAAGAATTGCTGCATTCCTTTAACGAAAAATTATTTAGCTCTTGGAATCTGCAATATAGCTGATATGAATGAAACATTAATTGATTTTACACAGAGAACCAAAACGATTTTTTTAAGTTTTAAGCATAGAGTTAAATTACTTGTACCTCCATGGTTTTAAGTTTTTAAATAAAATAAATTATTATAGTATTGTGATGAATGAAAGGATTGGAAAAATGTTTATGAATGAAATGCTGCTTTTATATAGAGGCTATTTATATTTCGATGACGTCATTTGAATAACGTTCATTTATTGTCGATGAAGTTTTCAAATATAATAAATTATTGTAGTATTATGATAATTTTAAAAATATTTCCGAGGAATGCATCGCATTTTGAGATGTTTAAACCAGGTAATCTATATTTCAATGTCGTCATTTGAATGAAGTTCATTTTTTTTGCGATGAAGTTCTAAGTTTTCAAATATAATAAATTAATGTATTATTGTGATAATTTTAAAAATATTACCTAGGAATGTATCGCATTTTAGAGATATTTATATAAAATTGCATTGAAGTTGGAGAGAGTTTCATAATCAATACTATACGCATGATTGATCTATCTTGTTTGACATATTCTTAATTCCACAGCTTTTTATTCATTAGTATTTTCAAATTGTTTGAGTGAAAGCTAATTGAATTTTGTTGATGAAGTTAACTCATGTGGCTTCCGAAACTAGTTACTTTCTTTATTTTATGTTATATTCTTATTTCAGAAGTTTTATTTAATGTATTTTTTATGCTTTATTCGAATATTATGTGAATTTAGTTGATGAAATTAGTTCCTATAGCTTCCGAAACTGTTCACTTTTCTTATACTTGTATAATATTCCTAATTACTAGCTCGGTGGATAAAATAAAGTGAATACGTCAAATGATGAGTTCAGTGGATAGAGCAAATGATGAGTTCAGTGTATAAGGCAAATGATAAGTTCAGTGGATAAGGCAAATGATAAGAGAGTACAATATAATATTACGTGTATAAAGGAGATAGAGTGGTTGAATGATAAGTTCAATGGATAGAGGATTGTTTGGCCAGCCCATGAAGGTAAAGTGTTAATCGTCATGGGTACTTCCCATGGGGTACTACAGTCCCATGGGTAGTACCTTCCAGTGGCATGGGTTCGCTAACCCATCTGCCACGGGTTCCTTCATAGGTTAGCCGCATAGGTCAATTCCACTCCTGGAGATGAACTCATCTTTGCGATTATAATACCACATTTGTCGAAACATCTATATGATGCATCCTCGTCTATAATGGATATTTTTGTGGATCATCTGAAGTTCATTGTAGCGGGAATTTTACACTTCTATGTAACATTGTATAGCCATAATGTCTGCTAAAAACATCTGATGCAGTGTGTCATTCTTATTAACGAGTCAAAGTATCATTTCTAGCGGAAAAAGAAAAAAAAATAGGAAAAAGTAGTTTTCTCTATAGAAAATGCCATGCTCCTCTTCTAATATTGACACTTTAAACGACTTGGAATTTGTGTTCTTTGAAAATTTACAATGGACCATACGTTTCAACAGTCTTATTTGACAATACACTGAAAGATTTCAAAAGCCTTGAAGTGTATATACAGCTGTTACAAGTCATTTTCCAGCTGTAGCTTTACTTTCGACATCAACTTCATTGTACCTTTGATATGTGGAGAGTAACGCTTTACATACCATGTTCGCAACAGTTTACAAGTCAAAAGAAAATCTTTTTTTTAAAACGATTGAAATACCATTTTCCTTCCTTGATCTTAGGTCACCCTATGATTGGTTGCATGACTATTTTATAATTTTATATTTTGCACACTTTTTTTTCCTTCATGTATTGACAGTTCAATGTGACCTGACCTCCTTTTAATTTTTATTCTTCATGGATTGTTATTATTTATTTAGTTATTTTGTTTCATTTATTTATTTTTATTTCATTTATTTATTTTTATTTCATTTATTTATTTTTTTTGCAGTGCACGTTTTTAAAGGATGATGTACAAACCATAGTAGAATTTGTGTTTGCGACTGCAAGAAATATCTTATGAAATTTATTACTTTGAAAAATGCGTTTTCTAGTAAAAACCTTCATCAAAAGGGAATTTTTTTTCTTTAAAAAGAAAGTCTCGCAGAAAATTTTTACAGTGCAGGTGAAATTATCAGTTTTTAAAAAACGATTTTACACTTATACACAAATTTTACACGTTACGCGGGTATGCCAAATGTACATAAAAATTACTGCTTGTAATGGTCACACAAACACAAACTTTCTATAGCCTAAGTTGTAAGAAAAAGCACCAACATTGACACGAAATATAATTTGATTTAAAAAATTAATATTATTTTAATTTACTTCTGTATTTAAATAGCCTTTCTGCATTCAAATACACGTAATTCTATAAAAAAATGTAATTAAAATTACTTTTTTTTTACAATTAATAATAATATGAACGAAAATTGTTTGGTATTGATATAGCGATACTTTGAAGCATCGATACTTTCCCATTCGATATAGGTACCAAGCATCAATACTCTCACTCGATGTTGGTGGGGTACACCATGCATTAAACACGTTCTGGCGCCACATTTGCTGCTGTTTAGGAAGGCCAACCGTTGTCGTCGTGTCTTCATTTGCATTTGCACAATGTCGAAACAACCCAGATCGCAAGACATGTGCTTGCATTTAAAGATTTAGGCAGTACCACCTGTATTAAATGCAAATGCATCCATGCATTATACGCTTCATTTTCTTCCAGCCTCTATTTACTTTAGCGACACTGCCCATCGTTAATGGGTGGAAATTACACGGTACGGCTATTAGAAAGCACCGAGACATCCAGTTAATCATTTGGCGATGAGCTCCAAATTGCATCGGAGAACGCGACAGTATTAATCACCCCGTTCCAAAAAGCCTTTTATGATCCGATGCAATAAAAACTGACTCGACAAGTATAGGAGAAGAGCATATCCCCCGCTTCTAAGTAAACGTCCAGCTTTTTTAATGACAGCAACAGATTACCTCGGATGCAAGCTTGTACATTCGCAACGCGGATTTTCTCTTGTGGAAAAAAAGTGGTCCTCGTCGAAAAGAAAACAAGGGCCGGACTTAATTGACAATTTGTATGTAAATTTCGTTCGTCATTAAGACCCATCATCAGACGCCGATCTTCGATTCATCTCCATTTTACCTTTTATTTTCTTTTTCGTTCTTCGCTTTATTTATTTATTTTTTCTTTTTCTCTTCCTCCGGGCCAATCCATTTCAACAATGTCATTTGTCTATGATGGATAATTTCGCTTCTTGCCCGTGGCCTTTTTAGTAACTATAAATTAAGATTTTCTTATTTCTTTATTTTTCAAAGGTATGGAGGGGGGGAGCATGATGATTTAACGTTCAGGAAAAAAATTGCGCGTGCAGAAGTTGTGCATTCCATCACGCTCTTACGGGCAGAGGGGGGGCAGGCACCGGTTGTTAACAAGGGCCTAACGACTCTGTGATTACTCGTGATGTTGTTCAAACAAACTGCCACATCAGAGAGATCCGGCTCCGAAGCTTATACTTTGAGTGGTGGTTAGGACCTCCCTCCCTACTTGTCCTGGGAAAAGTCACAGGGACGCAGAGGTTGGATCGGATCACGAGAATAAGCATACTGCCATTTTTTTTATTTCAGTTTTTTATCTGGTGCCGCAGATATGAATCATAGGGTGCGGAGGCTGCAGACAGGCACAAATTACTTGCGAGGATCCTGGGGCAAGTACAAGCTAAAACGTTCGGTAACAAAAGGTAAACCTTTTTCAAGAATTTTCTGGACGAAGCTAATTTCAGAGAAAACAGCTTTGTCTAGCCAAAAGACATTTTCTTAGTGACGAACTGCTTGCTCTATAGACGAACTTTTCTCCTGCCTAGGTTGGTAGATTTTAGTAGGGGCCAAATTTCATGGGGAGGGAAGTTTTGGAATCATTAATTACAAAATATTTTTACGACATTTAAAGGAAAAGTATTGTGATATCAAAAATTCAACTGTCGAGCTCTGGTGAACCTAAACGTTTTGAGCATCCTTTAATACGAATCTACAATTTCTTCATTGCTGTCTGTTTGTAGACACGATATCTCCGGAAAAATTTGAGAAAATTGAATGGAATTTTGCGTTATCATTTTAATCGATGAGAGATCTAATTGATTTTCGGAGTGGACGGATCAAAAGAAACGCCTTAATATTTCGATTTTTTTTTTGGTGTGTGTATGTGTTCGAAAATAGATAAAGCAAACGTTATAGAAACATAATTACACATATAAATACTATGAAAATAGCTATTTAATATATAATTCTCTATTTTAAATGGAATGTTTCGTTTTTAAGACGCTGATATGCATGCACCTGGAGGTATTTTTCCATTTTTTTTAAATCTGAAATGAAAAAATTCATAAAAAAAGAAAAAATTATGTACTATTATCAAATGAGTTAAATTTTTCTAAAGACTTTCATCTTAAATTAATGGACACTATTATCAAGAGCCATTCTCTAGATATTGAAAATTCTATTTTTATTTTTTCCCAAAGGTTAACACTTTATCCTTTGAACAAATAAAGCGCATTGAAAATTTTAATAAAAAAAGAATAAATGTCAAAGGTTTATTGATTTTTAAGGAGCTTGGACTAAGAGATAGCCTGTAATTTTGGGGGGAAAAATCGAAAATATAATATAAAAATATAATATAAAAATATTACGTTGAAATGTGTTTAAGAAATAACTATATTATATGCATTTTTAACACTTTACAACAAAGTTGAAAAGTGTTTATGACTTTGTTCATTCTGTCTGTCTGTCTGTCTGTCCGTTAGTACAATAACGGCCGTAAAAATGACTTAATCAAAATGGATTTTAGTATGTTGTTTAGACGGTCTGTAGGACCAATGGGAATATAAATGATTAATATCACCCAATTAGTTTTGGATTGAACCCGGGTTGAAAAAATGAAATACATTGAGCCCTATGGGACCTAATTTTTCAAACATTTTTTAAGAGGATTTAAAATTCACAAATTGTTTCTAAAATTTTAGGTAATATTCAAATTGTTCCATAAAATATATAAAAAAAAATTCAGCGAAATATATTCAGTAGTTTTTTAAATAAAAATTAAAATAATGATTACACCTCTTATATGAAACGATCACGTGACAATGATATGAAAATATCACATGACCCACTTCAAAATGATATATGGCATCCATCTTGTTTCAAAATCGTGAGTTTTTAAGTTCTTTTTAATTCATATTGAGTGTTGTATCCGTCCTAAAACTACTTTATTTTTGCTTAAATTCTGTGCATCTACATACTGAAACAACGCAAATACAATATATTTGAGTTTAAATGATTATCCAAATTTGATTACTTCTACAACGAAGCCTATTTTTCACTTATGTAAAATGTAAACAGCAAAATAGGTAGAATGAGTTGTAGTAGAATTGCTGTATTTCTTTAACACAAAATAATTTAGCCCAAGGAGTCTGCATGGCTGATATGAATGAAATATTTATTGGTTTTATAAAAAGAATTACGATTTCTTTCAATGAAGTTTTAAGCATAGAGTTTAATTACTTGTAGCTCAATGGTCTTACTTTTTAAATAAAATAAATTATTATAGTATTGTGATGAATGAAATGAATGGGAGAAAGTTATGAATGAAATGCTGTTTTTATAGAGAGATCCAGGCGTGTTATTTTTTCTATGACGTCATTTGAATTAATTTCTGTTGTTTTCGATGAAGTTTTCACATATAATAAATTATCGTAGTATTATGATAGTTTTAAAAATATTACCGTGGAATGTATCGCATTTTATAGATATTTAAACCAGGCAATTTATATTTCAATGCCGTCATTTGAATGAAGTTCATTTTTTTCAATGAAGGTTTAAGTTTTCAAATATAATAAATTAATGTAGTATTGTGATAAGTTTTAAAATATTACCGAGGAATGTATTGCATTTTAGACTTTTTTAAATAAAATTGCATTGAAATTGGAAAGTGTTTCATAATCAATGCTTTAAGCATGATTGATCTTTCTTGTTAATTCATATTGAGTGTTGTATCCGTCCTAAAACCGTTTTATTTTTGCTTAAATTCTGTGCATCTACGTACTGAAACAACGCAATTACAATATATTTGAGTTTAAATGATTATCCAAATTTGATTATTTCTACAACGAAGCCTATTTTTCACTTTTGTAAAATATAAACAGCAAAATATGCAGAATGGGTTGTATTAGAATTGCTGTATTTGTTTAACACAAAATTATTTAGCCCATGGAGTCTGCATAGCTGATATAAATGAAATATTCATTGATTTTACAAAGAGAAGGACGATTTTTTTCGATGAAGTTTTAAGCATAGAGTTTTTTTACTTGTAGTTTCATGGTCTTAAGTTTTAAATAAATTAAATTATTATAGTATTGTGATGAATGAAATGAATGGGAAAATGCTATGAATGAAATGCTGTTTTTATAGAGAGATCCAGGCGTGTTATTTCTTCTATGACGTCATTTGAATGAATTTCAGTTGTTTTCTATGAAGTTTTCAAATATAATAAATTATCGTAGTATTATGATAGTTTTAAAAATATTACCGAGGAATGTATCGCATTTTAGAGATGTTTAAGTCAGGCAATTTATATTTCAATGCCGTCATTTGAATGAAGTTCATTTTTTTCGATGAAGATTTAAGTTTTCAAATATAATAAATTAATGTAGTATTGTGATAAGTTTTAAAGTATTACCGAGGAATGCATTGCATTTTAGACTTGTTTAAATAAAATTGCATTGAAGTTGGAAAGTGTTTCATAATCAATGCTTTAAGTATGATTGATCTTTCTTGTTAACTAATATGTTTTATTTTACGGTATGATAAGCACGCAAGCATATACGGAAAAATATAAGTGCATATGGAGTGATAATTATATTTTTTATCAAAATGCAAGAAACATATTAGTATCGAGGAAGAAAAGTATATTAATAATCTAGGAGCGGCGTATATATAAAAACTTCGAGCGGTAAAAAGCCTATGTTTGCATTCATATAGCAGATAAAAGCTCTATACTCAGAATACATTAGGTACGGTTCAAAGGTCTATATTCAGATCCATACAGGAGGTAAAAAGTTTATGTTCAGATTCACAGAGGAAGTAAGAGATCTATATTCAGATCCTTATACAGAAGGTAAAAAATTTATGTTCAAATCCATGAGGAAGTAAAAGGTCTATATTCAGATCCATACAAAAAGTTTCTGTTCTTGTTCAGAATCCAGCTTAAAATGCAGCTTCCAATCAAAACAGCTCTTGTATAGAGAACCCAAATAATCTGCGGCAGCAAAGACATCTATCAAAGATGCCTCACGAGCCAGTAACCGAATTATAAGAACAGAGGAGGAGCTAGCTTTTGCTCAGTGATTATAATGTCGGTCTACGAAGCATCAGGTCCCTGGTTCGGGACCACGGCGACGCCAAATCGCCACAATGATGACTGGACGTTTGAAAGACGCAACCTTCTCCAACGACTTCGCCTCTCAGCACGAGATGGCAGCACCACAAGGAGTCAGAAGCCTTGACACTCCCTTCCTGGTTGACCACAACTGTCCGTCACGCCGAGGCAACACGCCTCCCGGCCCTGACGTCACGCCGAGGCGACACGCCTCTCGGCCTCCTCATCAGCGAGGGGAGTGTGCGGCAGAAAAGACATCTATCAAAGATGCCACACCGCCAAAACCCGAATTATAAGAACAGAGGGAGAGCTAGCTTTTGCTCAGTGATTATAATGTCGGTCTACAATGCATCAGGTCCCTGGTTCGGGGCCCGGCGACGCCCAATCGCCACAATGATGACTGGACGTTTGAAAAAAGCGCAACCTTCCTTCCCAACGACTTCGCCTCTCAGCACGAGATGGCAGCACCAAAAAAAGGAGTCAGAAGCCTTGACACTCCCTTCCTGGTTGACCACGACTGCCCGTCACGCCGAGGCAACACGCCTCCCGGCCCTGACGTCACGCCGAGGCGACACGCCTCTCGGCCTCCTCATCAGCGAGGGGAGTGTGCGGCAGCAAAGACATCTATCAAAGATGCCTCACGAGCCAGTAACCGAATTATAAGAACAGAGGAGGAGCTAGCTTTTGCTCAGTGATTATAATGTCGGTCTACGATGCATCAGGTCCCTGGTTCGGGACCACGGCGACGCACAATCGCCACAAATCCAATCTAGTTTTATTCGAGAGCTACAAACACAGACCAAAAAAGTTTTCATATTAAATTCTTCATTGAACAAGAACACTTTTTGCATCTGCACGACAACCGGTTTTCTTCATTTTACAGATGATTGGATCTACTTTTAAAGGTGTGTATTCTTATTGTTGTCGCATGATGTAATAAAACAATATTGTAAAAATTTCAAATTTGAACAATCAGCTTTGTAATTGCGCAAATTAAAATATTTTGGTCCAATTTTACCATTAAAAATACGTTTTCTAAATACATTATTTCACAAGATAAAGATTGGGGCGCGGTAGCCCATTGGTTAGCGCGCTGGAGTTGCACTCGGTAGGCCCGGGTTCGATTCCAGCCACTGCCAAAACTGCCGCCGTGTTCATGCGGAGTACGATCACGTTAAACATGTGGGTCCGAAAGTCCTTCCGAGAGGTTGGTGGTAGGGGAAGGAGGGTACGGTCCCTGTGGATGCCTCCCCCACTGGGTTCCGGTCTAAATTGGGTGGCACTTCCCGACCGTCCAAACAGTTACCTTACACCTTTCTGGTAGGTCGGACGGTCTGGGTTTCAACAACAACAACAACAAGATAAAGATTGTTATTGCTGAGTCCATCCCTGAATGTTACCCTGAAACGAGAACTAGTCCGGAGGTCCGGACTCCGGAAGTTTTCTTGAAGACTGTAAGCAACTAACTGCAAGGTCCACGGGAGATGTTGCCACAAGTCCACATGCGCTTCTTGGAATGCAATTTGTTCCAGAAATTTTCATTACATACAATGTGTTTTGCCAATTATCCTTACATCCGTAATATAATTTGTTATTATTATTTAGCCATAGACAATGGTATAATGGAAATCTTAAATTCGAATTAGAGACATTCTAATTGTGCAATTAAAAAAAAAAATCTAGCTCGTTCTATTTGTTTTACACACACTTTATAAATACACTAGCTTTCCTCGGCAACCAGCCGGTCGCTTTAAAAAAAAAACTTGTAACAGCTATCGACCAGCTAAAAACTCTCCCAGTGCGCGGGCGCTGCAATTTACGTTCGACGCGTGCAATAACGATAACGCGTCGACGCGTGCAATAACGATAACGCGTCGACGCGTACAATAACGATAACGCGTCGACGCGTGCAATAACGATAACGCGTCGACGCGTGCAATAACAATCCACGTTGCGGGTTCATAAAATAAACCGCCTTTTATTACTTTCCTTATATACATAGTATAATGTATAAGGAAAGTATTGTGACGGGGTCAAAAATTTTCGACGGGAGAGCACGTTTCAAGCATCCCCGATCACGAACCAAACATTTTTGAGGTGATGTCTGTGTGTGTGTGTGTGCGTGTGCCAGAGAGTCGATATCTCACGAACGAATGGAGCGATTCGATTGAAATTTGGTACAATAATTACAATTCGTGAATACTGGAAGCCTATTGTTTTTAAACATAATTGAATGTTCAGAACCCCCTTAAATTTTCGAGTGAAATTTTGAAAAAACTCATCAAAAAATAAAACCTTTAATAAAGTTACGCAAATAGACATTTTTTATGTAATTTTTTCTTAGAAAACGATTGACATAAACTTTAGAACGCTAGCACGAACTGTTCTCGAGATATTGCACATTTTTCAAATAAATGTATCAAAAAATTCCATAAATAAAAAAAAAAAATATTAACTGTTGAGAAACATGTTCACTTTTCATATGTAATATCATGCGATAAATTTGATAACATCATTCTCGTAGATCTAACTCGTTCCACTCATGAGAAAAGATACTTTGAGTAATAATTTTGTATTTGAACGCCAATAGTCATTTATCTGCTATAAGAATAACTTATTTCTCTCCATAACGTTTGGCGAGATTTTGGCGACGAATTTGGCGAAATATCGCTAACTTGGCGACATTTTTAAATATTGCCAAATTGACGAAAATCTCGCCAAATGGATAAAAATAACTCTAAATCAATGAAAATGACGACTAATTGACGAAAATTCAATATCTTGGAAAAAATATAAGTATCTACTGTAAGAACGACCTATTTTTTACTGTAAAAGTAGTAAATTCATTACATTATATAAGGAAAGTCATGTGCTGCCCACATCAGATTTTTCATTTCGTATTAACTTATTTATTTAAATAAAAGTAAAAATCAAAATAGAATCCTAAATTGAGCCATTCTTATCCGATACGAATATTTTTTGCACATTTGCCTACATATCCAATTTAAAATATTTAGCTGTAAAATTAAGGAAGTTAGAATTATGTATTTGAATTTAGTATGATTTGAAGAAACATTGGCTTGAAGTAGGACAAAACTTAGCTTAAGCATTAATAATTTTAAACTATTCGAATTGTTAGAAAGTCATTCCGAGATGCATCAGGGCTTGGCCTGAGGTATCGAAGTGTGTGTGTTTTCTTCAACAAGTAGTCGATGCTAGAGAAAATGCACTTTGCTATGATACATACTACAAATCTACCAATTTGGGAGCAGTTCTGATAGAAATCTGATTTTGTTCCTATATCACAAACCTACTAACTTTCAAAATCAGTTCAGGAGATTTTTTCAGCTCATGAAAGTCAATGCATTATTTGTTATAAACATTTTTTTTAGAATCAAGTGTGGTGGCACTATTTATGTATATCAGTTCAGTTGGTGAATAAAAATAAAATAGTACTGTGATTGTGAATAGCATTTTATATTGAAATCAAAATAAAGTATACTTTTGTGATAAAATATAATAAAAAAAATACTCCGTTAATAACATTAAAAGTTTTAATCCGTTTTTGAAGTGAAAATCAGGCCTTTGTTTAGGATAGAGAGACAGAAAAACCACACTAGCAGTCAAATGGCTCAATCCACGAAGAAGACCGCGTTTAAACCAGTTGATATTTTTAATCAACTTCTTAGGCTGTTATTAATAACTTATCTGTATTGTAGATTAATTTATACAACAATTTGAGGTCACTTTTATTTTTCAGGTTTTTATAAGGCTAAAAATTCTCCAATTCCTCTGTGTGAAATGACATGTGTTTATCAATTTCAATTTGAAAAGTCAAGACAAACGGTATTAAAATCTAAGTACTGCCTTTCTGGATCCAACCATATAAGGATGTTATTGGGTGGAATAGTGAAATTTAATTTATTTGGAATGGGGGGGGGAGATTACAAAATGTCCGAATTTAGAATATAAACAGATATTTAAAATAATTTTAAAATGTTTTAATTCAACATGCAAGACGCACAATACATCCATTAGCCTGGTCGCTTTCGCGCGCTAAACGCTCCATTCATCAGAAGCATATGGCAATACAAATACATTGGTGCCTTTATATTTAGTCAGCCCACAGGTTAAATTTGCGTATTACAAATAGCCATTCGGCAAAAAGAAATTCATACGCTGTGCAGAAGCATAAAATGGACATATTGCAAGAACATCAAATATAAATATACAAAGAACAATATAGGAAAACGGGATTAGCAAAACTTCAAGCACGTAGTTTCAAGCACGTAGTATTCAAGCACGTAGGTAATGCAACTAAAATAAATTCGCTAAAAGCAGTATACAACAACTTTAAGTATTTAAGGGTGAGCGTCAGTAAATTTTCTGCCCTATCCGCGCTTTGTTAACTTTCGCGGCACACATATGTCGCCGAAATTCTGCTCAAACGGTTGCGTAATATTTTCTGAGAGATAAAATGCAATGCTTAGATTATATTAAAACTAAATTTAATGCCCCCCAAAACATAGAAAATATTTTTTATTTTAATCCAAAATATTTTTGGTGCTGCCATCTGTTGTCGTAATTTAATTCATACCGATTATTTTTATTTTTTAATGAACATTTTTAAATATCTATTCCTTCTAATACAGTGTTAAATACAACAACAGATCATATATAATAATGCCACAATCACGGAAAGGTCATTCTATAAATTTGGTTATCATTCTATAAATTTGATAAGGGATCTGAATGTACATCACTGAGGACTGCAGTTTTGTCTTCAAGTTCCTTTATCTTCAAGTCCAAGTTCAATTACGTTTCCGTGATTATGGCATTATATATGATCTGTTGTTGTATTTAATAGCGTATTAGAAGGAATAGACATTTAAAAATGTTCATTAAAAAATAAAAATAGTCGGTATGAATTAAATTACGACAACAGATGGCTGTACCAAAAATATTTTAAATTAAAATAAAACATATATTCTATGTTTTATTGGGTATTAAATTTAGTTTTAATATAATCTAAGCATAGCATTTTATCTATAAGAAAATATTTCGGAACTGTTTGAGCAGAATTTCGGCGAAATATGTGTGCCGCGAAAGTTAACAAAGCGCGGATAGGACAGAAAATTTACTGACGCTCACCCTTAAGTACGTAGACAATGAAATTAAAATAAGTTTGATAAAAGCAGCATACAACACACAAATAACAAATGTATACTGTTTTTAACGAAATTATTTTAGCTTTATTACTTTAGCAGTTTGAGCTGTATGTATATAAATAATGATTTTATTACTTTAGCAGTTTGAGTTGTATGTACGTAAATAATGATTTCACTTTTATGGAATTCGTGAAGCCGCCTGGCAAAGCAGAGTTTGTATACATCGTCAATGCAACAAATGGAATCTCGATAGATAGAAATAAACAAAAAGATTCAACAAGAAAGATCAATCCTGCTTAAAGCACTAATTATGAAACACTTTCCAACTTCAATGCAATTTTATTTAAACATGTCTAAAATGCAATACATTCCTCGGTAATATTTTAAAATTGATCACAATACTACATTAATTTATTATATTTGAAAACTTAAAACTTCATCGAAAAAAATGAACTTCATTCAAATGACGGCATTGAAATATAAATTGCCTGGTTTAAACATCTCTAAAATGTGATACATTCCTCGGTAATAATTTTAGAATTATCATAATACTACGATAATTTATTATATTTGAAAACTTCATCGAAAGCAACTGAAATTCATTCAAATGACGTCACAGAAAAAATAACACACCTGCCTCTCTCTATAAAAGCAGCATTTCATTCATAAATAATTTCCCATTCATGTCATTCATCTCTCACAATACTATAATAATTTATTTTATTTAAAAATTGAGACCATGGAGCTACGAGTAATTAAACTCAATGCGTAAAACTTCATCGAAAAAAATCGTCAAGCTCTTTGTAAAATCAATGAATATTTCATTCATATCAGCTATGCAGACTCCATGGACTAAATGATTTTGTGTTAAAGAAATACAGCAATTCTAATACAGCTCATTCTACATATTTTGCTGTTTATATTTTACATAGGTGAAAAATAGGCTTCGTTGTAGAAATAATCAAATTTGGATGAGCATTTAAACTCATATATATTGTAATTGCGTTGTTTCAGTATGTAGATGCACAGAATTTAGGCAAAAATAAAGTGGTTTTAGGACAGATACAACACTCAATATGAATTAAAAAAAACTTTAAAAATCGCGATTTTGAGACAAGATGGATGCCATATATCATTTTGAAGTGGGTCACATGATCGCTTCATATAAGAGGTGTTAGTATTATTTTAATTTTTATTTTAAAAACTACTGAATATATTTCGATGAATTTTTTTTATATATTTTATGGAACAATTTGAATATTACCTAAAATTTTCGAAGCAATTTGTGAATTTTAAATTCGCTTAAAAAATGTTTGAAAAATTAGGCCCCGTAGGGCTCAATGTATTTCATTTTTTCAACCCGGGCTCAATCCAAAACTAATTTTGTGATATTATTCATTTATATTCCCATAGGTCGTATAGACCGTCTGAACAACATACTAAAATTTCATTTTGATTAAGTCATTTTTACGGCAGTTATCGTGCTAACGGACAGACAGACAGAATGAACAAAGTCATAAACACTTTTCAACTTTGTTATAAAGTGTTGAAAAGCAGAATATTCAGGGGGTTATTACAGCGCTTTGAAAGAAAAAAAATTAATTTTTTTCAAAATGAAAGGCAAAATAATCTTTTGAGAACATTTTGAGATAAAGCTGTTGAATGCTTTTTGTTTTAATGTCACGAGCATGATCACAGGGCCTAATTAACCAACCAATTTAGGGGAAGCACAACCACATTAGGGGGCCCCATTTTTATTTTGTGTGCATGGCCCAAGAAATTCGCCATGCTCTCATCATTGATCGAAAATTTCTATTACCGCATTGACCTGGCCAACTAACAGTTCTCATCAACAAACTGATGTTTTTAAACTATTTGCCTGTACCAAAATTCCTAAACCATAGTATATTTTATTATTTAATCACGGGTGGTCAATATTGACTTTTGCAATTGGTTCTAACTTAAATATTAACTGCTATCATACCTTTTGTCGTTAACAGTTTAATATTTAAATGTAAAAACAAAATATGGAAATACAAATTTGAGCTCAGACAACAAAAATATTTCTGTGTTTGCCTGTACGGGCAAGATACTATTTAACTAAACTATTTGACAAATAACTTACATTAAAAAAAAGTGCAAATCTAACTATTATTTGACAAATAACTTGCATTAAAAAAAAAAGGTGTAACTCAGGGATGCAATTTGGGGCTCCTTTGAATCTTTTGAAAGGAAGCATGTGCTTACCTTGCCTTTTCGGTAATCAGGTCCTGCATGCTCAGACAATATAACAACTGTCTTTTCTGTACTACCAATATAAAATTTATAACTATTGTCAAGGAAAGTAAAGGGGACAATGGTCTGACTTAAAAAGTTGCTTTTAAATTTGTCGGTCCGGATACGGCTAAACATAGAAAAAACAGAAGAATGAGCAGAATTTTAGGAATATAAGGATGCCTAGATTTGAAAAGCAACAGTGAAAGTAAAAAGAAGAGACAAGAAGAAGTTTGGGATAGATGATTATCTATGCAAAATTTAGCCTCATATTTTCCTATACCAGCCCTTTTTTCATCTTTTGCCCATTTTTTAACACTTTACAACAAAGTTAAAAAGTGTTTATGACTTTGTTCATTCTGTCTGTCTATCTGTCTGTCCGTTAGCACGATAACTGCCGTAAAAATGACTTAATCAAAATGAAATTTCAGTATGTTGTTCAAACGGTCTGTAGAACCTATGGGAATATAAATGAATAATATCACCCAATTAGTTTTGGATTGAACCCGGGTTGAAAAAATGAAATACATTGAAACTTATGGGACCAAATTTTTCAAACATTTTTTAAGCGGATTTAAAATTAACAAATTGCTTCGAAAATTTTAGGTAATATTCAAATTATCCCATAAAATATATAAAAAAAATTTCAGCAAAATATATTCAGTAGTTTTTAAAATAAAAATTAAAATAATAATTACACCTCTTATATGAAGCGATCACGTGACCATGATATGAAAAGGTCACATGACCCACTTCAAAATGAAATGTGGCATCCATTTTGTCTCAAAATCGTGATTTTTAAAGTTCTTTTCATATTGAGTGTTGTATCTGTCCTAAAACCGCTTTATTTTTGCTTAAATTTTGTGCATCTACATACTGAAACAGCGCAATTACAATATATTTAAGTTTAAATGATCATCCAAATTTGATTATTTCTACAACGAAGCCTATTTATCACTTATGCAAACAACAAAATATGTAGAATGCGTTGTACAAGAATTGCTGCATTTCTTTAAAGCAAAATTGTTTAGCTCATGGAGTCTGCATAGCTGATATGAATACAATATTCATTGATTTTACAGAGAAGGCCGATTTTTTTCGATGAACTTTTAAACACAGAGTTTAATTACTTGTAGCTCCATGGTCCTAAGTTTTTAAATAAAATAAATTATTATAGTATTACGATGAATGAAATGAATGGGAAAATGTAATGAATGAAATGCTGCTTTTATAGAGAGAGCCAGGCGTGTTATTTTTTCTATGACGTCATTTGAATGAATTTCAGTTGTTTTCGATGAAGTTTTCAAGTATAATAAATTATTGTAGTATTGTGATAATTTTAAAAATTCTACCGAGGAATGCATTGCATTTTAGAGATGTTTAAACCAGGCAATTTATATTTCAATGCCGTCATTTGAATGAAGTTCATTTTTTTCGATGAAGGTTTTATGTTTTCAAATATAATAAATTAATGTAGTATTGTGATAAGTTTTAAAATATTATCGAGGAATGTATTGCATTTTAGACATGTTTAAATAAAATTGCATTGAAGTTGGAAAGTGTTTCATAATCAATGCTTTAAGCATGAATGATCTTTCTTGTTATGTTTGAATTTCCCTCAAATCCCTAGGATAGCAGGGCTTCCTTGGAGAGTGTCACTCTATGGGAGATGTTGACCAAATATCTTCTCCTGTGATACAATCTAAAAAATACTCTCCGTAATCCATTCTCATGGCTCAAAAAGTCATTGTTAATTAATGAAGTGAAACTTTCACTGCCACTGTCATGAATACACGCCCTTCCATCCCATTCCAATTCATTACCTACCGCACAACAGAGTGTCAGATTCTTGACACAAGACTGAAAGCACTGTAGCACTGTTCCATTATGGAGAGTGGGAGATTTAGAGATTAGCGTATTAGAGTTAAGATTAACGATTCTACTTGGTCTTTCAGGGTGTTTGAAAGGAACGCTAGATCTGTTGTCTCCTATGTCACTCCAGTGACAACTTTGGCGTTCCCCTGCCGGGATCCTCCAAACATCCAATGCCATATGTCTCTGTGTGCATCTGTGGAGATTGCTGTGTGTGGAAGAGGGGTGATCTTTTGGGTCTGCAGGGGTAGAAATGGCCTAAGGTCAAGAAAGTTGGAGCCTGCATAAATTTCGTGGGAGCACACCTGTGTCCGGATACAATGGTAGGGAAAAGTTTGCTGTGGAAAGTGAGAAATGGGTTTAGAGAGGGGGCGGATAATTATTTTGAATTGTTTGTTGATTACTGAAAGAGATGTATTGTGGTAGATTCTAAGGAGAAATGGTAGATGCTCATGTGAAAGATACATCGTGTGCTCTTGTGTGGAATGGGATGGGATGACAGAGTGGTGCGAATAAGAGGATAGAATTCCATGGAATGAATGAAGCAGATATTTTTAGTCTTAAATGGGTGGGAAATTATTTGTATCTTTTGGAACGCAGTGGAGGTCCCAGGACTTTATTTTAAGGGGTTAGGAAGATATTTTTTAAATTATATTTATAAAATATCATTAATTAATACAGTGACAGTTCAAAGAATATAAATTAGAATAAGGAAGAAAATCATAAGTCAATTATTATATCTATTTACTACAAAATACAGCATACTTCATTTTTAAATCATTTATAAACAAGAAAGATCAATCATGCTTAAAGAATCGATTATGAAACACTTTCCAACTCCAATACAATTTTATTTAAACATCTCTAAAATGCAATACATTCCTCGGTAATATCTTAAAACTTATCACAATACTACATTAATTTATTATATTTGAAAACTTAAACCTTCATCGAAAAAAATGAACTTCATTCAAATGACGGCATTGAAATATAAATTGCCTGGTTTAAACATCTCTAAAATGCGATACATTCCTCGGTAACATTTTTAAAATTATCATAATACTACAATAATTTATTATATTTGAAAACTTCATCGAAAACAACTGACATTCATTCAAATGACGTCATAGAAAAAAATAACACGCCTGGTTCGCTCTGTAAAAGCAGCATTTCATCCATAACATTCTTCCATTCATTTCATTCATCACAGTACTAAAATAATTTATTTTATTTAAAAACTTAAGACCATGGAGCTACAATTAATTAAACTCTATGCTTAAAACTTCATCGAAAAAAATCGTCCTTCTCTCTGTAAAATCAATGAATATTTCATTCATATCAGCTATGCAGACTCCTTAAGTAAATAATTTTGCGTTAAAGAATTACAGCTATTCTTATACAACTCATTCTACATATTTTGCTGTTTACATTTTACATAACTGAAAAATAGGCTTCGTTGTAGAAATAATCAAATTTGGATGATCATTAAAACTCAAATATATTATCATTACGTTGTTTCAGTATGTAGATGCACAGAATTTAAGCAAAAATAAAGCGATTTTAGTACGAATACAGCCCTCAATATGAATTAAAAAGAACTTTAAAAATCACGATTTTGAGACAAGATGGATGCCATATTTCATTTTGAAGTAGGTCACGTGACCTTTTCATATCATGGTCACGTGATCGCTTCATATACGAGGTGTAATTATTATTTTAATTTTTATTTAAAAACTACTGAATATATTTTGCTGATTTTTTTTATATATATTTTATGGAACAATTTGAATATTACCTAAAATTTCGAAGCAATTTGTGAATTTTAAATTCGCTTAAAAAATGTTTGAAAAATTAGATCAAATTAGATCAATGTATTTCATATTTTCAACCCGGGTTCAATCCATAACTAATTGGGTGAGATTATTCATTTATATTCCCATAGGTCCTACAGACCGTCTGAACAACATACTAAAATTTCATTTTGATTAAGTCATTTTTACGGCAGTTATCGTGCTAGCGGACAGACAGACAGAATGAACAAAGTCATAAACACTTTTCAACTTTATTGTAAAGTGTTAAAAAAAGAATAAGAATAATTTTAGCCATTTATTCGAAAATACACTAAAAAAATAACAAGGACACAAAAGTAGAAATTTGTAGAAATTAGATAATAAAGTTTTCATCGGATTTCAATAGCAGTGTCTTTAATCATTGCTAATCATAGTTGGTTATTAATGCTCACTTATACTTAAAGAATAAATCTATTTGTCGATTATTATAACAAATTAATCACCATTATTGCTACCTAACAAACGTAAGCGTCATACAACCCCCCCCCCCCCCCCCCAGTATAAAATGTACTTGTTCCACGAATATAAAATCCACTACATTTTCAACCAAGAATATCAAATTAATAACTCCCACAAAGCAACAGGGTTTATCAAAGAAATTCAATTCAATTTTCAGACATATTGAATTGGTGCCAATTTTTCAAAAAGTCGTCTAATCGGCAATATTGTGCCAAATTTGTCGACGAGCACGACAGACAAAAATTTGATCTTTTTATGTATATTTATTACTCTAACTAATTTCTATTTTTGTAATTAATGACATAATATTATTGTATTAATGGCGTAATAATGTATTAATGACGTAATATTATTGTATTAATGACGCAATAAGTGCGCCATTGGTCTAAACCAACACTCCATAGACTTTCGCTCCACAACTTACCATAGACATTACAGGGTATGACGTAAGAACTTGAAGTCCGAAGCCAACATTCAGAAATTCTACACAGAATTCATACATTTGTATGAACTAAAATAAAGGAGGTGCAACCAGCTTCATTTCATACTGTTGATTGTAAAGTAAAATTTCGATACATGTTCTTTGGATTTACAGATTTTGGGGCCTAAAACACGGCACCAACATTTATCGATCCGAGTCTGTGGGAACCTTAAATGTCTACTGATCTCAAACGCTGAAACTTTTAAGAATATTTTGAAAAATACCTTAATATTTACTTTCTTATACTACTGTATACCAAAGTTTTTCAAAATTTTTCATTATCTCTCACACTAATAAAAATTTTCATTATTTCTCATACTACTGCATAGATAAAATATTGCTTTCCCCAAAATCCGCATACTACTGTGTATCAAAAATATTGCCTTACCAAAGATTTTTATTATTTCTCTGCTGTATAGAAAAAATGTAGCTTTCCCAAAAATGCTCATTATTTTTCATGCTACCGCGTAGTCCCCAAAATTATTATACTACTGTGTAGGAAAAACATTGTTTTCCCATAACTTTTTATACTGATGAATAAAGAAAATATTGCTTTCCCAAAAATTTTCGTATTCAATATTTTGGCGAAATTGCACGTTCTAAATATTCCCCTGGATAGATTATGTAAGAAATTTAAACTATACACAATTTTCCGTAATGTATGCGATTCGAACATAAATAATTCGAAATTAAAGATTTTCATAGCATTCTCACCTATGAAGATCAATGATCATTCCCGAAACAGTGATAAATAAATAATATAGAAATGTGATGGTTCCTGTACTGTCTGTTTATCCCTGAAATTCGTTATGCATGTAAGAGGTTTTAAAATAGTAGTATGTATCCGCACAAATCAGCTGACTATAACCACTGCATCGGCTTAAACAACCTGTTATATTACATATATATTTTAAAGCATAAGGATTTATACTTTTTCATATATAAGTATAAATTTAGACCAACTTATATATTTTTTAAAGTATAAGGAAATTTTATAACAACTTACTTAGCAAAGCCTAAATATCAATGTTATTATAGTCGAACTATATTTTTTATTCGACTCCATTCTTACAAAAATATCCCCTAAAAATTCCCTTTCCATCATATCTATTATATTACATATATATTTTAAAGCATAAGGATTTATACTTATATAAATATTTTCATATATAAATATAAATTTAGACCAACTTATATATTTTTTAAAGTATAAGGAAATTTTATAACAACTTACTTAGCAAAGCCTAAATATCAATGTTATTATAGTCGAACTATATTTTTTATTCGACTCCATTCTTACAAAAATATCCCCTAAAAATTCCCTTTCCATCTTATCTATTATATTACATATATATTTTAAAGCATAAGGATTTATACTTATATAAATATTTTCATATATAAGTATAAATTTAGACCAACTTACTTAGCAAAGCCTAAATATCAATGTTATTATAGTCGAACTATATTTTTTATTCGACTCCATTCTTACAAAAATATCCCCTAAAAATTCCCTTTCCATTATATCTATTATATTACATATATATTTTAAAGTATAAGGATTTATACTTATATATTCATACTATAAGTATACATCCTCATATATTTATATAAATCTATATTTTAGACCAAGTTATACATTGCCTTATACTTTAAAAAAATATATAATAACTTACTTAACACACACACACAGAGCGCCTAAATATTAATGTTATTATACTGAACACAGACTGATACAAGGTGGGTTCAAAAAGTTCGGAGACTGTGCTGATATCTCCAACCCTGATTGGAGGAGAGGGGAACTATTTTACCGTGGTGTAGAGGCACACGTGACGCGAGATGTGAAAAAGAAGAAGCAAAGTGTTTTTCCAGACAATGCGTGTCAGTGAACTGTAGTCGTTCGCGTTCGTCGAAAACGGAAATGGCGTTTGAAGAACAACGTGCGAATATTAAATTCTGCCAGCGTTTGGGGAAATCGCCGACAGAAACATTGCACCTGCTCGCCATTTCCGTTTTCGACGAACACGAACGACTACAGTTCACTGACACGCATTGTCTGGTAAAATCCTGCACTGCGGACTTGCTTCTTCCTTTTCACATCTCGCATCACATGTGCCTCTACGCTACGGTAAAATAGTCCCCCTCTCCTCCAATCAGGGTTGGAGATATCAGCACAGTCTCCGAACTTTTTGATCCTACCTTGTATATAGTGTACACACACAAGTATAGTAATCTATAATAGTGTACAGCCTAAATAAATTTTTTTATTCGACTGGCGAAAATATCCCCTAAATATTCCCTTTCCATCAACACAAATCCTTTTTTTCCCTTCATCTCGCGAATAAGAACAAATAGAACGACGACTTCCAGAAAAAATAGGACAATTGAAGACTGAACTTAACAAACAGGTGACAAAAGAACTTTATTCTGAGTTTATTACAAAAAAGGGGGGGGGGAGTAATCACTACCCCCCAATAAAGCGTTCGTTAACTGTCCCAAGAAGAAGATATAATTGCCTCCTCTGAATGTCGTGGCTTATCCGAGTTTCGGAGAACTGTTCTCATAAAGTTTGAATGCTCTGAGTCATTTGCATCGAAATGGGCATTCTTCAGCCACTCTTGCAACCCATAAAGATAAAAATGATGTTTCATATATTTCTTAATCGTCTAGTGTTAATTCTGATTAAGATTCATTCGTTTCGTTTTGGATGTGAATAACATCTACAGTTGGGGTATCTCTGGCGAAAATCGGAGCGTTGAAAAAAATGTAAACATTTTAGACGCTTAACCTAATAGATAAAAATGTAAACAATTTTTGTACTTGTTTTGTCGGAAATAGGGTACCATTTATACGTATACAAAAATTAATTTCATATTTTGAACTGTCTATTTAAGAAAAAAACAAACGAAAACAAGTTTTTGTTTGAGTAAGTTTTTGTTTTATCTTGCATACTTTCATTCAATATATCTTTTAAACTATAAAAGATAGATATAAACAGTAAAGGACAAGATATTCAGCTAGAAGTCCAATTTCTCAGTGTACGTGGGGGGGGGGGGGGGGGAGGTTCTAAAACTGCTACAGTTTTTAAGAATTGTCTAGTCAAGTTGAAGAAGGTTGAAAATTATTTTTTAGTTACTGCTTATATCTCAAAACTAAGTACTAGGTTATGAAAAGCAAGAAAGAAATGTGTAGCCCTTTGCAAGTCCTATAAAAATTCGATGAAAGCCCTACAACCCCCAAGGAGAGTTGGATTTCGGATCTTTCGAGTTATCAAAAAATAATTGTTATGATTTCGATATTTTAATCTTTTAAACTATTTTGAAAATGTCTGAAAAGGGCAAAGCACTCACAAAGAAAGACATTATTCAAACAAAAAATTTTTGGCTCCATTGGATTGGAGCCACTGCCGATTTTCTTTTTTTTTTTTTCCTTCTTACCCTCTTTAAACATTTCAAATATCAATTTCAATATCTCTGGTTTGGGGTTATTCTTGGAAGTCCAAAACGGAAAATTTTCGAAAAAATAAATATTCCATTTGAGATAGAAAAAATTCTAATAATGTATTAAAAACTTGGTTTTCAGATACTTACTGTATTAAACAAAACTTTAAAACCTTGTTTTTTCAGAAGTTTAATTCTTGAAAAGTTTGTTTAAATGGATATAACTAAATAAAAATTTGAGCTATAACTATAAAATTTAAGACATTATTTGTCTATAATGTTAATTTGCCTTTAAGATTTGTACGTAAAATTGTGAATTTTAAACTTATTTTTTTTATATATTTTAAAAAATTTTTATTTATTTATTTTTTTTATATTATATAAAACAATTTTTTTTTCTTATATCGAAATATCCTGAAGACAAATTAAAGGCCATGCTTTTTTCCAATAAATAATATCTTTATTTTGCAAATAGAATTTGAATTCGTAATTATATCAAATTAAATTTTTTTTTGCGTTTTAATATTTTTTTTTAAATATTTCAATTCTTTTTATATATTTTATGCATCGCATTTACATCCAATAAAAGAAAAACGTATGTGTAAAAATATTTGAATAAAACTACTCATGAATCAGAGAATTAAAATTTTCTGTCTTACTTTTTCAAACTATTAGTGGCATAGGTGTGTATGTTTCTGTGTGTGGGAGGAGGTGTGTGTGTGTGTGGGGGGGGGGGGGGGGGGGGTCATAGCACCTATTATAGGAAACATAACATTAATTCTCCATTGAATCCCTATTGGAAAATAAAATACAGCAGAGTAGCCCCCCCCCCCCCATTTCTTTTTCAAGATCCTGGCTACAATTATGCAAACTTAGTTATAGAGAAAGTTGTTTTCTTGAAAATTTTCAAATTCGAGAATTATACATTTTAAGTATGTATAATATGATATAAGGAAAGTATTGTGACAGAGGTCGAAAATTTGAATTCGCGTTTTCGACGAAAGAGCACGATTCAAGAATCCGTGGATTCGAACGGAACCTTATTTGGTTTTTAATACAATCGAACGTTTGAAAGACCTCCACCCCCGAATCCCCCAATGATTTTTTTTAAAAATCAGTAAAAGAATCAAGACTTTTAATAATTATAAATAAATAATAATTTCATGCATAATAAATTCATTAGAAAATGACTGGCATAAACCATTCTCAAGACATTGCACTTTTTTCAACTAACATTACACAAAATTAGAAAACAGTAGTAAGTATCATCTTATATGTTTAATTTTCATATGCAGTATTATGCGGCAAATCTGTTAAGATCATTATTGCGGGATTCACCAGAGAAGAT
Source organism: Amaurobius ferox (assembly GCA_951213105.1). Classification (NCBI taxonomy): domain Eukaryota; kingdom Metazoa; phylum Arthropoda; class Arachnida; order Araneae; family Amaurobiidae; genus Amaurobius; species Amaurobius ferox. Next base: position 81,990,036 of record OX578135.1, on the reverse strand, counting down.
ACATTTTGTAATAGACAGTTTGTATATTGACTGTAAAGAATTCGTTGAAATTTATTTGAAATTATATATTTTTTTTAACATGGCAGCATAGGACAACATTGGACATAATCTTTCATAAAAGAGTTTATTTATGTTTCAATGATCAGGAGACTTTATATAGTTTCAATCATTATTGTGAGCAGCGATACAATTTTTTTGTTCGTGACATCATTAGCCCCCTCGGGGGGGGGGAAGTTACCAGGGGGGGTACATTATCAAGTATGGTATCATCGAAAGATTTTGTCAAGTCCTTTAAAGTGGAGGGTAACACGCTATACATGTAATCAATTGGATCCATGATATCGATTTTTCAAAAAAAATTCTTGCAAAATTTGGGAAAAAAAAAAAAAAAAAAAAAAAAATGAATTCTGGTATGAAAAAATCGAATCGAGCCACACTTCAGTTAATTTTTCGTCTATGTTCGAAGTGGGCCGTTACATTCTCCTTCAGATTTCAGATCGAGTTAAAATTTCTAATTTCTTCGACCTATGCATTCCTATGCTTTTCTTATATACAGAATAGATCTAATCGGCAAAATTGCCTTTCCTTTCGAATATGAAGTAAACCATGTCGTCAGTATACTCCGCCAAAATCTCGAATTTGGAAATTTTCTGGAAATTAATATTTTTGCAAACGCATAGTCACGACGTTCGTAAAGGATGCGACGTAATAAAGTGAAAAATTGATAGATAAAAATATTCCGAGAGATGAAACTGTTCAGTCACCGAGTTTCAGTTGAGAGCCGAGAACGAGCCCGTCAAAGATATTGAACAAAACTACAGACGGATTAAACTAAAGATTGGTGGGTGTAGGGTAGGTAAAAACAGGAGAGCTACAATGAACTACAGCCCGTCTCTCATTTTTAAAATATCCTTGAGCTATGTGTAACATTTGAATTAGATATCAAGCATTTTGAAGGACCCGTTTGCATCGAACAGTACTCGTACAATTCAAAAATTCGTGTTCCACCTACCAGATTTCAAATTCTTTGACAGGAGCACCTGCATGGACTTTGCCAATTCAATGCATAAGCATGGTTTAAATTTTTAATGGCAGTTTTCATATATGACTGAAATAAGACATAATTACCAGATAGAAGCTGTTAAAAATGCAATAGTATTGGATCTGAAGTAAGGGATGAAAGGAGAACCCAATGCTTCGTCAGTTCCTATCTCAGTGTCTGCGTTCTTTCTGTCTCCGTGTTCACTCGAAGTACGGGCACGTTATATACTTAGATATCCTATATAATATTTAGGATATATACGGTTAAATATGTGGGTCTGTAAGTCCTTCCGAGAGGTTGGTGGTAGGTGAAAGATGGTAGGTAACAAGGTACTTTAACATTCAACTTTGATTTGTTCGGCAAGCAAACAGCGACTTTTCAATTGCTTAATTTGAAGCACTAATGCCTTGATATATTTTGCACTATACTTTTGATTTTTTTTCTGTAAATTTATATCATTCTCTAGAGTTCTCACTTTTTCTTTTAACTGCATATTCTCATTTTTTAGAAAATTTATCTCTTCATTTAAATCCTTTATATTTTTAATATGATCATCAGGTTTCAATCCATTCATAGTTTGATTTTCTTCTTCGTTTTCATAAATTATGCTCTCGTTTCCATCACCATTTATTGAGCTATTAGCAGAAATTTTATATTCAGGAACTTTAATTACAGGTACTACACTGTCTGTTCTAAGCTTTTTCTTCGTCACAGTTTCTGCTTCTATTTTCCGTTTTTTTAATCTTTCTGATCGTTCACTTTTCACACTTTGATTCTTTACATATGATGGCAAATTAAGATGAGGAACAACTCCTTGTTTTAATCGTTTAACCGGCTTCAAATTCAAAAATTTAGCCCGAAAATCTTCTTCAAAATCTTCATCAGAAAAGTGACTCGAACAGACACTTGCGTTAGCAATGGTTATTTTATCCTTTCTTTTGCACTTCATGATCCATAATTTTTGGAGTGTAGGATCTTTTGGAAATCTATGAAAACTGATAGATCCCATTGACTTCTTATAATAATTTGAACACAAAGCAACCGCGCAGCAACCAGGCATTTTTGCGCTCGCAAAACACAATTTATATACAACAATTAATCAAAATTATACTTTATATACGTTAAAATACTAATATATATACATCTATAATACACATATTTGCACTTAAACTTCACTTTTACGATAGAATTACAAATTATATTAAAACAACGACTGACACAGTCTATGTTTTCCCGTAGAACTGAATGCTATTCGAAGAAACTGGTACTTCTCCTTCTAAACCAGTGACGTCACGAACGGCGATAACGTCCGCCCTCTGGAATGATGTCAACAGCGGCATTCTGGTTTTTTGATCTCTGACCCTCCCCGGGTAGGTACGGTCCAAGGTAAATGGAAGTAAGAGTACCTTTCAATAGACCTTGGGTACGGTCAGGGGGTGCTTATCGCCGGCATAATTAATTTCATTATTTTTACTTGGTTCTGAGCACCACATGGGAATTAAGAACGCGCTCATTTTGTTGTCGGGCTCTCAATAGGGACCGAACTGGCGACAGCCATCGTACTCCACCGATGTCACTAAATTTCCTCGGACATCACTGGATCCTGTGTGCACAGTACAATTTAAAATCTTGCACGAGTTAGCTTGGATATTGCCACTTCAAAACTAACAAACAATTTTTAACTATTATAGTGCGAAAACTTTTTGTGTTTTGGCAACTCCTCTCAAAGTTTATTTCTGGACTGTAACATCACAAATAACGAAACTAGATTCACATGACGTCAAGCTGGGCAACGGCCGTACCGTACTGAAAACACCGGTTCTCGTTAGATCACCGAAGTAAGGCAGCATTGGGCGCGGTTAGTACTTGGATGGGTGACCACCTGGGAACACCGCGTGTTATTGGCACTTTTCGGGCGCGGTAGCCCGGTGGTTTGCGCGCTCGATTTACAGGCTGCCGCCGTGTTCATGGGGAGTACAATCACGTTAAACATGTGGGTCCGTAAGACCTTCCGAGAGGTTGGTGGTAGGGGAAGGAGGGTACGGTCCCTGTGGATGCCTCCCCCACTGGGTTACGGTCTAAATTGGGTGGCACTTCCCGGCCGTCCAAACAGTTACCTTACACCTTTCTGGTAGGTCGGACGGTCTGGGTCTCAACATCAACAACAGCATGACGTCAAGCTGACAATTTTTTGATTGGTTGCCGAGCTAAGTGCCGAACCTTGTATTAAAGAACCTTGGGTACGGTTCCTGTGGATACCGCCCTCATTGGGTTCCAGTCTAAATTGGGTGCCACTTATGTAACAATATTGAAAATTCTGATTGTTTAAGGATATTTTCAAAATTTCATTCAAAAATTGGAGGGGTCTTTCAAACTTTCAGATACGTTTAAAATTAATAGGATAACTTAAAATTGCGGGATTTTCGTATCCATCGGTTATAATATTTGTACCAAATTTCACTCGAAATGTTCCATTCGTTCGTGATATATTGCATCCACAGACTCACGGACACACACATAGTAAGATACATGCATACACACACACACACACAAACAGACATTACTTCGAAAACGTTCAATTCGAATTTAGGGATGCTTGAAACAAGCTCTTTCGAATTTCCGGCCCCCATCATAATACTTTCCCTACATATTATACTATGTACATAAGGAAAGTAATAAATTGCTCATAATTCCGATTTAACAGCAATCGTCCAAACAAGCCGTATTTATATTCTTCAACACTTTCTGCCAAATGGCAACTAGCAAATACAGCTGAAAATATTCTAAACTATTCCCAGCTGCCATTTTCTCCTTATCCGGACGACATTCACTTTCCCTTTCAAAGGGAGAGTCCACCAAGAGGTTGTTTTGAGTGACATCTCATAAATTGGTTTCCTTTTAACCCTTCCCTGACCTCGGGGGCGAAACCAAGTTTACCTGGGTTCCGCCCCCTTTCCGCAACTATTTTGATTACTATACTTACCCATCATATGCTGCTTGCGTCGTTTCATTGAAGAAATGAATTGTGTTTGTGAACCAGGATTGCTTATTTCATAGTAAAATATGTTTGTTCTGTGTGTAAACAAATAAATTAGAAATCCTTTTAAAAGCATCTTGTATCCCACATATGACGTTAACAAATTTCGTTATTATGCGAAAACTTTAACATAAATTAGAACTTTATTTTTTATATTGTTATCTCGCTGAAAATGAATAGAATTTTTGCATGTTACCGATTTAAATAAGCACATCCAATATTATGCAATACGACTGATTAGTTCGAAAGATATCGTGTTCTCTGAGCAAATGTAAAATGTCTAATGTCTCGAAAACAGCTCGTGGTAATTAAAAAAAATTACATATAACATGGCTATTTCTTTAAAAAGTTTAAATATAATTGTTTTTACTTTCCTTATATACATAATGTATAAGGAAAGTATTGTGACGGGATCGAAAATTCGAATTCGAGTTTTCGACGGGAGAGCACGTTTCAAGCATCCCTGATCACGAATCAAACATTTTTGAGGTAATGTCTGTGTGTGTGTGTCAGTGAGTCTGTGGAGAAGATAACTGACGAACAAATAAATCGATTCGAACGAAATTTGGTACAAAAATCACAATCCGTGAATACTGGAAGCCTATTGTTTTTAAACGTAATCGAATGTTCAGACACCCCTTAAATTGTCGAGTGAAATTTTGAAAAAATCAAGACCTTTAATAAAGTTACGCAAATAGACATTTCTAATGTAATTCTCCCTTAGAAAACGATTGACATAAACTTTAGAACGCTAACATGAACCGTTCTCGAGATATTGCACATTTTAAAAATAAATTTATCAAAAAATCCCATAAATTAGAAAATATATATTTACTGTTGAGAAACATGTTCATTTTTCATATGTAATATCATGCGATAAATTGGGTGACATCATTTTCGGGGATCTAGCTCGTTCCATTCATGAGAAAATTTACTTTGAGTAATACTTTTGTATTTGAACGCCAATAGTTATTTATCTGCTATAAGAATAACTTATTTCTCCGTCCATAACGCTTGGCGAGATTTTGGCGCCGAATTTGGCGACTTTTTAAATGTTGCCAAATTAACGGAAATCTCGCCAAATGGATAAAAATTACACTAAATCAGTTATAATGACGACTAATTGACGAAAATTCAATTTCTTAGAAAGAATATAAATAGCTACTATAAGAAAAGCCTATTTTTTTTTTTATTGTAAAAATAGTAAATTCATAGCATTATATAAGGAAAGTTATGTGTTGCCCATATCTGATTTTTTATAAATTTTTGGAAAAAAAATATATTCGAAAAATTAACATTCCCTTGGACCAAGCTTCCCTAAAACCAATGGATCTTTGACATGACATCTATTCATTGAAATAATCGTACCAAATTTGATCCAATTTGCTCAATTTGTTTGGGTATAGCGCGCCATATGAGAATATAAAATGTCCAATATCTTGTGTATTTCTCATGAAAATTTCCAAACGATTGTGTCTGTTTATTTCTGGTTGCAAATACTTACAAAGCGTTCACACATTTGATAATAGTGAATATATTTCTAGTTTTGTTTTTCCCATTTTAGATCCAAAATGTACAATATTTCAAGAAATGGCACATGTTAACGGGCTGTAAATAATCGTATCCGCTTTTAAATAAAGTACATAGAAAGCGGCTATATTTTAAAAATCATTTTTAACATTTTTTTTCTCTGTTTGAAAAAAGAAAATGGAGGGCCTAATTTGCTTAATAAAAAGCATTTTTATTAGGCAAAGACCAGATATGGACATATTGTCATAAGAAGGATACCTTTATACATTTTGTTTTAAGGTCGCTTCGCAATTACATGCTAGGTGAACCCCGAACTACGCGCATCCTGTACAGACAGTCTGAACTGAGATTCGAACTTGAGACTTTTATTATAGATCTGATATAAGTATAGACTTTGTTTTTGCAAGACTTTGTACATGCTCTTGGGGATAGTCATAGAAGCATAATTTTGTATTTCCCAGTGGGTACAAATGCACCCTGAACATGTGTACCCCCATTGCGAGCAGCTATTTGTACGGCTTGATAACTTGACTCTCCATGTTTCAATGGTCAACGCCATGATCACTGTGCCATTGATAGGCCACAAAAAAAAGCTAAAACAAGCCAACGCACAACCAATTTCAAATAAGGATGCAAATGCTACCTTTTGTAATACTGAGACATCCTCTGTATTTTATCTCTACTTACGTCTTTTATCGTATATGATAATTATTTCACGTGGTTCAAGCAACTTCAGTTTCTTGTAGCGAGTAATTTACGCTTAAATACAAATCTTTCAAACGAATTTATTTTGCCACACAAGACGCTCAATCAAACGCTGCCAGGCGCATCTGAAATTCCAAGCTTGTCTCATCTTTAAAATGCAGCCATTTTGTCACGCCCTTATTTTGGCCGTCCACAATCTCCGTCAATCTATTCCAATCGTTAAATAAACCAACAAAAAGGAACATTTAGAGGCAGAAAATATGACGACGGACAAAAACCAACCCAAACTGCATGTTGGCCCGAGGGCAGAATTCTTCACATCACGCTGAGAAGCTTCTTCTTCTTCCCGTCATGCCTCGTAGACCCAGACCTGCCAATAAGAAGGTGGAACCCCAAAACTTCCAACGAAATGTATATATCGCAAGACCACATCTGCAGCAGCAACGGGCTTCGGTACCGGTTTTCAGCACTTTGATTTTTCGTTTTTTTACTTTCTTTCCACCCCGTGCCAGCTCAAGCAGGTCATAAATAATGGCTGATACACAACAGGATTTGGCGGTTTCTGGCCGGCACGAACATAACAAGATTAGAAAGCGACCATAACAACATTTCACGCTTATCAATGGCGTGCATTTTGAGAGCGTGGGCACCTTAGCGCAGGGTCGGAGCAGTCGTTTCCATTATTGTTCTTTTCTCCCTTTTCATATTTTTTTGTTATTATTATTCAACTTGTTTCGTGTCTTGTTAAAAGGTGATGCAGTCTTAATGAAGTCTTAACAAATAAATTAGACACGTCATTCTCCAGCTTTCACCCAACTGGCGACGACGGATGGCGTTATTAATCGTCTCACTTGGCTTCAGCTCAGGCCGTAATCGACTGAATGACGTGACGACAAACAGCTTCGTTGCCAGATCGCGTTACCTACCCAAAAAGAAAAAAAAAAACATTCTGACACGCATGGTTAATGTTTTCAATTGTCGCTAACGATACCGTATAATTTGTCGACCAAACCGTTACTCTCGTGACAGAAAGTAGAATTTTTAAGTAATTATTATTTTTTTTTTTCATGGAATTTTACCTTTCAGTTTTTGGTTCAACGTAACAATATTTATAAAACAAAAACGTCCCTTATATTGCGAATTATTAGGTCATATAGAGATAATGAAAAAACGCATTGTTATGTGAGAAACGAATTCTTGTACCGAAAATTAATGAAATTATGTAAGCATTTCAGACTTTTACTGTCACTTAAGTAGCAGAGCAATTCGATGTTACAATAACTGTAAAAAGTTATTTTTTAGATGATGCTCAAGATTATTTCAACCCTATTACACTCATAACCGTAGCCAGATTTTGGAAAAGAGGGGGTATTGTGACCGAAAGGAGGGGGGGGGGGGTCTCCAGGGCAAAATATCGTTTTCCAATATAAAAGGCTGTGACTCCCTTCATCCTCATTACTCTTATAATTGCACCTATCGCCACCAAATGTATGATCAGAAATCCAATACCATATTCACTTAGATATGATTATGATCCTATGATGATTGTCATTGAAGCTAAAAGATTAACAAACGAATTAATGATCACTTAAAGTGATAAAAAATAATACATTACGCTTTGCTACACAAAAACAAATACTATCTGTTGTGACACATCACAACACTTTATTTTATTATTCTAAATTAACATTTTTTTTATAAATCATTAAATATTATATTTTTATTTAATTTATTATTCCAAATTATTCTATTCAAAATTGCTTTTATTTTATATTTTCATTAATAGACCAATTGTCTCTTTTATTAATTTTAATTATAGTGTGCTGCAGTATTCATATTCTCATGTATGGTGTATGACATCCACTTTCATACTGCGGTAGAATGACACCCGTTTTCGACAATTGGTAAATCCGGTTTCAGGTGAGACATGGATCCTTTTAATCTCCCTGTGTGAACAGGAGTTTTTCTTTTCTTGGCATGGCAACGGTGTGTGTGGCTTCAGCCAATCACAGCGTGCCAAGTTAGGCGGGAAATTCTTCCTCGGTGCAATAAGTGCTGAGCCTTTCTCTTCTCTCTGAAATTTCTTGCATGTGAAGGTTATTGTATTTTCGTAGGCAAAGGGGCCTTGGCCCTTTGCTTTGCCATTTTCTTTTTTACTATTCATTAAGTTTTAAGCACTGAAGATGAAATTATTTACGTCTAAAAAAATATAAATTATATATTTGTTTTTTGGACATATGTCATGAATCAAGTCTGATTTCTGTGGAATGTATAGAAAGTGTGAATACAGTAATTTGCTATTCTAAAGTGTATTTCTTGTAATTGATTACTACATCAAATATTTTATTGATTACTAATTAATAAATAAGTTGAATCAAGTTAAATAAATCTTATTTATTTTATCAATTTTACAGCAGCATTTGCATCTATGGATTTGGAGAATTTTATTCATTTATCAATCTTACAGCAGCATTTGCTTCTATGGATATTTACTGTGAATTACATCTATTTGCCAATTACTATTCAATTATGGTATTCTGCAAGAATAGTTATGTCTGTTACTATGCATTGATGGTTTAGGAGTCTTTATTGCAAATTGTTATGTCGGACATTAATTCGACATAATTATTATAATCTTCTTTCAACTACCTTTAGTGAATTATTATAAAAGAATAATTCTTGGCATATTAGACACGAGTTAATAAGTCATCATGAAGATTGAAATTTCAGCCATATTTTCTTTGGGCTGTGTTACATTTTATAATTTGGACCCGAGCTTGCTATTATATAGTTTTCTTCTTCAAAATGAGTTTGAACTTTTTAGTGTAGTAGAAAAGGAACTCTTGAGGTGGCCATCATCATTGTCGAATATGCGACTTTCCACATACTATTGAAGCATATTCAGCACAAAATTATGAGACATTTCATATTATTATTGATGGTTTTAATTAAATGATCAAATTACAGGTAAGATAATTTTAAGGCGCTCACATACAAGTATGGTTTAATATTTTAAATAACACAACGCATTGATATTATATTCTAAATTTTATTCCCCACTATACGGTCCCATTACATTAAATATTAATAATTAATTTCCCTTTTAATTGTATGTGAGTGTCCGACCCAATCAGGTGTTGAGATATGATCGTTCAATTGATTTTATTATTCTTTAATTAAGTCTTTTGAATGGTTGTATCACAACACTATCACTGCAAAGAAATTTGCATTCTTTCATAACAGTTGGGTAATTATACAGTGGCAAATATTTGGGGGTTAAAACTAGGACAGGGGCGCTGTTTAAGGGGAAGAATTGGGATGGTCGGTTGCTGCCCCAAGGATTTTCAAGTTATTATCTTTCTTATAAAAATTTCCTTGTCGAATCAGATTTCCATCATTAGAACAATAGTCCATCAACTTTAATCCCCTCCCCTAAGAACGTTTTGAAATGGCGACCCTAATTTAGGACCCTCCCAGATATTATACAGGAGAAAATAAACACAACACAACAACTTGATAAAAACACATAAAATAAAAAAATAGAGCATCAATTTAAAATTTAGAATGCAAAAGGGAATTCTTAAATAAATTCCTAAATTCAGAAGTAAAGATGGAAGAAAATTAATAAAAAATCGTATTTTAGTATATTCGAAACTGTAGCTGCATCAGTGCCTGATTAACGCACGAGCGTTCGGGGTCGCGGTCCTGGGTCCCAAAATTTTAGAGGGCCCCTAAATTTTGTATGTGACAAATTTTAAGCAGAAATAATTTTTACTTTTTAAGAAAAAATAATATTCACGAAGTAAATCTTCTTAAAATTAAAATATAAATCTAAAATTACGAAAAAAATTCATTGCAAAAGAAATTTTTTCTAACATTTCAGAATGTAAGTATGTCAATATTTTTAAATACTATTATACATTCTTTTAATCTATATAAATAAAATTGAAAATTTGTCTGTCTGTCTGTTTGTCCCATTATCACGGGAGAACGGCTGAACCGAATTTGATAAAATTTTGTGGGTAGCCTGGAAATAGCCCCACTAAAAATTTAGTCCACTTTAAAATTTCTACAATCAGTGGTTCTCGAAATATTAGTTAAAAACGAAACTTTTGTTTGTCTCATTATCACGGGGGAACGACTGAACCCAATTTAATGAAATTTTGTGGCTAGCCTTAAAATTGCCCTCCATAAATTTAGTTCAAGTTTTGAGTTTCTAAGACCAGGGGTTGTCGAGATATTAATGAAAAACGAAACTTTTCCTAAAAGTTTTACTCTCTAACTGCGTGGTTTATCTAAACGAAAAGGTTGAAAATCGTTTGAAAGTGAATTAAAACTTTATCTCTGAGTTTGGTGGGAGCTCTTTTTGCGTTAATTAGTCACTTTCTGAAAACATGAATTGTTTGAAACATGAATTTAAATGGAAAATCTATCTTCATGGTTTATTTTTCACAAGCTTTTACTCAACAATGAAAAGTATAAAGAAATCAAAATGGTTATTTAATTTCGCAGTTTATGAGGAAGATTCTATCTCATATCATGTTGCTCAGAAATGCAATTAAATTAAATTTATCTGTTAATTTTAATTATTATTTTTCGATTTGAATAATAAATAAATGGATATAAAAATATATTTTAGAAAAGAACGGTTTGATTTTTCATTTAATTATATTAATTACGGACTGCGTACATCACTTTCATTTATTTTGGCAAAGAGTTTTTAAGCTTATATATTGTGTTTAGCTAATAAATTCATATATTGTGTTTACCCAATAAATTCATTTATCCAATTGTTGAAACAAGAAAAGAGTAGAACGAGTATATCTTCTAATACAATTTTAGTGTTTTCATTTAGTACATACAAACGGGATCAGGATGTTCCATTCAGATCTGCAAATTCAGAGCTACGAATTTGGCGGGATATCGCTAACTTGGCAACTTTTCTTTTTTACCAAATTGACGAAAATGTCGCTAAATTGTTAAAAACGACGCAAATCAATGAAATTTATTTTGTTTTGTTAGAAGAGAGTACTGACATGATATTTCGGTAGCATTTGTCGGCAGTCCATCCATCCTAAACACATTTAGCGAATTTTTAAAATATCACCAAATTGATAAAAGTGTTTGTAAATCCATAAAAAATATCATGAAATTGATAAAATTGCGCTTAATAAATGAAACTAATTGTGTTTTGTTAGGGTATAGTATTGTGATGATGTTTCGTCAATTTGTCGCAAAATGGGTCTAAATCAGTCCCACTTGGGTCCTACAGTCCCACTTGGCTATAAATTCGGCAATTTTTTAAATTATCGCTAAATTGACGAAATTGTTGTCAAAACTTCCATGGAGATAGCATTATTCAGACGATATGATTTCCATCAATTTATTTGAAGCAAATGATATCATGTCATTTAGCATGTAATTGGATGTAAATCCAATGTGTCATGCGACAAACGATTTTTATTAAACCTTTTCCGATTTGTATAATAAAGATATGTATATAAAATAAATTTCATTGACATTGCATTTTTGACTGGATAATATCAATTACGGTCTCCAGGTTTAAACATTATTATTATTGTTATTTTCGGGGTTTATTGATTCATGGATTATTGATATTTTCAAGTTATTATGCCATTGTTTTATTATGACAAAAAATGTTTAAATTCATATATTGTACGTTGTACGAGTAATCTTCTACAAATGTACGCGTATATCTTCTAATCTACGAGAATATAAGTAGCACAAGTATATTGGCATATAGTTTGATATATATTGGCATATATTGGAATCAATTACGACCTTCAGGTATAAAGATTATGGGGATTACTGATATTTTCACTTTATTACGTCATCTGTTTTATTTTGGCAAAGGGTTTTGAGACTTATATTGTAATATATATATATATATATATATATATTCCCATGTAATTTTAGTGCTTTGATTCTGGCATAGTCAATTACGGGTTTATTGATACTTTCAATTTATACATGTAATGTACTAATACAGGTTATATCTTCTAATATTCGCGTATATAAGTAGTACGGGTCCCATACAATTTTAATGCTTTCATTTTACATACATTGATTCAATTACTCTTTTTTTTTTTTTTTTTTAAATTGTACATTTGCTTACAAAAGGGGCCAGGATGTTTTATTCTTCAGATCTGCCCATGAAGATAATTTTGTATAGTGAGAACAGAGATTCTTAAACTTCTTTTTAGGAGCATTGTATTAAATATTTTAACAGAATATTTTGTTTAAAATGTCATTTAGTATACTATAGAAATTTGCATATGATTGTGAATTTTTTTAAGTTTCTTTATATTATATACTCCGTACGAAGAACGGGTATGCTGCTAGTCTATATATATAAAAATGAAAATCTGTCTGTCTGTCTGTTTGTTCTGTCATCACGGGAGAACGGCTGAACCGAATTTGATGAAATTTTGTGGATAGCCATGAAATAGCCCCCCATAAATTTAGCCCAAGTTTCGAGTATCTAAGACCAGGGGTTGTCGAGATATTAATGAAAAACGAACTGAACAATGAAAAGTATAAAGAAATCAAAATGGTGGTTATTTAATTTCGCAGTTTATGAGGCAGATTCTATCTTAAATCATGTTACTCAGAAACGCATTTAAATTAAATCTGTCTGTTAATTTTAATAATTATTTTTTCGATTAGAATAATAAATAAATGGATATAAAAATATATTTTAGAAAAGAACGATTTGATTTTTCTTATAGCATTTTTGACTGGATAATATCAATTACGGTCGTCAGGTTTAAACATTATTATTATTGATATTTTTTGGGATTATTGATTCAGGGATTATTGATATTTTCAAGTTATTATGCAATTGTTTTATTATGACAAAAATTGTTGAAACTCATATATTATACGTTGTACAAGTAATCTTCTACAAATACACGGGTATATCTTTTAATCTACGAGAATATAAGTAGTACAGATATATTAGCATATTTTATATATACGAGTATATTGGCAATACATTGGAATCAATTACGACCTTCTGGAATAAAGAGTACGGAGATTATTGATATTTTCAATTTATTACGTCATCTCTTTTATTTTGGCAAGTATTTTTGACACTTATATTGTAATACGGGTAATCTTCTACTAACACACTGGCATATTTTCTAATCTGCTACAATATAAGTAGTACGGGGTTGCACATATTGATCAAATTCCATTTTTTTTGTAAATTTGCTTACAAAAGGGGCCAGGATGTTTTATTCTTCAGATCTGCCCGTGAAGATAATTTTACATAGTGAGAACAGATATTCTTAAACTTCTCTTTAGGAGCAATAAAATTAATATTTTAACAGAATTTTCACATGATTGCTTATCATAAGTTTCTTTATATTACATACTCCGTACGAAGAACGGGTATGCTGCTAGTCTATATAAATAAAATTGTCTGTCTGTCTGTCTGTTTGTACCATCATCACGGGAGAACGGCTGAACCGAATTTGATGAATTTGGTGGGTAGCCTAGAAATAGCCCCACTTAAAATTTAGTTCGTGTTTTGAGTTTCTACGACCAGTGGTTCTCGAGATATTAGTAAAAAACGAAATTTTCGTTTGTCTCATTATCACGGAAAAACGGCTGAACCGAATTTAATGAAATTTTGTGGATAGCATTGAAATAGCCCCCCGTAAATTTAGTCCAAGTTTCGAGTTCCTAAGACCAGGAGTTGTCGAGATATTAATGAAAAACGGAACTTTTTCCTAGGAGTTCTACTCTCTAACTCCGTGGTTTATCCAAACGGAAAGGATGAAAATCGTTTGTTTAAAACGTCGAAATGAAATAAAACTTTATTTCCGAGTTTTGTGCAGGATTTTTGCATTAATTAGTCACTATCGGAAAACATGAATTGTTTGAAACATGGATTTAAATGGAAAAATCTACCTCCATGGTTTATCTTTCACAAGCTTTTACTCAACGATTAAAAGTATAAATAAAGCAAAATGGCTATTTAATTTCGCATTTTATGAAGATTCTATCTGATATCATGTTGCTCGGCAACGGAATGAAGTTAAATGTGCTGTTAATATTTATTATTATTTTTTCTATTTGAATAATAAATAAATGGATGTAAAAATATTTTTTTTAAATGAACGGTTTGATTGTTCTTTTAATTATATAAATTGCGGACTGCGTACATCACTTTCATTTATTTTAGCAAAGAGGTTTCCAGCTCATATATTGTGTTTAGCTAATAAACTCATATATTGTGTTTACCCAATAAATTCATTTAGCCGATTGTTGAAGCAGAAAAAGAGTAGAACGGGTGTATCTTATAATACAATTTTTGTGTTTTCATTTAGTATATACAAACGGGATCAGGATATTTTATTCTTCAGATCTGCAAATTCAGAGCTACGAATTTAGCGGAATATCTCTAAATAACTTGGTAACTTCTCTTAAACTTTACCAAATTAGCGGAAATGTTTCCAAATTTATAAAATTGACGCAAATCAATGATTTGTTTTTAGAATAGAGTACTGAAACGATATTTCGGTAGCATTTGTCGATCAATCCATCCATCCTACTTAGTAACACATTTAACGAATTTTTTTAATATCATGAAATTGATAAAAGTATTTGTGAGTCCATAAAATATCCTGGAATTGATAAAATCGGGCTTAATAAATGAAAATAATTGTGTTTTGTTAGGGGATAGTAATGTGATGATGTTTCGTCAATTTGTCGCAAAATGGGACTATCAGTTCTACAGTCCCACTTGGCGATAAATTTGGCGATTTTTTAAGTTATCGCTAAATTGACTAAAATGTCGCCAAACCTTCCATGGAGATCGCATTATTCAGACGATATGATTTCCATCAATTTATTTGAAGCAAATGATATCATGTCGCTTAGCAACCGGTTTAAATCCAATGAGTTATGCGGCATACGATTTTATATTAAATCTTTTCAGATTTGAATAATAAAGATATGTATATAAAATAAATGTCATTGACATTGCATTTTTGACTGGATAATATCAATTACGGTCTTCAAGTTTAAACATTCTTATAATTGATATTTTCGGGGACTGTTGATTCAGGGATTATTGATATTTTCAAGTTATTATGCCCTTGTTTTATTATGACGAAAATTGTTGAAATTCATATATAGTACGTTGTACGAGTAATCTTCTACAAATGCATTATATCTTCTAATCTACGAGAATATAAGTAGTACAGGTATATTGGAATATATTTTGATATATATTGGCATATATTGGAATCAATTACGCCTTCTGGTATAAAGATTATTATATTTCCAATTGATTATTGATATTTCCAATTTATTACGTCATCTCTTTTATTTTGGCAAATATTTTTGAGACTCATATTGTAATACGGGTAATCTTCTACTAACACACTGGCATATTTTCTAATCTGCGACAATATAAGTAGTACGGGGTTGCATATATTGATTTAATTCCTTTTTATTTTTTGTACATTTGCTTACAAAAGGTGCCAGAATGGGCGCGGTAGCCCTGTGGTTAGCGCGCGGAGGTTGCACTCGGTAGTCCCGGGTTCGATTCCCGCCGCTGCCCAAACTGCCGCCATGTTCACGCGGAGTACGATCACGTTAAACATGTGGGTCCGTAAGTCCTTCCGAGAGGTTGGTGGTAGGGGAAGGAGGGTACGGTCCCTGTGGATGCCTCCCCCACTGGGTTCCGGTCTAAATTGGGTGGCACTTCCCGGCCGTCCAAACAGATACCTTACACCTTTCTGGTAGGTCGGACGGTCTGGGTCGAAGAAGAAGAAAAGGTGCCAGGATGTTTTATTCTTCAGATCTGCCCGTGAAGATAATTTTGCATAGTGAGAACAGATATTCTTAAACTTCTCTTTAGGAGGAATAAATTTAATATTTTAACAGAATTTGCACATGATTGCGAATTATAAGTTTCTTTATGTTATATATTCCGTACGAAGAACGGGTGTGCTGCTAGTATATAAATAAAATTGAAAATCTGTCTGTCTATCTGTTTGTCTCATCGTCACGGGAGAACGGCTGAACCGAATTTAATGAAATTTTGTGGGTAGCCTTGAAATAGCCCCACTAAAAATTTAGTCCATGTTTCGAGTTCCTAAGACCAGGGGGTTGTCGAGATATTAATTAAATACGAACAGTTAAACCTTCCATTGAGATAGCATTATGCAGACGATATTTTTTCCGCCAATTTATTTGAAGAAAATTAAATCTATGAGTCTGGTTGGAGTTTATTGCGTTTATCAGTCACTTTTGAAAAATCGCAGGTTTGAAACATGAATTGAAATGAAAACTCTATCAGCATGCTTTATTTTTCACAGGCGCTCTTACTCAACAATGAAAAGCATTAAAAAATCAAAATGGTTATTTAATTATCAGCATTTTATGAGGAAGATTCCTTCTCATATCATGTTGCTCAGCAACGTAATTAAATCAAATGTGTTTGTTAATTTTTATTATTATTATTTCGATTTGCACAATAAAAAAATGGATGTAAAAATATATCTTATAAATAAACGGTTTGATTTTTCTTTTAATTATATTAATTACGGACTCTGTACATCATTTTAATTTAATTTCGCAAATTTTTCAAACTTATATATTGTGTTTAGCCAATAAATTTAGACGATTGTTGAAACAGAATAAGAGTAAAACGGGTATATCTTCTAATACAATTTTAGTGTTTTCATTTAGTATATACAAACGGGATCGAGTTGTTTTATTCTTCAGATCTGCAAATTCAGATCTATGGATTTGGGGGGATATAGCTAACTTGGCAACTTTTCTTAAACATTACCAAATTGACGGAAATGCCGCTAAATTGATAAAAACAACGCTAAATCAATGAAATTAATTTTGTTTCGTTAGAAGAGAATATTTAAATAATATTTTGGTAGTATTTGTCTGTCAGTCCAACCGTCCTACTTAGTAACACATTTAGCGAATTTTTAAAATGCCGTCGAATTGATAAAAATGTTTATAAATCCATAAAAATATCTTGAAATTGATAAAATTGCGCTAAATAAATGAAATTAATTGTGTTTTGTTAAGGGATAGTATTGTGATGATGTTTCGCCAATTTGCTGCCAAGTGGGACTGTCCCACATGGCGATAAATTTGGCGATTTTTTAAAATGTCGCTAAATTGACGAAAATATTCCCAAATTGATAAAATGATGCTCAATTCATCAAAATGATAACGAATTGATGAAAATTCAATATTTCGCATAATTAAGTACGATTTTCTAGATAATCTTTGTCGTTTTGTGAGAATTTAAAAATATTTTTCTAAATTTTTTTACAAACTAAACTGGGCCAGGATGGACTCTTCAGATCTGCCTGAAGATAAATTTGTATATCGAGCACAGAGATTCTTATACATTTTTTAGAAGAATTAAATTAAATATTTTAATAGAATATTTTGAACAACAAAGTTATTTAGAACACTATTGGAAGTTACACATAATTGTGAATGTTAAGTTTCTTTATGTTTATCTCATCATCACGGAAGAACGGCTGCACCTATAATTAGATGAAATTTTCGGGGTAGACTTGGAATAGCCCCACTTAAAATTTAGTCCACGTTTCCGGTTTCTAGGGCCAGGGGTTGTCCAGATATCAATTTAAAACGCACAATTAAAAATTCCATAGAGATAGCATTATGCAGATGATATTTTTTCATCAATTTACTTGAAGAAAATGATATCATATGTCGCTTAGCAACGGATTTAAATCCAATGTGTTTATGCGGCAGACGATATTTATTAAATCTTTTCAGATTTAAAGAATAAAAATAAGTATATAAAATAAATTTCATTGGTATTGCATTTTTGACTGGATAATATCAATTACGGTCTTCGGGTCTAAACATTATTATTATTGATATTTTCAAGTTATTACTCCATTGTTTCATTTTGGCAAAAATTATTGAAACTCATATATTATACGTAGTACGGGTAATCTTTTACAAGTGCACAGGTATATCTTCTAATCTACGAGAATATAAGTAATACATGTATATTGGCAAATATCTTTTAACATATGAAAACATATGCATATATTGGAATCAATTACGGCAGTCTGGTATAAAGATTATGGGGATTATTGATATTTTTAATTTATTACGTTATCTGTTTTATTTTGGCAAAGATTATTGAAGCTCATATTGTAAAACGGGTAATCTTCTACTAACACACGGACATATCTTCTAATCTACGACAATATAAGTAGTACGGGTATATATATCTTCCTATAAATTTTAGCCCTTTCATTCTGGCATAGATTGGAATCAATCAGTAACGTAGCGTGATATTCTTGACTGGGGAGGCTAAGCGATTATCATTTTAACTTGGAAAAGGTTTTTGTATGATAAGTGAATTTATATTGGAATCGCATTTTCAGTAAGTTTTATTTCCTTGGTGAGTAAAATAAAATAATTTAACATAATACTAAGAGTGAATGAAATACCCAATATTTTAAAATATATTACCTATGTAAGATACATACATACAAAGTATAACATTTTAAGTATTTGCTTATTTCTAAATTAGTTGAACTTTTACAACCATTTTAATAAATATGAAATCATGGTCGCTGATAGAAAAGGACACTCTTCCCTTTAGATAATTCAAGATAACAAAGACGGGCATCAACCTAGACAATGTTATACATTTTATTCTTGAGCTAACCCCCCCCCCCCCCCCTTTCTGCAAAACGTTCTACATCCGTCCATGTATGAAAAAGTGCACTGAAAATTTGTGAAAAATCTGGAACATAAACTTAGTTGAAAATTACTGTAGTCAACAATATCCCTAAATAATATTGCTTATTAATTATTTACAAATACTGTACAATGAAAATTCAAAAATATCTTATAATTACAATATGCTAAGAATCCGCTAAAAAATTCTCAACCACTTTTATTTAACTGAGATTCTCATCTAACAGAGGATTTTAAAGAGAAATGAAACTTGTTCTTTCTAAAATCCCCAAATACGCAAACAGATGCTTCTCCATATTGATGCCTATATAAATAGTTGCGTCTGCTTTGCAAACTACTTAAGTTTAATGAGTTTAATGGTAGTCATTATTAGCATATTTCTTCGTCTTGAGATTTTTCAAAGTTAGGTAAATCCTAGGTTATTCGTGAAAAATGACTCAAATTCTTTAATATTACAAATAATGATTATTTTCTACAAATAGTAATTCATAGAATCATGTTTGACCCAATCTGAAGGACCCATTAGACTTGCACAACCCACCCTCACCTACCCATCATTGATAAAACGTCACGTTCCACACCCAATCATTGATTGTTTATAAAGGGTTGAAAATGAGGAAGCAATAGCCACGCCTTTCTATAAGCTAACTTCCCATGTTAGTTAATCAGCTAGTAAGGAGTTTAACAAATGGGTAGTCTTAATGCCATGTTTCTTCTTATAGAAGACGAAGTCTGGATGATTTTAGCTTCTAAAACATTAAAACATGCGTTTTAATGGGGAAAATATTTTGAATACCGTCACTTTAAACAAGTAAAATATAACAATTTTCTAAATAATACATATATCTTCACAAAATTATTTAAAAAATTATAATAAATAAAAGCATATTTAAATAATTCTTTAAGGGGGTATGGTACCCAAATTACTGAAATCTGCAATTTTAAAGTTATAGTTGTAATTTTTTGTATTCAGGTAGATTTTAAGTATCGTAAACAAAATGTGATATTCAAAATTTTAAAAATAAAAAAAAATTATTTTTTAAAAATTAAAATTTCAAAAATATGACAAGTTTTTTTTTTTATATAAGTAGAAAAATAATTTTTCTAAAATTTTAATTTGAACATTTTTTAACATAAAAATATGTAAGAAATAAATTGTCTTCATAGTTTTTGTAAATATGAAACAGAAAAAATTTAATAAAAAATACTGTAAAAAAGCGTAATTTTACACCACAAATATTGTTTTCGAAAATCATAATAAAAAAAACAAACATATTTCAGCAATTGCTGAAGAGAAATTAAAGAAAAGTATATATATAACAATTGTTCCAAATTTCATTCATATTCGTGCAGTGGAATTTGACTATATCAATTTAAATTTATAAAAATGTCGAAAATCACGTCTTTGAGAAAAAAGGCATTCAAGTTTAAAGCGGCTGGTGCTGGTGACAACTTCAGTAATTCAATTTTTAACATTGCAATATAATCGGTTCTATTTAACGTAGTAAGATGAATTTGGTGGCATTGGAATCAGAAAATTATGAATTTTTTTTAAACAATAAAAAAATTAAAAATTTTCGGGATTTTTTTGGCACCATACCCCCTTAAATTAGATTTTAAGCTGGAGAGGTTCAGCTTTTTAGCCTCAATGGACGCTACGCCACTGGAATCAATTACTGCCTTCAGGTTTAACGATTACGGGTTTATTGATATTTTCAATTTATGCGTGTAATCTACTAATTTAGAGTATATCTTCTAATATTCGCATATAGTATAAGTAGTACACGGGTCCCATACAATTTTAAAGCTTTTATTTTGCATATATTGTATCAATTTCATATTTTTTGTAAATTTGTTTACAAACGAAGCCAGGATGTTTATTCTTCAGATCTGCCCATGAAGACAATTTTGTATAGCGAGAACAGATATTCTTAAACGTCTTTTTAGGAACGTTAAATTAAGTATTTTAACAGAATAATTTGATTAACAATATCATTTAGTATACTATAGGAATTTGAATATGATTGTGAATTTTAAATTTCTTTATATTATATAATTTAAATTTAAGTTTCTGACAGCCACAAAAATTCGGTACTAGGTTAACTGAACGACAGACCTCGACGAGATTTTTTGAAAATGCAAATTGCTTTTTAAGATACATTTTATTGAAGGACGATCTTGAGCAATTTTCACATAAATCGGTTCCTTAGCGATCGAAAACATTATCCCAGGGTTTCCACGTTGGCATCAAGTGTAAGATCAAAGAATGTGCATTCTAACAATCTTTGAAAAGAATCCACAGAACAGGAACTTCATATTTATTTATTTATTTATTTGGAAATACATCGTAATGTGCAGTTTCATTTTTTTTATTTCCTTATTTTGTCACATCCGTAAAGAAGATTAGCATAATTCTATACTTTGGAAAAAGTATATAACTTTACATTCTAATTAAAAAGAAAGTTCTTTTTATTTTTTTCCAATTAGTCTATTTTCTGATTTTCTGTTATTTTTCAACCAAATGCATAAAATTCGAAATTTTCGAACCCGTTCCTTCTCCGGCTTGCTGGGTGTTGCTATGGGGGGGGGGGGGGGAATGGACTTCGTGCACATGCTTAACAAATAGTTAAGCGCCACTACACCTGCTTTGAAACGTCAGGATTTTGTAAAAAAAAAAAAAAAAATATCACCTATAAGAGGCGTTCATAAAAATATGGAATACACTCCCATTACCGGCTTCATGGACCGGTTTCGTGATTATTATGCGTTCGTCAGCATGGAATAGCCAATATCTGCAATGGAAACAAGAAAATCGCTATGTATAAGCCCCAAATTTCGCGAACTTCTATGGGAACTGCCAATTTCGGTCCTTTCATAGCCGGCATAAAATTCTTATGCAATTTATCTCAGACCTTGGATTGAAACGGAATGCGGGAATGGTTTTGCATCAAAACGGGCATTATGGAAATTGAATGCTTACCTCGGTTACAGAATCCTTGACCAGCAGTGCTCCGATATTATAGGACTAGCACAGAAAACTATTAACGTCCATATGATGTGAAAGTTTTGAGAAATACTTCACTACAATTCTGTACTTGTCTTTTTTTGGGAGAAAAATAATTAAAAATACAGACGACCCCCTTTTATCTCATACTGCAGGAGCCCATGGTGGTGCAAATAAATTTCGAGGGAGGGCGAGTTCGAAGATTAAAGGTCCAATCCAATTAAAGGAACAATCCAAGATTAAAGGAACAATCCAATTTCGGGGCGCGACAGTCCAGTGGTTAGAGCACGGGGATTGCACTCGCAGGACCCGAGTTCGATTTCCTGCTCTTCCCAAACTGTCTTCATATTCACGCAGAGAACGGGCACGTTAAATTTGTTTGTCTGAAAGTCCTTCCTAGAGGTTGGTGGTAGGGGAAGGAGGGTACGATCCCTGTGGATGTCGCCCCACTGGGTTCCAGTCTAAATCGGGTGGCACTGTCCCGGCCGTCCGAACAGATACCTTACATGGGTAGGTCGGACAGTCTGGGTCATAAGAAAGAAAGAACAATTCAATTTAACTTCGTCCTCATATTCCATATTAGATGTAGTATAACCCGTTCTTCGTACTACAAGTATGTAAAAAGCATAATTTGTGGTGCGAAGTATGTAAATGAGGTATAATTTGCTTATATTTAATAAATAATATTTAGAGTCTATAGTACATGTATAAAAGTACAAAAATATCATTCTTCCATTAATTCAAATAAATGAATTATTTACAAGTCTATTAAAATACCAATTCTGAAATACTTACTAAACCAAATATATCATTATTACTCTAAGATTCAAAATTTAAAACTAAAATATTTCCAAAACTATTAAAAAGAACTAACTTATTTTATGGACAGAATATTCTAAATGAAGCTGTTGCTTTTGGTAGAAACATATAACCTAATATTGCCACTCAGTGAAATCGAATAATTAAAATTTTGCTGCTGCTGAAAAATTACATGCTAATACATGACAGACGATAAAACAAACTCAAATGGAAGAAATAAAATTTTCATTCTTTTTATATTGTCTGCAGATTAAAAGGTTTATTTTTTATTTCGTTAATTTATAAAACGTCTATAATTTATAGATAAAAGCACAATTTACTGTCGGGTCATGTTATCGTATTTTGAAGTATTGATTTATTATATAGAGAGGCTCAAAATGCGATTAGGTCACGTTATTTGGAGACTCGATAAAAGTTGCGGGTCCCGCTTGTTTGGAAATTCAAGCTCATATACCGATTAGGCCACGCTAGAAGAGAAGAAACAGACAGAAAGGCATGAAGACAGACAGATGGACCACTAAATTTTTAGTTGGACCAATTGAAATTTTATGAAATTCGGTACAGCCGTTTCCCCACGATGATAAGATATAAACATACTTCAGTATTATTTATATAGATTCCTAGGGTTTACTTCTGTAATATGTATCGGAATATCCGCATAGAGAAAATGCAACTATTAATCTATTTTCTTCGGCAACAGTGGCGAAGCGTGATAAAATAATTTCGAGGATACGGAAAACCGGGTCTAAAATTTGCATATAACGATTCATGTTATATATCTTAGTTAGGTTACAAATAAAGTATATAGTAAACTTCCGATAATCTAGCACGTTCAGGATTTCAGTGGTGCCGGATTAATAAATATGCCGGATTATTGGATACCGAACTAAAGTGGAGCAAAAAATGAGCAAAATGAATTTAAAACAGAATAATGGACAATAAATGTGATATTTTTAGCCTACAGCATTACAAAGACTGAATTACACTGTGCAGTACGTGAAAAAGCTTTTTACTTAATTTTTAAATTGCCAGGTGAACTTCCATGAACATAAATCTGTATATAACAGCATTTAGTCTCTTACAGTAGATATACCTCAATATAGCCGAATGGACGTAAACTGTGCTGCCGACAGAATTTTTGGGCCCCTATGCAACAAATGCGGACCCTCTACTACATCCTATTTTTTCCAATTATTGACCTTTTTTGTTAACTGTTTATGCGACGGAGACCCAAATCTCCCGGGTCCCTATGCAGAGCATCCTTTTCCCCTATCTGTCGGCATATCTGAACCCAAATGCAATTCCAGAAGCATCGGACTACCAGGCATCCCGCTGGATAAACTTGTTTATCTGGTAAGTTTACTGTAATAACTGAATTACAATGAAAAAAAAATCTGATATGGGCAGCACATAGCTTTCCTTATATAATGTAATGAATTTATTTCTTTCACAGTGAAAAAATGATGAAAAGATACACGGTAAAGTGTTTTTAACGTTGAATTGTACATTTGGAGCTTTTCCAGATGACAACATTTAATACTTTTTGGAAGTAACCAATTAACTTATATTTCACGTAACTCTAAATTAACAATTCTTAATATTGATAGCATCTTCAATAAGCAATATAGTCTATATATCAAAATATTTTAATTAATTCATCAATTAGGTGTCATTTTCATTAACTTTGACGGTATTTTCGTCATTCTGTGGCTAAATATCGCAATATTCCGCTAGATTATTCGTCAAGTTCGCCGAATGCATCTCCAGGTGTTACAGATAAACGAAGAGAAGAGCATTTCTTATATACTAGAAGGTATGCCAGTCATATGACGGAATTCAAAATTTGCAAATCATCGCCTCCCATTTGGCATCAATTTTATCAATTTGGCGACATTTTCCTCACTTTGCCAACATTTAAAAACGTCTCCAATTTGGCGTCATCTTGCCAAACTTTTCGCCTAGCGTTCCAGACGGACAAAAAAATGGGTTATTCTTATAGTTGAGTCTTATGTTCTTTCCAAGATATTGAATTTTCACCAATTAGTCGTCATTTTCATTGATTTAGCGTCATTTTTACCAATTTCGCGACTTCTCGTCAATTTGGCAACATTTAAAAAAAGTCTCCAAGTTAGCGTCATCCTGCCAAAATTTTCGCCTAGCGCTTCGGACGGACAGAGAAATGGGCTATTCTTATAGTCGAGTCTTATGTCCTTTCCAAGATATTAAATTTTCACCAATTAGTTATCATTTTCCTTGATTTAGCGTCATTTTTACCAATTTCGTCAATTTGGCAACATTTAAAAAAAGTCTGCAAGTTGGCGTCATCCTGCCAAAATTTTCGCTTAGCGCTCCGGACGGACAGAGAAATGGGCTATTCTTATAGTCGAGTCTTATGTCCTTTCCAAGATATTAAATTTTCACCAATTAGTTATCATTTTCCTTGATTTAGCGTCATTTTTACCAATTTCGTCAATTTGGCAACATTTAAAAAAAGTCTGCAAGTTGGCGTCATCCTGCCAAAATTTTCGCTTAGCGCTCCGGACGGACAGAGAAATGGGCTATTCTTATGGTTGAGTCTTATGTCCTTTCCAAGATATTAAATTTTCACCAATTACTCATCATTTTCCTTGATTTAGCATCATTTTTACCAATTTCGCAACTTTTCGCCAATTTGGCAGCACATAAAAAAGTCTCCGAGTTGGCGTCATGCTGCCAAAATTTTCGCCTAGCGCTTCGGACGGACAGAGAACTGGGATATTATTATAGTCGAGTCTTATGTTTTTTTCAAGATATCGAATTTTCCCCAATTAGTCGTCATTTTCATTGATTTAGTGTCATTTTTACCAGTTTTGCGACTTTTTCGTCAATTTGGTAACATTTAACAAACGTCGCCAAGCTGGCGATATTTAGCCAAGCGTTGTGGACGAGAAATAGATTATTCTTATAGTAGGTAAATGGCTATTGAAGTTCAAATAAAATCTAGCACCCGAAGTATCTTCTTTCGTGAAAGGAACGTGTTACATTCACGAGAATGGTATTATCCAATATATCACCCAATATTACATATGAAAAGTGAACATATTTTACAATAGTTTATTTTTTTTTTATTTTATGTGATTTCTTGATAAATGTATTTGAAAAATGTGTAATTTCTCATGTATGGTTCATACTAGCGTTCTAATTTTTATGTCAATCGTTTTAAAATAAAAAATTACACAAAAAATGATTATTTATGTAACTTTATTAAATATTTTGATTTCTTGATGATTTTTTCAAAATTTCATTCGAAAATTTAAGGGTGTTTTGAAGATTCGATTGCGTTTAAAAACAACAGGGCTCAGTAGGCGATTAGGGAGAGTTCTACGCCACTTCAGAGGCAGTGAACCCTATACTTTAACATGGGGAACCCTCCGAGGCCAGAAAATGAGTGCCTCAACAGAGGCGGTGGTAAAACCCCATGCTTTAACATAGGGGATTCTCAGAAGTCGGTGTGAGGCAGCACACTTCCATAAGGTGACATCACAGAAGAGAGTGAAGTTTATGATGTATAAAGTATTGTTTTTTTTTCTTTTTTTGTTTTTTTAGTAACAAAATTTCGTAAATGTAAGTTTTTTTCTTATAATTTTTCGCAAATGTAAGTTTTGTACTTTTCAAAAACTACACTTGTGCTATTTTCTCTATGGAAATTAACATAGGTTTTCACACTTGTACAATATTTTAACATTTTTTCACAAAAACGCAATTTTTACTAACAAAATTCCGTAAATGCAAGTTTTTTTCTTATATTTTTTCGCAAATGTAAGTTTTCTACTTTTCAAAAACCACACTTGTGCTGTTTTCTCTATGGAAATTAACAAAGGTTTTCACACTTGTGCAATTTTTTAACGTTTTTTCACAAAAACATACTTTTTACTAGTAAAAAATTAACAAAAACGTGTTTTTAAAGTAGCAGAATCGCGTGAATTGGTGTTTTAAAGTAGCAGAATTTCGGGAATCTCGGGAATCTGGAGAATCTCGGGAATTGGGTCTAATGAATGGGGTGTGTATCTCAATAATCATAGATATTTGTTTTCAACTATACAAATGCAGTAATGCATCTTTAAGAAATTAGATGCTGTTAGAAAAATGTATTATTTTTTTAATTGTGGTCCCACCTCCACCCGGTGTATAGGATACACCGCCACAATTTTTTTTTTTTTTTTAAGTGTCCGTAGACATAACTTGTAATGCCGTCCTCGTGTAAATATCTTTTATCATCAATGGGTGACCAAGCCACCTTGTTCTGGCATACAGTGAATAGTTTATGATGGTTGCTATCTATTCTAATCTGTTCTTCCATAGTAGGTCTAACACTCAACAAGCACTGTCTATAGTCATTGTGTGTAATCTTACGTGCAACCACATGTGTAGAAACACCTTTAGCTCTTTTCTTTTCTCCAGCAGATGATAGAATAGAGTACATTTTAGGTCTAAGTCCTATAAACTCTTGAATGGGGGTTGAATTCAGTTCATCTTTAAAATATCCAATACGTTTTTTATTATCTTCACTGAAGAGGGGATGATCCTTGGGATAGTCAGAAAAATCATACAGTTGCTTATGCTGGTTCATATCTTCATAAATATCAGCAGTTTGGATTTCATAAGCCAATGAATCAGTATCGGTGAAGAGAAGCGAAGCTTTTTCACCATATTGGCTTTTAACATGTTTATAATGAAACTCATACATCAGGAGTATAGATAACTCCAAGATAGCAAAGCCAACGTATATAGGCCGATTCATTAAAATGTAACTCTTTACACGTTCAACACCCACCAGATCTTCGCTAAAAATCCTGCTAGCTCTATAAGCTGGGGATGCCACCACCTTCAGGGCCCGCTTTGAAGAATTCACTAGTTCAATATTCACTCGATTTCGAAGATTCTCCATCGTTTTTTCAAAACCAGCATTATTAAGCAATTAAAAAAAGTCTTTCTCAAAATTAGTCTTTGCCTCCTTTCTTTCTTCTGTGTTAAATTGAATGTATTTCTCCAACCAAGGCTTCTGATTAAATTTTAAGGTCTTGTGAATTTTCTTGAGTCTTAAACCTAATGATAGGTATAGCTGAAGGTTACGATAGTGAACAATATAATGTTTCTTATGATCTCAGATTGGGTACCAATTTCGTAGTACTAACAAAATGTCCATGATGTAACTGTTGAACCAGTCGTTCAGCATAGGGGGAGAGTATTTCTCGTTCAATCTTCACCCTTTCAGGGGCTAGAGGGTATTCATTATGGTAATCATGTAAGGATTCAGGATACTCCAGATCCACTTCAAATATATATCCCTCATGTGTATTATCTTTTAGACTCATTATCCAGGATTCATTCAAATTTTCTGTAGATATCCATTCAAACCCACCATAGGGCAGTGGTTGACACATGGCCCAACCATATAGGTTATTGGCATCAAGATAGATAATGTGCTTAACAGGCTTAGTAGAATCGTAATTTTCCAAATAACGATTATTAGCCTCGGATCTACGCTGGCTAATCATAGAAATGCCGCCACGGATTCCACGTTCTATAAACAGTAGCATATTTTCATCTGTTAGTAGTTCTAGGGTTTGCTCAGTCGTTTTTAAAGAGGCCTGCCAAACCAGTTCAGGAGCGGTCATCATATGAGCTGCATCTAAATCATAGTTCTTCTTGCAAATTTTTCGAAAATTCTCAAATACATCGGCTAATAGTAGCACATCCGTTTTTACATACAGGTCGTGGTATTCTCCCAAGTTCATTATGTTAAAGGTATCAGTTTGGGCATGTTTATAATCTTCACTCTTAATATCTTCGCCTTTAATATCATTATGAAATGCAGAAGGGGGAGGGAGTACATTTTCATCAAATTTTTGAAAGGATGTCATATAGCTATAGGGATATACTCCTTTCCTAATAAGAGCATTCTGTTGTACTATATCAGGGAAATGTTCTCTGATAATATGAAATTCACTCAAGTCTAAATTGGAAACTAGCTTTTCCTGGGAAGCATTCAGAAACTGTAGGCTATCAATAAATTGTAAACAGACACGGGGCCCCACTTTCTTTGAAATCTTAAAAGATATGTATTTTTCCATGTTGGTAGCAATCATATCAATTTTATGGTCTTGCAATTTCCCAAAACTAAGCATAATATGATGAGAGTCATAATTTTTTAAATTATGAAACACTACAGGAATATTAATAGTTTGCCTATAGTTAAGATTACAGGCATTATGCAGGGCACCTCTATAGGCTCCAGTCACGTGATTGTGATCACGCACACGATCTGTTTTCAGTTCACGATGGCACACGTTACAATGGGTAGCTCTTTCAAAGTCCACTTCATTCTCCTTAGTCATTCGCAGTGGTTTAACATAACGTAATTTCTCTCCAAGATACTGTTTCTCAATTATCAAATTGTTAAGGAAATGATTCACAGGGTCGATACCTCGATACACCGTAGCTTGTTTCAGGCATTTTCCATCAGGCCCTATGATAACATAAGCATATCCACAAAGCTCATGAATTGCTAGTCTATGCGTGTAAAATCTAATATTCGAGGGTTTAGCAGTGTCTTCTTTAACGATCAGGGCTTCAAAGTCAGCATAAATGATGGATGAAAGGGATGGAATGCTGATACTGTTTGTTCGTGAATTGGAGATATTTCTGATCTTCCGAGGGCATTTTAATGCGCTGAGGTGCATGTTTTTTGCAGTATTAAGCATGATCTTGTAAAAGATCGTCTCTGCTGTAACGATGTAAACATCTATAACATATATATTGGGCTCCATTGTGCTTAGTTATATCTCCCAGCAAGCGTGACATATTCCTAATTAAAGTATAATGTTGCTTATCTTCATCACTAATCAATAGTAAATTAACGCAGTCTTCATCTTCACGTTTGGATATATGCAAAGGAAAAATGCCTTCGTCTTCATATCCATACACATTTATTCGTATATTATTCAATTTTTCAATCTGAGGAATCTTCACAACTGAGATAGGGTATTGAATATCTCCAAGTTTAATGTCATTCTCAAAACTTTGATAATGTGACACTCTTTCAGGATGACCTTTACGAGATATATAGTATTTGTGGACCAATCGGCACCACACCAGACATTTCTCGTCTTCATTTCGAATATTTAGTAAAGCTTTCTTGGCTGCA
The DNA here is from genome assembly GCA_951213105.1 of Amaurobius ferox. NCBI lineage: Eukaryota > Metazoa > Arthropoda > Arachnida > Araneae > Amaurobiidae > Amaurobius > Amaurobius ferox. The sequence continues at coordinate 81,959,963 of OX578135.1, read as the reverse complement.
AGTTTTGTTGGCAAGGGTATATAGCTAGAAGCAGCAAGAGGCTTATACTTTGCACAGAAAACATCTATTTTTCGCATCGTTTGTAAAGTCCATCCAGAGCCTCGGCTGACAAATTCTTCGAATAACTTCAAGATTTGGGAAAAAGCTTCTTCAACATTATTGGGAGGGGTATCATCACGAAGTTCTGTCACAACATCTGTTCTAAAATATGAGCTGGATACCTCTTGGTCATTTGCAATGTCACGAATAAATTGCACATCCGCAATAAAATACCACTTAATAGATCTGTATGCATCAAGTTCATGTTTTAGTATCTTCAATAGCTGAGGGCGAATCTCATCAAAATATAGCATAAGATCCCCCTCTACACCTTCAGTGGGTTCCAGAGTGTGTACAAAGAATACATCTAAACCCTTTTTCTTCGCTGCAATCTTGGGGCGTTTATTAGAAGTTGAGGCTAAAGCAGGAGCTTTTCTCTTTTTAGAACCATGTTCAATACGCTGGTGGTGCAGGGCATCACTTTTCTTGCTATATATAAGTTCACAATGCTTGCATTTCATGCCATCCTTCAGATGAAGTATGAGATGGCGCTTCAGGTTATCCCGTCTGGTAAACTGTATGGAGCATTGAGTGCATTCAAACACTTTAACGGGAGAATGCGTATTCGCATGTCTAGCCAAGTCCTCCTTACGAACAAATGCACGTTCGCATACTTTACATCGATAATTCAAGGCATCATCATCAGAATAAATCTTCATATGTCTTGCTAAGGCATCTTTTCTAGAAAAGTGCTTATCACAGGATAAACAGACCTGCAAAAGATAAAACAAGAAAGATCAATCATGCTTAAAGCATTGATTATGAAACACTTTCCAACTTCAATGCAATTTTATTTAAAAAAGTCGAAAACGCAATACATTCCTCGGTAATATTTTAAAACTTATCACGATACTACATTGATTTATTATATTTGAAAACTTAAACCTTCATTGAAAAAAATGAACTTCATTCAAAAGACGGCATTGAAATATAAATTGCGTGGTTTAAATATCTCTAAAATGCAATACATTCCACGGTAATATTTTTAAATCTATCATAATACTACGATAATTTATTATATTTGAAAACTTCATCGAAAACAACTGAAATTAATTCAAATGACGTCATAGAAAAAATAACACGCCTGGATCTCTCTATAAAAGCAGGATTTCATTCATAACTTTCTCCATTTCATTCATCACAATACTATAATAATTTATTTTATTTAAAAATTAAGACCATGGAGCTACAATTCATAAACTTTATGCTTAAAACTTCATCGAAAAATATCGTCCTTCTGTTTATAAAATCAATTAATATTTCATTCATATCAGCCATGCAGACTCCATGGACTGAATTATTTTGTGTTAAAGAAATACAGTAATTCTAATACAACTCATTCTACATATTTTGCTGTTTACATTTTACATAGGTGAAAAATAGGCTTAATTGTAGAAATAATCAAATTTGAATGAGAATTTAAACTCAAATATATTGTCATTGTGTTGTTTTAGTATGTAGATGCACAGAATTTAAGCAGAAATAAAGTAGTTTTAGGATGGATACAACACTCAATATGAATTAAAAAGAACTTTAAAAAATCACGAATTTGAAACAAGATGGATGCCATATCTCATTTTGAAGTGGGTCATGTGATCGTTTAATATCATGGTCACGTGATCGTTTCATATAAGATGTGTAATTATTATTTTAATTTTTATTTAAAAAACTACTGAATATATTTAGCTGAATTTTTTTTTATATATTTTATGGAACAATTTGACTATTACCTAAAATTTTCGAAGCAATTTGTGAATTTTAAATCCGCTTAAAAAATGTTAGACAAATTAGGTCCCATAGGGCTCAATGTATTTCATTTTTTCAACCCGGGTTCAATCCAAAACTAATTGTGTGATATTATTCATTTATATTCCCATAGGTCCTACAGACCGTCTGAACATACTAAAATTTCATTTTGATTAAGTCATTTTTACGGCAGTTATCGTGCTAACGGACAGACAGACAGACAGACAGACAGACAGAATGAACAAAGTCATAAACACTTTTCAACTTTGTTGTAAAGTGTTAATAAAAATACAAGACTTTAGTATAAACACGCTATTCTCGGTAACAATGTAATACATTTCTCAAGATGTATATAAAGAAATCATGAATCCATTATACTATCCCCATTAGAAATAATAAAATTCCTGAATTAAAGAATATATCCAGATACTAAAACCCCAAGACATTTCATTAAATTCATAAAAACACTCATTAAATAAAGTTGTTACGCATCATAAAAATACAAAGTTTAATAAAATGGGAGAATAAAATCACATTAAAACAAGTACTTACATATCCAATCCTGTTCAAAGAGGGTGCACTAAGCATAGGAACGTCAGTAACGGTAGGGGTCGTACCTCCGATATTACTTTCTAAGGCAAACATATTCGCAGAACAATTTGAAACGCGTCTTAGCAGCACGAAATTCACAGCAGAAATGATAAAATCGCCGCTTAAAGACCACCTACGTCCATTCATAAAGAAAAAATAGTTCCTGTAATATCCTTCCGCAAAGGTTATCTCTAAAGAGTTCTTGGTGTATCCGTAGGCCAAGGGCATACCAAGGTCAAGTGAAGGTTATATCACGGTTACTGTTAAACTTACAACACACGAATGTAATTATGCACAAATCCGATAAAAAATCCAATAAAGATTCATTCTGATGATAATGCCTTGAATTAACGATGTCAAGTATGCGAACGTGCATTTGTTCGTAAGGAAGACTTGGCTAGACATGCGAATACGTATACTCCCGTTAAAGTGCTTGAATGCACTCAATGCTCCATACAGTTTACCAGACGGAATAACCTGAAGCGCCATCTCATACTTCATTTGAAGGATGGTATGAAATGCAGGCATTGTGAACTTATATTTAGCAAGAAAAGTGATGCCCTGCGCCACCAGCGTATTGAACATGGTTCTAAAAAGAGAAAAGCTCCTGCTTCAGCCTCAACTTCTAATAAACGCCCCAATATTGCAGCGAAGAAGAAGGGCTTAGATGTATTCTCTGTATACACTCTGGAACCCACTGAAAGTGTAGAGGGGGATCTTATGCTATATTTTGATGAGATTCGCCCTCAGCTATTGAAGATATTAAAAGACGAACTTGATGCATACAGATCTATTAAGTGGTATCTTATTGCGGATGTGCAATTTATTCTTGACATTGCAAATGGCCAAGAGGTATCCAGCTCATATTTTAGAACAGATGTTGTGACAGAACTTCGTGATGATACCCCTCCCAACAATGCTGAAGAAGCTTTTTCCCAAATCTTGAAGTTATTCGAAGAATTTGTCAGCCGGGGCTCTGGATGGACTTTACAAACGATGCGAAAAATAGATGATTTTTGTGCAAAGTATAAGCCTCTTGCAGCTTCTAGCTATATACCCTTGCCAACAAAACTTGCAGCCAAGAAAGCTTTACTAAATATTCGAAATGAAGACGAGAAATGTCTGGTGTGGTGCTTATTGGCCCACAAATACTATATATCTCGTGAAGGTCATCCTGAAAGAGTGTCACATTATCAAAGTTTTGAGAATGACATTAAACTTGGAGATATTCAATATCCTATCTCAGTTGTGAAGATTCCTCAGATTGAAAAATTGAATAATATACGAATAAATGTGTATGGATATGAAGACGAAGACATTTTTCCTTTGCATATATCCAAACGTGAAGATGAAGACTGTGTTAATTTACTATTTTGATTAGTGATGAAGATAAGCAACATTATACTTTAATTAGGAATATGTCACGCTTGCTGGGAGATATAACTAAGTACAATGGAGCCCAATATATATGTTATAGATGTTTACATCGTTACAGGAGAGACGATCTTTTACAAGATCATGCTCAATATTGCAAAGAACATGCACCTCAGCGCATTAAAATGTCCTCGGAAGATCAGAAATATCTCCAATTCACGAAGAAACAATATCAGCATTCCATCCCTTTCATCATTTATGCTGACTTTGAAGCCCTGATCGTTAAAGAAGACATTGCTAAACCCTGGACTCTACTAAACCCCCGAGTGAATTTTATATTCTCAGAGAACATTTCCCTGATATAGTACAACAGAATGCTCTTATTAGGAAAGGAGTATATCCCTATAGCTATATGACATCCTTTCAATAATTTGATGTAAATGTACTCCCTCCCCCTTCTGCATTTCATAATGATATTAAAGGCGAAGATATTAAGAGTGAAGATTATAAACATGCCCAAACTGTATGGGATATCTTTAACATAATGAACTTGGGAGAATACCACGACCTGTATGTAAAAACGGATGTGCTACTATTAGCCGATGTATTTGAGAATTTTCGAAAAATTTGCAAGAAGAACTATGATTTAGATGCCGCTCATATGATGACCGCTCCTGGACTGGCTTGGCAGGCCTCTTTAAAAATGACTGAGCAAACCCTAGAACTACTCACAGATGAAAATATGCTGCTGTTTATAGAACGTGGAATCCGTGGCGGCATTTCTATGATTAGCCAGCGTAGATCCGAGGCTAATAATCGTTATTTGGAAAATTATGATTCTACTAAGCCTGTTAAGCACATTATCTATCTTGATGCCAATAACCTATATGGTTGGGCCATGTGTCAACCACTGCCCTATGGTGGGTTTGAATGGATATCTACAGAAAATTTGAATGAATCCTGGATAATGAGTCTAAAAGATAATACCCAAGAGGGATATATATTTGAAGTGGATCTGGAGTATCCTGAATCCCTACATGATTACCATAATGAATACCCTCTAGCCCCTGAAAGGGTGAAGATTGAACGAGAAATGCTCTCCCCCTATGCTGAACGACTGGTTCAACAGTTACATCATGGACATTTTGTTAGTACTACGAAATTGGTACCCAATCTGCATGATAAGAAACATTATATTGTTCACTATCGCAACCTTCAGCTATACCTATCATTAGGTTTAAGACTCAAGAAAATTCACAAGACCTTAAAATTTAATCAGAAGCCTTGGTTGGAGAAATACATTCAATTTAACACCGAAGAAAGAAAGAAGGCAAAGACTAATTTTGAGAAAGACTTTTTTAAATTGCTTAATAACGCTGTGTTTGGAAAAACGATGTAGAATCTTCGAAATCGAGTGAATATTGAACTAGTGAATTCTTCAAAGCGGGCCCTGAAGGTGGTGGCATCCCCAGCTTATAGAGCTAGCAGGATTTTTAGGGAAGATTTGGTGGATGTTGAACGTGTAAAGAGTTGCATTTTAATGAACCGGCCTGTATACGTTGGCTTTGCTATCTTGGAGTTATTTAAACTCCTGATGTATGAGTTTCATTATAAACATGTAAAAAGCCAATATGGTGAAAAAGCTTCGCTTCTCTTCACCGATACTGATTCATTGGCTTATGAAATCCAAACGGCTGATATTTATGAAGATATGAACCAGCATAAGCATTTGTATGATTTTTCTGACTATCCCAAGGATCATCCCCTCTTCAGTGAAGATAATAAAAAACGTATTGGATATTTTAAAGATGAACTGAATTCAACCCCCATTCAAGAGTTTATAGGACTTAAGCCTAAAATGTACTCTATTCTATCATCTGCTGGAGAAAAGAAAAGAGCTAAAGGTGTTTCTACACATGTGGTTGCACGTAAGATTACACACAATGACTATAGACAGTGCTTGTTGAGTGTTAGACCTACTATGGAAGAACAGATTAGAATAGATAGCAACCATCATAAACTATTCACTGTATGCCAGAACAAGGTGGCTTGGTCACCCATTGATGATAAAAGATATTTATACGAGAACGGCATTACAAGTTATGCCTACGGACATTTTAAAATAAAAAAAGAAAAAGAAGGAAAAAAAAAAGAGATTGTGGCGGTGTATCCTATACACCGGGTGGAGGTGGGACCACAATTAAAAAAATAATATATTTTTCTAACAGCATCTAATTTCTTAAAGATACATTACTGCATTTGTATAGTTGAAAACAAATATCTATGATTATTGAGATACACATCCCATTCAATCAGGGGCGGCATTTCAGCATTTCATTTGGAGGTGCGAGATTTGTACGAAAATCCACAATATGAAATAAATAAAATGTTTGTTAACAGGGGGGAAGGGGGGAGAGGGGAGAGGGATCACAAAATTGAATTGATGTTCAGAAAAATAAATGTTGTTAACGTAATTTTTGTACATAATTGTTGTTAACATATTTTATATAAATACAAATATCTATATTTATTTACTTGTTATTGAAGTTTTAAACGCCGGTTCTTAGAGTCTGGATGAAGAGAAAATTTTGTTACAATATCATCATAATCCAGTGGTATATCTTGTTCTATAGCTAAAACAGCTAAAGATGAAAATCTTTCTTGTACCAATGTACTGTGAAAAAATTTTTTCAACCTCCTGAGACACGAAAAAGACCTTTAACAACTGGCTGAGCTAATTGGCAATGTCAAAAACAATTTAACTAATAATGTTATGACAGGAAACACATTTATTAAAATCCGCTCTTTAAAATAATCCATGCGATTTTAAAATTGGGATCTATGTTTACATTTTTCACCATTGAATAAAACAGCCGCAATTCCTCTTTCTGGAAGTTATATACTTTGCATATGGTTGAAACTTTTTCTTTTCCGACATCTGATCCGGATAATACTGAACTAAGGACAAACAAAACGGATATATTGTTTTCATTAAATATTGTCTCAATTTCATTAGATACTGAATCTATAATTTCATATTGAATATTGGTTCTGTAATATAATTTAAAATCATCATGGAGATTTTTTCACCGAATTCGCTTGGGTTTTTTTTACGCCTTTTCAGTTTTGGTTCAGAATAAGAATTTTTTTGTCCAAAATAAGAAAAATTTGGGGGCGCGACCGCGCCCCCTCGCGCCCCCTATTAGCCGTCCCTGCATTCAATAGGCCCAATTCCCCAGATTCTCGAGATTCCCGAAATTCTGCTACTTTAAAACACCAATTCACGCGATTTTGCTACTTTAAAAACACATTTTTGTTAATTTTTTACAAGTGAAAAGTATGTTTTGTGAAAAAAACGTTAAAAAATAGCACAAGTGTGAAAACCTATGTTAATTTCCATAGAGAAAACAGCACAAGTGTGGTTTTTGAAAAGTAAAAACTTACATTTGCGAAAAAATATAAGAAAAAAACTTGCATTTTTGGAATTTTGTTAGTAAAAATCGCGTTTTTGTGAAAAAACGTTAAAAAATTGCACAAGTGTGAAAACCTATGTTAATTTCCATAGAGAAAACAGCACAAGTGTGGTTTTTGAAAAGTATAAAACTTACATTTGCGAAAAATTATAAGAAAAAAACTTACATTTAAGAAATTTTTCTTACTAAAAAAACAAAAAAAGAAAAAAAACAGTACTTTATACGTCATAAACTTCACTCTCTTCTGTGACGTCACCTTATGGAAGTGTGCTGCCTCACACCGACTTCTGAGAATCCCCTATGTTAAAGCATGGGGTTTTACCAAGGTACTTTAAACATAACTCATTTTCACACTCACTCATTTTCTGGCCTCGGAGGGTCCCCCATGTTAAAGTATAGGGTTCACCGCCTCTGAAGTGGCGCAGAACTCTCCCTAATCCCCTACTGGGTTCCAGTGTACACAGATTGTAATTTTTATACCAAATTTAGTTAGAATATCTCCATTCGTTTGTGAGATATTGTCTCCACAGACTCACGGACGGACGGACACACACACACACACACACACACACACACACGCACACGCACACACACAGGGGCGCGGTAGCCCATTGGTTAGCGCGCTGGAGTTGCACTCGGTAGGCCCGGGTTCGATTCCAGCCGCTGCCAAAACTGCCGCCGTGTTCACGCGGAGTACGATCACGTTAAACATGTGGGTCCGTAAGTCCTTCCGAGAGGTTGGTGGTAGGGGAAGGAGGGTACGGTCCCTGTGGATGCCTCGCCCACTGGGTTCCGGTCTAAATTGGGTGGCACTTCCCGGCCGTCCAAACAGTTACCTTACACCTTTCTGGTAGGTACACCTTTCTGGTACTCCTTAGGTACACCTTTAAACGTTCGATTCGTGTTCAGGGATGCTTGAAACGTGCTCACCCGTCGAAAACTCGAATTCGAATTTTCGACCTCGTCACAATACTTTCCTTATATATTATACTACGTATAAAAGGAAAGTAATAAATTAATCACATTTTGCAATTCTATTACAGTGGATTCCCGGTCACTGTGGAACCGAATAAAAAACGTTACATGCGAGAAAACATAATACACGGGAAATTCCCACCAATCCTTACGAAGTGGGCGCATAGGCATATATAGTACTTCTTTTACGACTATGAGTGGACTAAGGAGTTCTAGAATGCGCGACTACATAGTCGCCAAAAGAGGCAAGTAGGGTAATTAGAGTAATTATTTACATGACCAGAGTACTGTATAAGAACTGAACTCAATCTAGGAGGCTCGGGTTCAATCCCCAATCCCGAAATATTTCTATTTACAGATCAAATAAGCCTAATATGATACAAGTTTATGAATCTGATAGGGGCAGCACATGACTTTCCCTACAGACTCAAATTCGTTTTCTCTTTCTTTCTTTCTAATTTCATTAAATTGAGTTTAATCGCACAAAATAACCCGACAAGTTACTTAAAATTACTCAGTTTTAATTCAGTTTTCATTTGCAGTTTTAATTCAATTTTCATTTTCATTTGTAGACTGAACGTATTTTCAAAGACAGAGTGGCAAAAATGTGAAAAAAAAACTACACTATCTCGAAAACGGTTATTCCTAGAGTTACGCTGCTGATCTCATTATTTTCGTCATCAAAAATTGCGTATAAAGCAACCAGCAATTAATTCATACATTTGATCATAAGTAGTCCTTTTATTTCAGATTTTGACGATTTTTGCTAGCCATTTTGCGAAAACAGTAGGTTCTTTTCTTTTCCAAATCGTGCCAAAATCTAATTACCAGGGTAGCCCACAAGTGACTTATGTGTCAAATTTTGTAAAATTTTGTCAATTATTTTTTTAGCTAACGTAGATACATATACTTCTTGCGGGGGGGGGGGGGAGGCATTTTGAAATAAAGGCAGTTTCGAATCATACCCAAATCTAATCAGCACCAGGGTAATCCACAAATGATCTATCTTCCAAATTTTGTTAAATTTGATCATGTAGTTTTTCAGCTAGCGTGAGTACATGCATTTCATAGACAGATACAAACACACACAGAGAAAGATACGCACGCACACAGTAGTTTTCACGCTGAAAGTAATTCATCCGGGTTCTAGAGCCTATGGAAAGTTTAGATCCGTTAAAAACTCGAGTTGCGATTTTCGACACGATTCCAATAATTTTTCTACCATGTATTGCAGGGAAAGTAAAAATCTGATGTGGGCAGCACATGACTTTCCCTACAGACTGAAATTCATGTTCTCTTTATTTCTTTAATAATTCATTAAATAAAGTTTAATTGCACAAAATAACACGCATAATTATTAAAAAGGACACTGAATTTATACTTTCAATTCAATTTCCGTTTTCAATTGGTAATGGAACGTTGTTTTTTAAAAGGTGGCGTAACAAAAATGCAAAAAAAAAAAAAAAAAAAAAAAAGAAACTAAAATATGTCGAGAACGGCTAGTCTTAGAATGGGGTTGATCTTATCTTTTCATTGTCAAAAATTACGTATAAATCAAGCATGTAATTGATATATGTGAGCGCATAGTGTTTTATTTTAGATTTTGACGATTTTTGCGGGCCAGTCCCATTTCGAAAAAAAAAAGGCAAATTCTTTTTTCCGAATCGTACCAAAATCTAATCAGCACCAGGGCAACCCACAAGTGGCCTGTCTATCGAATTTTGTGATATTTGGTCAGTTATTATTTTTGAACTAGAATGGATACATACAATTTTTGCGAGCCATTTTGAAAAAAAAAGGCAGGTTCTTTTATCCAGATATCGTACCAACATCTAATAAATACCAGGGTAACTCACAAGTGACTCATAAAATTTTATGAAATTTGGTCAATTAGTTTTTGAGTAAGAGTGGATCCATACGTTGCACAAACACACACAGAGACACATACACACACACACACAGATACACACACAGACGTCAAGCTAAAAATAGCTTTTTCGTGTTCTACAGGTCCCAAAACGTGTAGATCCGTCAAAAACTCGAGTTGGGATTTTTGACACGATACCAATACTTTCTCTATACATTACCTTGTAGAGGGATATATCGTAGGAAAAGTAAAAAAATTACTCCTTTCAAGGCCATCAAAATAAAAGTATCCAAATTTATCAACAGAAAAGAATGCAAAATCAAATGCTGATAAAAAAATAAATAAATAAATAAAACTCACTGCAGCACAAAATAACGATCTCGAAATGATTACATTTTTCAACCCTGCAAACAGTTTATTTGAGATTGTCACAGAGCGCAGCGTGTGAAAACTCACTGGTATGTGGATCTCGGGTAAAAGAATTGTGAGAAAGAGTAATCACCGTACAAATGATATATCGTGTCACAGTCTTCACGAAAATAGAAAAAAAGGAAGTGAAATGTCTCTTCACGTCTTCAATGAAAAAAAAAAAAGTTTAATTCTTTATTTATTTAAATAAAGGTTTTTTACAGAATTCCTTATAGCCAGGCTGAGTAAAAGAACAATCTTCGAAACCGAACACACGGGATCGTCTAAACACGTGTTTGCTTCAGCGACGAGAGAAGCGAAGTGAAGCCAGTTGCACACATGACAAATGGTGTGCAGCTGTGCAAGTAAAAGCTACGGCATCGTTTTCTCTAAGTTCTCTTGTTTTTATTGCTATTTTTTCCGTAACCTACTGTTTGTTCTGCTTCTCGGCTACGCTTCCACGCTCTGCTAGCTTCGAACAAAGCTGAGCCACATGTTGCAGCCATTAAATGAGAATGATATACCCTACCTGAGACACTGGTTAATAACGATATACCTCGAGACTTAAATGGGATGTTTAAGATTGTTTGTGTCCATACTTCATCTTGGCCGTTTTTCTGGCAGAGACATCAGAAAGAACAATTCCAAAATAGGGAAATTGTTTTTCGGAGAAAAAAACGAGTTATGCGTGTAAGTGGCTTCTTGTTACACATTTTTGGGTGGAAAATTCTATTGTGGTATGACTACAGAGCATAGAAGTATTTCAATGATATATGATGTAGCATGAGCATGTAAAATCAAGTTTCAATGAGAATTCCTTTGACCCCAGGCCTCAGAATTTCTTTAAATGATTTATACAGGCGGAGATATAATTGATAAATATCTCATCAATGACTTAACAGCCCAGTCTGGACCTTAACCCCCTTAAACCTCGTCTAGTTCGCACTATGAGTTTCAATCCCGATCGAAGGGAATCCGATCAGTGGCGTACCGTCAGGGCCCGAGTGCCGAACGGAAAGGGGGTGCTTCATGCGATGAAAATATTTTTGGATTAAGGACTAAAACCGCGGGAAAGGGCGCCATCAAATTATTTGCTGCAGGGCGCCAAAAATTTTGTACGCCCCTCCCCTGAATTCGACTCCGATTAACTTAAAACAAATCTAAAAGCGTTTACACTTTCCGACTGATATCGCTCTAAAATAGCTAGCTCTCTGTCCCCAGCTAGAAAAAATCCCCAGCTAGAAACTTTTTTTCCCCTTGTTTTTTAAACTTTTTCTGGCCGCGGAACTCTTTTTAAGTTCAATTTGCTAGCGAAACCCCCAAAATGAAAAAAAGTCCATGTGGTCCAATACATGCATCTAAGTTTTAAGCTTGTTTTTATTTTAATTTTTGGAAAAATTTATACGAAACTATCACGTCGAGGAATCCCTGGAATGTTACCTTTGTGTGTCACGCTTTGTCACACTTGCGTTTTTCAAAGGTTACACTTTGAAAAACGCTCTTTTCAAACCGTTCCTTTATTCTGTTCTGTTCTTTTAATTCTATGTCCCGCTGTTCTGTTCGTTTAATTATGTGTCCAATTCTATTCTGTTCCTTTAATTTTGTGTCCTTCTGCTCTGTTCCTTTCAGTTTGTGTCCTGTTCTGTCCCTTCATCTTTGCCTGAATAGTTCTCGGACTCCAAGAACACGCAAAGAGCTGAAAATCAGTACACAATCTCATTTTTCGGAACATTTTCATCTATCAAACGTTGATGTACTTACTTTACGTCGCTACGCGCATTATCTTTGATGTACTTACTTTACGTCGCTACGCGCATTATCTTTGATGTACTTACTTTACGTCGCTACGCGCATTATCTTTGATGGGCTCGTTCTCGGCTCCCAAAATCATCTTTTAAGGCTCGTTCTCGGCTCCCAGACGACGCAAACTCGGCAAACAATTTCATGTTGCAGAACATTTTCATTTATAATATTTTCACGTCATTACGTTTCGTCTTCAGATCCTTTACTTAAATCATCTTTTACGGCCTCGTTCTCGCCTCTCAGAGCACGCAGAGAACTGAAACTCGCCACACAGTTTCATCTCGCCGATCATTTTCGTCTATCAAATTTTCATGCCATTACGTTACGTCATTTACGTACGCCATGACTATATTTTTACCCTTTTCATGTCAATTACGGTTCAGTGTCTTCAAATAAAATGCTCTCCTGGTTCTAATGAGTCGATCCCTGTATAAAATGTTTCATAGGTTTGAACGTAAATTACGTTCAAAAACTGAAAAGTAAAAAATAAATTATGAGAAAAAAAAAAGTTTTTCAATGTCCTCCCCTACAAAACAGGAAAAGTAGAAAATAAGCTTTACACACGAAATTGACCGAAATGGATGGTGTACAAGAAAACTCAATTCAAAACACAAACATATAAATCCTATCATTGTTGTCTAAAGTTGATATTATGCAAAATTGTCGAAGGGAAATGAAGGCGTGAAGGCAAATTGCGTTATAAATCTTATCTTTATATAAAATTGATAAAATTGTCGAAACTATTTTATCTGCTCACATCATTTCCCTTTGACAATTTTGCATAATTTATTTATTTATTTACTTTATTTTTTTATTTTTATTTAAAAAAAAAAAAAAAAAAAAAAAAAAAGCATACTACAGGAAGAATCACAGTGATAGCAGGCAAAATAAAACACAGAATAAAAACCCGAACCATACAGATAGAAAAGAATAATAATAATAATATAAAACATAAAGACACAAAAAGTGACAATAAATGATTTTTAAAAATAGTTAAAGAAGAAAAAAAATGTAATTCATAAGACAAGAATATACATAATATCAATTGTGAATAATAAGATAAATATTTATACAATATTGTTTTAAATTGCATCTGCTTACACTCACATTTTGGCTCAATTTCATATGTGACTATTATTGCCCAGTTAGTTACGGGTACCTTTGTCCTACTTTATATATTTTATTATACTCGTCATACACAAAATTCTACAATTTCTATTTTTTCCTTAGAGAACAGATGCAAAATCGGCGACTAGGTGGAAGCGCATAAACACTTGCTATGGTGTTTGAAATAATTAAATGTGGAAGTTTTTCATCTCGTCTTTTGTTCAGTTATTTCTCATCATGCCGTTTTAGAGTTCAAATAAAATAACATATCTTGTCTCTGAGTAACAAATCTTCTAACTTTCTCTGCACACTCAAATTCATTTTCTCTTTTTTTCTTTCATAGTTCATTAAGTTGAGTTTAATGGCACGAAACACAACACGGAGAATTGTTTAAATTTACGCTGAATTTGCGGATTTAATTCAATTTTCGTTTTCATTTGGCGACTGGACGTGTTTTCAAAGGCGATGCGGCAAAGATGCAAATATAAAATAAAATAAAATAAAATATCTCGAGAACGATTAGTCCTAGAATTATGGAGTTGGTCTTATTCGTCTCGTCGTCAAACATTGAGTATAGAACAAGCATTTAATTGGTACTTTTGAGTATACGTAATGTTTTATTTTAGATTTTAACGATTTTTGAGGACCCTTTGCGGCAAAAAAAAAAAAAAGCATGTTTTTTTTTTTTTTTTTTTCGAATCGTACCAAAATCTAGTTAGCACCAGGGCTCCTCACAAGTGACTTATCCACCAAATTTTATGAAAATTGGCCAATTAGTTTTTAAGCTGGTGTGGATACATACATTGCACAGACAAACACATAAACAGACACACGCGCACACACACACATTACGCTAAAAATAGTTTCTTCGGGTTCCAGAGTGCATGAAACGTGTAGATCCGTCGAAAACTAGAGTTGCGACACAATTCCAATACTTTATATACTACCATGTATTGAAAAGAAAGTAAAAACCGCTAAAACAAATCCAAAAATTTATTTGTAGCAGTATAATTCAACTTATAGATGGGATCTTCGCGGGATTTTTCGTGGCTTTAACAAGACGTTATATTGATGAATAATACAATTTTTCAAGAAATCAGTTTTTGAATTTTATCATTACAATCCACTGTCCTTTAAAAGTAATTTAACCACGATGAACTCGATGTAATTTATTATTATTTTTTTTTTTCAAATGGCCAGGCACTTGACTTTCATCATTCGCCTATATATCGGCCAGGAACGTGAACCATTTAGCCGTCCTAGGACGTTGTCCCAGGCGCACCACAGGGGGGGGGGGGGGGGGCGGAACACACTGCGTCCAACAATACAACATCCATGCCTTACGTGGGACTCGAACCCACAACGCGGCGGTATGTAAAATATATTTCAACATTTAAAATTTCATTTAGAACAGCTGCACCGCAGTGCCTTGTACGTTTTCTTCTTATTTCGAAAACTTAAGAAATGTTGATATCATTTTCAACATTTTCCAACATAGTTGAAAAGTGTTTATGACTTTGTTCATTCTGTCTGTGTGTCTGTTCGTTCGCACGATGACTACCGTAAAAATGACTTTATCAAAATGAAATTTTAGTATGTTATTGAGACGGTCTGTGGGACATATGGGAATGTAAATGAATAATATCACCCAAGTAGTTTCGGATTAAACCCGGGGTGAAAAACTGAAATACATTGAACCCTATGGGCCCTAATTTTTCGAACATTTTTTAATCGGAGTTAAAATTTACAAATTGCTTCAAAAATTTTAGGTAATATTCAAATTATCGCGTAAAATGTGTAAAAAAAAATTCATCAAAATATGTTAAGTAGTTTTTTAAATAAAAGTTGAATTAATAATTACACCCATATTAAATGAAGAGATCACGTGACTTATTGCAAATTAAAATATGGCATCCATATTTTTTTCACTCTGTCAAAATCGTGACTTTAAAGAACGTTTATATTTAATGCTGCATTCGTCCTAAAACCTATTTATTTCTGCATATTCTCTGTGTATCTAAATTCTGTGCCAACGCAATTACAATATTTTTGATTTTTAATTATCACTAAACTTTGATTCGAAGCCTAATTTTTATAGCATACGGAATGTACACAAATCAAGTGATTGTAAGATGATTTGTATAAGAACTGCTGAATTTTTTTCACGCAAAATCATTTAGTCTGGATTATAAGTGATATGAATGAAATATTCATTGATTTTACTTAGAGAAGCAGACGATTTATAACATTGCCTTTTCTATGAAGTTTTATGTTTTCAAGTATAATAAATTATTGTAGCACTACGATAATTTAAAAAATATCAGTGCTGAATGTATCGCATTTTTGAGTTGTTTAAATAAAATTACGTTTCAGTTGGAAAGTGTTTCGTAATCAATGCTTTACGTATGTTTGATCTTTCCTGTTACTTTAGCAGCTGTTACTTTATACGTCATTATATTATACGCTTAAAGTATTTTAAAAATAGTTTTTAAAGGTGTGCTTTAATAATTTTGCTGGAAACCTTGCTAAAAGATTCGTTTTGCCTATTTAACTCATTTGTGTAAATGTTTATGAAATTAACTTTTATTTATTTATTCATTTATTTATGTATTTTATTTTATATTTATTTATTTATTTATTGTCTTGGCTATTTTTTTTTTAACACATGATGTTTTTTCTTTGATAGACAGATACGTTTTCTATTAAGAGAAAGAAAATATGCTTTGCTATGAATTGAGCACAGTTATGAATCTTATCCTTCTAGACCCCACAAAAGCCCCCGATTATAATATCGTCCATGGAACAGAACATAACAAAGCCAGATCTTCTATCCTCCCTCGGGGAGGAAATGAGGAAAATAGAGGAAGGAAGCCGAAAAACTTTTTAGACCCCCAAAACTCCCCGAAGACTTAAAAGGATGATTTTTTGCAAACTTTTAGTATTGACCACGGGACAGAACTTAAGGGTGAGCGTCAGTAAATTTTTTGCCCTATCCGTGCTTTGTTAACTTTCGCGGCACACATATTTCGCCGAAATTCTGCTCAAGCAGTTGCGAAATATTTTCTTATAGATAAAGTGCTATGCTTAGATTATATTAAAACTAAATTTAATACCCAATAAAACATAGAATATATGTTTTATTTTAATTTAAAATATTTTTGGTGCTGCCATCTGTTGTCGTAATTTAATTCATACCAACTATTTTTATTTTCTAATGAACATTTTTAAATGTCTATTCCTTCTAATATTCTATTAAATACAATAACATATCATATATAATGCCATAATCACGGAAACGTAATTGAACTTGGACTTGAAGACAAAGGAACTTGAAGACAAAACTGCAGTCCTCAGTGATGTACATTCAGATCCCTTATCAAATTTATAGAATGATAAATTACTTTTCCGTGATAGTGGCATTATTATATATGATCTGTTGTTGTATTTAACACTGTATAAGAAGGAATAGATATTTTAAAATGTTCATTAAAAAATAAAAATTATCGGTATGAATTAAATTACAACAGATGGCAGTACCAAAAATATTTTGGATTAAAATAACAAATATATTCTATGTTTTTTGGGGCATTAAATTTAGTTTTAATATAATCTAAGCATTGCATTTTATCTTTCAGAAAATATTTCGCATCTGTTTGAGCAGAATTTCGGCGAAAATTGACTGAAAGGGTGAGCGTCAGTAAATTTTCTGCCCTATCCGCGCTTTGTTAACTTTCGCGGCACACATATTTCGCCAAAATTCTGCTCAAACAGTTGCGAAATATTTTCTTATAGATAAAATGCAATGCTTAGATTATATTAAAACTAAATTTAATGCCCCAAAAAACATAAAATATATTTTTTATTTTAATCCCAAATATTTTTGGTGCTGCCATCTGTTGTCGTAATTTAATTCATACCGATTATTTTTATTTTTTAATGAACATTTTTAAATATCTATTCCTTCTAATACAGTGTTAAATACAACAACAGATCATATATAATAATGCCACAATCACGGAAAGGTAATTTATCATTCTATAACTTTGATAAGGGATCTGAATGTGCTGAGGACTGCAGTTTTGTCTTCAAGTTCCTTTGTCTTCAAATCCAAGTTCCATTACGTTTCCGTGATTATGGCATTATATATGATCTGTTGTTGTATTTAATAGCGTATTAGAAGGAATAGACATTTAAAAATGTTCATTAAAAAATAAAAATTGTCGGTATGAATTAAATTACGACAACAGATGGCAGCACCAAAAATATTTTAAATTAAAATAAAACATATATTCTATGTTTTATTGGATATTAAATGTAGTTTTAATATAATCTAAGCATAGCATTTTATCTATAAGAAAATATTTCGCAACTGTTTAAGCAGAATTTCGGCGAAATATGTGTGCAGCGAAAGTTAACAAAGCGCGGATAGGGCAGAAAATTTACTGTCGCTCACCCTTAACGGAGTCGTTTTTGTTTTAATTTCTCCACCGGGAATGGAAACAATAGGGGAGTAGTCTAAAAGTATTTTCAGATCTTACCGTAGATACCTTCCAGGAGCCTAAAGTTGAAACTTTTCATGCTAATAGCATCGACCACAGAACCGAACCTAACTGAGCCAATTTTCAATTAAGACTGCTATTTTTTACGCTAGGACATTGACGTTATGAAAGTGGCGCTTTTGGCGTCATACATTGTTAAACAAAATACAACTTATTACAAAAAGGTGCAAGTTAATTTTTAAGAGTGCTGGTTTACATGTCTTTGGCAGGTTTAGATGCTAGGTATACTACTTATAAACAGAGAGAAAAGTTGGAAAATGGGTCTATGCCGTCCCATAGCTCTGTTGTTTATGTATTCGTCATTTCTTATGATAGCATGGTTCAATATTAAGTCATCGTGCCTTTGTTTTTTTTCATCCAACAGCAATTAGTTCACTTTCGTTACATCAAAGAACCATTTTATATTTTTCGTAAACAGCAACTAAGTATTCTTGTAGCAGAAATATAAGGAGAAGCGACACCGAGGTTTTTAATACATTGACGCCTCTGAACACCCTCATCATTCAACTTGGCGTCGTGCAACTTTAAATGAAGCTATTGTTTGAGTTTTACGCCGAACCCAGTAGTGTTTACGATGGGGTTTCGCAGTAAAAAGCTCGAACAAGTGACCGAACAACCGCGTCATTATGTTTATTCACGTGTTGGCGACATCGTATCTCTGAGCCAAGTAAACACGCAACCAGAGCTACAGCGGAATCCTTTGAAAGCCAGCCAGAATTCTGCTCAAATACCCGATACGAAAAATGGATGAGAGTCCTCAGGGAACATAGGGACTGATTAGATACGCCTGTTTATTTTAACTCTCGAACGGTTTGGAAGTTATAACGGCGGCAAACATCGTAGATACGGACTGTCAAACAAACATCTTGACTTGTACCCTGGGAAATGGCTGGGTCTCGACAAAGCGCATGTGACAAGACATTTCTTAGAGGGGTGGGACACTCCAGTGGTTAGCGGCGGCGTTTAAAAGTTAATAAGGTGGTGATAAATCATGGATTCAAGTCGAAGGGATTTTCGAGCTATGATTTATTAGGATTTTCGACAACGGTTGGCACAAGGGGTGGGACAGCCCAGTAGTTAGTGCACGGGGATTGCTCTCGAACAACCCGAATTCGATTGCCGGTTCTGCCCTAATCGCCTCCGTGTTCACGCGGAGTGCGGACACGTTAAATATGTGAATCCGTAAGTCCTTCCGAGAGGTTGGTGGTAGGGGAAGGAGGGTATATAGTCCCTGTAGAATCCGCGCCCACTAGGTTCGGGTCTAAATTGAGTGGCACTGTCCTAACAGCCGTACAAACAGATACCTTGCACCTTCGAGTAGGTCGGACGGTTTGGGTCAAAGAAGATATTTTTTAGGGGGCTTCAATTTTAAAGGTTTCCGGGACACAAAATATTACAGGGTGATGCCTATGGACGTCGATTTCAAAAGTACAATGTTTAACAATGCAGTGGGGTTAATATGTCTTTTCTGTTTGACCCACATTTCTAAGATAGACGGAGGTATTAAGTCCTGGAGTTGGACTGGCGACTTATTTAAAAAGCTTAATTTTTAAAAATAAATTTTCTTTTCTGAAAAATACATTATC
The DNA here is from genome assembly GCA_951213105.1 of Amaurobius ferox. Lineage (NCBI taxonomy): Eukaryota > Metazoa > Arthropoda > Arachnida > Araneae > Amaurobiidae > Amaurobius > Amaurobius ferox. Next base: position 81,940,375 of record OX578135.1, on the reverse strand, counting down.
TTAAAAATTAGGTATATTATAGGAAGTTATTGGAGGTCTGTATTAATTTTTAATTCAAATCATAATATAAACAAAACTTTGCATGGTATTTTAGAGAAAATTATTGTCATTACAATTATATACGCCTTTTTACACATTTTTTTTTTACCCATTTTGTATTAAATCCCGTTTATTATTAATTAATTATTTAATCTATACATACCCCAAAGGCAATTAACATCGTATTAGTTTTGAATTTACCAGACATACATTCCAGACAACGCTAGAAGAAAGAGGTCCTCAACATATTGCTGGCGAGCACCATAGTGCTCACTAACGAGTTAGTATATATAATGTGTAATACTACCTCGATGGTACTCACGCTTATTGGATTAGTGCTCTCCCTCGATATGATGTATTGTTTGTGAGTAAGTGGCGCGCAAGGGTTCAATTTCTAAATTTCCCCTTCTAGGCAAATGCCATAAGCCGAAATTCCATAAGCAGCCTAGCCTGGATTATACAGTTTCTAAATTTTGTTTTCTTAAAAAAGTATTTCAAACATTCCACTATTTTTTTGCATAATAAAAGAAAATGTGTGTGTGTCGTCTGCAGTACAAAATCTGAGCTTCGGACAGCCAAGAAATTCTGTACTGGGTTAGTTGAACTCCGAGTACAACAAACCTCGTCGAGTTTTTTTTTTTTTTTTTTTAATTTATTATTATTATTATTATTATTTTATTTTTTTTTTCTTCGAAAATATTGAAGAACTTTCTTTCTAACGATCTTTCAACCAAATCCGTAGGACAATTCCTTTGTATTTATTTATTTATTACATTCCTTATATACATAATGTATAAGGAAAGTATTGTGACGGGGTCGAAAATCCGAAATCGAGTTTTCGACGGGAGAGCACGTTTCAAGCATCCCTGATCACGAATCAAACATTTTTGAAGTGATGTCTGTGTGTGTGTGTGTGTGAAAGTATGTGTGTGTGAAAGTATGTGTGTGTGTGTGTGTGTGTGTGTGTGTCAGTGAGTCTGTGGAGACGATAACTGACGAACGAATGGACCGATTCGATCCAAATTTGGTACAAAAATCACAATCCGTAAACGCTGGAAGCCTATTGTTTTTAAATGCAATCGAATGTTCAGAACCCCCCTAAATTTTCGAATAAAATTTTGAAAAAATCGTCAAAAAATCAAAACCACTAGTAAAGTTACGCAAATAGACATTTCTTATGTAATTTTTCATTAGAAAACGATTGACATAAATTTTAGAACGCTAACATGAACCGTTCTCGAGATATTGCACACTTTTCAAAAAAATTATTAAAAAGTCATATAAAATAAAAAAAAATATTTCCTATTGAGAAACATGTTCACTTTTCATATGTAATACCATGCGATAAATTGGGTGACATCATTCTCGTAGATCTAGCTCGTTCCATTCATCGAAAAAGATACTTTGAGCAATACTTTTGTATTTGAACGCCAATAGTCATTTTTCTGTTGTAAGAACAACTTATTTCTTCGTCCATAACGCTTGGCGAAATTTTGGCGACAAATTTGGCGGAATGTCGCCGCCAACTTGGCGACTTTTTGAAATGTTGCCAAATTAACGAAAATCTCGCCAAATGGATAAAAATGACGCTAAATCAATGAAAATGACGACTATTTGTCGAAAATTAAATATCTTGGAAAGAATATTAGTATCTACTATAAGAAAAACCTATTTTTTTACTGTAAAAGTAGTAAATTCATTACATTATATAAGGAAAGTCATGTGTTGCCCACAACAGATTATTTTTAAATATATCGAAATATGCATTTTTTTTTTTAATTTTCGTTTTCTTATTTTGCCGCATCCAGAAAAGGAAGATTAGCACACTGTAGTTTGGCAAAAATGTCAGTATATATCTTCGAATTTTAACACAATTTTTTTTTAATTTTTATTTCTGTTAATTATCAAAGAAATACAAAAAATCGAAATTATGGATGCCGTTTTTTTCTCCGGTTTTGAGGAAAATGATGCATTCTTAGCTTTGTTCCGGTTGCTATGCTGTGGGCGCTGCCACTGACGTCACAACCGGTCCATCGCTATGATAATTTTCAAACAGAGAGTAATGATTTAAATATATCTTTCGAACGCAGTTTTAAATTGAATTTCGGTTCAAACAATTTTTAATGTTGTATCAGTCACAGTATCTGATAAGTAAATGTTATATTCTTATGTGAATGCTCTTAAGTTTACCGATAGTTTCGGAATTAATTGTACTGATAGTAATAGAAATATATTTAAGTTTATACTTTAAAAATAAAGACAACCAAAAAATTGGCCATAATTAAAAGTCTTTTATTAAAATTTCCTTTTTACGACGCACTAAAATTATTACACCATATCACTTTCGAACATTATTTTCTTCAGTGGCGAAGTGAAAATATTTTCACTTCGCCACTTTTAATAAAAGACTTTTAATTATGTCCAATTTTTTGGTTGTCTTTATTTTTAAAGTATTAATTATTTCGACGTGTTTCCATACAGTTTTATATTTAAGTTTATTGAAAATTCGAAAACGAAGGTCATGCAGGCGCCTCGTACGCTTATTTAAGGTGTATTTCACGCATGCAGTAAGTTATTTATTTTTATTAACACTTTACGACATAGTTGAAAAGTGTTTATGGTTTTGTTCATTCTGTCTGTCTGTCCGTCCGTCCGTTAGCACGATAACTGCCGTAAAAATGACTTTATCAAAATGAAATTTTAATATGTTGTTCAGACGGTCTGTGGTACCTATGGGAATATAAATGAATGATATCACCCAATTAGTTTTGGAATGAACCCGGGTTGAAAAAATGAAATACATTGAACCCTATGGGACCTAATTTTTCAAACATTTTTTAGGCGGATTTTTAAAATTCACAAATTGCTTCGAAAGTGTAAGGTATATTCAAATTATCCCATAAAATATATAAAAAAAAATTCAGCAAAATATATTCAGTAGTTTTTTAAATAAAAATTAAAATAATAATTACAATCTTTATATGAAGAGATCTCGTGATCATTATATGAAGAGATCACGTGACCCACTTCAAAATAATATATGGCATCCATATTGTGTCAAAATCGTGATTTTTAAAGTTCTTTTTAATTCATATTTAGTATTGTATCCGTCCTAAAACCGCTTTATTTTTGCTTAAATTCTGTGCATCTACATCCTGAAACAACGCAATTACAATAGTTGAGTTTAAATGATCATCCAACTTTGATTATTTCTACAACGAAGCCTATTTTTAACTTATGGAGGATGTAAATGCCAAAAGATGTCGAATGAGTTATATAAGAATTGCTGCATTTCTTTAACGCAAAATTTTTTAGCCCATGGAGTCTGCAATGTAGCTGATATGAATGAAACAATCATTGATTTTACAGAGAAGCAAACGAGTTTTTGATGAAGTTTTAAGCATAGAGTTAAATTACTTGTACCTCATTGATTTTAAGTTTTAAATAAAATTAATTATTATAGCTTTGTGATGAATGAAATGAATGAAAATATGTTTATGAATGAAATGCTGCTTTTATTTAAAGAGCCAGCCGATTTATATTTGGATGACGTTATTTGAAAAGTTCATTTGTTTTCGATGAAGTTTTCAAATATAATAAATTATTGTAGTATTATGATAATTTTAATAATATTACCGAGGAATGTATCGCATTTTAGAGATGTTTAAATAAAATTGCATTGAAGTTGGAAAGTGTTTCATAATCAATGCTTTATGCATGATTGATCTTTCTTGTTTGTCGTTAGCGGGCGTATCTTAAAAGCGTTAATTATCGAAAATTCGCTATATATTCCGTTGTAGTTTTAACCAGAGGTTTGCATCTTAAATCTCGGGCAGCGTCGAATACATTTTCTAGTTAGGAATGATTTTTGAATTTTTAAATTGACATCTTTATAAAAAGCATATCTGTAATTGTGATACAGTTGTGGATTTGTATGGCATCTCATAGGCTTTAATTAACTAGGCAATAAAATTCCTCTTGGTTACAGACAATTTTGAAACATTTTCGCGTATAACCATTTCTATGCAAATACTGTAATTTTATTTAAACACAATTTTTACATTGACACAAATCTTCTTACTTGTTACTTTCCTTATATACATAATGTATAAGGAAAGTATTGTGACGGGGTCGAAAATTCGAATTCGAGTTTTCGACGGGAGAGTATGTTTCAAGCATCCCTGATCACTAATCAAACATTTTTGAAGTGATGTCTGTGTGTGTGTGTGAAAGTATGTGTGTGTGTGTGTGGAGACGATAACTGACGAACGAATGGACAGCTTCGAACCAAATTTGGTACAAAAATCACAATCCATAAACACTGGAAGCCTATTGTTTTTATACGCAATCGAATGTTCAGAACCCCCTAAATTTTCGAATGAAATTTTGAAAAAATCGTCAAAAAATCAAAACCACTAATAAAGTTCCATAAATAGACATTTCTTATGTAATTTATCATTAGAAAACGATTGGCATAAATTTTAGAACGTTAACATGAACCGTTCTCGAGATATTGCACATTTTTCAAAAAAATTATCAAAAAGTCATATAAAATAAAAAAAAATATTTCCTATTGAGAAACATGTTCACTTTTCATATGTAATACCATACGATAAATTAGGTGACATCATTCTCGTGGATCTAGCTCGTTCCATTCATGTAAAAAGATACTTTGAGTAATACGTTTGTATTTGAAAGCCAATAGTCATTTGTCTGCTGTAAGAATAACTTATTTATTCCTCCATAACGTTTGGCGAGATTTTGGCGACAAATTTGGCGGAATGTCGCCAACTTGGTGACTTTTGAAATGTTGCCAAATTAACGAAAATCTCGCCAAATGGATAAAAATGACGCTAAATCAATGAAAATGACGACTAATTATCGAAAATTCAATATCTTGGAAAGAATATTAATATCTACTATAAGAAAAACCTATTTCTTTTACTGTAAAAGTAGTAAATTCATTACATTATATAAGGAAAGTCATGTGTTGTCCACATCAGATTTTTTTTTTAAATTGCATTTCAAGTCCTCACACTATGTAGAACAATTTGTCTTGAAGGAATAAGATATAGGTCGCGAAAAATTTAAAAGATGTAATCGACACATAAGATTCTGTGAGATTCCTACACTGTTAAACATTTTGCAACCTTTGCTCATTCTTTTCAGCTACTTGGTTGATAATTTTGACAAACTATCAGAAAAGCCGCAATTACAGGCCTTCATGAACATTCCAGCTTTATTTCTGAAATATTCAGCTAATTATCGTCTGCCGAAGCTTTATTTTGTGTGTGTGTATATATATATATATATATATATATATACACACACATATATATATAATAATAATAATAATAATAATTTGAAAATCCAATGATAGAATAGAGAGAAGTTGCAACTGAAAAAACCCTAACTTTAAAATATGCCTACATAATGAAAAAAAATATTAAATAGAGAATCATCAATCATGTGGAAAATAAAATGCAAATTTCTAGTCATCAAGCAGAAGATAATCAACAAATATCAATGGAGTGGATTCGATAATAGAAAATCAAATATAATCCAAGCATTAAAGCTATACACGTGGATAAGCACTAGGCCTAAATAAATTGTTCATTTCAAAAAAATTCTTTCTCAAGTCCAAGTATTTAATCAAAATGAACACAAAATATGCATGTTTCTGAAGAAAGAGATAGATAATATCTATAAACTCTTTCTACTTGATATATATATATATATATATATATATATATATATATAATGAAATTTTTAATCGAAAACTATGCATAAACTACGGGAAGTACAAAAATATCCAACTCTAGCATATCTGTTACAAATAAGTAACCATAGACCAAGACAAAGGATAAAAAAAGAAGGTAACTTATCACTATAATGGAAAGGGGGTGGGGGAAGATGAGTATACAAAAATCATAAGTAAAAAGGTATATATATATATATATATATATATATATATATATAAAAAATAAAAAGCAAACAAGGCAAAAATGAGAAAAAGCAATAATAAATACCTCAAGATTGAAGATCAAGACATGGAGAAAGGTCAACTGAAACTACACACACACACACGCACACACACACACACACGCACACACACACACACACACACATATATATATATATATTACTATCTGAAACTTTACTCTTTATTACTGGTAGCTGAATCCTCTGAAACTCTCAGCAACATACTTGCAAAAGTTTTACAGTGCACGAATGTCAGTGACGTTGATTGTATCATTTTTTTTAACACGACAGAAATTAGCTCTAAGACATGTTGCGTTACATAAATGTCTTCTGCAGCAGTTTTATTGTCAATTCCTACTAATACAATTACATTATATAAATTCTCAAAATCATTGAGTTCTGTGAAATGCGGTATTTTGCCGGTCTATTGAAAATGACTTTCAGAAGTACTTCATATAAAGCGATTGTGCCATCCCTTTGTGTTTAGCATCGAGTGTTTGCCTTTTTTCTTTTTTTCTCAGCAAAATCGCCGACTTCATACATTCGGCGGACCCAAAGGAAGATGATAAATCTCAAGATGTATCCCAGTCCCCCACGATTCAAGTGCGAGTGTGATAAAATCTGTTACTAAAAGCTATCGCACATAATCTTAATTGGGCCCCAGCTACGGGCAAAAAAAAGAAGAGAGAATGAAAGAAAGAAAAATAATCATAAGGTGATTTGATTTTTGATTTTCTTTTTATCCCCCATCAGAGGAATATCCATCACGTCAATAATTACTAGGCAATGCTGAAATGTTATATTTTAAAAAGTTTTTCCAGATACGCACTATTCGAATACGGATGGAAAGATAATCGTCTCAGTAGCTCGAAGGCTACTGCGTCGTCTAGTCACCTAGTCAGATCGTCTACTAGACTAGTTGTCTATTGTCAGATGGTCGGTTCAAAGCTATGCTGAGAAACGAGTTCTACATTATTGGCGGCTCTTGAGGTGAAGCAGGTGAAATAGGATAAGCGCTGCTTCACTTAAAGTTATCGGACGCGGTAGCCCATTGGTTAGCGCGCTGGAGTTGCACTCGGTAGGCCCGGGTTCGATTCCAGCCGCTGCCAAAACTGCCGCCGTGTTCACGCGGAGTACAATCACGTTAAACATATGGGTCTCAACAACAAGTTAAAGTTATCGACTGGATAGGTCATTATTACTTTCCTTATATACATAATGTATAAGGAAAGTATTGTGACGGGGTCGAAAATTCGAATTCGAGTTTTCGACGGGAGAGCACGTTTCAAGCATCCCTGATCACGAATCAAACATTATTGAAGTGATGTCTGTGTGTGTGTGTGTGTGTGTGAAAGTATGTGTGTGTGTGTGTGTGTGTCAGTGGGTCTGTGGAGACGATAACTGACGAATGAATGGACCAATTCAAACCAAATTTGGTACAAAAATCACAATCTGTAAACACTGGAAGCTTATTGTTTTTATACGCAATCGAATGTTCAGAACACCCCTAAATTTTCGAATGAAATTTTGAAAAAATCGTCAAAAAATCAAAACCAATGATAAAGTTACGTAAATAGGCATTTCTTATGTAATTTTTCATTAGAAAACGATTGACATAAATTTTAGAACGCTAACATGAACCGTTCTCGAGATATTGCACATTTTTCAAAAAAATTATCAAAAAGTCATATAAAATAGAAAAAAAAATATTTCCTATTGAGAAACATGTTCACTTTTCATATGTAATATCATGCGATAAATTGGGTGACATCATTCTCGTGGATCTAGCTCGTTCCATTCATGAAAAAAGATACTTTGAGTAATACTTTTGCATTTGAACGCCAATTTATCTGCTGTAAGAATAACTTATTTCTTCGTCCATAACGCTTGGCGAGATTTTGGCGACGAAATTGGCGGAATGCCGCCAACTTAGCGACTTTTTGAAATGTTGCCAAATTAACGAAAATCTCGCCAAATGGATAAAAATGACGCTAAATCAATGAAAATGACGATTAATTGTGGAAAATTCAATATCTAATAAGTTATATAATATATAAATATATAATAATAGTTATGTAATATATGTCGAAAATTCAATATCTAATAAGTTATATATATATATAACTTATTTCTTCGTTCATAACGCTTGGCGAGATTTTGGCGACGAAATTGGCGGAATGTCGCCATCTTGGCGACTTTTTGAAATGTTGCCAAATTAACGAAAATCTCGCCAAATGGGTAAAAATGACGATAAATCAATGAAAATGACGGCTAATTGTCGAAAATTCAATATCTTGGAAAGGATATTAGTATCTACTAGAAGAAAAACCTATTTATTTTACTGTAAAAGTAGTAAATTCATTTCATTATATAAGGAAAGTCATGTGTTGCCCACATCAGATTTTTATTATTATTATTTGGCGAATTTTCAGACTCATTTGGCTATTACTTTCCTTATATACATAATGTATAAGGAAAGTATTGTGACGGGGTCAAAAATTCGAATTCGAGTTTTCGATGGGAGAGCACGTTTCAAGCATCCCTGATCACGAATCAAATATTTTTTAAGGGATGTCTGTGTGTGTGTGTGTGTGTGTGTGTGTGTGTGTGAAAGTATGTGTGCGTGTGAAAGTATGTGTGTGTGTGTCAGTGAGTCTGTGGAGACGATAACTGACGAACGAATGGACCGATTCGAACGAAATTTGGTACATACATTACAATCCGTAAACACTGGAAGCCTATTGTTTTTATACGCAATCGAATATTCAGAATCCCCCTAAATTTTCGAGTGAAATTTTGAAAAAAATCGTCAAAAAATCAAAACCGCTAATAAAGTTATGCAAATAAGTATTTCTTATGTAATTTTTCATTAGAAAACGATTGACATAAATTTTAGAACGCTAACATGAACCGTTCTCGAGATATTGCACATTTTTCAAAAAAATTATCAAAATGTTATATAAAATAAAAAAAAAATATTTCCTATTGAGAAACATGTTCACTTTTCATATGTAATACCATGCGATAAATTGGGTGACATCATTCTCGTGGATCTGGCTCGTTCCATTCATGAAAAAAGATACTTTGAGTAATACTTTTGTATTTAAACGCCAATAGTCATTTATCTGCTGCAAGAATAACTTATTTCTCCGTCCATAACGCTTGGTGAGATTTTGGCGATGAATTTGGCGGAATGTCGCCAACTTGGCGACATTTTTAATTGCTGCCAAATTAACAAAAATCTCGCCAAATGGATCAAAATGACGCCAAATCAATGAAAATGACGACTAATTGAAGAAAATTCAATATCTTGGAAAGAATATAAGTATCTACTTTAAGAATAACATTTTTTTTAACTATAAAAGTAGTAAATTCATTGCATTATATAAGGAAAGTCGTGTGTTGCCCACATCAGATTATTTTTAGATAATATTTGACAACACATGTGCCAACAGCGTGATATGTTTTGTTGATGTCGAGGAGGAGGGGAATCTGTTTCACTCTTTCCTGAAATAACGAGCCGCCACGTTTCTATACAGTTTATGCGGACCCATTATGTTCATAATCTGGACATAACTAGAAGGTGTTGAAGACCCAGACCGTCCGACTCGTCCAGAGGACTTAGAGTAACTAGTTGGACGGCCGGGAAGATAACTAGAAGGTGTGAGGTATTTTTAGTTTCCATCTGAGATTTTGGTGAACTCAGTGGGTAAAGCGTTTTTCTGAAGATCAAGATGTAGCAAGTTCGACTCCTGCTCTGGGTCAAATTTCTTTCTGGCGCAAACATCATACTTTGAGATGTGCGGAGACCTTCCAATATATGATAGATGTAGCAATAGCATTCAGTGGTAAACGCATGTGATAGAGAAAATGCAAGCATCTGGCTTTCCTGCAGTAACGCGTTATTTCTGAAGTTATCTTCTTCCCACGGGCGAGAATTCATACAATCTAGCTTACCTACCAGGATTGCTGAATGTGCTCAAATTTCTACCAGCCAGTTTAGTTGGTATAGCTGAGTTTTTACTGGCCATCTACCAAACCTTACCAGCCAAATAAAGAAAAATTGATAAAAAAATATTTTTTTTTAATTTAACAACGAAAAAAGTAGATATAAAGCCTATAATATACATGTGAAGTTTCTGGTACTATCCTAACTACTCAAAATTAATACTCGTCTCCCGGCCTTGCCTCATTTTAAAAATTCAGCTGCGAAACTCGGTGGTTGTTGTTGTTGTTGAGACCCAGACCGTCCGACCTACCAGAAAGGTGTAAGGTAACTGTTTGGACGGCCGGGAAGTGCCACCCAATTTAGACCGGAACCCAGTGGGGGAGGCATCCACAGGGACCGTACCCTCCTTCCCCTACCACCAACCTCTCGGAAGGACTTACGGACCCACATGTTTAACGTGATCGTATTCCGCGTGAACACGGCGGCAGTTTTGGCAGTGGCTGGAATCGAACCCGGGCCTACCGAGTGCAACTCCAGCGCGCTAACCAATGGGCTACCGCGCCCGCGAAACTCGGTGGTGTAAAAACTGAAATATCACTTTTAAAAAATATATTGCCAACGTGTTAAATACTGAGGCACATATATGTACATGTTATGCATGTTATAGGGAAAATGTTATTCGGTTAAAGTTAAGAATAAGGTGGTAACCTTTTCTGCAAAAAAATGACTACTCGCCATAATGGCGTATGGTTTTAAGATTCTACACGCCATGTTTAAAATTTTAGTCTCCATTTGGCGACCGGCGACTGATATTCAGCAACCCTGTTACCTACCTATAGGTAGTCACACGGCCACGTCCTTCACTTTCTAGATCTTGAATGCGATGTCTAGAAGGTAAAAGGTTTTTGAGATTTGTGTGTGCGCGCGCGTGTGTGTGTGTGTGGACTGGGAGGGAGGGGCGTTACCATGAGTATGCATGAATTTTCGAACATTCCTGAATTAGACTCTCATTGTCATATACCTACATAGAGTGGATCTCGGAAAGGGGGCGGGGAGGGTTTGAGTTGTTGTTGTTGTTGAGACCCAAACCATCCGACCTACCAGATCTCGGAAAGGGGGCGGGGAGGGTTTGAGTTGTTGTTGTTGTTGAGACCCAAACCATCCGGCCTACCAGATCTCGGAAAGGGGGCGGGGAGGGTTTGAGTTGTTGTTGTTGTTGAGACCCAAACCATCCGACCTACCAGAAAGGTGTAAGGTAACTGTTTGGACGGCCGGGAAGTGCCACCCAATTTAGACCAGAACCCAGTGGGGGAGACATCCACAGGGACCGTACCGTCCTTCCCCTACCACCAACCTCTCGGAAGGACTTACGGACCCACATGTTTAACGTGATCGTACTCCGCATGAACACGGCGGCAGTTGTGGCAGCGTGCAAATTCAGCGCGCAAACCCCCGGGCTACCACGCTCGAAATATGCCAACAGCACGCGGTGTTCCCAGGTGGTCACCCACCAAGTACTAACCGCGCCCGATGCTGCTTGACTTCGGTGATCTAACGAGAACCGGTGTTTTCAGCACGGTACGGCCGTTGGCTCTGGGGAGGGTTTGAGTGTTGAAGACCCAGACCGTCCGACTCGTCCAGAGGACTTAGAGTAACTAGTTGGACGGCCGGGGGGAGGGTTTGAGTGTCGGATTTTAATTTCCAATATGAACACTAATAGAGAACTAATGTACATTTTTTAACCAATGGGGGGAGGGGGGTATGACACCTCTTTTATCTACGTCTATATCCATTGCAGACACCAGTATCTGTGCATCAGTTTCACGTTCCTGAAGACGAAATAACCGATAATTACAATGACACGTTTCTTGCCGTCATTGTATAGTGAATCACCATTCAGTGCTGAAGGGCCATCTTCCTCTTTCTATCCTCAAAATCTGTCAATCCCATTTCATCATATTTACTGCATATTTAATATATCTCAATAAATAGTAAAAGGAAAAAAAATCGTCATGTTACCCTGATTAATGTGCAAGGAACTTCAACGTATATAAACTTCGAAAGAATATAAACTTCACAGCTCTATACTCACATTTGCGACAATTATTGAGCTAGTAACCGCATTTATGTTCTCCCATTCATAAGGGAGAGAGTATTTGAGACGTCATTTTTCGAACGTCTTATCTGCAATTCGAGACCGTAAAATTAGCATGAAGTCGGAAGTCCGCCTTAACAAGTCCTATAGGGAAAAAATGGGAAAGTATTCCCGTAACGAGAGACCATAACTCTTCTTGACACTTTTCAAGGTACTTTTGGCGGCACTGTTTGTTGCGCGTTTCTCATCATTAAAATCTTGCGCAGGAAGCACATATGCTCGCACGTTACGGGCCTGGGATGCCTGAGTTGAGTTGAGAGGGAGGATGATCCGCGTTCCGCAGTGACAAAGAATTTTACTTTGGGAACTTCGAAGTTCCACAGAAACATAAAGAACGTCGTAATGAGATGTTTGGTGCTTCCATTTCTTGAACACCAAATTAGAAGGGGGGGGGGGGGGGAGTTACCCGATATGCCTTGGCGTTTTTGATCGTAAGGGCTAAATTAACTGTAGACTAAAAGTGCAGTAACAAGAAATTTTGCGACTGGAGCGTAAAAAAAAAAAAAAAAATTAGAGTCCTTTAATTTCCTTACGTGCATAGCATAGTGCATACTGTAACAGTGTCGAAAATTCGAATTCGAGTTTTTTGACGGAGAAGTACGTATCTCTGAGTCTGAATCGAACGTTTCTTGAGGTGTATGTGTGTCTGTTGTTGTTGTTGAGACCCAGACCGTCCGACCTACCAGAAAGGTGTATGATATGTGTGTGTGTGTAATAGTGTGTATGTATGTGTGTTGAAGGCCCAGACCGTCCCACTCTTCCTAAGGACTCGAGCAACCATTTGGACGGCCGGGAAAGAGTGTATGTGTGTGTGTAATAGTGTGTATGTGTGTGTATTAGAATGTGTGTATATATTAGTGTGTGTGCGTATGTGTGTTTTAGTGTATGTGTATGTTAGTGTGTGTATATTAATATGTGTGAATATTAATGTGTGTGTGTATTAGTGTGTGTGTATGTGTGTATTAGTGTATGTGTATGATAGTGCGTGTGTATATTAATGTATGTGTATTAGTGTGTGTGTGTATATATATAAGTGTGTGTATGTGTGTATTAGTGTATGTGTATGCTAGTGCGTGTGTATATTAATGTATGTGTATTAGTGTGTGTGTATATATATATAAGTGTGTGTATGTATATATATGTGTGTGTGTGTGTGAACACGATATCTCACGAGCGAATGAAAAGTTTCAAATTTAATTTAGTACGATTATTTATTATAGCCAATGAATACCGAAACTCCATTGATTTCAAATGCAATTGAATGTTTAAAAGACTCCCCCCCCCCCCCCTCCCTTTTGTGAATGATTTTTTAAACACATCATTGAAAAATCTGCAGATTTAATAATGATAAATAAATAATAATTCCAAGCATAAATGTTCATTAGAAAACGATTGATGCAAACTTTAGAACGCTAGCATGAACCGTTCTTGAGATATTGTGCGATTTTCGAATAAATTTTTGAAAAAAATCAGGACTGTTAAACAAACAATCATTTCATATGCGTAATGTTTCATTAAGAAACGGATGACACAGACTTTAGAACGCTAGCATGAACCGTCCTTGAGATATTGTACTTTTTCCAAATAAATTCATAAAAAAAATTCACAAAATTAAAAAGATATTAGGTGATATTTCGAAGACCCGATATGAACCACATATATAACTGCGTTTATGATCATGCTACATGCTTCACAAAGAAAGTCAATTCTGATTGGGGAAAAACTGACTAATATTAGACGCGAAAACTTGCTTAGACGAAAACTTTTAAATGAAACTTTTTTAAGGCACATTAGTGCAAGTTCGTTTAATGGAAATCCGAGCATAACGAAGAATGAAACTCCCCCAACACTGACGCGACAATTGCGATAGGAAGAGCTCGTTACACTTTCTGTTACGTCCGCCAGTAAGTCAGTTATATGAGTAGCTATAGCGTTCGCCCCACCTTTTGCAGATCAGTGAGTGAGGCTAGCGTGTAACACATTGTTGTTATGTTCCCGGTTTGCTACGTATTGAGGGAGTCTGGAGTGTTTCATATTTTCATTATAGTGTATACTGTATACAGTCGTAATTTGTTACTGTGATTTTCGATTGCTGTATTAATTATTAAATATAGTAATTATGCCGAAATCTAATACGGAACAAACAGTTACAATCAATTAATTATGTATTTTATTTCAGTTATCATAAATCAATAATTTCATTTTAAATTGTAAGCAAATGAATACTGCCTGATAGAATTGAATTTTCATTTACGTTTTATTTTAAATGGCACTAATAATTTTAATATTAGTGATTTGTGATATTAACTGCTTTATTTTTTTGCATGTCATATTATCTGGATCATGTATTACTATCCCTGCAATACATGGTAATGCATAGGGAAAGTATTGGAATCATGCCGAAAATCGCAACTCGAGTTTTTGACGGATCTACACGTTTCGAGACCTCTAGAACACGAAAAAACTATTTTTAACGTGACGTCTGCGTGTGTCTGTCTGTGCAATGTATGTATCCACTCTAACTCAAAAACTAATGGACCGAATTTCATAAAATTTGATAGGTAAGTCACTTGGGTGTAACCCTGGTGCTGATTAGTTTTTAGTATGATTCGGGATAAAATAATCCGCCTTTTTTTGCGAAGTGGCCCGCAAAAATTGCTTATATCCACTCTAGCTGAAAAATTAATAGACCGAATTTCACAAAATTCTGTAGATAAGTCGCTTGTAGAATAATCCTGGTGCTGATTAGATTTTGGTACGATTCGAAAAACAATAACCTGTCTTTCTTTGCAAAATGGTCCGCAAAAATCGTCAAAATCTAAAATAAAAAACTACGTATGCTCAAATATATCCATTAAATACTTGTTTTATACGTAATTTTTAACGAAGAAAAGAATAAAACCAACTCCATTGCACTAAGACTAACCGTTCTCGAGATATTTTAGTTTCTTCGTATTTTCTCTGCGCCACCTTTGAAAATAAGTCCAGTTACCAAATGAAAACGAAATTGAATTAAAAGTGAATTAAATTTAATTGAAATAAAGAAAACGTGAATATAAGTCTGCAGGGAAAGTCCCAGGCTGCCCACATCAGATTTTTTTACCTTTTCTGCAATATATGGTAATGTATAGGGAAAGTATTGGAATCATACAAAAGTCGCAACTTGAGTTTTCGACGAATCTACCCTTTTTGGGACATCTAGAACACGAAAAAACTATTTATAGCATGATGTCACTGTGTGTGTATGTGTGTGTGTCTGTCTGTCTATGTGTCTGTCTATGGCTCTATGCAATGTATGTATCCACTCTAACTCAAAAACTAATGGACCGAATTTCATAAAATTTGGTAGGTAATTCTTTCGTAGGTGACCCTGGTGCTGAGTAGACTTTGGTACGATTCGGGATAAAAGAGCTTGCATTTTTTTTGCGAAATGTCCCGCAAAAATTGTCTGTATCCACTCTAACTGAAGAAGTAATTGATCAAATTTCACAAAATTTTGTAGATAAGTCACTTATGGGTTACCCAGGTACTAATTAGATTTTGGTATGATTCTGAAAAAAAAAATAATCTGCTTTTTTTTTTGGGGGGGGGGGGGCGAAAGGGCCCTCAAAAATCATCAGGATCTAATATAAAAGACTACGTATACTCAAGCACATTAATTAAATGCTTGTGTTATATGCAATTTTTGACGATTAAAAGAATAAGACTAACCCCATATTACTCTAGAACTAGACGTTCTCGATATATTTTTGTTTTTTACGCATTTTTTGCTTAGCCGATTTTGAGTGCAAGTCCACTTACCAAATGAAAAAGAAAGCTGAATTAAAAGCAAAAATTCAGTCTATTTTTAATTAATTACGCGTATTATTTAGTGCAATTAAACTACATTATTAATGAATTATTAATGAAATAAAGAGACAATGAATTTAGGTCTGCAAGGAAAGTCGCGTGCTGCTCACATCAGATTTTTTTTATTTTGTATTATATTGCGTGTATTATATGTTTAAAACACAGGCATGTTAATAAAATTGTTTTTTTATTTGCAAATTGTTTCGTAAAAGTATAGTTCAAAATGTTTAAATATCGGAATTACTTTTATAGAGTATTCATAAATGCCCCCATTGCTGATGAAACTATATGCATGCATTGCTTAAATTTTTACTTTTCCATTCGTATTGAGAAAGCATTGTTTTCACGAAAATTTTCGATTTCGACATTTTGATGCCAATATATGTTTTAAGACCTCCTGAACACGTTTTCACTATTTCTGGAGTGATGCCTGTCTGATGTCTGTGGTCGATTTCTGCTGCGATAGCTGCTGCAAATATTAATGGATTTTGATAAAACTTTATAGCCGGCTTTATTACCGAAAAATCTAGAACTGAATAGATTTTTTTTTAAATCCAATTGAAAACTTCGAAATGTATTTAAAATTTTATATTTCATTTAACATGGCAGCATAGGACAAAATGTAACGTAATCATGCATAAAAGGGATTATTTATAGCTCAATGATCACAAGCCAAAATAGTTTCAATCATTATTGCGAAAAAGAAGCATTACATTATTTTTTATTCGTGAAGCCATTAACCCCCTTGGGGGGAATGTCCCCCCCCCCCCCCCGCCCTCGTAGGTACATTGTCAAGCATGGTATCAATCGAAAGATTTTTTTCAAGCCCTTTCAAGTGAAGGGTAAAAGAACACGCTGTAGTCGTAATCTTTTGGACCCACGATAGTGTCGGAGACATGCTCGTCCTGAGTGTTTACATTTTTTGTAATGCTCCGATATCAGCCGGATTCTCTGTCCATAGACGTTATTTATTTTAAAAACTTGGACATATTTAAAACATATTTTTGTAATGCTCCGATATAAGCCTGATTCCCTGATCATAGACGGTAATTATTTTATAAACTTGGACATATTTAAAAAATATTTTTATAATTCTCCGATATCAGCCAGATTCCTCGACCATAGATGTTATTTATGTTAAAAACGTAGACATATTTACATAATATTTCTGTAATGCTCCGATATCAGGCGAATTCCCCGACCATAGACGTTTTGTTAAAAACTTTGACGTATTTTAATAATATTTTTCATGTCTCAGATTACTACAAAGAAAATTATACAAAAAAAAAAAAAAAGCTTGCGTTACATTTGTTTCGAGAAATAACTTTTCAATCCCTCTCATTTCGAGCAAAATACTCCTATGTTGTTTGTTCTTCTGGATGATTTAGAAACTCTTTACTTTGAAGCATTTTTTTTCTTCATCTTTATTTTGAAGCGGTTTTTTTTTCCATCATTAGTTTGAAGCATTTTTTTTTTCAGAGGTCTTTCGGGCCTGTGTTGTAAATTAATGGTTTGTTGTGTTTCGAAAGGGAACTGTTTTGTTTCCTTCTAGTTCGCTTGAGAGAAGACTAATGAGAGATTATTTCAAAAGTTTGTAAATAGTTTGGATAAACATTAGTAGAAGAATAGTTGTAATGGAAAGCAGAGATGTTTTCAGAATATCCATCTGCTGTACAATTACAGGAAGCTCCGCCTTCGGCGATAAGCCCGGTTGCCTTTTTAAAAAGCTCTAAATTTGCAACAACTTTCTTGCAGTAACTGTCGGCCGCACAGACGTAATATGCTTTAAATAAATACCTAAACACGCCTTTATAAAAAGACTATACTTAAAATCTGGTGCAATAGTCTTGTATAAATCTCTGAAACTTAAAAAATGCTTACAGAATTTCTTCTCTAACTATTATTTGTTTATAGTATTTAAAAAATATGCCTATATTTCATTTTGAATACAAGTTACAGCAATTCCATAACTATCATACAATATACAATTATCTAATAATTAACATCATTTGAATAACCATAGCTTAATATATATCAAATAATAATGCATTGAATGTTTTTATATAAAATTTACAATTTCTTCTTTTGTATCTTATTGTCTTATTGACAAAAAATGTAGCTTAATCTGATAATATTTATTTGAAACCTGCTAGAGAAGTTGATATTTCTTTTGTACGAGTATAATTCATTTTGAACATAATTTACAATATACTGTCACACAATTGACAACCCAAAATACAATTACCTAAAAATTCGGCATCGTTTAAATAGGTATATTACGTTTTCATATAATATTTATAATGGTTTTAGCAAATGTGCCTATATTTATTTCATCTTGAAAATCTATAGTTTTGCCGTAAAGTCCCTTTCCATGGATATAATAAATGCTCAATACAGTAAGTTTATCTCGCTTTGTTTTACAGCTTAATATATTTCTTTTCTTACAACATTTCATGTACTTTACTTGATCTGGTGTTTGTTTGTAAGTGTGATAAAATATTTGAGGGCCTAACTAATCAGGTTCCATTAAACAGCGTAACATGAAATTTGGTATATGTGGTTGTTTTTTACCGTACATTTTAGTTTTTAGAATTTTGAACCTTGTTGGGCTAGCCCATCCTGGACCACAATCGAAATGTACACATTTTTTTTTTTTTGGGGGGGGGGGGGGGGGGGGGGAGGGTGATATAGATAACCAGAGCAACTAGAAAATCTATATTTGGTATGTCGTTGACTTTTGTTGTACATTTTAATTCTTTGAATTCTGAGCCTTATCGAGCTAGCCCGTCCTGGAAGAATGTACTCGTTTACGGAAATAAATCAGGATCAGGAGTATAGCTTTGGAAAGCTCATATTTGACATATCGTTGTATTTCGTGTTATACCTTAATTTTTGCTTTCCCTGAAATACATGGAAATATATAGGGAAACTATTGGAATCATACCGATACTCACAACTCGAGTTTTCGACGGATCTATACGTTTCGAGACCTGTAGAATACGAAAAAACTATTTTTAGCGTGACGCCTGTGTGTGTGTGTCTTTCTGTCTGTGCAATGTATGTATCCACTCTAACTCAAAAACTAATGTACCGAATTTCATAAAATTTGGTACGTAAGTCACTTGGGTATGACCCTGGTGCTGATTAGATTGCGAAATGGCCCGCAAAAATTATCTGTATCCACTCTAATTGAAAAACTAATTGACCAAATTTTACAAAATGTGGTAAACAAGTCACTTATTTGTTAATATACTTGAATTTCATAAAATTTGGTGGGAAAGTCACTTGAGGGTGACCCTGGTGCTGATTGGTTTTTGGTACGATTCGAAAAAAAAGAACCCGTCAATTTTTGCGAAATTGCCCGCAGAAATTGTATGTTTCCACTCTAACTGACAAATTAAGTGATCAAATTACACAAAATTTGGTAAATAAGTTGCTCGTAGTATACTGTGATGCTGATTAGATTTTAATGCGATTCGTAAAAAAAAAAATAATAATCTGCCTTTTTTTTTGCGAAATGATCCGCAAATCTAATATATTTGATATAAAATGAAATAATACATGCGCAAGATAGTAAAACTCTGAAATAAAGGACAAAAATTGATGAAATATATTAATTAAGTACTTGTTCTACATGTAAAATTTGACAACTAAGCGAATAAATCTGACCCTATGACTGTAGGATAAACCGTTGTCGAGATATTGTAGTTTTTGGAATTATATGGATCTGGTGAATTTAAAGTGAATTAAGTTGCCAAACGAAACGAAGATGCAATAAAAAAAAAAAAAACGATTTGGATATAATATCAGAAAATTATCCATATTATTTTCTGCATTTAAACTCAATTTAATGCATAATGAAATAAAAAAATTACAAAATGAATTTGAATCTGCAGGGAAAGTCATGTGCTGCTCACATCAGACTTTTAGATTTCGAATCTTATCGACCCAGCCCGTCCTTGGCCCACCGTAGAAATGTACTTTTTTTTTTTTAGGGGGGGGGGGGGTACTCAAGAACTGGAGCAGCTAGAAAGTCCAAAGTTAGCATTCCGTTGTCTTTCGTGCATTTTAGTTACATGCACATAATAAAAGAGGTACTTTAAAAGACTACATCATTTGTTCTTCTAAAACCGAAAAACATCTCTCAGTTGTACAGTTTGGAATTAGAGTTTTCAATAATGTTTTCAAGGCTATGTTAAAAGCAAAAATGTGTGGAATGCCTTGAGATTTATTATTATTTTTAATTTCTCATCTGAACTAGAAATTTCTTCCTATAGAAAATGGTAGAACTGATAAAATTTGTCTTTAAATTCATCATCAACACCATATAATAACATATTTCTTGAAAATGTGTTTGCTGCTTTCTTTTTAATAATTTCTTTACACTCTTTTTGCTTTACATACATAGTGTAATGTATAGGGAAAGTATTATGACGGGGTCGAAAATTCGAATTCGAGTTTTTGACAGAAGAGCACGTTTCAAACATTCATTAATTTAAAACGAATGTTTTTGAGGTAATGTCTCTGTGTGTGTATGTTATTATGTGTGTATGTATGTTAGTGTGTGTGTGTGTGTTATTATGTGTGTATGTATGTTAGAGTGTCTGTACATACATTAGTGTGTGTGTATGTATGCTAGTGTCGTGTGTATGTACGTTAGTGTATACGTATAGCAGTATGTGTACCCGTAAGTTTGTGGAAACGATATCTCACGAATAAATGGAGCGTTTCGAAAAAAATAATTGTTCGACTATTACAATCAGTGAATATTGGAACTGTATTGAGTTTAAAGGCGATCGAATGTTCTTCGCCTGTCATCCACAATTTTCGAATGAATTTTTGAAAAAATTATAAAATCAAAAAATTTAATACTGTTACATAAATTATCATGTTATACATAATGTTTCATTAGAAGACAAATGACACAAATTTTAGAACACTAGCTTATTCTGTTTTCAAGAAATTGTAAGTGTTTCAAATAAATTAACCAAACAATTACATAAAATTAAAAAGTTGTATATGTATTGTTCAATTTCGCTTTCGATATGCAAAATTTGGTAACACACACGATTTGTTTGTCGAAATATCGCCAACTTGGCGTCTTTTTGAAAATGTTGCAAATTGACGAAAATATCGCTAAATTGGCAAAAGTGACGCCAAATTAACGAAATTGACGCCAAATTGAGTATTAATTATAAAAATATTTAATATATGTGTTACCGGCAATGTATGAAATGCCGGCATTCTATAGAATGCCTAGGCATTTTATAGAATACCTGCCGTTTTTAGGCAAAGTATGAAATATGAGAATTATTATATACTTTCCCTAGGCATTGTATATAATACCTAGGCATTCTATAGAATAATAAATGCTATTTAGACAAAGTATGAAAAAAGGAATGAATTGGAGATATATTGCTTAGGTATTCTATAGAATGCCAGCTTTCATACATTGCCGGTTATGTTACCGGCAATGTATGAAATGCCGGCATTCTATAGAATACCTAGGCATTTTATAGAATACCGATCTTTTTTAGGCAAAGTATGAAATATGAGAATTATTATATACTTTCCTTAGGCATTGTATATAATACCTAGGTATTCTATGGAATGACAATTGCTATTTAAGCAAAATATGAAAAAGGAATGAATCGGAGATGTATTTCATACTTTGCCGATTTTTCATTTGGCATTCTATAGAATGCCTAGGAGATCTGTGAAATTTTAATCGTTTCATAGATTGCCGACCAGTTTTGGGTATTCTATATAATGCCTAGGTATTCTATTGAATGCCGGCTTTCATACATTGCCGGTAACATATGGACTATATTGTTTCACGGATGCTAGCAATATTTCTGATTATGAAGTTGGATTTGTGCAAAATATAAGTTAATTTCGTATTTCAGAATAGTTTTACACGTTGTCATCCAGAAATGCGCCAAATATAAATGTGTATTTTAAAGTTAAAAACACATTGTGCCGTGAATCTTGTACATCATTATTTCGCTGTGAAAGAACTGGAATCGCTGTTAAAGTCATATGTCACCAACATCAGCTTTTATCCAAACAAAACCAAAACGGCTTTCATTTGCCATGTATGCTGTTTTCAAACATGTGCAAGTTCATTAACCCGAATTATGAATTACAGGTCCTCAACTGTCTCCCCATTGATTGAACCGCTACATTGATTTCTCCATATAGTTCGACATTGGAAAAAGAAATCTAACACTGTAACTCGTCTCCCTGTCTGCCCTTTTTCGAGGTTCTGCCTACCCCCATACATCTCCATTAATATGGGTCTTAAAGTCGATATTTTGCAAAATTGTGATTATTAAAAATGGCTCGTGTAATTTAATCTGCTGACCGATGTCTCATTGGCATACCCAAGTTCTCGAAAAGGTGTGTGTGTGGGGGGGGGGGGGGTCGACGATCAAATTGGGGAGTTTACAGTGGAAAATTTCGTTTAGCCAACCAAGAGTAAAGGTAGGTGGGAGGTATCTATGTCACCAAATGGAAGTTGTAACCAACGAGTTAGTATATATACCACCTCGATGGTTGTAACCCTCTTCTTTGGCCACACCATTGCCCCTTGTACAGGCCCTGTCCAGAAGGAACATAGAGCCCTCCAGATTTTAGGAAGCTTCGAAATCATCTTATAATTGTATCCTAAAATCTTAAAATTTACATTTTTTTCTCTTACATTTTTTCTATTGGGCGTTCTTACTCTGCACTTGTAAAAGACTTTTTGAGATCTAATTTAAGATAGCTTAAACTCATCCATTTAATTTTATTAGCTGTTCAGCATAACATAATTTCAAAACTGGAAGATATCATTAAGAATTTCGCTGAAAGGAGAAGTAAGAAAAAAAACACAACATTAATTTGCTGAATCAATCATTGTTTATTGCATTTCGTACTTAATATTTAGCTTCTTAAATGCTACCTTAATACATACATACTATTCTTCCAAGAAGGGAAAGAAAAAAAAATTCCATTCTAATTTTTAGTTTCTAAAAAATCAGTTAAGTTTAATTCCGTTTAAGATAAATATTAAGTTGGAATTAAGTAGCTATTGTTTTCCTTAAGACTGCATTGTACTTTTATACCTAACATTCTAAACAATTCTTTATTTTTTTTTTTCTCCTTCCTTCTTGAATACTCTGGTGAGCAGTTGTTTCCTTTATTCAGGATACATACAGGAGGGCTTCTTCGCCCCCCGGAGACGATTATTTGCCCCCTCCCCCACGGAGACATTTTATATTAACTTAGTTTCTATTTATGACACACATTTAGATATATTTATACAAGGCAAATAGAAAACGTGCCCCCTTATAGTCTTATACGCCCCGGCCAGAAAGTGCTGAAAAACTGTCCGTGTACAACGTTACAAACACTATGCCGTGGATTTTTTCATCATTTTTTCACTGTGAAAGAAGTATTATATAAGGAAAGTCATGTGCTGCCCACATCAAACTTTTTTTTTACTTTTGGAATGATGTGAAAAATCCGTCAATCAAGATCAATTATCATATATTTTAACTTATAATATTAACAATATATATTAACAATATATATTAACAATAAAATCAATTATCACATGCTTTGAACTTCAACAAAAATCTATATATTTAATTCAATAATATAATATATGGATTATTTTAAAAAAATCGAGTTTTCTCACCTGCCACGATGTTCGAAGATAACATTCAATGGATTCTGTGCTTGTGGCATGTGTGCTTTTTTTTTTTACCAATCTCTCCGTTAAGTTTACATATATTATTAGGATCTTCGGTATGTGAATTCATTGGTCATGTTGCCTTCCTCGAATTCCAGAGGCTGTGTAATCCAGTCAATCCACTTCCATTGAGTATAGCAAGTTGAATCATTCTAGCATCTGCTCTTTTTCTGATCAATCTCTCCGTGAAATTCATGTACATTAATTAGGATCCTCGGTATGAGACCTGGCATGTTCACAATGCATGTTGCATGTTCACAACTCCAGAGGCTGTGTGTTCGATAAAATTCATAAAGTTGCCTTGACTTAAGTTACATTTTGTTCAAAGCGTAGTCTCGCAAAACTAAATCGAACTTCATATTCGACTTCTTCTAGAAAAATTACTTATATTTACTAAATCGGGTACAAATAAGAAAAATTGAACTTTAACGTAATAAGGATTTTATCAAAATGAAATTTTAGTATGTTGTTGAAACGGTCTGTGGGACGTATGGGAATGTAAATGAATAATATCACCTAATTAGTTTTGGATTGAACCCGAGTTGAAAAAAAATGGAATGAATTGAACCGTATGGGACCAAATTTTTCAAACATTTTGTAAGCGAATTTAAAATTTAGCAAATTGCTTCGAAAATTTTAGGAAATATTCAAATTATGCCATAAAATGTATAACAATTTTTTTCGCAAAATATGTTCGGTGGTTTTTTAAATAAAAATTAAAATAATAATTGCATCCATATTATATGAAGCGATCACGTGGCCCACTTCAAAATAAAATATGACATCCATCTTGTGTCAAAATCGTGATTTTTATTCTTTTCCATTTATATTTAGTGTTGCATCCGTTCTAAAACCGCTTTATTTATTTATTTTGTCTGTGCATCTATATACTGCGCCAACGCAATTACAATATTTTCTAGTTTAAATCAGGGGTCGCCAAACTTTTAAGCATAAGAGCTACACTGACTCCTCAGTAGATAAGAAAGGGGCGTTCTGCTGCGATGGCGGAGCAATGCGGAGCGCGGAGCAAGATGGCCGCCATCTTGATTTCTGTAATCCTGGACGGGGGTGTAAAAGGGGGGGGAAAATGAAAAAAGGTGGGGGTAAAAATTTTGGATAAACTTTTTTTGGGTGGCAACGATGTCGTAGTCTTGTACGAGGGGTTGAGGGGGAAATAAATTTTTGGAATGGGATTTTTTCTAAGTATGGGAGAAACTTTTTTGGGGATGGCAACACCTCCGCCTCTGCGGCGGTGGCGGAGCAATGCCATCAGCGCCCCCTAGCGGCGAAAATTGGAACTATCAAGGTGGAACTTAGAAATATTGTGTTGTTTGGGTTGCCATAGCAACACCTGTGGGGGAGAAACTTTTTTCGGGTTGGCAACACCAACGGTGGCGGAGCAATGCCATCAGCGCTCCCTAGCGGCGGAAAGTGGAATTAAAACTGGTAATTTTTCTAATAGTTGAGATTTTTTTTTCTTTTTTCTTTTTTCTAAATGAATTAAAGGTGTTAATGAGGATAATTAAATAAAGTGATTAAGTATATCAAGGTCTATGTTATTGCATGCTAGAAGCGTGTCAAGAACATGTTATTACATGCTAGGAGCGTGATAAGAGCATGTTAAGGGTATACCAAGGGTGTACCAAAGGGATATGCTGAAGACATGCCAAGGCCATGTCGATATCCCTCCGCTATATCGCGGTTACGAAGTGAACTGCGAGAATCTTGTAGGGTGTAGGTGTATGTCAAGAGCATCGAACATGAATTTTAAGAATGTGCCGCTTTTTGCGTTTTTTTCACAAAAAGTTTTCAAAACGTTAAAAAAACAACAAAAATGTGTGTTTTTTCAACAAGTTGAAGTTTTGGAGTTGTTGGATTTCTCTATGGGAATTAACATGGGTTTTCACACTTTTGCGAATTTTTTAGAAAAAAAATGTGGTTTTTTGCAAAAATGCGGCCAAAAATGTGTTTTTTGCAAAACGCGGAATCGGCCGATTTTTTTCAAACTGTCGGATTTCTCTATGGAAATTAACATAGGTTTTCACACTTTTGCAATTTTTTAAAAGAAAATGTGCGTTTTTGCAAAAATGCGGCCAAAAAAGCGTGTTTTTAAAGTAGCAGAATCGCGTGAATTGGGTGTATGGGAGGGGGTGTGTTTCCCCAACCACTACGGTCTTGGGGGTTTAAAAAATTTTAAAAATAAATATTTTCAATAAATATTCCCAAAAATAAATATTTTTAATAAATATTTCCAAAAATAAATATTTTTAAATAATCGTGAAAGTGTCTAAAATACTTGAGTGTTATGAATCTCACAAGTTAATGAAAGGATGATAATTAAATAAAGTCTTAGAGTTTAAATAATAGCAGATACCAATGGCTGTATGCATATGTTTTTACAAGTGTACTACTACTACCATAGGGGGTTTCTTTAAACCAACATGTTTTAATACGTGTGTTATTCTAAGAGGGAGAAACACCTAATATGGTGATACATATGACACACGCGCTCAGCACAAATCGATAGAAATAAATGGTGAGATAGTTTTTAAAGACGAGACTTTTAAATTTTTTTTCGATAAATAAGGTATTTGAGGTTATTTAACGTGTGAATGAACGATACATACCAATAAAATGAGGAACTAGGCTAAGTTTACAAGTATGGGACTTTAAAGTTTTGATGTTTTAGGGGTAGAACTTGAATTTATAATTAAACATGATTTATACTAACTACTGCAAAGGGAGAAATGCATAGCGAAAGGGGTTATGTGTGTATATATATATATATATAATACATATAACCAACACCCACCGGTGGAATGCAGATCTAAGATAGTATGCTTAGGAGAAGACATGAGATTCTTAAGTAAATGGAGTATTGAGAGGCATTTAAAGAGATATAAACATATGATAAGGTAACATCCATAATACACACAACTAATATAGGACAGCGAAAGGAAAACTTTAGTATTGTTTAGAGACCGAACTTCAAATATGTAAGTAAATGTAGGTGTTTGGAAATTTTTAATGGGCTATGTGCAACACACATGTCCCCGATCACAGTGGTGGAAAAGTGATACCGGAGCAGTTTTTAAAGATGTGACTTTAACTTTTTTCAATTAAGTGAAGAATCTAATAAATATTAGAGGGTGCTAGCGCTTACCGAGGGTTTTATGTATAATACACATAAGCAGCATATAACATTAGGAAGGGGATATTAGAAAATTTTTTAAAGATAGGACTCTAGATTTTGGAACTAAATGAGATATCAAGAAACATTTAAAGGGGATGAAAATATCTAATGAGGCGGAATGGGGGTGTACTTACCCAAGATACCCAGCACTGAAATTATTCACTAAGATAAATTTTTTTAAAGTAAAGACTTTAGAAGTTTCACATAAAAGGCAATTTATACTAGTTTTTAAAGAAATGAAAACGCCCAGCGAGATGACTTAGAATGAATACAACGCCGATATATATAACAGTGAAAAGAAAACTTAAATATTGTTTAAAGACTGCACTTCAAATTTCAAAGTAAATGTACATACCCGGAAACTTTTAATGGACTAGTATAATACACATACTCGATATAACAGTTAAATGACGAACTAAGAATAATTTATAAGTATGTAACTTTGGATTTTTTTAGTTAAATAGGGATTTCAGCTAATTTTTAGAGGTATAGAAAGGTATACTAAAGGGTGTACAACAAATTTTTAGAAGGGACTTAGGGAATTTGCTAGCTAAATAGGGATTTCCACTACTTTTTAAAGGGATATAAAGGCATACTAAAGGGTATATAGCAAATTTTTAGAGGGGACTTTGAGAATTTTTTAGCTAAATAGGGATTTCTACTAACTTTTAAGGAATAGAAACACGTACTGAAGAGTATAGAGCGTAATCATTACTAACACCTAGTGCTAAAATGAGGAATTAGAGTAATATTTTGGGGATGGGACTTTAGATTTTTAAGTAAATGTTATGTTTAAAAACTTTTAAAGTAGCGTAAATACCTACTAAGATGACATATGCGATACACATAGCCAATACATAGTTATTAAATAGGGAAAAGCTAAGATGGCTTTTTAGAATAACACCTAAAATTTTTTCTAACTAAGCGCAATATATCAACACTTAAAGCGGACGAATACGAAGATTCAGACGGCATGTGTGATACACATCGCGGGCACATAATAGTTAAATCTTAATTTAAGTAAGTTTTTAAGGATAGAACTCTGAATTTTTTGGGTAAATGAGATGTTTAAGAACATTTAAAGAGTCAAAAACACCTAATAAGGCGGTATGAGATGATTTCATCATCATCAGATAACAGCGAAATGGGGATACTACAAATATTTTAAAGGGGAATCCTTAAAATTTCTAAGTAAATAACCTTTAAAGGGGTGAAAAATATATAGTGAAGTTGTGTAGATAATACAGATCATCGACATTCTAAAACAGACAAGACATGTCTATACAAGATAAAAAAATGTTGTACGTTAATATAAACATACATTATTCTATGTAGCAATGTAATACATACCCCAAGATTTATATAAAGTAATTGCGAATACATTATACCAATCCCATCAGAAATCAGCTAAAATAATAAAATTATCAAGCTGAATAATATATCTAGGTACTAAAACCCCAACAAACTACATCAAATTGATAAAAATCTTAACTAAATAAAATAATAAAGCTGTAACATACTATAAAAATACTAAGTTTAATAAAATAATAGAATAAAATCATATTAAAGCAAGTACTTACATGTTCAATCCGACTCAAAATGCTACATTAGGTGTAGGCCGATGAATAATGACAGATATAACATCTCCAGCTTTACCAACTTAAACCGACATATTCCCAGAGCAACTTGAAACGCGTCTTGACAGCACGAAATCCACAGCAGAAGTGATAAAATCGATACTTCAACGACACCCCCTACACGACAAGGTCACATCAAGGTCATATCATGGTTACAGTTAAACTATGGTATAAAATAGAATCACATGTTAAAAAATAATAGATTTTAGTAAAATAATTAAAGAAAATCCCTCTATGATTATGAATGACCTGTCTATATTTACCGTGTGTGTGTGTGTGTGTACGTGTGTGTGTGTGTGTGTGTGTGTGTGCGTGTGTGTGTGCGTGTGTGTGTGTGTGTGTGTGTATGTGTGTGTGTGTGTGTGTGTATGTGTGTGTGTGTGTGTGTGTAATTATACCTTAAAAAGCTATATATCTGTAGTATCCCAACGGATACTAATATTTGTCTTACACATTTAGTTAAAACTTTTTTTTAATTACACTTAAAATAAGTGCAACTGAAATAAAGTTTTAACTAAATGTGTAAGACAAATATTAGTATCCGTTGGGATACTACAGATATATAGCTTTTTAAGGTATAATTACACACACACACACACACACATACACACACACACACACACACATACACACACACACACACACACACGCACACACACACGCACACACACACACACACACACACACACGTACACACACACACACACACGGTAAATATAGACAGGTCATTCATAATCATAGAGGGATTTTCTTTAATTATTTTACTAAAATCTATTATTTTTTAACATGTGATTCTATTTTATACCATAGTTTAACTGTAACCATGATATGACCTTGATGTGACCTTGTCGTGTAGGGGGTGTCGTTGAAGTATCGATTTTATCACTTCTGCTGTGGATTTCGTGCTGTCAAGACGCGTTTCAAGTTGCTCTGGGAATATGTCGGTTTAAGTTGGTAAAGCTGGAGATGTTATATCTGTCATTATTCATCGGCCTACACCTAATGTAGCATTTTGAGTCGGATTGAACATGTAAGTACTTGCTTTAATATGATTTTATTCTATTATTTTATTAAACTTAGTATTTTTATAGTATGTTACAGCTTTATTATTTTATTTAGTTAAGATTTTTATCAATTTGATGTAGTTTGTTGGGGTTTTAGTACCTAGATATATTATTCAGCTTGATAATTTTATTATTTTAGCTGATTTCTGATGGGATTGGTATAATGTATTCGCAATTACTTTATATAAATCTTGGGGTATGTATTACATTGCTACATAGAATAATGTATGTTTATATTAACGTACAACATTTTTTTATCTTGTATAGACATGTCTTGTCTGTTTTAGAATGTCGATGATCTGTATTATCTACACAACTTCACTATATATTTTTCACCCCTTTAAAGGTTATTTACTTAGAAATTTTAAGGATTCCCCTTTAAAATATTTGTAGTATCCCCATTTCGCTGTTATCTGATGATGATGAAATCATCTCATACCGCCTTATTAGGTGTTTTTGACTCTTTAAATGTTCTTAAACATCTCATTTACCCAAAAAATTCAGAGTTCTATCCTTAAAAACTTACTTAAATTAAGATTTAACTATTATGTGCCCGCGATGTGTATCACACATGCCGTCTGAATCTTCGTATTCGTCCGCTTTAAGTGTTGATATATTGCGCTTAGTTAGAAAAAATTTTAGGTGTTATTCTAAAAAGCCATCTTAGCTTTTCCCTATTTAATAACTATGTATTGGCTATGTGTATCGCATATGTCATCTTAGTAGGTATTTACGCTACTTTAAAAGTTTTTAAACATAACATTTACTTAAAAATCTAAAGTCCCATCCCCAAAATATTACTCTAATTCCTCATTTTAGCACTAGGTGTTAGTAATGATTACGCTCTATACTCTTCAGTACGTGTTTCTATTCCTTAAAAGTTAGTAGAAATCCCTATTTAGCTAAAAAATTCTCAAAGTCCCCTCTAAAAATTTGCTATATACCCTTTAGTATGCCTTTATATCCCTTTAAAAAGTAGTGGAAATCCCTATTTAGCTAGCAAATTCCCTAAGTCCCTTCTAAAAATTTGTTGTACACCCTTTAGTATACCTTTCTATACCTCTAAAAATTAGCTGAAATCCCTATTTAACTAAAAAAATCCAAAGTTACATACTTATAAATTATTCTTAGTTCGTCATTTAACTGTTATATCGAGTATGTGTATTATACTAGTCCATTAAAAGTTTCCGGGTATGTACATTTACTTTGAAATTTGAAGTGCAGTCTTTAAACAATATTTAAGTTTTCTTTTCACTGTTATATATATCGGCGTTGTATTCATTCTAAGTCATCTCGCTGGGCGTTTTCATTTCTTTAAAAACTAGTATAAATTGCCTTTTATGTGAAACTTCTAAAGTCTTTACTTTAAAAAAATTTATCTTAGTGAATAATTTCAGTGCTGGGTATCTTGGGTAAGTACACCCCCATTCCGCCTCATTAGATATTTTCATCCCCTTTAAATGTTTCTTGATATCTCATTTAGTTCCAAAATCTAGAGTCCTATCTTTAAAAAATTTTCTAATATCCCCTTCCTAATGTTATATGCTGCTTATGTGTATTATACATAAAACCCTCGGTAAGCGCTAGCACCCTCTAATATTTATTAGATTCTTCACTTAATTGAAAAAAGTTAAAGTCACATCTTTAAAAACTGCTCCGGTATCACTTTTCCACCACTGTGATCGGGGACATGTGTGTTGCACATAGCCCATTAAAAATTTCCAAACACCTACATTTACTTACATATTTGAAGTTCGGTCTCTAAACAATACTAAAGTTTTCCTTTCGCTGTCCTATATTAGTTGTGTGTATTATGGATGTTACCTTATCATATGTTTATATCTCTTTAAATGCCTCTCAATACTCCATTTACTTAAGAATCTCATGTCTTCTCCTAAACATACTATCTTAGATCTGCATTCCACCGGTGGGTGTTGGTTATATGTATTATATATATATATATATACACACATAACCCCTTTCGCTATGCATTTCTCCCTTTGCAGTAGTTAGTATAAATCATGTTTAATTATAAATTCAAGTTCTACCCCTAAAACATCAAAACTTTAAAGTCCCATACTTGTAAACTTAGCCTAGTTCCTCATTTTATTGGTATGTATCGTTCATTCACACGTTAAATAACCTCAAATACCTTATTTATCGAAAAAAAATTTAAAAGTCTCGTCTTTAAAAACTATCTCACCATTTATTTCTATCGATTTGTGCTGAGCGCGTGTGTCATATGTATCACCATATTAGGTGTTTCTCCCTCTTAGAATAACACACGTATTAAAACATGTTGGTTTAAAGAAACCCCCTATGGTAGTAGTAGTACACTTGTAAAAACATATGCATACAGCCATTGGTATCTGCTATTATTTAAACTCTAAGACTTTATTTAATTATCATCCTTTCATTAACTTGTGAGATTCATAACACTCAAGTATTTTAGACACTTTCACGATTATTTAAAAATATTTATTTTTGGAAATATTTATTAAAAATATTTATTTTTGGGAATATTTATTGAAAATATTTATTTTTAAAATTTTTTAAACCCCCAAGACCGTAATGGTTGGGGAAACACACCCCCTCCCATACACCCAATTCACGCGATTCTGCTACTTTAAAAACACGCTTTTTTGGCCGCATTTTTGCAAAAACGCACATTTTCTTTCAAAAAATTGCAAAAGTGTGAAAACCTATGTTAATTTCCATAGAGAAATCCAACAGTTTGAAAAAAATCGGCCGATTCCGCGTTTTGCAAAAAACACATTTTTGGCCGCATTTTTGCAAAAAACCACATTTTTTTTCTAAAAAATTCGCAAAAGTGTGAAAACCCATGTTAATTCCCATAGAGAAATCCAACAACTCCAAAACTTCAACTTGTTGAAAAAACACACATTTTTGTTGTTTTTTTAACGTTTTGAAAACTTTTTGTGAAAAAAACGCAAAAAGCGGCACATTCTTAAAATTCATGTTCGATCCTCTTGGCATACCCCTCATCATACGATATTTTCAAGTATCCCACCCTACAAGATTCTCGCAGTTCACTTCGTAACCGTGATATAGCAGAGGGATAGTGTAGACTTTGTCATGTCTTTAGCATACTCCTTTGGTACACCCTTGGTACGCTTTGACATACCCCTTGACATGTCTTTAACATGCTCCTGGTATACAGGCATTCAATACTTAATCAATTAATTTAATTAACATCCTTTAATTAACTTGCGTGATTCATAACACTAATGAATGAAAGATTCTTTTTAAAACATGTTAAAATTTAATAAGAACTTCTTTAAAAGAGCCTCTCCCAGCTGAGAATAGCATTTCGCGATGGTCCAACACAAGCATTCTATCAGTCCGGAAAAACTGTCCCCCACCACAGATGTTAACAATAGCAGCGAGAGCGGTTCAGTCGACCCAGCCCAACGCGGCAAATAGCCTCAAGTTATAGCCTGGTACCACTCTGTTAGCAGTATCCTCATCTTTCTCGCACTGACCATACCACAGACTACTATACAGACCTGTCACTCTGGATAGTTTCGTTTTCGCGGCGGCCATTAGAGATAGACCAAACATTGGGTTGGCGCGCTCTTGGCGATGGTCTGGTTTGATCCGAGCGCTTGGCGATGATCTGGTTTGGGTCCCAGCCGATTTTCAATGTTATAACCCTATTTCGCTCGGCGAAAACTTAGAACAACAGACTAGCGTGGTTTGAGTAACGTGAAAATGGATTATTTGTTAAGTGTTTAGATCATTTTATAGAAATGGATTGATAAAAGAAAACTGGTTGCGTTACAGGGTATGTAATTTATGTTTATTAAAATTGAAATAATTTTAGTTATCACCATCCTACATACGTGTTCATTATAAGTATACACGTGTTCATAAGTATACACGTGTTCATATAAGTATACATGTGTTCATCATACGAAATTAGTGCTGTGTTGTTATTACTGCCGGATTAGACTAAATTTTAAGAGGTAGTGGTATAATTAGTTAAATATTT
Source organism: Amaurobius ferox (assembly GCA_951213105.1). Lineage (NCBI taxonomy): Eukaryota > Metazoa > Arthropoda > Arachnida > Araneae > Amaurobiidae > Amaurobius > Amaurobius ferox. Next base: position 81,906,760 of record OX578135.1, on the reverse strand, counting down.
TCCGTATTTTTATAAAATGTGAAATAATTGATATTTGGATAGCTTTTTCTTAGTTGAATGTGATATAGTATGTGTATATATTTATGTAAAATTTTTATTAAGTGCCTTATGGTGAAAAATTCCCCCCCCCCTCGGGTAATTAATGATTGAGTTCCACAACTTCGATAGTGCATTTATGTAAATTTGATATTTACTATATGAATATTTTTATATTAAAAAAAAAAAGTCTATTATCAGTATCCCAGAATAAATTAAGAACGATCAACACGCTAGTATACTTTTTAGACTGAAAGTATTATATAATATTTCAGTCTTTTGAGTATGTTAGCTTGTAATTTTTTGTGCATTATGTTTTATAGTGAGACAATGCAATGTGTGTATTTTTTAATCTATTTTATGATTATTTGAATTAAATATATAACTATGTTTATTTAAATATTCTTAAACTAATGAATATATTTATGTTGCAGATTAATGTATTTTTAAATCCTGATCCTTTCTATAGTTTCAAAAATTATAAAAGTACAGTCCTCAACATTTTGTTCCCCTCCCGTTTAAAAAAAAATCGCCAAGCGAGCGATAACGCGCCAAATCTGGCAGACGCATCTCACTTCAGTTGGTCCATCTGACTAGCGCTAGTGTCTATGGGACATCCCATGTTAGAAATGTTGCCATAGGATCCTATGGGAGTGAGCCTTCTGAATATAGTATTCTGTGGACCATACGATGTAACTATCCACATTCACGCGAGGTGGGGAGGGGTAGATCTGTCATCGTGATTTAATGCACTATGCGGTTTTTAAAACATGTTGGTTTAAAGAAACTCCTACGGTAGTATACACATGCATAAAATAACACCCATATTAAACCATGTTGGTATAAAGAAACTCCTATGGTAGTACACACTTGTAAAATAACACACGTATTAAACTATGTTGGTATGAAGAAACCCCCTATTGTAGTATACACTTTCACGATTCTTTAAAACATGTTAAGATTCAAAGATACCCCCATATTTATTAAAAATATTTAATTTTGGGAATATTTATTGAAAATATTTATTTTTAAAATATTTGAACTCCAAGATCGAAATGGTTGGGGAAACACACCCCTCCTATACACCCAATTCACACGATTCTGCTACTCTAAAAACACGCTTTTTTGGCCGCATTTTTGCAAAAACGCACATTTTCTTTTAAAAAATTGCAAAAGTGTGAAAACCTATGTTAATTCCCATAGAGAAATCCGACAGTTTGAAAAAAATCGGCCGATTCCGCGTTTTGCAAAAAACACATTTTTGGCCGCATTTTTGCAAAAAACCACATTTTTTTTCTAAAAAATTCGCAAAAGTGTGAAAACCCATGTTAATTCCCATAGAGAAATCCAACAACTCCAAAACTTCAACTTGTTGAAAAAACACACATTTTTGTTGTTTTTTTAACGTTTTGAAAACTTTTTGTGAAAAAAACGCAAAAAGCGGCACATTCTTAAAATTCATGTTCGATGCTCTTGACATACACCTACACCCTACAAGATTCTCGCAGTTCACTTCGTAACCGCGATATAGCGGAGGGATATCGACATGGCCTTGGCATGTCTTCAGCATATCCCTTTGGTACACCCTTGGTATACCCTTAACATGCTCTTATCACGCTCCTAGCATGTAATAACATGTTCTTGACACGCTTCTAGCATGCAATAACATAGACCTTGATATACTTAATCACTTTATTTAATTATCCTCATTAACACCTTTAATTCATTTAGAAAAAAGAAAAAAGAAAAAAAAATCTCAACTATTAGAAAAATTACCAGTTTTAATTCCACTTTCCGCCGCTAGGGAGCGCTGATGGCATTGCTCCGCCACCGTTGGTGTTGCCAACCCGAAAAAAGTTTCTCCCCCACAGGTGTTGCTATGGCAACCCAAACAACACAATATTTCTAAGTTCCACCTTGATAGTTCCAATTTTCGCCGCTAGGGGGCGCTGATGGCATTGCTCCGCCACCGCCGCAGAGGCGGAGGTGTTGCCATCCCCAAAAAAGTTTCTCCCATACTTAGAAAAAATCCCATTCCAAAAATTTATTTCCCCCTCAACCCCTCGTACAAGACTACGACATCGTTGCCACCCAAAAAAAGTTTATCCAAAATTTTTACCCCCACCTTTTTTCATTTTCCCCCCCCTTTTACACCCCCGTCCAGGATTACAGAAATCAAGATGGCGGCCATCTTGCTCCGCGCTCCGCATTGCTCCGCCATCGCAGCAGAACGCCCCTTTCTTATCTACTCTCCTCCACTAAGTCCCATGAACCAGAGTACAAGAGTCCAAGGACCAAGAGTGCAGAACATTTAAAGAGCAATGGGGATATCAATATTTCGTGATTGAGTCAAGTAATAAGGCAATGTGTATAATTTGCAATGAAACAATATCAGTCCTCAAATAATACAATATAAAACGTCATTATGGGACTAAACAGAATTACTCCAAATTTACAGGAAGCCTACGGTTAGAAAAATATGAATCTTTGAAAAGAGGGTTGAAATCTCAGCAATTGTTGTTTAAGAAAGTAAATGCTGAACAAGAAGCAACAACTCGTGCTAGTTTCCGCGTGGCTCATTCAATAGCGGAACATGGGAAACCATTTACTGACGGCGAATTAATTAAGGATTGCATGATTGCAGCAGAAGAAGAAATGTGTCCAGAAAAAGCTGATTTATTTAAAAACACCAGTTTGTCAGCAAACACTGACTCGAACAAATATGCAGAAAATATATTAACTCAATTGTCTGACAAAAATCGACACTTAGAGTGGTTCTCTTTAGCCCAGGATGAGTCAACAGATGTTTCAGATACTGCTCAGGTGTTACTTTTTAATCGAGGGATAGATAAAAATTATGAAGTGCATGAAGAGCTTCTCGATGTCCATAGCATTCACGACACGACCACTGGAGGAGATATTTTTAAAGGGGTTGAAAATGCTGTTCAGAAAAACAATCATCAATGGAAAAACTTGAAGTGTATCAGTACTGAAGGGTGGCAAAAACATGTGTGGAAAAAATAAAGGTGTCGTTGCTTTCGTATCAAAGGCCGTAGAAAATGACGGTGGTTCAAAACCATTAATCGTACATTGCATCATTAATTAATAATCTGTGTACGGAAAATGCTTGGATATGTCAGAAGTTTAAAAGCCAGTCATGTCAGCTGTTAATTATATCAGATCACATGCGTAATCACATCGTCAATTCCGAGAGTTTATTGAAGAGTTTATTAAGTTTGGAGAAAATAATTTACTATATTATACTGCAGTAGCTGCAGTACTGGCTTAGCTGCGGAAAAGTTCTAACGCGATTTTTTGAGCTCCGAGCAATAATCGAAATTTTCTTGAATGAAAGGAATCGGCCTCTGGCTGAGTTACAAAACAATGAGTGGTTATGGAAGTTATCATTTTATACAGATTTAACTAAACATATGAATGACCTTAATTTAAAATTTCAAGGAGAAGACCAGCTTCTGCTTTATTTATACACTCATATCAAGTCCTTTCGACAAAAAATTGTTTTGTTTCAATCTCAATTGAACAAAAAATGTTTCACGCATTTTAATACATGCCAAACATTCAGTCATCAAACTGAGACTCCATTTCTGGTAGATTTCGCAACTGCAGCTTTGGGTGCATTAAAAATAAATTTTGAGTCTCGTTTTTCAGATTTTGATGCAATTGCAAACGATATCAAGATTTTTCAAAATCCTTTTAACGCCGATATAGAAACCCTTGCCCCAGAACTTCAAATGGAAATGATTGATTTGCAGTGTAGCGATATTTTTTAAGGAAAATATTTAAATTCATCATTGCTGGAATTTTATAAGAGTCTTCCACTCACACAGTTTGATCAAACAGTGTGAGAATATTGCATAAATTTGCTCGTGGCTTTTTTTCCGCTTTCGGCACTATTTATCTGTGTGAAAAAACAAAATGAAATATACAAAAAATATTCATAGATCCAAATTAACTGATGAGCATTTGAAGTCGCTGCTGAGAATTTCCACTAGTAAACTTGATCCACAACTGCAAACAATTGTCAGCGGAAAGTTACAGCTACATATATCTCATTAATCATAATTATAATGTTTAATTTCATTATGTAAATTACCTATGCATATCACTTATTGTAAGTTTTTAGGATAAATCTCATATCATTAATTACAGTTAAAATGTTCATTTTCATTATGTATGTCAGTTATTGTGTTTCTTAATGGGTCGTTAAATAAAAACATTTGATTATTATTTTGTATGATTTACTTACATTATAAATTTTACAATGTAATCAAAATAAACTCTGGCGGGCCGGATGCCTGGTATGTCAAGCACGCTACCGCGGGCAGGATTGGTGGTGCTCGCGGGCCGTAGTTTGGAGACCCCTGGTTTAAATGATCATCAAACTTTGATTATTTCTACAACGAAGCCTAATTTTCACGTATGGAGAATGTAAGCACATGAAGCTGTAACATGAGTTGTATAAGAATTGCTGAATTTCTTTAACGCAAAATTATTTAGCTCTGAAGTCTGCAATATAGCTGATATGAATGAAACATTTATTGATTTTACATAAAGAAGCAGACGATTCTATAGTATTGCCATTTTCGATGAAGTTTTAAGCATGGAGTTAGAAAGTACTTTTACCTCCATGGTTTTAAGTTTTTAAATCAAATAAATTATTGTAGTATTGTGATAATTTTAAAAATATCGCCGCTGAATGAAAGGAATGAAAAAAGTTTAAGAATGAAATATTCACTGCTTTTACATAGAGAGCCAGGCGATTTATATTTCGATGACATTTGAATTGGCATTTGAATAAAGTCATAGATTAATTGGAATCTTCGGCATGGGAACTGATTTTAGTTTAGAATTATATAAAGAGTATAAAATCAGATTTTATATTCAATTTCCTTTATATTTTATAATGAAAAATTGCAAAGATTACATCAGATTTTGATCCCTTACATATAGAATTCTAAACTGAAATGCAGCATTCAAAGGCTTCCTGTCTCCTTTTTACTTTCTTTATATACATAGTATAATGTGTAAGAAAGTTATTGTGACGAGGTCGAAAATTTGAATTCGAGTTTTCCGAGTTTTCGATGCCCGGTGACATTTTACATTAACTTAGTTTCTATTTATGTGACATTTAGATATATTTATATAGGGCAAATAGAAAACTTGTCCCTTAAAGTTTCATTCTATCCTCCCCCCCCCCCCCCCCCCCCCGGCTAAAAAGTCTTGAAACCTGTTGGTGTGGATGGAAATATATCAGACACGAAACCAATTTCTAGGAGAAACAGTCTTTCAAGTACTGAAGCTTGGCAGGACGAGAAAAAAAATGGTGAATGAAAAATCCATCTGAATTATTTCGAGTTAACCTTAGCAAAAAAAAAAAAAAAAAAAAGCCAGCGCGTCTTCGAGATAAATACCCTGGACGCGTATTTAGAGACACAAGTCAAGAGTGTCTCGGGGGAGACTCTATGGAGTCTAGCTTTCCATAAATCAAGGCCTTTACCGTTTGCTTTCCTGGAACTATACGTTTTCTCTGTCCTCCACGAGATCCACCCCCAGTGTTTGTGACATGCATGCGAGGTCAAACCCATTCGTTTTCGTTGGGTGACAGACGCAGGAACAAGATGATCTAGCCATTTTCCAGAAGAGATTTCTCACGAAGAGTGAAAGTTGCAGTTACGGTTGTACAACCACCAATTTAGAAACTGTTTCTTTATCGAAACGGATGATTCCAAGGTACATTTAAGAAAAATACTGTTGGTAAGACTTGATAGTTAATCACTGGTCAATAAAAAATTAATAAGTAAATGCTGGTATAATTTGCCCTGCCATTTAGATGCAGAAATTATAAAGATTGAACTTGCTGTGGCCGTGTATTTTTTGCAGAAAAATCGTGTTTCGTAATATCCCCCCCCCCCCCCAACAAAAAAAAAGTTTTAATTTCTATTAAATATATAAACATATTAGAGTTTTGGAGGGGGCTCGGGTTTGGCCGTCACCTCCGAGAGTAGGTAAAATTTGGCTCTCGGAGGTGACGGTTTGGCCCACGGGACTCTGGTTTGACCCACAGGGCTAAGTTTTGACACACGGGTCTCTGCCAGGCCCGGTTCACTGGCCGAGTCAGGCACAGGCATAGCCAAGATTTCGGAAAGGGTGAGGGTATTCCGACCAAAAAGGGGGAAGGGAGGTTACAGTGCTAATTTTTGTTTACCAACATGCACCCTATATTAAAACTAAAGTCATTTTCCCGTCAATGATGAGGTTTATGCCCCCCTCCTTTAGCCTAGGCTTATGGGGCTGGGCCATATTTCTTTTAAAAAGTGATAGGCCGGGTTCAATTTGAGTTTTGAATATTTTAGAACGAGTGAGGTCAGTGCTTTGACAAATTCTAAATGATGATTAGGCAAGCCCCCCCGGCCTGGGACGACAAAAAAAAAATCTAAATGAATATTAGCGCAAATTATATTAAATTTGTTAATATTAATTTAATTTAAATCCTGCGAAGAAAAGACTTAATAAATGCATTTTTATGTGATTCTGAGCACGTTGATGGCTCGGATGTGCAGACCACTGAAATACGTAAATTATAAAAATGTAATGTACAGTTATATTTCTACAATAAATGAAACTGCTGCTTATGAGATAAACACTTACAAGACTTCCTTGGAAAAAAACTGACATATGTCCACTTTTTTCGAGGAAGTTCTGTAAGTGTTTAGTTGTATTTTCGTTTCAACTCGAAAATTCTTATATATATTTAATCAAAACCTTTAATTCCGAATTTCCCTTTGCACAACTCTAATATGTTTGAATTTTGAATACCTAAAAATAATTTAAAGAGCAGCTGAAAATATAATTTCCTTATTTTACTTGGTGCAATTCGTTGGAACAACATCCTTAAAATTGCCTCCAAACAATTAAAAATTCGAAATAACTTTTTATAAAATGCGTCCACTGATAAAATTTTAATTTTGAAATAAACTGTTTTCGAAAATTTATGGCATTGTGCCCGTATTTTTGCTTGTGACTTTTGGCATCTCACAGTAATTAATCACTATATTAAAAAATGAATACGCCTTTTGATTTCTCCTAAGGAGTGTCCTCTATCGATTTATCTTAAAAAATTGCTTAAGGACAATCGAATTGCACTATATGCATCCAACTATATAACATTTCCTTGCAATTTTATTAATGAGAAGGAAAAGTCAGCTGTTTCCTTTTAGGAAGCACAGCGTTTTTCGTATCAGGAGATTTCTTTGCAATCGAACTTTCACAGCCGACAATACAGACATCCACATTCGGATCCACAGACTCAAGGTTTGAATTCTGAATAAGGGTGGAGAACGCTGTGTTTACAAACAGGCTAGCATTAGTACGACATTCACTTTGAACTGTCCAGCACAAGTAGATCTCGTGTACCTAAAAAGAACAACAAAAAAAAAGAGCATCAGAATAATATGAGTCAAATTTGAAGGATAAAAGCATCAACTGAAGAAAGTTTTCTTAAAATTCTTTATTTAACAACAAACAAACAAAAAAAAAGCCTTTCTGCTTCCAACAGGGCAGCATATTTGTTACATTATACTTGATTAAACCCTTTCATTATATGACAATAATTCACTCAAATTGTTGGTAAAAAATACCTGCACATAAAAATCTTCACCAGTACACAATATAGAGCAAAAATTATCTTTATATATTTTCATTTTTGAGCAAATATCATCAGAAAGTTACTTACATTTTGATAAAAAAAAGTTGTACTGTGAATATTCATGACAAAATGGGAAATTGTTATTTCATTCGGATTTTGGTTAAATTTAGAATTGTTTAGATGTCTGTACAGTTGGATGTATACATGTTTGTAATTTTATCAAAGATGTCGCGTCTCAATGTTTCGATACAATACTCCACAGTAAATACACGCATCTGAACACAGAGTTACAATTTTAAAAAACAACACAAAGTTACAGCATCTTCATTTCATTCAATAAATTTACCCATTTGAAATACGACATTTTCCTAACACTTCGTACCATCTGAATTTGTTGCCAGATTTTTTGAAGTCATGATCTTAATCATGATTGCGATACAGGACGGACCTTATACAGTATGGAATATGAATGTATGAGAAGTCGAGTGGAACCTTACATCAGATATATTATATTTTCTTTCTCCCCCCTCCCGCATCTCCAAATTAAAATGAGTTTTTGTACAGAAAGTCGTGCGTCATATATATATTTTTCAAAGTACACCCCTGAAATACAATTTCTTTACATTTCTGAGAGTAGTGAACCATGGAAGGTCATAAAATATCCACACACTTAAGGTACCTTTTGCAATTTCTTTTATTATCTACCTTTCGACTTCATGCTGCGCAAATACCTGGACTCCCCGTCCCTACAAAGACTGTTCAGTGCAGGGCTGTGAAAACATTTTTGGCAAGAACAAGAAAAGCACCCCCGTCCCTTTTCTAGCAAAAATCTCCTATCAAATCTACGTATTCTATGAGGCAATTCTACAATCGGCAGGGGTCCGCAGGTGTAGGCTGGTAAGATTGAAAAGACCTACCGTGGCCTTCCAAAAGACCTTCCTTCACATTCATCAGGTGTACACACAGTGCCCCCTCTCACCTTTGGAGACTAGCTAAGTGAGCAGCACTAAATTTGGAGAAGGGAGGACGTGGGCCAAAAAGGTCGAAACTCTTAGGTCCTCAGAATCAAGTATTGGAAACCAGTTCCAAAAGAGAGAGAAAGATAAATGGAATGTTTACATTCATGTTAAATTGATAGGGAGAAGGGAAAAAAAATCGCCACTGCAGATCACGAGTAAGTGAAATAGATTGATGGTGACATTGTGGAATTTCATTTAAAATGTAAGCAAGAGTCATGATATGCCAAAATCGGATAATTGGTAATTTAAATGGGCGACTTATGCTGAATTTTAAAAGTCTTCTTCTACCTTTTTTGCATATAGCTATCACCTTTTTCTGATTTCCCCGGGTAACTCCCCTTTCTGGCAGTTTCTCTCGATCTCCCAGCAAACATAGAAATCTCAATATTTTTTTATTGATTTTTATGAATATTTGCATTATTGGGATATTTTTTATAAAACGTAAATTTAGATGAAAATTCTTATATTTCGACAATAAATTCCCGTACTTTACTGGAGAAAAATCCTTATAGTTTTGGGAATTTTAAAATTTAGTATCTGATTTTTAGATATGTTCGAGTCATATAACGCAAAACGCACCTATTATGTAATGGGTTTGTCCGCATATAACACAGCAAAAATCGTAAGGTTGATTTTTACTAAATTTAGAAAAAGACATCATGAAATGAATCCAACAAATTTTAATAACCCCGTGTTGACATTTAATGTTTTGATACGTGAAATCCAGTTTGCAGTTAACTAAAATGATTTTTAAAAAATCTGATGTGTGCAGCACATGACTTTCCTTATATAATGCAATGAGTCAATGCAATGAGTCGAATTTGTTAATGAGTCATCATTTTCATTGATTTAGCGTCATTTTTATCCATTTGGCGAGTTTCTCGTTAATTTGGCAACATTTAAAAAAGTCGCCAAATTGGCGACATTCCACCAAATTCGCCAAAATCTCGCCATGCATTATGGACGGAAAATAAGTTATTCTTACAGCAGATAAATGACTATTGGCATTCAAATACAAAAGTATTACTCACAGTATCTTTTTACATGAATGGAACGAACTAGATCCACGAAAATGATGTCACCAAATTTATGGTATGGTATTACATATGAAAAGTGAACAATAGGGAATATTTTTTTTATTTGATTTGATTTTTTTATATTTTCTTTTTTAAATGTGCAATATCTCGAGAATGGTTCATGTTAGCGTTCTAAAATTTATGTCAATCGTTTTCTAATGAAAAATTACATAAGAAATGTCTATTTACGTAACTTTATTATTGGTTTTGATTTTTTGACGATTTTTTCAAAATTTCATTCGAAAATTTAGGGGGGTTCTGAACATTCGATTGCGTATAAAAACAATAAGCTTCCAGTGTTTACAGATTGTAATTTTTGTACCAAATTTCGTTCAAATCGGTCCATTCGTTCGTTAGTTATCTTCTCCACAGACTCACTGACACACACACACACACAGACATCACTTCAAAAATGTTCGATTCGTGATCAGTAATGCTTGAAACGTGCTCTTCCGTCGAAAACTCGAATTCGAATTTTCGACCCCGTCACAATACTTTCCTTATACATTATTGTATATAAGGAAAGTAATAATTATAACATATCACATGGCATATGTGGTAAACATGGAAGTAAAAGTAAGGAGTTAAAACTCCATACTGAGAAAATGCCAATGTGATTTAAGACAATAATTCAGGCGGCGCTGTAATACAATGAACGCCCCTGCATTGTATGTATTTCTATGGTGAATGGCTTAAAATATTTATTTAAACTGTCATTAAACATCTTGTAGCAATGCAAATTAGAACTGAAACAATAAGGAATATTCCAATGTATTCAAAATTATTTATTTTTTAATTTATTTTTATCTCCCTATATTTATTTTTATCTCGCAACTGTGAAAATATATTGAATAATTATACTGATAATTAGGGAATCTTAATTTTAAAATAATCAAAAATACATATACCCAATACTATACCTCTCTGTTGTGGCAAATGGAAACACAGGACGCTTTACTAACACTAGCGACACCTAGATATAATTCTCAAAGCATTAAGGCATTTTCAAACGTTTCATCCACAGGAGTTTTATCCTCTTCTTTCTAACTCCATGGTGATAAAGCTTATTAATTATTACTTTCCTTATATACAATAATGTATTAGGAAAGTATTGTGATGGGGTCGAAAATTCGAATTCGAGTTTACGACGGGAGAGCACGTTTCAAGCATCCATGATCACGAATCAAACATTTTTAAAGTGATGTCTGTGTGTGTGTGTGTGTGTGTGTGTGTGTCAGTGAGCCTGTGGAGACGATAACTGAGGAACGAATGGACCGATTCGAATGAAATTTGGTACAAAAATTACAATCGGTAAACACTGGAAGCCTATTGTTTTTACACGCACAATCGAATGTTCAGAACCTCCCTACATTTTCGAGTGAAATTTTGAAAAAAAAGTCAAAAAATCGAAACCTCTAATAAAATTACGCAAATAGACATTTCTTATGTAATTTTTCATTAGAAAACGATTGACATAAATTTCAGGATGCTAACAGGAACCGTTCTCGAGATATTGTACATTTTTCAAAAAAATTATCAAAACGTTATATAAAATAAAAAAAAAAAATATTTCCTATTGAGAAACATGTTCCCTTTTCATATGTAATATCAGGCGATAAATTTGGTGACATCATTCTCGTGGATCTAGCTCGTTCCATTCATGAAAACAGATACTTTGAGTAATACTTTTGTATTTGAATGCCAATAGTCATTTATCTGCTGTAAAAAAAACTTATTTCTCCGTCCATAACGCTTGGTGAGATTTTGGCGACGAATTTAGTGGGATGTCGCCAACTTGGCGACTTTTTCAATGTTGCTAAATTAACGAAAAACTCGCCAAATGGATAAAAATGACGCTAAATCAATGAAAATGATGACTCATTGACGAAAATTCTATATCTTGGAAAGAATATAAATATCTACTATAATAATAATCTGTTCTTTTTTACTGTAAAAGTAGTAAAATCATTGCACTATATAAGGAAAGTCATGTGCTGCCCACATCAGATTTTTTACTATAATCGTTGAAGGACAAACACTTCAATTATGAGGCTATATGCAAAAATGATCATTCTTAAAGAATGACAGATATGTAATAAAAATATCTCGTCTAATATGGATACATTTTAGGATCTATGATGAATCAGTTAAATTTTAATATTTTCATTCATATGCCAATATTTTGAAATGCTGAACTTTAATGAAACTATAAAGCTGGAGAGAAGGAGAATTGCGTCAAGGTGTCACTAGTGTTTGTTATGTTACACAATAGGAAAACATAGTATTTTGTAGATCTATTTTTGATTATTTTTAATTAAAGTCCCCTCCTTATGGGTTGAAGTAGCAAGTGTTTTGCTCCTGGTTGCAAATTTTGAAAAATAAAATAAATTCAAATTCTTTGTAATATTCTTCATTGTTTGAGTTCTAAGTTATACAGCAATGATAATTTATTTCTACAAAATTAACAGTTTAAATAAATATTATTTAATTAAATACGAGCTTTTTGCCATAGACATACATACAATGCGCTGATACCAGTCTTTCGCGACCGCGACCCAAAACTGAGGCGAAGAAGGTTATCCAGCTATATATGTTAAATAACCAAGTCCAGTTCATGAAAGTAGTAAAAGAATGAAAATAATAAATATTTAATACACAAGACAACCTAAAAACTGGTACAATTGTACAAGTTATACTAAACAAATAAAAAATTCTGAAAATTATTTGAAATTATTTTTTTATTCATAGACTTAACATTATCTGACCTTTGATCTCAAATATTCCAGTACATAGATCGAAATTCAAAATTAGGATTTGGAGGAGAGAGAGGGAGGAGAGTGGGAGGGGGAAGGAGAGAGAGAGAGAGAGAGAGAGAGAGAGAGAGAGAGATCAAATGGAATTAATGTAATTTTCCAGCCAATGAGGGGGAAAGGTATGAACTCAAACCTCCTTTGCATATTCCACTGCTTTACCTGCCCCTTTTATATTAGAGAAGATATGGTATAGGATTCCCTTTGGATAAAAGAGGAATTCTGGGTCTATTCATGAAGTGAAGGAAGTGCGAAACTAGACTCTGACACTGACAAACAATTTCGATTAGAGTACCTAGGACAAATTGCCAGTCACCTCTACTATGGCATTTGTGATCTGAAACATTCCATACAAAATGGAGGCCTTATAATTTTATTTTGCTTTCCTAAGGATAAATCTTAGGTATATTTGAAAATTTTAGAATAAAAATATAATTTTCAAAGAAGGCAATGATGCGAAAGCCAAAACGCAATTAAATTTGGATGATTATTTTGGAAGTAATTTCGCGCGAATGCAATTTTTATAGGCTGCCGAGTTATTTGTCTCGCGTCTCACTTCCCTGTGTTGTTGTTGTTGAAACCCAGACCGTCCGACCTACCAGAAAGGTGTGAGGTAACTGTTTGGACAGTCGGGAAGTGCCATCCAATTTAGACCGGAACCCAGTGGGGGAGGCATCCACAGGGACCGTGCCCTCCTTCCCCTACCACCAACCTCTCGGAAGGACTTTCGGACCCACATGTTTAACGTGATCGTACTCCGCATGAACACGGCGGCAGTTTTGGCAGTGGCTGGAATCGAACCCAGGCCTACCGAGTGCAACTCCAGCGCGCTAACCAATGGGCTACCGCGCCCTGTGTGAACTTGTCTGAAATACTTTTACTTCAGGAAACTCCCAGTGCTACAAAGAGTAGATTTCGGTCACTTCATTTTATCCTCCGTGTGTTCAAAACGACGATACAATGGCATAGACGTAAAAGATATATGTCCATGTGCAGTGGTACCTAACCAACCCAACCTAGGTATACGGAACTTCCACCATCGATAGTACAAGCGGATACAAATGGAAGATAATCTTATCAGAATATCTCCAGCTCTTCTCTGCGGCGTTGAATACCCGACCTTCGTGAATCTACAGGATAACAAATTAAACGAGAAAGGAAAAAACATCCCTTCTTTGGGGCCCATCCGTCAAAAACCGGGCCTGTCTTTTTTGTGCCAGGACCTATCGAGTTCCTCTTCAGAGATCAGCAAGTAGGTCTCAAGTTGCGCTTCCCCTCCAAGCGCGAATAACACGCAGCTTGTGTTCGTCGCCAGACACACTCCGGTCTTTGTCTTGGGAAATGAGGCAGCTTCTGTGATAGTTTGGGCAGGCCCATTGAGTTTGGCAAATAACCCAAAAGAAACCACTTTTTGACGTTTGCTTTCTCTGTCACTTCATACCTCGAGAGGTGATCAAAATGGCGCGTAAAGACAAAGCAGGCTTCATGTGAAGAATGCACGAGACATTTTTGCCATTTCACGAATCTTGAAATTGATGGAGAGGCCCAGATATCGAGAGAGACCCTTCAAGCTGAAATATCTAGATCGTGGTTTTCTACTCGACTTTGATGTGAAGTACCCAATTATTCTCAAAGAACGTCTATGTCTCCAATGAGGAGAATTTCTAGGAAAATAAAGTTATTCTACAACCTTCAATATCTTAATTTTCGTACTAGCATACCATCATTTGGTCTGTTAGACGTTGGCGAACCTCACATTCTCCTTTTTGTAACTTGAGACTGGGGCTACTACACGGCCTTGGACAATCAATCTATCTTGGACAATCAATCTATGGACTTGTCTCCCTTTTTCACTTACCATTCCACCACAGTCAGTGGTGTGTACAGGAATTTATTTTATGGGTTCAAGGGTTACTTTTCTTTGATATTTAAGGTGACTTTCTTTTAGGGATTTAATCGTGGTATAAGCTAATAATTTGAAATCAAGCTGAAATCATCATTTTGGATCACTTTTCAATCATTTCGAAAGTCTTTCGTAAGGTATGACCTGTCCCTCCTCCGTGTGAACACAGCATCCTAGACTAGAATAACATCATTTAGCAACTTTTCAGACAGGACAGGAGTACCCATTGGGCCAATTTGGTTCTGCAAGAATTATTTAAATAAATGAAAAGTGACGTCAGTTTCTAAAAATGAAAGAACATTCTTAAAATGTAAATTAAGGAAAAGTAATCTAAGAACAGGTATAATACAAAACTGCATAAATAGTCTTTCCGTAATGTCCATTGAAAGTAAACTAATGAAAAATATAATTTTAATAGATAATAGATCAATAGATAATGCGATAAATTTATCACAAATCCCGGAAGTTTTCTTTTAAAACTGTAATTATCCTAATAAATTTTAATAATATAGTTTTATTTTTCTCATTAATATTATTATTTATAGAATTTTTATTATTTTCAAAGAAACAAGAAATACGTGTTTATTAAAAAAAAATAATAATTGATGTGGGCAGCACATGACTTTCCTTATATAATGCAATGTATTTACTACTTTTACAGTAAAAACAAAATAGGTTATTCTTATCATCTCCACAGGCTCACTGACACACGCACGCACACACACACACAGACATCACCTCAAAAGTGTTCGATTCGTGATCAGAGATACTTGAAACGTGCTCTCCCGTTGAAAATTCGAATTTGAATTTTCGACCTCGTCACAATACTTTCCTTATACATTACTGTATATAAGTAAAGTAATTATGCCTTCATTTATTTTTAAATTTATAGGGTTTTCAATGCTATTTTATTTTATCATTTTTATTATTTCAAAGATTCTTTTAAAAACTGAATGGTTTTGGTCTTTTATTTAAGGTATATTTTTATATATTTTTAAATATTTAAGAGATCATAACTTTTTTTTTCTGCTTCTCTAAAAAGTAAAAAAAAAAAACACTACAATATCTATATACTGTAATAATTGAAGCTGAAAAGATTAAAGATGTTTAGTTGAGTTTTTATAAAAATCCTAGATCAATGCAGACAAGTGAGAGGTCATTAAAATTGATGCACATAGCTGGATTCGGGTAAGGCACAAGTTAATATTTTGTCAATTAAAAAAAAAACCTATAATTAAAATATTAAAAAAAACCTATAATTAAAATATTAAAAAAAAACCTATAATTAAAATATTAAAAAAAAAAACTAGTTAACATTCAAATTGAGAATTATTGAAATCCCAGATCTTGTTCGATAACAATTGATTAAATTGTGGGTTGCTTGAAGTTCACTAACCAAAAGCTAAACTGGTATCTGTCCCACTTTTGAAGGAAAAAAAAAAACGGTCACATAAACTTTACTTTGGTAAATCGAAAGAAAATGGTTTCCGTACCGAAACAGATTAATTGTCGGATCACTTATTTTAAAGCTTTCCCCAAAACCGGCACAAAGATCGAGATTTCTCTGAGCTTTCTATCAGCTGGGATCGTCTGACACGTCCCGGGATTCTGTTTTCCCGAAGTTATTTGTATATTAAGATATGTACGTCAACATACATGATGAAATGGCATGTATGTAATGTTACAAGACAATAAACATTTGTATCGGGTAGTAGCTAGATGAAGGAAATCGGCGATCACTGCCCAGATAATGGATCTAAATGAGATGGATGACGATCGACGCTCAGAAATGTATACAGTCCGATAAAACACGCGCACGACCGTGAGAACTGGCCACTTCAATCCAACACTAATAAACATAAATCTTGTTCTTAACCTTTTAACTCGCTATTAAAACAAAAATCTGATATAAGGAACACTAGACATTCCGTACAGTCTTAAATCTCTCTCCCCCCCCCTCCCCATTTCTTCGTTCCACAATACATTAATTTGCGTTTTATTGCACAAAATAAACAAAAACTGAATCCCTGCATGAAATTATATCAAATTTCCAGTTTTAAAATAACCAATCTTCAACCTTGGACAATTGATAAACATTCCACATACGGCACATTATCCTTTCTCTCTTTTTTTTTTCTCCCAAAATATATATTGCAGGTCAGTACTAAGTTATACTACTCGTGGACATTGCATACATCCCATAAGTAGTGCTCCCTCAAAAGTACGAGGAAAGTTTATTCATGGCTACTATCAACTTATAATACCACGAAACAAAGATATACAATAATACATTCCATAAATGGACCCATACCCCATTTTTTAAGGTGCTCGAAGGGCCGGTTGATGGCTCCATGCAGTTATACTAATCCGAGACATTACCATGCATCCCGTAAGTAGTATCCTAGCCCATTATTTATTTCAAGTGTAGAAAAATCGGTTCTTGGCCACCAGCAACTTATATTACATAGGGACATTGTCGTATTTTCAAAAAATACAGGGAAAATCGGTTGACTAACTATTGAGTTATGTAATTCGGACACAATTGGTATACTTTGCGGTGGTCCAACTCTCCATGTCTGTTTCTTCTTTCTTTCAACCCAGGACGTCCGACCTACCCAAAAGTGTAAGGTATCTGTTTAGATGGCCGGGGCAGTGCCACCCAATTTAGATCGGAACCCAATGGGGATGACATCGACATGCACATTGCACAAGGACCATGTATGTCTGTCTCTAAAATCTTGCGATAACTGCTCATTATAAGAGTATAATTGTATATCAAACAACAATTAGACAGCATAACACAGAGGAAACAATGCTGACGAATTACAGAACTATAAACGGGAGAATACATAAGAGAAAAGCATGTTGACCAGTCATATAGACAGAATGAGGAGGATGGAACGTTTCATTTTTCGCATTTCCGTTAAACTGATAAGAAGTTTCATTGCAAAAACAGCGAAAATACACCGAGTGAATGGATAAAATGAGGGAAAACGCAAATATGCAGTGAGGGTGACAACAGAATAACACAGAGATATAACATTCAATTAAAAGTATACAAATAACTTAATATAGACTTAAATTCCAGCTAAAAGATTTATTTTTAATAAATCTTTTAGCTGGAATGTTCTTAATTGTTTAATATAATAAAAGATGTTTATCTGTGTGTATATCGTCTGCAGTGGGAAATCTAAGCGTCCCCCAGGGATAAAATTTGGTGCAAAGGTATTTCAGGACCTAAGACGATACGCATCAGCGATATTTTTTAAAGTCCAATTAATTTCTTAGTTATTTTATGTTTTAGCACGATTTTCAGCGATTTTCACCGAAATCAGTCAATAGCTCTGACGCTAAGGCCAGGGGTAAGGCTCCTATGTATATAAAGCTCCTATGCGAGCTCTAGCCCGGGGTGCATTAGTCAGGCCCTACTTTTTAAAGGTCCAAGACGTAGCATCAGTAGCTTCGCCAGAAAAAATTCTCGTTGGGGGGGGAGCAACTAAATATTTTGTCTCCCATTCTTCATATACCATTTCTTTGAAATTTGATGGATTCTAGGGAGGGAGTATAACCCCTAAATTTTATTTTATTTTATTTTATTTTATTCAATTTACGTGGCAACTACAGATGAAATCCAGTTACAGTA
Source organism: Amaurobius ferox (assembly GCA_951213105.1). Lineage (NCBI taxonomy): Eukaryota > Metazoa > Arthropoda > Arachnida > Araneae > Amaurobiidae > Amaurobius > Amaurobius ferox. The sequence continues at coordinate 81,888,607 of OX578135.1, read as the reverse complement.
GCCACACTTAAATATGCCCCTTAGCGACACCACTGCGTAGCATAGTGCACCGACTCGCTAACAGCTTCACAAACATAAAGTGGTTAAAGAAACTTTGTGAAATCTGTACTGTACCGCTAATTAGGAGTCGCTCTATTTCTGTCAGACAATTTGTGGCAATATAATATTTCGGGGTTAAAAAAAATTTGAAAAATGGGAATGTTTTTCTTCCTGTAACAGAGGTGGAATATGCGCATTTCCAGTGCCCCGCGATTTGTGTAAAATACTGGACAATTTACTGCTATGTTCCTTTGTTAAAGGCCTGTTGCTGGAATGGCGCGAAATGTTGCTCGGAAATGGCGCGAAATGTTGCTCGGAGATGGCGCGAAAATTCTTGATGTTTATAGATGTCAAAATTGTTACAGTGTTTAATCTGTAGCCCTCGAAGATCGATCGCTGTACAAAGCTCGGTTTTCTTATGATCTCTGAAATTTGTTCTGATAATCCACTTCATACGAGAAGTCTGAAACAGATAAGGATGATCAGAAAATAAAATAAAGTGCAAGCAAAAAACTTCTCCAAGGTTATAAATTTATTAACGTCCATGTTAAATCCATGCTTTTCAGTATAATGCATCCAGGGCCATCCATACAAATTGTGTGGTTTTTCCTACATACAGTTGGCAAGGTCCCTCATCAATATTTGATTTCCGTTCCTTGTGAATTTTTCATGTATATTCCCCTCCCTCATAAAAAAATTAAAAAAATAATCAGGTGGTCTCCCCCCCCCCATCCCCCGTCCAACGCGCGGGTCCCCCCATTCGAGTGGTGTCCATACTCCCTTATGAGCGACCATGAGGGACTGCTGAAAGTGTAACAACTGAAAAGGGACCGCTAATAACTGCCCTAAAAGTGACCACTGGCTGCGGCGCAAACAAAGAGTGCTTAAGCTTTATTAGACTGAAATGTTTTGCAGTCTTATAAATAAACTAATATTATTGCAAATAAGTATCTTCAAATAAATTAACCCTGTTGAGAATAATTATTTGCAAATAAATTAATAGAGTTGCAAATTATTATTTTAGAAATAAATTAACAGTCCTGTAAGTAATATTATTTAGAAATAAATCAATGTTATTGTAAATAATATTGATGCAAACAATTATAATATTTTGTAAAGCGAAGGATAAGAATAGGCTATTAAGTCAAAAGGATAATATTTCTGAAATATATTACAATATTTCTGCTCAGTTTCTGCATTAAACTCATATAGTTTTCGAGGAATCGTTTAGGCAAATACTAGGAGATCGAAAATTTTCCATATTTCAAATTTGTAACGCTTATGAAGCTAACAAAACTTGCGCCATGAAGCAATGTGTAGTTCTTTAAAAGTCCTGCAAGGATATATATATATATGTATAATAAAAATATAATATGAAAATCCAATGATAGAATAGAGAGAGAAGTTGTAACTCAAAAAACCCTAACTTAAAATATGCCTACAAATTAAAAAGAAGTATTAAATAGAGAATCGACCATCATGAGGAAAATAAAATGCATATTTCTAGTCATTAAGCTAAAGATAATCAACACATATCAATGGTGTGGATTGGAAAATAGAAAAACAAAAACTAACCAAGCATTAAAACTATACACGTGGATAAGCACCAGGCCTAAAAAATAGTTCATTTCGAAAAAATTATTTTTCAAGTCCAAGTATCTAATCAAAATGAACACACACACACACACACACACACACACACACACACATATATATATATAAAGTTAGGTCTTTCGAATTGCAGCCTCTCACTTTTCTATTATTGGACTTTCAAGCTATTATATATAATTTATATATATATATATATATAATGCTTACATTACTAATCTACTCATACAATATTTATCAATTTTCCAAAACTTCTTCACTTTGTTCTTTTGAATAATTATATTTCAAGGTAATAAATTATACTTACAAGTCTCAGGGGTTTTACAAAGTGGCTGCAGTAGCAGTATGTTAGCTAATTTATACCTTTATCATTATGAATGTCTTTTACTTTAATAGATTATAAAATTTACAGATATGTTAATGATCTGATTTGTTCAGTATTTACTGAAAACTATGTCATAGATATAGATTTCTATCCAGACAATTTGGAATTAATTCCTAATGAAGCCACTATTAGTAATAATATTATTTTTTTGGATTTAAATCTAATTATTGGACCAACTGATGGAATAGTTACTAATTTATATGATAAAAAATACTATTTTAATTTTAACATTATTAAAATATTACCATTTAATTCCTGCAACACGATTCAATTGTTTAGAAATATTATACTTAATCAACTTTTTAGAATTTATAAATTATCAGATAAAAAATTTCATGCTATGCATATTAATAATCTAAAAATTACCCGAAAATTATATAAATATCCAGCATATTTAGTAAATGGTATAGTTAAAAAGTTTGGATTAGCTGAATTTTCTTGAATTCTCTTCTTAGTATCTTATCCAGACATCAACATTCTCTTGAATAGACATTACATTGTATTTACATTCCCTTATACATTAGCCTCACTGTTTTCGATTATATTATATGCCCCCTTATTTTGTAGCTCTTACTATAGAATATCACCTTTTATTGCCTTTTCGCAATACTGTTATTTATTTCTCATGATTGGCAACAGTCGTTCTCTACTTTTATCCTTTGCGATTGGCAACTCTGGTCTCTTCATTCTGGTCTCCAATGGTTAGGACATTTGCAGAGTTTTTCTTTTTTTTTTTTCAGGTATTCTTGTTTCCTTTACAATTTTTCCATTTTTGTAGTCCAAGTTATTAGAGTTTATAGAAATAATCTATCTCTAATATCAGAAACATACATACAATTTTGTGTTCATTTTGATTAAATACTTGGACTTGAAGAAGAGTTTTTCAAAATGAACAATTCATATATTTAGGCCTAGTGCTTATCCACTTGTATAGCTTTAATGTTTGCATTTTATTTGATTTTCAATTATCGATTCCATTCCATTGACATTTATTGAATATCTTTAGCTTGATGACTAGAAATTTGTATTTTATTTTCCATTTAATTGAAGATTCTCTATTTAATACTTATTTTTATTATGCAGACATATTTTAAAGTTAGGGTCTTTTGAGTTGCACCTTCTCTCTATTCTATCATTGGAATCTCAAACTATATATATATATATATATAAATATAAATTATTAAATCCAAAGTTAGAATGTATGTAGTAACTCATAATACACTATTCCAAAATTATATATATATATGTGTGTGTGTAGTGTGTATTTATATATATATATATATATATATATATATATATATATATATATATATATATATATATATATATATATATATATATATATATATATATATATATATAATAATAATAATAGAAGTTTGAAAATCCAATGAACGAAAAGTAAGAAGATGTAACACGATAACACGACACTAACTTTTTAAAAACACCCACAGAATAAAACATAATACAGCAAATCAACAATCAAATGGATAAAAAATACAAAACACAAGCTATCAAGTTACAGAATATATATATATATATATATATATATATATATATATATATATATATATATATATATATATATATAAATATAAATTATTAAATCCAAAGTTAGAATGTATGTAGTAACTCATAATACACTATTCCAAAATTTTCTACAAAATACAAAGAAATAAAAGAAATTAAGACAAAAAGAGGAAATAATAAAGCATAATGCAAATCATAAAGACAAAGACAATCAACAAATTTCAAAAATGAGGAATGCAAATAAGAAAACAAAAAAATCAAGCAAAAAAGCTTGCACATGGAGGAGATTTAGGCTTACGATAAGTTCATTTCGAAAAAATTCTCTTCGGGTCCATATATATATATATATATATATATTCAAAACGAAAACTCAAATCATGTATACAAAATTACGTATACAAAAATATACCAGGATACCACTCAGGATAAGGCGCATTGCAGCTCTATAATCCGAAGCAGGAGATAACTAAGAAAAAGTAAAAATATGTAAAGATATGTAAAGGGGGATGCCAGATAAATTGCATATAAATGGCTGAGAGGGATAGCGACCTCTCATTCCCGTTTAAAGTACTTTTATGTCTAGACAACGCTACGGAAACCAATGCAATATAATGACAGGTCCCCGATATGTGCAAATCGAAGGCACTAGAACGGAGACAGAAATGGAATAACGAGAGGTAGAACGTATAATGTCTATCTGACAACCTTACAATTCGGAATGCACAAAACACATCCTTAAGTAAACATTCTAACGCATGCGTACATCGTTATACACTGTTATGATGTCAATGTTTTGTGCATTCCGAATTGTAAGGTTGTCAGATAGACATTATACGTTCTAACGAGTTTAAGCATTTATAGTGATGTGCTATTGCTTAATCTGAAACAGGCATTTATTTGGGTTAATTAGAATTAAATACTCAGACCTGAAGATGAATTTAGTTCTGATTAATCATCGAATTTGGGACGGTGCTGTTCTTTTCTCTTATCGGCATTGTGGCCGTGAATTTGCTTCTATGGTGATGTTAATATTACTTAAATTGTTTTTTTATTTATTTATTTTTAATTTTACATAATTCTTATTATTACATATTTCAAATAAATATATATATATATATATATATATATATATACATATATATATAAAATGAAATATTTTAATCGTAAATTATGCATAAACTACTGTATGAACAAAAAACCCCATCTCTAGCATATCTGTTACAAATGAGTAACTATAGACCAAGACTAAGGATAAAAATAGAAGGTAACATATCACTACAATGGAAAAGGGGATGAGAAGAATATTAGGATACAAAATTCACAATTAAAAGTATATAAATATAAATGAAAATAAAAAGAAAACACGGCAAAAATGAGAAAAGGCAATAATAATTAGCTCAAGATAAATTTATATATATATATATATATATATATATATGAATTTTGGATCGGGTTCTTAGTTTTCGAAACAAACTGGTTATAATTTGATTATGAAACACTTTCCAACTGAAATGAAACTTTATTTAAACATCTCTAAAATGCGATGCATTCAGAGGTGATATTTTTAAAATTATCACAATACTACAATAATTTATTATATTTGAAAACTTCATTGAAAACAAATGAACTTTATTCAAATAACGTCATCGAAATATAAATCGCCTGGCTCTCTATATAAAAGCAGCGAATATTTCATTCATAAACTTTTTTCAGTCCTTTCATTCAGCGGCGATATTTTTAAAATTATCATAATACTACAATAATTTATTTTACTTAAAAACTTAAAACCATGGAGGTAAAAGTACTCTATAACTCCATGCTTAAATTTTCATCGAAAAAGGCAATAGAATCGTCTGCTTCTCTATGTAAAATCAATTAATGTTTTATTCATATCAGCTATATTGCAGACTCCAGAACTAAATAATTTTACGTTAAAGAAATTCAGCAATTCTTATACAACTCATCTTACAGCTTGATGTGTTTACATTCTCCGTACGTGAAAATTAGGCTTCGTTGTAGGAATAATTAAAGTTTGATGATCATTTGAACTAAAAAATATTGTAATTGCATTGGCACAGTATATAGATGCACAGAAAAAAAAATTAATAAAGCGTTTTAGAACGGATGCAACACTAAATATAAATTTAAAAGAACTTTAAAAATCATGATTTTGACACAAGATGGATGCCATATTATATTTTGAAGTGGGTCACGTGATCTCTTCAATATGGGTGCAATTATTATTTTATATTTATTTATAAAACTATCGAACATATTTTACTGAATTTTTTTTATATATTTTATGGGATAATTTGAATATTTCCTAAAATTTTCGAAGCAATTTGTGAAATTCGCTTAAAAAATATTTAAAAAATTAGATCCCGTAGGGTTCAATGTATTTCGTTTTTTCAAGCCGGGTTCAATACCAATCTAATTGGGTGATATTATTGATTTGCATTCCCATATGTCCCACAGACCGTCTCAACAACATAGTAAAATTTCATTTTAATAAAGTCATTTTTACGGCAGTTATTGTGCGAACGGACAGACAGACAGACAGAATGAACAAAGTCATAAACACTTTTCACCTATGTTGTAAAGTGTTGAAAATGAAAACGAAAAATATATTTAAATAGAAAAAAACAATAAATCTCGAATATGAATTTAGGTGACAAACTAAAAGATAAAAATAAATTTTTAATGAAAATATCACTAAATATAATTGTCTAACGTGTTTTTGTCTTTCCAGATTCTCCAGAGGCCCTCCGGTATGCTTCAAGGCTGAATATTCTCACACTTGTAGTATTGATTACGGTACAGAACCCCATAGAGCCGGATTTCTATACACCACATGTAAACCAGAGAAAAGGGGGTTAAACACCTTTATAGACCCCTCCTTCTCTCCCCTAGGTGACCAAGGAGGCTGACAAGTATCAAACATCGAACAGAACTTTACAGAAAATCAACAGAATTTCGATAACCCCCCCCCCCCTCCCCCCGAGGAGCGGGAGATTAATGTTTTTTTCTTCTTTCCTAAGTCTTTACAGACATTCAAGCAGCCTCCAGTAGCTGTATCTTTAAACATGTACAATCGGCCCCTGTACCTCACCATAACGAACCTAAATTTTCGAATGGGGGTGGGAGTTGTCTCTTAAAACTCTCTTGAAGTGACCACCAGAGACATAAAAGGCTGAAATTCGACAACGAGGCAGAATCTAATGGAGCCAACTTTCAAGTGCGATAACTATTTTCGAATGGGGGTGGGAGTTGTCTCTTAAAACTCTCTTGAAGTGACCACCAGAGACATAAAAGGCTGAAATTCGACAACGAGGCAGAATCTAATGGAGCCAACTTTCAAGTGCGATAACTATTTTCGAATGGGGGTGGGAGTTGTCTCTTAAAACTCTCTTGAAGTGACCACCAGAGATATAAAAGGCTGAAATTCGACAACGAGGCAGAATCTAATGGAGCCAACTTTCAAGTGCGATAACTATTTTCGAATGGGGGTGGGAGTTGTCTCTTAAAACTCTCTTGAAGTGACCACCAGAGATATAAAAGGCTGAAATTCGACAACGAGGCAGAATCTAATGGAGCCAACTTTCAAGTGCGATAACTATTTTCGAATGGGGGTGGGAGCAGGGGCGGCAAATAGGGGGCGCGAGGGGGCGCGGTCGCGCCCCCAAATTTTTCCTCGTCGTCTATCGGCTTCTCTCATTTTTTATCGCCTGTCCACTGGTCAGTTTTCTCACGCCATGATGTTTCAAAAGCGCCAACCTTCACAGCGAAGTTCCCACTTCCGGTTGGAACGAATCCTTTTCAACTTGAAAATATTGGGGTGATGTTATCCTTTTCACTTGAAAATTCCAAGTGTCCGATTAAATTTATCTGTAGTTAGCACATGCTCATCCATTCCTTCCGCTGGAAATGCATTTCAGCAGCTCAATGCATTATATTCTTTCATAGAAACATCATATAAAAGATATGCTATTTTCGAAAACATTCGCTCATCAACAAATAATTCTTCTGGAGGCTCTTCAACTCTACAATCACTAAGTGATACGAGGTGGTCTTCCAGATTTAAAGCCATAAAAGCACTACTTGATAATTTTGAAGTGGTGATTTTAACACTGGAAGAATTATCTGAAAACGATTCTCTCAATGGTGGAAGAGCCGAAGCCCTTTTAACATGCATGACATCGTTCGAATTTTTGTTCACTTTGTTTGTATTGAACAGTGTTTTTGATCAATGCAATACTCTCTCCATCTGATCTTATTTTTCAGGCTGTGCAAGCTTTGGCTAAAGCTACTATTGAAACTGTTAGTTCTTTTCGCACTGATGCATATTTCAATCAAGTGTGGAGTTTTGTGACAGAGCGTTGCGAAAAAAATTCTTATTCTGCACCAAAACTGAAAAGGCGTAAAAGAACTCCAAGCGAATTCGGAGGCGGTGAAAAAAATCCCCATGATGATGTTAAATCATATCACAAAATCAATATTCAATATGAAATTATAGATTCAGTATCTAAGGAAATTGAGGCAAGATTTAATGAGAACAATATATCTGTTTCGTTTGCCCTTAGTTCCCTTAGTTCAGTATTATCCGGATCAGATGTCGAAAAAAGAAAAAGAAAATGTTTCAACCATATGCAAAGTATACGACTTCCAGAAAGAGGAATTGCGACTGTTTTATTCAATGGTGAAAAATGAAAACATAGCCCATCCCAATTTTAAAAGTCGCCTGGATAATTTTAAAGAGCGGGATTTAAAAAAAATGTGTTTCCTGTCATAACATTATTAGTTAGATTGTTTTTGACTGTGTCAATCGGCTCAGCCACTTGTGAAAGGTCTTTTCAGTGTCTTAGGAGGCTGAAAAATAATTTTCACAGTACAATGGGACAAGAAAGACTTTCATCTTTAGCTGTTTTAGCTATAGAACAAGATATAGCACTGGATTATGATGATATTGTAACAAAGTATTCTCTTCTTCCAGACTCTAAGAACCGGCATTTAAAACTTTATTAAAATGTAAATAAATATAGATATTTGTATTTAGAAAAATTATGTTAACAACAATTATGTTAACACAATTATGTACAAAAATTATGTTAACAACAATTATTTTTCTCAACATCAATTCAATTTTGTGCTTCCCCCTCCCCCTCCGTGTTAACAAACATTTTATTTATTCCATATTGGGGATTTTCATACATATAAATCTCGCACCCCTAAATGGAATGCTGAAATGCCGTCCCGTGGGAGTTGTCTCTTAAAACTCTCTTGAAGTGACCACCAGAGACATAAAAGGCTGAAATTCGACAACGAGGCAGAATCTAATGGAGCCAACTTTCAAGTGCGATAACTATTTTCGAATGGGGGTGGGAGTTGTCTCTTAAAACTCTCTTGAAGTGACCACCAGAGACATAAAAGGCTGAAATTCGACAACGAGGCAGAATCTAATAGAGCCAACTTTCAAGTGCGATAACTATTTTCGACACTAGCAGCGCAAAAGCAAGATTTTCAAAACGAAATCAAACTTATTAAAAAAAAATTCAGCTTAATGTTCTAAAAGAATAAGTTTGTTTCCCCGTATTTCGCAGACTTAGATAGTTAAAAGAAAAAAGAAAATATACAAAAAAAAAAAGTTTATATTATAGTAAACATTCATTGTAGTAAAGCTTGAAAGGTCCATCAAATGTCAATCCAGTGAAGCAAAAACAGAATGACACAATTACTAGCGGATCCAGGGGAGCTAGGGGGCTTCAATCCCCTCAAAATGAAATCGTCTGCACGAGATAAAATGGCGTTTTTACGTATATTGTAGTTAAGTATGAGACTAAAAAAAATTAGACCCCCCCCCTTAAAAAAATGTCTGGATCCGCTACTGGTTACAACTCTCAAACTGAAAAGTTTATGGCATATGAAGAATGCTGGATTACTGCAATAAAAACTAAAACTAATAATGAGAACTGGAATGAGAATAAAGCCATCACGATTATGGAGATATACTCTATTAATTTACTTATTTTCTTTAGAGTTTTGAAAGAAACTGTTGATACAGAAGTCAAAGGTATTGATAGTTGGCTTTTTTAAGTGAAAGGAGCTTGCAAACTGACAATTCAAGACATAATGTTTAATAAAAATCCATCAGCTTAGTAGCAAACACATTTTTGACAATTAATTTTGCTGATGCTGTCATAGGAGTTATGAAAAATGTCTTTTATTAGTTAGAAACTAAGATATACAGGGTTCCTAGGAAACAAGGATTGCAGTGCTCCTGGCGGAGAATTTAAAAAGTTAGGATAACGAACTCGGCAACAAGGACATATAGAAAAGAAATGTCAATTACAAAGTTGTAGGGCATTATATATTTATTAGGAATCAACATCAGAAACGCACGAATCTGTTATATGGAACTCAAATGCCTGTGAAAGAGTTAGAGTCGTATCATCAGGCGCTGTAACACGATGACACTTGCTGTGCTTGTCAAACTGTTGTTGCTGAAACCCAGACCGTCCGACCTACCAGAAAGGTGTAAGGTAACTGTTTGGACGGTCGGGAAGTGCCACCCAATTTAGACCGGAACCCAGTGGGGGAGGCATCCAGAGGGACCGTACCCTCCTTCCCCTACCAACAATCTCTCGGAAGGAAGGAGCTTGTCAAACTGTGTGATACCTCACAAATAGCCATATTGGACGAAATAAATATCTTTTGTAACAGTTTTATGATCAACTCCTACACATTATAGACAATGTTCTACAACTTTGTAATTGTTTTCCTTTTTCGACTATCTCGCTTCATTGCCGAGTTTGTTATCCTGATATTTTAAATTCTTCATTAGGGGCACTGCAATCCTTTGTATTAGATCGGGCATGGTCATTTTACTATAGACAGGTCTAACGTGTACACTCATGGACCTAACAAAGTTATTATGTTGCTTAACCTTTTGCTTACGGGTGGGACAGCGTCAAACCCAAACGAAAAACGACGCGAATGTCTGTAAAGGGGTCGAACTGTTTAGGATAGAGTATGTCAAATACTTGTCTTTTTGAGAGGTTCTTCGTTTGAGATGGACGCTGTTCCACTCATAAGCAAAAGGTTAAAAACTTTCATAGGAACTCTGTATAATGAATAACGAACAAATTAATGCATTTTCTTGCATTGTCTGAAAGGAATTTTGTTTTATCTTTTTTTAATCCACAGTACAAAGGCATAACACCAGCGCTCATTCTTACTTTGCAATATAGGGAAAAGTATTGAAATCGCGTCCAATGTATTTATCCACTCTGACTCAAAAAACTATTCGAAGTCTCTTGTGGATGATCCTAGTGCTGATTGGATTCGGAAAAATAGAACCTGCCTTTCTTTGCGAATTAATGCATTTTCTTGCATTGTCTGAAAGGAATTTTGTTTTATCTTTTTTTAATCCACAGTACAAAGGCATAACACCAGCGCTCATTCTTACTTTGCAATATAGGGAAAAGTATTGAAATCGCGTCCAATGTATTTATCCACTCTGACTCAAAAAACTATTCGAAGTCTCTTGTGGATGATCCTAGTGCTGATTGGATTCGGAAAAATAGAACCTGCCTTTCTTTGCGAATTAATGCATTTTCTTGCATTGTCTGAAAGGAATTTTGTTTTATCTTTTTTTAATCCACAGTACAAAGGCATAACACCAGCGCTCATTCTTACTTTGCAATATAGGGAAAAGTATTGAAATCGCGTCCAATGTATTTATCCACTCTGACTCAAAAAACTATTCGAAGTCTCTTGTGGATGATCCTAGTGCTGATTGGATTCGGAAAAATAGAACCTGCCTTTCTTTACGAATTAATGCATTTTCTTGCATTGTCTGAAAGGAATTTTGTTTTATCTTTTTTTAATCCACAGTACAAAGGCATAACACCAGCGCTCATTCTTACTTTGCAATATAGGGAAAAGTATTGAAATCGCGTCCAATGTATTTATCCACTCTGACTCAAAAAACTATTCGAAGTCTCTTGTGGATGATCCTAGTGCTGATTGGATTCGGAAAAATAGAACCTGCCTTTCTTTACGAATTAATGCATTTTCTTGCATTGTCTGAAAGGAATTTTGTTTTATCTTTTTTTAATCCACAGTACAAAGGCATAACACCAGCGCTCATTCTTACTTTGCAATATAGGGAAAAGTATTGAAATCGCGTCCAATGTATTTATCCACTCTGACTCAAAAAACTATTCGAAGTCTCTTGTGGATGATCCTAGTGCTGATTGGATTCGGAAAAATAGAACCTGCCTTTCTTTACGAATTAATGCATTTTCTTGCATTGTCTGAAAGGAATTTTGTTTTATCTTTTTTTAATCCACAGTACAAAGGCATAACACCAGCGCTCATTCTTACTTTGCAATATAGGGAAAAGTATTGAAATCGCGTCCAATGTATTTATCCACTCTGACTCAAAAAACTATTCGAAGTCTCTTGTGGATGATCCTAGTGCTGATTGGATTCGGAAAAATAGAACCTGCCTTTCTTTACGAATTAATGCATTTTCTTGCATTGTCTGAAAGGAATTTTGTTTTATCTTTTTTTAATCCACAGTACAAAGGCATAACACCAGCGCTCATTCTTACTTTGCAATATAGGGAAAAGTATTGAAATCGCGTCCAATGTATTTATCCACTCTGACTCAAAAAACTATTCGAAGTCTCTTGTGGATGATCCTAGTGCTGATTGGATTCGGAAAAATAGAACCTGCCTTTCTTTACGAATTAATGCATTTTCTTGCATTGTCTGAAAGGAATTTTGTTTTATCTTTTTTTAATCCACAGTACAAAGGCATAACACCAGCGCTCATTCTTACTTTGCAATATAGGGAAAAGTATTGAAATCGCGTCCAATGTATTTATCCACTCTGACTCAAAAAACTATTCGAAGTCTCTTGTGGATGATCCTAGTGCTGATTGGATTCGGAAAAATAGAACCTGCCTTTCTTTACGAATTAATGCATTTTCTTGCATTGTCTGAAAGGAATTTTGTTTTATCTTTTTTTAATCCACAGTACAAAGGCATAACACCAGCGCTCATTCTTACTTTGCAATATAGGGAAAAGTATTGAAATCGCGTCCAATGTATTTATCCACTCTGACTCAAAAAACTATTCGAAGTCTCTTGTGGATGATCCTAGTGCTGATTGGATTCGGAAAAATAGAACCTGCCTTTCTTTACGAATTAATGCATTTTCTTGCATTGTCTGAAAGGAATTTTGTTTTATCTTTTTTTAATCCACAGTACAAAGGCATAACACCAGCGCTCATTCTTACTTTGCAATATAGGGAAAAGTATTGAAATCGCGTCCAATGTATTTATCCACTCTGACTCAAAAAACTATTCGAAGTCTCTTGTGGATGATCCTAGTGCTGATTGGATTCGGAAAAATAGAACCTGCCTTTCTTTACGAATTAATGCATTTTCTTGCATTGTCTGAAAGGAATTTTGTTTTATCTTTTTTTAATCCACAGTACAAAGGCATAACACCAGCGCTCATTCTTACTTTGCAATATAGGGAAAAGTATTGAAATCGCGTCCAATGTATTTATCCACTCTGACTCAAAAAACTATTCGAAGTCTCTTGTGGATGATCCTAGTGCTGATTGGATTCGGAAAAATAGAACCTGCCTTTCTTTACGAATTAATGCATTTTCTTGCATTGTCTGAAAGGAATTTTGTTTTATCTTTTTTTAATCCACAGTACAAAGGCATAACACCAGCGCTCATTCTTACTTTGCAATATAGGGAAAAGTATTGAAATCGCGTCCAATGTATTTATCCACTCTGACTCAAAAAACTATTCGAAGTCTCTTGTGGATGATCCTAGTGCTGATTGGATTCGGAAAAATAGAACCTGCCTTTCTTTACGAATTAATGCATTTTCTTGCATTGTCTGAAAGGAATTTTGTTTTATCTTTTTTTAATCCACAGTACAAAGGCATAACACCAGCGCTCATTCTTACTTTGCAATATAGGGAAAAGTATTGAAATCGCGTCCAATGTATTTATCCACTCTGACTCAAAAAACTATTCGAAGTCTCTTGTGGATGATCCTAGTGCTGATTGGATTCGGAAAAATAGAACCTGCCTTTCTTTACGAATTAATGCATTTTCTTGCATTGTCTGAAAGGAATTTTGTTTTATCTTTTTTTAATCCACAGTACAAAGGCATAACACCAGCGCTCATTCTTACTTTGCAATATAGGGAAAAGTATTGAAATCGCGTCCAATGTATTTATCCACTCTGACTCAAAAAACTATTCGAAGTCTCTTGTGGATGATCCTAGTGCTGATTGGATTCGGAAAAATAGAACCTGCCTTTCTTTACGAATTAATGCATTTTCTTGCATTGTCTGAAAGGAATTTTGTTTTATCTTTTTTTAATCCACAGTACAAAGGCATAACACCAGCGCTCATTCTTACTTTGCAATATAGGGAAAAGTATTGAAATCGCGTCCAATGTATTTATCCACTCTGACTCAAAAAACTATTCGAAGTCTCTTGTGGATGATCCTAGTGCTGATTGGATTCGGAAAAATAGAACCTGCCTTTCTTTACGAATTAATGCATTTTCTTGCATTGTCTGAAAGGAATTTTGTTTTATCTTTTTTTAATCCACAGTACAAAGGCATAACACCAGCGCTCATTCTTACTTTGCAATATAGGGAAAAGTATTGAAATCGCGTCCAATGTATTTATCCACTCTGACTCAAAAAACTATTCGAAGTCTCTTGTGGATGATCCTAGTGCTGATTGGATTCGGAAAAATAGAACCTGCCTTTCTTTACGAATTAATGCATTTTCTTGCATTGTCTGAAAGGAATTTTGTTTTATCTTTTTTTAATCCACAGTACAAAGGCATAACACCAGCGCTCATTCTTACTTTGCAATATAGGGAAAAGTATTGAAATCGCGTCCAATGTATTTATCCACTCTGACTCAAAAAACTATTCGAAGTCTCTTGTGGATGATCCTAGTGCTGATTGGATTCGGAAAAATAGAACCTGCCTTTCTTTACGAATTAATGCATTTTCTTGCATTGTCTGAAAGGAATTTTGTTTTATCTTTTTTTAATCCACAGTACAAAGGCATAACACCAGCGCTCATTCTTACTTTGCAATATAGGGAAAAGTATTGAAATCGCGTCCAATGTATTTATCCACTCTGACTCAAAAAACTATTCGAAGTCTCTTGTGGATGATCCTAGTGCTGATTGGATTCGGAAAAATAGAACCTGCCTTTCTTTACGAATTAATGCATTTTCTTGCATTGTCTGAAAGGAATTTTGTTTTATCTTTTTTTAATCCACAGTACAAAGGCATAACACCAGCGCTCATTCTTACTTTGCAATATAGGGAAAAGTATTGAAATCGCGTCCAATGTATTTATCCACTCTGACTCAAAAAACTATTCGAAGTCTCTTGTGGATGATCCTAGTGCTGATTGGATTCGGAAAAATAGAACCTGCCTTTCTTTACGAATTAATGCATTTTCTTGCATTGTCTGAAAGGAATTTTGTTTTATCTTTTTTTAATCCACAGTACAAAGGCATAACACCAGCGCTCATTCTTACTTTGCAATATAGGGAAAAGTATTGAAATCGCGTCCAATGTATTTATCCACTCTGACTCAAAAAACTATTCGAAGTCTCTTGTGGATGATCCTAGTGCTGATTGGATTCGGAAAAATAGAACCTGCCTTTCTTTACGAATTAATGCATTTTCTTGCATTGTCTGAAAGGAATTTTGTTTTATCTTTTTTTAATCCACAGTACAAAGGCATAACACCAGCGCTCATTCTTACTTTGCAATATAGGGAAAAGTATTGAAATCGCGTCCAATGTATTTATCCACTCTGACTCAAAAAACTATTCGAAGTCTCTTGTGGATGATCCTAGTGCTGATTGGATTCGGAAAAATAGAACCTGCCTTTCTTTACGAATTAATGCATTTTCTTGCATTGTCTGAAAGGAATTTTGTTTTATCTTTTTTTAATCCACAGTACAAAGGCATAACACCAGCGCTCATTCTTACTTTGCAATATAGGGAAAAGTATTGAAATCGCGTCCAATGTATTTATCCACTCTGACTCAAAAAACTATTCGAAGTCTCTTGTGGATGATCCTAGTGCTGATTGGATTCGGAAAAATAGAACCTGCCTTTCTTTACGAATTAATGCATTTTCTTGCATTGTCTGAAAGGAATTTTGTTTTATCTTTTTTTAATCCACAGTACAAAGGCATAACACCAGCGCTCATTCTTACTTTGCAATATAGGGAAAAGTATTGAAATCGCGTCCAATGTATTTATCCACTCTGACTCAAAAAACTATTCGAAGTCTCTTGTGGATGATCCTAGTGCTGATTGGATTCGGAAAAATAGAACCTGCCTTTCTTTACGAATTAATGCATTTTCTTGCATTGTCTGAAAGGAATTTTGTTTTATCTTTTTTTAATCCACAGTACAAAGGCATAACACCAGCGCTCATTCTTACTTTGCAATATAGGGAAAAGTATTGAAATCGCGTCCAATGTATTTATCCACTCTGACTCAAAAAACTATTCGAAGTCTCTTGTGGATGATCCTAGTGCTGATTGGATTCGGAAAAATAGAACCTGCCTTTCTTTGCGAATTAATGCATTTTCTTGCATTGTCTGAAAGGAATTTTGTTTTATCTTTTTTTAATCCACAGTACAAAGGCATAACACCAGCGCTCATTCTTACTTTGCAATATAGGGAAAAGTATTGAAATCGCGTCCAATGTATTTATCCACTCTGACTCAAAAAACTATTCGAAGTCTCTTGTGGATGATCCTAGTGCTGATTGGATTCGGAAAAATAGAACCTGCCTTTCTTTGCGAATTAATGCATTTTCTTGCATTGTCTGAAAGGAATTTTGTTTTATCTTTTTTTAATCCACAGTACAAAGGCATAACACCAGCGCTCATTCTTACTTTGCAATATAGGGAAAAGTATTGAAATCGCGTCCAATGTATTTATCCACTCTGACTCAAAAAACTATTCGAAGTCTCTTGTGGATGATCCTAGTGCTGATTGGATTCGGAAAAATAGAACCTGCCTTTCTTTGCGAATTAATGCATTTTCTTGCATTGTCTGAAAGGAATTTTGTTTTATCTTTTTTTAATCCACAGTACAAAGGCATAACACCAGCGCTCATTCTTACTTTGCAATATAGGGAAAAGTATTGAAATCGCGTCCAATGTATTTATCCACTCTGACTCAAAAAACTATTCGAAGTCTCTTGTGGATGATCCTAGTGCTGATTGGATTCGGAAAAATAGAACCTGCCTTTCTTTACGAATTAATGCATTTTCTTGCATTGTCTGAAAGGAATTTTGTTTTATCTTTTTTTAATCCACAGTACAAAGGCATAACACCAGCGCTCATTCTTACTTTGCAATATAGGGAAAAGTATTGAAATCGCGTCCAATGTATTTATCCACTCTGACTCAAAAAACTATTCGAAGTCTCTTGTGGATGATCCTAGTGCTGATTGGATTCGGAAAAATAGAACCTGCCTTTCTTTACGAATTAATGCATTTTCTTGCATTGTCTGAAAGGAATTTTGTTTTATCTTTTTTTAATCCACAGTACAAAGGCATAACACCAGCGCTCATTCTTACTTTGCAATATAGGGAAAAGTATTGAAATCGCGTCCAATGTATTTATCCACTCTGACTCAAAAAACTATTCGAAGTCTCTTGTGGATGATCCTAGTGCTGATTGGATTCGGAAAAATAGAACCTGCCTTTCTTTACGAATTAATGCATTTTCTTGCATTGTCTGAAAGGAATTTTGTTTTATCTTTTTTTAATCCACAGTACAAAGGCATAACACCAGCGCTCATTCTTACTTTGCAATATAGGGAAAAGTATTGAAATCGCGTCCAATGTATTTATCCACTCTGACTCAAAAAACTATTCGAAGTCTCTTGTGGATGATCCTAGTGCTGATTGGATTCGGAAAAATAGAACCTGCCTTTCTTTGCGAAATAGCCCTAAAAAAAACGTCAAAATATGAGACATTGTTCTATGCGTAATTTTTTACGAAGAAAAGAATAAGACCAGTCTCTCATTACTGTAAGATTAATCTTTCTCGATATATATATATATATATATATATATATAAATATAAAATTGTAAATCCAATGGTAGAATGTAAGCAGTAACTCATAATATACTATCCTAAAATTTTCTACAAAATACAAAGAAATAAAAGAAATTCAACCATAAAGAGGAAATTATAAAGCATAATGCAGGTCCTAAAGACAAAGTTAATCAATAAATTGCAATGCTGAGGAATGAAAATAGGAAAACTAAAAAATCAAGCAAAAAAGCTTGCACGTGGAAGAGCTCTAGGCTTAAGAATAGTGCATTTCGAAAAAAGTATTTTTCAAGTCCATATTTCCCTTCGAAATGAACACAAAAAGGCTTGTTTCTGAAACACAAGATAGATTTTATCTATAAACTTGTGTTATATGGACAACAAGCATAAAGATTGGAAAAAAATAAAGGAAAAATAAATACCTTAAAATACACTTCAAAAGTACAACCATTACGAGCAATATATGACTAGACCAATGTTGCCCATACACAGAAATGAAAAGAAGAGATCTGCTGTTGCCAAAGAGAGTAATAAAAACCGTACTGCGTAAAGGCAATAAAATGAGATATTCTACAGTTAAAGCTTCAAAATAAAAAGATGAAAATATATTATAATATAAATTCAAGAGAATGCACAAGTATGGCTAAAATAAGATAATAAGGAGAGATTATGAGAATTTTAGGCTAATCGAAACTTATTAACTATACCATTTACTAAATATGCTGGATATTCATAAAATTTACTGGTTATTTTGAGGTTATTAATGTGCAAAGCATGAAATTTTTTATCTGATGATCTATAAATTCTAAAAAGTTGATTAAGTATAATATTTCTAAACAATTGAATCGAATTGCAGGAATTAAATGGTAATAATTTCTTAATATTAAATTTAAAAAAATCTTTTTTATCATATAAATTAGTAACTATCCCACTAGTAGGTTCTATAATTAGATTTAAATCCAAATAATAAATATTTTAACTAATAGTAGTTTCATTAGTTATTAATTCCAAATTATCCGGATAGAAATCTATATCTGTGACATAGTTATCAGTAACTGCAAGACAAATCAGATCATCTACATATCTGTAAATTTTATAATATGTTATATATATATATATATATATATATATATATATATATTGGGGGGGGGGGGGGTATTTTTGCAAGGCCGTCATATGAAAATACAACCAGTCGGCAAATGAAGTAAAAAATTGAATAAAAACAGCAAATTCAGTGCAATTTTAAGGTATCCATATAATTTTGTAGAATTAAACTCATTACATTCTGAACGAAAGAGGAAATGAATTTGAGTCTTGAGGGAAAGTCGTGTCATGTGTTGCTCACATCAGATTTTTCGCTCTTCCAAGTTGTCGTCGGCTTATCGAAACTGAGATAACTTGCATTTAAAATGTAATCCTTATCGCCATTATAAAATCAGAATTTTTTCACCGAACTTTGGCTTCCAATCATAAATTATGCCTGCTTTTTAGAGAACATCAAGATTTAAGCACACATCTATTGCTATAAAACTTGTTTTCCAATGCGTAGCACCAGACGGAGAGATAAATAAATATGACTGGTACATTATGATTGTGTATGAGCATGGATTTTTTTTTTATTATTATTTATTTAATCACACTTTGGCGAACATAACTAATGAAGAGCTAAAAAAATGAACATTATCAAACATTAATGCAAAATAATTAATTTTCTACTGAAACGTATTTTTACAAATCTATTTGTATAGAATGTCTCTCTATCAGGGAACTGTCCTGCCATGTGTCTTTTACCCTTTTACCCTGATCTGAGAACAAAGCAACTACATAAGGCGAACAAGTCTGGACGGGTTGTGTTACATTACCTTTAACAATGTGCTAGCTGTATAGGCCATTCTTAGCAAAATATACACATTCAATACAGTCCGGTTACCTTACACCTTTCTGGTAGGTCGGACGGTCTGGATCTCAACAATAACATTCAATACAGTCATCGGCTCGGCTGTTCCACTCTGCAGAGTTTTAAAATGCGCAAAACCGGACACCGGTCCACGGCTAGGCGAACAAGTAGTCAATTTCCGGGCTTCGCGTTCTCAGAAGCCTCGGCTAAATAACACTTGAACGCGATTTTGCTTTTTTTTTTTTTTTTTTTTTTTTTTTAAATTTAACATCAGAAATTCGGAAGCAAAATAAAGGCCTTTTTTGGCCCCTTAATTTTTTTTTTTAAATGGAAAAGGAAAATCATAAACATTCTCTATTGAGAATAAGAGAAAAAATGCGTCTACCAAAGGTTATTTCTCTTTTGATCTACCTGTTTCTCAACACGTTGTATACAGTATTTGAGAAAACATTTTATTTTGCCTTGACGAGGGGGTGGGGGTGGGAACTATGCAAACTCTATGCGCCAAAACTGGTTCAAGGATGCTGATCGCTAAACTAAAAACGTAATTTCTAGTTTTAAAACTCTTCTTTTAGGCGGGTTCTGTGATTATCGAAGAGGAAATATAACATATTTTAATAAATGTAAAGAACGTACCACACCAGCCCGTCTTAACTGCAATGGGAAATTCAAATACTTATATATATATATATATATATATATATATATATATAAAGATTTAAAATGAAAAATGAAAAATATAGGTGGAATGATTGTGTTTACAGGGTTTCAGAAAGGTCAAGGGGGATTGCGACCCCTATTTCCTGGTTAGAAGCTAGCTTTGACTTCATGAAAACGCTCCCAGACTCTGCACGCCCGAAACAACAATCGAACATGTCCGTGGGGAAAAATGGCCGAATCCCAAACAACATAAAAATGATCAAAATAGTATTAAAATTGGAAATTTTACAAACCAGCAAGACGAGAATCATGGAGGAGTTGCATAAAGCGTATAAACTTCGGATACGAAAGCATACATAAAAAAGTCGCGTCTAATATATAGAGCATTCAGGATGTGAAACAATCAGATAATCCTAGTTAAGAGTTGAGTTGTATTCCAGGATGTCGGATAAATTAACATAATTTTTATCACAATATTTTCTACAAAAAACATCATAATAGTGCTGGACAAAGCGGAAGGGATATGATTGATCCCGAGTTCCGTTGATTAAATGCATTATGCATTTATTAAATTCTGTAATAGATGAGTTAAGTAATAGATGAGTAATAGTTTTTTGCAGAAAATATTGTGATAAAAATTATGAATGATTGTGAATAATATTGTGATAAAAAAGTGAATTTACTCTCATCCTCGGTTCATTTCTTTTTGAAGGTCTTGTGACAATTATTATTGTCACTCCGGAGGTGGGCTTGAGCAAAAGCTGGCGACCAGGAGTGCAATGCCGCGGCATTTATGACGAGCTCGTTGAAAACTGGGGAGTGAGGTCACAACCCATCACCGCCATCAAGTAAGCTTTTTGCAAAGCCTTCCTTCCTCTTTTCACTTTTTATCCATTCCATTTTTAATGCATTATATGGTGTATAGTACCTCTTGCTGCTTTGCGCATAATTACTATAACACATATATTTCTGAAAATCCACTTTCTTTATATTATATATTATATATATATATATATAAATATAAATTAGTAAATCCAAAGTTAGAATGTATGTAGTAACTCATAATACACTATTCCAAAATTTTCTACAAAATACAAAGAAATAAAAGAAATTAAGACATAAAGAGGAAATAATAAAGCGCAATTCAGGTCATAAAGACAAAGACAATCAACAAATTTCAAAAATGAGGAATGCAAATAAGAAAACAAAATATATATATATATATATATGTATAAAAATAAAATTGTAAATCCAATGGTAGAATGTAAGTAGTAACTCATAATACACTATCTTAAAACTTGCCTACAAAATATAATGAAATACAATGAAATAAAGGAAATTCAATCATAAAGAGGAAATTATAAAACGTAATGCAGGTCATAAAGACAAAGATAATCAACAAATTTCAAAGGTGAGGAATGAAAATAAGAAAAACAAAAAAATCAAGCAAAAAAGCTTGCACGTGGAAAAGCTCTAGGCTTAAGAATAGTTTATTTCGAAAAAATTCTTTTACAAGTCCATATATCCCTTCGAAATGAACACAAAAATGCTTGTTTCTGAAACACAAGATAGATTTTATCTAAAAACTTGTGTTATATGAACGACAAGCATAAAGATTGGAAAAAAATAAAGGAAATGTAAATACCTTAAAATACACCTCTTAAGTACAACCATGACGAGCAATATATGACTAGACCAATGTTGTCATACGCAGAAATGAAAAGAAGTGCTCTGCTGTTGCCAAAGAGAGTAATAAAAACCGTACTGTGTAAAGGCAATAAAAAGAGGTATTCTACAGTTAAAGCTACAAAAGTGAAAGATGAAAATATATTATAATGTAAATTCAAGAGAATGTAGAAGTATGGCTAAAATAAGATATTAAGGAGAGATTATGAGAATTTTAGGCTAATCGAAACTTATTAACTATTCCATTTACTAAATATGCTGGATATTCATAAAATTTACTGGTAATTTTGAGGTTATTAATGTGCAAAGCATGAAATTTTGTATCTGATAATCTATAAATTCTAAAAAGTTGATTAAGTATAATATTTCTAAACAATTGAATCGAGTTGCAGGAATTAAATGGTAATAATTTATTAATATTAATTTTAAAAATATCTTTTTTGTCATATAAATTAGTAACTATCCCATTAGTAGGTTCTATAATTAGATTTAAATCCAAATAATTAATATTTTTACTAATAGAAATTTCATTAGGAATTAATTCCAAATTATCCGGATAGAAATCTATATCTATGACATAGTTATCAGTAAATACAAGTCAAATCAGATCATCTACATATCTGTAAATTTTATAATCTGTTGAAGAAAAGAATTTTTCATATTGATATAGGTATAAATTAGCTAACATACTGCTACTACAGCCACTTTGTGGAAACCCTGAGACTTGTAAGTATAATTTATTACCTTGAAAAATATAATTATTGAAAAGGACAAAATGAAGAAGCTTAGGAAAATTGGTAAATTTAGTAAGATGAGATGTATTAGTAATACAAGCATTATATAAAGCTAAAATGACATCATAAAGATCAGTGATCTTAATATTTTTAAATAGATCTATAAAATCAAAAGTTTGAAATCCTATTATTTTACCAAGTGTTTTTAATTTATTTTTTAATTCTTTACTATTATTTAGAATAATGTAGTTATCACTAGAATCTCGTAAATTACTATTTAGTACATTTAAATAATTTAGTAATAATTTACTAGCAGTAGTAGAGTATGAATTATGACCACTAGCTACAGTTCTAAATTTAATACGATTTTTATGAAATTTAGGTATAAGCACAATATATGGGAATTTCAAAAATTTATTATTAATATCTAAATCACTATACATATTGATAATTTTCAATTTGATATTATTAACAGAGCGTGAATCGAGTTTAACTAGAGTATTATTTTTTAAATAACCCAACAGATATTGAATATAGAATTTTTTACAGATAGTAGCATAATTATTAGAGGCTTTATCAACATAAGTAATAACAAAAGATCTGTGTAAATCATTAACAGAGTGTTTTATATTATCCATATTATATATAGATCTAGATAAATTAATACCACAAAAGGCATTTTTAATAGATCTTAAAATAGTAAATTTCCACATATTAAATGCCTCTAAAGGCTGAGCATATTTAGAAGCTAATCCATAAATATATTTATCAAGGTCAAGATTGATTGACTTAAAGACTTGTTTAGAATTATTACATGAAGGTAACCTGAATTTAGTACCAAATGACATTAAAGTTCTTAAAGATTTATTTTTAACAATGGCTAAGTCTCCAGTAACTATATGCCCCAAGTGTGGATTTATAAAAATAGCATAATTATCAACACTACAAATACATTCACCATCTACATTTGTTGAGGAATCTGTCGACTGATAGAGATTTTGAAATTGCATTGTAATTAAAAATGGTTCTTCCAATAGGCTTGTTGTATTTAAAAGTTTTAGTAACATTCAACTCCTTTATAGGCAATAAATGATGAAAATGATTAAATAAATTCTTATTAATTGTGTAATATCTTTTAAGCATCCTATTTATAATTCTAAGTTCATAGAATTATAAATAGGATGCTTAAAAGATATTACACAATAAGAATTAGAACAGTTATTATTATGAAATTGATTAAGTTTTATTTTTAAATATTTTGATCTAGTAATGAGCAAATCATAGAAAATATGATTAAAATGTTCATTAGTAAGATTTAACTTTAAGAAAATAGCATAAACTGTATTTAAATGTTTTTCTTAACCGCAAATACCCATGATTTTATAAATTTCCATTGAAATGTGTTGTTAAAATGTTGATGCATACTTTTAATCTCAGCTTTAAAATCATGTTGGGGGAAGCTTCCTTTACCGCGTTTAAATCTCTTGAGTTTAGCCGAATTACTATTATGTAAAAGAGGATTAAAAAAAAAGGTGATTAAAAATAGAATATCTACAAAATTATATTTTACAATATTACCATACATATGTCGATAAGGCAAGTGGAAACTACTCAATTATATGTAAATATTATTATAAAAATACCCTTCAGTCACACTTACTTAATAATCATATCTATAATTTACATAAAACTAACCTTAAAATCTTATACAATAGAATATCAGGCAAATATAAGCAAATCCATCTAAAAAATAGTTGTAATAACATTCCATATATTGTTTTAGTACCCAAGTTTCATAAATCCCCTGTTGCTTTTCGAACCATTACCAGTGGGCATAATTCTTACATTACTAATGCTGGAAAATTATTATTAAAGATATTACATGAAGTATCCTCGTCAGATGAAATCTCAAATAATTGTCATATTGTAAAAAACAGTTTTGAAGTAGTTAAGAAATTGAAATCTCTTACTAATATTCGTAGTATTTATACCTTTGATTTCAAAGATTTGTTTAATAATATTAATATAGATGATCTGTATAGAATTATTTTAGGAATTTTTGAAAAATATAATATCAACCTAAAATATTCAAATTTTCTTTTTAAAAAATTACTTAACTTCACTCTTTATGAGAATTATATTCAACATGGTGGTACTATTTTTAAACAACAGGTTGGTATCCCACAAGGGGTGTGTGCCTCATCATTGTTAGCTAATCTGTATTTATTCTTCTATGAAAAAAACATTAATCCAAGCTTGCATAATATGCACATGTTTAGATATTTAGATGACATTTTATGTGTATACCCAAATAATAATATCCCTATAGTATTAAACTTTTATCCAAAAAATTTACAATTAAATGCAAGTAATAATAACACAAATGTTGCAAACTTTTTAGATTTAAATTTAAATTTACAAAATTGTAATATGGTTATAAACTTGTATGATAAAAGACAGGATTTTAAATTTAATACATCAAAAATTCAACACTTTGACTCTTGTCTGCATATATCTGTATTTAGAAATATTATAATAAACCAGGCTCTTAGAATCAATAAAATTTGTGATGAATATTATAAATTAGCGCACTTTATGGAATTATTGAGTACAGCGGCTAATAATGCATATCCCCCCAATTTTGTTATTAAAATTATCAACTCAGTGTATCAAATTTCACTCGATAACATCCTAGAAAACATTCCCAATTATAGTGACTAACATACAGGAGAGAGAGGAGGGGAAAAAAAAAAAAAAAAAAAAATATATATATATATATATATGTATGTGTGTGTGTATATATATATATATATATATATGTATATGTATGTATATGTGTATATTATATATAATTATTTATTAATTATATAAATAAATAAAAATGAAAAATAATAAACTAATTCAAAAACATTAGAAAAATCAAAAAATCGGAAAATAAGATGCATTAACATTAATGTTTTGAATTTTATTTTCGCAAAAAAATGTAACTTTTGTCAGTATTGAAACTACTTTTTGAGCGTCCTTATAATGGTGTATAGTGGCATTCTCGATTATCCAGTTTTCCTATGAATTACTTGTTTAGTAGGAATTTTCATCTTTGATTCATATTCATATTCAGTTCTGCATGTTTGGGAAGTTGTATTCTGAATTGCTTGTCCAGTCTCCAGCTTAGACTCACTGGACGGGTTTGGGAGTATTTCCGTGAACGTTCGTACTGCCTCCCTGGTAGAATTTCGACTTGTTCATTCCGGTGCTTCTAGATTAAGCTGTTGAGGTTGATCGTGTATACACGTGGTGGGGAAGAAGGATTCATGCCGCATGGTAATACAATTTTCTTAATGTATTCTTTTTTCATTTTTTCATTTTTTGATGTCTGTAGTCTGAGTTTAAGCATTTATAGTAATGTACTATTGCTTAATCTGAAACAGGCATTTGTTTGGGTTAATTAGAATTAAATACTCAGACCTGAAGAGGAATTTTATTCTGATTAATCATCGAATTTGGGAAGGTTCTGTTCTTTTCTCTTATCGGCATTATGGCCGTGAATTTGCTTCTATGGTGATGTTAATATTACTTGAATTGTATTTTTTTTTTTTTTTTTTTTTTTTTACATAATTCTTATTATTACATTTCAAATATATATATATATATATTTTAACTCTAATTCATATATTCTATATAGATATGTTGACGACTTAATTTGTATTATCATTGATGATTCCTATCCAATTAATATTGATTTTTACCCATCTAACCTAGAATTAATTCCTAATGAGCCTAGCATTAGTCAAACTGTAAATTTTTTAGACCTAAATTTAGATACCCTCAATAATCATGTAATCACCAATCTATATGATAAAAAAGATTCTTACAACTTCACTATCATTAAGCTGCTATCATATCAATCTTGTAATTCTATTCAATTGTTTAGAAACATCATTTTAAACCAGCTCTTTCGAATACATCGACTTTCTGATCCTCGGTTTCACTTTCTCCACATCAAGAATCTTAAACGCATTTGTCAAAATTACCAATATCCGGAAATATTTGTAAATAATATTATTAATAATTTCAAATATACCACGTAATAATTTTACACATACATTATTTATCTTTGATTGGATAACTCAATTTTGAGAATTCACCCATTCTTATCACCTCACTTACCACTTGGCCTGAGTCTAATACTGTTTACTATTTTCGAATGACTATTTTCCACTTGTCCTGAGTCCTATACTGATTACTATTTTTGAAAGTCTCCATACATAATATGTATCGTTCAAATGTATTCATTCCGGTGCCCTCTCGCATTGACGAAGTGAGGTGAAATGCTCAGTCGCTTGTTCAACTTACTCGTGGTAACAATGCTTGTGAGTTCATATTTCTGTAACAGGAGGTATTATTTTTCTGATTTGTAATTCAATTAATTTATTTTTCTCCTTCCACTAGCCAGTAGACAGTTCCAATGGTGTCTATAGTTAAATACTATCGCCATTGTCAGAAACTGGCTATTCTATCGGTTTTAATTCGAATTGTATGGCTATCCTGATGAGAATGCAATTTCGAACTAACCGCCATTTTTTGTGTAGTTTCAATTGATTGTTCTCTATGTCTTAATCTTTTATCTTGCGCTAATTATTATTGCCTTTTCTCATTTTTGCCGTGTTTTCTTTTTAATATATTTATATACTTTTAATTGTGAATTTTGTATCCTAATATTCTTCTCATCCCCCTTTCTATTGTAGTGATATGTTACCTTCTATCTTTATCCTTTGTCTTGGTCTATAGTTACTCATTTGTAACAGATATGCTAGAGATGGGGTTTTTTGTACATACAGTAGTTTATGCATAATTTTCGATTAAAATCTTACAATTTTTATTTATATATATATATATATATATATATATATATATATATTGGTGCAGTACTTGCATCCAAAGATTTTAAATTTCCTTCCAAAGCCTACAACAAATCACAATTCAAGTCATTATCTTCTGAAGAAGAATGATTGATTGCCATTTATCTCTTCCACAGGTAAGTATACACAATGGCACTGAAGCGAAAATAATATATTCAGATCGTCCTTTACCCATATTAAGATTGTGATCTATACACGTGCTTTGTGATGGCTCAAGCATTTATCTGATCATTTTTGTATCTTTATGTGAATCCGCTTGTATTGAGATTTCACTCAATCAGATGAATGCTTTCTTGTTACGATTTCGGGAGTGTTTGTGGAATTTTGAACTATGAACGGCTTCCCTCAATGGGGAATTGAACCACTCATCTGCGACTGGCCATGGATGAACATCTAGGAGCCATTTACTTATTGATTACATATCTTTCCTTTTATATAATTTGATTCCAATTTGGGAGACAGGCCACAGACATCCCCCCACTTGCAGGTTATACCCAAGGTTTATAGAATACTACTAGTAGTATTCTATAAACCTTGGGTTATACCTACCTATCCTAACTAACTTGCTATTGGATTCTTGCTTCCTATTGGATTAACTTGCTTGTGCGCCGCTGTAAAAAAAGAAAAAAAAAAAAAAAAAAAACTCCTGTCTTAGGAGATATCAGACCCAGACCACGATGGTTAGATAACGCTACACACATTTATCTACTGAGATGATTATTTTTCTTCTATATATCTGAAATGAGAACAACATGTTTGTATATTTAATCAAAGCAATGAAAGGAAAAGGATCATAAAACTATTTTCGACCAATATATGTTTCCCATCTAGAATCCAGAGTTCTTAATTGATGTTAAAAATCCATATATAAAAGCTATTTCAAATTATTCTCAACAGAATTAGAGTAAATATTAAAAATCGATATTCTTTATCAATTAATTCTAAATTTACTAATCAGATTTAGAAAGTACTAACACAAGAGGAAGTGCATTTAACAAACCCAGATACTTTTCTATATTATTCAAATATGAAATCATACACGGTAGCACTACAACCACAGGCATATGCAGAATTTTTCTCCACCAAAGTCGATCACAATCTAGATGAATCAATTAATCGACATTTTTAAAAATTTTATTGCCCTCATTGTGATATCACTATATTAAGAATATAGAAACTTTTTTACATTGAAAAACAGTTACATTTATCCTATACCAGCTGTGTACCAATTCTTCGTTAGGAATATATAATGTAAATACACTTAATGCACAATTTGTGGTGAATTTTTAATATTTGGCGTCGCTTTTTTCTTAATTTTGTGATAATTTTTACAAACTCAACTAAAGTAGTTTGTGTACATGTAAGCCGCACTAAAACTACAAAAGTACCCTTTTTCTATTACTTCAACTAAACGAAATAGTTGCAAATCTATTAAAATATGAATTATAAAATGCTTATTATATAAAGTATATCATCATATTGCAATAAAATGTCAAACCATATATTCCAATAAAACATCAAACCATAAAGTGCAAAATAATTCTAAAAATATAAAAAGAAAAGCTCACTATTGTATGCATAGAATATTCCAAACAAAACTATTGATGTGGTAGCAAATAACCTAATATTGCCACTCAGTAATAATAATAAAAAAAATGCCACTGCTAAACCATGCATGAAAATATATAGTATAGTAATATATGGCAGACGATTAAAAACGAAATTTTTCTTCTTTTAATATTGTCTGCAGATTAAAAGGTTTATTATTTTTTTTTATTTCGTAAACAAAATAATTTAGTCCATGGAGTCTGCATGGCTGATATGAATGAAATATTAATTGATTTTATAAAGAGAAGGACGACTTTTTTCGATGAAGTTTTAAGCATAGAGTTTAATTATTTGTAGCTCCATGGTCTTAAATAAAATGTTTAAATAAAATAAATTATTATAGTATTGTGATGAATGAAATGAATGGGAGAAAGTTATGAATGAAATCCTGTTTTTACAGAGAGATCCAGGCGTGTTATTTTTTCTATGACGTCATTTGAATTAATTTCAGTTGTTTTCGATGAAGTTTTCAAATATAATGAATTATCGTAGTATTATGATAATTTTAAAACTATTACCGAGGATTGTATAACATTTTAGAGATGTTTAAACCAGGCAATTTATATTTCAATGCCATCATTTGCATGAAGTTCATTTTATTCGATGAAGGTTTAAGTTTTCAAATATAATAAATTAATGCAGTATTGTGATAAGTTTCAAAATATTACCGAGGAATGTATTGCATTTTAGACTTGTTTAAATAAAATTGCATTAAAGTTGGAAAGTGTTTCATAATCAATGCTTTAAGCATGATTGATCTTTCTTGTTTATCAGTTGAAGTTAGTCTAGAAAAAATATGAAATGGGTAGCACTAGCACATGACTTCCCTATATAATGCAATGCATTTACTTCTTCCACAGAGCGAAAATGTTATATAAGATCTACGGTATAATGTTTTTAATGTTGAATGGTAAATTTGGCACTTTTTCGGATGACAATATGTAAAACTATTTCGACGTATCCAATTAATTTATATATCACACAACTCTAAACTGATTATTATCAATATTGATGACATCCGCAATAAGCAATAAGTCCATATGATACAATATTTTGATAAATAATTCATCAATTTGGCGTGATTTTCGTTAATTTAGCGTCATTTTTGCAAAGTTCACGATATTTTTGTCAATCTGCGGCGAAATACCGCCAAATTGGCGATATTTCGCTAAATTAGTCGACAAAATTGATCGCCAAGCGTTACAGACAAGCGGAGAGAAGAGCATTTGTTATATATAAACGACTGTTGGCTTGAAAACAGAAAAACTATTACACAAAGTATCTTCTGGGCGAGGAAGCCCAGTGATTAGAGCGCGGGAGTTGTACTCGGTAGATCCGGGTTCGATTCCCTCCACTGCCAAAACTGCCGCCGTGTTCACGCGGAGTACGATCACGTTAAACATGTGGGTCCGTAAGTCCTTCCGAGAGGTTGGTGGTAGGGGAAGGAGGGTACGGTCCCTTTGGATGCCTCCCCCACTGGGTTCCAGTCTAAATTGGGTGGCACTTTTCGGCCTTCCAAACAGATACCTTACACCTTTCTGGTAGGTCGGACTGTCTGGGTTTCGACAACAACAACAAAGTATCTTCTCTCGCGAATGGAACGAACTAGATCCACGAAAATGTTAACACATTTATCGCATGATATTACATATGAAAAATGAACATATTTCACAATAGTTAATACATTTCTTTAATTTTATGTTTTTTGGGGGGGGTTTTAATAACTTTTTAATGCTAGAGTTCTAAAGTTGGGTGTCATTCGTTTTCTAATGGCACATTACAAGAAATGATCATTTATATAACATTCTTGAAAGTTCTGATTTTCCCAAAATTTCATTCGAACATTTAGTAGCTTTCCGAACATTCGACTGAATTTAAAACCAATAGAATTCCAGTATTCACCGATTGTAATATTTGCACTAAATTTCGAAACATCCCATTCGTTCGCGAAATATCGCACCCACAGTTTCACGGACATCACCTCAAAAACGTTCGTTTCGATGCTTGAAACGTACTCTTCTATCGAAACTCAAATTCAAATTTTCGACTCCATCACAATCCTTTCCCTATACATTACACTAAGTATATAGGGAAAGCAACAAATGTTCTTAAATTTAAATTAATTAAAAGAGAAAGAAACAGATAGAAATTTAAATGTTTACATTCTATACAATAAATCAAACATAATTACATGCTTCAGATTAAAAAACATTATATATACATACATATATATATATATTATATATATATATATATATATATATATATATATATATATATATATATATATATATATATATATATATATATATATATATATATATATATACAAGCTCTAGGCTTAAGAAATGAACTATTCTTAAGCCTAGAGCTAGCTCTTCCACGTGCAAGCTTTTTTGCTTGATTTTTTTGTTTTCCTATTTTCATTCCTCTCCTTTGAAATTTGTTGATTGTCTTTGTCTTTATGACCTGCATTACGTTTTATAATTTCCTCTTTATGGTTGAATTTCCTTTATTTCATTGTATTTTGTAAGCAAATTTTAAGATAGTGTATTATGAGTCACTACTTACATTCTACCATTGGATTTACAATTTTATATATATATATAAAATATTAAAATAGTAAATCCAAAATATACTTACAGGATGTCCCAAAAAGATTGAAACACGCTTTAATATTTACCTGTTGGAGACAAGTGGGCAATGCAAATTGCAAAAATGTTGAAAGTAAGGTAGGAAATAAGACTACGTTAATGAAATAGTTCCCCCATTCATTTTCAGAAAGTTACACTTTTTAAATTTTTATACGACCCCCTTAGACAAATTGGATCAATCAGAGAATTTTTATTTTTAATGCAACAAGATCATTAAAAAAAAACAGCATATCTGTATCTTTAAAATCAACAGAATTATGATAATGAAAAAATCTGACTTATGCCACTTTTCCGTACCATGTGAAAGGCTGTTTCATCAGTGAAAATAGGGATTATAAACAAATTGACGATGGAAATTGTTTAGATCAAAAATACTTTAATAAGTGTCAAATGTTTTTATCACAAATGCATCTAAATAAAGCATTACACAGACAGAGATCATATAAAGCAGTGGTACTCACTACGCGGTTGGGTATCCTATGTATTATCATCCAGTTTTATCTTTTTTGTGATATGTCACAAATTTACATTTCTAATTTGATATAGGGTCCCCATTCACAATGTTCAATTAAATATAACTCGCTCAATTTTAAAGATACAGATATGCGGGTTTTTTTAACACTTTACAACAAAGTTGAAAAGTGTTTATGACTTTGTTCATTCTGTCTGTCTGTCTGTCCGTTAGCACGATAACTGCCGTAAAAATGACTTAATCAAAATGAAATTTTAGTATGTTGTTCAGACCGTCTATAGGACCTATGGGAATATAAATGAATAATATCACACAATTAGTTTTGGATTGAACCCGGGTTGAAAAAGTGGAATACATTGAGCCCTATGGGACCTAATTTTTCAAGCATTTTTCAAGCGGATTTAAAATTCACAAATTGCTTCGAAAATTTTAGGCAATATTCAAATTGTTCCATAAAATATATAAAAAAAAATTCAGCGAAATATATTCAGTAGTTTTTTAAATAAAAATTAAAATAATAATAACACCTCTTATATGAAGCGATCACGTGTCCATGATATGAAACGATCACATGACTCACTTCAAAATGATATATGGCATCCATCTTGTGTCAAAATCGTGATTTTTAAAGTTCTTTTTAATTCATATTGAGTGTTGTATCCGTCTTAAAACTACTTTATTTTTGCCTAAATTCTGTGCATCTACATACTAAAACAACGCAATGACAATATATTTCAGTTTAAATGCTCATCCAAATATGATTATTTCTACTATTAAGCCTATTTTTCACCTATGTAAAATGTAAACAGCAAAATATATAGAATGAGTTGTATTAGAATCGCTGTAATTCTTTAACACAAAATCATTTAGTCCATGGAGTCTGCTTAGCTGATATGAATGAAATATTCATTGATTTTAGAAAGAGAAGGACGATATTTTTCGCTGAAGTTTTACGCATTGAGATTACTTACTTGTAGCTCAATGGTCTTAATTTTTAAATAAAATAAATTATTATAGTATTGTGATGAATGACATGAATGGGGGAATTATTTTTTAATGATCTTGTTGCATTAAAAATAAAAAATTTCCGATTGACCCAATTTGTCATTTTTTATGATATTTTCACGATATTTTTTAATGATCTTGTTGCATTAAAAATAAAAAATTTCCGATTGACCCAATTTGTCTAAGGGGGTCGTATAAAAATTTAAAAAGTGTAACTTTTTGAAAATGAATGGGATGACTATTTCATTAACGTAGTCTTATTTCTTACCTTACTTTCAACATTTTTGCAATTTACATTGCCCACTTATCTCCACCAGGTAAAGAATTAAAGCGCGTTTCAATCTTTTTGGGACACCCTGTATATCTATATACATATTTGATGTGGGCAATACCTGACTTTCCCTACACAATGAAGTGGCTTTACTTATTTTAAAGTGAAATAATAATGCACAAGATTTACGATACAATGTTTTTAGTGTTGAATTGTATTATCATTTGACGCTTTTAGAAATGACAGCATGTAAAACCATACCAACTTGGTAACTAGACATATTACTAGCATCTACTAAGCAATGTAGTTCATATATTAAACGATTTTAATCATTACAAACAAATATTTTATTATCTAAAACGGATGATTGAGTTGAAAAAATAATCTGATGTAGGCAGCACATGACTATCCAGAGAAACTCAAAATATATTTTTCCTTTTTCTGTTATTCATAATCATAAAAAGGGGTTTCTTAACACAAAATAAATATGAAGTAAATATATTTTTCTTTTCTCATACGTAATATAGAGAAAGTATTGTTTTACAAAAATTTTCGATTTTGAGATGTTGATGTTCGTGACGTCATTGGCTCTCCCCGAGGGGGGGGGAGAATGTTACCCCCCTCCCCCCGGTGGTTACATTATCAAGTATGGTACCAATCGAAATATTTTTTTCAAGCCCTTTAAAGTGAAGAGTAACAAGCTATAGTTGTACGGTCCCTGTGGATGCCTCCCCCACTGGGTTCCGATTTAAATTGGGTGGCTCTTCCCGGTCGTCCAAACTGCTCCCTTACACCTTTTTGGTAGGTCGGACGGTCTGGGTCTCAACAACAACGCTATAGTTGTAATCATTTGGATCTACGATACCGATTTTTCAAATTTTTTCTTGTAAAATTTGAGAAAAGAAAAAATGGTTGTGCGAAAGTCGAGTTGAGTCGCACTCCAGTTAATTTAAATGACATAAAATTTTCAATTATTTATTTAAAGGAGATGAGAATTTTTTTTTTTCAATTATTCACAAAAGGAGTCTCTTCACACAAAATAAAAAATCTGATGTGGGCACCACATGACTTTCCTTATATAATGTAATGAATTTACTGCTTTTACAGTAAAAAAAAAATAGGTTTTTCTTATAGTCGATACTAATATTTTTACCAAGATATTGAATTTTCGACAATTAGTCGTCATTTTTATTGATTTAGCGTCATTTTTATCCATTTGGCGAGATTTTCGTTAATTTGGCAATATTTCAAAAAGTCTCCAAGTTGGCGACATTCCTCCAAATTCGTCGCCAAAATCTCGCCAAGCGTTATGGACAAAGAAATAAGTTAGTCTTACAGCAGATAAATGACTATTGGCGTTCAAATACAAAAGTATTACTCAAAGTATCTTTTACATGAATGGAACGAGCTAGATCCACGAGAATGATGTCATCCAATTTATCGCATGGTATTACATATGAAAAGTGAACACGTTTCTCAATAGGAAATATTTTTTTTTAATTTTATATGACTTTTTGATAATTTTTATGAAAAATGTGCAATATCTCGAGAACGGTTCATGCTAGCGTTTTAAAATTTACGTCAATCGTTTTCTAATGAAAAATTACATAAGAAATGTCTATTTGCGTAGCTTTATTCGTGGTTTTGATTTTTTGACGATTTTTTCAAAATTTCATTCGAAAATTTAGGGGGGTTCCGAACATTCGATTGCGTATAAAAACAATAGGCTTCCAGTGTTTACGGATTGTGATTTTTGTACCAAATTTGGTTTAAATCGGTCCATTCGTTCCTCAGTTATCGTCTCCACAGACTCACACATACTTTCACACACACACACACACAGACATCACGTCAAAAATGTTTGATTCGTGATCAGGGATGCTTGAAACGTGCTCTCCCGTCGAAAACTCGAATTCGAATTTTCGACCCCGTCACAATACTTTCCTTATACATTATGTATATAAGGAAAGTAATATGAAATGAATATTTTCTTTACATAAAATTTGCAATTATTTATTAAGAGGATATTCAAGAACTATAACAATTACATACAAAATTATTTTAAAATCGCATAAAATCTACAATTATTTATTAAAGGAGTTGCAATCACTTATTTATTTTAAAGGAGATTAAAATGAATATTTTGTTAAATTACATAAAATTGCTAATTATTTATTTAAAGATTTTAAAAATCACAAAAAATTGCAATTATTTACTAAAGGAGTTCCAAATATTTGTTTTAAAAAGATTTGAACTATTCATAAAAATAAGTTTCTGTACACAAAATAAATATTTTTTTTTTAATTACGTAAAATTTGAAATTATTTATTTTTAATCAGTTGGCGACTTGGCGCGCTTTAAGTTATCCGATTTCGCCCAAATTTCACGAAACGAAAATATTTTGAAAACCCATCTCTGAAAAGCAGTAGACTCGTTACTTTTCAAAACTTATATTAAAAAAAACCATTTGATTAAAAAAATTAAGCCCAATTTCGTCTCTTATTTCACTATTTTCGATTTTTGCAGGAGTTTGATTTTTAAAATTTTTTCAGTTCATCCCAAAAACCAACTAGCATCAGACATGATTCTCCTCCCTGCCAGATTTTCTGAAAATTGGATGAATTGCTTTTGAGCTAAAGTTGGTACAAACACATAGACACCACATGAAATATAATTTATTCATGTTTTTTGTTCACTAAATATACTTTTCACTAAATATAATTTATTTATAATTTATCCAGGATACTAAAAATATGTAAATCATAAAAAAAAAATAGAATTTTTAATCCTATTTACCTTATACCGTGTGTGGTAAGAATAAAACGACAAGCATAAAATAATGCTGTTTGTTGATACAGTTTTTATTATTTGTGTGAAAAATTACTATACAGTACTATTGAATTGGTAAGAGCAACAGGCTCACACCATCTAAAAATTGCTAATTCCTCTTCTAAGATGTCAACCAAAAATATGGTGATGGTATAATTAAAAAATCAAACACTTTTTTCATAGAACCCACGATAACAATGACAAAAAATAAATCAGGTTGTCTCATGCTTGATAAATAATTCTTGGCTTTTCATGATTAGCCTTTTAAAAAAAATTTCATAACCTTTTAAATTGCTATTTTATAGCAAAAAATTTATAAAAAGTAAACATGTTGGAATTTTATAATTTCTGATAAAATTTTTATGAAAAAAAACCAGTGCATTGAACAAAAGATAGTATTTTTACTTCGAAACATATTTGTATAACAAAGAGAATATCACACATTGCTGAAGATCACAACACAACAAAAAAATTATGACTTAAACCCCCCAGTCTTTTCACAGAACCTTGGGTTTCTGTGAAGTAAAAATCTACAGTGACTGCAGTTTCAAATCATTCCAAGAAATACTAAACCAGGCAGCTTATGTGTCTATTCTTGAGAGTGCCCCCCCCCCCCCCCCCAAAGCAAAATAATTAGAATCAAACTCAAATTTTGGCTCCGTACCTATCCCCTTTAGAAGTTGTACCCCTTGCAGATTTTCTTGATATCCATGTGAAATAAATGTAAAATCGTCATCTAAAAACTATAAAAACAAATTTAAGTGTTCTTATTTTTACAAACAATTTTTACACTGAAAAATAAAAAAAAATTAAAACTGAACACTTTAACCACAGACTGTAATCAATTAACTTTGTCTCCAAGAAAATATCTATAAAAATGTGTAAATAATGTCAGCCTGATGATAGTATTTTTAACTAAAATTGCAGTAGATGCTTTTGTAAAATGAGATTTCTTTTAGTAAAATATTAAAAATGCAACACAGTTTAAATTTTGTGCACAAGTTGCCAGTATATTATTCCTCAAATGTTAATATGTAAAATGCAAACACTGACATATATTCTTTCTTGATTTAATTGGTTTTCAACTTTACCATAATTGCTTATAATTTAGTTGTTAAATATAATTTCTGTTAGAGCTAGACCAACACCATAGAAGACAAAAGTAGTAATTGAGAAAAATAAATAAATAACTCCTGTACTGAAATACTTTTTGCAATTTAAAATTCCTTTGATCAGATCAGTGACAAATTAAATAAAAAACACAAATTAATAACCACTAAATTTATTTACAAAATCAAACGCATATGTACAAATCTATCATAACCAATATATTTACAAAATTCACATTTAAAAATATATAAACAAAACCTCATTTACAAAACTTTTAAATATATGTACAAATAGCATGCTTAGGCACTTAGCAACACTATTGGAAATGCTCAAAAAGGCTGATATGAACTGTTCCAGCTTGAGAAATGGACAAACCCTAACTATTAAGGCACTGACTAAATACACCTATAGGTACATGAATGCAAAAAAAAGCTTAAATGAGCCAGAACGACATTATGTGTAATACAAACTGATTAAGTTAGAACACTTAATGCATAAAAGTATGGCAATTTGATCAGCAGTGTTCCCCCACATGCTAATGAAATTCTACTGTTAAAAATATTTTTGCTTTCCTAAATGTTTTGGCTTAGATGATGAGTTAAAACAAATATTAAGTTTTAAGTGCTGACAAAAAAAAAAAAAAAATGTAGCTGAAATTTCATGTGTTTAGACAAAGCCTATTCTTTATATCATTTTCTACACTTTGTAGGACATTAAACTTATTTATCATTATAATTTACTGCTAAATAAAATATTTATTTTTTAAATGAACAATTTAATTTAATTATTACTGTCAAGTTAATAAATTTATTATTTTGTATTATTTATCGGATATGGTGGCATACATTATTCACAGAAATGATTTGATAAGCAAAAGAACTATAAAAACTTTTACAATACAATTTTTTTTGTTTTGTAATTGCATTGGGGGACTCACTGAGTAAGATAGGAACTTAAAAGTGGCTAGACATCAATTTCATTTCAAGAAAAGGTAATCTAATGTACACTAAAATTATCTTTAACACAATACAAAACTGACACATTTAGATTTTGTGAAATTAATCAACAATCACAGCTTCTGGTTATTAAAATGCTTAAAATTAGTTGACATAAAAAAAATTAAAACTGCTGAATTGTGATTGGTGAGGTTTCTTTTAAAATGCCAGAGTTGAAATATCCCAAAATTCTAGAAAACAATGTTAAAAATTGATGCATTAGAAGTGATTAAAATTTTGAAAAATGTAAAGGAAAGGCTATAGCTAATTCAAAAATACTTGAATTTAAATTTATTTTGAACGAAACATGAATTTATATTTATTAAAATCTAATCAGGGATTTTGTAATGCTTATCAGGTAACATGGCATACATTATTCTAAAAAGATTCCATAAACAAAAAGAGTTCATTTTCTGAGAAAAGTAAACAAATAAATAAACTTTGTTAATAGAAAAGCAATGGTTTCAATACAAACATTTATGCAATGAAAATGTGTGAACTTCAGATGAAATCTACAAAGGAATAAAAAATTCCTACAGTTAAGTAAAACCCAAATGATAAACTAAACATAAAACATTTGTAGTTAAATTTTGAATTTCATTCGATAAATTTTTAAATACAGAACGAATAAACATCTAATACATGCACACACAAGATAAATCCTATCTACATATGAGTTTAAGGCAGGGTTTTTTACTATTTCGACTACTGTCTTTTACATACTGGGAATTTCAAAACACTACTGTAAGAAAATTCTTGCATCAATATATTTAAAAAGGCTATTTGAATGAAATTAGTATCAAGCATAATGTTGTGAAAAATTTCATGATCAAAAATAAAAATTTTATCATATTTTTTTCTCTTTTTGATAATCAAAAATACACCCCATAGTCCCTTCTGACATAAAAACTAGAAGGTTTGAATTTACTGCTCTATCTATATCCATAAAAATTATTTTATAGAAATATCCCATTTAAAAAAAAAAATCTTTAGACTTTTTAGCAAAGAACAAGAGGATTATGAAAGTTGTTGTCAAAACACAGCAAGTTTTTGCATTATAGTTAAAAAATTGTTAAATTTGAAGTGAATATCTAGACGTAAACAACTTGCACAGAGATTTTGAATTATGCGGTACACATAGGACCCAGCAATGTCCAAAGAAATTTAGTGATGTCAGTAGGGTAAAATAACAGTCGCAGTAAACAAGTTCTATTTCTCTGGAGGTTTGGAGAACAAAATGCTTGCATTCTCTATCCCACTGAAATTATATGTAGACTGGTAAAAAAAAAAAATAAGTCAGTCATGCCCAGGACAAGAGCCCGCACCCCCCCCCCCCCCCCACCCAATATAACAACAAAAAGCTAAAATAATGGATGATTATTTTTAATATCTATATTAAAAAAGAACTGTCATAAAATTAATCATTCTGACATAATCCATCCAAACAGCCTAATAAAATAATTTTGATCCAATTGATGCAAAATTACCTGTGAAAAAATACACAAAAGCAACATAAAATAAAACAAGCGTCTAGGCAGCTGCCCACAGTATAGAGTCCCAATTCATCTACTGCTCATTACATCTATACACAGGCAAATGTAATGGTTGTGAGAAATTAAAATATTAATAATCAATTTTATCTATAAGAGGTTCCCAAATGTTTTCATCTCAAGACCAACCACTAAATTGCAGATGGTTTTCTAAATTACAATTATTTTTGCATCACACATAATTTCCAGGCATTTTATGGTCAGCTCTTCTTATGCCATGATTTATAACATTTAGATAATTCAATACAATAGTAAGAAAAAAAGGAATATACCTAAATTAGATTTAATCCGATGTAAACTACATATATAATACTTGAACATTGCAATTTTTGTAGCATACCGATTGGTAATCCTTGGTATGTGTAATTCTACTTTAATTCCTCCTGACAGTCACATTTGTGCATGAATGTTATGGCTGATAGCTAAATGGGGACCATGAGGTCTGTTGCCTATCGCAAAAATATAATTATGTTAATAATTTTTATATACCACTAATCTATATTTTATACTGCTTTTAAACAACATATTTTTCCATTGAGAATGAAACTGTTTAATAATAACTTATTAAAATTTTATGTTAAAGCATATAAATATTATACATGTGATGCATTAAAATGTATTTGGCTAAAACAAAATATAGGCACTTTTTAGCATTTTTGTTTATACCGGTATCAAGAATAAATTTCACTGCATTAAGACAGTGTACACAACAATTGCATTCAAAAATACAAAATTGATTTTAAACATTCTTTGTAACATTAATAGAATTTATAATTTGATTTTTTTTATAATAGGATAAAAAGCTTAACATTCATTGCGTGGATTTTTTCTTTCTATTTAAGACATTCATTTTAAAATTTACAACTTACATAATATTTTACTTTAACTACTAAAATGAGATAAATAAATAAAATTTGCTGAGATGAAACACTTTAAATCTACTATAAAATTCTTTTTGAAGGCACATAAAGCTGACTGAGCAGCATATTAAAATAAATTATTGAGAAAAAGGATTTTAATAATCTGAAAACACTTTTTATCCCTAATAACTAAAATATAGATAAATTTAGAATTTAAGCTATATAGTTGTTTTCTGGTGGTCCTGCTATATTTATAATATTAGAATAACGATCGGGAAAGACAAAATATGCAAAATGTTTTCTGAAGAAACAGAAGTTTAAATTTTACATGAACAATTATACACACAAACTTCATAAAACGAACTTAATATCATTAAAATTAAGATATTTTTAAAAATAAAATGATTTCAAAATTATAGCATCATATGCCAATAAATGAATCAGAATTAAATATGCTTAATTTAGACAAATTAGTTAATAATATATACTACAAATAGAGCTTTTCTACTTAAAGAATCGAACTGCAAAATTAAATAGCAAGAAAAACTATAAACATGAAATATAGTAATAAAAACACTAAGAAATTTTGGGATTATTGAAATTGAAATCACAGTCAACAATCTTTCATTTTGATCAATGATAGTTACTTTGGTAGTGTATAATGTAAAAGGCATACAACTATACTATTGTCTCACTATTAGTTTTACTTAGAGATCTTTTGGATTTTTCAGTCATCGGTAAGATCTGCGGCCTAACATTCATATATGCTGGAAGAGGTTCTTTTCTTTTAGTAAGTCTGCGAGTGAGTTTTTTCCATGTTTGTAGTGGCGTCTTACTAGACCACATCCACAAACTTGTTGTAAATCCCATTATAAGGGACATAAAAATTTTAAGAGTAAAAATTTCAACATCTGGTCTAAGCTTAGAACCAGCTGCAACCCAAGAATCACGATTTTCATACTCGTACACATTTGAAGCAAAAACACACATAGTTGGAACAACGTAGAGTGTAGCAAATATACCCATTCGGAGAGTATCCGAGTCGATTTTCTCTTTCACTGCCACTATACCGTTCGACTGCACTTGCAAGTAACGTCGAGTGCAGGACTTGCATACGAGAGGGAAAAGTCCCATGCATAAAAATGTAATGCCTACTAACAAATAGGCAGATGAAGGTAGTAAAACAAAAAGTAATAGATTCTGCATACTTTGATTACCAACATAGCAAGCCCCAACAAGTTCATCCGCATCAATTATTCTGGTAACAAGTATTACGATGGTTAATGCAGCAGGTAACGACCATGCAAAAAGATGAAAATAGGTGCTGTAGCGAACAATAGTTTGGGGTTTCCATTTCAGGCGAACAGACATGTACCATGTGATGCACAATACAACCCACCAACCTGCAGCAGCCATACTGAAGAAATATAGCATTACGAATATGACAGTGCAGTTGACATTATCAAGACCTTCTTGAATTAAAATTGCTGCATCATGTTGTGTATCCATATGACAGGAAGACTCATATCGGCCAGCTAATAACCTCACTAGGTAAGCTACGGAACATACATTATAACAACCGCTGATGAAAACAATTGCTCCTTCAGGATATTTAAAACGAGATTCATCAACAATAGATGTCAATATCGTAAAAAGTGTAAAAACAAAGCAAACTGATGCCCACACTGCAACCCAAATATCTGCAAATTGCTTGTTCTGTTGACTGAAGTTTATATCTGCAGAACAGAGAACTGCACATCTCTCAGTTCTATTTATGTAATAATAATGTTCAGAAAATCTAAAATGCTTGCACAGACCATAATGCTGGGAGTATAATTTATTATTCGATGTTTTCAAACGATCGTTGAACAGTACATCATTTTTGGCGATACTAGGTCTTCGATTCCTATTCCTATTTCGAAGATTAGTGTCTGCTGAAGATTTTGTATCAGCAGGTCCTTCCATACACATGTGCTTGTCATTATTTTGAGGTGGAAATTTCGAGCAGTTCAAACCAGATGGCCAAGGAAATCCAAATTCTTGAAGAACAGGCTGACATCTATCACGAACATCCTCACACAATGCTCGACAGGGTCCTATAGGAACAGGAACCTTCTCCGTACACATCGGGACGTAAACAGAGCACAGAAAGAATCTCAGTCTTGAAGAACAACCATACTGAATAAGAGGAGTGAATGTTTGTAACTGCAATTGTGCATCTTGTTGCAATTCGTGACCAACAAGATTCGGCATACCAGTGATGTTGTATCCCAAATCACGGCAAGTATCAATTCGAATTGGTTCACATGTGCGATCCGAAGATCTGGCTGAACGAAAAGCTGTAACAGATGCGATAAAAAGCAAGAACACCAAACCTCCCGTGAAACCCATCATATTTCTTTGCTATAAACTTGGACTGTACTGTCACAAATCAAGAGTTCATATTTTACAATCCTTACTGCGTTCGCAATAACACAAAAATACAAAGCGTCAGCTCGAATCGAACACCAGAGAGTAGACTGAGGCTGAGGCTGAAGCTAATGCTGCAGTGGCGCCAGTGTATCTCAGCGCAGACATCCAACAACTTCTCCAAGTTGACCCGACGCTCAGAGTACTTGCCCTGCTGGCTGGGGGGGAGAGGGGCACTAACAGGCCATTATCTTCAACCAATTGGAGCACGGGATTCGGGATGGAGCTACGCCCAGCGCGCATTCGCAACTCAAGATAAAAACTAGATAAAAAAGCTGGAGCTTTTTTCCAACTCCCCCCTCGGGTCTTCGTCCCTGCTAACGAGCGGCTGATGTATCGGGTCATCTGTCGACTGGCTGACCTTGCTGAGCAGCTCGCCTCCTTTTTCGTATTCTCTCCTTTTCAAATTTGCTTTTTCTCTCTCCACTTACTCGAATACGAGTTTTAGAAGCAACGTCCAAATGTTCTTTTTTATTATTTATTTTTTACTGTTGTTTATAAGGAAAGTTAAGATCCAAAGAAAATGGGGCTTTGAATGCATGCGTTATTTGGAAAGCTAATATTTACTTTTTTTTAATATTTTTTTCCCTTCTACCTCGTTTAGCGTTATTATCGTAAAAAGAATAAATTATGGTTACTTGAAATAGAGAAATCATCCTTATTCTCTGTGTAAGACACAGAAATATGAGTTGTTTATTTATACTTTTTTTATATAACATTCACAATATTAGGATTTAGTTAAAATTGTTTTGCATGTTAGCAGAATAAATTATTTAAAATAAATCAGTAGATTTTGTTGTTAAACATTAACACTTTAACAAACTAGAGATTTCTTTTGAATTAGTTACTACTTCAAATGTATTGATATAGTTTATTTTAAGCGCGACGGGTAGAAAT
Organism: Amaurobius ferox; assembly: GCA_951213105.1. Taxonomy (NCBI): domain Eukaryota; kingdom Metazoa; phylum Arthropoda; class Arachnida; order Araneae; family Amaurobiidae; genus Amaurobius; species Amaurobius ferox. The sequence goes on along the minus strand of OX578135.1, from coordinate 81,844,276 downwards.
AAATATATTTTAAACAAATTCTAAAAATCTGAATATAAATTAAGTGAAGTATAAAATAAGCTTATAAAGCGTAAAATAAAAGGGAAAATTATGAATCACATGTAGGTATTTTTGAAACGAAAATTTAAATATAGTTTTTCTTTGCTTTTTCTAAAATTTTTCTTTTTTTACTAATTTTAATTTTATTTATTTATTAACAAATCTTAGAGTTTTGTTAAATGAATTAACGAAATGTAAATTAACTCTATAGGTACGCCGTAAAAGAATCGCTACCGGTAAAAGAAACAATGCTTGAATATTGCCAATATTACTAAAGTATAATAATATGTGAAATAATTGTACTATAATTCGCAATTTTAAAAATTCTTTTAAATAAATTTATTTTTATAATTTTTATTTCTATAAATATTTATTTACAACTATTTACTTCATAGCTTTTATGTTTTTGCTTATATTTTGTGCTTTCAAATAATTTTAAAATAAATTAAAAAAATTATAAATTTTAAAATACTTTGTTTACATTTAGCATTTTGAAATATTTGTAAATAAACATGTTTAAAATTTAAAATATTTGAAATATTCAAAAGTAAACAAAGTATTTTAAAATTTAAATATTTGTGTTTATATGAAAATGAATCAATGCATTTCAAAATTTAAATATTTGAATTATCCAGTTGTAAATAAAACATTTCAAAATTTAAATATTTGAATTATCCAGTTGTAAATAAAACATTTCAAAATTTAAATATTTGAATTATCCAGTTGTAAATAAAACATTTCAAAATTTAAATTACTTAAAAAGTAAACGAACACATTAAAATTTCCAAATGTTTAAATAATTAAATTTATTTTAAGCTTTTTAAATATTTAACAATGAAAAAATGTTACATTTAAACTATTTTTACCTTTCTGGTAGGTCGGACGGTCTGGGTCTCAACAACAACATGTAAACTATTTTAAAATGTACCTATTGTAATTCTTGCGTTTCATTTTAAACATTTAAATTTTAAGTTATATTCGCAGTATACCCGTTCTTCGTACGGAGTATATAATATAAAGAAACTTAAAATTCACAATCATGTGCAAATCCCTATAGTATACTAAAGGACATTGTTAATCAAAATATTCTATTAAAATATTTAATTTTGATGCTCCTAAAAGGAAGTTAAAAAATCTCTATTCTCGCTATACAAAATGTTCTTCACCTTTAAACCTGATCCTAATCTTTAAACCTGAAGGCCGTAATTAATTCCAATATATGCCTCAATGAATTTCAAAAATCTTTGCTAAAATAAAATAGATGGCGTAATAAATTGAAAATATCAATACCCCCCCCCCCCCCCCCCCCCCCGTAAAGATTACCCGTACTACAATATATGAGAGTTCAAAATAAAATAGATGACTTATAACAGATGACGCCAATATATGTTAAAATATATGCCAATACGTATACTTATGCTACTTATATACTACGTACTTATATACTACGTACAATATATGAGTTTCAACAATTTTTGCTAAAATGAAACAATGACGTAATAAATTGAAAATATCAGTAATCTCCTAATCAATAATCTCTGAAAATATCAATAATAACAATGTTTAAACCTGAAGAACGTAATTGATATAAACCAGTCAAATATGCAATATCGATTAAATTTATTTTATATACATATCTTTAATATTTAAATTAGAAATAATTTAATAAAAATTGTCTGCTGCATAAACACATTGGATTTAAATCCGTTGCTAAGCAGCATGATATATTTTTCTTCAAATAAATTGGTGGAAAAATAGGGTCTGTATAATGCTATCCCTATGGAAGGTTTAATTGTGCGCTTTTAATTAATAGCTAGCTAACCCCTGGTCCTAGAAACTCCAAACATGGACTAAATTTTAAGTGGGTCTATTCCAAGTCTACCCGAAAATTTCATTCAATTCGATGCAGCCGTTCTTCAGTGATGATGTAATAAATAAACACACAGACAGATTTTCAATTTTATTTATATAGATTTGAGCCAATTTTGCATTGCTAACTCTGCCGATCAGGGCCTGATTACCAAAAATGAACAGGATGCAAGTGCTTCCCTTCAAAAGAAGTAAAGGGGCCCCGAAATTGCACCCCTGATATATATATTTTTTTTCCTTATTTTCAATTATTAGTTAAACAGTATCATGCCCATACAGGCAAACAAGGAAATATTTTGGTTGTCCGGACCTAACCTTTAATTGCCTATATTTTTGAGTTTTAAATATTAAACTGTAATGAAAAAGTGGCATGACAATTAATATTAAAGTTTGAATAATTACAAAAGTAAACTTTCGACTGCCAGTGCTAATACAAAGAAAATGAATTGTGGTTTGGAGGGAGGGGGGGGGGGGGGGTGATGCTGCAATTTTGGTACAGACAAACATTTTAAAATAACAGTTCATTGATGAGAACATTTAGTTAAGTTCAGCAACTAATTTAAAGAATTATTCAAGCAATGATGAGTGCGTGCAATATTAATTTTGGAAACATTTCTCAGACTATGATCATAAGATCAAAGTGGGACCCCCAAATGGGGTTTTGCTTTCCTTAACTTGGTGGTTTAATCGGGCCGATATCGATTCATTCAACTGATAGCGTCTACGGGGTTACACCGTAAAATAAACTATAATGTTATTTGAAAATAATTTCGTTAAAGGAGAAAAAGGTGACACATAACCTTTTACTTTCCCTACAATACATAGTATAATTAAAGGAAATGGATTGTAATGGAGTCAAATTTACGACTCTCGGATTTTGATGGATTTACACATTCTGAGCGTCCCAGACTACAAACCAACAATTTCCCCATAATGCCTGTGTGTTTGCTTGTGGCACGGCACGATATCTCTGGAACAAATTGAGAGAATTAAATGCAATTTCACTTAATTATTGCGATGAACGTCAGGAGCCTAATTGTTTTCGGAATGAATAGATCTGGGGAAAGTCCTCAATTTTTCAAAAAAATTATAAAAAGAAATTACGTATAAAAATATTAGAAAAATAAATATTTATTATGTGATGATTATTATTTATTTATTTATTTTAAATTTGAAAGGGAATACCAGACGCTAACATGCACCATTCTAGAGATATTTTTTTATACTTGTGATCTAAAATAGAAAAAAAAATGATAAAATATAAAATAAGCTTGCAATTATCAAATGAATAAATGCTTATCACCAAATGGCAATTATCACAATGACAAATATAAAATGAATTAACTAACCCTAAATGCAAGGATACGGTTGTTTAGAAGATATCACTAGCTATTCTCGAGATATTGGAGATTTTATTTTCCTCCCCGTGGAGCACAATATCGATCGAGCACATCGGGTCGAATTTGGTACAGAAAACTTTTAACTTTTTAAATATTTTCGAAACATTATTTTTTTTCGAAAATTGGAAAAGAAAAGTATGAACGTATAATTATGAAAAAATTATACATAATAGTCATTTTAAATAAAATAGTCGTTTCAAATATTTCATCCAGCATATCCATCTGATCCAACTCATTTTTCTCAAGCTCAAAGGCTTGAGCCCTGAGGCGACCTTCCTCCGGATTTCCGCTCTCTCTCGGAGGTTCTTGATTATTACTGGCTAGAGATGGGCACGACTTCGACAGTCGATCCCCCTCCGACCTCCCTATCGATGTAAATTCTATCAAATTATTAACTCCTTTTTAGGTGAAATTCAGGCACCTTTAAACTTTTTCGCTAGATCCTCGAGTAGTTCAAAACAGGCGATTTGGAAATTGAGTGGTGTTATCTGCATCTATATTATGAAGTAGTGGGCCCTTTTTTAAGACCAGGGAAAAGCGGGAGGGACGGTTGGACTGACAAAAAAATGCTACCGAAATATCATTACGATGCTATTCCTTTTCAAAACACAATTAATGTCACTGATTTGGCGTCATTTTTATCAATTTGGCAACATTGACTGGCATTTGGGCTGGCATTGACAGACAAACGCTACTGGAATTTCAGTATAATACTATCTCCTTTCAAAATACAATCAACTTCATTGATTTGTCTTAATTTTGATCAATTTGGCAACACTTTTTTCGATTTAGCGACCTTTTCGTTAATTTGGAGATATTTTAATAAATTTGGCAACATTAAAAATGTCGCTAAATTTGTTATCAAGTGAAACGGTTGGACTGATAGACAAACGCTACCGAAAAAGATCTTGAAAATATCTTTTGATTGATAACAAGTTTGACAATGTACCTCTCGGGGGTATAACATGCCCCCCCCCCCCCCCCAGAGGGAGGTCTAATGACGTTACGAACACATACGAAAAATGCGAACACAATATAACTATTTTTCACTTTAATGATTGAAACTGTTAAGTTTCGTGATCATTGCGCTATAAATTACCCCTTTTATGCATAATTAGGAAAAATTTTGTCCTATGCAATTTTAAAGACATAAAATTTCGAAGTTTTCGCTCGATTTTCAAAAAATTCTATCTAATTCTAAATTTTCCGTTAGCAGAGCCGGATATAAAGTTTCGTGAAAATCAAATATATAATGGCCAATTTTCACGTTCTATTTCTTCCAACAACGGACCCGCTTGGTCTGCTCATGGTTAAACTTCGCCCCCTTTTTGTTGCTTTTCGACTATTGCTCTCACGTAGAGGTCGAAAGCCCAGGCCGACCGACTCATCCGAAGACTAAAAGCAGCAATTTGGGCGGCCGGGTCTCCCGTTGAGGTCGCAAAATTTGCTAAAACCTAATTGCTATAAAATTCGGTTGCTATATTTAGTAACCGTTAGCGGGCAAAGCTTTATTCTATTACAGGATTAATATTATTTTTTACGAAAAGGAATTTTCTATTCCCAGAAAATTTCGTTTTATATTTTCTTATTTCAGTTTTACTCTTGGTTGAGGAGAGCGACTGTGTTACAAGGGGGGGGGGGGGGAGGGGGGTACAAGGGCAGGGACGGCCAAAGGGGGCTGGAACCCTTTTTAAAATCTTTGTTTTTGAAAAGTTAACTGTACATAATTAGGAAACAGCAAAGGCGACGGACGCTTGCTTCAATTTTGACCAATTTTCACGTTGTATTTCGACTCTGAAATGGACCCACTCACCCTGCTATCGCTCAACTGGGACCCAATTCTGTTGTTTTACGAATTTTGCGTCCACGAAAAAAGGCTATGAGAGGGGGAAAGAAGCTGGGGGCCCTGTTTACGTTATTGATTTTTATCTATCTTAGGACCATGATAGAAGGGGACGATTGACCGAGGGATGGGGCGGGGGGAGGATCTTTTTAAAGTCTTCATTTTTATCCATTTTAGCTATACGCTTGTTCCGATTTTGATTCAATTTTCACGTTGTATTTTCTACTCTTCAACAGACATACACACTCGACCTACTTACGCTGAACTTCAACCCACTTTTCTTGCTTTGCGACTTTTGCGCCTTCGCAGCTGGCGCGGAACTTGTTAAAAAACTGATTTCTGTAAAAACTGGTTGCAATATTTAGTGATCGCTAGTAGGAAAAGTCGGCTAATATATATTATATTACCCCATAAGTAGGTTCCTAGTCCATATTTTCGAAAAGTGTAAAGCAGGTCGGTTTATGACGACCTCCAAGACAACTCGATGTTATTCATATACACTCCAAACTACATATTTTTGCTCATCGATATAAAGGGGGCAAAAGGATACATTGAATGTATAGAGGTTTAGGGGCCTGTGCCGAATAAATAGTTTTTGAAAAAAAGGGGGGGGGGGGTCAATAATTTGTAAAATGGTGAATAGTAGAAGGAAGAGCCCACACATTTGCTACGTAGGGCCCCGAAAATTCCGTCAGCAGCACTTTATAAACCTGTAAACTATATTTCATATATCAAAATACACAATAACATCTCAAGGTTGTTAAAATGTGTTTGACTCAATTCAAGAGGTCATTTCCTACTATAAGAAATTGCATTATCCATGCAAAATTGGTAAAACAAAGTAATAAAAATATATAATTAATTCTAACTTTTTAATATTTTGAGTTTATATAACTAATTTTATTTTGGCTCATCAAAACTGTCTCTAAATGCTACAGTATTAAAATTTGTAAATATAAGCCTGGTGAATTTTGCTGTATCACATGTGGACAGGCAAATCAACCGATTACAATGATAAGAGTATTTTTCGTATTTATAGGATCCGAAAACACATAAAAGTTGTTCGCTCCGCATTATATCCATTGATTAGAACAATTAAATACACAATCCAGGTTCTTGTGACTGGAATTTGAAATGAAAACCAAAACTATCTACCACTCAAAACAAATGAAAAACGTTCTTATTTGTTAACTAGCTGTATACATATTCTTCGTACGGAATATATAATATAAAGGAACTTAAAATTTACAATTGTATACAAATTCATACAGTATTCTAAATTATATTGTTATTCAAAACATTCTATTAAAATATTCAATTTAATTTTCCTAAAAAGAAGTATAAGGACCCCTGTTCTCAGCATTCAAAATTATCTCCACATTTAAATCTGAAAAATAAAACATCGTGATCCCGTTTGTAAATAAATTTACAAAAAGTATTAAATGTGATCAATATATGCAAAATGAAAGAGCTCAAGTGATATTAGAAGACATACCAGTACTATTCTGTAACTTTTAAAAGAGTGAAATAAATTCTGGCAATACAAGACACATGACACTTTATTCACTCATAAATGATTACCAAAAATAAAATAAACTAGGTCTAACTGTCTGAAATCGCACTTTAAGTTTCACCGGAAATTAGAAACAATTTTCTGCTGTCTTATTCGAAGAATCGTCAGCAATTCCCAAACTAAAAGTTTACAAATTCCTCTTCTGCGGGAAAGCAGTTCAGGTAGCTAGCTCAAGGGATAAAATTAAAGATGAAGAAAAAGAAAGAAGGAAAACAATGTGATTCACAATAGAGACATAAAACTGCCACGAAATATCCATTCCACCTCAGCTGTATATCATTCCAACAATGCTTCATTGTAGCACATTCCAGTTAATATATCACGTGACCTTATCTATTTATGAAAAATGCCGTATGGAGAACGAACGATTTACGGGAGACGCGGTGGCAGAATATTTTGTCTGCATGGCAATGTTTTCTCTTCTTGCTTTATTGCTCGGTGTGACAAAATGTCTCAACACGGAGCAAATAAGATAAGAGATTTTTATTCAAAATCGTTAAATTTCGAATCCACTGCACTAAATTTGATGGTCAAAATAAAATATCGAGAGCTAGAAAAGCTTTTTTCATTGGGGTCAACATAATAATTTTTAGAGGGAGCTTCCAATTGACTTTCTCATATATTCTTATTGATTAAGAGCAAGTGTGGCTATCAGAATCAAAGATTTGTTTTTCTTTTTACAAACTTTAGTTCCTAATCGATTCTTATAAAACTTACTTAAATGAACTAGAGTGTGGCTCAACTCGAATCTCTCATACCAGAATCATTTTTAAGTAGCTTGTAACTTTTTTTTTTTTCGGAAATTTTGTAAATCATGCAAGAAAAAAAAACTGAAAAATTTATATTGTTGTTTCAAATGATTACAATTATAACACGCTATCCTTCATTTTAAAGGGCTACCAAGTTTAACAATGTACCTCCTCGGGGAAGGGGGTAATTCCCCTTACAATTGTGTTCGTGACGTCATTACCCCCCCCCCCCCCTCCCATGGGGGGGGGTAATGACGTCACGAACACAATTGTATTGCGGCTATTTTTCCCAATGATTGAATGATCATTGAGCCATATAAATCTTTTTATGCATAATTATGTCAAATTTTGTTCTGTGCTGCCATGTCAAAGAAATATAAAATTTCGTTTATAATATAAGTTTCCGCTCAAATTTAAAAAAAAAAAAAATCTATCCAGTTCTAGATTTTTTTTGATAGCACAGCCGGATATAAAGTTTCTCGAAAATTCATTATTATTTGTGGCCACTATCGTATGCACAAGAAATCGACCACAGACAGGCAGCAGATAGACAGACATCACTCTAAAAATAGTCATAACGTGTTCAGGAGGTCTTAAAGCTTATATTGCCATCAAAATATCAAAATCGAAATTTTTAGTGAAAACAATACTTTCTCTATATTATATTTAATAGTATGAGGCAGTAAAAATATATGTTCACTACAGGTCAACAAATCTGCTGAGATGTATTTGGTGGCCTATCGTAGTTATATACACATTGTAGTCTAAATTTTTAATTTCTTGTATTGACAATATCATTAAGCATTGTTTCAAGAATCCAACATTGTTCTAGATAGAGAATGATATTATGAATAATTTAAATTTTGAATATTTCATGCTCTAGTCCCCACCAAACTTATTAACCACATTAGGATATTGAAAGTGCTAAGCAGACTGAATTGAAAAATATATTCATTGAATAACGTATTCATTATTACATAGCTTATATAGCAAACGTAGATGCAAAGTTTATTTTCTCAAAGGAATAATATGGATTACTCAAGTTAAATAAAAATATACGACAACGATTAATTAATTAATGTAAGAGTTTTTTTTTTCTTTCTCAACAATGCATGGTAATTAATGTATAGGAAAATATTGGAATCGTGTCGAAAACCGCAACTCGAGTTTTCGACGGATCTACACTTTTTGGAATCTCTAGAACACGAAAAAACAAATTTTAGCGTGACGTCTGTGTCAAACTGTGTGTGTGCGTGTGTGTGTGTGTGTGTGTGTGTTGCAAACGTAGAGCGTCGACTGGCAAGTTCGAAGATCCAGGGTTCGATTCCTGGTTGGAACGGCCAGATTCTCTACAGTATGTGTGTGTGTCTGTGCAATGTATGTATCCACTCTAACTCAAAAACTAATTGACCAAATTTCATAAAATTTTAAAGGTGAGTTATCGTGGTGCTGATTAGATTTTGGTACGATTCGGGAAAAAAGAACCCGCCTGTTCTTGTGAAATGGCCCGCAAAAATCGTCAAAACCTAAAATAAAGGACTACATGTGCTCAAATATATCAATTAAATGCTTGTTTTGTATGTAATTTTTTTACGATGAAATGAATAAGATCAACCCCATTACTCTAGAACTAGCCGATCTCGAGATTTTTTTTTTCCCCTTACTACGTCACTTTTGAAAATACGCCCAGTTATCAAGTGAAAACGAAAATTGAAGTAAAAGTGCAAATTCACTGTCATTTCAAATAATTATGTGTGCTATTTTGTACAAATAACAATTATTTTGATTAATTATTTTGTACATTTCAATTTAATAAATTATAAAAAAAAAAAAAAATAGAGAGAAAATGAATTTGAGTCTGTAGGGAAAGTCATGTTCTGCCTACATCAGATTTTTTCGTTAGAAAATAATGGAACACAAGAAAAGGTTCAATTTTGACTTTAAACATTGAAAAACAACTATTGAGAACAACGTGCCTGATTTATTGAGGCCTTTATTATATTTTCAAAATTTGGTATCAAATTCGAAACAAACTCTTAAAAATGTAAAACTTTCATGTTATCTTTAATCTTGAGCAATTTTTTTATTCAAAGTGCTTCAAAGTACTTCTGGAGAATGATTGCTCGCAGATATAGCTGCTTACAAATACGAAAATAATTTTCCTTGCTAAATTTTAAGAATTGTTATAGGTATTTTTCTGTTCAACAAAGAATATAGAACTTAAATAAGTTTCAATTTCTAAATACTGTTTTCAACCTATTATCTAATTAGCGCATTTTTTTAATTCAAACTGCATACTATGTGCATCATTTTCATCAAAAACATCGAATGATTTTGAAACAAAATTAAAGCGTATTTTTATAATAAAAAAAAATAATAAAACACTCTCATTTATTGCATTTTATAACAACATATTGTTGCCAGAAAGATTATTTTTGTTAAAGCTTTCGCGGGCCGGATATTCCCATTTGGTGCACCGGATCCGACCCGAGGGCTGTACAGTTTGGTGACCTTTGCTTATATGGTGAGATATTCTCATGTGGTGAAGTATGCTCATGTGGTGAGGATACACAAGCCCCTTTGAATGGAATAATTTGCAGCAATTTGCCTTATGGGCTTATTGATCTAGCTTGGTACTATCCAAATACATCTTCTCTAGATCGAATTCTCGTGTCAATTAAAGAGAAAATTAGACCAAATTAAGATAAAAGAGTTTAGGTCGTATAGCGTATTATTATTATTATTTTTTTAATTTAAGAATTGACTTTAAACCTAAGAAGGTAAAAAAACAGGGGGGAGGGGGGTATATAACTCAATCTACAAAATTCAATTAATCAAGTCCTCTGTTTTATTTAGGCAAAGATTTTATTTTCAAACTCAAATATTTTCCATTATGTTTAACCGATTGTTTTGAAACAGAGTAATAACAGGATAAATACCGACATACGCTTCTACCACTGTAGCGTCTTTATTTAACCAAACTTCAAATTTTTTAGTAAATTTGTTTATAAACGGAACCAGGATGTTTTATTCTTCGTTTTGCCTGTGCAGATAATTTGCATAGAGAGAACAGAAATTTTTATATTTCTCTTTAGGGGTGTTACTTATAGGATGATAATCATATGACAATTTTCTGAAAACTGTTTCAAAACTTCAATCATTTTCAGGAAAATTCTGAAATGCTAAAAATATTAACCAATGCACGATTTTTAACTGAAAGTCGCATTATTAGTAAGTCACGTGTCCCAGAAGCCATGTTGGATTATTTTAAAAGTTAACTTTAGTGTTTTTTTTTTGTGTTTTTTTCATGGTAAGTAGTAATATTTTGCCGGTAAGGTTTTAAGGTATGGTAAGCAATCAAAGACCATTTCTAACACTTTACAACATAGTTGAAAAGTGTTTATGACTTTGTTTATTCTGTCTGTCTGTCTGTCTGTCCATTAGCACGATAAGTGCCGTAAAAATGACTTTATCAAAATGAAATTTTAGTATGTTTTTCAGACAGTCTGTAGGACCTATTGGAATATAAATGAATAATATCACCCAATTAGTTTTGGATTGAACCCGGGTTGAAAAAAGGAAATATATTGAACTCTATGGGACCTAATTTCTCAAACCTTTTTTAAGCGAATTTAAAATTCACAAATTGCTTCGAAAATTTTAGGAAATATTCAAATTATCCCATAAAATATATAAAAAAAAATTCAGTAAAATATGTCAAGTAGTTTTTTAAATAAAAATGATTTAATATAGGGAGAAAAACAAATTCAATTAAATTCTGACTCTCACTATATCCTCCAGAAAGAAAAAAGATATATATTATATAATAAATATCTTTCCAGGAGTTAAATTATTCATATGTAAGAGAGATTTCACATTTTAAAATAAATTTGGTAGATAACAATTTTTCAAATTTTTAAATAAAATAAATTATTATAGTATTGTGATGAATGAAACGATTGGAAAAATATTTATGAATGAAATGCTGCTTTTATAGAGAGGCGATTTATATTTCTACGACGTCATTTGAATGAATTTCAGTTGTTTTCGATGAAGTTTTCAAATATAATAAATTATTGTAGTATTATGATAATTTTAAAAATATTACCGAGGAATGTATCGCACTTTAGAGATATTTATATAAAATTGCATTGAAGCTTGAAAGTGTTTCATAATCAATGCTTTATGCATGATTGATCTTTCTTGTTTTATTTATATATACACTTGTGATCACAGTATGGAAAAATGTACATACATATTTAAAATAATTAAATTATCTATTATAGTATAATATAATATTAATCAAGCGCATCTAAATCCCTTTTCAGAATTTTTAAAGTTTGATGCATAGGTAAGCCACTGCATATGGACCATCTGCATTTCCAGCTGAACTTAAACTTCACTTTTCTTGAAATAACCTGCATGAAACGGAAACCTTTCCAAGACGGAAAGTTCTTCCGGTCCCCTGAAATACCGTTTAAGGCAGGTTTGACTGCATCCGCAAGTGAAAAATAAAAGCGGATATCAGCCATTCCACTTTCTTCCCTTTCCCGTTAAACTACTACCATGGGGTGCCAGTTCCAGATAACGACCTTACCTGAACAAACATCCATTTTGCGAGCGAAAGTGCCATTTGTTCGCGATCGCTATCAAGCCGTGAACGCCTGGGATGTCCATCTTCCTCACGCTTGGGCTACCGTCCATTACATGAAACCATAAATCAGGAGATAACGAGTCAGATGTTGATTTTCGTCGTTCTCTCGTTTGTCGCAAGGTGATGAAGAGTAGAAATGGAATCTCCGAGCCATCTTGGATCCCTAAAATTAAAAATTATCCTTTAAAGTGGATTGAAATTATCTAGGGTAGGAGACTCCGCTCAACTTTTTCATACACTAGGGTTTCTAGAATACTATATATCAGTATGTGCCCTTATGGTATATTAGTTTGTGCCCGAAACTTGCTTCGGTCGGGGCTCCACCCCCCCTACACAGTGGCACTCGATGACTTTACTTCGCGAGCTCTTTCGTACCGCCTATTATGCAGGAGTAAAACGTCCAAGAGGGAGGTCCTCCCCCTTATTCACTTACTAGCCCCAGAGCTCGCTTCTTGGGCCCTTTCAACCCGGTCAGCGTACACGACCGACCTCTTGCTCCCGATCGGCTCGACCCATTAAATCTTTGTTCATACTGAAAAATTTTTTTTTGCTTCAAAAGGGCATAAAAATAAAATAACTCACTCAATCTAAATTAAAAGAGGTAATAACCATGTCTTACAAAAATCCAACTATGTAGGTACATGCCTGCAAAAAATGTGTGGTCCTGCTATTGCTAATCTGTCCAAAACACGAAGCACAAACACTCTTCCTTTGACTTTACCTGACCCAGACCGTACGACTTGCCAAAAAATTAACTAAAAGTCCTTTATGTATACGACCGGGGGAAAATATTACTTTTTCCCCCCTTCCTTTGACATTAAAATATCTCTTAAATTAAAATTTCAATCGAAAGGCGACTTATTTCAGCGCATTCCTCTAACATTCCCTCTACAAGTGTGTAAAATTTTATGTTTTTGTATGCTGCAGCTTTTGGTACGAGACAGAGAAACTCGAAGGAAACGAAATCTGTCAAACAGCGGACAGCGACGTCAACTATATTTTTAATATTGTTATGACGTATCCTGTAGAATCGTGAGTATACTCTCTTAGGATACAAGAACGAGTCCAAATTTCTGGATAAATAACACGTTTATTTAAAAGCACAGCGCAAACCAGAACAATATGCAAAAAATAGCTCGATAACTATATTTCACAAAATCACTAAACAACTATCAGGTACAGTAAAACAGCAATTAAATGCTCTACTAATTTCAGAAAACAGCTGATAATATTCTCAAAGCATTGACGTATCTCACAAGTCAATATAGCTCCTATCACGTCAATTGCTCTCGAACTGAGTGACGACTCTTTTTATATACCCTCCGTAGAAATTTCCAGAAGGGGCTAGTATCTCCAAAAATATTCTTTATTTTGAGAAAGGAGGTTTTTTTTTTGGGGGGGGGGGCACCACGCTAAGTTCGTGATAAATCGTCAAATCTGGAAACCATGCATCGAGTGTTAAAATACGGCAACCCTACATTGACGTAATAGGAATTGCTGCCGTAAAGGTGTTTATCCCCCCCCCCCCCTGGTTCTCAAAAGAACCTCTACAGTGAAAGCATTTTACATGTTCGATTTCGTAACACTAGAAAGACTCATATTCCACGTTCGCTAAATCTACTTTTATCATAATCAGCAGCAGAATACAAAGAATAATTTAACGTTCTCATACTATTTATTGCAGGGATGGGCAAGCTACGGCTCGCCACAACAAAACGGCATACTTGTAAAGCCATGCCAAAATCAACATTTCCGAACTTGGTCAATCATACTCAAAACTATATGGCAATGTTTGCATCCTCCTTATTCATGCGAATATGTGTTTTAAACTATGAAACATAGGAAGAGGGATTTTTTACTGACGAGCGACTTTTTTCTCGCTTTACAATCCCCCCTCCTCCCCCCTCATCACAGTTTATGAAATTAACTGCAGTATGGCCCAACTCCACTTTTGCATACCAGAATTCATTTTACCTTTTTTCCCCCAAAACTTTACAAGAAATTTTTTGAAAAATCGATATCGTGGATCCACATGATTACATCTATAGCGTGTTACCCTTCACTTTAAAGGACTTGAAAATAAATTCCGATTCATACCATGCTTGACAATGTAACCCCGAGGAAGGAGGGGGGTAACTTCTCCCCCCCCCCTCCCCCCAAGGGGGAATAATGACTCCTCGAACAAAAAATTTGTATCGTGGCTATTTTTCACAACAATGATTGAAAGTATAAGGTCTTATGATCATGGTGTCATAAACAAACCCTTTTATGCATGATTAAGTCCAATTTTGTCCTATGCTGCTATGTTAACAAAAATATAAAATTTCAAATAAATTTCGTATAATTAAAAAAAATATAAAATTTCAAATAGTTTTCGTTCGAATTTCAAAAAATTCTATCTAGTTCTAGATTTTTTGATAACAAAGATTTTTTGATTACAAAGTTTCGTGAAAATCCATCAATATGTGTAGCCGCTTTCGTCTGCACAAGCAATTGATCACAGACATCAGACAAACGTCATGACAGACGGACGGACATCACTCCAAAAATAGTCAAAACGTGCTCTGGAGGTCTTAAAGCATACATTAGCATCAAAATATCGAAATCGAAAATTTTCGTGAAAACAATACTTTCTCAATGCTACGTATAAGAAAGTAAAAATACTGGAACCTCAATCACAGATTCGTCACAGTTTAGTTGGTATTTATCATTGTTTTCTTGTCTCAATATTTAAACGTTCTTTTAAACGAATTTCGAAGAAAAGATAATGAATAAAAGTTTGATCTCGCAAAAAATTTTGTTCTTTCATTTAGCTCTCTTGTACATAATTTTGCTCGTCCTTGTACTACTGTATGGACGAGAAAGCTTTGTTTCTCGGAAAATTTTCGAATTCGAGTTATCGACAGATAAGCCTGTTACAAGACATCCTGAACTAATTTCGAACGTTTCTGATAAAATATCCGCGCTCTCTGTAATGATATTTTCAGTCCCCGAGGGATCGATTTGTGTGAATATCGCCCAAAATCGTTGTAAATCGGGCTAAAATATCAAATAACTGAAAAGCTAATTTGAAATTTAAAAAAAAAAAAAAAAAAACCGCCGAGGTGTACCTTCCCGGATTGGAATACCTGTTGAAGACCCAGACCGTCCGACTCATCCTGAGAACTCGAGTAACTGCTTGGACGGCTGGGACATTGGAATACCTGTGTACCAAATATCATACCCGTACGACTCTTAGATTTTCCGCAATATCACACACACACACACACATACACAAAAAAAAAAAGAAAAACTATTAAAGATTTTTAAAGTTGGGGTACGAATTTTGTAAAATATACATATTTTATTCATTCTAATAATGATTTTGCGATACAAGTAGAACTAAACACCATGGAATATGAATATATAAAAAAAATTCAAGTGGAAGCCTGCACTCCAAATACTATGTAATTTCTCATGGTAACACATGTGAGAAAACTCGATGACCGTCATATCATCTTGTCTTTCCGTCCCACGCTCTTGCAGAAAAGAACATCCCAACAATAAAATACACATAATAATAATAATAAAAAGAAAAACTATTAAAGATTTTTAAAGTTGGGGTACGAATTTTGGAAAATATACATATTTTATTCATTCTAATAATGATTTTGCGATACAAGTAGAACTAAACACCATGGAATATGAATATATAAAAAAACTCAAGTGGAGGCCTGGCACTCCAAATACTATGTAATTTCTCATGGTAACACATGTGAGAAAATTCGATGACCGTCACATCATCTTGTCTTTCCGTCCCACGCTCTTGCAGAAAAGAACATCCCAATAAAATACACATAGTAATAAAAAAAAAAACTAATCTGCGAAATGATTCATAGCTCTCAAGATTTCGAAACGCTGCTCGATAAGGGTACGAAGTCTGAATAGAAAATTTTGAGGACAGTCTTGAGTGCGTAAGAAAACCAATAATATATATATATATATTTATATAGATATTGACAGAGAGAGCGTCGCTTCCAAACTATGAATCATCCACAAATCACTCCAGATATGAGATAAATAGCGTTTTTTTCGATTCTGTGGGACATCTTTGTAAAGATGAAAAAGCATACCATTGAAGGATATTCAATTGGTAGAAAATGCCACCATTGACGCAAATGCAAAGCTTAAAGTTGCGGGGGGGGGTCATTATATAGTAATACACCCAATTCTATTTGGGACAACTGTCGACGCAAAAAGAGGTAAAAGTCACTTTTATACATAAATGACGCAAAACAAAATATATAAACACATATAGATACAAATGCATACACAGATATTTTCATCACATTTACAAGGTAGGATCAAAAAGTTCGAAGACTGTCCTGATATCTCCAACCCTGATTGGAGGAGAGGGAAACTATTTTACCGTGGCGTAGAAGCACATGTGACGTGATATGTGAAAAGGAAGAAGAAGGTGCTTTTCCAGACAATGCGTGTCAGTGAACTGTAGTCGTTCGCGTTGGTCGAAAATAGAAATGGTGTTTGAAGAACAACGTGCGAATATCAAATTCTGCCAGCGTTTGGAGAAATCGCCGAAAGAAACATTGCACCTGCTGCTCGACGAACGCGAAAGACTATACAGTTCACTGACGCGCAATGTCTGGAAAACCCTGCACTGCGGACTTGCTTCTTCTTTTTCACATCTTGCGTCACATGTGCATCTACGCCACGGTAAAATAGTTTCCCTCTCCTCCAATCAGGGTTGGAGATATCAGCACAGTCTCTGAACTTTTTGATCCTACCTTGTATAAGGCTCTGAGGGTGTCTACTATATCATACAGCTGAGTCTGAGACTGACTGACTAAGGGTTAAATGACATAGACCAATCTGAAGGTAGAAACTTGAAACTTTGTATACACATGAAACTTGACCTTCAAGTAATGAGGAAAATTTAAAATTTTGGAATTTTATTCGAAAAATTTACAAATTTTAGATATTTTTATTCCAACATTCTTCCAGCTATAACTCCAGAATGGCTAGACACCCAAAACTTTCATGCGCGGAAAAAAAAAAAAAATTCATCCTAAAATTCCTTAATTAACTTTATTGGTGTAAGCATACTAACCATTCTTTTAAGATAAGAATTTTTGATCGGAATGAAATCTCTTAGGGTGCGGTTTAAGGAACGGAGTAAATCATGAAGGAAATGTTACGGAAGTACCACTGGTTGAGAACCACTTGTCTATTCAAAACTCATATCCCATATTCTGGTCTATTTATGTGCGGGTGTGGGGGGTGGGGAGGGGGCTTTAGGGTTGTTTCAGTCCAAAAAGAAGGAACTTCTTATAAAAGCTATAAAAACAATAAGAACGTCTCTCAAAATAATGTTGTTTGTTTTGTTTTTTACCCTATGCATATTACCTCTTTAAGTTGAATTTTTAACCTGCCTTTTAACTTTAACTCAACTTTTCAAGTTCATTGATTATTTTATTCATATTAAACGACGAAAGCCAAGGGTTTTTTTTTTTTTTTTTTTTTTTTTTTTTTTTTTTTTTTTTTTATTGTGGCTAAATTTTATTTATAGTTAAAATATGAAATATACAGAGAGCTTTTGCACCTCTTATCATTTCATTTTAATACATTAACTATACAATTAACTTTGGTTAAGTAAGGTGCAACTACTATAAGAAATGAAACAGAAATACCAAAGAAAGAAAAAAATCTGAAGGTGAGGGGACTTCTCCGGGGGGGGGGGGGGGGGAAGAACCCTGAAGAGGCAGTTTAGCATCGTACCTGGAACGAAAGGTTGAAACTTAAACACTTTTTAAAGCCAAAAACCTTGAGCTATATATACAAGCACAAATAATACAATATACAGCTGTTTCGAGAATACGTTAGATCCCATTCATCAGTGCAAGAGAAACAACAAACCCGAAGTCCAAAAGAGGAATGGACTTCGAGTTTGTTGGTCCTCTTTCACTGAAGATGGGGATCCAGCGTATTCTCGAAACAGCTGTATGTTGCATCATTGTATTATTTGTGCTTTTATACGCTGCTCAAGTTTTTCTTATCCTTCGCACAAAGCGTATTGTACTTATTGAAGTTTAAAAGGCATCAGGTCGGAATTGCTTCAATTTACCTGAAATAAATTCTGAAAATCATAAAAATGTACATAAATAATTAAAAACAAAAACAAAAAAAAACTCATATACCCATTTTTAAGAACTTTAGGGACCAAGAATTAGAAAAAGGGGCTTTTATGGGACTTTGTTCCAGTTTAGGAACTTTTAAAAGTCTAGTTCCCTGTCTATCAAGAGCGCAAAATTGGTCTATGGATGCTACTATCCGCAATGGTAACACGATCTCTTGTATACATGCATACAGATTGTTTTCTTCATAACTGCCCAATTAATCTATCATTAAAAGAGCCAGAACACCGATATTTACCTCTTTAATGCTCTCATTATCAAGTTCTCGCAGCAGAAAGAGAAAGTTAAGCGCAACTTAAAACATACAAGCATCTATACAAACCTCGTTATTCCAACGATATATCGTTCTTAATGATGGTATTGAATAGTAACTCCTTGCGTGACGACAAATGACCACTTTCCGATTTGCAGCGATGATAACGATCATCTTATCTCAAGTGATTTGAAAACAGGATTATTAGCATGGACAATGACTGTAAAGCCTGATTCCGATGCCATTTTGCTAAGAGCTATAGATATTTGGAATGCATTCGTTATATTTTTTGCTGTCCAAGAATATATCCAAAACTTGAATTATGATTCTCGGGGGCCCTTGATAAAGAAGTCAATTGGGGGGGGGGGGGGCTTAACATCCAATTTCAGTGGACATTTGAAAGAGATTCATTATGTTTATTACTCTCCATGAATATATTCAGAGCCCGGTTATGTTTCTCATGGGCCTTGGACTATGAAATCAATGAAGGTGGGGAGGTGGGGGGTTAACATCTAATTACAATATTAAAAGCTAGATATTTTGAAGAGATTCATTGTTTTTTGCTGTTCCAGAGACATATTCAGAGCCTGATTGTGATTTTCAGCGGCTTTGGGCAGAACGCAGTCAATAGGGGATTGGAACATACAATTCCAGTGATAAGAGCTAGACATTTGGAAGATATTTATTAAGTTTATTATTCTCCATGAACATATACAGAACTTGATTATGCTTCTCATGGATTTCCATGGAAATCCATGAGAAGCATAATTCAAAGAAGTCAATAAAAATCCTTTAGCATCTAATTCCCGTTAAGAGCTATAGACATTTGGAAGAGATTCGTTATGTTTGTTAATGTCCATGAATACATCCAGAGTCTGATTGTGATTCTCGAGAAGTTAGGAATATCCTTAACGCCTAGTTCCAATGCTAAGAGCTAGGCATTTGGGAGAGATTTGTTGTTCTCTACGAATATATTCAGACCATAATTATAATTTCCACAGACCTTTGTGATACAAGTCAATAGAAGATGGATCTTAACATATAATTCCGATGCTAAAAGTTAGACATTCGTAGAAGATTAATTATGTTTATTGCTCTCCATAAACATATTCAGAGCCTGCTTATAATTTTCGGGGGCCTTGTGCAAAAAAATCAATGGGGAGTGGGATTAACATCTATTTATAGTGTTAAGAGATATAGATATTTTAAAGAGATTCGTTATATTTTCTGTTATCTACACTCGCCAAAAGTGAAATTGCAACACCATTAAGGAATGCACATAGCAATATGCAAATCACAGTACCGGTAGAAGAGAGAATCATATACAAATGATTAAAAGAACAAAGGTATGCAAAAGAAACCTGTTTATTCGGTAAAGAATGTGGTCAGCTATACAGGCCGCTAAACGGCGAGGCATACTATCGATGAGGCTAGTAATGGTTGCCTGAGATAATCCTTGCCAAGCAGCGTCCAATGCGGCACGCAGTTCGTCTACGGGATGTACCGGTACCCCCTGTGCACCTGATGTCCGATGAAGGCCCACGCTTGTTCAATGGGAGAGAGATCCGAAGAGGCTGCCGGCCAGGAAAGGATGTGAATTCCGTTCAGGCTGTTGAGTGTTCGCCGTATGGTGTTGCATTGTCTTGCTGTAACACCGTGCCGGGGACAGCCTGCACCAGTGGCCGAACCACGTACGTACTGGTCCGCTGTCAGATTACTTGAAATGTGCACCAGAGCTGTCCGCTGATCGAACATGATACCGCCCCAAACCATGATGCCCGGTGTGGGGCTGGTGTAACGATCTGTGATATGGACTGGCAAGTGGCGTTCCCTGGGAAGCCGCCACACCCGTCCACGGCTGTCATTCCTCCACAGGCAAAAGCAAGATTCATCCGTAAACAATACCCGATGCCATTCATTGGTCCAGTTGCGATGACGACGACACCACGCCAGACGTGCATCCCTATGTCGAGCGCTTAATGGCACCCCAGTGGCTGGCCGCCGTGTAAGCATCTGTACTTCATGCAACCTGTTGCGAATGGTTTGGGTGCACGCAACGCAGATGCAATCGTTGATGGTAGCAGGCTGTTTAGGATGTTACTTGCCGTAGCGAACGGGTCTCAACGAGTCGGTATGCGCGCTCTGTCGTGCATCTGTTCGATCCACTCCCTCTTCGGCGTGTTCTCTGATGTTCCTGCGTCCATCGTGTCACATATCGCTGGATGGTACTCACGTCGTGCTCAACACCCGTGGCAATTGCACGCATTGACAAACCCACGTCACGCAGCTCCAGGATACGGTCTCGTTCCCCAGCCTTTAACTGCTGGTATACAGCTCGCTGGCGGTGAAATAAGTTATTCTTACAGTAGATTCTTATATTTTATCCAAGATATTGAATTTTCACAAATTAGCCGTCATTTTTACCAAATTGGCTACATTTTTATCAATTTAGCGACATTTTCGTCAATTTGACGACATTTTCGCCAATTTAGCAAAATTTAAAAAAATCTCGCCAAGCTTAAGAAATTTCGATACCAAACTTTCACCAAGCGTTACCTGAGATATATAGATAAACAGACAGATAAATCAAAGTGTTTATATTATATATATATATATATATATATATATATATATATATATATATAAGAATGTCAAAACAAGATGAGAAAGTGCCAACAGGTAAATTAGTAAGTGGCCAAGGGGATTGTGACCCCTTGTCCCCGGTTATAGCCAGCTATTACTCCTAGGAAACACTCCGGAGCCGATACCTTCCTGTGGCCAAGTTTCCATGAAACGTCCAAGCAAAAGACATATACCAGGAGTAGAAGCACAGACCAAGAGGATATTCAATGACATAGAAATGGATTGAATAAAAAAGTAACAAGAAAGATCAATCATGCTTAAAGCATTGATTATGAAACACTTTCCAACTTCAATGCAATTTTATTTAAAAAAAAGTCGAAAATGCAATACATTCCTCGGTAATATTTTAAAACTTATCACAATACTACATTGATTTATTATATTTGGAAACTTAAACCTTCATTGAAAAAAATGAACTTCATACAAAAGACGGCATTGAAATATAAATTACCTGGTTTAAATATCTCTAAAATGCAATACATTCCTCGGTAATATTTTAAAAACTATCATAATACTACGATAATTTATTATATTTGAAAACTTCATCGAAAACAACTGAAATTAATTCAAATGACGTCATAGAAAAAATAACACGCCTGGATCTCTCTATAAAAACAGGATTTCATTCATAACTTTCTCTCCATTCATTTCATTCATCACAATACTATAATAATTTATTTTATTTAAACATTTTATTTAAGACCATGGAGCTACAAATAATTAAACTCTATGCTTAAAACTTCATCGAAAAAAATCGTCCTTCTCTTTATAAAATCAATTAATATTTCATTCATATCAGCCATGCAGACTCCATGGACTAAATTATTTTGTGTTAAAAAAATACAGGAATTCTAATACAACTCATTTTACATATTTTGCTGTTTACATTTTACATAGGTGAAAAATAGGCTAGTTGTAGAAATAATCAAATTTAGATGAGCATTTAAACTCAAATATATTGTTATTGCGTTGTTTCAGTATGTAGATGCACAGAATTTAAGCAAAAATAAAGTAGTTTTAGGACGGATACAACACTCAATATGAATTAAAAAGAACTTTAAAAAATCACGATTTTGAAACAAGATGGATGCCATATATCATTTTGAAGTGGGTCATGTGATCGTTTCATATCATGGTCACGTGATCGTTTCATATAAGAGGTGTAATTATTATTTTAATTTTTATTTAAGAAAATACTGAATATATTTCGCTGAATTTTTTTTTATATATTTTATGGAACAATTTGAATATTATCTAAAATTTTCGAAGCAATTTGTGAATTTTAAATCCGCTTAAAAAATGTTTGAAAAATTAGGTCCCATGGGGCTCAATGTATTTCATTTTTTCAACCCGGGTTCAATCCAAAACTAATTGAGTGATATTATTCATTTATATTCCCATAGGTCCTACAGACCGTCTGAACAACATACTAAAATTTCATTTTGATTAAGTCATTTTTACGGCAGTTATCGTGCTAACGGACAGACAGACAGAATGAACAAAGTCATAAACACTTTTCAACTTTGTTGTAAAGTGTTAAAAAGAAATCAAATCCCAATTATAGTGAAGGTCCTAGTGTCACTTTGTCTTTAAAGTTTCCGAATCGAAATACCGGTATATATATATAGATGTTTAATATACCTGACGAGTATATGCGATGCCAACAATATTTATGTAATAGCGATGTTGCCAAAATATTTGTAAAAAGCATTTATTACTTTGCAGTGAAGTGCATTATAGTAGTGTTTGATGCAGCGTACGGGATAGTGCTGTCGTAAAGCCTCCGGGATGAATTTTCTGTCACATTTAATACGATCACTTTGATAAGTTTGCATTCGTAAGTTTCGAAGAAAATTATTTTTAACGATATTGCGGAAAATGGTTGAGCTTAAGTTCGGTTTCCAATCAACGATGTAATTAATGTTGATATCGAAAGAGTTTCTCTTGCCATATAGTTTTGTATATAATTCTTCATTTTCACTAAAATTGATACAAATATCAAGGTAATTGATATGTAGAAGGGTATGTCATGAATCAAGGTATATGTCATGAATCATATTAGTTTCTATAAGCTCTAAGTTGGATGTTTAGAAACTAAAGTCAAAATCGCTGTTGTTTTTTGATTGACCAATTAGGATATCATCCACAAATCTAAAATATGGCATTTCGTTCAGAATATGAGTACCCTCTTCATATTTGTTTAGGTAGAGGTCCGCTAACATAGAGGAGCATCCTCCCCCCCATAGGAATATTTTTTTCTGTTGATAGAAATCAATTTCGTTATATAGAATATTCTCATACAAGACTATACTCAATATGGTTTTTATTCAATATGATATATATATATATATTTCGTTATATAGAATATTCTCATATAAGACTATACTCAATATGGTTTTTATTCAATATGATATATATATATATATATATATATATATATATATATATATATATATATATATACATATACAGGGTGTCCAGTGCTATCGGTGCCCAGTAGCTATTTCCTCAACCTTTAGTCACAGAGATATACTTTAAATCAATAAATACATTTCTGAAAGAAATACGAAATTTAAATTTTTGTACGGTCCCCCAGTCCTACCAATTATATTTAAGAAAATCATCCTCATACAATTTGATGCAAAATAAAAAAAAAAAATCCTTTTACGACCAAAATTCACTGAGTCATGAAGCATTAAACTTTATGACTTAAGTCGCTTTTCCACGCATAAAAATGTCCCGTTTCAGGCAGCCAACCAATCAGGAACCGTATCGACCATTTCTCAGCACAAAAAGTGCTCCAACTTCAAACAGCTATAAGTCGGTCAATTTTGGTCATAAAAGGATGATTTTTTTTACATAAAATTGTATGAGAATGATTTTCCTAAATATAATTGGTAGGACCGGGGAACTGTATAAAAATTTATATTTCGTATTTCTTTTAGAAACACATTTATTGATTTAAACTGTTTCTAAGATAATGAATTTTAAAATTTAAAACATTTTTGCAATTGGAAGTGTATCTCTGTGACTAACGGTTGAGGAAATAGCCATTGGGCACCGATAGCACTGCACACCCTGTATATTAGAAAAATGTAATAATAAAAATAATCAATTCAAGTAATCATGAAATATTAACATCACCATAGAAGCAAAACCACGGCCATAATGCCGATAATAGAAAAGAACAGCACCGGCCCAAATTCGAAGATTAACCTGAATTAAATTCATCTTCAGGTCTGAGTATTTAATTGTAATTAACCCAAGCAAATGCCTGTTTCAGATTGGGCAATAGTACATTACTATAAATACCCAAACTCGGTCTACAGACACCAAAAGATGAAGAATTGAAGATAAGAAAAATTAGGGAATCTATTATTACCATGAGGCAGGAACCCTTATATATATATATATATTTTATCTTTTTATCTTTTTATCCTTTTATATTGTATTAGGTGCTTTATGCTGCTTTGCGCAAAAACACTAATATTACTTTCTCAATATTTATTTCCAATTTTCATAAAATTCTCATAATTTATATATATATATATATATATATATATATATATATATATATATATATATATATATATATATATATATATATATATATATTTGGGTTAATTAGAATAAAATACTCAGACCTGAAGATGAATTTAATTCTGATTAATCATCGAATTTGGGACGGTGCTGTTCTTTTCTCTTATCGGCATTATGGCCGTGAATTTGCTTCTATGGTGATGTTAATATTACTTGAATTGTATTTTTACTTTTTTATTTTTTATTTTTACATAATTCTTATTATTACATATTTCAAATATATATATATATATATATATATATATATATATTAAAATTGAAAATATATATATATATATATATATTAAAATTGAAAATAGAATAGAAGTAGTAACTCATAATACACTAACTTAAAATTCACCTACAAAATACAAAGAAATATATATGTGTATATATATATATATATATATAATATAAAGAAAGTGGATTATCAGAAATATATGTGTTATAGTAATTATGCGCAAAGCAGCAAGAGGTACTATACACCATATAATGCATAAAAAAGGAATGGATAAAAAGTGAAAAAAGGAAGGAAGGCCTAGCAAAAAGCTTACTTGATGGCGGTAAGGGGTTGTGACCTCACGCCCCAGTTTTCAACGAGCTCGTCATAAATGCCGCGGCACTGCACTCCTGGTCGCCAGCTTTGGCTCAAGCCCACCTCCGGAGTGACAATAAGAATTGCCACAAGACCTTCAAAAAGGAATGAACCGAGGACGAGAGTAAATTCACTACCGTACAAGCGATCTGTATTGCTGACCTCGGTGAAATGTATACAGCATCTTATGATCGTGCTGCGGTCCTGTCATATGCATGATGCGATCCTTCATTCTCTAAATGAATATAAAAAAGATTTGAGCTTTACACCATACGCTAAATTGTTTCGGTATAAATTATATATATATATATATATATATATATAATAATAGAAGTTTGAAAATCCAATGAACGAAAAGTAAGAAGATCGTTATATATGTATATATATATATATATATATATATATATATATATATATATGTATATATATATATATATATATATATATATATATATATATATATATATATATATATATATATATATATATATATATACAGGGTGTCAAGTGCTATCGGTGCCCAGTAGCTATTTCCTCAACCTTTAGACACAGAGATGTACTTTAAATCAATAAATACATTTCTGAAAGAAATACGAAATTTAAATTTTTGTACGGTCCCCCAGTCCTACCAATTATATTTAGGAAAATCATCCTCATACAATTTGATGCAAAATAAAACAAAAATTTCCTTTCACGACCAAAATTCACCGAGTCATGAAGCATTAAACTTTATGACTTAAGTCGCTTTTCCACGCATAAAAATGTCCCGTTTCAGGCAGCCAACCAATCAGGAACCGTATCAACCATTTCTCAGCACAAAAAGTGCTCCAACTTTAAACAGCTATAAGTCGGTCAATTTTGGTCATAAAAGGATGATTTTTTTTTTTACATAAAATTGTATGAGGATGATTTTCCTAAATATAATTGGTAGGACCGGGGGACTGTATAAAAATTTATATTTCGTATTTCTTTTAGAAACGCATTTATTGATTTAAACTGTTTCTAAGATAATGAATTTTAAAATTTAAAACATTTTTGCAATTGGAAGTGTATCTCTGTGACTAACGGTTGAGGAAATAGCCATTGGGCACCGATAGCACTGGACACCCTGTATATTAGAAAAATGTAATAATAAAAATAATCAATTCAAGTAATCATGAAATATTAACATCACCATAGAAGCAAAACCACGGCCATAATGCCGATAATAGAAAAGAACAGCACCGGCCCAAATTCGAAGATTAACCAGAATTAAATTCATCTTCAGGTCTGAGTATTTAATTGTAATTAACCCAAGCAAATGCCTGTTTCAGATTGGGCAATAGTACATTACTATAAATACCCAAACTCGGTCTACAGACACCAAAAGATGAAAAATTGAAGATAAGAAAAATTAGGAAATCTATTATTACCATGAGGCAGGAACCCTTATATATATATATATATATATAAGAATGTCAAAAAACAGTAATTATCAATGTACAAATAGTACTAAATCAAATTCAAGACATAACAGCGCAATGCAGCTAGTTAATGTCGAGAAAAAATAACAAGTCAAAAATTGCAAGAACGTGAATAAAGTGAAAAAGACCAACAGGGCATATATAAAAGGCCTAGAGGGATGGCGACCCCTAGTTCCCGGTTACAAGTCGACTTTTTACACCTTAGGAAACACTCCCGGAGCCATATATCACCTGTGGTCCTAATTTAGAATAACGTCAAAGTAGAAGACGCAAATCACACATGAGCGTGCATCCGTAGACGGCAATGCCTCCATAAAGAAATAAAAGGTTTAAAAAGAGATATATTCTGGTATTTGGGATACTGCTCGGACTACAGTCGTGTTGTCTGTGGTCTTCAGTGTGACGTTGGAGTGGATGGAGTGCGTTGTGGGGAACTTTGTTGATGTCGATGGTAATGTTTTCATTTTTTAAAGGGTTTTTATGTGGTATTTTATTTTACATTTGAATTAGCGATATATTATTTATATTGATAACTTTTATTTTTAATATGTATTTTAATGTATTTTATATGTTTTAATTCGCAGTTTATTTAGACTTAAAGCTCTTGCTCTCTATTGTACACATTATAACGTCCAGCTTTCATGGAAAATTATCAATTTTTAAAAATCCAAAGAAATCAATTAAAGTGTTGTTGTTGTTGAGACCCAGACCGTCCGACCTACCAGAAAGGTGTAAGGTATCAATTAAAGTGTGAAAAATCTTTCATCTTGAGGATATGATATTTTAATGCTTTGTCTATGAGCGGTAATAATTGTGATTTTGATGTGGTGAAGAGAGACTCATGATTCTGTACATTGATTGTATGTGTACATTTCAAGGTATTTTATATGTATTTATTTCACTTATCACTCTATAATACGAGTATAAATTATTAAATATATATGATGATTACAACCTCCTATATTTAGCGACTGGCAACGGTATATAGAACATATATTGGCTCGGTATCACAGCAATAGGGGTACGCTGTGAGATCGATATCATACTACCCCTTGCATGAGCTCTATACTCCACTATTTTAAAAAATGTCATATCAAAACTCTTGATGGAACCAAAAACAATGTCACGAACGAATCTTATATTCAAGATAAATGTATTAATGTTTTTAATAACAATCGGAAATACCATTTTAGGAATATTGTCAATTTTAAATTTAAGAAATGTGGTTCCAAAAGATGCAAGTTATGCCCAGTAGCGGCACGTGAACAAATTTCATCCCGACATGACCTTTACAGAATATTTTGTAAATCATTTAACTGTATATATTCCATAACTTGTGGAAAGTGCAATAAAATGTATATTGGTCAGACTAAAAATGCACTTAACTTGAGAATAAATCTTCACAGGAGTCAGATCAAGCTATTTAACAATCAATCTACTCACCAGGCCAATTTGGAATTAGGACATTTTAAACTCCATGGATTTGATGATATACGTGTAAATATTATTGATTTTGTGTCCAACCAAAACGAAAGAATTTGGTGGGAAAATTTCCACATTAATCAATATTTAACAGCTTATCCATATGGCCTTAATTCTATACTTTATAGTGAAAATCATGACTTGAATAAGTGCAGAAATGGTAATAAACGATCGATTATTCAACATCACATGGGCTTTGCAGTTACAAGACATCAACGAGGTAAAAGAACAAAACGTTATTCATTAATGGATACAAGGAAGAAAATTGATGATTTATTTCAGCAGTTTTACAGAGATCAAGACATAAAGTCTAACTGGATCAAGAATGTGGTATACGGTATTCGTAAACGCTTCGTCTTACGCATTTGGCATATATACAAAGATAAACACTTTAAAGACGCACCTATTGGAAAGATCGATAATATTAACAACTGGTATGCAATATTTCTGGATTTACCTAAAATTGCGAGCTTCGAAATATAACATCAACTTAAATAAAGAAATTATTGAAGTACAGAACAAGGAATACCTTTTGACAACTTTTAGAAATAAAGCATTTAATGATATTCCTTTTAAACAGATTTTGAAATATCATCAGTGGCATTTTCCTATTAAAAATGCAAAAATATGTATATCGTATCGATATGTATTGCCTATAGGGCGAAAAGTGTTTAATTATAATAAAATCAGTAAAGATATGGGACAATATGTACATTCATTATGTCAATGCGCTTCCAGCCAATATATTGATAGTGATTTAAAACATATTGTGACAGGAGATTTAAATGTGATCGATAAAAGTCATCTACGAGCTGCATTTAATAAAGGAACAAAATTCCGATTGCAGGAATATCAGGATATTCATGGGAAGTTCCTTAGGGAAATGAACGATTTTATTTATCGTATGGCGATCAAATATAGTATGCCTTTAAATGCATTTGACGAATGGCGTGATCGCATTATTACACAATTTTATCGTTTTTATCGACCTTCATATCAACAACGGGATGGTTGCAATATACATCGAGACAATCTTTATGAAATATGGAAGAAATTTGTTATTACTTACACAGAGAAGGCGGCTTCAAATTTTACATTCACGTGTATAACATTTTACATGGAAATCCTTGCTAATTGTTATAACAATGTTGAAGTTTATAAAAAACTCAAAGTTGGACAAAAAGAAATAGATAATCGTATTAGAGCCCTTCATAAGCGTATAGGAGTCAATATACAGTATATACGGTATCCTTATTTAGTTATGATTCCAAAACTTCATAAGAAGCCCGTGAAGTTTCGCCCAGTTACAGTGGCATTTCGAGCTTATACAACATCTGCCAATTCGCTTCTTATGTCATATCTACAACCTATTATGAATCATTATTTAAAAAACGGATCAGTCATGATAAAAAATAGCGATGAAGTCATAAGAAGCTTGAAGAAAATGCCAACCAACTTAATATTTAAAACCTTTGACTTCCAAGATCTTTTTAATAATATCAATTTGGAGGATCTGTATAGTATTATGACACATTTACATGGAGTCTTTGAATTACAGAGAATTGTACCAATCCAAAAGTTTAAAGAAGTTTTGGACATTGTGTTATACGAAAATATTCTATTCAACGGCGTTGCTTTTTACAAGCAAATCAAGGGTGTGCCAATGGGAGGAGGATGTTCATCTTTATTGGCAAATCTATACCTACATCATTATGAACAAGGTAATCACATTTTAAACGAATTACCATACTTTCATTTTGTCGATGACGTCCTTATTGCACAAGAAAATATAGGTGTCATGTTTGATTTCGGATTCTATCCAGCCGATTTAACTCTGATCGAAAATATCGCAGAAAAGTCAAAGGAAATTAATTTTCTGGATATTCGTATACATTTTGCAAAAAACATGTCTACGTATTATACAATTTACGACAAAAGACGTCAATACAAGTTCAAGATACATTACATTATCAATTGGCATTCTAATTTAAGTATTAAGATATTTCGTAATATTCTAATTAATCATTTTAAGCGTAGTGCACGTATGCATTCTTTTAAAGAGGATCGGATTGGACATGATACTTTATTTATAAAGGAAGCTTTAACGCAAAGTTATCCTTTTCTTTTTATAAGACAGTGTTACAATGTTGTGTACAGTAAATTTATGGATGCATTTCAAAAAGACTTTGGCAACACAGTTGTTTACATGTAATAAATGGCAACGTTCCTGAGCGGGATTATGAGTTGGTCTTATCGAAGGTTTAGGTGCTTTGGTAGGATGATTGGAATTGTTCAGGTATTTTATTTATTATTGTAATTCGAGGTTTTAATTCATATATATCTCTTTTTAAACCTTTTATTTCTTTATGGAGGCATTGCCGTCTACGGATGCACGTTCTTGTGTGATTTGCGTCTTCTACTTTGACGTTATTCTGAATTAGGACCACAGGTGATATATGGCTCCGGGAGTGTTTCCTAAGGTGTAAAAAGTCGACTTGTAACCGGGAACTAGGGGTCGCCATCCCTCTAGGCCTTTTATATATGCCCTGTTGGTCTTTTTCACTTTATTCACGTTCTTGCAATTTTTGACTTGTTATATATATATATATATATATATATATATATTTTATCTTTTTATCTTTTTATCCTTTTATATTGTATTAGGTGCTCTATGCTGCTTTGCGCAAAAACACTAATATTACTTTCTCAATATTTATTTCCAATTTTCATAAAATTCTCATAATTTAATTTATATATATATATATATATATATATATATATATATATATATATATATATATATATATATATATATATATTTGGGTTAATTAGAATTGAATACTCAGACCTGAAGATGAATTTAATTCTGATTAATCATCGAATTTTGGAAGGTGCTGTTCTTTTCTCTTATCGGCATTATGGCCGTGAATTTGCTTCTATGGTGATGTTAATATTACTTGAATTGTATTTTTATTTTTTTATTTTTTATTTTTACATAATTCTTATTATTACATATTTCAAATATATATATATATATATTAAAATTGAAAATATATATATATATATATATATATATATATATATATATTAAAATTGAAAATAGAATAGAAGTAGTAACTCATAATACACTAACTTAAAATTCACCAACAAAATACAAAGAAATATATATATATATATATATAAGAAGATCATAAAAGATCGAGATGTGAAATAAGTGCCAACAGGGAAATAACAAATGGCCAAGGGGGATTGTTTGCAATTATATATTGATTTACAATCGGGTACGTTTCGTACTTTGTTATTTACAATATATATATATATATATATATATATACATATATATATATATATATATATATATATATACATATATATATATATATATATATATATATATATATGTATATATATATATATATATATATATATATGTATATATATATATATATATATATGATAAAAGTAATACAGCGTTTGTAAACTTACCCTTAATATTCTGATAGTTAAAATAACTGGCATATACGTATCTAAAACTTCTACAATTTATTTTTCAAACTAAATTAATATGAATGATAATAAATAATAGTTGCAAAAATTCAATTTGAAACCTTCTAAAAAATTGAAATTTAGAAATGAATTTAAAATGAGCATACAATGAAACCAAACAACTACCTATATCATATTTTTTTCTTGCATTATTGTACAAAATAAACAATAAAAATTACATTGCATTTCAAATACTGCAATTAATGAATGACGGTTGCTTCAATGAACTGAAATGAATAGGAAATAAATGTAAAAGCGAAATATAATATAAACTATTCTCAGAAAAACAGATTGACAAACTGCAGACAATTTATTTGAATAGCATTGATATTCCCTTATATACTTCAGAATGAGTTTTTTAATGCAGCTGTAAATGTAAAAACTCATTCTCTTTCATTCCCCCCCCCCTTTTTATTTATTTATTTTTTTAAGTACGCCACAACTCGAAGCTTGATAATTAAGAACCTGTTTTAATTTCTGAAATGTGGTATTTCAACCGAATTTAACTGCATTCAATCAGCAAGAGCAGTATGTAATGATCTGGTTTTTGTAAGTAAACATGTGGAAAACACAGTTCACTCCATAATGTGGATTTCGGTTTTTTCTTCTTTTTTTAATACTAAGAAAATGGGCAAAAATTTCTACTCTTGTGCATCGACGCAGAAAATAAAGTTCCGGTTTCCAGAGGTCAAAATACTTATTCGCAATTTGTTTCTGGATTGTTTAATAATTTTAACGATCTTATTTATGTAAGAATTTTATAATTCATTCTTATGAGTGCATTTTGATGGTAAAATAAATGAAGCACAAACATGAATTTGTTTAGCAGCTAGAAAAGGCACCCGCCCGCCGTTGCCCGGGGGTCGTGAAATAGCTCGCCCACGCAGGAGTTTATTTATTTTTCGTTATAAGCGGGCGTATTGATAAAGCGTTCTTTGGTTTTCGAAAATTTGCTGTAAGTTCCGGTGAACGAAATTTAAAAAACGCTTTAATAATAAGCCCGCTTATAACAACCACAGTGACAACAAAAGTAAGTCTCGCTAAAGCGCATCGTCACGGGTCCTGATATACATGTGTGCCAAATTTCATGGCCGTACGGCGCTTAAATTTATTTATACAGACTGCACATACATACATAAAATGTTTTAACGACAGGACTATGAAAATAACAATTTAATTGGCAGAGTTTTGCATTTTTTCTTTGGCTGAGATCTTTTTCAATATTTTCTTCGGTCCGTCGAGATCCATCAACTTCATTTTCCATTCATAAGCAGTTTCATTATATATACAGTTTCATTCATAAAGCGAAGCTCCATATCGGACTCTTTATTTAACTATCTTGCAACAATGGTTGCTATAATACACGTTGTCACGTATTAAAAATTTCTCTTTTATATATAGATTACGGCTACACGTGCCAGGAAAAGAAGATCGTCCCTATTGGTGGCGATAAACGGCCGATTTGAACACTTTGTAAAAGTTTTAAAACTTTAATTAAACATATCTAATTAAAATTTTGGAGGAAGACCTTCGAGGTGTATTAGTTTAGATATACAAGGTAGGATCAAAAAGTTCGGAGACTGTGCTGATATCTCCAACCCTGATTGGAGGAGAGGGGAACTATTTTACAGTGTCGTAGAGGCACATGTCACGCGAGATGTGAACAGGAAGAAGCAGGTCCGCAGTGCAGGGTTTTTCCAGACAGTGCGTGTCAGTGAACTGCAGTCATTCGTGTTCCTCGAAAACGGAAATGGCTTTTGAAGAACAACGTGCGATTACCAAATTTTGATCGCCGACGGAAACATTGCACCTGCTGCAGCAGGTGCAATGTTTCGATTTCCATAAATGCTGGCAGAATTTGATATTCGCACGTTGTTCTTCATACGTCATTTCTGTTTTCGAGGAACACGGACGACTACCGTTCACTGACATGCATTGCTTGGAAAACACCTGCTTCTTCCTGTTCACATCTCGCGTCACACGTGTCTCTACGCCAGGTAAAATAGTTCCCCTCTCCTCCAATCAGGGTTGGAGATATCAGTACAGTCTCCGAACTTTTTGATCCTACCTTATAGATGCTACTGTGTGGAAAACCTCAAACCTATAAATGCGGCAGATATTACGCAGCTTCACAGGCAGATATACAAACAAACAGATTCTTCCTTTTATTAATGTAGATTAACAGTCTTTGACAACCAGCTAGCAGCCTTTCTATTTATTTTTCAAAGTATTTTACATATGTAGCTACAGGGGCGTCCAGAGGTTCAAGCAGCCCAAGTGACCGTTTGGGGCTTCATGTTTACAGAGAACATCAAAATGTTGTACATTATTTTTATTGGACTTATCTTGAATTCTTTTAAAGACCCTTTAATGCATTATACCTAATAAAACATTTTCTTAGTATTTTATATAATTCTACACTTTATTATTAGGTATTTATGCATCAATTTATAGTGTTCTCAACAACGTTTTAGTGTTCCGAACAACTTAAAAACATTTTCTTGGTATTTTATACAATTCTACACTTTATTATTAGGTATTTGAGTATCAGTTTATAGTGTTCTTAACAACGTTTTAATGTTCTTAACAACTTAAAAACCTTTTCTTAGTATTTTATATAATTCTACATTTTATATTTTATTATTAGGTATTTGAGTATCAGTTTATAGTGTTCTTAACAACGTTTTAATGTTCTTAACAACTTAAAAACCTTTTCTTAGTATTTTATATAATTCTACATTTTATATTTTATTATTAGGTATTTGAGTATCAGTTTATAGTGTTCTTAACAACGTTTTAATGTTCTTAACAACTTAAAAATCTTTTCTTAGTATTTTATATAATTCTACATTTTATTATTAGGTATTTGTGCATCAGTTTACAGTGTTCATAACAACGTTTTAGCGTTCTTAACAACTTAAAAACATTTTAGTATTTTATATAATTCTACATTTTATTATTATATAATTGTGTATCAGTTTATGGTGTTCTTGAAACGTTTTGACTACAACCTGTTTATCGAATTGTAGTTGAGCAGATTGAGATCATGATACTATAAATCCCATGGTGCGATTTGTTATATAACCAGGGCCGAATTATCCATTTGGACAAGGGAGTTTCGAATATTTTATATCATATTTTATATCATGCATAAAGCCCCGAAAATATTGTTGACCCGGAGGCCCAAAATTTTATTCCAGAGTCTAAAGTGAAAAGACTAATATATATATATATATTGGTCTTATTATATTGGTCTTATTGGTATATATATATATATATATTGGTCTATACCAGTATTTTTTTTAACTTGTAAAAACAACATAAATAAATTGTCGGATGATCGTTTTTCGGATTAACAATTTTCAGATTGTGTTAATGTATTAATTGTTCAGATGACGCCTTTTTATAAAAGTACGTTTGGGACCTTAGAAAACCTAGGGCGCTACTGTGAAGCTATGGTTGCAATGGAACTCAGAACTGAAAAGCTCCTTTAAAATAGCCGATAGATCCGAAAAAAAGTTCTGACGTGAGCAGCACGTGACTTTCCTTACATAATGCAATGACTCTACTTCTTTCACAGCAAAATAAAGATATTGTTACGAACGTGTAAAATGCTCTGGAGTCTCTTTTTTCCCCTCTCAATGGAGTCTCTTTTGAAAACCAGACGGAGGAAACACCCGTACAGGCATCCTTTCCCATGACGTGAAGCTAGGGTTGCCACATGCCGAAGTTCAAAGAGGGTTTCCAGATTTGGCGATTTATCGTCAATTTGGCGATATTTGACGACTTTCAGAAGGTTCGAGAAGCACCTCGAAATAACGATTATT
Source organism: Amaurobius ferox (assembly GCA_951213105.1). Classification (NCBI taxonomy): domain Eukaryota; kingdom Metazoa; phylum Arthropoda; class Arachnida; order Araneae; family Amaurobiidae; genus Amaurobius; species Amaurobius ferox. The sequence goes on along the minus strand of OX578135.1, from coordinate 81,808,570 downwards.
CTACGAGATTTGAGATATTTCTAGAAGGTTATGCAGAGAGAGTCTATAAAAGGAGTCATCACTTAGTTGGAGAACAGTTGACGTAATACGAACTACACTGAACTGCGGTATTCGCCAATGTTTTGAGAAGCGTATCCGTTGCTTTGTGCAATTAGTGGAGCATTTAAATGCTGCTTTACTGTATATTATTACTGTATACGCTGTGTGCTTTTGAATAAACGTGTTAGTTATCCATAAATTTAGACTCATTCTTGTATCCTGAGCATACACCTACCATTCCAGAGGACAATTTGTAACAGTATACATGATCCACAGCACAATATCTTTGGCATTGAATTGACATCGCGTAAATTAAGTTCTGGCGCTTTTAACAACTTATTAGTTCATACAATGAACATTTAATTAATATCCCATGAAATAAATTACAATTGTCGAATTCTTTACAATACAAAACTATTACAAAAAGTATCTTCTCTCGTGAATAGATCGAACTAGATGAGAATGGTGTCAACACGAGAATGATGTTAACAAATTTGTTGAACAATTCTGCATATAGAAATTGAACGTATTTTATTATTTTTTTTTAAGCTTTATGGAATTTTTTTTTATTAATTTATTTGAAAAACGTGCATCATGCAATACCTCGTAAACAGTTCATGCTAGCGTTCTAAAGTTTGTGTCATTTGTTTTCGAAAGAAAATAAAACGTTTAAAATAATTATTTATTTATCAATATTAAAGGAAAGTCCTAATTTTTTATTGATTTTTTCAAAAATTCATGCAAAATGATTATTTATTTATCAATATTAAAGTAAGGTCTTAATATTTTATTGATTTTTTCAGAAATTAATTCAAAATGAGGGGGAGCTTAAGAACATTCGATTGCGTTTGAAATGAATAAGGGTTACAGTAATCACAAATTCATTAATTGTGCCATATTATTTTCGAAACGCTTTATCCGTAAGATATCGCATACACAGATTCACGAACACACACACATTAACACACAGACATCAAAAACGTCCAATTTGAGTTCAGGAATGCTTGAAACGTGCTATTCTATCGAAAACTCGAATTCGAATTTTCGACCCCGTCACAATACTTTCCTGATGCATTATACATTACTATGTATTGGGTGTGGGAAATTCACGTATACCTGAACAATAGAGAAAAATGATGACTGTCTCTATTAGCGCGAAGCAATATATAGCGCTGTCCTTTGTTGTGAAAATTGTACTTGCTCCTCACCAGTACTTGCTCCTCACGGAAACAAAGACACACGGAGCTCCGTACTAAATAATTATGTTTGTGATAATCTCAAAAATAAAGCTTAATGAAGCTTTAATAATTTTATTAATTTTAATAATTTTATTACTATACTACTCATAAATATATTATTCAATTACCAATTTATATAAGACTACCTTCTTGTGAAATTTGGAATCAATAAAAGCAGAACTTTTTGAGTTATGTCAGATTTTCTGCCTCATGCTTAACTTTTGAAAGGCAGTGTAAATCTTATCCTAAAATTGATATTAAGCAAAATTGTCGAAAGGAAATGAGGAAGGAAAGGAAAGGAAATGAGGATGTTCCTTGTGCCACTGTTATATAGGAGAAGACATTGAAAAACTTGTTTCTTTTTTTTTCCTCCTCATAATTTATTTACTTTCTAGTTTAATATTTTTGGCGTAATTTGCGCTCAAACGTAATGTAGTATTTTACATGGATCAACTTGTTAGAACCAGGAGAGCATTTTATCGGAAGGCACTGAATGCCGAGTTGAGTTTCAGATTTTTACATGGTCTAGGAGCCGAGAACGACTCTATCAAAGATGTTGAAAGAAGCTGCAAACACAGTCCGTGGAAAATTGAATAAAATAAGGTAAGGAAAAATATCCAACAATATCATTTTTATATATATATATATATATATATATATATATATATATATATATATATATATATATATATAATAATAGAAGTTTGAAAATCCAATGAACGAAAAGTAAGAAGATGTAACACGATAAACCTAACTTTTTTAAAAACACCCACAGAATAAAATATAATACAGCAAATCATCAATCAAATGGATTAAAAATACAAAACACTAGCTATCAAGTTACAGAAAATCAACCAAATTAAAAGGTATGGAAACAAAAAAAGAAAAACTTAAACTAAATTCAACTATCTAACTGGCGTACAAAACAAATGTAAAAATCAATTAATCCTCAAGCATATGGAAAAAATAAAAAAATTAATATCGAATCAACAAGTCAATGAAAAATATAATACAAAGGTAAGGAATCGAAATAAGTATAACAAACGAAATCAAGCACAAACGCCTTACACGTGGACAAGGCTCTAAGCCTAAATCATGAATTGTTAACCTCTACAAAAATCTAATCATGTCCAAGTTTTTTGTAGAAGCAAACACAAAAATGTATGTTTCTGAAGAAATAGATAGATTAAATCTATGAACTATTTCTACTTGGACGACATACATAAAGATGGAATAAAAAAGATATATATATATAAAGAAATATTGAGAATAAAATCTCAAAGAGTTGAGGATATAGCTATACCGAGTAATCTTGAGCACATCTCCAGCGATGGTGCAGCCTACCGCCTTGCTTTTTGTGTGGTCCAACATTTATTCGAAAGCACTACGTCATATTCCAGACTAATTATCAGTGGTAATGTCAACATGACGATGGTTTGTATATAGTTAGTTACTATAATTAAAAACGCATCACTAATAACCAACCCACTCCTGAGCAAAAAGTAAAAATAAAAAATGTAATGACAAGCCCTTAGGATTCGTGTTCTTTAACAAGCAGTAAGAAAAACAAGCAACCCCAAAGCAAAGGACTATAATAATAGAAAACGAAGGGAAAACGATCACAATCGTAAAAAAAAAAATCTTTTCACGAATAAAATGTTGGAGTCGAGGAATTAAAAAGAAATATTTTCGTTTTTCCCCCTCACATAATCATAACTCTTTCGTCGATGTTGGAGATACTTAGCCCTTCGGAGGGCGGTCTGATGTCTGTTTTCTTAAGATCCGACATATACGAGACGGGCTGTTAAGAAGGTTCATCACGGAGGATGCTAAGGGATTCCAAGGGACTGCACAAGAAAGAAAAATAATGTTCGTCGATTAAAATGAATTTTTTTTTTTCAGCCTAGCTTCATCAGGCAAGATAACCAGGTGCCCCCTTACCATATGCCTGAAACGGAGGATTCCAAAATTGCATCCATCATTATCCAACGCCGGACGGCCTGTATTTGTCTAAGGAAAATGGCCACTTATCATCTCCAGTCACGATTTCTTAAGGAGGAGGGGAACAGGTTTACTTGGATCGGTAATGAGAGACTTACTGTGGAATGGATGATATGTTCATAGATACGCAGGTATGTATATATACGTAGCCCAGAAAGTACCATGTCAGGCAAGCCAGAAAGACTATCAGAGAAGAATCATTAAGTTTGCCATGGAATCAAAGGAGGATTCAAGAGTACGTGATTCCATGATGCCTTTCTTCACGTTTGTGCAGTGAATCCAATGAATACATTCTGATCTAATACATTCATCATATTTGTGACAGTGATGAGTTCTCATCTAATTATTTTAAAAAAATGAGCTGATTCAAGGAATCCTTAAATGCATGATTCCAATATTTTTTATGATTCATGAACCACAGTAAAATTATGAATTTGAAATGGAATCAAAGAATTATTTATGAGGATATAATTCCATGATATACTTTTTTTTTTTTTGATAATTTAGGATACATATATGAATGCCCAGTGAATCCCGTGTCATGCTAATGGATTCATATATCCTTATCCAGATAATAAGCTCTGATTCAAAAAAGAATACCAGATTCTACGATCCACTATAATGATTCCTGATTATAAATTTGTCATTAAATCAAGGAATTTATTTTATATATTAGAAAATGACAATTTATCATCTCGAGTGACTATTATATAAGGAAGAGAGAAATAACTGGATAAGCAATGAATTACTTATGCGAGCGAGATGCACATAGAAAGACGTGTATGCATATGTGACAAATGTCAGAAGGGCAAGCAAAGTAGAATTAGCCTTCGAAATTTCATAAAATTTTGTTTAAACAAGATTTGAATAATATTGTTATGCTACACTATATTACACAAATAACTACCAAATATTTTTGTCTTTTTATTATTATTTATTTATATAATAGAAAAAATTCTTTATGCCAATTGAAAATGGCATAAAGAACGATTTACCCATGAATCAAAACATATATAAAATAATTATTATCCAATTAATCACCGAAATTCAATACGCGCCAAAATTAAATCCGCAAAACACCCTCTTTTAAACCGTTCATATGTAGTTCCAATTGCAAAAACATTTTAGATTAGGTAGAAAAATAGGCAATAGTAACTTAAATAACATGCAATATTCTTGGAAAAATGTAATAAAATCAAATTTTTATACAGCCTTTCCAGAGAAAAAAGTTAAATTACAAATGTGCTGCCCATACCTCAATTAGTCAAATTAAGAAAAAAAAATTGTATTTCAAAAGTTCAAATTTATGACGAAATAAATTGTCGAACTTCCTGACTTACACCACCATGGCTTTTTGATACGCTTATAATCACCGCAATTCATGAATCCAGGGGCAGGTCACAAATTGAATTGATTTACAGAAATCATTTAATAGGGTACTTGATAACTTTACTGAAATATTTGTATAAAATAAATAAATAAGTGGCAAAAATTTTGCCCCTAATTGCAACCGAAGTTGATCTGCAAATGCCCCTTTATTTGATAATAAACATTTTAATCAATAATAACTATGTCTAATTTCATAGCATTACTGCCCAATTTTTGTCAGTTTTACTAAATACAATATGGGCAAACATTTTTTTACTTTTTTTTTTTATGAAGGGCCATTTTTCGGTATATTTTTAAATTTTTACAAAAATATTGCAAATAATTTAAATTACTATCGCATAATTTCCTACCCTTATTTAAAAGATTTTTGCAATTAAAACTATGTATCTACAATCAACGATTAAAAAAAATCCTCTGTTCCCTTTCTTAAGCACTCTACATATTTCTCATTAGAAAAAAGGGTTATCTACCCCTCTGAGCGTTCTAAAGACTGGAAAAAAAATTGGGTTTTTCACGAAAACAAAAACAAGTTTTTTCTGTTTTTGAGTTATTTACTTTCGGATTTTTTTTGAAAAATTATTTGCATTAAATATAATTTTTAATTTGGTGAATATTTTGTAACATTTGCATTTTTATTATAAAAATGGCTACTTCCAACCTAACTCGCTCAATTGTAAAAATACGGATATGCGAGTTTTTTTTAATGATCTTGTTGCATTAAAAATAAAAATTTTCTGATTGACCAAATTTGTCTAAGGGGGTCGTATAAAAATTTAAAAAGTGTAACTTTTTGAAAATGAATGGGAGGACTATTTCATTAACGTAGTCTTATTCCCTACTTTACTTTCAACATTATTGCAATTTACATTGCCCACTTATATCCAACAGGTAAAGAATTAAAGTGCGTTTTAATCTTTTTCGGACACCCGGTATACTGCGCCAACGCAATTACAATACTTTGGAGTTTAAATGATCATCAAACTGATCATTTCTACAATGAAGCCAAACTTTCACATATGGAGAATGTACACATCAAGCTGTAAGATGAGCTGTATAAGAATTGTTGAATTTTTTTAACTCAAAATTATTTACCTCTGGAGTCTGCAATATAGCTGATTTAAATGAAACATTCATTGATTTTACATAGAGAAGCAGACGATTCCACATTATTGCTTTTCTGATGAAGTTTTAAGCATGGGGTTAGAAAGTAATTTTACCTGCATGGTTTTACGTATTTAAGAAAATAAATTATTGTAGTATTGTGATAATTATAAAAATATCACCGCTGAATGAAAGGAATGAAAAAGAGTTAATGAATGAAATATTCACTGCTTTTATATAGAGAGCCAAGCGATTTATATTTCGATGGCGTTATTTAAATAAAGTTCATTTGCTTTTGATGAAGTTTTCAAATATAATAAGTTATTGTAGTATTGTGATAATTTAAAAAATATCACCACTGAATGTATCACATTTTAGAGATGTTTAAATAAAATTGCATTACAGTTGAAAAGGGTTTCAAAATCAATGCTTTATGCATGATTGATATTTCTTGTTTTAATTGTTAATTGTAGCTGACATTAATTTAAAGTATAAAATCCTCTTCCAAAATGCCAAAATTAGTGATTGTCTATTCCTTTTATTATTTAAAAAACCACTTGGAGTAATTAATATTTGATTGTTTTCATTTTAATGACATAAGGACATCCAATATAAAGCATAGTATAAAAGCATAGTAGTATTATAAGTTCAGTATAAAACTACAAGCGTTTAAAACTGAATGGTAAAATAAAACACAACTAATGGATGGGGGGGGGGGGGATCTCAATTGAAAACCTCATGAGTATTAATATGGTCAATTGAGGGTTGAAATTAATGATCACTGCAACTTGTTTATATAAAATGCTGCAAAGACATAAAACAAACGTAAAGATAAAAAACATTCTTTAAAGTATCCCCTTTTATTATTTGTATGCAATTTAAATGTTTAAAAACTGTATGTATTAAAATATATGGAATTAAAATGTATGAAAAACAACGACATACCAAATTTGAACTTTAAAGCTGCTTCGGTTCAAGTTATTCACAAAGAACTACTGCATTCCCATGACGAGCCAAGGTCGAGCTGGGTCGTAAGGTTAAAAAATCTAATGTGGGCAACACAAGACTTTCCTTATATAATGCAATGAATTTGCTACTTTTACAGTAAAAAAATAGGTTTTTTTTTTATAGTAGATACTTATATTCTTTCCAAAATATTGAATTTTCAACGATTAGTCGTCATTTTCATTGATTTAGCGTCATTTTTATCCATTTGGCGAGATTTTCGTTAATTTGGCAACATTTAAAAAAAAAGTCGCCAAGTTGGCGACATGCCGCCAAATTCGTCGCCAAAATCTGGCCAAGCGTTATTGATGAAGAAATAAGTTATTCTTATAGCAGATAAATGACTATTGGAGTTCAAATACAAAAGTATTACTCAAAGTATCTTTTCACATGAATGGAACGAGCTAGATCCACGAGAATGATGTCACCCAATTTATCGCATAGTATTACATGTGTGAAAAGTGAACATGTTTCCGAATAGGAAATATATATTTTTTATTTTAGATGACTTTTTAATAATTTTTTTGAAAAATGTGCAATATCTCGACATCAATGTCTCGAATCATGTTATCGTTCTAAAATTTACGTCAATCATTTTCTAATGAAAAATTACATAAGAAATGTCTATTTGCGTAACTTTATTAGCGGTTTTGATTTTTTGACGATTTTTTCAAAATTTCACTCGAAAATTTAGGGAGGATCTGAACATTCGATTGCGTATAAAAACAATAGGCTTCCAGTACTTACGGATTGTGATTTTTGTACCAAATTTCGTTCGAATCGGTCCGTTCGTTCGTTAGTTATCGTTTCCACAGACTCACTGACACATACATACATACATACACACACACACACACACACACACACACACACACATACTTTCACACACACACACACACACACACACACATACTTTCACACACACACACATACTTTCACATACACACATATACACACACATACTTACACACACACATATACTTACACACACACACATACTTTCACACACACACACTTCAAAAATGTTTGATTCGTCATCAGGGATGCTTGAAACGTGCTCTCCCGTCGAAAACTCGAATTCGAATTTTCGACCCCGTCATAATATAATACTTTCCTTATATATTATGTATGTAAGGAAAATAAAAAAATTACTACAAAAGGAAATGAATAATTAAATTTGGACTTTCTAACTTCTCCGATGCTTTAGTTGTTCCTCAAAAGACAATACATTCCTATGGCGTGCCCAAGACCTAACCCGATAAAGTTCTGTTGTGACAAACATGCTACAATAATAAAACAAGGAAGATCAATCATGTTTAAAGCATTGATTACGAAACACTTTCCAACTTCAATGCAATTTTATTTAAAAAAGTCGAAAATGCAATACATTCCTCGGTAATATTTTAAAACTTATCACAATACTACATTGATTCATTATATTTGAAAACTTAAACCTTCATTGAAAAAAATGAACTTCATTCAAATGACGGCATTGAAATATAAATTGCCTGGTTTAAATATCTCTAAAATGCAATACATTCCACGGTAATATTTTTAAAACTATCATAATACTACGATAATTTATTATATTTGAAAACTTCATCAAAAACAACTGAAATAAATTCAAATGACGTCATAGAAAAAATAACACGCCTGGATCTCTCTATAAAAGCAGGATTTCATTCATTTCATTCATCACAATACTATAATAATTTATTTTATTTAAAAATTAAGACCATGGAGCTACAATTCATAAACTCTATGCTTAAAACTTCATCGAAAAAAATCGTCCTTCTGTTTATAAAATCAATTAATATTTCATTCATATCAGCCATGCAGACTCCATGGACTGAATTATTTTGTGTTAAAGAAATACAGTAATTCTAATACAACTCATTCTACATATTTTGCTGTTTACATTTTACATAGGTGAAAAATAGGCTTAGTTGTAGAAATAATCAAATTTGAATGAGAATTTAAACTCAAATATATTGTCATTGTGTTGTTTTAGTATGTAGATGCACAGAATTTAAGCAAAAATAAAGTAGTTTTAGGACGGATACAACACTCAATATGAATTAAAAAGAACTTTAAAATATCACGATTTTGAAACAAGATGGATGCCATATATCATTTTGAAGTGGGTCATGTGATCGTTTCATATAAGATGTGTAATTATTATTTTAATTTTTACTTAAAAAACTACTGAATATATTTCGCTGAATTTTTTTTTATATATTTTCTGGAACAATTTGACTATTACCTAAAATTTTCGAAGCAATTTGCGAATTTTAAATCCGCTTAAAAAATGTTCGAAAAATTAGGTCCCATAGGGCTCAATGTATTTCATTTTTTCAACCCGGGTTCAATCCAAAACTAATTGGGCGATATTATTCATTTATATTCCCATAGGTCCTACAGACCGTCTGAACAACATACTAAAATTTCATTTTGTTTAAGTCATTTTTACGGCAGTTATCGTGCTAACGGACAGACAGACAGACAGACAGACAGACAGAATGAACAAAGTCATAAACACTTTTCAACTTTATTGTAAAGTGTTAAAAATCTGATGTGGACAGCACATGACTTTCATTATATAATGCAATGTATTTACTATTTTTACAGTAAAAACAAAATAGATTATTTTTATAGTAGTTATTTATATTCTTTCCAAGATATTGAATTTTCGTCAATGAGTCGTCATTTTCCATGTCGTCATCATCAATGAGTCGTCATTGATTTAGAGTCATTTTTATCCATTTGGCGAGTTTTTCGTTAATTTATTAACATTTAAAAAAGTCGCCAAGTTGGCGACATTCCACCAAATTCGTCGCCAAAATCTCGCCAAGCGTTATGGACGAAGAAATAAGTTATTCTTACAGCAGATAAATGACTATTGGTGCTCAAATACAAAAGTATTACTCAAAGTATCTTATTTCTTGAATTCTATTTGCGTAAATCCTTGATTATTTGACGATTTTTCCAAAATTTCACTCGAAAATTTAGGGGAGTTCTGAACATTCGATTGCGTATAAAAACAATAGGCTTCCAGTGTTTACAGATTGTGATTTTTGTACCAAATTTCTTTCAAATCGGTCCATTCGTTCGTCAGTTATCGTCTCCACAGACTCACTGACACAGACTCACTGACACACACACACACACACATACTTTCACACACAGACATTACTTCAAAAATGTTTGATTCGTGATCAGGGATGCTTGAAACGTGCTCTCCCGTCGAAAACTCGAATTCGAATTTTCGACCCCGTCACAATACTTATATAAGGAAAGTAAAAAAAGACATGTCAAATTTAAATTTTCTAGTTGCTCCGGTTCTCGACTTATTCCCGAAAAACGAGTACATTTCTATGATAGGTCCGGGACGAGATAGCCCGATGAGGTTCAAAATCAATAGAATTAAAATGTACCACGAAAGACAACGACATACCAAATTTCATGTTACTGTGATTAATGGAAACTGATTAAGTTAGGGCCTCAAAGATTTAAATCACACTGACGAGCAAAGAAACACCAGACTTACTTATTGAAACACCAGATCAAGTTAAAAAATCTGATGTGGGCAACACATGACTTTCCTTATATAATGCAATGAGTTTACTATTTTTTCAATAAAAAATATGGTTTTCTTATAGTAGCTATTTATATTCTTTCCAAGAAATTGAATTTTCGTCAATTAGTCGTCGTTTTCACTGATTTAGTGTCATTTTTATCCATTTGGCGAGATTTCCGTTAATTTGCAACATTTAGAAAAGTCGCCAATTTGGCGGCATTCCGCCAAATTTGGCGCCAAAATATCGCCAAGCGTTATGGATGGAGAAATAAATTATTCTTATAGCAGATAAATAACTATTGGCGTTTAAATACAATAGTATTACTCAAAGTATCAATACTTTCCCTATACATTACACTATGTACGTAGGGAAATAAACTGTTAACTCCACCATAAAGAATATATGGTGAATGTAGTGATGAAAAATGTATGAGTAACATCCCCCCCCCCCCCCTTCTCATTTGACGGCTGAATCTCGTTGAGAAGCGGTGGACTCAATATAGTTACATTCGGAATGGCCTCGCGTCGAAAAGTTCATATTTGCCTAAGAGTGCCACTTATTTCTGCAAAAACAAGAGAATAAAAAGGGCCTGGGGCCACGAGGAAACCCAGTCACGATCTTTAACGAGCAGGGGCCCTGTTGGAAAATGAGTGGTTTTCTTCGTCGGCGGCGGCCACGCTATGATGAGTTTCTCCGGCGAGGAGGTATATAATCAGGGTGTCAACATGCAGACGATGATACGTTGGGTCATTATATTTACTCAGAGATACACGTCCCCGCGCTCAGAGGCGGATTACCATCTGCCGTCCACCTTCTCGATCGCTGTCATCAAATCGCGGAGGTGGGAGAATGACAGGTCCGCACGTCTAGGTGCCATCTTTGGCCACTTGGAAAATTTATTTTATAAAGATTTATTATTTTATAAAGAGGAAAACCCGAGTTCGATCCTCACAAGCACCCCAAACTATCTCCGTGAATCGCGCCGAGGGAGGGGGGCTAATGACGTCACGAACATAAAAATTGTATTGCGACTGTTTTCACAACAATGATTGAAATTATAAAGTTATTATAACCGTGGAGCAGCATAATTATAACAGTGCTTATATTTTTCATTATTCAGATCAATTTCATATTGAGGTTTTAATTTTTGGACGGGCTACCGGCACTGCCAGTTGTAATGTTGTCCAAGCATTATATATAGTTGAAACATTTCTGCATAAAGTTGAATACAATTTCTTAAACTGCAAGAATGATAATTATAATTTGCTTCATGGGCACTACAGGAAAGGTCCATATTTCAAAATTTTAATTGAGATTCTGCTAATTCTATTTGAGAAAACTCTAACATGGGTAGAAATCGCAAAAATATGTTTCCTCTCAAGCAAATTTTAAATCCTTTTGACAGGGTGAATTAATTAAAGGACAAGAAAAGATCAATCATGCACAAAGCTTTGATTATGAAACACTTTCCAACTGCAATGCAACTTTATTTAAACATCTATAAAATGCGATACATTCAGCGGTGATATTTTTAAAGTTATCACAATACTACAATAATTTATTATATTTGAAAACTTCATCGAAAACAAATGAACTTTATTCAAATAACGTCATCGAAATGTAAATCGCCTGGTTCTCTATATAAAAGCAGTGAATATTCCATTCATAAAAATTGTTCCATTCCTTTAATTCATCGTCGATATTTTTAAAATTATCACAATATTACAATAATTTATTTTACTTAAAAATTTAAAACCATTGAGGTAAAAGCACTTTCTAACGCCATGCTGAAAACTTCATCGAAAAAGTAATAGAATCATCTGCTTCTCATGTAAAATCAATGAAAGTTTTATCCATATCAGCTATATTGCAGACTCCAGAGCTAAACAATTTTGCGTTAAAAAATTCAACAATTATTATACAACTCATCTTACAGCTTGATGTGTTTACATTCTCCATACTTGAAAATTAGGCTTCGTTATAGAAATAATCAAAGTTTGATGATCATTTGAACTCCAAAGTATTGCAATTGCGTTGGCGCAGTATATAGCTGTACAGAAAAAGTAAAAAATAAAGCGGTTTTAGGACGGATACAACACAAAACATAAATTAAAAAGAACTTTAAAAATCACGATTTTGACACAAGATGGATTTTCATTGATCATTTAAACATAAATATATTGTAATTGCGTTATTTCAGAATATACATGCAAAGAAATTAAGCAAAAATAAAGAGATTTTAAAACGGATACAACACTAAATATAAATTAAAAATAACTTTAAAAATCGCGATTTTGACACAAGATGGATGCCATATTTTATATTGAAGTGGGTCACGTGATCGATTCATATACTATGGGTGTAATTATTATTTTAATTTTTACTTAAAAAACTACCGAATATATTTTGCTGAAATCTTTTTCATATTTTTTATGGGATAATTTAAATATTTCCTAAAATTATCGAAGCAATTTGTGAATTTTAAATTCATTTAAAAAATGTTTGAGAAATTAGGTCCCATAAGTTTCAATATATTTCATTTTTTCAACCCGGGCTCAATCCAAAACTAATTGGGTTATATTATTCATTTACATTTTCCCATATGTCCCACAGACCGTCTGAACAACATACTAAAATTTCATTTTGATAAAGTCATTTTTACGGCAGTTATTGTGCGAACGGACAGACAGAATGAACAAAGTCATAAACACTTTTCAACTATGTTGTAAATTGTTAAAAACTGCTAAATCAGTCATTTTCCACCATAATTATATAATTTTGGAACATATTACTTACGGCAGGGATTCTTAACTTATATGTCGCGACTCAAAAGTGGGCCGCCGTTGACTTTTAAGATCGGTCGCCGCACCATAGCTGCCATAGAAATGAACATCGCTGGTCTCCAGAAAGGATTTATTGAAGTCCAAAACGACAGGATTTTCACGAAACTTTAAAATTTCGAAAACTTCGAAATTTTATATTTGTTTAACATGGCAGTATAGGACAAAATTTGATATAATCATGCATAAAAGGGGTTATTTATGGCATAATCATGCATAAAAGGGGCATAATCATGCATAAAAGGCATAATCATGCATTAAATTTGATATAATCATGCATAAAAGAGATTATTTATGGCATTATCATGCATAAAAAGGGCATAATAATGAATAAAAGGCATAATCATGCATTAAATTTGACATAATCATGCATAAAAGGGGTTATTTATGGCATAATCATGCATAAAAGGGGCATAATCATGTATAAAAGGCATAATCATGTATAAAAGGCATAATCATGCATTAAATTTGACATAATCAGGCATAAAGGGGGTTATTTATGGCATAATCATGCATAAAAGGGGCATAATCACGCATAAAAGGCATAATCATGCATTAAATTTGACATAATCATGCATAAAAGGGGTTATTTATGGCATAATCATGCATTAAAGGGGCATAGTCATGCATAAAAGGGGTTATTTATGGCATAATCATGCATAAAAGGGGCATAATCATGTATAAAAGGTATAATCATGCATTAAATTTGCATAATCATGCATAAAGGGGGTTATTTATGGCATAATCATGCATAAAAGGTGCATAATCATGCATAAAAGGCATAATCATGCATTAAATTTGACATAATCATGCATAAAAGGGGGTTATTTGTGGCATAATCATGCATAAAAGGAGCATAATCATGCATAAAACGCATAATCATGCATTAAATTTGACATAATCATGCATAAAAGGGGTTATTTATGGCTCTATGATCACGAGACTTAATAGTTTCAATCATTATTGTGAAGAGTAACCGCTATACAATTTTTGTGTTTTTGACGTCTTCATCCTACTACGGGGGGGGGGGGGGGGGGGGACAAGTTATCTCGCCGGGAGGTGCATTATCAAATATGGTATCAACCGAAAGATTTTTTTCAAACCCTTTAAAGTAAGGGGTAACAACGCTATAATTGTAATTATTTGGCGCCGATTTTGCAAAAAATTTCTTGAAAAATTAAAAACAAGAAAAAAGAAAACAAATATATCCACGAGCTAATTAAAAATGGATTCTGGAATGAAAAAGTCGAGTAGGGCCAGACTCAGTTAATTTTTTTTCTGAAAATATCTTTAAAAGATCAACACTCTCTAATACATACAATAGGAAAATTTACCAAGGATGTAAGAAAAGGACACGCGTGGGAGCCCCCTTTTTCGGGCACATATTACGACAGTATGACAAGGCCGTAGCCAAGCAGGGGCCAGAGGGGGCTAAGCCCCCCCCAAGAGGTATAATCAGCCCCCTTGATAAAATATTAAATTTTCAGTAGTGATATAAAATGTCATTCAAATTTTGTATTAAAAAAAATTGAGATTTTTTTTTTTATAAATTACTTCGTTTTAAAGATTTTTTAATTCAGCTAAATTTGTCATTAATAATCAATTTATTTACATATTTAATTTAAAACTATTTAAAAATTATGACAATAGTGTTTAGGATACTTTTGTATTATTGTGGGGTTCACTGTTATGCATTATAGAGTCAAAATCAACTGATAAGTAGGTAAGAGTTAATATTAAGCATTAACTTGTAGTAACTTTCAGAATTTTTCTATATATTACTAACATCTTTATTACTAGTTAATGTTTACATTATAATCAATTGTAATTATTATATATTAATATTGATGTATAGTATCTATATAGATATTAATAATCAGTTAATATAAATATGCAATTATTTGTTAATAATTTATATGAATTGAAATATATAATAGTAACTATTATAGTTATAAATGCTAATGATTAATTGCGTTTTTAGTGAGCCCCTCCTTTAAGACTGCTGAGTTCCCCCCCCCCCCCCCCCCCTTGATTTTCCCTCCAGTCCCTCTTCAATTCTCACCTTCTGTTTTCCCTCACGGCCCTGTAGTACGGAGGACTTTTAAAGGATCAACATCACATTAATTATTTTTCTAAATGTCTATAATGTAAAATTTCTTCAAAACATGTAATACTAACATTATACAAATCAGGTTTTTTTTTTCTTTTTAATTTTTTAATTTTGCTGCGAGCTGGCCAAAACAGAAGCCATTTGTGTAGTATAGCAAATATTATTTTCTGGGAACATCTTAAACAAGAAAGATCAATCATGCATAAAGCATTGATTATGAAACACTTTCCAACTTCATTGCAATTTTATTTAAACACCTCTAAAATGCGATACATTCCTCGGTAATATTTTTAAAATTATCGTAATACTACAATAATTTATTATATTTGAAAACTTCATCGAAAATAACTGAAATTTATTCAAATGAGGTCATCGAAATATAACACGCCTGACTCTCTATAAAAGCAGCATTTCATTCATAAATATATTTTAATATTGTAAACTTAAAAGAAAAGGTTTTGTCCGAGCGTGTTTCTTTCACTTTGTCTACTTTTACTCGAAATGGCTTCTAAACTATAAAAGATAGATATATATAAACAGTAAGCAACAAAAATGTTCAATGGGAATTCCAGTTTCTAGATTAATAATTTGTTTTTGCAAAGCTCTTGTAGTTTTCGAGGAATCGTCTTCAAGTCAAAGAATTGAAAATTTTCCATCTTTCAAGATTTTGATGCTTACAGCTCGAAAACTACAAGTGTTTTAGACTATGAACTATCAGAAGTAATTTCTAGCCCATGAGACAAATTGGATTTCGAACCAGGTTCTTAGTTTTCGAAACATATTGGTTATAATTTCGATATTTTAATATTTTGAACTATTTTAAAAATGTCTAAACAAGACCATCCACACACAAAAAATAATGTTATTCACGCAAAGCCATGTCGGCTCCATCGGACTTGAGCCTGCCGATTTTTTTTTAATTGAAAATTTTTCTCAATTTTTTTTTCTCTATTTAAACTTTTAACCTTTGCAAGACAAAGTTTCATTCACTGTTCATTTTCTTCCCAGAATGCATATCAATAACTTCGGTGACCATATATGGCTGACGAGCATCGCTTGACATTTCAGTTCCAGTTTCATACCAGGCTCTTCTTCACCGGGGCTATTAAATTTATCCTTCAACTTTTTGATGACTGCCAGATAACTCAAGACAAGCACTTAAAAAGCTGATGAGACTGAATAATGAAGGTTTGGGAAGACAAACACACCCATATCCCCCCCCCTCCCCGTCCACCCCTGCAGCAAAATGAGCCGAGGGGATTGGTCGAGAACTCCAGGTAGATCCCTCCGTGGAGGAAGAACGGACGCTTGAAATTTGCCTCCAAGATTAAAGAAGGATCTCATATGTCAACATCTAATTATATTTTCGACTAATTTTCCGTAACTTATAATTAAAGAATCAAGATTCATGGTTTCGGTACTGGGCACCATTAATATGATTCCGTCTTGGTGATTTGTAGATGGCTGTAGAGATCTGGGAAAAGCAATTTGTCTGACAATAAGAAAAGAACCGTGATAAGTCGTGTGTACCTTGGAGGTCCGGTCATCAGACATTCTTGCTGGGTTGGAACATCATTTTTTGTCAGAGGAATTTTCTCTGAACTTGCAACCCAAGAATGCTGATGAAGGTCGGCAAATAAATTGACTTTCTTATTTTGCTTTTCCCCCCCACCCATCTCATAAATTCATAAATTAAAAAATCTGATATGGGCAGCACATGACTTTCTTTATATAAGGCAATGAATTTACTACTTTTACACTAAAAGAAAAGTAGGTTATGCCTATAGTAGATACTTATATTTTTTCCAAGATATTGCATTTTCGTCATTTAGTCGTCATTTTCATTGATTTAACGTCATTTTTATCCATTTGGCGAGATTTTCGTTAGTTTGGCAACATTTAAGAAAGTCGCCAAGTTGGCGACATTCCGCCAAAATCTCGCCAAGCGTTATAGACGGAGAAATAATAAGTTATTCTTATAGCAGATAAATGACTATTGGCGTTCAAATAAAAAGTACTACTCAAAGTATCTTTTCTCATGAATGAAACGAGCTAGATCCACGAGAATAATGTCACCCAATTTATTGCATGATATTACAT
The DNA here is from genome assembly GCA_951213105.1 of Amaurobius ferox. Classification (NCBI taxonomy): domain Eukaryota; kingdom Metazoa; phylum Arthropoda; class Arachnida; order Araneae; family Amaurobiidae; genus Amaurobius; species Amaurobius ferox. The sequence goes on along the minus strand of OX578135.1, from coordinate 81,791,169 downwards.
ATGAAAAGTGAACACGTTTCTCAGCAGTTAATATTTTTTTTTTACTTTATGGGAATTTTTGATAAATTTATTTGAAAAGTGTGAAATATATCGAGAACGGTTAATGCTTGCGTTCTGAAGTTTATGTCAATCGTTTTCTAAGGAAAAATTACATAAGAAATGTCTATTTGCGTAACTTTATTAAAGGTTTTGGTTTTTTGATGATTTTTTCAAAATTTCGCTCGAAAATTTAAGGGAATTCTGAACATTAAATTGTGTTTAAAAACGGTAGGCTTCCAGTATTCATGGATTGTAATTTTTCTAGCAAATTTCATTCGAATCGCTCCATCCGTTCGTGAGATATCGTCTCCACAGACTCACTGACGCACACACACACATACAAACATCACCTCAAAAATGCTCAATTCGTGATCAGGGATGCTTGAAACGCTCTCTCCCGTCGAAAACTCGAATTCGAATTTTCGGCCCCGTCACAATACCTTCCTTACACGTACTACATTATATAAGACGTACTACATTATATAAGACGTACTACATTATATAAAGAAAGTAAAAAAAAAAAAAAGGTAAAATGATGTTTTTTGTTTTTGTTTTTTTTTAAAGCAAGCTCTACAATAAAAACGATTATCCGAGAGAAAACAACAAACTCTATAACTTCTATAACTCTTTTAACTAGAAGTTAAAAGGAAATCGGAGGTGGCTCTAATCCGATGGAGCCGTAATGGTTTTGCAGCATGAATAGCGTTGCGTAAAAATAAAAAACACAATAGAGTTTAATATGTATATTTGTTGTTTTCAGTCGTCGGGGGGTGGGGGGTGGGGATGGCGAATGAAGGTGAAGCGCGTGCTACCCTCTATCAACAGTTATGATAAAGAAAATTATCTTCACTAATTTCCTATGCTTTTGCATCATCCTGCAAACCCATCTTAGTAGGTGGTTTGTCCTATTTGGACCGTTTCAAAACAGTTCAAAATAATAAAATACTGAAATTATAGCGACTCTATTTCGAAAACTAAGAATTCGACCCGAAATTCAATTATATATATACTTATAGGGCTACCAAAGGGCTACAAATTATTAGCTTACTGGTTACATGCATCCCTTTAACATACAAGTGTTACAAATTTTAAAAACAAGAAACGTTCAATATTCTTCAAATTGACAAAAGAATTGCACAAAAACTATAAGAGATAGAAGCAAATTATTGAAATTAGATTTCTTATTAAACATTTTTACCGCTTACTGTTTATATCTGTCTTTATAATGTAGGATATATTTCGACTAAAAGTAAGCAAAATGAAGCGAAAACTCGCGCAGATATTCCTCCCCCCACCCTTTCCTCGAAAAAGTATAAATTCAGGATATTAAAATTATTTTTGTATATTCAGGTACCCCCATTTTCGTCAAAACACGTACATATTGTTTACATTTTTTTCGGAGATATAAGAGTCGAAAGTGCGTACATATTTCGTAACGCTCCGATTTCCACTGGATAGTTAGACCCTTGTATGATTTTCTGGATATATAGTTCGTTTTTTCCTTACTTATGACTTCACGTTTATTGGTTGCCCTGTAATTTACAATCTACTGTTATTTATGTATTTTGTAATTTAAATGTTTTTTAAATGTATTGAATTTAAAAGGATCAATATACAAATCTTGTCTCACGGTTGTGGGATGTGTGCTCATGTTCGTCACATCTTAAACAATTTACATTGCCACTGATGAAGGACGTAGTGACGTCCGAAAAATGCTCTGAATTTGTAATTTTAAGTACGTCATAAATGGTGTTATTACGAGCGTCACACTGAAATTTTTGAGATATGGTTAAGTAGTACAAGTTAAACTTACCAACTCTTAGGAGTGTTCAAAGTACTCCCCTCCAACATCAATACACGATATATATCAATACAATTTTGTAGGCGAATTTTCCAAAAATTAAATGCTTCAAGCCATCCATTTCTTAGAATCGATGAAAAATATGCTTTTATAGCCTCATTAATCTCATCTTTGGAATGAAAACGACGCCCACGTAATTTTTTTTTTAGATTAAAAAACAGCCAAAAGTCAGACATAGCGAGATCAAGTTACCTTGCATCTTTCTGGTAGGTCGGACGATCTGGGTCTCAACAACAACAACATAGCAAGATCAGGAGAATAGGGTAGATGTTCCATCACTTTGATGTTTTGTTCAAGAAAGTCGACTGTCATTCTTGCTGAATGAGAAGAGGCATTGTCATGGTGAAATGTGAGTCCCCTAACATTCACGTCCTGAAGAATTTCTGGAAGTCACTTAGTGGTGTGCCAGTTACATGTAACTGTCTTCTGTCCCTCTAGTTTTATGGCTTTGACCAGACCTGTATACTTCTGGAAAACACGGCATACATTACTTTTCTCATTGCTCGTTGTCTTTTCACCATTGTTGGTTTGAGGTCATCTTCAGAGACCCATACTTTACTTTCTTGACGTGTTGGAACGTCAAAAAACGGTATGTACGTTTCAGAACCAGTTATAATTTTAGAAATAATGCGGTGTTCACCATCATTAATTTACTTTAGGGTTTCTTTACTGATTCCGACACGCTCCGCTTTTTGGTGTTCTGTTAAATTATGGGGGACCCAACGACAAACTAATGTTTTCATATGCAGTTCTTCATGAATAATTTTATGTATAGCTGCGGATCCAATGTTATGTTCCTTCTGTATCATTTGGTAGGTACAGCGATTATCGTCGATTAACATTTTTCGAATGGCCGACACATTTTCTGACACTACAGCTGACAACGGTCTTCCTATGTGTTCTTCATCCAGGAGAGAATTTTGACCTCTTCTAAACTCTGTAAACCATCTGAATACAGCGGCACGAGATGGAGCATCATTTCCTAATGCTAATTGTAGACCTTGAAGACATTCTCTTCTTGATTTAGTCCACTTTAAAATCAAAGAAAATCATAGCTCGATAATGCTCTTACGTCAACTCCATTTTCTGTTCTTTCAAAATTTATTCTACGATAGCTAAATTGTAATTGTTGCCACAAATTATCGCCTGCAGGCATAAAAGAGTTCAAATTTATGTATCCTACCAATAATTTTTTTCTAGCGCATATCGTCAGCCCCCCCTGTGCCAAAAATATCGGAAACCTTCTACTTTACCAAATTTGATTGTCTTTATTATTTCGTTTTACAATTTAGCAAATTCTGCTAATACACTCTTTTGCAAAAAAAGAAAAAAAAAACAAAGCACCATACAGAAAGTGACTGTTTTATTGAAATTAAATATGCGTACAGCTCATACACGGGTAATAAAATGATAACAAAAACAAGGCCGCAGGACCCATCAATGGTTTACACATTGAATTTTCAAATCAGTAATTGGTGAACCCCAACCTCCCTTGGCGGTACTGTATGCTTGTATACGTCTAGGTAAGGAGTGATAAAGTTTCCTAATGTCAGCCTGCGATACATTCTGCCAGGCATTCCTCAATTGTTGCTCCACATCTGCTACATTTCGGGTGCCCGAATCTGGCGGCCTAGCATGTCCCGTACATGTTCGTTTGGCCAAAGGTCTGACCTTGTTGGCCAAGGAACAGTATCAACAGCACGGAGACAGTCCACACCACAGATATGCGAGCCGTATGTGGCGTGGCATTATCTTGTTGGAAATTGACCTCAGAATAAAGTGCCATGAAGGGTAACGCAAACGTCTGCAGGATTTCATCCACATATCGTTGAGCTGTTAATGTTGTACTCAGGATGACTAGGGCCGACCTGCTGTCGTAAGAGATAGCACCCCCACACCAGGGGTAATGGCTGTGTGCCAGTGTAAAACAAATGCTGATTGGGACCGCTGGCCCTGGCGCCTCCACACCACGTACCCGATGGTCATCTGTTGAAAGACTAAAGCGTGATTCATCATTAAACACTATGCGATGCCAGTTTGCTGGCAACCATGATGCTCGGCTACGCCACCACTCCAAACTACTCTGACGATATTGTGGGGTTATGGGCAGACGTCTTGGGTGCCGTGAGCGTAACCTCACCTCAGCCAAGCGCCATCAGATGGTGGAAAGTACCACGGGTGGTATGGAAGAGGCCGTAGCACGTTGGATGGCGGACAATGATGCCGTTAAGCCAGTGCGGGCCTGTCGCACAATCATCCGATCTTGCCTCGCATTCAAGCACCTTGGCCTTCCAGAGCCTTTATTCCGCCGTTGAGTTAGTTCCTTGCAGCAACCATTGCTGCCAGCACCTTTGCACAGCAGTGTCCGTTCGGTGCATGTGGCGGCTTATTGCTCAGTATGATCAGCCGGCTTCACGCATCCCGACTATACGACCACGTTCGAACTCGTCAAATTGCTTATAAGGTCTTCGGCAACGTCGTAATGGCATTATTGATTGTGTCTCCACGGAACTGCAATGCCAATAACGAGCAAAGATAAACCGTCCACATTTTTAACCTGTTTCACAGGATGCTAGTTGCGCAGTAGAAACGCGCTCTATGACCGAAGTGAACACTCATCGGCCTTGCAAATGTAATCATTTGAACACCTGGTATAAAGGAATTTGCATGCGAAATTTCGAGATCATCGGATTATTTTTTAGGAATGCTTCGGTTTTTTTTCTTCTTTTTTTTTTTTTTTGCAAAAGAGTGTATTTAACCAATCTGGGAAGGAAATAAATTTTCAAATAAAACAAACTACTTTCGAAATCAAATGTAAGAAAAATACATATCTTCCGTTGAAAAGAAAATACAAAATGCATACAATATATTTATTAGAAAATTAACAGGGTCGTAAAATTACAATGCTTGTAAGACAGTAACTTACAAAACTTTCTTGGGAAAAGCAGACATGTTAGGTGACAGTAATTATTTCGAAGACCCTCTTCAGGGCAAACGCACAGGTAGAACAGTATGCTCCCTTAATAACCGCTAAGAACGAACTGTTTGTTTGCTGAACGAACAGTTATTTCTTATTCTTAACTGCATTTATTTAGGGAGTATCAGGGGAGCTTACTTAGGGCGTATCAAAGGAGATTATTTAGAGCTTAACAAAGGTGTTTCTGTATTATTTAAGTAGCAGGCGCGTATTTAGGATCCAGGCATCGCCGGGTAATTCGTTCTAGTATTTAATCATTTTAGGTAATCCAAGCTATTATCACATGGTATATTTACAATGCAGTACATAAGACAGTACATTTATAACTTTTATATAGCTATACTAGAATTAAAACTTGTTAAAAACAGAGAAATTAACAAAAATTTAAGTTGCAACTGTTTTCTTAATAAGTTGCATTTTGTTTAACAATGCATGGCGCTTAGTGTCGAAAATAGTCGGCTTATCCGAAAATTGGTTCAGTTCGGTTGTACCCCGTGGACTAACCCCGTAAGTGTACAAAGTTTCAGCCTTCTGGGTCACTGGGAAGGGGGTGAAGGATTTGGAAATAATTTTCGACCCCCTCTATTTTTTCTTTTTTGTTCGCTCCGGCAAGAGAAATTAAAAATAAGAATGAAGCCTCAAAACTGTGATTTGTGCATTCATTTTTTATTATTATTTTTTATTATTATTTTTTTTTTCTGTCGGCATTCCTTGAAAAATGTAAATATTTTATTATCCTGATCTTCCTATTTCGTATAATCAAGTAATTTGTTTTATATATTATGAAAGTATTTTAAAATTTTCTTAGTAAAATGATAGTAAGAGTGAAACGTGTTATGATTTTTTCCTTTTTAAATACTTATGTTAAAGGAATTTATTGAACTAATCTGATCTTGAATTTAAAAGGTTAAATGTGTCATTTATTCATTCAAATTTTTTGGACCAAGAAGAAAGTAGGTATTTGAAAGCCATTTCCCCCAAAGCTACGATCAACTTATTTTTAATGAATATGGTATCACATTATCTTTTATGAATATGCTATCAAATTATCTTTTATCGTCTAATGTCTATTGAGGTAAATTTTTATGTAATTAATTTTGTAAATGCCCATATTTATTTTATTTCAATTTTATCACAGCAGATTCGTTAAAATACCGTCCTTTTGAGTTTAATCATCTCGCACTTTCAGTTGTAAATAAAAATTTATCAAAGGCAGTAATGTTTGTTTTACCTCAATGAGTACATTGCATGATTTCATTTATTATATAATTATGCAACAGGATAACGAACAATAAACTTTCGATTTCATTCAACTTACAGTAATTTCAATTCTGCTTATCATTGTTCTGAAAATTGAAAATCGGACGAAGTTCTGCCAAATCGTCGATACTATAACTAAAAAGATGGAATATATTCCATCCTTTTAGTACTATAAGCAGGCACGTAGCCAGGGGAGGAGCTCAAGGGGCTGAAGTCCCCCCCCCCCCCGAAATCTAAAAAAAAAAAAAAGAAACCTCTAGTCACGAATGAAACTTGACGTTCAACTCTGTATCAATTTCCAATTTTAATCAATGTAAAGCACCTTTTTAGTTCCAAAAATGAAATATTCTATTACTTGTTTTTTAACGTGCAGCCTGTAGGCAGTTTATAGTTACTGCGTTCGCATTTTAGTAGCAGTGGAATCGCCTTAATTATAATAATATCGCCCCCTAAAATTCACCTTAGTTTACAATCGCCGCTAAGAGAGGTGTATTCTTGAAACTTGATAAGTTTTTTTTCCCCTCACTAGCGCCCACTCCGTGGGGGCTCCGCTCCGGTGCTCGAGCCCCCGCGGCCCAGACAGAACCGAATTGCAGATGAATGACATTTTGTTTTGTCATAGGCCGGCCTTGAGAGTTGGTCCCGCAGGCCCCCATGCAGATTTTGAAAACGCGGCGCTTATATTACCCTAGTGCTACTTTGAAATGTTTCTAGGATCTCACTTCTATATAATAAAAGGCAATGTCTGTCTGTGTGTGTGTCTTATACACTATAGGCTCAGCGACCACGCGTCGCAGAGCTACAAAATTTGGCAATTGGAGACCCGGGGGGGGGGGGGGGCAAGTGAAAGCCGATTTTTAAAATTTGAATTATTTTTTTGTTGTTGTTGTTATTTAATGTTTTATGCGATTTCGACCGTTTTTTCCCCTTTTTTCTTCACCATCCAGACGTCTTAGAAAAAGCAAATCACACGACCGGAAAGACCAGTCAATTGCGAGTAAAAATATATCAATTTCAAATCTCAGGGACAAATTCTAATATTTTTTAAATATTTTAAAACAAAAGTCCCTTTCGGCTCAAAAAAACGAACTTTCGTTTTTAAATCCTCGCATCCGAAAAAGTACCGACAATTTCGACTAATAACTTACATTTTTAGAAAGCTCAAAGATCTGGCTTTCTCACAAGCCCAATCTGGTCAAGAAATAATTATAAATAGCAGCCTGATCCTGATTTTAAAGAAGTAATGATTTCAAATTTCTCGGCGATTTCTCGGGAAGTTCCGACCGACTTCCTACTTACCCAGCGCGCGCAACCGGGGACGTCACGCCCTTTCCATGGAGATTGTGAATCGGATCGCGTTATTTTAAATGATGAAATTAAGAGCTTAGCATATGGTCATTATAAAACTTAAATGATTGAATTATGGTGGATTGAATTGTGGTGATGTATTGTATGCATTGGGTGAAATTATTATACTTATATTTTAAATGATGGAACGCTATGGATTTTTTAAATGGATATATTAATTTATGGATATTTTAAATGGATATTTTAATTTATGGATATTTAAATTTTATGGATATTTTAAATGATGGAACGATGGAATGAGGATGATGGAATCGGAAGTCCTTCCGAGAGGTTGGTGGTAGAGGAAAGAGGGTACGGTACCTGTGGATGCCTCCCCCACTGGGTTCCGGTCTAAATTGGGTGAATAAAAAGAAAGTTATGGAGATTGTCACGGAGGGCGCGGTAGCCCAGTGGTTAGCGCGCGGGAATTGCACTCGGTAGGTTCGGGTTCGATTCCCGCCACTGCCAAAACTGCCGTCGTGTTCACGCGGAGTACGATCGCGTTAAACATGTGGGTCCATATGTCCTTCCGAGTGGTTGGTGGTAGGGGAAGGAGGGTATGGTCCCTGTGGATGCCTCTCCCACTGGGTTCCGGTCTAAATTGAGAGAATAAAAAGATAGTTAGAGATTGTCGCGGAGGGCGCGGTAGCCCAGTAGTTAGAGCGCGGGAATTGCACTCGGTAGGCCCGAGTTTGATTCCCGCCACAGCCAAATCTGCCGCCATGTTCACGCGGAGTACGATCACGATCACATTAAACATGTGGGTCCGTAAGTCCTTCCGAGAGATTGGTGGTAGGGGAAGGAGGGTACAGTCCCTGTGGATGCCTCCCCCACTGGGTTCTGATCTAAATTGGGTGGCACTTCCTGGCCGTCCAAATAGTTACCTTATGATATTACATATGAAAAGTCAACATGTTTCTCAACAATTAATATTTTTTTTTAATTTATGGGATTTTTTGATACATTTATTTGAAAAATGTGCAATATCTCGAGAACGGTTCATGCTATCGTTCTAAAGTTTATGTCAATCGTTTTCTAAGGAAAAATTGCATAAAAAATGTCTATTTGCGTAATTTTATTAAAGGTTTAGATTTTTTGATGATTTTTTCAAAATTTCACTCGAAAATTTAGGGGAGTTCTGAACATTCGATTACGTATAAAAACAATAGGCTTCCAGTATTCACGGATTGTGATTTTTGTACCAAATTTCGTTCGAATCGCTCCATTCATTCGTGAGATATCGTCTCCACAGGCTCACTGACACACACACACACAAACATACTTTCACACACAGGCATCACCTCAAAAATGTTTGATTCGTGATCAGGAATGCTTGAAACGTGCTCTTCTGTCGAAAACTCGAATTCGAATTTTCGACCCCGTCATAATACTTTCCGTATACTTTATATATATAAGGAAAGTAATAAAACAACGGCAAGTGGGCGGGGGGGAGGGGGTCACAGCTCGGCACTAATTGAAAAAGTTAACGCTAGAAAGGTAAAGGTCCATTACGGTTTCAAGCATAAGGTTCAGCCCTCCCCCTCCCCCGCCCCCCGAAATGAAATTCTGGTTACGGGGCTGACTATAAGTGTGCAAAGATTCAGCTTTCTAGGTCACCTGCGGGTATCTAAAGAGTCTTAAATAACTTTCCGGAAAAAAAAATGCATTTTCTCCACTCCCGGGGGGGGGGGGGGGAGTCAATCGAAAGTCCGGTTCCGATAGGTTCTATACTGTAGTCGATACTATAAGTTTGCTACGATTCAACCTTCTAGATCACGAGCTGGACGTCTGGAGAATCTGAAAGTATATTTTATCTACCTCCCCCCCCCCTCCTTGTCTTCACCCCGGGAGATAAAGCTAAAATCCGGCTCAGTTAGGTTCTGTACTATAGTCGATACTATAATTTTTTTAAGACTCGGTCTTCTAAATCAAAGGAAAAGCTTCTGGAGAATCTGAAAGTATTTTTTACCCCTTCCCCAATTTCTCCACTACCGACGGTCCGACTCCGTTAGGTTCTGTATCGTAGTCGTAAGTTTGCTAAGATTTAGCCTTCTGTGTCAAAGAAGGGGCTTCTGGAGAATCATTTTTCATCACCTCCCCCTCATTTTCTCTAGGACGTATCAAAAGAGCTTATATATATAATTAACCTCCATCTTAAGTCTAGTGCTGTTCACTTCTTTTTTACGGCATGGTGGAAGTGTTTTTACTGTCTTGGTTATTTTATTCTTTTAATGTTTTGTCATTAATTACTTGGTATTAGTTGTAAATCTATTTTACAACTATATATATATATATATATATATATATATATATATATATATTTGAAATGTAATAATAATAAGAATTATGTAAAAATAAAAAAATACAATTCAAGTAATATTAACATCACCATAGAAGCAAATTCAAAGCCATAATGCCGATAAGAGAAAAGAACAGCACCATCCCAAATTCGATGATTAATTAGAATTAAATTCATCGTCAGGTCTGAGTATTTAATTCCAATTAACCCAAACAAATGCCTGTTTCAGATTAAGCAATAGTACATTACTATAAATACTTAAACTCAGACTACAGGCAAAAAAAATTGAAAAAAGGATACATTAAGAAAATTGTATTACCATGCGGCATGAACCATTCTTCTACCACGTGTATACACGATCAACCTCAACAGCTTAATCTAGAAGCACCGGAATGAACAAGTCGAAATTCTACCAGGGAGGCAATACGAACGTTCACGGAGTTACTCCCAAACCCGTCCAGTGAGTCTAAGCTGGAGACTGGACAAGCAATTCAGAATACAACTTCCCAAATATGCAAACATGAATATGAATATGAATCAAAGATGAAAATTCCTACTAAACAAGTAATTCATATGAAAAATGGATAATCGAGAATGCCACTATACACCATTATAAGGGCGCTCAAAACGTAGTTTCAATACGGACAAAAGTTACATTTTTTTGCGAAAATAAAATTCAAAACATTAATGTTAATGCATCTTATTTTCCTATTTTTTGATTTTTCTAATGTTTTTGACTTAGTTTATTATTTTTCATTTTTATTTATATAATTAATAATTATATATAATATATATATATATATATACACATACATATATATATATATATATATATATATATATACACATACACACACATATACATATATATATATATATATATATATATATATATATTTTTTTTTTTTTCCTACTGTATGTTAGTCACTATAATTGGGAATGTTTTCTAGGATGTTATCGAGTGAAATTTGATACACTGAGTTGATAATTTTAATAACAAACTTGGGGGGATATGCATTATTAGTCGCTGTACTCAATAATTCCATAAAGTGCGCTAATTTATAATCTTCATCACAAATTTTATTGATTCTAAGAGCCTGGTTTATTATAATATTTCTAAATACAAATATATGCAAACAAGAGTCAAAATGTTGAATTTTTGATGTATTAAATTTAAAATCCTGTCTTTTATCATACAAGTTTATAACCATATTACAATTTTGTAAATTTAAATTTAAATCTAAAAAGTTTGCAACATTTGTGTCATTATTACTTGCATTTAATTGTAAATTTTTTGGATAAAAGTTTAATACTATAAGGATATTATTATTTGGGGATACACATAAAATGTCATCTAAATATCTAAACATGTGCATATTATGCAAGCTTGGATTAATGTTTTTTTCATAGAAGAATAAATACAGATTAGCTAACAATGATGAGGCACACCCCCCCCCCCCCCCCCCTTGTGGGATACCAACCTGTTGTTTAAAAAAAGTACCACCATGTTGAATATAATTCTCATAAAGAGTGAAGTTAAGTAATTTTTTAAATAGAAAATTTGAATATTTTAGGTTGATATTATATTTTTCAAAAATTCCTAATATAACTTTAAACAGATCATCTATATTAATATTATTAAACAAATCTTTAAAATCAAAGGTATAAATACTATGAATATTTGTAAGAGTTTTCAATTTCTTAACTAATTCAAAACTGTTTTTTACAATATGACAATTATTTGAGATTTCATCTGACAAGGATATTTCATGTAATATCTTTAATAATAATTTTCCAGCATTAGTAATGTAAGAATTATGCCCACTGGTAATGGTTCGAAAAGCAACAGGGGATTTATGAAACTTGG